>CM070555.1:32733693-33960868 GCA_036346405.1 Phyllostachys edulis | reverse complement strand
ATTCCTCGGGAATTTGATACTTCTCAAGACTTAGATTTTCCGGATCGCAACGAAGGCAAGTTATACTTTGACCATTTTGCCCTATTATTTTAAAGTTAATTAAATTCAGTTTTTAAATTATTAAATGCATGCATAATTTTATTCAAGTATTTCAAATTCTGTTTAAATAATTAGTTATTCCTATTATCCTTGTATGCCAAATTTTGGATGTTGCCATGTCATTCCTTTGTCACTTTAGATAAATTATTATGTTTAATAATCAAATGCTTCGCAAATACTTAGACCATGATTTATGTTTTTGGGAGAATTTTAGCCAACTCAATAAACTTTCTTTGAAAATTAAAACTATGGTATTGTTTTACCATAGCGAATTTGTAAAGATGGTTTTATAGAAATAAAATAAAAAGGGTTTGGACTTGGGCGAAAAGGATGAATGGTGGGTGCGGAGTTTATGCACGGCTTAGTCTCAAGTTAAGATTAAGACCTGTGGTTTAAATTGAATGACGCCTAAGTCAATTGAGGACCGGTCTTTGGCGCATTTTGTTATGCCTTATCGTACAACCACATGTCTGTATGGGCAGGACTCGCTTAATAATTTGTAATACCTCTTAGTTATTGGTGCTATGTTGTATGTATGGGTGTTTGCAGACAGCTTTTCCCATCTGGCGCAAGGGGGTTTTGAGGCAGTCGGTCAATGGAAGCGAAACCTTAGCGGGCACAAGTACTTTGAGGTAGAACATTATAACGACCTTGTGATGTTTGCTCTCACACGCCTTAGGAAGCGTGGATTGGCCGACACAAAGAGTATAATATCTCGTGTGGGTAAAGTTGTACAAACTCTGCGAGTAGAAACTATTGAATAGCGCGTCATGATCATGGACATGCTAGCAAAGCCACTCAGAGTTAGTTTTGTTTTTGGTTTTAAAAGTGATTTCATGAGATAATTTGAGGATGGATAGTCCTGTGGGAAAATTGGGCGGGTAGCCATTGTGATTGGAGGATATCCATCATCTTTTATGGAGGTTATCCACAATAAACTATTGTTACTTAAAATGGTTATTGTATGAAATGGCTTTGAAATCTAATATGATTATTTAAATTAAAACTGCTGCTTTACGCAAAATAACCTTGCCAGTATCCTTTGTCTACCTTATGCATGCATATCAATTCCATATTAGGTGTAACTTGCGAGCACGGTAGTAGTGCTCACTCTTGCTGAATAATCTTTATTCAGGAGAAGATATCTACCAGGACGGTGAGGATCTTGGCGCCTAAGGCTGCTGCATTTAGCGATTACTGTGGCGAATCGTTGGGTCTACTACTATTTTTTCGCTTCATTTGTGTTTTACTTTATTTGGCCTCGGGCCCTTTGTAATAAACTCGAATAAATATTAATAAAATCGTGATATGTTTTGATTATCACTTTTGTTTGATTGTGTACATTAGCTATCTGGACTAATGTATGAACACGAAGAATTTGGGATCCTTCGCTCCGGGTTCGACAAAAGTGGTATCGAGCCATATCGATTGTAGGTCGTCGGCCTTAGAATTTTCTTAAGGATTTATTTTTCAAAAACTAAACATATTTTGAGTCTATTCAAGAGTCTTCTCAACACTTCTTTTTAAAATGGTTATCAACTCATCTTATTCTTTAAATTGTAGATGGTGAACAACCAACCCGATTTCCCATGGAATTTTTTGGGACACTGGTCTGACTTCTATGGAAGATGATGCAACACTTAGGTTACAACCAGAGACCAACTTATCAAGGGTACATGTATAAAGTGGGGAACCAAGAGCGTTGGAGACTTGAAGTAATCCTCTCGCCAACCTTCAACCAAACACAAACCACCACATCTTGACGCCCGGTGAGGCGTGATAATTTATTGATGGACTTGAGGATGCGTACCAGAGAGGCAACACGTCGCCTCGCCATATTTACAACAATTATTTTGAGGACTCAGGTTTCACTACCACCCATGCACATTCCGGCTAAATTTGGATAGCACCTTTCGTCCTGCTGAGTATGAGGACTCTCCTGAGCTTACTCACCAAGTGGACCTGTCAAAGGCAATGGATTATGCCTATGGGAACACTCTGGATGAACTACGTAATACTCAGAACAGCCTGCTAGATGCAGAAGAAAGGTTGAAAGCTGCAGAAGAAGAGCTGGCTACCTACAAGGCAGGAGAGGGTAGTACTTGCGAGCCAGATTATACCCCTCTTACACCTTAGCAGTATCTCATAATATGATCGTTAGATGCGAATTATGAGCTGTCGATGTCTCTTGTGATAGCCATAATCAAACAATAAAATAAAATAATAAAAGGACTATTTTTGGCAAAATTTGGTTCTTTTGTCTTGTGCTTGTTTGTTCTTGGGTCATTAAAATATTATTCCTTAGAACTTTATTTCTATACTCTATTACGAGTCTTTAGAAGATTCCAGAGATGGTTACCACACGCACGCAAGTGGTAGCGCTCAAGGCCAAGGAAATCCAAACGCAGATTACCGGAAAACCTCGTCCAAAGAACCACCTCCTCCACGGTGAAGGGCACGATTGGCGCGAGATGATGGTCAATCGACACATCGATAGACACGCTAGCTCATCCATTAACATCAACCAGCGGCACCGGCTCAAGCACCACCACCACCTCCACCGCACAAAGATTGACCATGGCGGAATTCATGCGTGTCGCCCCAAACTTTCTCCGGCCTGAGCGATGGATGCCGATGATCGGATCCGTGCTATCGGAAGAAGTGGATATCACTCGGTAATCTTGATCGTGAGAGAGTCTGTTTGCCTCTCACCACTCACCGGTCCCGCATCGTAATGGTGGGATAACTACAACATCTCCCATCTTGATGCGCAGACTATCTCTTGGGAGGAGTTTGTGCGGGCTTTCGCCATGCACATATTCCATGAGGATAATGACCCTAAAGAAGAAAGAGTTCCCAGCGCTCAAACAAGGCAACCGTGACGGTGGGTGAATACGCACAAATTCAACCGACTTGCTCGTTATGCCCCAGCAGATGTGGCTAGTGATGAAGAAAGCGAGAAAGGTTCATGGATGGTTTAAGCGATGAGATCTCGACCCGGTGGTCTCCAATGACTACACCGACTTCCAGCAGTTAGTGAATAAAGCTTTCGCCAGAGGCCAAACATCTGCAGATGGAGAACATAGCGGAGGATGGCGCTTCGCCAAGTACAATCTTTGGAGGACAACCCAAGCCTCGCTTTACGGCCTCGGCCACCGGCGTGGAGGATTTGATCTTCCACACTCGAGCTCCGGCACCAACACGGCGCCCCAATACTTGAGCTTAGTAGCAACTCAAGCTGGAGGTCGGTCTCGTGAAGAATCCGATTTCATCGGCAGTTGGGTGACTTGTTTCCTTTACTGGCGAGATGGGGCATTATGCTAACGATGCCCTAAGAAGCGCAAGGTGCACCACTGCTAGGCCACACCAGAGTTCGACCATGGCGGCAATCAAAACCGGCGATCCGATTATCTGAAGGGGCGTGTGAACCACGTTCGCAGAGGAAGCTCAAGCAAAGACCGGATGTCGTCCTTGTGCGTTTCCAATCAATTGAAGACCGGCATTAGTTCTATTTGATTAGAAGCATCGCACTCTTTTGTTTCCAATAAATTTGTGGGAAAACATGGGTTACCTATCTCTCCTTTAGATAATCCTATGATAATTCACTCCCCGGGCTCGAAATGAGAACCGCTTATCTTTGCCCAAACCTTACCCTTGAAATATCAGGAGTAACCTTCCTAGCAGATTTGATAGTTTTGCATTCTCAAGGTTTGGATGTAATCCTTGGAATGAATCGGCTAGCCAAGAATCAAGGACAAATAAATTGTGCCAATAGGTCTATTGCTCTTACCAATGAGCAAGGAATCTCGGTTAATTCAAGCCCAAGACTAGTACTGGGAGGAAGATCGGTTCTAACCGACTTGAAAGAGTTAAAGCTTGAAGATATACCGATGGTACAAGAATTTCGGATGTTTTTCCGATGAACTACGGCATGCCACCCGACGAGACGTAGTATTTATAATTGACTTAGTCGAGGACCGCCCCAATCTCAGCGACCCTCAGAATCTTGGCCAATGAGTTGGCGAGATGAAGAAGCAGATAATGGAACTAAAGCAGAAAGGTTATATCGCCAAGCTCATCACCTTGGGAGCGCCGGTATTATTGTCAAGAAGAAAGACAATAGTATGAGAATGTGTGTGGATTGAGATCACTTAATGAAGTGACGATCAAGAATAAGTACCGCTACCTAGGATCGATGATCTGTTTGATCAATTAAAGGAGCAAGTGTATTTTCGAAGATTGACTTGAGATCCGCTATCACCAAGCGAAGATCGAGACTGAAGATATCCCAAGACTGCATTCACAACCGGATATGGATGTATGAATTCACAAAGTGATGTCGTTCGGTTTGACAAACGCCTACTTACTTCATGAATATGATGAACAAAGTGTTCATGGAATTCTTGGATAAGTTTGTGGTTGTGTTCATCGATGATATTCTCATTTATTCAAAGAATGAAGATGAACACGAGGATCATCTCGAGAATAATTTTGGGAAAACTTCGAGAGAATCGACTTTATGCCAAATTTAGCAAGTGCGAATTTTGGCTAAGTCAAGTGGCATTCCTTGGACATATTGTGTCGGCAGGAGGAGTCATGATAGATCGACCAAAGTTGAAGCCGTAATGGGTTGGAAACAACCCAAGTCATCCAGAGGTGAGAAGTTTCCTTGGATTAGCGGGGTATTACATGAGATTTATTGAAGGGTTCTCCAAGATAGCGAGACCCATGACTCAACTTCGAAAAAGGAGAAAAAGTTTGAATGGACAGAGGCACGTGAAAAGAGTTTCCAAGAACGAAGAAGAGATTAGTGTCTGCACGGTTGTTAATCTTGCTGATATTCATAAGGACTTTGAAATCTTCGTGATGCATCCGTCAAGGACTTGGATGTGTACTTATGCAAGAAGGCAAAGTAGTGGCTTATGCATCTCGTCGATTAAGACCACACGAAGGAAATTATCCGATGCATGATCTTGAGTTAGCGACAATTGTGCATGCTCTACGAAAATCTGGCGGCATTATCTCATTGGTAATCATTGTGAGATTTTCACGGATCATAAGAGTCTGAAATACATTTTTACTCGATCGAACTCAACCTCGACAACGAAGATGGCTAGAGGCGATAAAGATTACGACCTTGGAATTCATTATCATCAGGGTAAAGCAAATGTAGTTGCAGATGCCCTAAGTAGAAAGGCGTATTGCAATACCATCTGGTTCAAAAGAATCGGCGAATTATATGAAGCTGAAGCATCTAAATCTGGAGATTGTTAAACAAGGATGTATCAATGCTTTGGAAGTTCAACCCACTCTTGAGTCAGATTAGAGAAAAAGCAGTTAGAAGAGCGAAGACATCAAAGAAATCAAAAGAATATGAGAAGAGGCAAAGCCCGAGATTCTCTGAAGATGAGCAAGGAACGATTGTGGTTCGAAATCGCATCTGTGTGCCTAATCGGCAGGAATTAAAAGCGATCAATTCTGAAAGAAGCACATGAATCACCCTACTCCATTCATCCCGGAAGTACCAAAATGTACCAGGATCTGAAAGAGAAGTATTGGTGGGTCAGCATGAAGCGAGAAATCGCTGAATTTGTTGCCCGTTGTGATGTATGTCAACGAGTTAAGGCAGAACATCAAAGACCCGCTGGTTTGTTACAACCATTACCAATTCCTGAATGGAAGTGGGAAGAAATTGGTATGGATTTCATTACCGGACTTCCTAGGACCCAAACAGGATGTGATTCCATTTGGGTGATAATTGACCGATTGACCAAAGTGGCCCATTTCATTCCAGTCAAGACCACTTATCAGAGTAGCAAACTAGCTGAATTATATGTGGCCAAGATTGTTTGTTTACATGGTGTACCCAAGAAGATTGTCTCCGATAGAGGTTCCCAGTTCACTTCCCGATTTTGGAAGAGTCTTCACGAAGCTTTAGGAACCAGACTCAACTTCAGTACAGCGTATCACCCTCAGACGGATGGTCAGACAGAACGCGTCAACCAAGTTCTTGAAGACATGCTTCGAGCCTGTGCCTTAGACTATGGAAAAAGTTGGGACAAGAATCTGCCCTATGCAGAGTTCTCGTACAACAATAGCTATCAAGCTAGTCTACAGATGTCTCCATTTGAAGCTTTATATGGCAGAAAATGCAGAACTCCGCTCCTTTGGGATGAAGTAGGAGAGCACCAATTCTTCGGACCGGAATTGATCAAAGACGCTGAAAGCAAGGTTAAAGCAATAAGAGAACGTCTGAAAGTAGCTCAAACCCGACAGAAAAGTTATGCTGACAATCGAAGAAGAGAATTGACATTTGAAATAGGAGATTTTGTTTATCTCAGAGTTACTCCACTCAGGGGAGTAAGAAGGTTTCGAACCAAAGGAAAACTCGCACCCAGATTTGTGGGTCCTTACAAAATTTTGGCAAAGAGAGGTGAAGTCGCTTATCAGTTGGAACTGCCAACCACCTTGTCTGCAGTACACAACGTTTTTCATGTGTCACAACTAAAGAAGTGCCTTCGAGTGCCAGAGGATCAGACTCTTTTAGAGAGTATCAATCTACAAGAAGACCTCACTTATGTAGAACAACCAATCAAGATTCTAGACGTCGCGGAGCGTGTTACCAGGAGCAAGATCATCCGATCATATAAAGTCCAGTGGAGCCACCACCCAGAAAGTGAAGCCACCTGGGAACGAGAAGAAGATATTAAAACAGGATATCCCCATCTCCTTGCTGGTCAAATCTGAATCTCGGGGTCGAGATTCCTTTAAGGGGGGAAGGTTTGTAACAGCCCAATTTTTCAAATTTCAGAGAAAATTTAAAATTTAATTATTTTTGTGGAAATTCTGAAATTTTTAAAACTTTTCCCTAATTAGTTAAAGCTAAAATAAATTTAACTACAAAATCTATTATCAAGTTTAAGTTGGAAATAATTTTATTAAGTCTAAAATGTCTCTAAGAATTTATGAGAATTTTTCTAGAATTTTGGAATTATTTTGCTATATTCTAAAGTTGAAATGAATTAAAGCTGAATATTTAAAATAGAAAATGAAAAGAAAATCGAGCGAGTGTTTGGGCGAAACTTGGTCAGCCCATTTACTCAGCGTGTTACCCTGCCCAAGCCGCCCACTCTCCACGCGCGCCTTCCTCTTTCGGCACCGTTGGATTTCAATCAACGGTCCACACACACACACGCCATGGGTTTGCTCGAGCCCTTGGATCATGATCCTATGGCTCTGTCACTTTCTTCTCCCTCGCCCCGTCTTCCTCAAGGCGTCGCCGCCAGACCGCCGCCATGGCCGCCTTCTTCACTCAAGCATTAACACGCTTTATTTTTTTTCGCGTTTGTGCGCAATCAAACCAGCGTCTCTCGCGCTCACTCACCGTTTTCCCTCTCTTTAACCCTTTTAAACTCCTACCACCGCCACCATTGATGCCGCCCACGATCTCCGCCTCGCCTTTGCCCGGCCCTATAAAGGGAGCCTCAGCGCTTGAGCTCCCAACTCACCACCGCCACCCCTTCCTTTCTCCTCCCCATACTCGCTGAATTTGAGAAATAGCTCACGCCACCACGGCTTCCGTCGTCGAATTGCGCCACGCGACTCTCCGCCACCGAACCCACCTTCGGAGTCGCCGCGGTCTCGTCGTCCCCGTGCGCACCTTCCCGGCCGGAGAGTCACCGTAGCTCGTCGTCGCCGTTGAACAGAACCGCGCCGCCGCTTTCCTCTCGCCGCCGCCTCCGTCCTCATCTCGACGATTGGGTGAGAGCACCGGAACCGCCTTGTCACCCTCTTCCTCCTCGTACCCTCACCGCATTCTTAGTGTAGCCTTGCGCCATGGGAGACCATCGGGTTCGCCACGGCACTGCCCCGCCGACATGGCCACGCCACGTAAGCACCACGGTGGCGCCACCTCACGCCACGTGGGTGCCACATCACCTCACTGCCAAATCGGCGCCACCACGAGCCTTTCGGATTACGTGGACTTGGTCCATGTGAGCCGAGTCTATGACACTTAGGCCCCACATGTCGAAAGTTAATTCAAATTATTTTAATTCCGGAAAATCATTGCTGACGTCACCATGCGCAATAATTAGAATTTCCTTTAGGAGAATAATTCGAGAAAATTGTTTAAATAATGATTTAGTTTAAAATTTGTAAAATTCATAACTTTTGCATTATAACTCCAAATTAGATGATTCAAGTTGCTAAAATTTTAGAAAATTATTGTCTAACTAAATAAAATATAATAATTCAAATTAGAGTTCATTTTAGTTCTGTTTTAGAATTTAGAATTCTTTTAAATATCAAATTTAGGTTAAAATTTGTAAAATTCATAATAATTGAATCCTAACTCCAAATTTAGTGAAACAAATTTCTAAAATTTTATAATTTGATTATCTAGCTCAATAAAATAAAATTATTATATTTAGACTTGGTTTATTTTGTATTTCTGAGTTTTATTTGAATTTTATTTGATTTGCCTTATTTTCACGTTTAGACTTTGGCGATTCCTGGAATTTGATACTTCTCAAGACTTAGATTTTCCGGATCGCAACGAAGGCAAGTTATACTTTGACCATTTTGCCCTATTATTTTAAAGTTAATTAAATTCAGTTTTTAAATTATTAAATGCATGCATAATTTTATTCAAGTATTTCAAATTCTGTTTAAATAATTAGTTATTCCTATTATCCTTGTATGCCAAATTTTGGATGTTGCCATGTCATTCCTTTGTCACTTTAGATAAATTATTATGTTTAATAATCAAATGCTTCATAAATACTTAGACCATGATTTATGTTTTTGGGAGAATTTTAGCCAACTCAATAAACTTTCTTTGAAAATTAAAACTATGGTATTGTTTTACCATAGCGAATTTGTAAAGATGGTTTTATAGAAATAAAATAAAAGGGTTTGGACTTGGGCGAAAAGGATGAATGGTGGGTGCGGAGTTTATATGCGGGCTTAGTCTGGTTAAGATTAAGACCGTGGTTTAAATTGAATGACGCCCAAGTCAATTGAGGACCGGTCTTTGGCGCATTTTGTTATGCCTTATCGTACAACCACATGTCTGTATGGGCGGGACTGCTTAATAATTTGTAATACCTCTTAGTTATTGGTGCTATGTTGTATGTATGGGTGTCGGCAGACAGCTTTTCCCATCTGGCGCAAGAGGGGTTTTCGGACGGTCGGTCAATGGAAGCGAAACCTTAGCGGGCACAAGTACTTTGAGGTAGAACATTATAACGACCTTGTGATGTTTGCTCACACACGCCTTAGGAAGCGTGGATTGGCCGACACAAAGAGTATAATATCTCGTGTGGGTAAGTTGTACAAACTCTGCGAGTAGAAACTATTGAATAGCGCGTCATGATCATGGACATGCTAGCAAAGCCACTCGAGTTAGTTTTGTTTTTGGTTTTAAAAGTGATTTCAACAGATAATTTCAGGATGGATAGTCTGTGGGAAAATTAGGCGGGTAGCCATTGTGATTGGAGGATATCCATCATCTTTTATGGAGGTTATCCACAATAAACTATTGTTACTTAAAATGGTTATTGTATGAAATGGCTTTGTAATCTAATATGATTATTTAAATTAAAAGCCGCCGCTTTACATAAAATAACCTTGCCAATATTCTTTGTCTACCTTATGCATGCATATCAATTCCATATTGGTGTAACTTGCGAGCACGGTAGTAGTGCTCACTCTGTGAATAATCTTTATTCAGAGAAGATATCTACCGGGGCGGTGAGGATCTTGGCGCTTAGGTCTGCGCTTCGAGCGATTGCCTGTGGCGAATCGTTGGGTCTACTACTATTTTTTCGCTCATTGTGTTTTACTTTATTTGGCCTCGGGCCCTTTGTAATAAACTCGAATAAATATTAATAAAATCGTGATATGTTTTGATCATCACTTTTGTTTATTTGTGTACATTAGGCATCTGGACTAATGTATGAACACGAGAATTTGGGATCCTTCACTCCCGGGTTTCGATCATGACCTCCCTATGTGTTAAATCTCAAAAAACCTCCACGTCTTTGTTAAACCACTTGACATCCCACCTTGTTGAGGTCGTAGCCCTTGGATCCAAGATCCATGGCCATGACCTCCTCACCGTTAAACTAAGCAAACCTCCCACCTAAGCGAGGTCGTGAGCCGTTGGATCGAGATCCAACGACCACGACCTCCCCTCAAAATATCCGGCGCACAAGACCTCCCCTATCTCGTGTTGTGCACCGTTGGATTAAAACAATCCACAGTCACGACATCCTCCTTGTCTAATGCGCATCAGATCTCCCAGCAAGACGTGAGGTCGTTGCCCTTAGATCTAAATCTAATGGTCATGACCTCCTTGTGTGTTGCGCAAGCTCAAGACCTCCTTTGCGCCACTTGCGAGGCTCAGACCTCCCTGTCTTGATCACCACCGTGGATCAAAATCCAAAGGTCTTGACCTCCCTCGCGCTTCACGCAAAGCCTCGGACCTCCTTTGGTTGTGTGCCCTTGGATTCAGATCTAAAGGCCATGACCTCCCCTCATGTTCTTAAGTTCATGTGCGGTTAAGACCTCACAGAGGTCCTTGCGTTGGATGGAGATCCAACGCCTGGACCTCTAATCCCATTTTCCCACGCGGCGCTTACACATTAAGGAATCGGAGGGCCACGACCTCCCCATCCTTGATCGTGTGGTGGGACCTCCTCCCAGTCATTTGAGCGTAATGGTTCAAAAACCACATCGGAGGGCGGGACCTCCCGTGGGCTTATCCAGCGGTCAAAATGACCTCCCTGTTCTTCTCCTTCCTTGGTCACGCATGCGTGGCCCGAAAGCAAGTGAATTAATGCCCACTGGTCCTTTGTGTACTTATAACAACTCTTTCTTGACGCATTAAACGCAGTCGACCTTCCGCCTCTTCTGTCGCCTGGACACATCACCATGTCGGCCTCGTGTCTTGTCCAACCCCTTGAATCGAGCCATGGGCTAAGCTCACCATGAGCTTAACCCGGGTCTATGACCTCTTTGCCCTAGCCATAAAACCTCCCCCACTTTGTTTAGTGGCTTCCTTTGCACACCATTATCCCTTGCTCGCACTTTTAGTGCTTGCAGAGCTCTAAACCACCAAAGCTATCTTGGCCGCCATTTTTGAGAAGCTTGAAGCTCCTCGGTGGACAAGGGTCCTGGAGTTTCTCCTCCTTTTCTCTGAGCTTTTTTGTGCCTTTCCCTCGGGAGCAAGTCCTAACTTGATTAGTTTGGGCATTTGCAGAGGGGACAAAGTGGAGCTCTGAGTCTGGCTTTGGTAGTGGAGCACCCTTCCTCCCCGAGACCGGTCCTCCCTTCTCGACCTCCTCGGCACCTTAGGACCTCCGGTACTCCCGATAGTCCTTTAGCTGGCACCCGCATGTATGAGGTCGCGGAGCTTTTAAATTGGGCACACGCTTGTTTGGATGTCGCGAGCTTCCCTTTGCATTTTGGATTTTGCCGTGTGCTTGCCTTCGTTGTCCTCTCCGGCTCGCCGGCGTTCAAAGCCGTTGCCGCCGTTGAGAGGAGGTCCATTGGGTGCGCATGGTTATTACGGACCCAACGGTACCATTGGATATCGCCGGCGATGATCATCTCTTCAAACCCGGGGTCTTTGTCGGACGAAACGGCAGCGCCGTTGTCGTTTTAGGACAAAGATCCACCGCGTTAATGCGCTCATCATTTGCTCTAATCATTGAAATCATTGGGTGTCTTAACTGCATTTAATCCTCACCTTGCGCGCATTTAAGACCTCCCGCGCGCGGACCTCCTCGTTGTCCCGGCGCATTTAACCTCTTGTCCAAGCACGTGCGTGCGTCATGCTCTGGGGCGTCCATGACCTCCTCAGGAGATCTGGGGCGCCCAAGACCTCCCTTTGCGCTTATCGTGGCCGCCGAGACCTCCTGGAGGTGCAGTGGCGTTAGACCTCCCTTAGGACCTCCCTTGGTCATCTCGGCCGTTGATGACCTCCGGGTAGATCTTGACCGTCAAGGTCCTCCCTCCGACGATCTGAACCATCGAGGACCTCCTTGGAACATCTGGACCGCAGGGACCTCCTGTGAGGTCTCGACGATGTAGATCTTCCTCGGGGAGATCTTGGTAGTTTGGATCTTCCTTTGGAAGATCTCAACCGTTAAGGACCTCCCCCGTGTGATCTGAGCCGCTTATGACCTCCCATGTCTTTAGGGTTTTTAGAAATTCCAGTGAACTCTTAAGTATAAACTGAAAAAAAAATATATAACTTTAGAATTTCATATCTTTGTCGTTTTAAATCCAAATGAGGTCATTCAAATTGTGTTAGCTCTGTCTTGAACTTGACTTTAATCCAAAAATGATTGTAAGTTGAGTTCAGCTCCAGAGCACAGTTTTGCCATTAGATTTTAAAACTCACTTTAAATATACACTCAAATTAATGCTTCACTTGTAAAATACATAACTAATGCTCTGTAGATTATTTTTGGGTGAGGCCAACTTTGTTGGTTTCCTCTATTAGTGAACTCACTGTGAAAGTTGGGTTTGAGCATGTTGCGGTTATGAAAATGAGGACTTGTGCATTATAATTTTGTTCAAGTTCTTGTTTTTGAAAAATTGTAGAAAGTGCATAATAGCTCCAAATGAGGTGAACTCAATTGTGTTATTCATCTCATGAGGTGCTGGCTTTGCAGTAAAAATCTCAGCATCACCACTTTTGTAGAAAATGTTGCCTCATAATTAAATTAGTGAATAGTAATATATTTCTAATTAATAGGCTGAGCAGAATTGATTTCATCATATCTTTTGCATTAAGAATCCAAATCAATTGGTTCTTGTTGCTAAATTCATGATAAATCATTGTCTTGCTGCTGTAAAATTTTTGTAGCATTCGGAGAAGTTTCTCTGTTGCGTCTTTTGGTTTTTAAATCGTTCTTATCGGTTCTTTCTCGCTTTTCCGTTAGGTTTCGACATTTGTGGCGATCCCGAAAGTGACCCTCTGCCACAACTTGGCCAGCAACATCAAGGCAAGCAGTTTGATCATTTCCATCATTGTCCCATTACTTTAAAGCTTAATATCTTGTTTTACTTCTATGTATGCATGCTACTTTGTGTTAAATGTCGCTAGTAAGCCTATAGTTGCATAATCTGTAGGAATTGTTTATCCTCTACCACCTTGAGCCTAGGTTATTTGCTATGGTGGGAGCTCGTTGGATGAGCTCTTATCACTTAGTAGTTTCGATTTAAATTGCTTAGACATGCTTAGTTATCGGTAGAAATGGGCGATCATCGACTTAGTCGATGGTCTTGATCACTCAAACTGATTATTACTCCTATATGTCCAGCACTTGTGCTTTGATTAATTTGAAAAATCAAAAACTGAAAATAAAGATTGATTTAGACTTGGGCATATTGGATGGATGGTGTGGTTTTGGATGTGGTGGTATGCCCGAGTCAACAAGGACCGAATTCTTGCGCCATTGATCCAAGCAATTACGCGTGCTAACCCACGAGGGGATATGGGACCTCTCTTGACTAAGTACCTTAGGCGGTGCTAATTGGGGTCGCTCGGTTGGTGTGTTTTAAAGATAAAATGTGTGTGTGGTGTGGGAATGGAACAGTGGTAGGCCGGTTAGGCTATCTATTGTGTCCTTATCCCGTGGGTTGTCTTGGTCGAATTGGCATCGTCCATTGGAAATGTCTTGTAGGACTTAGCCGTGCAAGCATACCTTTAGTAGTGTGCTTAAAGGAAAGGCGATGCGGCGTGTGGGTACATTGGTACACTCTGCAGGTTAAAACTATTGAATAGCCTCGCCCTAGGTTATGGACACGCTTGGTTATTTCCGTAAGAATTAGACTACAACCTTTAATTAAAACTTGACATGGTTGGTATGAGCGGGAGTTCATGCTATTGTTGTGGTGACTTGGGTTAGTCACTTCGGGTTGTTCTTGTTGTTGTTACTATGTTATTATCTCGTTGTTATTTCAACATTTAAAATGCTTTGCCAAATTGCCTTCAATCTATTATGTTATTGCAAATGAAACTTGCTTTATGCTAAAATGAGTCCAAAGCCTCATCCACTTAAATAAAGTTTGCATGTAGCTATTTATAGTTACATTATCTCACACGTAAGTCTTATGGAGTACTTTATGTACTCATCGCGTGGTTGTGGCATTTTGTGGCTTTTGTTGCGAGAGGAAGAAGGGAGCTCCTTGAGCCTCTCTTTTGTGCTACGTGTTGCGGCTTCTTGACGACTAGCTTGGCGGTCGGTCAAATGCCTAGGGGTTAAGGCACACCGATTGGCTTTGTGTTATAGCCATCTTTATGGCACTTTTGCTTCATTGTTGTTCTTAGTAGTTCTTGTTGTTATTTGGCGAAGGCCCTCTTTTGTAATAACCTATCCTTATTAATATTAACTTCGGTTTGTTGCTTATGTACTATGTGTTGTATGGAATTGATACACTCTTTTGTTGTGAGGTATGTATCTTGCATTCGGGAGTATACATCTCGAGACTGGTTTATTTGGTTGATAATACTAGGGTCAATTGGATGACTAAGTATTATGAGCTTAATAAATCCGGTGCTCACACAGTTCCACCTAAGCCATGTAGTCGACGCAGTAACTCAATTACCTCTTCAGTTGCATAACCTTTAATGATGATGCCCTCCAGTCGAGATCGATTCCGTACGTACGATTTGAGAATGCCCATGTACCTCTCGAACGGGTACATATGACGTAGGAACACAGGGCCATATATCTTTATCTCTTTCACAAGGTGAACAATGAGATGGACTATGATATCGAAAAATGACGGAGGGAAATACATCTCAAGATGACATAGAGTCGTCACCACCTCAGCCTACAGAGCATCTAGTCCTTGGGGATTGATGACCTTCTGAGCAATTGAGTTAAAGAAATAACACAGCCTCAAGATTGCCACTAGAACCTTGTTCGGCAAGATACTCCTAATTGCAACAGGAAGTATTTGTGTCATCAGCTCATGATTGATGACACATGACAATCATGAGACTTCATACCAATTAATTCCAAATCTTCCATAGAAATAAGTTTCTTAATATTAGCGGAGTAACCAGACGGGATTTTCACACTATGCAAGCTCTGGCACAGTTCATTTCTCTCGGCCTTGGACAGTGTGTAGCAAGCTGGGAGAAGGTACGTTTGTCCTTTATCGGTCTCTTTCGGTGCTAACTCGGTCCTTATGTTCATATCAACAAAGTCACGTCGTGCGTTAACACCATCCTTTGTTTTGTCACTATTGTTCGGTAAGAGACCAATCAAGCTATCACATACATTCTTCTCCATGTGCATGACGTCGATGCAATGGCGAACTTATAAGTGCTCCCAATAAGGCAAGCCCCAAAAATTGACCGCTTCTTCAAGATGTTCTTCTGACGGGTTCTTAATTTACGTCTCTTCCCAAGCACAACATCGATATCCTTAACCATATCATAGACCTCTTTCCCTCTAAAAGCCCTTAGAGCTGAACCGTCCTCCTTATTTCTGTCGAATTGTTTCTTCATCTTGCGGTATGGGTAACTCCTGGGAAGGAACCTACGATGACGATATACACGCTTTTGTGCGAGTTGTTCGACCATACACTCTCAAAGCATCTAAGCGGTCTGAGCATGGGCTTTGGCTCCTTTGTATCTTGAAGCCCAACAGAGTTACCAAGGGCGAAAAATCATTGATGGTGCGAGAACAACATGGCGCGTGAGTGAAGTTCTCTCATTTATACGCATCCCATACTGCACCTCTTCGTTCCACGGATGTCACAAGATCTTCCAACCATGGTGCTAGGTACATATCAATATCATTCCCAGGTTACTTCGGCCCTTGGATAAGTAGTGACATCAAAATGTACTTCCGCTTCATACACAGCTAAGGAGGAAGGTTGTACATACATAGATTCACGGGCCAAATGCTATGTCGGCTGCTCATGTTACCGAAAGGATTCATTCCATCTGTACTCAACCCTAACCTTATGTTCCTCGGTTTCGCACCGAACTCTTCGAAGTTTCGATCGAAGTTTCTCCACTGGGCAAAATTAGCAGGGTGTCTTAGCTTTCCATCTTTCTTACGCTCCTCCGAGTGCCGACGCAGCAATTTTGCCTCCTTTGGGTTTGCAAATAAACGTTTCAAACATGGGATCACAGGCAGATACCACAACATCTTAGCAGGAGATCCTTCCTTCACCTTAGTAGTATTCTGATGTTTGTATCAGGATGCTTTGCACACAGGACATACATGCATGTCTGCATACTCTTTACGGTAGAGGATACAATCGTTT
Source organism: Phyllostachys edulis (assembly GCA_036346405.1). Classification (NCBI taxonomy): domain Eukaryota; kingdom Viridiplantae; phylum Streptophyta; class Magnoliopsida; order Poales; family Poaceae; genus Phyllostachys; species Phyllostachys edulis. Next base: position 33,944,470 of record CM070555.1, on the reverse strand, counting down.
GGACATGCATGTATTCTTTCTACTTCCATTCCCAATGGGCAAAGATCCTTCTTTGCTTGGTAGGTGGTGCTGGGCAACACGTTTCCCTCCGGAAGGATGTCCGCTAGGAGACCTAACAACGCTGTAAAACTCTTATCGGACCAACCATTGCTTGCCTTCAATTTCAGCAGCTCAATCACGGTTAACAACCTTGTGTATTCCGGCTTGCAGCCAGGGAACAAAGGTCTTACCGAGTCCTCAATTAAGCCCTCGAATTTACAAAACTCTCTCTCACTGTAGTTCTCTTCTGCATCACGTAGCATCTGATCTAGATTGTCATCGTGCGACCTATCCTCATCAAAAGCACAGTCCACATCTGGCATATCATTGACTTCCACTACACCATGGCATAGTATTAAGGGCAATGCAATTGTCGGAAAAAGCTGTTCAAAGGCAATTTATCTCGCCAAGCAATTAGTTTTCCGACACTTATGGCTGCCCGATAAAGTCTTCTTGGGAAAAACATTTCCGGCAGATATGTGTATTCCCGGCAGTTAACTGCCCTAGAAAAGCTGAATTTCCCTAGCAGTTATCGTTTCCCCGGTAGTTAGCTTTTTCCCGGCAGTTAGAGTTTCCCCTGCAATTAGAGGTATTGCCGGCAGTTAACCTGCCCATGATTGTCGTTTTCCCCGGCAGTTAAGTGCCCTATATAAATTGGTTTTCCCCGGTAGTTAGTTATTTTCCCGACAGTTAAAAGTTTTGCCGGCAGTTAATTGCCCTCGATTGTCTCTTTTCCCAAATACTTAAAAGCATCACTAATCAGGACATTAGACTCTAGATTATTAGACTAGCTAGAACTAATAGCACATATGCCTCCTTAAAAAAGATGCTCTTTTAATAACTAGGAATCAAACAGGAGTGAAAGTTTAGACAATTGCTTGAAAGGTAACATCAAATAACTATTATTATTAACTCCACAGATGTTTTGAACTACGGTACAATGGTCGATGGAAAAGTTGAATAAAAGCAGAGAATGTATAACGACGGTCTATTCATTTTTCTTGAATATCCACAGTTCTACTTAAAGGAATCAATAACAGTAAAAGATCCCAATGATGCATAAAGCAGACCAGATGGGGTATCAGTTTCTCCTTGTCCACCGTAGCTACAAGACGAAGTGCTTTACACCATGATTCCTTCTCCCAGGAAGTGTCAGTATAAAGAGCGCACATCTTGGTTCTATTATAAACCTCAGATTCCTTGCTTTCCAATTTTATAGGATACCTCTTAGCCCTGAAAGTACAGTAGCATACAAACTGAAGAATAGAAGTAAATTATCCTACCAGCCGCCTTAAACGGCTTAATGAAAGGCACACAAAGTTGCTTGACAAGCCCTTCTAACTTCTAAAATAGATTTCCTTCCTATAGGAGTTCCTTCAAGAAACAAAATTTCATTATATTTTACTCTTCTACAATGGTTCTAAATAGCTAGTTGCTACAATGTTGGGTAAAATTAAAATAATATGGAATTAAGATGACGATAGTTTCAGTAAACTCTTAATGAATAGGAAAGCCATATGGTAAAAGTTACCTTAATGATGTACCATACAAACACATGGTATAAATAGTGTGTATATAGTAAAGAGGAGGGAGATGGTGAAGGAGGAGAGATGGGTGATGGTACAAATGTAAGGGTTCTGTTTACCTAATCTAATTCTAAAACATCAGTATGGTATAATTGTATCATAGGCACACCCGGAAAGAGCTTCATAGAGAATAGAACAAAACACTATCATGCTACTTCTATGGACATAAATGGCAGGAATGCGCATGGTAATCAGAATGCTCAAAATTATTCTCTCCAAGCATTCCTCCTTGCTCTGTGGTCCTAACAAAAAAAAGCATGGGGCAAACCTAGAAAGAGCTTCATAGATAATAGAACAAAATATTATCAAGGTACTTCCATGGCAGGGATTTACCTCGGATGTAGAAGGCAGCAGAACACAAGCATCATCTTTGATAATGTCCAGATTGTATACATAGACTCCATTCTCCTGGCACAACTGTGGAGTAATATAGCAGGGGAAAGTATAAACTTAATAAATTTAATAAATGTATTTTTTTAGATCTCGGTATATGCAACATGAACAATCAATAAGAGCGTTTTTCTAATACCGAACAAGCTGTCAAGCTCTAGTATCAGAGGATATGTATATTACAACAACAAAACCATCTCAAGTACTCAGTATAGTATAAATTGTCCATGGATGTTCACAGGGACACAATTGTAACATATGATCCGCCACATGGAGTGTATACCTTTGTATATGTATTTTTGGTGAGCTAGTAATGCAGTATAAGGTCTCCTATATTGCATGAGTCGCATAATAGAAAGAACAAAAGTTGATTAACTAAAAGGATTCACCAACTCGATCAAACATGTCAATGTAAACTGTCGTAAGCGTGAGCACCGCAAAATTGGTTTATCTCATGATGAATTTTGTCATATATCCATGTCTGTCATAATGCATGGCATAATTGAGTAGGGTTTCATAAAAAAAAAACTCTTTATAGAGATGATTGACAACCTACAAGCCCACAAGTGGATCAAGCAGCTCGATCAGAAACAAGTAAATGAATTTTTTTTTGACGGGAAAGCAAACGAAAAACAGATAGCACTATACCTCTATCTTGTCAAAGCTGATCATTACACCACCTTTTGTTCCACAAGGAATACCTTTGACCTGGTTAAGCACAATGAGAGGCACAAAAATATTTCTATCGTAAACTCGTCCGCTAAAGAAATACAACAATATTTCAATTGGTATCCCAAAAGTTTAAAACAAGCAGTGCTCCAAACAAAAAGACACGGCAAGTAAATTAACTTACCTGAGGGATTTTATCAGTATTTTGGAAGCACATGAAAAGACAAACCTTGTATATGGCAAACCAATATGTACTCTTCATAGGATACATAGCTCTTAATCGACAATATAGGAATCAGAAGGACAACGACTCAAGTTATATCTAGCTTTCAAACCCAAGAATCACATCACGATCATATCATATATATTTGTTTCTTTCAAACCAAGCAAATCTAGCATTTCTTATGCATTTTATTGCCCTTTCAAAGAACTTCGTTACCTTTTTGAGCAAACCAGAGAAAGAGAGCAATTGATAGATTCAGATGAGTAAAAAATTATCCAAATATAAGGAAAAGGTCATGGCTCGTTGAGTCAAATGTGACTAACTATCAGTATTTAGTTTCTCTCTGATTAAGTAACTCTCATATGTTAAGTCTTGCAATTTTTTCTATGTGGCTGCTTCCGGTCATCTAGAAGCAACAATTAATGGTTGAGAGAGAGAATTGAGCTGCGAAAAAGGTATATATTTGTTCAGGTTGCATTGCGGGCATGGACCAAAAGTAACAACACACCAAATTATCATAAATTCGAATACAGCATTCCTCTAATCAGTAGAAGATACTAACCATTCCATCATAGAGCAAGGGGTGGAGCGGAGTAGAGTACCTCAGTAGCCACGGTAGCAGCCCACATACCTCACTGTCACCATGCATCAACGAAGTAAAATCAGAAAATGAAATCAGTGCAAACATTAAAAACCAAAATCAACAGAGAAAGGAGAAAAGGGGGGTTGAATCCCAGGGAGGAAGAAGCAGGAGAGGCGAGCGGCCAAAGGCCGGGCGAGCTACCATGGGGGCGGGCCTAGCCGAGTCAAGAGGGCACGGGCGAGCCAGGCCAGGGGGCGACCGAAGGCGGCGGCGCGAGCGCTTAGGGAAGCCAAGCAGAACGGGCCGAGCCAAGACGGGCAAGCTAGGCCTAAGCGACAAGAGCCGACCCACGTGTGGCTTGAGGAAGCCGGCCAGGGGCAACACCGAGCGACGCAGGGGAAAGAGCCGTCCGAAGGGACCCCATGGCGCCAAGAGGAAGCTCCGGCCAAAGCTTTTGCCAGGGAGAGAGAATGGGGAGAATGAGAGTAATGGGGAATGGCTTGTGAGGATATATTTGGGGATAAGGTGGGCAGCCCTCCCTCCCTCTCATTTTTTCACCTTCCCGCCACACATGAAACCCTTCCTCGTGGCGTTTGAACTCACGACGCCTTGCGCGCTTCGTCGGCGAGGAAGACGAAGCTGACGTGTGGGGCCCACGGCGTCAACGACTCAAGCGCGAGACTCAAACATGGGTGCGTCGCTGTGTGACTCAGCCGGTGCAGTTAGGCAGTTGGGCTCGATCAAGTTAAAGTGGCTCAGCTCTGAGCAGTTAGAGGTTTGAGTTTTGACCGTTAGATTGAAATCGGACGGCTCAAGTGAAGGGGACGTTCGGACGGTCCGAACGTTCCTTTCAATCCGGTGCGTTGATTTCCAATCGAACGATTCACAATGATGAGGACGATCAAGTGGTCCAAACGTTCCCGTCAATCTCGACAGTGCGTTTCAAATCGAAGCATTTCAAATGACTTCGCTTTCATTCGGCTAGCCCAAGCCAAGACGATTGATTTGAAGCGACGGTCCACGTGTGGTTGATTGTCGGACCGACCGGAGCTGAGTGGCTTGGGCTAGTTCAAGTCAAGAGAGGTTGAATCGGTCAACTCAACAGTGCTGAGTTTGAGTTCAAATCCAGTTTGACCAACCAAGTAGAAGATTTGACCGAGGCTATAAAAATAGAAATAAAATTCTAAAAATTCTAAAATTAATCGAGGGGTTACTGGGATAACCTAGTACCCAAATAAAATCTTAAACCCCACTATTCAAGAATTATTTGCTTAATCTTAATTTCAAACCTACAATAGGTTATTGATTTGAGTTTAAATTTTAAGTGGGCTGAGTTTAATTCTAAAATTTTGGAAAAATTATTTTAATTCGTGATAAATATTGTAGTATTTGAATAAGTTATTTCCAGAAGATGATCCCAAAAAATTATTTCCACTTTTATTTGGAACTTCGATTTGAGTTGTAAGTTTTCTTTGTTGTCAAAATTTTCAAATGCTACAAATTATGCAAATGCTCCAGAAAAATCAATGCATGTTCAAAAGTTTTAATTTCTCCTCATTTTTATAGATTTGAAATACAAACCCAAGTTTGGGATGTTACAACCATCTAGCTACACCGACCGAGCCAGGCTCCGACTCGCACCACGTGTGTGTCACTGCCATCTCGAGCCCTGTAACATCCTAAAAAATGGTTTGTGTTTCAATTGTATAAAAGTATGTGAATTTCAAAAACTTTTGTTGAAAATTCATAAGTTTGTACTTGGTTTCAAATTTTTGTTTCTAAAATTCAAACTTTTGACTTGAAATCAAGATTCTATTTAATTTTAGAAAAATATGTGTATTAAAGTCTATGGAAATAATTTTGTAAAATACTAGATAAATTATCATGAATTAACATAATTTTTCCTAAATTTTTAGAAGTTATTTTGATCTCATTAAAATTTAGCTAGGTCTCTAAAACAGATTTAAAAGGAATTTAAATCTGCAATTAAAATATGAACAAGAGTCAAAATTATTTTTCCTAAGTTCTAGGTGAACCCAGGAGCACCCACAAAAAAAATTTAGGAGGTGAACTCACAATTGTAGGAGGTGAACTCACCACCTCTAGTGAGAGGGTTATCATATCCAACTTCATCCACCAAACCAAACAACATCTTCAAAATTGAGTTATTTTTGAACTAGAAAAGACTATTAACTTTAAAAATACATATCTATTTCATCTCAACTCCAAAATAGATGAACCAGTACTGATAATTTTCATTTTTTATGAAATTTATATTAAAATTGTTTTCAAACATGTCTATGTAGCAGAGAGTATTATTTTGGGAAATGACCCATTAACCGTCAGATCCAAATTAAGTGAAATTAATTTTGTTAATTCTAATATTTCCTGTACTTTAATCTGGTATAAGTTTGTTTCTTATTGCTATTCCAAAATTTTGTGATAATTATTTAATTTGATTAATTGTGCCTTTAACTTGGTAGACATGCACGCAAAGGGAGCCGAGGTGGCGAGCCACGCCGCACAAGACACGCCGAATGACGGCGGTGGCACTCGGACCTACCCGACAACGGTGAACAGCGGCTCACCGGCAGAAGTGGATGGTACCAGGAGGTAGCCCTCACTAATGCGCACCCGATGAACCAACTCCGGGTGGTTGGGGGTGCACTGAGGTGGCCGACGGCGAGGTCGAAGTGGCGGAGCAGGCTCGGTCTTGTCGGATGGGGGCTCTAGTGAAGCTCCGGCGGCGGCGAAGGGCTCTAGATGTTGCTTGAGTGATGGGGAAGGTGATGGTGCGCTCCACGAAGACAGGGCGTCATCGGCGGCAGCGGAATTCAAGAAAACTCGACAGCGGCGAAGAACCCTAAAACTCAAATAACATGACGCTAAGGCTTCAAGGTGGAAGAAACGAGGTCGCCAAGCCGGGTCCATCGCCGCTGAAAAGAAAGGGACGCCCACGATCGGACCATTAAGAGCCAACCGCCCGTATTTCAACGCTCGCATCACGAATCGACTTTAAGATCCAACCGTTCAATCTCGATCAAACGCTCGTAACGCTTTATGCGTTCGGACCGTCAAAAGCTACACAAAGATCGGACCGCTTAATTACGATCCAACGGTGGGGACAGGATCTGAGCTGCTACAGAGAGAGAGGTGTAACATCCCAAAGCATCTTGTTACAAAATAAAAATAAATAAAGTTATTATTTTGTTGGATTTCTGAAATTTGAAAGAGTTTGATTTCTTTTCTTGAATTTCTAAAGTTTTAAAAGTCAAAATAAAATTTGTTGAATTATTTTGGAGTTTTATTGGATTTAAGGTGAAAAATAAAATATTAATTAATTTCGGAATTTTTTGAATTTTAAAAGCTTTTTCCAAATTATTTTAAAGCCAAAATAAATTTATGTGCAAAAAAATATTACCAAATATAAGTTGGAATTATTTTATTTAAGTCCAAAATGCCCTTGAGAATTTCTATGAATTTTCTCATACTTTTTGGATTTATTTTACTATTTTCTAAAGCTATTTTGATTTTCTGGAATTATTTAATTGCCTAAATCCTTAGAAATCCTCAAATAATCCTTGGGCCAAATTCTTAAACGCGGCCCATCCACGTGCGTAGCCCTCTCACCGCTCTCTCGCTGACAGTGGGGTCCACTGTCAGTCTCTCTCTCTCTTTCCACACGTGCCCACGCGTTTTATCTCCAACGCATCTCAACCGTTGGATCAAATTTGAATGGCTTGATCTTGATGAAACTTCCGGACGTTTGAACGTCTCAATCGCTGTGGAACGTCCGATTTCAAATCAACGGTCTGATTTCGTTGGAACCTCCGGGCAGTCCGAACATCTCCTTCATCGTGGACCGTTTGATCTAAATCTAACGGCCCAAGCCTCACCCGCTCACCCGCACTCTCACCTCCTCTCTCACACTCTCACTGACACGTGGGGCCCGCGTGTCAGCCTCTCTTTTACTCCCACGTGTATCCTTCTCAATCTTTGTGAACCGTTGGATCAAAACTCAATGGCCAGATCTGAGTAACTTTCGCTTGGTCCTAACGTCTTCGCGTTTTGGAGCATCCAATTTCAAATGGACGATCAGATTTTGATGCCATCTCGAACAGTCCGAACGTTCACTTCAATAAGGACCCTCAAAACTAAATCCAACGGCCAGGTCTCCAACTGTTATCATTTCTTTTTCTTTTGTTTCGCTGACTAGTGGGACCTCCATCTACAAAGGCCTTCGTCTCTGTGTTTCTTCCTCCTCGTCTTTGCCGAATTGAAGACCTCAACTCGATGCTCTTAAACTCACCGCCATTCTCTTTTCACGCAAGATTTGGTGCCATTCAAACCCACGCCCTCTGTTGAACTCGTGGCGCCTGCTTTCTTCTTTCTTAAACCTCTTTAACTCCTTTCTTACCGCCGCCCGTGTGGCGGCAAGAAAGTTAAGACATTTCCGCCACCTCTCTGACCTCTGAGCCCTATAAAAGGGAGCCCTAGCTGCGCCTTGGTTACCGCATTTCAGAGCCACCACTCATCGTCATCCTCTCGCTCTCTAGCGCTTTAATTTCGAGCTTCAACGCCGGCGACCAATGGAGCTTCAAACGCTGAATTCACCGCCGTCAAGCCCTCTCCGGCCTCGAAGTCCACACCTTCGTCATCGCCGCACCACCGCGAAGCCCGTGCACGCTAGCTCTCACTTCGTCGGAGGACCTCGGGAACGCCTACTTCACCAGAGCCCTAAAACTGTCGCCGCTAATCCTTGTCGCCGACGACCTTTCCGCCATGCCCTCTCGCTTGGTAAGCACTAGACTCGATGAGTCACTGTTGGTCATTTTGGTACCACCCACATTCTCGCCTCGGCCTTATCGCCGCGAGCTCATCGCCAAGATCCCAAAATATTTTGTACAAAAATAAATCCACAACCTAAATAGGTTATTGGATTGAGTTTGAATTTTCAAAGGTTTGAAAGTAATCCCAAAATTTTGGGAAAAAATATTTTAATTCCAGATAATTAAAGTAGTATTTGAATAAATTATTTCCAGATGATAATCAAATGTTTTTTGTTGCTGTTTTTATTTGGAGTTCATAAATTGAAAGTGTATGTTTAATCTTTGATTAAGATTTTCAAGTGCAATAATTTATGCAAATATTTCGAAATGTCATGCATGCTAATAAGATGCATACTAATTATCATTAATTACATTTTGGTCTTATAATAATATTCCCTATTTACCTATGTAATCCTTGTTCGCACTCATCGCTTCTACAAATTTTGACCAAATAATTAAAAGCAAAGTGAACAAGAATCGCTATTATCCCTGCAGCTACGCTGACATCGCTGACTTGGCTATTATTCCCGGCAATTACGTTGACATGGTTGACTCTTTTCAAGGGCAGATCTCTTGGACATTGCCGGCACATGTTTTGCCACTCATCCTATTTTTTTCCGGCAGTTAATTGTCCTTAATTCTATGTCATGGTGTAGTGAATGTAAACAGAAAATAGGAAGTTGATATGTGGTGAATTAGAGAGTGATAGTTTAAGATACTTACATCGATTCTTTTGTTTTTTCGTGAATATGAACGATATCTATTTCACGCCGGAGGAGGTCGTTTGTTTTGGAGGATTTGCAAGTTGTGTGGATGAAAATAGGCAACCCACATGCTACGTGGTACGATTACTAAAGCAGTATAACATGTAAGTTCAATCATAGGAACCATTTGCATAGATGTATTTGTATTGTCATTTGCGCAATTGTGACAGTGCATTTAAGTCAAAATTTTCGCTCATGAGTCAAAAAAAATTCATCTTCCCGCTCATAGGGTATCCCCAGCAGTTAGGTTGACCTGGTTGACTTTTTTTAGGGCAGAAGTATTGTACCTAATTTAAAAACATTGTCGGCAGATACATTGTTCTAGACAATATTTATTGCCGGCAGATAGGTTGACCTGGTTGACTTTTTCTAGGGCAGATGTATTGTTGCTAATGTTAAAACATTACCGGCAGATAGATTGTTCTACAAAATAATTATTTCCGGCAGATAACGGGACCCCTAAAATCTTGGATATTGCCGGCAGATAGATTGCCACTAATCCAGTTTTTTTCCGACAGATAATTGCCCTTAATACTATGCCATGGTGTAGTGTTCCTCGGCGATGCCGTCATTATTAACTTCCGATATAATCTGCTCTTCACCGTGACTGGTCCAACATGTATACCCTTTTTTGAGACCCCTTCGAATCAAGTGCGCTTCGATCTGCGCCGGGTTGTTAAACATCTTCAGATTACCGCAATCAATGTATGAATAGTACATAAAATTTATCCCCTTCTTCAACATATCCTACTCAATGGCTCTTCTAAAAGCAACCATGCCATTAATGTACTCTTGACTCACATAGTTCACACCGTACATCCAGTTTCGGTCCATCTACGCTACGCATGTAACAAATTAGTGTCAAATTAGATTAATAAACCGCAAGTATGTACTCTTCCTATTTACCAAACATACTTAAATTGATTAGCGATTAATTTATAGCAAACATAAAGGGTTATAGATCGTTACCCTCGAGCTCACGCATTTAAAATACCAAATATCTCTCAAGAATCCTCTCCTTCTCCTCCCTTCCTCCTCTCCTTCTCCTCCCTTCCTCTCTGTCGGTGGCGCATAATGGGCTTCCTATTTACCAAACATACTTAAATTGATTAGCGATTAATTTATAGCAAACATAAAGGGTTATAGATCGTTACCCTCGAGCTCACAATGAAAATATTAAATATCTCTCGAGAATCCTCGCCTTCTCCTCCTTCCTCCTCTCCTTCTCCTCCTTCCTCTCTCTCGGCGGCAAGAATGGGCTTCCTATTTACCAAACATACTTAAATTGATTAGCGATTAATTTATAGCAAACATAAAGGGTTATAGATTGTTACCCTCTGAGCTCACGATTTAAAATACCAAATATCTCTCGAGAATCCCTCCTTCTCTTCCCTTCCTCCTCTCCTCTCCTCCCTTCCCTCTCTATCGGCCGCAAGATGGGGAAGGACCTCGTATGATGGCTCAAATGGGAATGGACAGGGGCGGTCTGTTGGGACCAAGTATTTGTATTGCCAGCCTATCACAGACGGTTCGTATTACAAACCGTATGTGATACTTACCTATCACAGGCGGTTTTTTAATAGAACCATCGGTGATAGTTCACATACGGTCTTTATTGACAACCGTCTGTGGTACCGGAGATTATCACAGACGGTCTTTGTTGAGAACCGCTCGTGATATCGAGATTATCATGCAGCGGTTTTGAATAGAACCGCTCATGAATTATCATAGACGGTTCTTGAATAGAACCGCTCGTGATAGGGAGTATCACGCAGCGCTTTGTAATACGAACCGCTCGTGGTAGGTCGGCAACAAAGGCTCGATCTCGACAGATCCAACACGATGAGTTCCTTTTAACCATCTGTGATGTGGCATCTACTATTGCATGTTTTGTAGTAATGCACTAAGGCACTAGCTTTGAGTGTGAGGCAAATTCATTCTACGAGATTTCATGTCTTGAAACCATCTCATGATTCTACTATCATCAATGCTCCTAAATATCTCTCGCTCAGTATAGCACACCATCAAGTTATTGAGTCATTCATCCACTACATTGTTGCGTAAATCTGTCTTGATAATAATATTCATTGCTGACAAGATTCTCTCAACTGATGTCATTGCTAGGATCAATGCTAGCGCCATGAGGCGATAGACCAATATGAAAGTTCTATCTTTTTCATTTTCAACTATCCTTTTGAGCAACCTTTGCAAGATCACGACATCCATAAAATTCTACACTTCTTCTAACATTGAGGACAAAGGTTTGAAACTATTTTTTTAATAATAAATGATCAGTTATGGTGAAGTCATCAGCATAAATCTTAGCTGGTCGAACAAACTTGTCCACATCAAACTTAGAGAATAAGTCTCTAGGATAAAGACAAGACATGTGTTTCTTATTCTCCATCTTTTACAAATCTAGAAAGATACCTAATGAATAAGAATTCATAAATACGTCTACCTTCGGCCTTCTAGTCTTTTGCATCCTCAGTCACAAAGTTAACACTTATGACTAAGGATAGAGGGAGTTAATCACCTCCTACTTAACTTAGGGCTTCAACTCGCTTAACCTCAGGCCTTGGTTGCTCTCGACATCGCCGTCGTGCCAACACCACACGGCCCACCCCTGCCTCACCACGGCTTGCCCCGCACGACCGCACCCTGTGATGAGGACATCAACCCTAAGGATACATTCACTACTTCGACCCGCTACACTGCATCCTCTACTTTAGCCGCATCTTCTCCGATAGGACTTTCGGCTACTACACTGTCATATTCCCTAGTTGGATTGAGCTACATCTACTCATATGAGCCTAGCTTCGTCTACATGTCATAGTGCTACGTCTACATGCAATGGTGCTACATCACCAATTGTTGGCTCGTGGGCTTTGTAATAAATGGGCTGATTTGGCCCATATGGCCGGCCACCTAGGGTTTTTTGGTACTGTTCACGTGGTGCTATTCAGACGTGAACAGTACCATGGCCTCCCTTCTCCTATATATAATGGCCGCCACCCCTCTAGTTCTTTAGGTTTTGTTGATTGAAGTTTAGCTTTGCTACTTTATACTTTGCCCTCTTGTTCGGCGAGATCAATAGCAATATTGTCTTTAGAACCCCAATTATCAATGCAATCTTAATTCCTATTCGCAATTTCAAATTGCTATTTATCTCGTTCTTGTGTGCTTCTTCGGTGCATGCAGGAATTGATCTTCGTGATCAGGTCTTCCGGGCATTCGTGCACGGTTGATAACGACTTGTCGAGCAGTTCAGCGATTGCGTGGTTTCGAGCCTTGCGAGTTTGTAGCGAGGATCGTGAGAGTTGAGCGACTTCTACCGAATTTATCTTCTCATCGAAAGATCGGACCAAATCAGGACCTCCGTAGTTCATCACCCCTCTCGTTGCTGCTACCGCCTTCGCAGCGCATGCCTGTCTTGTGTTGTGCCGGTGCCCTTGCCTTGTTGCCGAGTTGAGCCAAGCCCTGCCTCACCCCGCCACCCGCACATTACCCTGCGCCGATGCGCCCCTGCCTAGGTTTAGCCCGCCACGATAGGGAATAGGGAATTAGGGAATGGCCGAATGGGGATGGAGTTAACGCCGTCTTAGTCCTCTTGGACCTGGTCTAACTCGACCAAGTGGGATTGGGCCTAGCCTTGCTATCGAAAGTGGATGAATTCATCCCAATTTCGCTTGTCTTCAACCCTCATGCTCTTGAACCATCTTCTTTCATGGACAACAGCCCAGTGCTCTTCCTCTTATCTCCCCAAATTTTGGCAGGGAGAGTAGCGAGGTTCCCTCGGTGCGGCGGGAAGAGCTGGTGCTCGGGCACCCCAAACACGAGGTAGCTTCGCCCTGCGGACGAGGTAAGCCGGCGTGTGAGCGCACGAGACCCGCGTGCAACTGCATACGGACGGCCGTACCACGTAATATATACGTAGCTTTTGGCGGGACGGTCAACGGTCAACACATGCATGCCGTTGGAATATTTTGGCTGGCCGTATCAACACATATGTACCATCAACCAAATCAGGATAAACCTATTTAATGTGAGAAGATAAATAAATTAAAAGGGAAGAAAAAATAATGCGTACACGTGCCACGCTTGGGGTGCATGATATATGTGTTCCGGTCTTGACTTCTGCGATGCTGTGTGTGGAGTAATTTATCACCACTCCATTACGCACGCATGTTTTAACCGCTCACGGCTCTCGCGCGCGCTAATAAATGACCCACGTACGTACATCTCCTGTGGTCGATTTTACATGGCTTTCTAGGATTCGACTGACGTGAATATCGAGTCAAACGCGAGCTGGATGCATGCTTGAGTTGATCGATCACCTGGAGATCATATTCACAACTCACAAGTATGTATCATGGTGGATACGAAAATATTAGCCGTGATGGTAACTTGAAAAGACTTTTTTTTTCTTTTTTGCGATTAGAAGAAAAACGTATACACAAATCAATACCCGTTAATATTTTCGAGGGCCACCATGTATACGTTGATGTGGATACATGTACGTAGAGGAACCCATTCAACGATAATATTGTTTTTCGTTAGCTAGAAGGCATATATATATAGTAGAATGTGCCTTTCAGTGGTTAATTAGCTAGCTATGCATAACAAAGAAGAAATAATAACGTACATACATCAGAGTAACATAAAAAAATGCAACCTCAACAATGAGTAATCTGGTGTGTGTGTGTGTGTACTACAACTTTTTGCCACCCTTGCATACTTTTAATTTAAAAGGACTTAGCTAATTTCTGTTGTTAATTGTATGTACAGTGTTAGACACTGTATTGTTCCTTAGTGATACCACTACGGAGAACACAGATTTGCCGAGTGTGCCAATTTTGCCGAGTGCCAAAAATCCAAGACTCGGCGGGCCACTCTTTTGTCGAGTCTTGGGTCTACCGGCACTCTAAGAAAGTCTAGACGCTCAGAAAGAGTGGCTTTGCCGAGTGCCTCAGAGTGCCCGCAAGACTTCGGCAAAGGGCGGCACTCTCGGCAAAAGCCCTCTTGTCGAGTGCAACACTCGGCAAGAGTGGCACTCTAAGAAAAAAATGGGCCTTGATGGCCGAGTTCACGCCCACGCCATCAATTTTTTGCCGAGTGTTTTTTTGGCGAGTGCTTTTTAGCACCCGGCAAAGAAAGTCTTGCCGAGTGCTTTTTTGGCACTTTCGGCAAAGAAAGTCTTTGCCGAGTGCTTTTTGTTTTGGCACCGTTTTTGTTTTGAAAGAAGGATTTCTAGAGCGCAGGAATTGGCAAAAAAATTTTTTGGTTTTTTGACCCATTTTTTTGAGGCCTTCCATTATTTAAAACTCCTGTTTGCCGCCGATAATTTTGATGTCTATGATAAAAATTGATGTTTCACATGTTAGACGCCGGAAAAAACCTGCATATCTCACATGTTATCGTGATATAGAGTCATCAAGATGTCCGGTTTTAGGCATCCGACGCCGCAACTTGCTCTAAACCTTCTCAATTTTTTACCATAGACTTATATGTATAACACGACACCTCGACAAGTTTCGCTATTTTCTGACTTCGCTCGATTTTATATAATTTAAATACACTTTTCCCGCAGTACCTCGCAAGTTACGCCAACAAGATGCTCGAATTTCATGTGAGTTCCTCGGATACTACCAACATACACCAAATATCATGAATATCATTTTTTGAATGACCAAATTCGATTATTCCATGCACCGCATAGCTCAAATTTGAAATATTCCATAAAATTCAATCTAAACAAAAAAAACTAACAAAATATAGGAAAAAAGTCAAAATTGTCCCAAATTTGAACATGGAGTTTTAAATAATATATTAAGGTCAAGAAAAACAATGGGGCAAAAAACCAAAAAAATAATTTGTTTAGTAGTTTGGCACTTTAAGAAAGAAAGTCTTTGCCGAAGTGCTTTTTTTGGCACTCGGCAAAGAAAGTCTTTTGCGAGAGCTTTTTTGGCACTCAGCAAAGAAGGATTTACCGAGTGCAGGAATTGGCAAAATTTGTGAACAATGTTAGAACCACCATTTCGGATGAACAAATGATCAAACAACCAAAATAAACTTTGTAGATCTTGAGAAGTTATAGAATTTTGTAGTTGGCAACTTTTTCATTTGAATTCGTTTTGTTAAGGAAAAGCTGCGTTTGAATTTGAAAATTTAAAATTCGAATTTTTCAAACGACCTCGGATGGAAAAACAACCAAAATAAAATTGTAGATCTCGAAAAGTTATGAAACTTTTAGTTAATAACTTTTTGATTTGAAATCATCTTTTCATGCAAAACTACGTTTGAATTTCTTAAATTTGAAATTCAAATTTTGTAAATGACCTCGGATGGAGAAACTCCCTAAATGAAAATTGTAGATCTCGAAAAGTTATGAAACTTTGTAGTTGACAACTTTTTGATTTGAATTCGTTTAGGGCCTCAAACAAGCAATTTACACTCGGTTTTGTATAATATTTTGGGAACCGAAAGGAATATAGACACAAGTGACGGTGTGGTGTAGTGGTAGAGGGGTTACGCACGGGGAGAGGTCGCGGGTTCGAATCCGCCGGCCGCGTAGCACGCGAATTTAGTGCGAAAAATGCCGCGACTTGACGGCGACGACGCGAGACGGGCAAGGCTAGCCGGTGGGGCCTCCCCGATTTAAAAAAAAATTTGCTATTTTTTGGGTTTTTTCGGTTCGAATTTTAGAGATGGCTTTGCCGAGTGCAATGACCATTGCACTCTAAGAAGAAAATTTAAAAAAAATAAAATTTTGTCGAAAGTGCAATGACCATTCAGACTCGAAAGAAAATTTAAAAAAATTAAAAATTAGGGCCGACGGCGTCAAATCTTGCCGAAAGTGATCAAGATTTCAAGCAAAGCCTTTGCCGAAAGTGCTCGAATTTGGCACTCGGCAAAGCACCTTTTTACCGGAAGGAGATTCGACGGGTTTTTTTCCGAGTGTGCAGACTCGACAAAGGCTTTGCGAAAGAAAGTTGTCTTTGCCGAGTGCAACAGCACTCTGCAAAGAGCCCGCCTCCTGTAGTGTACTCTGGATGTCAATGATTCCCCAGAAAACACTGCAGTTCAGTTGACAACCGCATATTATGATTTGTTGATTTATTAACCTGCTTAGCCGCCCCAGCACGTGGCCAGCTCTTAAGAAATTTAGTTTATAGGTTTTCCAATGCACAGTCCACAAGAGAATGCCCTCGAAGAAAATTAATTAGGCAGTATTAATTGCTTCGATCTTTCGTAAGTTGGATTCTTAGACAAAATGACTAACCGATTGAGAGATAGTTTTGCCCTCATATATAGCATAAAAACTTCCAGCGAAGTCATGGAAGTCTCATTCTACTTGGAAGAGTCCAGCCAAATAGCCTCGAAAGAAAATTAAGTTTATTATAACTGACTGAAGTCGTAAGATGTGTACGTGCGTACTGCATAAGAAAGCCGAGGATCAAAGATTCGGAAATAATCCTTTGTGTTAGGGCTCAAAATGCAGAGATGCATTGTTATGCATTAGGAGCCGGACTCCACTGTCTGATTGAAGATCAAATGATCAAGTCGAAAGCTATAGTACCAGACCAGAGTAGAAAATTAGATATAGTTTTTCCGCTATAGGTCATGAAAACACGTTTCTACATCATTGATACAGTACTGCGGCAGATAAAATGTTTTCTCAAACTCATGTCACTGTTCACACAGTGTTTCAGTACAGCACAGTAGAGAATCTGGATCCCAAAAAGTCTTGGTGGTATGCACGTGTACTTCTCTTTTTGCTTGCGGGTCCTTCTTTTCTATCTTGCTTTGAAAAGTTTAGCTTGTCTAGATCTGCTCAGGTATACACCATGTGCAGCAAGTGACACAGTGACTCTTAAATATTAGAATGTGTATAGTCAAATCATATCAATTTGAACCAAAGATATTATTTAAAATATATAGTTTGGATATACAAAAATTGTATGAATAAATTTATCACAAAAAATATTTTTATAACATTACACTGTTATAACATAATGATAAAATTTATCGGCCAAAGTGATGTATTGTTGACTTCAAAATGTTAAAATCGAATTCCTTTGCGAGTGGAGGGAGTGGTAACTGATTGGCCAGTAGCTGACTGGTTTTGCAAGTAGTGTACTATTCAACTGTTCAAGTACTTGTAAGTTAAGAAACAAAATAGAAACCTGTCTTCCATCAAGGTAACAATGACAGGAAAGGGTTGCGTGTAGTACAACACAGACGGCAAATTTCATGCTCGCGCGCATGAAAACTCTGCAGATTTTGCTGCGGCGTTCTTGCAACGGTGGTACGTACGTACGTACATGGATGGATGCAAATTAAGTCAATGCCGTTTATCGATATCTATGGCTGCTAGCTTGCACTTACTATGCTATTCAGCATTACATAATGTAAAAGTCAGTCTTATTTTTGGTTTGAACTAGCAGATAGAGATGTCGACTGGTTAACACGTGTATATTAGTGACGGCTGGGGAAGTATATGAAGTCAAAGAATGTGTATATTTCCATTCAAAACTTCAAATCAACCATTTGGACTTATGGGCAAACAAAGTCTAGCTATAGTGGTAGAATATTAATTTGGGTCGATCCTGTCAGTAATTAACCAGTGAACTAACCATTCTTCCGATCGATGGCTAGCTACACATTAATACATTATATATACTACTATACAGTATATATACACTGTTGGATGGTTCATGCCATCCAACAACACGTCCATATATATAAAGAATCTTGTCATGGTCGTCTCTACCGTGCATGTCACACTACTCTCTTCGTCTCACTCAAATCTGATCAAATCCTTTTCGACTGCGACCTACGGGAGTACGGTGCATGAACCCTGAACAGGGACGCGTGCGTGACACTACGTACGTCTTTGAAAAAAAAAAGCAGTGCAATGTGTTCAAGGAAGCGCCACAGTCGCTGGAAAGCTCAAGGCACCGTTGATCTCCCAACACGTACGTATGGATGCACGTACACCGAGTGAACTGTGCAGACTTGACGTTTCTGGCATGATATATTAACTGTGGAAAATGCTTGTGCGACATATGATATGGGCGTTGCGCGCCTTGCACGGTGAAGTTTTCTCCTTGGTGGTGGTGGGACTCGAACCGTAACATTTAACGAGAAAGCTATCTGTATCGGCACTACTGTTCTATTATGTGGCTGCTAGCTCATGAATGTTAGAATGATGTGGTGATGCTCCTTGCTTTAATTTTACCAATGAGGCAGAATTGAAGGAGGAGGAGACTGGCAGGCACCGAACATCTAGTTGATCAAGAGGAAAAGAGGGAGTGTGTGGATGTGGGGAGAAACTGCCTGTGAGATCGAACCTTATTCCTAAGAAAAAGTTGGCATCTAACCCATGCCTATGAGCTAGGGCAGCTTAATTAGATAAGGGTTTTTCATGCACGGCCCCATATAGATAATTCACTTGATATATATATCGCACACTGACAGGAAATTAAACATGCAATGAACAAGTTGTTATTCGGCGGGCTATATGCTTCCCATGCATGCCTTTTTATATTGGGTTTAATTTGACCCGACTCAATCCAAGCTTCTTTTATTATTGGAAAGGAAAGTATACGCATGAAGGCCATGTCTCAACTTAATTTATAATTTTCTACTAGGCTAAAGTGGCCTTAAGTTATTTTTATAAATAAAATAAAATAAAAAGGCGGCCTTCAGTTTTGTTTAAACCTATTTTTGTTGACGTTGTAGGTTCTGAAATATGACTAGAACGTATATATGTCTGCTAGTGCCTAACAACTTTAGCTTTTGAGATGAAGATGGATGCATGTATGCATGGATCTTTAATTGTTTGGTGTCAAAGCAGGATGTCCTGAATCCAGGACTGACAAAAACTTGTTTACAAGAACTAAAATTGATGGTGTAAGTTGCAACTTTGTAGGATATATTGCCTGTCACTGAGAAGCAAATATTATTGCACCATCCAGACATGCACAACAAATAAATCCTAACAAGCTGATGTCCTTTAACTTTTGCTGTGGAAAAAAAAAAAGAAACTTTCTGGATGCAACAATGAATCCCACAAATATACTTTTCATAAATTTCGATCATTCGATGTGATCTAATAATCAAGGACAAAACGATTCGCCTAGCTATGATACTTCGATAAGCAGTTCTATGTATTACGACCACTCCTTCATTTTTGTTCTGTAACACGGAACAAACAAGGTAAAGATATGCACCCTCTCTTGCATGTGAAGCATATTCCATATTCGTTGATTAGAGAAGAGAAAGGAGGTTGTTCGCGACGAAACGTCGTGTGTATGTATGGCTATGGATCAGTGATTTTGGAGCCATCTGAGATGTACTGCACTGATCATATGACATTTGTACATAGGGCATGGCTAGCGCTCGGACAGTAGTACGTCCGAGCACAACATCGTTGTGTGCTAAACACAACAAACGTACGCAACATATCAAAAATTTATACACATCATTTCAAAGAACATCACCATAAACAGACGTGTTAACATCATCTCAAAGATCCGTAAACATCATCTCAAAAAAGCTCAGAATCAAAACAAAGCATCTGGAGAAAAAAAAACGCCTTGAAAAATCTTGCAATATCACCGTGAACAGTATGCAACATTTTTTTTTCTACAGATGCAATATTTTTTTCAATAGGGCGCAACATCTCAAATAACAGTATGTATGCAACATTCTTTTTAACGGGTCACAATATTTTTTTCAACGGGCCGCAACATTAGAACTCACCATTTTTTGCAACAAAAAAAAACAGAAGAAAAGCAAGGGGAAACCGGATCAAGTTGCACACAAAGCTTCCAGAGCTGGCAGAGGCTTCCAGATCGAGCGACGAGCGGCTTCGGCAAGTATTGGCCGAGCTGCTCAACAATGAGGCGTCTTTTTGGTTGCATGAGCAAAGAAAAGGCCAACGACGGTCCCCTCGGCGCCAGCGACTTCCCCTGTGACCTTGCCGGCGAGAGGCCCCTGACCACCTCCCTCTTGAGCGCCGAAAAGAACCCCTGCGTCCTCTCCTTCTCCATTGCTTCGATCCCAAGAGAAATGGCGATTAATTAACACCAGCAACAAGCAACTAGTAGGAAATCAATATTTGGCTTTAGGAGAGCAGCGAGGAGTGGAGTAGAAGGGGAGGAAATCAAGCAAGCAACAATGTTGGGAGTAGCGGAAGGGCAGCAGAATGGAAAATAGGGAAGAGGGGAGCAGGACGGGAAGAAAAAAAATGGGTGTGGGTGGGTTGGTTGGTTGGGGATAAGGAGTGGTAGCAAAGTTCGATGTCATGCGGTAGCAGCAAAGAAAAATCAGTGGGATGGGATAGTGGGCTGAGCGTCCGATGGGTCGGACATCTAAACAGTAATGTTTCCCTTGTATATATTCATCGCTGAGTACTAGAGACATACCATACCCATATCATGACCACCTCTGGTAGAATGGGGTGTAGACGAATTGGTCCAAGTCGTTGGAGATTCGATGTATGCATCTAGCTAGATATGGCTTTTGGAGCAACGGTAGTGACGACAACCGGAGATAATGAAGCTAAGAACATAATATGTGCTTGAAGGCACTTCAAATTAAGTTTAAACAGAATTGCACAAAGATGTACCACTAGAAAAGAAAAGCGAGTATGAGTAAAAACAAAATACTAGATCGAAAAGGCCTATTTGGATTGATACCTGCATCCTTTTTGCTTGGCCGGAGTCTTCCCTAGAGGCTGCCTGCAAGCCGTTTGGTTGGAGGCCTAGAGTTGTCATCTCCTACTACTACAGAAAAGGTATTCACAGATAGTTCAAAAACATCATCACAGACGGTTTCGTGAGCCATCTGAGTTTATGGGTCAGTGATACATGAGGTCATCACAGACGGTTTTCAAACCGTCTGTGATGCATACTTTCACAGACGGTTTGTGGCTGAAACCGTATGTGATAAGTATATATCACAGACGGTTTGTGGCTGAAACCGTCTGTGATGACTTTTCTCTATAAAGCCCTAAGCAAATGGTCGCTTGTGCCATTAAAACCGTATCATATATATATTATATATATATTGTTCATAGTCTCTCAGCCACTTTAGGGGGATCGCCCACGCAAAGATGAGAAGGATGAGACAAGAGCTACTGCAAACTCATTGAGCCCCTGCAAGTTTAAAAAGTATGGATACAAGGAGATCGTCAGGACATCCACCTGTATGTTGTCGATAGGTAATTGGACGTCACACCACAAGTGTCGGTGTGGGGGTTGTGCCCGCGTGCTCAGATGCCTGCGCCTTCTTGCCGCTCCTCACATTTTTTGCCCCGCCTGCATGGGACACTGATCCGAACGCATCTGCTACCCCGAGCAGCTTCCTGATGACGCTGACTACCTTCATCTGTGCTGTCTCAATTTTGTGCTGCACCTTCTATATCTGTGCCATGGTCTTCTCTGTCTGCCTCATCACCCTCTCGGCCTTGTCGTTGAACTTCTCCAACGCCTCCATCGCCAGGAGCCACTTCCCCTTACCCAACGATCCAACAGCGTCGCTTGCAAGCGCACGCAGGCTCAACAAATGCCCCGTGATGGGTTGTGTGGGCAACTCCAGCGGGTGCGGCATTGTCGTCACCCCGTGCCAGTAATAGGTCTCTTCCCTCCTCCTAAACTAGCCATTCAAGCAACACGAATAAATTACTGTTGCATATTAATCACATTACTGAAATGAACATCGTACTTTACTGCTTACGGACAAACATCAGTAACTCACGCTGAGCTTGTCGAACGTGTCGACGCCATCTGGTGCCTTCGTCCTATCGGTCGCGACTATCTTGTCGACTAGAGCGGACGTGAAGTACGCGGCGTGTGGAGTCTCGATGGTGTTGATGTTGTGGACGCACCTCAGGTTGTCGAGGTAGTATATCTGTCACGTACAATTTACTGCTTGTTAAAATACGTATTACTAAATGTTGTTCATGTGTTTACTGCATGCGATACGTGCAGGACACTATTACTGGTTAGTGTTAGTTTTACTGAAGTTGAAACATATTATTACTACATGTGGTAGAGTACGTTTTGTGTGTGATAATATTACTAATGTGTGCGATCTGTTTTACTGGAATCTAATGTTAATAATTACTGTGATCCTGCTTTACACATTTTACTACTTATTGATGTGTAAAATACTAAATGCAACGGATAAGATTACTAAGTAACTTACAAGCATGAAGGCGGCGTATCCGCTAATAGACTTGGTGGTGCCGTCCTTCTTCTTGTTCCAGTTGCGGACGGACGCCCGAAGGTTGTCAACGACGGCCTTGCACCAGTTGACACGGGCTAATTTGCCCATTTCCTTCGTTATCACAGCATCCTTCCCAGTTATGTTGTGTTGGTGGTCGGGAAAAGGAGCTTGCTAAAGACAATGAGGAAGAAACACCTCATCGTGAGAGTGTTTGTGCCTCTGATCATAAACTGTGCGATCAGCGTCGATGCCTTGATGTTTGAGTTCTGTTGTACCCCCAGCAGACGCTTCAGCTCGGCCAGCACTGAGGTCCCTGTGACCTGGGTCACCATCAGCGCACCACCGTCGCCACCGCAAGGGATCCCGAGGACGCACTTAACGGCGTTAGGCGTGATTGGGATGCTCCTTCTACCGCCGATGATGATGACCATCTTGACCGGGTCAATCCTGTCATTAGGAAACACAACATATCCCTCCTCTCCAAACCCTCGAGGTTGAACTTCAGTAGACCGTCAAACCCCATCCTCTTGACCTCATTCCCTTGCTCTATCTTTAGCTCGCCGATGGCTGCGACAACGAGTGCGGGAGCGTACCTGATGCACGTCATCCAAGGTCCCTTCCTCCCATCGCGCGGAGCCTGCATTCGATGTAACAACATTTTTACTCACGATGTGTTTACTAATTACTGCAGGCATGACTCGTGTTTACTATTGATGGGGAAAAAGATAACAATTTATAAAATTATCGAATTACTATAACAAATGTTGTGCGTTTACTACTATATGTGCATAAACGTATCGTTGCAATATTGTGGGTAGTCTCATCGTGAGGCAACAGCGCGATGACGTCCTCTGTCGTGGGCATCACTGTCTTCCTCTTCTTGCTCTGTTGTTTCTTCCAAGAAACACCTGCGCGATCATCTGCGACAGATGCAACCGCCGCTCTTGAGGCGATGGGTTCGGGTTGGGAGAGGTCGCGGTAAATCTCCAACACCGTCTTGCTTCCCTCGATGGTGATCTTGCTCACCTTAAAGGGTGCATCATTAGTTGTCCTCATTTTACTGCCCGGAGCGGGGATACAAAAAAGCGAAGAAGATAAACAAAAAAAGTGGATCCTATGAATTACTACAAGTGAGGAGTTGTTTTACTTAAAATCTGGATATGAAAAACTATCCCAAAAAAATGCTCCAAAAAAATATGGAAAAATATGGAGGAAGAAATCACCCCAGTATAGTGAGAAATTGTAAAAAAAAATTGGGGCTAAATTACTGTGCAGCACCCTAGAAAACCCCACTTCGCGAGAGAGAAAGCCATCCAAAACAAAAGAAATAGCTACCGAAAATACCTTTGCAGTGTGGGTGGGTCGGAGGGTGTTGAAAACGAAGATCGCATCTGCTCCTGAAGGGAATGTGGGCCGGTATAGCTCCTCGGGGACCTTGCCTTTTTCGTTCCTTTGAGGGTTGAGTGCGCCGCCGGAATGAGGAAATATAATTTCCTGCGGTGCAGGGAAATGGCCTAGGTGATGTAGCCCCCACACACGTAATATACACGATTTCCATGCCGTTCAAAAAAAATAAAAAAAACCTAAGCGGTTATACACAGTAAACGCTGGTATCAATTACTGCATATTACGTTGAAATTACTGCCTCATACTTTTACTGCGATGGTTTAATGTGTTTACTATATGGTGCTAGTAACATTACTATTACGCATCTAGTTTTCTTAATTACTATATGGTCGACTAGGTTTACTAAGTTGTGAGTACGTTTTTATTGTCAACGTTGGGTGTGAGCGAAAGGTTGTATTAAGCGTCGACCAAACGATGCCTTACGCGCATCAATACCGCTTCGGCTCCCGATGTGTCTCTTCGTCTCGCGCGCCGACGTTACTTCTTGTTTTATAAGGATGATCATCCACCATCGGAAGATGGATTATCACGTCACCCTACTCTCTTTCGCACCCTCCATCAACAACTAGAAGAGTTAAAAAAAAATAGCTCCCCACTCTTCTCCCCTAACACTTGCGTTGATGACCTACCTGGCTATTCTGTATGAGCACCTCTCCAGCCGTACGCTGGCAGATGCTACGAAGGGGCATTGTACTAACAGTGTCCTACCTCCTCCACCGGACGTTATGCCGAGGCACGTGTCGGCGACGTTCCGCCATCTGGACGTCCTCCTCTACCGCGTCTTCCGTGTTGTCTCCAGCTTCCGACAAGCTAACCTCGTCATCGACGTGGTCCTCCAGAATGATGTTGCATGTCTTCTGGAGGGTTGCCGTCGCTTCGACTGCTTCATCGAGGTGGCGGGCGATCGAGTCTACCTTGCCGAGACCTCTCGAGCAAGGAAAGAGAGCCTATGGGCACAATTCGACTTGATTCTTTAGTCGGAGCATCTTTGGGCGACACTCGAACGGGCACGTCAGTGGGTAGAAGCATTTCAGGCTTCATTTGTTGATCCCGAACCGTCTGATGTCGACAACGTCACCTACAAAGTTTTGAAGACGGAGATAGCCGGCTACCTCCGCCACTAGAAAAACTTTGATTATTTATGTTTCTACTTTCTTTTAATCTTTGTAAGAAGCGATTGACCACCTTGTTTGGCCATATATAAATACAAAAAAAAAACCCGGTTGAATTTGTATTTACGGTCTACGATGAAACCGTTTACTGCGTGGCATGTTTTATATTACTACCTTCACGATATATCTGGTTTGAATTTTTGTTTACCGTCTACGGTGAAACCGTTTACTGTCTATGATGAAACCGTTTACTGTCTATGATGAAACCGTTTCCTATTCTATAAACGTCTGTTTACTTCATTGGACCTACTCGGTACCCCCCTCCACCCCCACACAATTACCTTACAAGATAGTTAGGGTTTACTATCACGACACTAACTTTTTACTGTAAAAAAAAAAGAGATTGCAGAAAGGCGGTGGTAAAAAAGGGAAGCCGATTACTGTGTATGACGTTAAGTTTTATTAAGTGACGTAGGAGCTCAGAAAAAAAAAACGTGTTCCCCCGAAACATGCAGTAAAAGGCCGATGCGCGTATTATTGTTACGACACCTGATATTTACCATCAGATCAAGACCTTCGCGGGCGCGGACGTTTCTAAGCCGCCTCTGCAGTTGGTGGGCTGGCCATATGGGATTGCTCGTGCGTATGTCACACCTAGCCTGGATCGCGCGCTGAAAATGTACACACATACACATACATGCAGTGGAAAATGTACACCTAGCCAGCTAGCTCGTATATATGTCAGTAATAATATTCATATATAGCATATATATAGATAGCAGCAAACTTACTACTCTATGATCTGGTTATTTAATATTTGAATGCTACTTGAGAATCACTGCAAGCTAGCTACAGTGTAGCGCAGAGAGACACAAAACTGATGTTTATCCAACCTAGCTAATTGACTGATGATGCGGTGAGATATGATAAAAAAAGGCCCGTGTTCTTTTACAAATCCATTAATTAAACAGGATCGACAGTGTGAAAATCCACCATGCACAACATTAATTCGGACAATCCGGCCCCACCATTAACGCATCCATCAATACTGCAACCTCAACAGTGTAATAACCATGCTGAAAATCACAAGGAAAATAAAATGAAAAAAAATAAACCAACGTGCGGCACGAGAAGAAGACGGCATCACGGCGATACAGTTGTCATTTTGTATTCCCTTTGTCAAGAGTTAAGCCATGCATATATCTGATTTTTCAAAAGAGCAAAGAGAGGGGCATCTTAACTGTTGAGATTGACATATCTGCAAACATATCTCTGCTTGCATGCTATGGCTTTGTGTCCCTGTCATGCACAACCCTGTGGGCCGGGGTGTGTGAACTGTGATCGATGTGGTGGAGTTTTTGGATAATTAAGTTTTTTATAAACGAAATGGCAAAAGTAGCTCATCTATGTGTTCGAATTTGCAAAAATAATACTATGGCAGGCTAGACAGACGATACATATTCCCTATCGTGCTCCCAGTTTGCTGAAACCACCTACCACACATGGCACCACGAGCAGGTACGTTCCTGCCATGGACTGAGAGCACGATAGGTGGCCTACCGTGGACTGGGAGCACGGTAAACGCCTGCTACGATGTTATTTTTATATTTTCATACAAGGGAAAATTATTTTACTATTACAAATAAAGACATATCAATTTAACCAAAGAGTCCGGCGAACCGGTGCCCTCTTGCCCCCTTTTACCCCTAAGTAGCACCAGTAACCCCTCTCCCTTCCTCCTCCTCTCCACACTTTTAAATACACCACCACCCACTTTCTCCCCTCAGGCACATAACACCCCTGATCTGCCCCCACCTCTCTCTCCTACTCTTCTGTTCATCCACAGCTCCAGAGCCCAAGGGAAGTTGCGCCTTGCAGCGCAGAGAGGCAGGCACCATGGTGAGAGTCCTCCCTGCAATTCTTGATCCTTGGGTCGAGCTGCTGCGACAATTTTAGTGTTGTTGGTGCTGATCGATTTGATGGTCTTGTTCGCGGCATGCAGGAGTATGGAGTGCAGGAGGTGGAGAGGTGGGAGGGGTACGTGGACTGGAGGAACCGGCCGGCAGTGAGGGGCCGGCACGGCGGCATGCTCGCCGCCTTCTTCGTGCTGGGTAAGTAATCAACTCACTCACTCACTGCCTCATGCTCCTTTCCTTCTAGATCCTTCCAGAACCCCTTTCGGTTGAGCCCAGAACGAAGTAGGGGACCGGGGCACCGGGGGAAAGGAGCTAGAGCACGCAGGAAAGGAAGATCGAATATGATACTACAAATACTGCTTGTGCGCTGCATGCATCATGGACCATCCTTCCTTACCTCTGTCTCTCCCCATCTTTTCTGAAGCCGGACTGAAAGCCACACCTTCCCTTTCCTCCCCCTTCCTTTCCTGATCGGACATGCACCCTTTCCTTTCCTGTCTGGTTTGGCTGCTTTCGGACAGGTAGTGCTCAAGAGCCTCTCTCTTTCTCCCCACTGGTTTCTGTTAGCCTCCATTCCCCTTCTTCTTTCTCCCTTCTTTTCCTCCTCCATTCCTTCCTTTCTTTCAGATACCGTTCCCGTTCCAGTGGCGGGGGCTTTTTGCAAAGTGGCGTTTTAGTGGTCGGAGGGGGGTGGTATTGGGCACCTTTACCGCCCAATTGCATCGCAAAAGGGGGGGTCAACTTGCACCCCTCGCTACAGTTCCTCCTGAAGCTTTTTGCATGAACGTTCGCATCCGTCCCTCTTGAATGCACCTGTGATACCGAAGGTTCCGGCTGTCTGAAAGCATCGAACAGTGCGGTGCCTCGCCTTCATTTCGACGTCCTGTTTTTACTGTTGCTGTCTGTAGCGAGACGGCAACCGGCGATCGAGAGATTCAGTTTCTCCTGCCGTTCTGGAAGGTTCGGCTGGAAAATGCCTTAATTGATTACGAGAAGGAAAGAAAATGAAGGGGAAATGGAACCTTCTTGTGAAGGGTTGCATGTGTAAGGGGAAACGGGCTTGTGAGGGAGGGAGGCCACTCTGTTTCTCCTTGGGTGGTTGAGGAGGGCAAAAGTATGACCCGTCCATGGCGTCAGAAAGAAAAAGAAAATTTACCCATCCCAAGTCGCAAGAAAACGAACGCATTAAAACGGCACGAATCGCAAGGCAGAAACGGCAAGCAAAATCGGCCGGTATGCATCGGGAACGGCACGCGTGTATCAAGGGGACGTTATGTCAGTTATCACCGCACATGCTGCTTACATGCAGCACTAATTTTTTAGAGAGAACTGTAGTGCTTCAACTAAAAGGATTCTCTCTTCTGAAACACTGAAATTTTGTACGACCCAACGTAAACTCTGTAGAACTTCCATAAAAGAATTTTGTGCCACGTGGGGCCCTGATTTGAAGTGGATCAAAATCGATCTGTTCATACCGACAACGGTGCTGAAAGTTTGTATGGTGTGTTCCTCCTGGCTGCAGTTGTGGAGGTGCTGGAGAACCTGGCGTTCCTGGCGAACGCGAGCAACCTGGTGACCTACCTGATGGGGTTCATGCACTACTCGCCGGCGCAGTCGGCGACGACAGTGACCAACTTCATGGGCACCGCGTTCCTGCTCGCGCTCCTCGGCGGCTTCCTCTCCGACGCCTTCTGCACCACCTACGCCATCTACCTCATCAGCGCCTTCGTCGAGTTCCTGGTACGTACGCACGCGCGCCCCAAAATCTTTTGACTTTTAATTATCTGCTCACTACTACATGTGCTGCACCACAAATGATCCATTTGTTTATTCACGTCGTGCACCGACAAAAAAAATATTCCACTTGTATAGTAGATGGCTCCGGATAGACATCGATTTCATCCGGTGCTCGTCGTATCTCCACGCTGACGTGGAAGCGTGGAAGGATATACCAGAATATCCCGTCCAGCTGTGCTGCCACGTCATCACCTGGCTTTGTTTTCTTCCCTTGGCCCGTTGCCTTCACGTACATGTTTGACCGGCAAGATGCGTAAGCCCGACTTTGGCTGCCCAAAGGAATGTGTCATGGATCAAAGCTTCTTCCAGACCGGCATCTCGGCCGTCCAATTAGAGCGAGCCAGCAAAGCTCCGGCAGATAGATTGTACGTACCAACGTACGCTAGGTGGAGAGGTGACACCTGTCCGAGGTCTGTCGATTTAGAGGCCCATCACATCGAATCCTAATATCGAGATTTGATGAGGCGCGGCCTGCTCAACGCGTGGTGCTACATAGGCGCACCTCACGTCCATTCCCGTCCAAGATTTCGCTGTTGTAGGGGAGACCCTACCCACCCGAGCTAGCTCTTCAATCCACAGGTTCCATCTGGCAATGGCCGTGCCAAATTAATAAATCATCAGAAGCTCATAATTCCCTGCGATTTGGGTTAGGAGGAAACTAGAAAGAGGCCAATGATTAATGGTAACCATCACTTTATTCGCTAAAAGATGGGCTGATATGTAACTAGATAGCCTGGGTCAAAGGGAACTAAGTAGTAATCACGCCCTACGTATTGTGACTGCACTAGCCTATATACATATAGCCAGGGCCTCTCTCTCTCTCTCTCTCTCTCTCTCTCTCTCTCTCTCTCTATATATATATATATATATATATATACACGCTTGATTGGACTTGATTGATCGGTGGTCGTCTCGACCGCTTTTAGCGACGGAGAAAAGAACAACTAGGGCAACAATATCCATGTGAAACCCGTTATCACAAACCTCTGGTGCACGTGTTTGGAGCTAATTAACCTAGCTTGCTTTATTTCCACGAAGTGTCACGGTTTTATCTGTGTTTATGTGTCGCTGACACGTGGACGCGGAAGCTTTTTTTTTCCTTGTTTCCATGGGGTAGGTGCTTGGTGGTCGGAAATATCGGTGAGTACGTATGTCAGTACTGGGTGTAGATGTGTGGATGGATGAGTAGGATGGATGCCGATGTGTAGGGCGTAGAGGGTACAGGGACGTGTGTGGTGGATTCAGGTGGGTAGCCGCTCCTGGCTCACCTGCAAGTTGAAACATAATTGTACTTGAGAAAACCAAAACAATCACTGTGCACAGTCGTTCACATCAACCACCGTGCACCGTAGGGCATGTTTGCATCGTCGATGTATCTTGTAGTTTAGTTTATCAGACCATGCATGATTAAAAACATGCAAAAGCTAGCTAATGTAGTAATAAAAGCTAGCTAATGTAGTAATAAAAACTTTCTGTTCAAAAGGAACTACAATGGTTTTTTTTAGTCAAAACTATGATGGTAATGAGATCCTTTAATTACCATGTGAAGATAGGCGTGTTTTGCCCAACAATTTTGCTAGGTGTAAAATCAAAATCAACATTATTGACGAAGCACGCCAACTAGTGGCTAGCCCAATTGATGTGTCACTTCACTTGTGTCGCTAACATTTATTAGGTGCTTTAGTTGTAGGTATTCCGGGATCAGATCCCTTGGTTTCTGAGCCTCAAGGATAGTTGTGTTAACCGATTGACGTCGGGAAGAAAATTGATAAAAGTATATCTCAAAATTGCGAGCATTGATACACTGCTAGGCAGTAGCTAGCATTCCAGATAAGGTGTGGTTTTCTCTGAAAAGAGCTAATCTTATAGGGGCATATACAATGATATAGACAACTGTTGTCTATAGTATCCTTCATATCATCTATAGACAGCATTAAAGACAGCTTATACAGTAGATTGTCTCTTTACATGTATCTAGAGACAGCTTCTCTATGCACAATATGTCTTGATAGCACTAAAGACAGCTTATACAATAGATTGTCTCTTTACATGTCTCTATAGACAGCTCCTCTATGTACAATATGTCTTATTTTTCGTGTTCAGTCGACTACTATATGAGAGACAGTCTAACTCTCTATGCACCTCCTCTTTCCTCTGCATCATTTTATGTCTTGCATAATAAGACTTATAAACACCTAACGTCACAGCATTTTACATGCCCCGAGAACCCTAAGTCCAGCATTAGAGCTCAGAGTCCTATTCTAAATACATACCCGATTCGGCAGTTAATTCCACAGCTAACTTAGTAGTCTATTGACGAACGAGTAGCTACGTCGCATTGCCAGGCCCGAGGGGGCAGCCTATTAGTGGGGGCCTCCCCCTGCCCTGCCGCGCCGTTTTTGGTCGCCGTCGCGGGGGAGGTGGGGCCCAGCCTAGTGTGCGTGATCACGTTCCCACGCACGGCTGGGCGGCTAATCCGTCGCCGAGGCCGGTGCGCACGGGGAATCTCTCGCGCTTTCCCGTCACGCGCGCCGTGACCTGGAGTCTGGACCACTCCTGCAGGCTGCAGCTGCTCGTATGACAGACAGATCCTGAATTCCTCATCGGCCAAGATCTTTCTGCCTTTTGTGATGCCACGAATGGTCTATCCTTCATCGGATGACTGGACGAGTTTTGGACTGAATCGATACATTTTTCATTTGTAACAGCAAAATAGTCCTCGCTCTTATAAAATTCAAAAATAGCATTGCAATAGTTTGGAAAGTCAGATACCATGCTTCGTACCGTGGACTGGAACCACAGAAGAAACCTACTTCGACGGGAACATGGGAATTAGGCTGCAACATGCTTAATCACTAAAAGACAATCAACTTAATCACTAAAAAGACAAAAAAACCATACTTCCACGGCCTGAAAGCGCAGAAACTGTCTTTTGCGGATTTGAAGCGCGGTACGTGGCTTTTTTAATCTATCGTGATGCTATTTTTAAAATTTCGTACGAACAAAACTACTTTTACTATTACAAACAAAAAAATTGTTGCTTCAGCCAAAAACTCGTGACTGGCTTCTTTCAGTTGTACTTCAGTACTTGTCTCGTTGGAACATGGCACTAGGCACTAGCTAGCAAAAAAAAGGTTTACGGCGTCATAGAAACACTACCATAGCTGATGTATCAGAAAAGAATATAACTCCACTATAAATGGATGGGCTTTCGTATGGTAGTCGTAGACTCGTAGTAGGTAGTATTTTATTTTATGGCTCGAAGTTTGGAACAATCCAGCTAGTAATATAAAACGGAGAATTGATATTTTGCCCTCTTCTTAGTTGGGTTTCAGAAAATACTTTTTTTCCGATATAATATATTTTTTGCCCCTATCTCAGTCTATTTCTTCATTTTTTGCTCTCTTTGTATTATTTTAATCTTATCTGTCCATTTTACCATTACAAGGCACGCGAAATGATATTTTTACCCTCACCAACAGCCTTTGCCTCATCTCTTCCCGTGTACATCGGTTTCTCCGAAGCCTCTCTTTCTCAAAGATTTGCCTCCTGACAACCTTATTGGCTTCAAAGAATCATCGACTCCATGTACATCGGTTTCTCTTGAAGCATCTCCTCCTCATTGACAACTTGAGTTCGCGCTCAGACCTCGCAGATGATGCCACTACCTTGTCGGCTTCTACTTTGAGGGCGGCAATTTCTTCTTTCGACCGATTGCTTTCATAGCCACAGCGCTTAAGGCGTCGGCCACCAAGAGTGGGGAGGTGGCGGGAGACTAAAGGCGGCAACATGGAGAATGCGCGACGCCGGAGGCGTCATTGGCGGAAGCAATGAAACCGGAGGGCCCACACGGAGGAACGGAGGCGACAATGAAATGTGGCGGCGACCCAAAGGGACGACGTCGCAGCCAAGCGAGCTCGAGTCGATTACACAGACACGGAGGCGGTGGAAGCCGAGCCGACGCTGGCGGCGGCGGAGCTTGAGGTCTTTCAAGACAAGGGGCGGAAACCAAGAAGGCGCTTCGCCGCACTTGAGGCAAGAGAAGCGCAAGAACCGTCTGAAGCGGCGTGAAGCTAGAAGCGAAGAACGGTCGGAAGAAAAACACATGAAGCCTTACTCTCTTGGCTCACAGACTCGAATCAATCAATCCTTTCTGCGGGCGGGGCGGAGGTAGACGCGCGCTGGCGCGCCGTGTGGATGTCCTCGAGGCGACGCCGGTGGGTGCCACCGGTGCGGGTCGGTCTTGGCGCAAGCGGTGTCTGGCCGGGCGGACCACGTGGCCGCTTTTTTCTGGCAGAGGTAGGCGAGAAGTCGGTCGACCTCGAGTCGGGATCCATGGGAGGAGGTGGGAAGCGATTGGCGATGGGATCGGTGGGAGTGGGAAGAGGAAAAGAGTTGGCCACGTACAACACAAAAGGAGATAATGGTGGCATACTAGGTGAAGACTGAAGAGTTGAGGCAATGGCTGTTGGTGACGGAGGGGTAAAAATGTTATTTCACATGCTTGGTAATGGCAAAATGATTGGATATTAATAAAATAATGTAAAGAGGACAAAAAACGAAGAAATAGGCTAAGAGTGGGGCAAAAAATATATTACATTAGGAAGAGAGATATTTTCTGAAAATCCAATTAAGAAGAGGATAAAATATCAATTCCCCTAATACAAAACGACTCATCCTGAGCTGCATGGAACAGAGTCTAGCTAGCCAGTAGACACACCATGTGTGACGGTTGATCGAACATTCTCGATGGAGAGGCTTAGTTCTCGTATCAAAAGCACCTCATCTTATACCCTGACCACCCATAATCCAAGGAGTTTATTGGGCTCCGTAATCCACTGGCACGTACATACAAACAAAACAAAAAAAAAAAGACTCGGCCTTAGTGCTTTTGTCCCTGCGCGCCCGCCCAAGGTTTGTGACCCCGGTTAGCCAACCGGATCTAAATTTTGGCAATGTTAAAATCTAGATTAAAATATATATATATTTGGACCGTAGCTGTACTAGTTCATAGGTAATACCAAAATTAAAATACAAATTGATATATTTGGATTATAACTATGCCAAAATTGCGATTGACACGGAACCCACATAGCATCTAATTTTTTTAGCATCAAAATATAGCCAATATTGGTCTTGTTTTGTTAGTAAAATCATAAAAATACAACAGTTCAAACGAGTCATAAATTGGATACACGGTTTAGAACATCATTCATTTCAAGTTCCATTAACAATAAAAAAAAAGTGCATTTATTGCTGAAGAAACTCATACCACGTCATGGCTAAGAGCATCTCTAATAGTTAGAGCTTGTCTCTAATATATGCTACATCATCTCCAATAGGCAGTCAATAGCACACTCTCTAACATTTATATTTTATAATTTTTCTTTGAAACGGGCCTACATGCAAACTAGAGTAGATTAATGTATCATATCTTGTTTCGCGTGCACGACAATCTCTTCCAGAAGAGACGACATGTGCTCTCTCTCCTCTTCCTCTCTTCCACGTATGATTTTGTTGACATGGCATAGCTAAGAGATAACAATAAATACACTATTGGAGATACCCTGAGAAGGGCAACAACCACGCCAAAATCAGGGAGAACGTTTTGCTCGCCCAGATTTCGCCCGTTAGCGCGCGTGTAGGCTGGGTGTTACCAAAATTTTCAAGGCGCTATCAAACTGGGGTACCAAACTAAACTATAGCCAAATTTTAGAGAGAATGCCAAGTTTTGGTTTGGCTCATGTTGGTAAGACTATCTTTAATGTTGTGTTTTAGTCGGTTCAAATGAGAAGAGAGAATGCATTGAATCGATTCAATATGTTAGAGGGGTCGATTCCAACAAAAAAATACATAGAACCAGACTTTAGTTAGGAGTCGATTCAAAGCATTAAACAACTTATATGAGCACTAAACAACTATATAGGAGAAAGTTCGGTTGAGAGATGATATTATTATTTTATGGTTTTTTTTAATATAACGTGGATCTCAGTTATTAATAGAAATCGGTTTAATATATTGGAAAAAACAAACTTAATTTTTAGAATATCTATGTGGCATGACTTCAAATCAACATCGATTCAATACACTAAATATATTCTGGCAAACCAAACGGCCCGAAATCTTGGCACGGCCCTTGGCTGCTCGGCAGCTTCTGCGCAAGTTGACGGGCAAGCCGAAAAACGTTGTCCTGTTCCTGGATTGATTTCGGCAGAAATCTCTCGTCCCCAAAGCCCCGGGTGACGACAAGGCGGCCGCCGTCTGCGCAGGCCCTCAAATCAGCGGGTGGGGTAGACGGGCAGCGTACCAACGAGTGCGCGGTGGTCGTGCATCGATCGATCGTTGGATGCCACCTCGTCGCGGCGCTGCGCAGCGCGGCGTTTTCCTGGACCTGCCCAGAACTCTCGGCGGGGCCCAGCCTCCTCGTCCGGTAATGGATGACTTTTAGCCTGGACCGGAGGACGGTTATGGTTTTGGGGCGTTATCTTTTCTGTGGCCCTTTTGATGGGCTAATTAAGACGGCAAGTAGGAGTACTAGTTTGGTAGATCGCCTGTCCACACCACCAAGTACTAGCCAGCCTCTCACGCTCGCCGCTTACTTTTGCTGCTTCTCTGACCTCAAGATCTAACAATGTAATGATCACAGTTTGATCCAAGTAGATCGCCTGTCAACACCACCAAGTTCTCTGACCTTTGGGAGCCAAAAATTGCTGTACCGGCACGCTTTGGCCATGCATTTTTTTTGTCAACGCTGACAAAATTAGAGCAAAGGATATCTCTTTGAGTCTTGAGCCCCATCGACCGCCGGTCAAATAACTCCATCGGCAGTGGGTCGGTCTCCTCTCCTCCGCTTTAGCGCCCAACTCACGGGCCATGGCGAGCCAAAGCGACGTAGCGCACGGGCGGCCGCGCACAGGTAGCACGGCGGCCACTTGCCTGGTCCCTGAACCTTTATCGCTTTCGCATGATTGATATTTGCAAAACCATTGGACATGCTAGCCAGATTAGTTGACTTGATCCATTGCGAATGGCAAATGCTCCATTTAATCATGGCATACCAGTGCAAGTACTTCATGTGATCTGATGCTCTTGTCGTTAGCAAGTAGCAGATGCAAGCAATTATTTGGGCCCGGCCCAGAGTATATGGGCCAATGTTTGTTTCTATTTGTTTGGGTCCATTTTGTCAGTGCAAATGTGAGCTGATGTTTGTGTGTTGCAAATTGCAATGGCGCGCAGGGCTTGGTGATCCTGACGATCCAGGCGCGGACGCCGTCGCTGATGCCGCCGCAGTGTGCCAAGGTGCCCGGCGCGGCACCGTGCGAGCCGGTGTCGGGGAGCAAGAAGGCGATGCTGTTCGCGGGGCTGTACCTGACGGCGCTGGGCGTGGGCGGCATCAAGGGCTCCCTCCCGTCGCACGGCGCAGAGCAGTTCGACGAGCACTCGCCGCGGGGCCGCAAGGGCCGCTCCACCTTCTTCAACTACTTCGTCTTCTGCCTCTCCTGCGGCGCGCTCATCGCCGTCACCTTCGCCGTGTGGGTCGAGGACAACAAGGGCTGGCAGTGGGGGTTCGGCATCTCCACCATCGCCATCCTGCTCTCCATCCCGGTCTTCGTCGCGGGATCCAGGCTCTACCGCAACAAGGTGCCTACGGGCAGCCCGCTCACCACCATCGCCAAGGTCGTCCTCGCCGCCGCGTTCGCTCGCCGCGTGGGCGCCCAGAGCGCCAGCAACGGCGCTGTCATCGATCGTGCGCCCAGCCCGACGGGGAGCACCAACATGGATTACTGCAAGCCCGGGGAGATCTTCGTCGCCGACGAGGCCGTGGTCGAGCCGTCCCAGGAGCTGAGGTTCTTGAACCGCGCGGTGCAGTGCCAGCCGCGGTACAGGGCCCTGGCGTGCACGGTGCAGGAGGTGGAGAACGTCAAGATCGTGCTCATGGTGCTCCCCATCTTCTTCTCCACCATCATGCTCAACTGCTGCCTGGCGCAGCTGTCGACCTTCTCCGTGGAGCAGGCGGCGACCATGGACACGCGCGTCGGGAGGCTCACGGTGCCGCCGGCGTCGCTGCCGGTGTTCCCGGTCACCTTCATCATATTCCTGGCGCCCATCTACGACCACGTCATCATCCCGTTCGCGCGGCGCGCGACGGGGACGGAGATGGGCATCACCCACCTCCAGCGCGTCGGCACGGGGCTGGTCCTCTCCATCGTGGCGATGGCGGTTGCGGCCGTGGTGGAGGTGAAGCGCAAGAACGTCGCCGCCGACGCGGGGATGCTGGACTCGGCGGGGAAGCCGCTGCCCATCACCTTCTTCTGGATCGCGTTCCAGTACCTGTTCCTGGGGTCGGCGGACCTGTTCACGCTGGCGGGGCTTCTGGAGTTCTTCTTCAGCGAGGCGCCGGCGAGGATGCGGTCGCTGGCAACGTCGCTGTCGTGGGCGTCGCTGGCGCTGGGGTACTACCTGAGCTCGGTGCTGGTGTCGATCGTGAACGGCGCGACGGGGCGCGGGGGACACCGGCCGTGGCTGCAGGGGGCGAGCCTGAACCACTACCACCTGGAGCGGTTCTACTGGGTGATGTGCGTGCTTAGCTCCCTCAACTACCTCTTCTTCTTGTTCTGGGCCATCCGGTATAAGTACAGAAACGCCGGGGTCATCAAGGGGTAGTACACCGCTACCATTGTTGTGGGATTGATCTAGTGCAGGGTGCAAGTGTATAATTATCTGGCAGAGAAAAAAAAAGTGGTTTCAGAATGTTGGGATTGGTGGTTTTAAGGCTGTCTGGATTTGGTTGGTTGGGTCAAGAAGTGATTAAACAACAGTGGCCGTGGATTGTTCATATGGTGATCCATAATTAGATTGGCTAAATGTCTCCCTAGCCTTTTTCTTCGTCTTCTTCTCTTCTTATT
Source organism: Phyllostachys edulis (assembly GCA_036346405.1). Lineage (NCBI taxonomy): Eukaryota > Viridiplantae > Streptophyta > Magnoliopsida > Poales > Poaceae > Phyllostachys > Phyllostachys edulis. The sequence goes on along the minus strand of CM070555.1, from coordinate 33,907,013 downwards.
CTCACAGCCACCCGGAGAGGTCATCATTCTCCGGTGAAATTACTGAGGATTTACCACTATAAATAGGTGCATTTGAGAATTTACCCATCGATGACTCACTGGCATATGGCATATCAGTGAAATATCGAGAGGGTAAATTCTCAAATGCATCAATCACAAATCTTTATGCATCTCACTCTCTAACCCTTAGGATACAATTTTTTTAGGGATAATCAATAATATATCACTCAATAGAACGTCATTCTACGTTTTGCCATCATCTAGACTGCAATTCGCATTTTGCCATTATATAGAAATAGCAATCATTCTTTTGCCATATTCGCCATTTATCCCTGTTTTTGTTATTCTCCCTCATTATTGCCCATGTGAAGTTACATTCGTGCCCCTGGGTCCATTGACCGTGTGTGACTGGGTTCGGTGGTGCCTTAAGCCCAGTCACGCTCGGGCGGCCTCCCCACTGCCCTCATCCCCACTCGAAAATGTAGCCCTAGCTGCGGCGGAGGAAGACAGCAGCCATGTCTCAGGGGCCTTCGTCCGTTCGCGCAAGCAGGGGGATGGACCCGAAGCATGGACCCACGGGTCTACCCTTGATTCTCTGCCCCGTTTGCCAGGAAGACAAGGCCATCGAGCTCGTGTCCAACACGAAGGCGAATTCACGCAAGCGGTTCTTCAAGCGTCCGAGGAATGAGTCTAGTATAAGTAAATTTCACTTGCATCTTGTTGATTCCTTATTGATTTGGTTTTAGCCTTCATGTCCATGCCACACTACATGATTAGGGTTAGGGTTATAGTTGGATTTTGTTTAGGGATCCCTTTTGTTTAATTTCATTTCAATTAGCTATGAAATCGAATAGGTTGTGAGTTTGTTTTCATGCAGATGCCCCATAAATGCAATTTCTTTATGTGGCTTGAACGATATCAAGCTCACCTTGTTGAAACCAGTGTAATCAACATGGACAATACTTTCCCTGAAGATGCAATTCCTAATCTTTTCAAGGTGACTGACAACCTTAGGAAAGATGTGAAATCCATGAAAGGTGAGATCAAAGGGTTGAAGGACTGCATTGTTGGCATGAAGATAAGCAGGGAGAACCTAGGTGGGGAAATTTTGAAGTTTGTGTGTAGAGTGAATGTTGTGCTTCTTGTGCTTCTTGTGATGGTAATATTATGGAAGTAGGTGTTTCGTTCATATGTTGTAAGAATTGAATGGTGTGAGTCAAGTGGATATGGTTATCCTTTTGCCGTAAGAACTCAATGTCATATTTGGTATGTATGAATAAATGAAGGCATGGGTGAATGGTTTGGGTATCCCATGCATGAATGTGTAAAGAACAAAATGTTGTCACATATTTTGCATGAATGTATAAGACATGGATGAATCAATGTGGCCACAAAATGTTGTATGTTCCTAATGGCTTCAAGTCAAACATGCAAGAACAAAATGCTGAGAAAAAATGTTGTATGTTCCTGATGGCTTGAGGCCAGACATCAAACAACCAAACTTCTTCTTCTACTGACAAAAGGCTCGAAGTAGTAACTACTAGTCAACTAACAATAGTTCACAAAAGGCTTTGCCACTAGTGAACTGCATGAAGTCACTGACATATCGCCGTGAAGACATTCTGGCATTCTGGTTGACTAAACTATAAGTACTGCATGAAGTATAAGTTGACAAGTATAAGCAAGTAAATGATTCTAACATTCTGGCTAACTGAACTATTGCTGATCCAGGTATCAACAAGTATAAGCTGACAAGAACTTAATGTTGTGATCAAGATAACAATCAAACAATCAGAAAAGATAATAAGCTGACATTACAATAGTTGTGATCAAATATAACATTAACAAGCTAACATAACCGAAGTAACAATTGTTCACCAAATGACATTAGTTCCACACATAACATTAGTTCACCACATTAACTTAACTAACAATAGTTCACCACATAACAATAGTTCACCACATAATATTAGTTCACCACATTACTATAACCTAACACAGATTACAGTGACTTCATTCAGTTCAACACATGTCACTTTTTTTTTTGGATTTAACTTCCTGCTTGGTCATTCACCACTTGGTCTTGTAGAAGGTACTTTACCTAAACACATGACAAGCTGCCTAAAACATTGTTGTATTAGTGAGTCAACATTTGATAATAAGTACATGCTTACCTCCTAGTTACAGGCCTTGGGCTATGCTCCAGTTCTAGAGGTAGGTTGATCCTTGGTCTTGGGGGTGCTTCCAATTTGGTAGTGTTTGTAGCCACTATTTTCTTCTTTGGTGCTCCAGGTTTTGCCTTGGTGGTCTTTCTTTTCCTAAAGTGATAGTTTATATGCGAAAGAAATTTAATGCTACCAAAGGAAGGAAACAATTGTGAAAGTTATTATACCTTTTGTTTGGACCATTAAGTGGGCAACCAGCAGTTCTATGACCTAACTCTCCACATCTCTCACACCTACATTGCCTCTTTGCTCCAGTAGGATTCTTATTCTTCTCAAGGTAGGTTCTGATTCTTGAATTCCCGGGTCTACCAGCTGATCTTTTTGCAAGGGGTGGTAGCAACTAGAAACCTGGACAAATCTTTGGCCACAACCCAATGTCTGTCATCGGTTCTATCACACCTTGATATGCAGCCCTAAATCTCTCTATTGAGTAGTAGTCATGCACATAGCTCTCCATGTTGGCACCTCCGAAACTAGAGATGATAACCAAGGCATGTTGGCATGGTTTCTCAGTGTGATACCACTTAAGGCATGTGCATTCATGAGTTTGAAGTTTGACTACATGCCTGGGCCTATCAAGTGGATTGTCAAATTCAGTCACTTCTTTAGTGAAATTGGCACCTGGTTTGGCCTTCATATGGGCTAATCCCCTAGTCCTCATGTTGAGCTAATTAATGATAGCAGGTAATATTGTCCCTTCCAGCCTCTCTAATCCTCCTCCTCTTGAAAAACAACTCCATGACCATCTCCCTTATCTTGTCAACTGGCTAATGAACAGGTTGTGGATATCATGGGGATATGCTCATAATCTTATGATGATAATACAATTGGCAATGGTGGCGAGGGTTTGTCAAAACACGCGTTTTTAGCAAAATTCTGAGTGTTGTCAGGTTGAAGCGGTCAGATCGGCCAAGGCGGCGGTTTGACTGACCACCTTTGGTGGTCAGGCCGGCCATGGGCAGGCCAAAGGGCCAGCAGTCAGACTGGCCATGGGTGGTGGTCTGGCTGACCAATTTGGTAGTCAGACTGACCATGAGGGGAGGTTTGACCGGCCAAAATTTTCGATTGAGTTTTGGGCCACGACAAAAATAGAGAGTGTAGGCAAGAGAGAGGTTTCTTCTGCACTTGATCTCATAATTTTTGGAGTTTTGAGCCAAAAGTTCTATTCATTTTGAATTTCCAAAGAGGGTTTAGATTTTTAGGGACAAAATATGGCTAAGTCCATGTGCTGGCAGTCAGACCGGCCAAGCTGGCGGTCAGACCGACCATGGGTGGTGATCTGACCGATTGTGCCCTGTTCGCTGATCGGCAAGGCGGCGATGTTCGTGGGTTAGATCAAATTCATGGTTTTCAATGCATATATATTGCATGATGCATATATGGCTAGGAAGTCAACGACGGTCAACGGCGAGGATGGTCGGGACTAGGCTTGGAGACAGCTGAGGTCCAAAACGATTGAGGATGTCAGGTGAAGTCATTGGACTCAAGCATGGCGCAAAATGGACAAGGATGACCGAACGAGAAGTTCAGTGCGACGGATTGCTTCAAGCGGCGCGGGGGTTGGTACCAAGTTCCATGGTGGTTTCTGTGTTGCTGGATGGGAGAAATTAGCCGACACGAAGAGAGTTGTTGATCAACTTACATGTGGCGAAGCATGGGATTGCTTCATGAAGATTGGATTCGGTCTTTAGAAAAGAATCGAGAACGAGTTTTTTTGCTAGCTTCACCAAAATACTACCTTGATGACCTTTGGCTAAACTGCGGCGCAAAACGACACAAGGAGAAGTGGTTTAGGCCAAGTGAAGAAAAAGACCACAAAGAAACAGATTCAGGAAGTGTAAGATCAAGGAAGCCGACTAGAGGGGGGTGAATAGGCGGTTTTAAAAACTTCTTTGGCTAAAACCGAGTTTTATGCGGAATTGTAAATCAATTCGGTTTTGCACAAGTAAAGCCTAAATCAACTAGTCTTTACTAAGTGCACCAACAATATGAGACTATGTAAAATATAGCAACCATACACATACAAGCTAGCAATTTAATATAAGGAATGTAAATTGCAATATAGTAAAACACAAGAATTGAAACCACAATGACACAACGATGTTTTACCGTGGTGATCGGAGACTTGGCAGTCTCCCCTAATCCACGTTGAGGTAAGCCCAAAATCAATTGGATCGGCTTCACGAATTAAGCCAACACCTCCGAGGTAAGTCCAACCACTTGGACCGATTCTAAACCGAACCAACACCTTGATCCACTATGGTTGCTTTTCCTCCACTCCGGAGATGGCGAGCACCAAGCCACTCACAATTGCCCGGGTCTTCTCACAACCTTCTTTGAGAAGATCACCAAACCACGATGCCTCCACGCCGTCTAGGTGTCGGCAAACACCAAGAGTAACAAGTCGAAAAACTCTCACTTGAACTAATCACGTGTCTAAGCTCAAGTGGATACACAATCCACTACCTAATGCAACACATGCAATTAGGATTTGCCTCTCAAAACTCACTAAGTGCAATACATGCACAAATGAGAGTAGAGGATTTGTTCTTTGCTCAATAGAATAGAATGGAGGCTCAGCAACTTGCCTACACAAGGCCAAGGTGGGTATTTATAGCCCACACACAAAAAACTAGCCGTTGGGACAAAGTCTACTGAAAAATCAACACGAGCGGTACGATCGCCAACCAAGTTGCGGTACGACCGCATCTCTATCAGAGCACAGTAACGGCTATATCAGAAGCTCTGAACTAGCAGTTAGAAATCGGCGTGGTACTACCACCAACCAACATGCGGTACTACCACTGAGTCCGGTCGTACCGCTCAAGGAGCGCGGTACTACCGTTCGCAGGGTTTCGATCTCAGTCGAAAAGACACGCTCTCTGGAAAACACGTACAGCCACAAAGGCATTGGTACAACCACTGAGCGGTACTACCGTTTCGCAACCACGGTACTACTGATTTCCAGGAGAGGTGCCGAACCAAAAAAACACCGCTACTGTTTTAAACGAACCGCCAACTGAAAATCGGAACAACCGACGTGCGGTCATACCGCACCAAGATCCGGTCGTACCGTTGAGCGGTAGTACCACCAACAACATGTCGGTACTACCGTTTTTCCTGAGAAAACAACAATTTGCATCCAAAAAAAACTTAATTGCAAAACACATTTGACAATTGACAAGTGATGCAAATAAAGGTTAAAGGCAAGATTCTCAACAAGTTGCAAAACACATTTGACAACTTTTGGAATCAATGCCACAAGGAATAAGGTACATAGACTTAAACCATTTGCAAAACACATTCGCAAACTAAAGTCACATGCTACAAAGATTATACATGAGCTCCGACTATTTGCAAAACACATTCGCAAATATAAGCAACATGCTAAAGAGAGCTAGAGCAAACACAATGAGCTATCAACATATGACAAACTCAAGCTACTAGTTAAAGACCTCTCTTAATAGTACGGCAACCTACACTAGCAACCCGGTCTTTCAACCAAACACCAAGACCGGTAAAAGACTAGGAATACATCCTCAACCCTAGCTAGTCATACCTTTGCCTTGCACAAACATTTGAAGCTTGGGTTTTTTAACTCGATAATTATCAACACATGATGACTTGAATTGATGATCAACTCATGATCAAATCTTCTTAGAGATCTTGATAGCATCAACACATGATGCATCCTTTACTCCAAGCTCTTGACTTCAATGTCATCAACACATGATGACTTCTTTCCTTCGGGATCTTGACTTGATGCTCATCAACACATGATGACATCCTTCATCCCGAGTCTTGATATGCATCAACATAGAATATAACCTATTTCACTAACTCATGAAAACGTTAGTTCCACAATGTGATTGTCATTAATTACCACAACATACCATTAACTCATAATAGTGGGACAAGATACTTCAATCTTTCTCTCTTTGGTAATTGATGACATCCACTTCAATTACAAATAATTGAATGTAAATTGGTATGAGTATATACGAACTACACAAGTTGCATATACTCAAAGAATATATGAGCATATATGAACTACACAAGTCTCATATACTCATATGAATATATTAACTACACAAGTTATATATACTCAAGGATATGTTTCAAAGTAAAGATCCCAAATATATATGGACAAAAGAATATGGATCAATACTAATAAAACCACAAAACATATAGTGAACTCCCCCTAAATGTGTGCATGCACAAATGTGTAATGGTAATATATGCACATATTCTAGTTAACCTTTTGGTGGAGTTCATCCTATATTTTGGATCCGAGGAATGCAACAAGATATAAGAATATCATATCGAATGCATACCTCTTTGATTTTCACCATTATATCCAAATGAGACTAAGCAATAGGTAATCAATAGAAGTGTTAGTCTCACAAGTAGATTTGTCATTAATAACCAAAATACTCCATTAACACATAATGACTGGTCTAGATTCTTCAGGAAGCCCAGTTCGTCATCCGCTTTAAGAAGCGTGCGCGAGTATAGACCCGTTTGTGTGTGGGCTTAACGGGTACCCGTTAGGGTCTTCTCTCTAAACTTAGTCTCCACTATAAAAGGGAATGTCTAGATGTGGAGTTCTCAAGTCTTTCTAAGAGAAAACCCTAATTTATGATTTGGGGATTTTGGAGTAGTTGAGGCTAGGGTTTGTGAGAGATAGATTGATTGAATGCGCAAGTATTGAGCTTTTGTCCTATATGATGGAGTGGCTATAAACCAACATCTGTCGCAAATCAATCCGAGCAAATTTTCATCAAGATGAGCCTCCTCTTGTTCTTGCTCTTTCTTTGATGGATTTTGGGATTTTGATGTTCCCTTTGTTTTCTTATGGTTTTTTGTTGTGATCTTACTTGTTGGGACATGTGAAAATACATCTAGGATCATCTTGATATTCATCTACCCACGAGCAAGTTTTTGGATCATATTTTGAATCTTCTCGGTTCTTATGCTTCTTTTTTCCCTCATCTAAGAAATTGATGGAATCTTGGTCTTGATCTTCCCGATCGTCGATTGGAATGGATTTCTGACCTTCTTGATGAGGTATGGTTGAAATTTGAGGGGATTTGGATCACTGGATCAAAATTTGAGTCGATTTGTGATTTTGAAATCGTACTGATTTATTGTTCATCATACGAGATGTTAGACTGCCTCCGTGAGAGGTCTGGCCGGTTGCCCATCGGTCAGACCACCCATCTTCAGAGGTCTGACTGCCTAACTCTCTTCTCCTTGAGTTTTTGGCGATTTTAGTTGTTGTGTCTCGAGGTTTTGATTGGATTCAATATAAGACTTCCGATGTGCTTGTACATTCGATCTTCATAGCTTCCATAGCTATTGGAGTGAAAATAGAGGTGAATCTGGTCTAGGTGAAAAATAAGTAGTGCTCCTATTCACCCCCCCCCCAATCCCCACCTCTAGTCATCGTTTTGGTCCAACACAGGTAAGTCCTTAACATCTTTGATCCAACTGTTGAATGATTCTGCCAAGTTGTTGTTCACATAATCACACTTGATATCTTTACATAAGTAGCACCTCATCCAATGTTGATTGTGATACTTTTCAGGTAATCACCAACCTCTAGGTAGGCTGTGGAGATTTTATCCATGTGGTGCTCAAATACTTCTTGTCTGCATGCCCTTGCTATAGGATACATGTTGATAAAAAAACATCACCACAAAACTTTTTGATAAAGTTTTGCATTAAGTGCTTGAAGCATTCCCTTTGATCAGAATGTGAAAATACCTCCTTGACTGCATTCTCCAGACCCTTACTTGCATCACTGCATACTGCCAGCTAGACTTGTTCATGGGCGGCCCGCCTGCTGGCCCGGCCAGAGCCCGATCATGTTCGGGCCAAGCTTGGGACTGGAAGTTCGGCCCGAAAGAAGCCCAGCCTGGCCCAAAATGCCCAAAAGAATTACAAAATAGAAATCTATTATTTTAATCCTGAAAATGAATTAAATAATATTTTTATTCCAAAAAAGATTAAAATAATGCATTTTAATAGAAAATTCAAATTTTCGGGCCGGGCCAGGCTCGGGCCTGCCGATTTTAGACCGGGCTTTTCAAGCCCAGCCCGGCATTTGAACAGGTCTACTGCCAGCAAAGGATGCTCACCAATTGCTCTCTTCAACTGCTTCATGAACCAAGTCTAGTTATCTAGTGTCTCAGACTCAATGAAGCCAAATGCCACTGAAAACATCTAGTTTTGTCCATCCAATGCAGTCACTCCAACTAGGAGCCCATTCCACCTACCATTCAGTGTTGTGGAATCAATGCTAAGATATGGTCTACATCCAGCCTGAAACCCTTCAATGCATGGGTTCAAAGCAAGAAAAAATCTGTGGAAGTACACCTTCCCATTGACAGTCTTGGTGTCTACCTCTACTACACTACCAGGAGACCTCAACTCTATCACTGCCTTGAAGCTGTAAAGCTTGTCAAATTTATAATCCCAATTCCCATACAGCATGTCAAAAGCTCTCTATCTCCCTGCCCAGACTTTTGGATATGTGAGAATCACATTATATTCATCTTGGAGCCTAGCATATAATTCTTTTCCACCAAGATTTGGCTCCTTCCTGATGATTTGAACTGCCCTATCTGCAATCCAACCTTGTGATGCCATGCTAGTTTTCACTCTATTTGTAGATACACAATTGTGATCATTTACCATCAAGCTGACCCGCATGACAAAAACACTACATTTAGTACCATAGCCTAAATAAAATTTTCCCATTTAATTATATTAAGTTAGCAAGATTAAAGTTCATACCCTGACAGTTCTTTTATCTAGCATCAGTACATCTACAATTCTCCAGGGGCATTCTTCACCTTTGCATGAACCCCCTGAACCTTGTTGGGTCTAATTTGCCTATGACAAGGTCAAATTCTTTATTTATTGCATATTGCCTAATAGCCATCCTAGAGTCTTTCATGGTAGGGAATGTGCATCCCACTTCCATTCTTGGCCTATCCCTATCATACACACAATGCCTCTTCTATTTATGTCATCCACTGGGATTGCTGCCCCCAACAACATCCTCATGTAGCTGATTGTTTGATGGTTACACACCAGAGCTGACAGCATTGTCAAATCTGATTGTTTGATGGTTACACACCAGAGCTGACAGCATTGTCAAATGCAGTCTTGAAGAATCTAGACCCGTTATTATGAGTTAATGGAGTATTTTAGTTATTAATGATAAATCTATTTGTAAGACTAACACTTCTATTGTTATACCTATTGCTTAGTCTCAATTGGATAAAAAGGTGAAAATCATGGAGGTATGCATTTGACATCATTTCTCATATCTTGTTGCATTCCTCAGATCCAAAATATAGGTTAAACTCCACCAAAAGTCTAACTTGAATGTGTGCATATATTTTTTTATTAGACATTTGTGTATGCACATATTTAGGGGGAGTTCACTCTATGTTTTGTGGTTTCAATAGTATTGATCCATATTTCTTTATCCACATATATTAAGGATCTTTACTTTGAAACATATCATATGAGTATGCAAAACTTGTGTATTTTATATATACTCATATGACTTAATATTCAATTATTTGCAATTGTGATGGTTGTTATCAATTACCAAAGATGAAAAGATTGAACTATATTGTCCTACTATTATGTGCTAATGGTATGTTGTGGTAATTAATAACAATCATTTTGTGGAACTAATATTTTTCATGAGTTGGATGAATAGGTTGCTGGTGCCATATTCATTACTTTGAGCAAAGAGCAAGCCCTCTCCTCTCTTATGTGCATGTGTTGCACTTAGTGAGCTTAGAGAGCAAACTCTAAATGCATGTGTTGTATTATGTAGTGGATTGTATATCCACTTGAGCTTAGACACTTGATTTATTTAAGTGAGCGAATTCGACTTGTTACTCTTGGTGTTTGCCGACACCTAGATGGCTTGGAGGAGTTGCGTTAGTGATCTTCTCAAAGAATGTTGTGAGAAGACCCGGGCGGTTGTGAGTGGTTTGGTGCTCGCCATCTCCAGAATGGAGGAAGAGTAACCCCGAGTGGATCGAGGTGTTGGTTCGTGTTGGAGCTGGTCCAAGTAGTTGGACTTACCTCGGAGGTGTTTGGCTTAATTCGTGGAGACGGCCCAATTAGTTTGGGCTTACCTCAACGTGGATTAGGGGAGACTGGCAAGTCTCCGAACACCACGGTAAAACATCATTGTGTTATTGTGGTTTGTTGTCTTGTGTTTTACTTTGTGCTATTTACATTCTTTGTATTAAATTGCTTACATGTCTTTGTATGATTGCTATCATTATTGTTGGTGCACTTAGTAAAGACTAATTGATTTAAGCTTTAATTGTGCAAAACCATATTGTTGTTAGCTTCCGTATTAGAAATCAGTTTTAGCCAAAGAAGTTTTTAATATCGTCTATTCACACCCCCCTCTAGTCGGCCTCCTCAATCTTACAAGTCTACCTCTTCTTGTTACCATTGTCATCCTCATCTCGTAGTCCCAGCAGTTGATACTTCGCATCCTCTCCCACTACCATATCTCTGTCATCCTCATCTGCTGATTCAACAATGTGAAGGGTTGATCAATCCACCCTGCCATCTGATGCCCACGCATTGGTTAGGACCTTCTCTGTATATGGTTCATTTGCATTAGGTATTGCATTAGAGGTGTCTATTGTATTGGGAGATTTAGGCTGTGATACTGTGATAATTGAATGGGTGGAATCATGCTGGCTCTCATTCAATCCATGCCTACATTCACTCCCTATCTTGTCAACAACTTCAACATAGAATGACACAAATTTGACTCTCCACCTGGCAAAAAAGGCATCACACATCTGAATTGCATTCTGAATCAGCAACTCTTCCCCACTGTCCCTGTGTATGCACCACAACTGTACGTCTTGACAGCTACCCCATATGATCCTCTCACCCAACTTTTGTGATAACTTTTCAAGCGTATACCCACGAGAGTCAACAATCCATTCAAAGGTCTGACGCTGAAATCTCGTCGTGCTACCATCCAGATGCCAAGCTACATATGACTCAACTACGATAGATATACTAAATGCTCTTTCAGCATCCATCATACTCCGAAGGGGGGGGGGGACTGAAATTTCTAATTAGGGTAGTGCTACTACGTTCCTATATTCTTCGAACCACAAACATCCCCAAACAAAAGGGACAAAAATAGCATAGAAGCAACTACCCGACGGGGATATCCTTCGGAGCCATGTCGCACTCCAGACTTGGTCAATCGGCATCCATCAACAATCCTAGGGCTCTAGATCTAACCTCGCTAAGCTCCTTTGCTAGCACACCGCCGGAGTTCGAAGGCAGCACGTCCAGTCGCCTTGGCCGCTGCCGTACACGAGTGGGAGTGGAGCTAGGAGTGGGGATGAGGACAATGGGGAGGACGACCGAGCGCGACTGGGCTTAAGGTGTAACCGAACTAGGTCGCATGCGGTCAATTGACCCAGGGGTATGACTTCACGTGGGCGATAATGAGGCAAAATATTTATAAAAAAAACGTGGATAAAGGGCGAAAATGGTAAAAGAATGATTGTCATTTTTATATAATGGCAAAATACAAATTGTAATTTATATGATGGCAAAACGTAAAACGACGTTATATTGAGTGACATTATTGATTGTCCCATTTTTCTATGGCAGCGGTGAGACGTTGATTTAGATTTAGATGTGAAAGCACTCCGCTGCAGATTCGCCCTGCCGACGACGGCGGTTCGGCGAAGCGATTGAGGAGCTGGACCAGGCCATCAACATTCAGCAGTATATAATGGGCTGCCACCAAAGGCTAGCCGATAATACATCATCCCTCCCATTGTCTTGCGCGGCAGCACGCTCAGCCCATCACTACTAGCTAGTCCTCGTTTTTCGGCCTGGTCCAGCGGTGGATGAGGCTGCCCAGTGCCCACCGACCATCGAGAGAGACGCGATAAAAACGAACGGGCCGAGTAACCGCTTCCTTTTGTGCCGAGCAGCTTCGGCACAGTCTCAAACAACACATGGAATGGAATTGCACGTAGGAGTAACAATACCTTACATTCAACATTCCCGCATTACACTCTTCTCGTCGTCATGTGTTATTTGCAGAACATCTCAGCATGTTGTTGTTAATGTATTGTTATTCGTTGTTATGGTCCTATAAATCAAACAGATGATTGCTGGTTCACAAGGCTTGGGCCAAAAACAAAAGAATAGCAGAAGAAAGCAAAAAGGCCAAACCTCCAGCCCATTGCAAATGGAAAAAAAGGACCAGAGAAAACGGATTTGAAAATTAAGGAGACCGTCGCAACTGTCGGCCCAATTACTTCACTTGGGTTTTATATTGTCTCCATCGTATATAGTCCACACACACCACAAAAAAAGAGAAAAAAACGATCTCAATGAAATTAAGGAAAGCTGATGAATTTCGCGTTATGTGTCCGAAGAACACACCGCGGTTGAGTTGACCCATCATCATCCTCTGAAAAAACAAAACTTGAGCAATCATCCAGTAAATTATCACCGTGTCCAGCTCAATTTGATTCACGAATGAACTGCGCTTGACAGCGCCGATCGTCCAACCGGATGTTGGAATAGAAAGCAGGTATGTGTGTTATGTCATGGAAGGTGGCAGAAGATAAACAACAGTTACGAAACACTTCGTCAACAGCCCATCACGCTGCTCATTACCGTGCAACTTACAAGTACGACGCGCCTAGTTGTTTCAAATCCAGGTGTGACTTGTGGATCTAGACTATCCGACGTACACTATGTAACAATGAATTATATGGTCAATGACGTGGCTGCCATTGCTACGCAACGTGGTAGAGTGAAGAGTCGTTACGTAAGGCAGCACATACGTTTACATGAATGGATAACTATCATTCGGAGAAGCCAGCAGTCTTCCAAAAAAACGAAGAAGAAGAAAAGCCGGCAAAATTGTATTGCCTCTTGCCGAGGCTGAACGCTGACGGCTGAATTGGTTGTACTTGTACGTCGGGTCGGAGAAGCCGTCAGTCTTCCAAAAAAACAAGAAGAAGGAGAAGAAGAAAAGCCGGCGAAATTGTATTGCCTCTTGCCGAGGCTAAACGCTGACGGCTGAATTGGTTGCACGTAGGGGCAGGGTTTAAGTTCTGACATTGCAAGGGATGTGTCCAGTATTAAATTTGGAGATAAGCGTCTGTTCTATCATCTTGCGCATTAGTTACTTCGTCTAGGTCGTGCTTATCGCGGACTCCTCAAGTTGTTTTCACTGATGTGTGCTCGTGACGTAATGGCGCAAGGTGAGGCTGACGCTATCGGTTACCCTACGAGTGCACGGTACGTATAGTTGTGAGTTGTGACAGATTACAGACATATCTGCTCACTTCTGCATCTACAACATTTACCTGTTCGCTTGCTCCACCTGGGCAGGTTTTTCCTGGTGGACGAAGAAGGCGTAGAAGCCACCACCGATTGTGGCGAAGGCCATCGCCCACACCACTACCGCCACCAGCGGCGGCATTATGGCGGCGACCTTGTGCGAGTACATGACCGTGAGCAACGTGGTCAGTCCCCAGACGAAGACCTTCAGCCACTCTCGCCGCGGTGAGTCCCGCGGCGCCTTCTCGAACAAACGGAGGCACAGGAAGAGCAGCACCAGATCCAGGTAGGATAGGACTACAAATGCAACCGATCCCGCGTCGTCAACCGATCCCGGGTAGCGACCCGGGATCGGTTGCATTTGTAGTCGTATCTACCCGGGGAAAGGTAGATCGCCATTCCCGAGTTGAACGTCAGGAATGTGAATCCCAGCGCTGTCAACCATGAGAAGCCGCCGTCTCCTCCTTTGTTCATGCTTTTGTTCTTGGATTCGATGTCGTCAAGAAGCTGTATTTTCTTCGGTTACACTGATGACATAACTGTGCCAACGCCAGCTTGAGAGGCAAGACCTGGAATACAAACTCATCTGTCAGACCAAGGCGCTAAACACTGAAGCAGACAAGTGCCTTTATGTATTCATTTACATAATGACATATTCAAGCCTCATCATCAAAAAGCCAAATGATGTTGCACATCAACTTGAACTTGGGTGGTACATGAGTTCAAATTCTACTCGTCCCCAAGTCCCAGTACAGGACAATGTTAACGCATCACGTTCAATTCTTTAATCCTCAAAGATCTCAGGCTCTCTTCAATACACTGCAGACAATATAACCATCAAAGGGTTACAGACTACGAAGAGAATTCACTAGGAGCTAGCCACGAAATAGTAAGTGGTTTATGGTGCAAGTAGTGCTTGGAAAAACATATTCTGTAACGATAAGGATAAGCAAAAATTACAGACGACCACTTATTGTGCAAGTAGTGGTTGGAAAAACATATACTGTAACGATTAGGATAAGCAAAAATTACAAACGAACTTAAAGACTTGCGACATCTCGCATACGAGGGGAGCACACAGTGCATCACATCTGCTACATCTACCTGTTCGCTTGCTCGACCTGGGCAGGTTTGTCCTGGTGGACGAAGAAGGCGTAGAAGCCACCACCGATTGTGGCGAAGGCCATCGCCCACACAACTACCGCCACCAGCGGCGGCATTATGGCGGCGACCTTGTGCGAGAACATGACCGTGAGCAACGTGGTCAGTCCCCAGACGAAGACCTTCAGCCACTCGCGCCGCGGTGAGTCCCGCGGCGCCTTCTCGAACAAACGGAGGCACAGGAAGAGCAGCACCAGATCCAGGTAGGATACGACTACAAATGCAACCGATCCCGGGTCGCCCTCGGATCGGTAGATCGCCATTCCGGAGTTGAACGTCAGGAACGTGAATCCCAGCGCTGTCAACCATGAGAAGCCGCCGTCTCCTCCTTCATTCATGCTTTTGTTCGTGGATTCGTTGTCGTCAAGAAGCGGTATTTTCTTCGGTGACACTGAAGACATAACTGTGCCAACGCCGGCTTGGGGCAAGACGTCAGACCGAGGCGCTAAACACTGAAGAAAACAAGTACCTTTATGTATTCAATTACATAATGACATATGCAAGACTCATCATCAAAAACAGCTAATGATGTTGCACATCAACTGGAACTTGGGTGGTACATGAATTCAAATTCTACTCGTCCCCAAGTCCCAGTACAGGACAATGTTAACGCATCGCGTTCAATTCTTCAATCCTCAAAGATCTCAGGCTCTCTTCAATACACTGCATACTATAGAACCATCACAGGGTTACAGACTACGGAGAGAATTCACTAGGAGCTAGCCATGAAATAGTGAGTGGTTTATGGTGCAAGTAGTGGTTGGAAAAACATATACTGTAACAATAAGGATAAGCAAACATTACAAACGAACTTAAATCACTTCATTATATGAAAGATGAAGCACTCTTGGGCCATGGCTAAATGTATGCATGCACATAATGAGTCACTGACTAAACGTCCTTGACTTCTGTAGTAAAAGAGAGATTGTAGCTCGTAATCTTTTGAGTAAATATCGATCAAAATGGGGAAGCCCAAAATTGGAAAAAAATGCTGATAGGCTCGTGTGAATATTCATATTTTACGTTCCTTCCAGAATGACTCCGTTTTTTCCCTTCCAACATTAAGCGCGCAATGATATGATAGCAAGATGAATTATATATCTTTTTAGAGAAGTATAGTTATCATCAGCAAGCTACATCTGCCGGAGTGCCAGTACAGAAGTTAGTTATTTGTGTTCAAGAATGAATTTTATCTATAATTTGAATCATTTCAACAATGATATATTTGATGCCCCAACAATTTTAATCATTTCGACAACAATATATTTGATCTGTTTTAAAGAGATGATCTAAGGTTAAAATATGTATAGACTTAATACATGTTCTTTTGTGGGTGGGTGTTCTCAGCTCTAATGGGCTATTTAATTTTCACATTGTAGAGCTCTCTTGTTCTTTAAAAAAAATTCTATAGCTCTCTTCAATAGGCAGGGAAACATTGCATTTCTTAAAATATTTGAATATTCATTTATGACATATCCTAACCTAAATCATCTGCTATGAAGAATGCCATTGCATCCTTCGACAGTAATCATCCACCTCGGTTGCCGGATTATGGCATTTTTCTTACCATTGATCTAATTGTTTTCTGTCAAACCATTATGATGTTAAATTACCTAAATGGTAACTTCCATATTGTTAGATGAAATTAGGTTGCACGTGAGTACATCTTCGAGGAAAAAAAACAAACAAACCACGTGTATACAGGGGCGATTCCAGCAGGGGGACTTCATGAGGCTTCAGCCTCCCCTCCGCTGGCGCCGAACCCCCCTTCCCATGGCCCCAATCAACCCCAACCTCCAAGCTCTAGCCGGCGACGGCAATGGCCGAGGGCAACCTCAGCTCGCATCCATCATCCCAGATCCCACATCATGAGTTCATGAATCATGACCCCCCCACACACACACACACACTGTAGCTCATGTTCCCCAATTGAAAATTCTCCAATCGGGAGATCTGCCGAGGCGCCGCCGAGCTGAGCAGGCGAGGAGGAGCTGGCCAGGGAGATTCCGTCACGCACGGCCCACCAGTGGCCGGATCTCGTAGGAGGTGAGGCAGAGCAGCTGAGGCGAGGACCGAGGAGCTGCGGCCTGCGGAGGAGCCGTCGGCCGAGGGAGCCGGCCGGGGGAGCCCGGAGGAGCTGGGGAGAGGAGGCCGGCGAGGGCGCGAGGCTGGAGGGGGCCTATGCGCCGTGGTGAGCTGGGGCGGCCGCCATCTGCCGATGAGGGAGTGGGGAGCGCCGGAGCGGGGAGTGAGGACTGGCCGCTGGCGCTAAGTGGTCAGTACTGGAAGCTAAGTGAGGAATTGAGCTAAGGCCTGAGGACTTTTGAGTGGGCGACTGGAAATCTGGAATTGGGATTTGGGAGCTGAATTGCTGAGGACTGGCCACTGCCGGGCAACTGGAATCGGGAGCTGAGGAGAGGGCTGAGGAGTAAACAAGGCTGCTGCCTTCTGAACAGGAACAGCTGAAGCCTCTAGTGCCGAAGTTGAATGCTGATCTGTTGACTGGTGTGTGACTTGTGTCTTTACTGAACTGCTGATTTACTGTGTACTTTGTGTCTTTGCTGAATTGCTGTTACGTGTCAACTCATTACTCAATTAGCAATTTATTTGCGTGTTAGAGTATAGTGTGGTGTATACTCAATTGGTGGTATGGTTCTTTTAGTTCGAATGTGCAGGTTGTCACCCACTGGAACCAGATTTACATGTTTTATGGATGCACTTTCCATTAGCAAAGTAACTTCATTGTATTGTTTGTTTGCTTTGCTTTGCTTTTATTTATATATGAATTTGATTGCAAATTAGTTTAACCATTTGAGACTCTGAGCCTACCCTCTATTTTTATTCTAGATTCGCCACTGCGTGTATATGCATTGAGAGGTCAATGAACCTGGCCAACTGGGTTTCAAATTGCAAATTCTATTTTTGCTTAGAGCATCTACAATAATTGTTTCTTAGCTTGTGTCTAAAACTTTAATTGCTACAAATGTGTATGATTTTTGATGATTAATAATAAAGTACAACTCTGTAGCCTACATGTTTTAGCTCATTTATCATATTAATAATGAAGCCGGGTTGCACAGATGATCTAGTGGATATTTTGTTTTAAGACCGTGGAACCCACAAAACACGTTTTTAGGTAATAAGTAAGTCTCCAATAGAGTATTTGGTTGTTTCTTGTATCTTGGTATTAACAATTCGCTAATTTTTTCATCTAAAAATAACATCACATTCTCTCCTCACTTTCTCTCCTTCACATCTCTCCTCCACATCACCTATGCTGATGTGGCAACCCATTAGTAAGGACTGACATGAACTATTTTAGATGCTCTTAGGGCCACATATAAAGCTGAATATTACTTCCTGTCGAATTACATATGCTAGGGGTCGGGATGACCGGATGAGCGCATAGCCGTATACAATTGCAATAAGCCAATAAACTATATAGTTGCATCTGTTATAACAATAAGTAACACTATCTTTCATTACATCAATTAACATACTTCAAAGTGGAGAGGTTGAGGCCAAATGCCCGCGCTATAGTTAGGTCTTGCTCCAAAGGGGCCGCAAATTCAACAATGATAATAGCCTGCAAATGAGATTAAAGCAAAAGAGGAGAGAAACAATGACCAACGACGGACGTGAAGCTTCCGAGAAAAAGAAAAGCAGAGGAGAGCAGGAGATTGCAGAAGGATTAACAAGGACTGAGAAGCTAGAAATCTCCTAACCTCGCACGCGGAGGAAGGCTTCTCCGAAATCGTACCCAACGAGTGGCCACAGTGGGTGTTGTGCAAGAAATAGCGAGGCGTCCATTTATAGCCAGGCGTCCATCCTAAAGGTATAAACGAAGGGAAATTTGAGGCTCAACCACACACGTCACGTCGCCCGATTTTTTCTGGCCGTCCGATCGCGTTTGCTTTGCTTCTACGCCGTTCGATCTTCTTCTGCGCTCGGCCTTCAAGTTCGCTGGCGAGTTCGCGCGAGGCTTTCCACGCACGTGGCTCACGGCGGGCCCAACCGCTCTCCACGCGCCTCCAATGCGCGGGCCCCACGCACGGCGCGCCCAAGGGCGCCGCAGGCCTACTAGTTTTATAGATAGCGAAGCGAGGCGAGGCGCCCACGAAACTCCATTGCATAGATAGCGAGGCGTCCATTTTATCGCGAGGTACGATGACCGGTGGTGACTGGGACACAGGGTGACAACCTGTTGCTACAGAGGCTTCCCGGGCCGGCCGGAAGCACCGGATCGTTGGCACGGCCTGGTCATGCTACAGTTCACACTGTAGCTGGGCCAGCAGACCTGGATCAGCCGTGTACTGGGTCGTCACATCGGTCCGTCGTGCTGGTCTGGTCTGTCACGATCCGTTAGACCCGTTCTTTTTTTAATATACTCTATATATGTATATATTATTTTATTTTTATTTTTTAATATTAATATGATTTTATTTTTTAATACTTACGTGGTTTTATTTTATAGTTTTTAAATTTTATATGGTTCATTTTATAAGTATATATAAATGTATTTTGGTTTTAAAAATATTTTTTCTACAAATTTTATTTTATTTTTTCATGTCATATGGGTTAAATGAGCCAAAGACTGGCTTCAACGAGCTAACAGTACACAAGTCGCCTACCACACGCCTACGCGCCAAATACTGGTAGGTGGCAAGCCAGCGGTTGCCCACTGCCTACATGCAGAATTCGATTAGGGTGCCACCCATTTGAACATCACTACATGTTGCAAACTGTGAAAATCATGTCTTGAATCTTTAAAAAAAATTTGAACAAATATCATAAATTGGGGTGGGATGTTTTTTAACCATGCAAAATCCATCCTACTCCTTATAAAGCATATAGATTTCTTTATCTTTTTTAATAGTATAATGGATCTTGTATATAAGTTTCTTAATGTTTTTTCTTATTTATCCTTATTTATCACAGCTTTTCTCTTTCATTTTTATAAGTAAGGATTGTCTATACAACATTCAACTAATTTCTTTCCTTAGTCAAAATTTTAGCCATTGAATATCGATTATCTGAATCTCCTTCCTTGGGACATATCATGTGAAAACCACCAAAATATTGAAAATCCTGAAAACCAGGTGTGACTTTTTAGAAATGATAAAAAAAATACTAGACATAGATAATGGCATTTTATATAGTCATGCAAGTTTTTTAAGGTCAAATTGAGCTACATCTGCGAGAGATGAAAATGACAAATTCTTCATGAATAGTGCACTGTTCATGAATAATTCGTCATTTTTAAAGATTTTTTTTTAACTTCCATACCTGATTTTCATGGGTTTAGGTGCTTTTTCATAGGATATGCACCACTCCTGCCTTTGATCAGCTCATCTGTTGCCTCCTCCAGCGTCTGACATAATTTTCATTGCCTTCAACAGCTTGAGAGAAATAAGTCGACCATTGTCTCTGCCACGGGCAACAACACAAAAACCATAATCTAAGCAGGAAAAAAAGAAGGGATGACATTCATCGGTGGCAACACATTCGGAGGTGAACGACGACGATGTTTACACACGGCATGCTTAGCTTGCCGGTGGCCGCGCTTGTCGAAGAGAGTGGTGGAGGTGCCAACGTACGAATCTTGAGCACATCCGATGGTGCAAAACTCAAGCAAAATAATTGCGAGACCATGTGTAGGCCACCCCATGGTTTGCGCTGAGTAATTGACCGAGCCTTGCATGTGTTGTTGGGATTTGAGTTTGGGTTTGACATTAAACTAAATTCAGAGGTGTTGTTAGGTTGGAATCAGTCAGACAGTCTGACTAGCAAAGTCCGACTGGTCTGACCGACCATTTTGGGCGATCAGACCGGTCGGTTGGCCTTTTGTGGAATTATAGGGAATCCGATCAAACATGTATTTAGGAGTGCTTGATGATGTGTTTGCCCCTAGTCTCAAGGAAAATGGTGACTCGACATGAAACTAGATATAGTTTTGCCGAATAGTCCAAAGAGGAGTGTTTCTAGGACTTGGGAATGGATTGGGAGCGGTCTGACCAGCCGTTGCTTGGTGGTCAGATTGGTGGGCGGTCAGACTAGCCATGGCTGACGGTCTGACCGGCCAGGGTGATTTTTGTGTTAAATATTTGTGGATTTTGTTGAGGGATTTGGTGATGGTCCATATGTGTTCCATGTTGTATTTATGATAAATGTAGGTCAGGTTGGAATGAACTTGTGCCCAAAGATAGTTTGCTTGGTCTATTGTTGTGCAGGTAGTTCCGGAGTCAACTATAGTCAACGTGTGAGGAAGACCGGGATTTGGTTAGGAGAACCAATGTCCAGAGTAGTCATGGAGGGCAGGTGATATAGTTGGACTCGGACATGGCGCAAGATGGACAATGGTTATGGAAGGCACAAGTGGTCAAGGTCGAGCGGGACATGTGGTGCGCCAAGTGACTTGAATCTGTTTGCAAGTGAGGATGGTTCGGTGGGATCTGAACGCGTGAGAGGCTTGACGAAGAGTCATTGGGGCCATATAGAAGATGACGAAGCGTGAGCAATGCTTTGAGGAGAAGGAATCGGGAAATGACGATTAAGGGGCAATATGGTCATTTGACCAAAACCAGAAAAGCAAACGGTTTGCAAAACCACGGTGGTGACCTAAGTGGATTAGGTCAAGGAGACTTCATGGAGGACAAGACATGATAATTTTGGGCTATTGGAGCCAAAGGTGAAGAATGATGCTTTTAAAAGCATACGTGGATGAAAAACCCGGTTGTGTAATGGGTTAACAGGTTCCCATGGGTGTGTGTAGTGGATGTGATCCACTTTGTATCCAGGTTAGGGTTTCTTGTGAGCCTCCACTATTTAAGTGGACATTAGAGAGAAATGTGATTTTTCCACCTTAGCCTTCAAGAGGGAAACTAGGGTTTGATTGAGAGAGCTAGGTATTGCCCTTAGGGTTATGTCCTCCTGGTGGAGTGGCTGTAATCCTTCATCTTCAAGTGGTAATAGAAGATCAAACTTGATTTTCAATGTCTTATTTGTGTTCTTGTTTGATTCTCTTGCCTTCTTCAGATATTCTTGATGATTCTTGGTTCCATCTTGCTCTTGTGTGATTCGTGCTGAGATATAGCTTGCTAGGGCTTGTAGGAACTCATCTATAATCATCTTGGCTGCTTAGATCTCTCGAGCATGAGTCGATCAAGTTTTTCCTTTTTGTTCGGTTCTTGAGCACTCTTCCATATGATGGATAAAGGTGGAAACCTTAACAATAATTCTTCAAATTGTTGATTGGAATAGGTTCAAAACATCCCAGGGTAACCGTGTTTCAAATTTGGTGTGATTTGAACAAATAGATCAAAAGTTAGCTAAAATCCCTTATTAGAAATTGTGATGTTTTTAGTTCGTCTGAAGGGGAGAGGTCAGACCGCTCGACGACCGTCGGTCAGACCACTGGCCAGACGGCCTGATAGTTGGTGGTCAGACCGACCTGACAAGGTGACTCTCTTATTCTTGTTTTTAGGGTTACTTCTCGGTGCAAATTCAATCGTGATCTTCGTAGTTGTTCATAGCCGTTGGGGTGAAAAGATTGCTGAATATATAGGGGGATTAATTGTTGGAGTCATTCACCCCTCTCTGACTTCCGTAGCCAATCCTGCAATAATATAAATTATGAGACTTCCTTTAAGTTGTATAGTGGTTCAAAAATAGTTCCCTCTTAGCATAGCTG
The DNA here is from genome assembly GCA_036346405.1 of Phyllostachys edulis. Lineage (NCBI taxonomy): Eukaryota > Viridiplantae > Streptophyta > Magnoliopsida > Poales > Poaceae > Phyllostachys > Phyllostachys edulis. The sequence goes on along the minus strand of CM070555.1, from coordinate 33,884,555 downwards.
CTTTAAGACGTCCAAGGTGAAACTGTTCATGTGGAGCAAATCACGCCCTTTTTTTTCCAGGAACAGACATTAGATTTCGACCGTCAAGCTGACTCAATACCATATAAAACTCGATAAAATTTTACAAAATAACAATATTAATATTTTTGAAAAAAATGAAATATTAATATTTTCAGGCAGGCTTTTTCGGGCCTAGCCCAAAGTCCGTCTCCACCTAGCTCATGAACAGGTTTAATGGCTTGTTTGAAATGTAGGAATTCCATAGAAGCAAGTTAATTTCGATAGGAATTGGAAAAAATCATTCATTTCAAGCATCACCCCTTCCATGGGAGTTACACAAATACTCTCCCTCCATCTCAAAATATAAGGCATATTTTGAGTGGACATAAGGATTAAAAAAAGTATAAACCAGGAGAAATACAAGATGAAATGATCATGCTATCCTTCTATAAATACATTGAAAATAGGAAGTGTTACTTTTTTTTTTTTGAGAAAACAGCGGAGTGTTACTCACTCATAATGGCATGACTAAGCATGCTATAAGCAAAAAAATGTTTAAAAAAAGAACACATGACAGATGTGGAAAAAAAACTTAAAATGCAACCATATCAACACAATGCAACCATTCACGAACAAAAAATGCAACCACTTGAAAAAAAAAGTCAATCTATATAAGATTTGACTATGTTCTCAAGCAAAAACAGTCAAATTTTAGTTTATTTACAACTTCATTATAATAAATTACAGTAAATTATTTATGTAATTCTTGTTCTTAGTCACTGTAATTATTCTCGAAAGACTTAATAACTCATATTTTCATCATATGATTCAAACTCTAACATATACTTTGAGAGATTGAGTGAAAACAAAGACTAAAAATCAAATTCTATAGCAACAAAATACGGCAACGTGGTGAACCCGTTATGTTATGAAGAAAAAATCATAATAAATTTGGATACAATTTATTAGATGAGAAGAGATACAAATCTCAAAGTATATCAGACGAATGAAAATTCGACTATTTTGATAAAAAAAAATAGTCAAATATTATTTAGCAAAACCGGGAAAAAAAATGCTACACCATAAAACAAAAATGCATCACCCTAGAACAAAAAAATGCGAACATATAATTCGCAAAAAATGCAACCATATAAAAAAGACACAACACAAACGCAGTAGATCGCCACTAAACATGATTATTTGTCACTCATGTGTCTATAACATATGAATCCGAGACTCGGATGTTATAGACATATGCAGTAGTAAATCATCAAATCCACTCTTGTAGCGAATAATCAATTATTCCCTAAACAATACAGCACATGACTGGATGCGCCCGGTCTGCTCACGCGTTGCCAGTTGCCACCGCCTGGCTTGATGATGATAGGCCCGCTTGCACCTCGTTGTCGCCGCCCGCCGCCCGCCGCCCAGACCACTCGCACCTCGCTGCCGCCTACTGGCCTACTCCCGCTCAGATTTGGAGGGTGCAGGGGCGGAGGTTGCAGCAAGCCAGGCATTAAAGACGGTGGAGGAGGCCGGTGATGGGAGCGGACAGCTGTGAGCAATGCAAATTGGCGATAATCAGAACCGATCCTGACAAACCATCTCATTCCTTATGAGCCATATCGCCCAAGTTACTGAAGCTAGCAGCATATTCAAAATCACATTCTGACGAGCACCACTAAGACCCATGCACACACACAAAAAAAGAGGTTTGCAAACTACGTACCTCCCCTTCCACGGGCAGGCGGTGGCCGTGATTGGATGGCCGCGCGCGACGCCCTACATCCCTTCCCTATCTTCTCCTTTGGCGACCGCCGCCGCCGTGACTGCCACCGCCGTGACGGGCCTTGGCCTCCTTCGTATCATCCAACCATCCAAGTAAACGCCTGTATACGACCACGCGATAGGTTTGATTTGGATGCCTTTAGTACAATGCTTCCACGCGACGATGCATGGGCTGACATGACCTCGGTTGTGAATTTCACCTCCGTTCCCGTTCATTTTTGTTAGAGTTAATCTCGTTTTAGTATTTTGTGTCAATTTTGTTTTAGAATTTCTATTTTTTGATTGTGTGTTCGAGTAGTATTCTAGCCGGACATTGAAGTAGGCGTCAAAGCCGGCAGCCTTTATAAGGCTGAGCAAGTCTTGTAATCGATGTGGTGTGAGTTACGAAGCACTAAACAAAAAAAAACACTAAAAAGTGGAGCAGTGCTCTCCCGGAACAAAAAGCTCTCGTTCTCTGGTTTTCATGTTGTTCTGCGATCAAGTTTGACTCGGCAGTTTCCATCTCCAGCAGTGCGCAGCCTTTTGTCGAGACATCACGTGAAGACAACTAAGGCAGGTCACGTAAAGCAGGGCAGAGGTGCAAAGTCGAGTCATAGAGCAAGCAAGCCAACTGGGTCCCACGGACGAGTCACATAAAAGCAATTCACTAATCAAGTTTCACGTGGAGCACTATCTACATCAACTTGATCTCGGTGGATCAAACATGATCTGAAAAGCAGGATCAATTTTTAAGAACCGAGCGTATCTCATCTCCGGACGGATTAGAAAATTTCCAACAATTTTAACTTACGGGCCGGCATTGACGTCGCCGATGGGCTGATGTCGGCGAAGAAACCTGCTTGCGCTAGCTTCCAGTTTCATGCTACACCTGCAACTACGTACCCATCTTTACCCGGCACAAATGAAACCACCGCCGTGGCGCCGTCGAGTTTATGGTTAGTGAGCGCCACCACCTCGCGCGTGTGACACCATGCGGCGAATCATGATTCATGATAGCCGGCCGGTGCAGTACCAGCGCGTAGCTAGTATGTATATGCAGCCTCCCACCGAATGGCATGAACTACAATTAATTGAGTTACGAAGTTAGAACTGTTCTAATGCCGTCGGATGACAACACGTACCAACCATCAAATTCGCTAAGAAGTTGGTTGTAGATAAGCTGCCATGACAAGCCTTGAGTGTGTCCATCTGCCGCAATGTCCAATGGTGTAAAAAGAGTGTATAGAAGATTAACTCTGCGTATATCCGTCGCATATATACGATGTAAACCAGGGACGGAGATGGGCCTCGGGCCGGTTGGACAACGGCCCGAGGCCCAGATAAAATAGCAGTGAGGTTTTTTTAATATACATGCCAAAAAATCAGATATCTGATGTGTCACGAGACTTAGAGGCCTACCGAGGCAAACAAACTCCTGCCGCCCACCAAGACAACCGAAAGCGGCCCGGCAGATGTGATTCCCAATCCCTAATCCCAAACCCCATTCGGCGGTTCGAGCCACCGACCACCGAAGGCCTCCTCCTCTCTGGTCTCTCGTGGCCGCGCCGCCGCCTCCTCTCTGGTCGCCAGTGGCCTGCTCTGCCTTCTGCCGCCTCTCTCTCCGGAGGCCGACGGCTGCCCTCGCCACCACTGCAGACCGCCTGGCCAAGGCCTCCCTGCAGCGCCGCCTCTCGGCGTGCCTCGGCCTTGATCTTGATCCAAGCTGCGCCGAAGCCTCGCTGCCACGGGCTCGCCCTTCTAAGACGCCAAGACACCTGCTGGCTGGCTCGCCCTTCAAGACGCCATGACCCCGCCAACCACCTGCGCCTCCTGCCTCCTGGCTCTGCTAGCCCTCCTTAGCTCTGGTAGTCTTGAGTTCGATGTGTTCTGATCTTAGTGTCTTACAAATTATCATCTTCCCGCAATTAGGATCAAAATTTGGGCAATTATGCTATTCGGTTTCTTGGTGTTGTAATTGGTTAAAAAATGGCATTGAAGTGTTAATTCATGAAGCGGTTGTTGGCCAAATTTTCTAGAGTTGAGATGAATAGAACATGAGAAAGTGATATATTGGTTTTCTTAGGCACGGTTGATGAACCGATGATAATGTTTGTTCTCGCTCAACCTCGTGGGAAACTAGTGATTTTGATGCGATTAGCAACTATTCTCGGAATAATTCCTAATTCAATTTGTTGCTTTTGTGATCTGGTAGAACAACTTGTGGTAATCTTGCTTATCACATGCTTTGCTAGTTAGTGTGACACATTATTTGTTTTAATGTGAAATGTGTGAACACCTAGAGCCAAATGCTATATTTCTGTGAATCGAGGACATTTTGTATTTTAAAACATTCTGAAATTGTATTAGCTTACATGTGAAAATAAAACAATTGATGGCCAAGTCGACCGTTAAACATCGAATTCAAATTTTATTTAGATTGTGTATTTGTGTTGTACTTTTGTTATATATCAGTGTTGATAGTATTTGATGTTAGTTATAGACTTATAGCCCTTTAGTTTTTGGGCCCGAGGCTCTGTCAAATCCTGGCTCCGCCACTGATGTAAACCGAAATCCTTTAGTGTTGGTGTCGGTACTATTCACAATACTACAACCGGCAGTTGTATTGGTTCCTACCTTATCTCTAGCGTAGAGTTAACCTCCATGATGTAATATGTAATCTGTGTATAAATATACACCGCATGCCCTGTTGGGATCTTCCGCCAAATACCAATTTTCACCTGGTATCAGAGCTAAAGGCTCGGCCATGACTTCTTCCTCCTTAAACTCCAATTCTTTTGCAGCCAAGACCTCTTCCACCGCCAGCTCTTCCTCTGCCAGACTTCTTCCGACACCGGCCTTGAACAATGTCGTCACGGTGAAGCTAACTTGTGGCCATCATCTGCTATGGAATGCGCAGTTGATTCATGGCAATCATCTGCTATGGAAGGCTGTAAGATCGAGGAGGCCGACTAGAGGGGGGGTGAATAGGCGTTTTAAAAACTTCTTTGTCTAAAACCGATTTCTAATGCGGAAGGTAATACAAATATGGTTTTGCACAATTAAGGCCTAAAACAACTAGGTTCAACTAAGTTCACCAACAATATGAGACTATATAAATGATAGCAATCATACACATACAATTAAGCAATTTAAATACAAGTAATGTAAATTGCACAAGTAATCAAACCACAAATGACACGGCGATGTTTTACCGTGGTGATCGGAGACTTGTCGGTCTCCCCTAATCCACGTTGAGGCAAGCCCAAACTAATTGGACCAGCTCCACGAATTGAGCTCCCGCCTCCGAGGTAAGTCCAACCACTTGGACCGGTTCCAAACCGGACCAACACCTCGCTCCACTAGGGTTGCTCTTTCCTCCACTCCGGAGATGGCGAGCACCACACCACTCACAAACCGTCCGGGTCTTCTCACAATCTTCTTTGAGAAGCTCACTAGCGCAACAACGCCACCACGCCGTCTAGGTGTCGGCAAACACCAAGAGTAATAAGTCTCCAACGCTCACTTGAACCAATCAAGTGTCAAAGCTCTATGGATACGAAATCCACAACCTAAGGCAACACATGCACTTAGGGTTTGCTATCTAAACTCACTAAGTGTAACACATGCACACAAGAGTAGAGAAGGCTTGCTCTTAGCTCAAGGAGTGTCTAGCACACAGCCACAACACTTGGATATGTTTATCACCTCACCAGCAACCTTCCACACATGGCCAAAGTGGGTATTTATAGCCCACACAACCAAACTAGCTGTTGGAAGCAAAGTCCCTGAAAATAACGGTACAATCGGTAGTACCACCAACCAATGGCCGGTACTACCGCGAGCGCAGTAACGACTATAAAACTAGCTGTTGCAAAGGGCTCCGGTACTACCGCCAACACATAAGCGGTAGTTCCGCTCATCGGTAATACCGCACAAAGCACTGCGGTACTACCTCTCAACCGAGAGAGCAACACATGCTCACGAAATCGGCTAAGGACCAAAATACATCGGTTCTGGAAAATACGTACCGCCAACATATGAACGGTAGTTCATGAGCCGTCGTATCAAGACCGAAGCGCCGGTACTACCGCGCTCCGGCAGAGCAAACCAAGTCCAAAATGCAACGCTACTGGAATTTCCATACCGCTCCAACACGCCGGACCTACCGACGTGCGGTAGTACCGCACACACAGAGCCGGTACTACCTCACCACGGTAGTTCCGCGATATCCACGCCGGTACTACTGCACCACCTCAGAGCAACACATGCTCAACAAGTGCGGTAGTTCTGCTAAGCAACCACCGGTTATACCGCGGAGCGGTAGTTCCACGAAACACATGCCGGTACTACTGTGTTTCAACAGAAAGCAAAGTTTGCATACGTTTCAACTCAATTTTGCAAAACACATTTGCCAAATTGATACGTGATGCAAACACAAGTTCAAGGCATGATTCTCAACAAGTTGCAAAACACATTTGCTAACTTTTAGAATCAATACCATAAGGAATAAGGTACATGGACTTAAACCATTTGCAAAACACATTCGCAAACTAAGTCACATGCTACAAGGAATATCCATGAGCCACACCTATTTGCAAAACACATTTGCAAATATTGGCAACATGTTAGGGTGAGCTAGAGCAAACACAATGAGCCATCAACACATGACTAACTCAAGCTACTAGTCAAAGACCCCTCTTAATAGTACGGCGACCTATACTAGCAATCCGGTCTCCCAACCAAACACCGAGACCGGTAAAAGACTAGGAACACATCCTTAGCCCTAGCTAGCCATACCTTTGCCTTTAGCATCTTCTTGAAGCTTGATGACGCACATCCTTGCTTCAACTCCGGGTTCTTGACTTGATGCTCATCAACACATGATGACATCCTTTGCTTGCCCTTCATCAACACATGATGAAGCTTCTTTTGACTTGATCAACACATGATCATATCTTCTTCATGAACATCATCGACACACGATGATTTCCTTCATCTTGAACTTGATGCGCATCAACACATGATGCATCCTTTACACTAAGCTCTTGACTTGATGACTATTAACACATGGTGTCATCCCAAACTGTCAACGTCATGGAACATAACCTATTTCATCCAACTCATAGAAAATGTTAGTTCCAACAATATGATTATCATTATTTACCACACCATACCATTAACTCATAATGGTTGGGACAAGATACCACAATCTTTCCCAAAATGGTAATTGATAATAATCACTTCAATAGCAAATAATTGAATAGAAATTGATGTGTGTATATACTAACTACATAAGTTATATATATACTCAACATGAGTGTATACTGAACTACACAAGTTGTATATACTCAAGGTTATATGAGCATATATGAACTACACAAGTCTCATATGCTCATATGAATATATTAACTACACAAGTCTCATATGCTCATATGAATATATTAACTACACAAGTTATGTTATACTCACATATAAGTATACTTAGACTACACAAGTCTTATATACTCATATGAATATATTAACTATGCAAATTAAATATATTCACAGGATATGTTTCAAAGTAAAGATCCCAAATATGTGGAGACAGGAATATGAATCAATAATAATGAAACCACAAAATATAGAATGAACTCCCCCTATATGTGTGCATACACAAATGTGTAATGGGATCATATGCACATATTCAAATTAACCTTTTGGTGGAGTTTAACCTATATTTTGGATCTGAGGAATGCCACAAGATATAAGAATTATGAAGTCGAAAGCATATCTCTTTGATTTTCACCTTTATATCCAAATGAGACTAAACAATATGTATAACAATGAAATGTTAGTCTCACAATTTAGACTTGTCATTAATCACCAAAACTCCATTAACATATAATGGCGGGTCTAGATCCTTCAAAGGCATAGTTGATTCCCTACCTTCGGAGTCAACGACTTCTTGGATTTGTAAATGGATCTGAGGTCTGTCCACCGGCCATGATCACACAAACCGATGAAGATGGAGCTACCAAGTGTCAAGTCCGGAGTACACCCTATGGCATAATAAGGATCAACTCGTGCTAAGCGCGATTCTCTCCTCTTTGAGCGAGGAGATTCTATGGGCAATTTCTTTTCCTCTCAACCTTGGCGCAGGTGTGGAAAGCCCTGGAAGAGATGTTTGCATCTCATTCAAAAGCAAGAATCATGCATATTCGGCTACAACTTACTAATACGAAGAAGGACAGTTTGGTGACATATTACTTCCGGAAGATGAAGTCTCCCGCAAATACGATGGCATCAATTGGCTATCCAATGCATGATGAAGAAGTTGCGACATACATATTGGCGGGACTCGGCAACGACTACGACTCTCTCATCACCTCAGTTACAATCTAACCGGAGCCTATCTCCCTCAATGATCTTTATGCGCATATGGCCAGCTATGAGCTGTACCAAGAACTCAACAATGTTGAGATGCAGGTTGGGTTCTCAGCAAGCAATGTAAACCGAGGGGCTCCTAACTACAGCAATAGTGGCACTAGCAACGCCAATTCCAACCGCGGTAGCCATCCCACATGGACGGGGGCGCCCATGGATAGGGATCTCCTAGACGTGGCTACAAGGGCAACAACAACAATGCCAACCGACTGACATGCCAAGTTTGCAGTAAGATTGGGCATGATGCTCTTCGTTATTACCACAGGTTTAATCATGCATATCAGGCAAAAGATAAGGTGGCTGCCACTGCATCCTCACAATCTTATTCTGTGGACACACAATGGTATGCCGACACTGGGGCAACGATTCACATAACAGGTGATCTAGATCACTTGAGTGTCCGAGACCGATACAATAGGAACGATCAAGTACATGTTGCAAACGGTTTAGGTTTGTCAATTTCCAGCATTGGTCAGTCTACTATACTCGGCTCATCTCGTCCTTTAATTCTCAATAATGTTCTTCATGTTCACGATATCAATAAGCATCTGTTGTCAGTTCACAAACTCACTCATGGCAATAATGCTTATGTTGTTTCATTCTATGTAAAGGACAAGGCCACGAAGATGGTTCTTCAGGGCACCAGTGGGGGGTCTTTACCCAATATCTTTAGCTCGTCGTCCTCCTATGCGTCAGTCCTTTGCTGTAGTCAAGCCATCCTCAGATCTTGGCACCAAAGGCTTGGTCATCCAGCTTTCCTAGTCGTCCAACAGATTCTCCACACTAGTCAAGTTCTTTATGCATCCAATAAAAGTGGTGGCATGTGTGATGCTTGTCAAATAGCAAAGATACATCAACTGCTATATAGTAGTTCTCTTCGTGTTTCTACTTTTCCTTTAGAACTAGTTCATTCAGATGTTTGGGGGCCAGCTCTTACTTCTATAGGAAGCTATAAATATTACGTGAGTTTTCTAGATGATTATAGTAAATTCACGTGGATTCATTTGCTTAAATGTAAGTCTTATGTGGAGAAAGTCTTTATTCAGTTCCAAAATCGTGTTGAACGCCTGCTTAATCGAAAAATTCTTTCTGTTCAAACCGACTGGGGTGGTGAGTACCAAAGGTTACATAAATTCTTTAGTAATCTTGGTATTTCACATCGTGTCTCTTGTCCTCACACACATCAACAAAATAGCATTGCCAAACGAAAGTATAGACACATTGTCGAGACAGGGCTTGCCCTTTTAGCTCAGTCTTCCATGCAGCCACGGTTTTGGGATGAAGCTTTTCTGACAGCTGCACATCTCATTAACCGAATGACAGCTCGTGTCATCCAAAACTCCACTCCCATTACTCGTCTCCTTAGTACATTGCCTGATTATACCTCTCTTCGAGTTTTTGGATGTGCTTGTTGACCTAATCTTCGTCCTTATAATGCTCGCAAACTTGAGTTTTGGTCTCAATGGTGTGTCTTCTTATGTTACAATAATCTTCACAAGGGATACACGTGTCTCAATCGATCTACATGCCGTGTCTACATCTCTAGAGATGTTGTGTTTGATGGGTTAGTTTTTCCTTTTGCAAGTTCTAGCCATGATACTCGGTCTTCTTCTGACCATACACCTGCTATCGTTCTACCTTCACTCCTTGTTCCTAAAGTTAGTTCGAGTCCATCATCTCCTGAGTCGAGTTTAGTTGTTGATCATGTTGGAAATTTTGACTTACTATCTAATGCAACTAATGTGTTAGAGAATTCTCATGGTGCTCATAGGGAACATGACTCTAGTGCACTCGACAGGGCGCAGAAGAACACTCATCGTCCTCCTCGCCTGGTGTGATGATTTCTTCTCACGATCAGCAGCAGCAGCATCCACAGACATGGCTACAGAACAATGTTCGCATTCCCAAGTAGTACATCGATGGTACAATCTGATATCCAATCACTGGCTGCAAGGTTTTCTAGGCCATGGCTGAGCCGGTCGCTCATGAACAAACACTTAAAGATCCTTGATGGAGAGAAGCTATGGAGCTTGAGTACTCGACATTGGAGGGAAATAATACATGGCGACTTGTCTCACCAAAGTCTGATCATAATGTCATTGGATGTAAGTGGATTTTTAAACTCAAGCAAAAGTCTGATGGGAGCATTTGATAGATATAAAGCAAGGCTAGTGGCGAAAGGTTTTAAACAACGACAAGGTATTGATTATAATGATACTTTTAGTCCTATTGTGAAATCTGCTACTATTCAGTTTGTTCTCTCTATTGCATATTCAAGGGGGTGGCATCTACGTCAGATTTATGTACATAATATGTTCTTGCACGGTGTTCTCCAAGAAGAAGTTTATATGTAGCACCGCCAGGTTTTGAAGATAAGCATTTTCCTCGTTTGCAAGCTTGAAAATGCGTTATATGGACTCAAACAAGCACCAAGAGCTTGGTTTTCCCGTCTTGGTACAAAGCTGTAGGAACTTGGTTTTGTTCTGTCGAAGGCTGATGCATCTCTTTTCATATTTAATCAGTTAGGATCATAATTTATATGTTGATCTATATGGATGACATTATTATAACCAGTTCCTCTGAAGAAGCAGTTGACAAATTGATACAGAAACTTTCTACAGACTTTGCAGTCAAGGACCTCAGCAACTTACATTATTTTTTGGGTGTTGAAGCTAGGCATGAGGAAAAAAGATTGGTTCTGACACAGCACAAGTACATGATTGTCACGCCCCCGGGTGTGGACCACCCCGGGACTTCTGTGCACCTTTGGGCGGATCCCAAGATCGAGAGGGTCCAAGACGGGTTCAACAACGATGTCATCACAACCATACCACCAACGATAGAAGAAGCAAACAAAATAATATTAATAGCAAAAGACCTTATGGTAAATGTTGATTACAGAGCTGCCCTGCAGGGCTACAACACAGCGGAAAACAAAATAACACGTGGAGACCGCCCAACATGCCCACAGGCAATCGAGTAGAGGATGTCCTAGCACGCCTGGTCTTCAAAGACCTCCTCTTCGAAGATGTCTGAGGTCCCTGGGAGGTCTTCAGCTGCTGATCAATCAGAGGGCACAAGCTGTGAGTACTTTTGAATGTACTCAGGAAGCCGCAGGGAATGGTATGCAAATAATATCATGTAAGGCTTGACAAGGAGGTATTTATGGTTAGTTTGCAGAAAGCAATATTGACTAGAAATACAATAAGTAGATTGCAAAGCACAAGTTGAAAGATTAATACATAAGTAAGCAATTTTTCTTTGAAAGCAAAGACAGACCACCACAGTCCTTTGCCTGAGACCACCGTGACCACCCCGGCCACGGTCTAGACCACTCACGACCACCCTGGTCATGAGCCAGACCACTCAGAACCAACCACGACCACTCTTTTGAGAAAGATCTACCCCTTGCGTAAAATCACCAAGCATGTCCATAACCGAGGATGTGGCTATTTGAATATATTACACTCTGCAGAGGTTGTACAACTTTACCCACAAGACACTAATTCTCTAGTTTGTTTGGCATCTGTCGATACCACTGCTCACTACCTTTGGTAAGCAGTCTAGAGCACGTGACAAGGCCTTTACAAAGCTCCGTTTTGACTTGGTTCTGCCCGCTAAGGTTTCACCATGCTGCCCCCTCTTGCGCCGTGTGATTTCATCCGGTACTCGGGGATCACGCTTCCATTGGCAGAACCAAACCAAAACATATGCTAATTAGTTGGCCAGGTCCATCCCATAAATGAACTTGTGGTTGCACGGCATGGCCCGGATCAATGGCTTACAAGGTTAAGTCCTTAGTGGTTACTCAGGCGAGACCTCCTCATCCTAGTGTGCTTACTGCACCCCCTTTACTGCACGATCACTCGCTCGAGCGAAAATATTTTGGGTTCAACCCGGCCAAATGACCACCTAGTCATGGCACAACATCTTTTAACAACAGTGGCCACGCCACAATTCCATATATCATTAAGTCAAGTTTTAACATCATGAATCATGTGATCGAGAGACACCGCATAACTACAACTGGTCTAAGCAATACACGCACCCATGTTGGTTATCACAATAAGATGTCCAACTAAGATTACCCAACCTAAGGTGGTCCAAAGGTACATGTCAACATGTCGAACACAAATATTCAAGGAGGTCATACTGGTGAGTAGGTGTTTAGCTAACTCCCAAACCCTTTTTATACAAATAGCCATGCATGTTGATATAAAACAAAGTAATTTTGCAAACTGGGAACAACATGATCAAAGATCTACGACTTGCCTTCAATGAAGAGTTGAGTTTCATCGGTAGAGGTCGCCAGGTCCAAGAACTCTTCCGCGAAGCCGAAATCTACACGTGCGAAAAGAGCCAAATAAATACAACGAATTCAAATAAAAACCACGAGCAACCAAACAAGAACCAAAAGAAAAACTCGAGAACAAAAGAACTAGAAAACGGGCTCTCGGGAGGAAGTCCAACTGAGAGGGAGAGGTCGAAGAAGGTCCTGAGGAAGAGGTCCTGAGGAGGAGGTCCTAAGCAGAGCAAGAAAGTTGGGTGAGACTAAAGGAGATGAAAGAGGACTGCTCAGGCTTTTATAGCCCGGAGAAAGCGCACGAGTTCAAGGGTAGGTGAAGGAACAGATGGGGGTAAGTAGGGGAAGTGACAAGAGGGAATGGGTACTGCAGACGTGACAACATTTAATGTGACACAATAGCATTTAATGCGCAAAGGCTTTTTGCGTTAGCAGTGATGCGACGAGAGGAAAAAGAAGGTGAGCAGGACTGACAAATGGGCCAATCAAAAGGGAGGTCGGGAACAAAGAGGCGGTCGTGACCCAAGAGATGTCACGTGACCAAAGGGGAGGTCGCGGCAAAACGACAAAAAGGGGAGGTCGCGGCCAAAGGGGAGGCCGCGGCAAAACGACGAAAATGGGAGGTCGCGGCAAAATGACAAAAAAAGGGGAGGTCGCGGCCAAAGGGGAGGTCGCGGCAAAATGACAAAAAAGGGGAGACCGCGGCAAAACGACAAAAAGGGGAGGCCGCGACAAAACGACAAAAAGGGGAGGCCGCGGAAAAACAACAAAAAAAGGGGAGGTCGCGGCAAAACGACAAAAAAAAGGGGAGGTCGCGGCCAAAGGGGATGTCGCGGCAAAACGACAAAAAATGGGAGGTCGCGGCAAAACAACAAAACGAGGAGGTCGCGGCCAAACGACAAAAAAGGGGAGATCGCGGCAAAACGACAAAAAGGAGAGGTCGTGGCCAAAGAGGAGGTCGCAAAAAGACCAAGAGGGTAGTCTTCGCAAAAATACCAAGAGGGTGGTCTTTGCGTGAGGGGTGGTCGTGGCAAGTCTCTAGGACCACCCGGAGGTCGCCAGGACAACCTGGAGGTCCAAACGGAAGAGAGGTCTGAACCCAAGGGGAGGTCCAAACGGAAGAGAGGTCTGGACCCAAAGGGAGGTCCAAACTGAAGGGAGGTCTAAACCAACAGGAAGGTCTAGACTGAAGGGAAGGCTAAGGAAGAAAGAGCTGGGCCGAGGGGGACATAGAGCGAACAGAGCAAGAAAAAAAATAACACCAGAGAACTCCAACAAACTCAAAAGAACCCAACTTTTGGATTAGTTGAAGTTTGATTTAGTCATCTTGAACACCTTTAATTCCGAAATTTCAAGTTAAGCTTTAGAACTCTCATCAAAACCAAATAGTTCTTTTTATTTTGAAAATCTTCAAAAAATGCTCAGAAAATTGGGACGTTACAATGATGGACTTGCTACACATAACTAATAGCCAGGATTGCAAACCAATCTTCACTCCAATGGCTGCAATTGAGAAGTTGTCACGCGAAGGTGGAACAACTATAACTGAGGCAGAAGTGTTTCAATATCGCAGTACCGTAGGTGATTTGCAATATTTGACTCTCACTAGACCAGATCTTTCTTATTCAGTCAACATGGTATGTCAATTTCTTCAAGCACCGACTAATCTACATTGGGCAGCGGTGAAGAGAATACTTAGATATGTTAAGGGAGCTCTGAATAATGGGCTGTGATTTCAGAAGTCACAGTCTGTGGCGTCCCCGAGGTGAGCACCCCGGGACCCCCTGTGTATTCTAGACTAGTCCCATGATCAGTGGCTAGTCCGCACAGCACCAACAGCGATGAGATCACAATCATACCACAAATGATAGATGAAGTAGATAAATTAATATTAACAACAAAAGACCTTATGGTCAAGGTTGTTTACAGAGCTGCCCCGCAGGGATACAACACAGCAGAACACAAAATACATGTGGATGCTACCCGACCTGCCCACAGGCAATCGAGTGGAGGACGTCCTAGCATGCCTGGTCTTCGAAGACCTCCTCTTCGAAGAGGTCGGAGGTCCCTGTGAGGTCTTTAGCTGCTGATCAACCAGAGGGTACAAAGCCACGAGTACTTTGAATGTACTTAGCAAGCCATAGGGATTGTATGCAAATATTATTCATGCAAGGCTTGATAAGGAGGTCTTTATGGTTACTTTGTAGAAAGCAATATTGACTTGAAATACAGTAAGTAGATTGCAAAGCACAAGTTGAAAGAGTAATACATAAGTAAACAAATTTCTTTGAGAACAGCTCGTTCCATCCTGGCCACTTCCCTGACCACTCGTGAGCACCCAGCTCATGAGCCAGACCACTCGGAACCAACCAGGATCACCCCTTTTTGAGAAAATTCTACCCCTTGCGTGATATCACCAGGCATGTCTATAACCGGGGACACAACTCATCGATGCCCCTGCTCACTACCTTAGGTAAGCAGTCTAGAGCATGTGCCAAGGTCTTTACAAAGCTTCGTTTTGACTCGGTTCTGCTTCGCTAAGGATTCACCTTTCTGGCCCCCTCTTGCGCCATTTCCAACCCTAGCAGAACCGACTCAAAGCTTGGCTAATTAGTTGGCTAGGTCCACCCCATCATGAACTTGTGGCTGCAGGATATGGCCCGGATCAATGGCATACAAGGTTAAGTCCTTAGGGACTACTTAGGCGAGACATCCACATCCCAATGTGCTTCTTGCACCCCTTTACTACACGATCACTCGCCTGAGTATAAAACATTTTGGGTTCATCTCAGCCAAATGACCACCCTAGTCATGGCACAATAAATTTTAACAACAGTGGCCGCGCCACAATTCCATATTTCATTAAGTCAAATTCATTATCATTCTTGAATCATGTGATTGAGAGACACCGCAACTAAAGCAGGTCGAAGCAGTAAACGCACCCATGTTGGTTATCACAAAGAGGTCCAACTAAGATTACCCAAACTATGGTGTCCAAGGGTACATGTCAACATATGAATCACAAGTATTCAAGGAGTCATACTGTCAAGTAGGTATTTAGCTATCTCCCAAACTATTTTTATAAAATTAGCCATGCATGTTGGTATAAAACAACATAATTTTTGCAAACTGGGTACGACATGATCAAAGGTCTACGACTTGCCTTCGATGAAGAGCTAAGGTTCTTTGGTAGACGTTGTCGGGTCCAAGAACTCTTCCGCGAAGCTGGAATCTACACGTGCGAAAAGAGCCAAATAAATACCATAAATCCAAATAAAACCAAAACTACCAAACTAAGAACCAAAAGAAAAAGACGCTGAAAAAGAAGAATTAGGAATGGGCTCTAGAGAGGAGGTCCAACTGAGAGAGAGTCGAGGGAGGTCCTGAGGAAGAGGTCCTAAGGAGGAGCAAGAAAGTTGAGGAAGGCTAAAGGAGATAAAAGAGAGCTGCTCAGGCTTTTTTAGCCGGGGAGGACGGGAAGAGCAGCTAAGAGACTAGGAAACACACAAGTTCAAGGGTAGACGAAGGAAAAGATGGGAGCAAGTAGGGGATGTGACAAAAGAGGGAACGGGTACTGCAGACGCGACAGCATTTAATGCACGAAGGCTTTTCGCGTCAGCAATGATGCGACGAGAGGAAGAAGAAGATGAACAGGACTGACAAATGGGGCTTAGTCAAAAGAGAGATCGTGACCAAAGAGGAGGTCGTGACCCAAAGGGGAGGTTGCGGTCCAAGGGGTGGTCTTTGCAAAAAGACCAAGAGGGTGGTCTTGACACGAGGGGTAGTCGCGGCTAAACGATAAAAAGGAGAGGTCGCGGCCAAACGACAAAAAGGAGAGGTCGCGGCCAAACGACAAAAAGGGGGAGGTCGCGGCAAAACGACCAAAAAGGGGGGAGGTCGTAGGAAAACGACAAAAGGGGGGAGGTCGCAGCCAAAGGGGAGGTCTAGACCCTCAGATCCAAACGGAAGGGAGGTTTGGAGAAGAAAGAGCTGGGCCGAGGGGAACACAGAACGGACAGAGAAGGGAAAATCAATACCAGAGAACAACAAACTCAAAATAAACCAAACTTATGGATTAGTTGAAGTTCGATTTAGTCATTTTAAACACCTTTACTTCCGAAATTTTAAGTTAAGCTTGAGAACTCTCATCAAAACCAAATGATTCTTGTTATTTTAAAAATCTTCAAAAAGGCTTAGAAAATTGGGACGTTACAAACCTACACCCCTTAAAGGGAATCTCGACCTTGAGATTCAGGCTGACTAGAGTATAGGTTCAGGAACTTGGCCTTCAGGTCTTCTTCATGCCCCCAGGTGGCTTCCTCTTCAGTGTGGTTGCTCCATTGGACCTTGCATAAACGGCGGATCTTGCTTCTTGTCACCCGCTCGAACACTTCTAAAATCTTGATGGGTTGCTCCTTGTAGGTGAGGTCTTGTTGCAAGTCAATGGCTTCTACGGACATCTGCTCCTCTAGCACACGTAGACATTTCTTCAATTGAGAAACATGGAAGACATCATGCACATACGACAACCGGGGCGGGAGCTCCAATTTGTAAGCCACTTTTGCTCTTTTGACTAGGATTGGAAATGGTTCGATGTATCGAGGTGCAAGCTTCCTACTTACTCTGAAGCGATGCATTCCTTTGAGAGGTGAAACCTTTAGATACAAATGATCTCCTGGCATGAAAGCTAAGTCTCGACGACGGTTATCAGCATAGCTCTTCTGTTGGGACTGAGCTGTTCGCAACTTCTCTGTAATTGATCGAACTTGATCTTCGGCCTTCTTTAGAATATCTGGTCCAAGCACTTGTCCTTCGCCTGAGTCTCTCCAATATAATGGTGTTCGGCACTTTCTTCCGTAAAGAGTTTCGAACGGGGACATCTGTAGGCTTGATTGATAACTGTTGTTGTAAGAAAATTCTACATAAGGCAACATTTGATCCCAGCTGGCCTGGTTTTCTAGAGCGCAGGCTCTCAACATATCTTCTAGGATTTGATTTACTCTTT
This sequence comes from Phyllostachys edulis, assembly GCA_036346405.1. Taxonomy (NCBI): domain Eukaryota; kingdom Viridiplantae; phylum Streptophyta; class Magnoliopsida; order Poales; family Poaceae; genus Phyllostachys; species Phyllostachys edulis. The sequence continues at coordinate 33,867,057 of CM070555.1, read as the reverse complement.
CTGTTTGCCTATCTGTCTGAAGGTGGTAGGCTGTACTAAAGTCCAGGTTAGTATCCAGAGCACTATGTAGCTTCTGCCAAAAGCTTGAGGTGAACTGAGATCCTCGATCCGACATTATCCTCTTTGGAACCGTATGCTGACATACTATCTTTGTCATGTATAACTCTGCAAGTCTGTCTCCTGAGTAAGCGGTCTTGACTGGGATGAAGTGTGCAACTTTTGTCAGGCGATCTATGATTACCCAGATGGAGTCATATCCGGCTTGGGTCCTTGGTAGACCAATGATAAAATCCATGCCAATTTCTTCCCACTTCCATTCAGGTATACTCAACGGTTGCAAGTGTCCAGCAGGTCTTTGGTGCTCGGCTTTAACTCGCTGGCAAATGTCACATTGTGCTACATACTCAGCAATTTCACGCTTCATACTAGGCCACCAGTACATTCCCTTGAGGTCTTGATATATCTTAGTGCTTCCGGGGTGAATGGAGTACAAGGTTTTGTGAGCTTCCCTGAGTATCATCTGCTTGAGCTCTCCCTGGTCTGGTACACAAATACGCTTATTGAACCAAATGGTTCCTTGCTCATCTTACGAAAACCTTAAGGATTTACCTTTCTTCATGTTTCTTTTGATCTCCAAGACGTCTGCATCTTCTCTTTGGGCTTCCCGGATCTGATCTTGGAGAGTTGGTCGCACTTCTAGAGCAGCTAAGTAACCTTCTTCGACCAATTCCAGCTTGAGCTTCTGAAATTCCTCGTGCAGTGCTGGCTGACCTTCCTTGATCATTAGGGTGTTGCAGTAGACCTTCCTACTTAATGCATCAGCTACCACATTAGCCTTTCCTAGATGGTAATGAATTCCCATATTAATGACCGTGTACTCGTACAGTCCATAATGGGTTGCAAAAGCTGTCTTGGGGATGTCTTCTTGATGAATCTTCAACTGATGGTATCCCGACCTCAAATCTATCTTGGAGAACACTCCGGCTCCCTTCAACTAGTCGAACAGGTCATTAATCCTGGGCAGAGGGTACTTGTTCTTGATGGTGACCTCGTTGAGTGCGCGATAATCCACACACATCTCGCCGAGTCTTGATCTGATATCTGAACACACTTAGTACTTTTCGATTAAATATATTATTTGGTGGAAAGAATTATTGAGCCGCATTAAATATTACCAAGTGAACTCTAATTTAATTAGGTCTTTAATTATCATACTTAGAGACACAGAGCTACTACTATTTTATTTAATTATATGCAATTATATATATGATCTGTACAATCCTAAAGTGAAGATGCACTTCGAAGGCCCTGAAGGAATATATATATCATTTCTTATATTCGGAGTTCAGCCATGGAAGGAGCAATCAGATTCATCTTGTGCACCCAAACAATCAGAGTCGAGGCCGACTCCTTTTCAAGAGGGGAAGGATGATGAGGACATCTCGATTGGGCCGATTACACGAGCAAAGGCTAAATTAATTAATCATCTGGTGAACTCGCTTCTAATTAATTTTAATCTTGTTCTAATGAATATATTTTACTGCCTAATAGTATCATATTGTGTGTGTGCAGCTTTATACGTATAGAAGCATGGGAGACTGTATCAGGCCAAAGGAGCAAAGATGCTGCTGCTAATGTAAACCTATGTTTGATGGTGTGTCCAAATGTTAAGTACTCTTCACGTATGGAATTAGTGCTCTCAGGTGGACCAGCCAAGAAGATGTGCATACCTCAAGAAGAAAGAGTGATATGCATGTGCATATTAAATGCATGTGCATGTATTCCTAAGGAAAGAGACAAGCTGCATGCATGCATGTAACCAAAAGGAAGTGCGTACATGCATATGAGTGTTGCATGCATGTGCCGTGGCCACCTTGTGCATGCATGCAAAGAATTAAAGAGCTTGGAGTTGGATTGCATGCTCGGCCGAAGGAAGGCTTCAAGCTGCTGCATGCAACAGAAGGAAGGGCCGCCGTTTGTTGGGCGTGCATGGCATTTGGAGTCCACGTGTGGGCCTACATGCTTGGATTAGGTACCAACTGAACCAATTAATTAATCAGCACACAACTGATTTGGAATTTGATTCAGTGGTTGATTCGGTCTTGGCCTTACGTGGTTGGCCAGCTATTAAGCCTAGGCGGCGCGTCATGTAAGGGACGAACGCCATATTTTCAGATTTTAACATATTCTTAATTCTAGGGTTTGAGCAATATTGCCTCCATTATAATTGGGAGTTCCAATCTGTTGTACTATTCCGTTGTTCTTGTGAATCCTTGTGTTTTACAGGAGCAGCGACACGTCTACTTTATGTGGTTGGTAGACGGGATCATGAGCGTATGGTTGGGCTTAATTCTTTTGTAGGTGGAGTTCTTTGACAAAGTGATGGTTAGCGCCATCGGTTCGTCAGGTTGCACGGATCCAAAGTTATCATCGATCCTACGTCGTGAAGATCGGGCATCCCCTGTATCATCTTGGTATCAGACCATCGGTTGCCACGATAGGATCAATTTACCTGTAGTTAGATTTATTTTCTACCCTATACACAAAAAGTCACAAAAAAAATCCTTTAGCTCGTAGTTTCAATATGTTATTTTCTTGTGAGTTTCATTAGGTTTCAATTCATTAGAAACTATGTTTAGTCGTTGATCATAGTTTTCTTTTGTATTACTTGATCTTGTGTTCAATAAAAAAATCAATCATGGCGCTACGATGACGCGGCGGTATTCTAATTTCCACGGCACCATTGCCAAGAAGAGTCGTCGCCGCCGCCAATCACGCCAGCAAAAAAATTCTTCGTCTGCTACAACAAGTCGTCTTTGCAAGATTACTCGAAGTTCTGTTCCTATCTCGTGTAGTGCAATCTGCGATTGAGGCGTATCACCACCAGCGGAAGAATAAATAAAATAAAAAGAAATAACACGCTGTATTGCTGATCTTTTTTCTGATTTACTTACTGATGTTATGAATCTGATACCATGCTACAGTGCTAGTAGAAAAATTCGCGTATATCTTTTGTAAGCCAATTCAATTCTTTGCGAATACTTTGCTCCTATTGAGACTAGCTATTGATATTGCTTTAGGGCTGTTCATTTACACTTTGCACACCTCTGAATTGTTATTTACTTTCATAGCTGAAAGTGGGGTTTTAAGTGCTGCTATTGTGACAATTTGATTGGTCAGGTAAAAAAAAGAAAAAAAGGATAGAAAAAGAAGAAGAAGAAGAAATACTTGGCTGATCACCTATTGTGAGCACACCCTATCATTGTTAAATTTGAGATTGTGCTATTTAATTGTTTTGAACAATCTTGTGCCCTATTTTATATCATTGAGCAATTAGCTAGCGTCTCTCCATAACTTGTGCAATACGAGCTAGCTGTTCATCTCTTATATGTTTATATATTAGCTCATTCCTTTGATTACACTAAGTTCCATCATCTTTGCGTGTGAGTTGCTTTGTTCTTCGCTTATATCATAAGATCAGTAACTAGGCATTGAATTCTAGTTTGGATTGTTACCTAGCTTTACAATATCTAGAATTTCAGATTGTATAGGTAAATACTTTTCCCTCCAAGCTCCACAAATAAGCCATTGTCTAACAGTGCTTGTGCAATTGAATTCGCTTAAACTAACACCTTGTGTTATCTACCGTCACCAAAGTGCGTGTAGCTCTTCAATTCCATCAAGGACGCATAAGAACTTCGGTTGGTAAGAGAAGGTGAGATTGAGTGATTTTCATAAATAAAAACTTCCACATCCACATATATAGTTTTTCTTTGCTTTGCTAATAATCATGGCAGATCGCGAGTATACGTATCTTCCTTTCTATGGTAGTAATGATCTAGAAGAGTATCTTGAGTGGGTACAAGACATGGAGTTCGAGCTTGCATCCCAGAAGTTCGAATAAGAAGCCAAGGAAGTGAGAGTGGCCACTATGTTTTTTGAGGACTATGCCTCTAGTTGGTGGTAACAACTAAGTGGAAAATGACTCATTACATCTTGGGTCAATTTAAAATGGACTATGAGAAGAGAATTTGTTCCATCCTATTATGAGTGGGAGCTACTACGCCGTATGGAGAGCATTGCACAAGGATGCAAAGTTGTCCAAGATTACTATGTTGAGCTGAGTCATGCAATGCGACATGCCAACAGCACTAGTGCATATCAAGAAAAGAAATACTTCAAAGCAGGCTTGAATTTTCATATCGTTGCTGCACTTCAAGATAAATATTTTTGTAGTCTGCAAGATCTTGTGAAATATGCTATGAAGGTGGAAAAGAGACTTAAAGACATGCATGCCCATCAATTAAATCTATGCCAACTCTTTAGTTCTCATTCATCCACTGAGATCGTGGTTAATGGCAATTGTGCCATTGCTGGTCCACAATTAATGGAAGATGAAATGCTTCGAAACCCATGTGAGGATAAGAGCCACATAGCCGAATTGAGTGAGAGTATTGAAAATTGTGAGCTATGTGATTCCACCATATGTGAGGTTGAGAGCATCCCATTTGAGAGTGAGAGGGATACACCAAAAGAAATGAGTGAAGTAGATGAAACTAAAACTGAGGTTATTGCTGAAATTAACGATTTACTCTCTGCTTCTAGTGTTGTTTCTCCCATTGTGTAGGTTGATATTAAAGAAGAGGAGTTGAAGTTTCAACAACCGGCACCGTTGGAAGTAAAAGACGAGGAGATAACCACGGTTAGGCATGGAGTGCTCGCTGCCCTGTGGTTTCACCATGAAGATTTGATACCTACAACACCTACAACAACTGAGGAGGATGTTAAAGGTAACAATAATGGTGTTGAATTGAATATTCATCAAGAAGAGGTAAGTAAGAGTGAGAACTCTAGTGTTCCTTTGAATATTCCATATTCTGAATTTAATGCGCTTAATTTACGTAATGTGGGATTGATTACTTATGATGAAGTTCTTACCAGAATATCCCCTAATGATTCTTTATACTATATCATGTTCGATGATCCTAGAGAGCTATCTAGTGTGATTGAAAACCTTGCTGAAGTTTCATGTCTAAAATCTCTAGTTAGTACCTACGCCTACACTTATAAATTCAATTTGATTGGAGACTATGGTGTAGACAATAAGTTTTATGTTTATTGAATATGCATTACATGTGATAAGCTTGCTAAATTGAAATTACATATTGTGGACATACCATCTTTTGTACAATGGCATGATCTTTCTGAGATGGGTTTAAATGATAGTGCTTATTGTTTAGAACAAAATATACTGCATACTTGTTCGCCTCTTACATATATAAAAAATCAAAGTAGCGCAGCTGAAGCATGGAAGATACTAAAATTTTTCTCACCCATACTAGAACAATTTGATGTGAATAGTTCAGTAAATACATTGTACACATCTTATGGTTATTGTGCTGAATACATTGTGCAAAAGAAGGGGAACACTATAACAATTGACGATGAATGCATATACCATGCATACACGTTGTTTTCTTTGTTAAACACATTTTCAGGAGGATGATACAGATACCGACACACTTAGTACTTTTTAGTTAAATATATTATTTGGCTGGAAAGAATTATTGAGCCGCATTAAATATTACCAGGTGAACTCTAATTTAATTCGGTATTTAATTATCATACTTAGAGACACAGAGCTACTACTATTTTATTTAATTATATGCAGTTGTATATATGATCTGTACAAGCCTAAAGTGAAGATGCGCTTTGAAGGCCCTGAAGGAATACATATATCATTTCTTATATTCGGAGTTCAGCCGTGGAAGGAGCAATCGGATTCATCTTGTGCACCCGAACAATCAGAGTAGAGGACGACTCCTTTTCAAGAGGGGAAGGATGATGAGGACATCCCGATTGGATCGATTACACGAGCAAAGGCTAAATTAATTAATCATCAAGTGAACTCGCTTCTAATTAATTTTAATCTTGTTCTAATGAATATATGTTTCTGCCTAATAGTCTCATATTGTGTGTGTGCAGCTTTATACGTATAGAAGCATGGGAGGCATGTCGGTAGAAGGAGCAAAGATCTTCTTGCTAATGTAAACCTATGTTTGATGGTGTGCCCAAATGTTAAGTACTCTTCACGTATGGAATTAGTGCTATCGGGTGGACCAGCCAAGAAGATGTGCATACCTCAAGAGGAAAGAGTGACATGCATGTGCGTATTAAATGCATGTGCATGTGCATGTATTCCCAAGGAAAGAGACAAGCTGCATGCATGCATGCAACCAAAAGGATTAAAGTGCATGTGCATGTGCATGTATTCCCAAGGAAAGAGACAAGATGCATGCATGCATGCAACCAAAAGCTAATTGTGTGGAAATTCCTAATTGCTTATATCATAAGATCAGCACAAGGTATGCACATGCATGCACAAGGTGGCCACGGCACATGCATGCAACACCCACATGCATGCATGTGCATGTATTCCCAAGGAAAGAGACAAGCTGCATGCATGCATGCAACCAAAAGCTAATTGCGTGGAAATTCCTAATCGCTTATATCATAAGATCAGCACAAGGTATGCACATGCATGCACAAGGTGGCCACGGCACATGCATGCAACACCCACATGCATGTCACGCACTTCCTTTTGGTTATATGCATGCATGCAGCTTGTCTCTTTCCTTGGGAATACATGCACATGCACATGCATTTAATACGCACATGCATGTCACTCTTTCCTCTTGAGGTATGCACATCTTCTTGGCTGGTCCACCCGAAAGCACTAATTCCATACGTGAAGAGTACTTAACATTTGGACACACCATCAAACATAGGTTTACATTAGCAACAAAGATCTTTACTCCTTCTACCGACATGCCTCCCATGCTTCTATACGATAAAGTCGCACACACACAATATGAGACTATTAGGCAGTAGTATATATTCATTAGAATCAAGATTAAAATTAATTAGGAGCGAGTTCACCTGATGATTAATTAATTTAGCCTTTGCTCGTGTAATTGGTCCAATCGGGATGTCCTCATCAAGTACCGTCCTTCTTTGCAATAAAGATTACTGGAGCTCCCCAAAGTGAGGAACTTGGTCTGACAAAACCTTTAGCTTGCATCTCCTCAATCTGCTTCTTCAGCTCGACTAGGTAGTCCACAGGCAAACGGTAGGGTCTCTTGGAGATCAATGCAGTTCGGGGAACTAAATTGATGATGAACTCTAAGTCTCGGTCTGGTGGCATTCTAGGTAACTCATCCGGAAAGACGTCTGGGAACTCGTTGACCACTGGCACATCCTCTAAAGACACAACCTTGACACTGCAGACCATTACTCTTTCATGCTTCTCCGAGGAGGCTTCAAATTTCACTTTAATCCCAACTGGACTGACCACGGTGATGCTTCTTCCACCACAATCCAGAATTACTTGGTGATCCGCAAGCCAGTCCATTCCCAAGATCACATCTAAGGACTTGGTGCTGATGATGATCAGGTTGGCTAGAAACACTACCCCTTCTATGATCACCTTAACTTGTGAACAACCCTGGTTCGTACTTAATTCCGAACCGGGGGATTGAACCAACAAGGAGGTCTTAAGAGTTGAAACCTTCAACTGGTGCTTTACAACAAAAATCTGATAAACAAACGAATGCGAAGCTCCAGAATCAAACAAAACTATGGCTGGTACTGAATTTACAAGGAACTTACCCAACACGACGTCCTGAGCTGTCTAGGCTTCCTCCACCGTGACATGGTTCACACGACCTCTCCCAAATGGCTGGGAGGTCTTGGTTGGTGCAGCGGAGGTCTGAGGAGCTCCACGTCCTGCTCCTAGCTGGGAGGTCCTGGTCGGAGTAGCTCCCGAGTTGAACTTGACCTGAGGAGGTCCTTGCTTCAAGGGACAATTGCTGGCGTAGTGTCTCAATTGATGACAGTTGAAACATGTGATCCCTACGGTCGGATTGATGTTTCTTGACTGCGGGTTGTTGTTATTGGGGCTGCGAAATCCAGGAGTAGCTGGGCGAGGTGCTGGGGCAGAGGTCCTGGTTGCAACAGGAGGGGCGAAGCGGCCAATGGACTGCACATTCATCTTTGCTCTCTGTGGGTGACCTTGATGAGCATTATGCTGCATCATCTTCCTCTTACAAGACTCACTAAGCTGATGTTGAGCATCCTCTTGCACGAGGGCCTTGTTGACCATCTGCTGAAAGATGGGGTAGTCAACCGACACCAAATGCACCTTAATACTAGGGTCAAGCCCTTCCATGAAGCGCCAAATCTTGGCTTCCTCATTTGCAACTTCCTCTGGTGCATACCTTGATAGTTAGGTGAAACAGTTGAGATATTCTGACACACTAAGGTTGCCCTGCTGCGGCTTGAGAAACTCCCTCTTCTTCATATCCATCCTTCCCTCAGGGATGTGTGCCGTACGGAAGGCAGCAGAGAACTCCAGCCAAGAAATGGTCTGAGCATCCTGATGAGCTGCGCAGTAATTTTTCCACCAGGTTCCTACAGTTCCGGTGAGTTGGTGAGTAGCTTAGAGCACTTTTTCTTGGTCATTGCACTGAGCTAAGATCAGTTTCTTCTCAACATTATTAAGCCAGTCCTCAGCTTCCAAGGGATCGACTACGTCGGCAAAGATTGGCGGCCTGGTTCTCATAAATTCTCCTAGTTTGGACTGAGGTGGAAGGGCTGGAGCTTGAGCTGGGGCTGGTGCAGGTTGATTAATCTGGATCTGGGCAAGTGCCTGAAGTAGTTGCAGTTGCATGGCCATCATCTGCTCCAGGTTTGAGAGGGTCTGACCAAGGGGAATGGTGCCCGGATTAGCACTGTTGCAGGGATTCAAGGGTCCGCTTTGACTTGCCGTGTTGCGGGACTGATCCATCTGCACGAACAAATCTTCCTAGGTAAAACAGATGAGGAGAAGAAAGCACACTAGGTAAGAGGGGAAAGCACAGGGGTGAGCGAGAACGAGGGAGTAAGATGGTACAACCTACCTGGGAAAAGTAGGTTTAACCCAACGAACAAATAGCCGGAGAGCTATTAAGAGGCAACAAAGCACAAGTTGAAAGAGTAATACATAAGTAAACAAATTTCTTCGAGAACAGCTCGTGACCACCCTGGCCACTTCCCTGACCACTCGTGAGCACCCAACTCACGAGCCAGACCACTCGGAACCAACTAGGACCACCCATTTTTGAGAAAATTCTACCCCTTGCGTGATATCACCAGGCATGTCCACAACCGGGGACACGGCTATTCGAATAGATTTACACTCTGCAGAGGTGTACAGCTTTACCCACAAGACACGACCTCTCTAGTTGGTTGGACATCCATTGATGCCCCTGCTCACTACCTTAGGTAAGCAGTCTAGAGCACGTGCCAAGGCCTTTACAAAGCTTCATTTTGACTCAGTTCTGCTTCGCTAAGGATTCGCCTTTCTGGCCCCCTCTTGCGCCATTTCCAACCATAGCAGCACAGACTCAAAGCTTGGCTAATTAGTTGGCCAGGTCCACCCCATCATGAACTTGTGGCTGCACGGTATGGTCCAGATCAATGGCATACAAGGTTAAGTCCTTAGGGACTACTCAGGCGAGACATTCACATCCCAATGTGCTTCCTGCACCCCTTTTACTGCATGATCACTCGCCCAGGTATAAAACATTTTGGGTTCATCCCGGCCAAATGACCACCTTAGTCATGGCACAACAAATTTTAACAACAGTGGCCGCGCCACAATTCCATATTTCATTAAGTCAAATTCATTATCATTCTTGAATCATGTGATCGAGAGACACCGCAACTAAGGCAGGTTGAAGCAGTAAACGCACCCATGTTGGTTATCACAAAGAGGTCCAACTAAGATTACCCAAACTATGGTGTCCAAGGGTACATGTCAACATGTGAATCACAAGTATTCAAGGAGTCATACTGTTAAGTATGTATTTAGCTATCTCCTAAACCATTTTTATAAAATTAGCCATGCATATTGGTATAAAACAACATAATTTTTGCAAACTGGGTACGATATGATGAAAGGTCTACGACTTGCCTTTGATGAAGAGCTGAGGTTCTTCGGTAGAGGTCACCGGGTCCAAGAACTCTTCCGCAAAGCCGGAATCTACACGTGCGAAAAGAGCCAAATAAATACCACAAATCCAAATAAAACTAAAACTGCCAAACTAAGAACCAAAAGAAAAAGGCGCTGAAAAAGAAGAATTAGGAACGGGCTCTAGGGAGGAGGTCCAACTGAGAGAGAGTCGAGGGAGATCCTGAGAAGGAGGTCCTAGGGAGGAGCAAGAAAGTTGAGGAAGGCTAAAGGAGATAAAAGAGGGTTGCTCAGGCTTTTATAGCCGGGGAGGACGGGAAGAGCAACTAAGAGACTAGGAAACGCACGAGTTCAAGGGTAGGTGAAGGAAAAGATGGGAGCAAGTAGGGGAGGTGACAAAATAGGGAAAGGGTACTGCAGACGCGACATCATTTAATGCGACATAACAACATTTAATGCGTGAAGGCTTTTTGCATCAGCAGTGATGTGACAAGAGGAAGAAGAAGATGAGCCAGACTGACAAATGGGGCTTAGTCAAAAGGGAGGTCGTGACCAAAGAGGAGGTCGTGACCCAAAGGGAGGTTGCGACCCAAGGGGTGGTCTTTGCAGAAAGACCAAGAGGGTGGTCTTTGCAAAAAGACCAAGAGGGTGGTCTTGACATGAGGGATGGTCGCGGCTATACGACAAAAGGGGAAGGTCGCGGCCAAAGGGGAGGTCGTGGCAAAACGACAAAAAGGGGGGCGGGGAGGTCGCGGTCAAAGGGGAGGTTGCGGCAAAACCACAAAAGGGGGGAGGAAGGTCACGGCCAAAGGGGAGGTCGTGGCAAAACGACAAAAAAGGGGGAGGTTGCGGCCAAAGGGGATGTCTAGACCCTCAGATCCAAATGGAAGGGAGGTTTGGAGAAGAAAGAGTCGGGTCGAGGGGAACATGGAACGGACAGAGAAGGGGAAATCAACACTAGAGAACAACAAACTCAAAATAAACCAAACCTATGGATTAGTTGAAATTCGATTTAGTCATTTTAAACAAGTTTACTTCCGAAATTTCAAGTTAAGCTTTAGAACTCTCATCAAAACCAAATGGTTCTTTTTATTTTGAAAATCTTCAAAAAGGCTCAGAAAATTGGGACGTTACATAGTCACAACTTCTTAGAGCCTTCTCGAATGTTGATTGGGTTAGTGTGTAGATGATAGAAGATCCACAGGAGGTTTTCCTATATACTTTGGACCCAATCCTGTGTCATGGAGTTCTAAAAAGCAACCAACAATTTCTCGGTCCTGTACCAAAGCAGATTATAAGGCTTTGGCAAATGCCACTACTAAACTTATCTGGATGCAATCGGTTTTGTTAGAGCTTGGGATATTTCAAGCAAGAGCACCTATGTTATGGTGTGATAATCTTGGAGCAACTTATTTGATAGCTAAACCGGTGTTTCATGCTAGGACAAAGCATATTGAAGTGAATTTTCACTTTGTTCGTGAGCGTGTTGCATGCAAGGCACTTGAGGTTCAGTTTGTCTCTTGAAAGGATTATATTGCATATGTGCTCACGAAGGCGTTGATGAAGCCAACATTCAAACGACTCAGAAACAATCTTAACCTACTAGATACTAGTTGAGATTGAGGGTGACTATTAAAAGAGTCGTATAGAAGATTAACTCTGCATATATCTAATGTAAACCAAAATCCTTTAGTGTTTAGTGTCAGTACTATTCACAATACGACAACCGGCAATTGTATCGGTTCCTGCCTTATCTCTAGTGCAGAGTTAACCTCCCTGATGTAATATGTATTGTTTGTATAAATATACACCGCATGCCTGGTTGGGATCTTGCACCAAATACCAATTTTCACAAATAGATCCTAGTCGATTCAGCCGGCTGGTCGGAGCAGAAGTGCAGTGCTGGTCTCTTTGGGGCAATGCGTGCGGCCTTCCCCACTGCTTCATGCTTCCTTTCCAGTTGTCACCAGCATCGACTAGTTCATCAAAATTGTGCTACGTCATGTACAACTTCGCGCGACGTCTTTTGTGGAGCCAACTGGTGGTAGGGAGATGGATTCCCTGCAGCAGAATACAAGGCCAGGACAAGTGTAGCACCCCGACTTGCACAATGTCAATCTTTGTGAAGGACAAAAGCTTGCTGACTTGCTGTTGAAGTAGTTGTAGGCCGTTGCTGAAGTCGAGGGACAGGAGGCTGAAGATGAATGAGAGGAGGACTAGAAGGTTATCTCAATCTCACCACGATGGTCACCGATAATGCTGATCGAGGACGTCAGGTCGAGTAATCACGTGCATTGATTTATTTTGCATTACCAGAGTAAAAGTCTTCACGTTTTTTTCTGGAAAACTCGGTAGTTACGTAGGCCATGCTTGGCCTTCTTGTGGAGAGGGCACCACTTCTTAGTCTTGGGTTCATCACTTCATCACTTCTGTTTGCTTCGATCGGAATACCCTTTAAAGTTCCTTCCCTCTTTGTTAGTGATGACAAGGACCTCCTTCGAATTTGTTGGCTGCATCTTCTTACCTTTACCAATCATGTTCTTGGTTTTATCAGGCCTCCTATGCGTCATTTTATTTTTGCCACATTTGGGTCTTGAACTTCCATCTCCTCAAATAGTGGCCCAATTCCATACCACTGCCTCGCTAGCAGTGGCATACCGGCCATCCATCTCAAATGGCTCAAGAATGGTTTGTGGTGGATTGAGGGAGATATCTTCTGTAAAACACCTTACTTGAAAGATCGAACCACAGATGAATAAAAAAAATTCAGGAAAGGTGTTCCGAACCTAGCTAAACCTCATGATGAATTGACGTATAGTCTCATTAGGCTCTTAATGAAGGCGACACAAATCATCTTCCTTTTCGGGGTGCTCATAAGTACCCTAGAAGTTTGCAAGCAACTGGTCACAAAGTTGCTCACTTGTATAGATCGATCCAACCGGTTGGCTAGCAACCATGATCGGGCAAATCCTTCAAGAAATGTTGGGAGATAGTTCGCCATGACCTTGTCGTCTGTTCCTGCTGCTCGAATGGTAGTTGTGTATATTTGCAAAAAAATCTAAGAGATTCTGAGTTTCGTCAAATTTTTCAAGATTTGCTAGTCAGAATTTATCCGGCCAATGAACAGCTTGGAGATCTAGGGAGAAATCTCGACAACCAGTTATGGTTGTATATTGCCTCCTTTGTGTGTATGCATAATTGTAATCATTCGGTGACCGATTGTGACGGTACCCAGAAGTGGGATTGAACTAAGCACTTTCTCATAAAGCCCATCACATCACATGAAGAGAACTTCATAGGAAGGAGGCACCTCATCGGATGTGTCGATATCATCATTGTTTTGTGCCACGAAGCACATGCCGGTTAAGTCCTCGCCCTTACCCTTGTTCTTTTCTTGAGGAGTTCCCACCGCCTTGTCTTCCTCGCTCTTTGAGTCCACATCACTCATGGAATGATCTCTAAAATCGGTGAGGACCCAATGAGCGGCCTTCAAGAGCTTGAAGGCATCAAACTTGGCCTTGTTGCCTTGAGGTTTCTTCCAAGAGCCTTTCTCCTCTTTATAGTTCCCTTTGCCCTTCAGCTTGGGACAGTTAGCCCGAGTATGGTAGAGCTCACCACACTCATAGCAAGTTATAGACTTATAGGAAGTTATGGATGTGCGGGTCGATGGTAAACCCATAAACCAGTTAGAAAGTAGGTCCATGGTAAGCTCATGGCCCCCTCAACTAATACAACTTATGTAGTTACATGTTTATAAATTAAAAATAAATAAATAAAATATGGTGTATATATGATACCCAACTGGTTGGGTCATTGGATAGATAATTGTAGAATATTAACAAATCATTACATCCTCGTCAAGATTTCTTCATGGCCTGTTAGCATCCGACGCCGCCATGAGCATCGAAGCTGTCGTGAGCACGTCCACCGGCAACAAATCCACCGTCCCCTCTAGCCTCTCCCCTAGCCACGGTTTTTTTAATTGGCCGATTACCGATTCAATCGGATCTGCCGGGGGGGTCCGGTAAACATTCAAACCAGCTCCGAATTTGGCCGGTTTGAATGAATTTCATCCAAAAAAATTCGAATTTGATTGAAGTTTGTACAGTTGATGAATGAGCGTAGTAATATAAGCCCATTTGAATCAATAGTCTTCCAGTTCAAAGCTCAGTTGATGATTTTTGTTTAAATTTGATTTTTTAAATTTAAAACCCGAAAAATTCAATTTTTTTTTAAAAAAAATTCGGCCAAAATTGACCGATTTTTTCCGATTTTCGGTACAATCGGCCATACCGCCCGGTTAAAAATTTGTGGCCGATTAAAAAAAACCCTGCCCCTAGCCTACCCGTCCTTCCTCAACAACCTTTGTCCTGTAATTCTTGCTCCATCAGCGCAAGCCATCAATGTGGCTAGCATCTGCATGCACATCCCAGTTATCCTCGACCTCAAAGCATTCAACTATTCCAAATGGCGCATGTTCTTCACCACCACGTTGGGCAAGTTATGTCTGCTATACCACATCAGCAATAGCAATCCGTAGCCCACTGATCCCGAATGGGCACAACAGGACTTTGCCGTCCTCACGTAGCTCTATGACTCCATCTTCAAGGAAGGAGAGTCTCCTGGGGTGCATACTCGGACACTCAGGCTCGAGCCTCATTCCCTACTTATAAGGTAATGGCAAAACACGCTAATGCATATGTTTGCTTTTATGTTTTTTTTTTTTTTGCATGATGATTCTGAGCAATAAACAAGCACATTAATAATTAACATGTTAGTTACCGTAAGGCGAGAGCATGTTTGGTTCACGGCTAAGCTTGCCATAACTAAATTAGCCAAAGCGTGGTATGCTACAAAACGTGAGGTGAATAAAATGGAGGCCACAAGTTAGACAAAGTAAGTCAAAAAACGTGGGCTAGAGAGCTAAGAAAGTGTGATAAACCATAATTCTGGCGCCAAACCAAAAACATGCCTAAAAAATTGTGGCATCACTAAAGTTAGGCGTAGAGCCAAACATGTCCTAACTCTTTCAGCGCACCAACTATGTTAACTATTTAAATCTGAAAAAGAATTGACTAATTGAGTTTGATTAAATAAAAACTTAGTGGAGGTAATAGGAGGAACGATGAATATTAAAAATAACAGATTTGTTATTTTTAAGTCGTCTGGAATTTTTTTAAGTTTAAATCAATTATTATGATCATTGGATTTGTATAGAGATTCATATGTCATATGATTGGATATTGATTTAATAAATAAAAAATATGACTTATGCTCACCTTGCGAATAGACGGTCTCTATAAATAGCATGAGCCTTTCGGCGAGAGTATCGTCTTTTTTCTTTACTTTTTTTTACCTGTTTGGACATTAACTCTTTTACTTCTGTTTTATTAATATAATAACTAGCTTTTAAAATAGTAGAAATAAACTAGGCTGTGGAAGTGACAACAGGTAGTACCAGTAAACCGAAGGACCTTGAAAGACAAATGGCAGTAATAGACGGGCAGTGTGCGACAAGGTCTGGCACGTTGAGGACGTGTGCCCCATCAGTGGCGTAGCCAGGATTTGAAGTCTGTGGGGTTAAATATAAAGTTTTTTAATTTTTGTGGGGTCAAATATCTTAAATGTTATGAATTTCATGTAAATTCTTATAAGTATAAGACTGTTTTTGTAAAAACTTGTGGGGGTCAATTGACCCCACAGTTCAAGTGTGGCTCCGTCACTGCGCCCCATCATACATCATCATATAGAGAAGAACCGAAGAAGTCACGTAAGGGTTGGCGTGTGACAGGGGCCCAACCAGGCTTGCAAGTTATTATTGTCAAACAATCTCCGACTTTTGAGTAACTCCGAGCGTGATGATCAGGGTCCCACACTGTGCATGACTTACCGACAGGATGATCTCTCACGCGGAATGCCACGGAACAGGCTGGTATATCTACTAGAAAATTGCAACGCACGGACGTATCTGAACTTGTGATATCGTGTCTATTAGTTTTTTAACTTATATTTTACTTTGTCAGCATCTAAACGTACAAGGTTATACAACTTAACTTTATAAATTTGTATTTACTTTCTCAGCCCCTTGAATTTGTAAGGTTATGCCATTTAGCTCTTTAAATTTGCGTTAAAGCGAAGTTCGTCAGATAGAATGCTGGTGACTTCGTCCCCACTGAGTCTGATAGACTCGTCGCCGCCTTGTTCCAGCCGTGTTCATCGTCCCTCTCACCTCACGCCGACAAAAAAGGATTCTTCGGGTCCGGGAACGTATCGTGCTCGCATCTTCACCAAAGCTCAACCGTCACAGTTTGTCGCCGCCCTCCTATGAGTCGGCAGTGAGATTAAGAGAAATACATTCCCAATGCCAGAACAAGGGCACAGAAGCTACTCATCCTGCACGAAGTCTATTTGGCCGTTTGCTAATAGCAAAGGCTGAATTGACGAATCACTGTGAGAGAGAGAAGTACCATGCCCCTGCTCTGATACTGGGAATATACTTCTCTTTTTCTCACGGCCGACTCAGAAAAGGTAAGGACGAGAGCGGTGGCAAGCTGCGACGGTGGAGTTCTGGTGAAGACGTGGGCACGGTGAGTTTTCGGGCCCAAAGAATCCGTTTTTGTCAGCGTGAGGTGACACTGACGATAAACACGATGGGAATGGAGCGGCGACGAGTCCACCGGGTTCGAAGGGGACAAAGTCGTCAGCATCACATCCGACGGACTTTGCTTCAACGTAAGTTCATGGAGCTAAGTGACACAACCTCACAAATTCAGAGAACTCAGAAAGTAAAATACAAGTTCAAAGAGTTAAGTAGTATAATCTCGTAAGTTCAGATAGCTAAAATACAATTTTGTGAATATCTATTATCTCGCGATCGAGGAATAAAAACCGGACCGCAAATACGGAGTGCGTGTATAGTAAGTATATCGTATGACAGACCTGATGGCATTAACTCTTGATAACACAAGTAAATCAAGTCTTTTGTCGACTGAATATAAACAAAAAAACTGATGACCAGAGGGCAGGCCATCAGTTTGTCCGTGGTCCGTGGTCCGTGGTCCAGTCATTAGCCCATCAGGGAACGGCGGAGCAAACGATGACGGCATCTAGAACGCTAGCTTGCCTTCCATGACCGGCAATTAGGGATGACAATCGACTACGGTGGGTACAGATAGTGCTTATTTATATCTATATTCGCCAGCTCAAAACTCTTCCATAAGGCATGCTCGTGAAGGGCGACGGAAAAAAAACCTCGTCCATGTTTGTCGTCCGTAGATATTCGTCGTCCATAAGCATACCAGTGTACCCGTCACACCTCATTTAACTCAACAGCTCATCACAAATGTAAAAATGCACATACACATAACAGACAAAGGTAGTTCAGTTCAATAAATAAAATAGGAATATAAACTCACATAGTTCATCGTACATAAACAAATTAAGTTTTCAACAAAATTACCTTTGTTGACTACTACTTGCCAGAGTCGCCATATGAGAAACATGTAATAGCTCACAAAGTCGCAAATATGAGAGTTCAACACAAGTCGAGAGCAACATATATGGATTTGGGAGAGGGAACCGACGAAAAACGAACATCTTCGGGGCTGGCGACAGCTTCATTGGCGGCTAGGAGGATGAGGAGGGCGTGAGGAGGGGGATCTAGTGGTGGAGAGGAGGGCACGACCGGGGCGGGCGGATGGAGGTGGTGAGCCAGAGGTGGCGGTGGCTTCTTCAAGCAACGAGTGGCGGGAGGTGGAGTCGTGGAGGATGAGGAGGGTGTGACCGTGTGAGGATGGAGATCTTGATGGCAGAGTGGCCGGTGCGAGCAGAGAGGGGTGTTGAGCCGGAGGCGGCGGCAGGCGACCTTTAGATTGGGGAGGAAGCGGGAGAGCAAGAGTTAGTGCAACCATACAGGAGATGAGAGGGATTAGGGTTGGGGATGGTGGCTGGCGGCGGCTAATGGGGACCGGGGAATGGCCAAATGGGTATGTCTAGGGTTTCCTTGGGCCTACCTATGCCCGGTTTCATTGGAGTATTTCCCCGCGGACACACGGGTAATCGAACATAATTGTTATCCTTACTGGTTATGTTATACCCACAAAGTTTATTATATGTTGTACACGCGTCCTACGTCGGTGGGATGATGTAGATCAAAGGTAGGATTGTGTGTGTCAAAGGTTGAGATCATCTTGTAGTATACACGTACAACAAAAACGTTAGTGGATGAAGCATTTTCCCTCTCATGACTTATGGCTGGATATTGTTGATACACATTACGTGGAGTGAGTAGGAACCAACATATAAACAAGGGAAAATTAGCCACAAGATACTTAACTCTTGTGTGATTAGCTATTCAACACCTAAAAGTCGTGTCTTGATAAAAAAACACTAAAAATTTATGGTTATTTGTTGTTAGACACTTCTCTCATTAAAATAATATATCTAGCTGACTAGAAGAGAGAAACTATGTAAAATGACCTCAATGCCTGGCTCGGTCGGTCGGTTGGTTTGGTTTAACTGTCCACATACAGTGCCTAGCTCGGTGTGACACAGTACTGCACAGTGACGCAGAGAGAGATAGAGCAGGGGAGGCGGCGACGCGAGCTTGCCGACGACGAAGGAGGGGCGGGGGATCACGTGAAGCCATTAAAAATAGAATTCTAGGGGTCATAAGGAGTCTGTTGGTTGTGGCGGAAGCCTGAGTGGTTCACAGGAGTGTTGTCGCGCGGCGGGTGGCGGGAGGCGAGGAGCGACGACCTTGACGGCGACGACCGTGGTGACCGCGCGAAGAGGAGGCGGGGGGAGGGGGGGATAGTGGTAGCAGATCCTGCGCGAAGGCGGGAAGCCGACGGTGGC
The DNA here is from genome assembly GCA_036346405.1 of Phyllostachys edulis. Lineage (NCBI taxonomy): Eukaryota > Viridiplantae > Streptophyta > Magnoliopsida > Poales > Poaceae > Phyllostachys > Phyllostachys edulis. Next base: position 33,848,192 of record CM070555.1, on the reverse strand, counting down.
GGCGGCTAAATCCGGTGGCTTACGGCCGAATCCAGGCTGGTTCGACTGAGGAGGAAGAAATAAGGAGAAAGAGAAGAGAAGAGGGTGGAGAACGAAGGGAAAATGAGCTTTTTCACTGGCCTTGTTTTTCTTTCTTCAGTCCAAAAATGATATATTAATGTCCTCGTGTCCGCAGCAAAGTGCCAAGAATTTTAGTATGTTTTGACAAAACGTGAAATTTAAATATATAATAGCTAATGACACAGAAAAAATTGGATCGTCTGTTGCCAATTTTTCGGAACGGGGCGCCTCTCTCGTCGGAAATTTTTATATTAATTAACCTTTTTTTAAAATTTATTTTAAAGTTAATCTTTCACAAACTTTATTTCTAATTTTGATCTCTTTGGTACACCATCGATGATAAGCGACAAAACAACACTATCACGTCGGTCAGATTTCGACAAACTCACACGCCATGCGGTCGCGTGATGTGACAAGATTGTTTGATCACGCCACAACTATTGAGCCGACAAAAGTCTTATTTTAAGCGACTTATTCTATGATGTGACAGTATTATTTTGTCACGTCACAATCCGTGACGTGATTAAAGAGATCAGAATTGAAAATAAAGCACGTCAGATGTTAACTTTAAAATAAATTTTTTTAAAAAGTTAATTAATAAAAAAAGTTCCTCTCGTCGTTTGGTGGGACGGTTTGCACCAGACGTGTATTTCTCAGCGGCCGTGAATGTGATCAACGGTCGAAAGGCACGTGGATTCCATCCGTTCCGCACAAGGTACGACAAAATCGAGGCGGAGACCCTACCGGTGAGTACGCTCGGCTTGACCGGGAGGTGATTCTATCGCCATCGGACCGTTCGATCAGGTGCACGGTCCAGCGAACGTCTACGCGCGCGCACCGCCCGTAAGTGCGCCACGCGGCGGCGAGCCTTGCACTTGCTGCACGCTAATCGGCTCCCGTTCCTGCCTCGTGTTCGGCCTCCACAGCGGCGTCCAGTGCGTAAGCGCTGACGTCAAATGGAGATTAAAACAATTCAGTGCGTGGAAAGTGATGTGTGACATCTGACCTTGATGCACGGAGTACGCAAAGTAAATTCCACGACGTGCCGTGTTGGGGCCGACGAGGCGGCAATAATCACGCCCCTGTTCTTGTCCTTTTTTCAATGTGAACTTGCGAAAGGTTCCATACGGCTACAGAATATCATTTTGTTACACGCTAGACCCAGCTCAAAAGTTCACGAATATGTTTCCGGGAAATGGTGCGAGACTAGAACAACGACTTGTCTACCCCGAATCCAATGCTAGTGCTGACAATGAATTTGAAAGAAGCTGCCTCATTCGTCCTAATAGCGACCTAGTAGCAGCTCTGCCTTCGTTTTCTTAGCACTCGCAACTGCTCTTTAGTCTCTGCTTTACCAGCAAAGAAGTAGTGCTCCCGTTTCGAAATATAGTGCGCGCACCAGCCGGTGGTTTTGATTTTATGACGTTAAATTCTAAATTAAGGGGCGACTTGGAAGAGTTCAAACGTCAAGCCAATTGTTTCTGAAACGATGGTCGTTGCGTGTTAGGTTTATTATTACAAACCAATTGGCCGCTGGGGATTGGTGTACCAACTCTTCTCGTTGAAAAGGAGTGCTGGGCCGGCCCAAAATCTAAGACCTTGACAAACTTACATGGGTCTTATTTCTTCTCTCACTTTGAAGTCATGGGTCTTATATTTATGGAGCCTCTCTATTCAGCGAGATAATCAATCTTCTAATCCAAAAGTCCTGAAATTGACCAACAATAATTTAGGTCTAGCGGATTTTCCCGTGTAATTAAACGACTAGACAGTTTAATCCATATATTTATCTTTAAACATAACGTTGTACTTTTATATAATTCTAACGCCTACGATGGAAATACAGTTGTATTTCTCATATAATTATAGCAGCTCTAATATCTATATCTGTTTAATCTGTACCGTTATACTCTAGACCTATCACGATTGATGGTGCACATATTTATCTTTTTCCTCGTATTAATGTGGTAATTGTTTCATTTTTCTATCGGTGTGTGTGTGTGTGTGTGTGTGTGTGTGTATATATATATATATATATATATATATATATATATATATATATATAATGAACTCTGTAGTGGTATATCTCAAAATCTGCAACTTTGTAGTGGCATGTATCTAAATAACCCATATATATATGACGTCCATTTCGTACTCCTAGGAGTATATACTCCCACTCCCAATATACCACTTAAACGCACATATTATACTTCTTTATCACTTTCAGTATACTTAAATACTAATTATAAGATACTCCAATATGGCTTGATTGAAAAAATTCATTGGAGCCCTTTGTTTTTTGCTATATACCCTTTTTCATATATAAAAGAAGTATATATATAAATTTAACTATAAAAAGTGGGCTTTCATGAAATTTTTCATGGAACTCACTTTGGGGTATCTTATAAATCATTATTGTAGTATGCTTAAATAAATAAAGAGGTATCATCATATGATTTAAGTGGTATATAAGAAGGAGTATGTACTCCCAGGAGCACCATACCATTTTCTTACACACACACACCCACACCCACACACACACACACACACACACACACTATTCTCTGGCTAAGAATAGTTCTTCTACTTATTCTACGCCTAGCCAGCCCACCACACGCGACCTAGGCCCAGTGTGACACACGCACGATCCCCATACGACTGGCCCATCAAATACAGTTAGCGGGCTAGAAACGCCGCACCCGCGAGGGAAACTCGATTTGACGGTAATTGTTAGTTGTCATAACAGTAATTCGTGTATCCCTTTTACTACATGTTTTTTCAGGAATGCGAATTCCAATCTCGTACGTCCGTTAGTAAAACATAACGACGTACACGGTAATCGACTTCTCGCTTTCACCACCGCTGTTTGCTATCTTTTTTTTACAATGAAACGTTTGTTTCAAGATATTAAACCTTAGTTATATGTAAGGTAATTGTGTTAGTTTTTTTACTAAGTAGCTCTAATGAAGTAAATGGGCGTTCGTAGAATAGTAAAAGCGAACGTATCCACAAGTAATATATATGATTTTTTCCCATCGGTAGTTGACGTCGTCGTAACGTTACACCGAGACCGTATATCGTGAAGGCAATAATATAAAACATGTCATTCAGTAAACATGTTCAACATAGACAGTAAATACAAGTTCAAACCAGATACTTCATTTTGTATTTATATATAGCCAAACAATGTGGCCAATCGCTTCTTACAAAGATTAAAAAAAGTATAAACCTAAATAATCAAGTTTTCTAGTGACGGAGGTAGTCTGCTATATCCGTTTTCAAAACTTCGTACGCGACGTTGTCAGCATCGGAGGGTTCGGGATCAGCGTAGGTAGCTTGAAACACATCCACCAGTTGACTTGCTCGTTCGAGAGTCGCCCAAAGACGATCCGACTGAAGAATCAAGTCGAATTGCACTCATAAGCTCTCTTCTCTTGCTCGAGGGGTCTCAGCTTGGTAGACTCGATCACCCGCCGCCTTGATGTAGCAGTTAAAGTGATGGTAATCCTCCTAGAGATGTGCAACATCGTTCTGGAGGACTACGTCGATGGCGAGGTGAGCTCGTCGGAAACTGGAGACCACCCAGAAGACGCGGTGGAGGAGGACATCCAAACAGCGGAACGTTGCCGTCACATGCCCCGGCATAACCTCCGGTGGAGGAGGGAGGGCATTGTTAGCATAATGACCTTTCGCAGCATCCGCTAGCGTACGACTCGAGAGGTGTTCGTACAAAATGGCTAGATAGGCCATCAATGCCAGTGTTAGGGGAGAAGAGTGGGAAGCCATTTTTATAATTGGTATTCGTTTTTGCTGGAGGGGGCGAAAGAGAGTAGAGCGATGTGATAATCCATCTTCGGTGCATGAGACGAAGAGACGCGTTAGGAGCCGAAGCGACATTTATGCGCTTAAGAGATCATTTGGGCGACGCTTAATAGAACCTCTGCTCACACGCAATTTTGATAGTAAAAACGTACTCATAATATGGTAAAGCTAGTCGAACATACAATGATTAAGAAACCAAATGGGTAATAGTAAAGTTATTAGCACCATATAGTAAACGCATTCAACAATTGCAGTAAAAGTTATATGACAGTAATATTAACGTAATATGCAGTAATTGATACTCGTGTTTCACTACGTATATCTGCCTAGGTTTTTTTTTCAACGGGCGCGGAAGCCACGTATATTATGAGCGTGGGGGTCGCATTGTCAAGGGTGTTTCCCCGCACTACAGCAAATTGTATTTCCTCAAAGGAACAAAAAAAAAAGCAAGGACTCCATGAAGTTCTACCGGTAAGCATTCCGGCAGAGCATAAGCGATCTTCGCCAAGACCCCACACCCCGCAAGGTTAGAGAATACCGTTGTTTCTGTAATATCCCGATTACCATTAGTGAGTGCAATAATATTAGAGATGTAATTAAGGGAAATAAAATAGAAAAATAATTCTGAATTTATGGTTTCAGAATGGTTTTTTTTGCTAAAGTAAGAGAACTTAAGCCGTGGGCTTTCGACCCACGGCATTTGGCCCATTAGGGGGCCGGTTTTGGGGAGAGGACCAGCCAACCCTAGCTCCCTCTCCCCTCCCTTGCGCCCCTCCCCTCCTTCCCCAACCCTAGCCGCCACCCCTGTCCAGCTCCTCCTCTCTTGTGTAGTCTTTATCAAGTCGTCGATCAGAGCATCAAAAGTCACCCGATTGGGCTCAAGCTTGGTCAGTGTGTTCTTTACTTGTTTCTCTTCAATTTTTACGGTTGGATTGAGGATTAGTTGCGAGGAGCACCTATTTTGAATGGGGTTTTGCCAGCTTGGACTACTGCAGTTTAACACAAAGCAGTGTTAGTAGGTGATCTGTTTGAGTGGTGAAACGATCAAGCTTGGGCTAAAATTTTACAGCTTGTAGAGAACTCGTGTAACTATATTCCTACCAATTTTAATGCAATAATTAGCTGTGGTTTGTGATATATGATTTAATAACCGAAGGGGATAGAACTGTAGTTTCGGGTAGCAGATCGGTTTTTTGCTGATCGTATTACATTGTAGTTTTGGGTTCTGTAATGGCAAAATTTGGATTTGTCATCTGCTAGATATAAGTAGATAATTCAAATAGCTTTTCACAGAGTTTTTGTGCATGATAATTGGATGGGTAGATAATTAGTTATGATTTTTACAATCCGATTTCCTGTTCAGTTCCTTAGTTTCGGGCAGCATGCATGGTTATATAAATTAAAATGAGAAAATTGACAAATTTTGACTTTTTATCTGTAGAAAATACATAGATGACTCTATAATGATTCCATAAAGTCCAAGAACATATTTTTTGGACAAGTATAATAGGAATTATGGAATTTTGAATTATGCAATTCAGTTCTGACTTTCTGTTGGGAACAGTCGGGGAAAAATGTTAAGTTAGCGAAATTTTGTTGCAGAATAGAAGATTTTGCTTAAATTTATTATGATAGCTAATTCTCTGTGGATTCCAGAATGTCTTAGATCATTGTTTTTGGATGAACCAATTAAAAGTTATGGAATTTCTAAATCGATGTTACCGAAGATGACATATCTATCTTCGGAGTTAAAAACAAGGGTTTAGACCAAATAATCTAAACTTTCAATCACCTGAGAAATTATGGGTATATGTGTGTATATTCCAGAAAGTCTGAGTTCATGATTTTTGGAGCTATAGATCAAAAGTTATTATTCTTTTAAGGTGACTATTCTGTTTTGGACAGATGGTGTTCGGGAAGGAATGATATCATTTTGGGTTGCGATTAGAAGCAGATATGTCTATTTAGTTTTATCGCAATGTTGTGTGCATTTGGATGATATTCTTAGTATGTTTTACGAATGCCAGGTGGTGGTGTGAAACTAGGGTTAGAGCCCTCTACTCGTCGTCACCCATCGCACGGTTGAGGCAGTATTTGTAGTGGGTAGTATATGCGGAGGATATTCATGAATTCTTAATGATCTATGAATGTGAATATTTATTCATGATTTTACTGCTGGTTGCTATTTACTCATGTTGATTAAGTGCACAGGCTCATTTGCATCATACATTCATCCTTGAGACTTGGACTATGTGGTAGCCAAGTAATGTTATATTTGAGGTCCCCGTCATGTATTAGACTGGCATGAGGTCCCCACACTCGTGGAGTGTGGGTTTGAGGTCCCTGTGCTGGAAGGCACAGGCATGGGTATGCATCTATGGATGCATACTCCACATTACTGGTAAATACAAATAGAAAAGAAATAAGCATTTGTGGCATGTGCATTGCATAGCAGTTAAAGTTGAACAATTATGATATTATTGTGAATGACTGTATGTGAAAAGTTTTATTATTAATCAAAGTCTGCTTATGAGATTTAGTTTATTGTTTTGATTGTACTTTGCTGAGTCATGGACTCACGTTTGTTGTTATGTTTTGTTTTAGGAACAGCTTGTGAGGACGACATGCATGGGAAGGCTAGAAACATTTGATACACTCTCCACCACGTTGAACACCATGATTAATAAGTCAGTAACTTAAGTTTAATTGGAAGAACCTACTAGAGAACGTAATTTTTCATTATGATTATGTCCACCCTTTGAGGTGTATTTGTTTTATTGTAATAAGGGTCGGATGGTGACTCCATAGTAACTTTTATGATTTTGTTTTAAAGTTGTTACATTATTATCTTACTAGAATATCTATTAGTTGTTTGGTAATCCCTTTGATGGTCAAAATTCTAAATGAGACTCTACCAAAATAAAGAGAAAAATCTTAGCACGGTATTCTGTTAGGTTTTTTAGTAGCATTCCATGCTCATGTTGGGCTGGTGTGTTACAGTTGGTATCAAAGCAGGCTTTAGGTCCATGGTAAATAGACTAACTAGAATTTGCTAATGGCTAATCAATTTAAAATTTGAGACACTGGTGCACAGTAGGATGGGAATAGGCAAAACATTGCATTTACGTTTCCGTTATGTCGCATTGATGACGATGTGAATTGATTATGAGTGTTAATGATTTGATTACATGATTGTTATGTGTGATGGTAGACAATGTTGAGAGGTAGAGAACGTGGTTGCGGCCGTGGGCATGGCTAGGTTGTACCACCATTCGTGGTATGAGAATAGTAGAGTGTTTACCTTAGGTAAACTTGTTCCAGGTGTTGAGCATGGGTTTCTGTGGGAAGATTATTGTCTTCCTTGAGTGTGGATTAGTTATTCTTGTTACGGTTGAGGTTGATGAATTTTCTTGGCTTAGTGGTTATAATGCATATTGTTGTTTTCCCTTGGTTTTATTGGTTCCATAAAGTGATCATTTGTTCTTCCGACTAACAAGAGTTGTGCTGCTTGTTAACGTTGTTGATTCGCAAGGTTGATATTTCATTGGGAATGTTTGCCTTTCTTGTTGGGGAAACATGATTCGCTTATTTGCTTGGTACTTTGGATAATATGAATTATCTTTTGTGAGTTCTTTCGCATGTGGAAGCTTCGATTCTACGTATTTCTTTTGGAGTGGTTGGAGTGTTGAAGTTTAATGCTTCTCTTTTACGAAAGAAAGCCTGAAAAAAACCTTTTGAGATGTCTTGTTATGTTTAAGTGAGAAGTGGTAAACCTAGAAGTTCATTAGTAAGATATCAGTGTCAAGTTGGGTCTGTAGCGTGGTGCATAATCGATCTTAACCAAGATCCTTGGAAGTAAAGATGATTAATTTGATGTTGTCTCAGAAGAAACAACCGAACAAGAAGAGGAAGGTAGTGGTGCCTGCGACAGAGGACGTCGTTGCCTTGTCGCCTCGCGATGAGACTGCCCTCGAGATTGCAACAGTAAGTTTGTGCAAATATAACAGTAAATGCTCGTCCTTTTTACAGTAATTCGATAATATTATATAATGCTATTTTTTCACATCAACAGTAAACATGAGTCATGACTATGGTAATTAGTAAGCCATATCGTCAGTAAAATGATGTTACGTCGAATGCAGGCTCTGCACGATAGGAGGAAGGGACCTTGGACGACATGCATAAGGTGCGCTCCTGCCCCCATCGTCGCCAGATTCGGCGAGCTAACATTAGAGCAAGGGAACGTGGTCACGAGGATGAGTTCGACGGCCTGCTAAAGTTCAACCACGAGGGATTGGAGAAGAGGGATATGTTATGCTTCCTAATGGGCAGGATTGACCTGATCGAGATGGTCATCAGCACCGGCGGCTGAAGGAGCATCCCAATTACGCCTGACGCCGTTAATAGCATTCTCTGGATCCCTTGCGGCGGCAGTGACACGCTGATGGTGACCTAGGTCGCAGGGACCTCCAAGCTGGTCAAGTTGAAGCGTCTGCTCGGGGTACAGCAGAACTCCAACATCAAGAACGCGACACTCATCGTGTAAATTATGACTAGAGGTAGAGACGCTCTCATGATGAGGTGTTTCTTCCTCCTTGTCATCAGCAAGCTTCTTTTTCCGATCACCAACATCAACATAACCGGGAAGAATACTCTGCTAACGAAGGATCTAGGCAAATTCGCCAGCGTCAACTGGTGTAAGGCCATCGTTGACGACCTTCGGGAGTCCGTTCGCAACTGGAACAAGAAGAAGGACAACACCTCCAAGTCTATCAGCGGATACATCACCTTTGTGCTTGTAAGTTCCACCGTAAACTCATTCGTTGCATTTTAGTATTTTGCACATCGATAAGCAGTAAAATGGGTAGAGCAGGACCACAATAATTATTAATCTTAGAACCCCATTAAAACAGATCGCACACACCAGTAATTTTTCTCGCACAGAAACGTAGTCTACCACACGTAGTAGCAATATGTTTCAACTTTAGTAAAACGAACACTAACAAGCAGTAAAATAAGTAGGTCATGTTCGCAATAAATGAAAGATCACATCCTACTAAAATAGCCCATACATGCATTAATAGCGATCCGTGCTTACCGCACGCCGTAAAAACCAGCAAATATTAAAAAAAAACCCATTTTCATAATCATAATAAATAGAAGCATCACATTCCATTAAAATAGCTTGCGCGTACCAGTAAAAGTGATCCGCACTTTATCGCATGTAGTAAATACATGAGCCAACTTTAGTAATACGAATTTTAACAAGCAGTAAATTGTATGTGACAGATCTACTGCCTCGACAACCTGAGGTGCGTCCAGAGCATCGATGCTGTCGAGACTACACGCGCCGCATACTCCACGACCACTCTCGTCAACAAGATAGTCGCGTCCGACAGGATGATGGCCCCGGACAGCGTCGACATGTTCGACAAGCTCAGCATGAGTTACTAATGTTGTCTGTTAGCAGTAAAACATGATGTTCTTTAGAATGTGAATAATATACTACAGTAATTCATTCGTGTCATTTGAATGGCCAATTCAGGAGCAGGAAGGGGACTTGTTACTAGCACGAGGCGACGACAATGCCGCACCTGCCAGAGTTACCTACACAACCCTCCGTGGGGCATTTTCCGAGCTTGCGCATATTGCTCGGCGACGCGGTAGGATCGTTTTACAAGGGGAAGTGGTGCCTTGCGATGGAGGGGCTGGAGAAGTTTGATGATGAGGCCGGGAGGGCGATGAGGTAGGCAGAGAAGGTTGTGGCGTAGGTACAAAGGGCGCATCAGAAAGTTAAAATAGCGCATACAAAGGTAGTCAGTGTCATTAGTAAGCTACTCGGGGCGACAGATGCGTCCGGATCGGTGTCCAGCACAGGCGGGGCGAAAAAGGCGAGAAGCAGCAAGAAGGCGCAGGTGTCGGAGCGCGCGGGCACATCCCCCACGCTGACACACAGTGTTCCTGGACTCTTCGGCGTAGCCGACGCAGGAGGAGACCACAATACCGGCCGCAACCTCATCACCGTCGTCAGTCGTGGTGACAGCAGCCCCCACGCCCGCCGATACTATCGCCCCGGCAATGGCATCGCTATCCGCCCCGGTTTTGGAGATGGCAGCCCCTGCTCCAGCGTCTACAGAATCACCTGCAACCCAAATGTCGGATGAGTCTGCCACCCCATCTGCAATGGCGTCAACACCAGCATCACCGCTTCCCCCGCGGTTTCCATGAGGTCCCCGCTACGTCCCAACGTCATCGTTGTTCCCTTCGACCCAAGAAGATGTAGAGGGCGATGGATCCCAAGGCATGCCACCGCATCGCGGTAAACCAACATAATATGTGCAGTAAATAGACACGTTATACATAGTAAAATGACCACAAACACAATAATCTAGTAAAGAAACAAAACAGAGCGAGTAAGGTGCATGTAGTAATCATGTATTATAAAAATAGTAAGGATTAAAGTAACTCACAATAATTTTTGTGATGATGTAGTGTAATGTTCTTGTGTAGGCTATGTCGAGTCAAGCATCGACAACATCATAGGCTCGATTGAAGTCGACACAATACCGAGGATACATCCCGACGCATTCGCTACACAGGTTCCATTCGAGCCAGCAGTTGCGGCCGGTCATGGGTTACTCACAATCATCACGAAGCAAAGCGAGGTACTGAATGCAGTAAAACGGTTACGTATGATCAAGTAATGTTTGTTAGTTTTTACAGTAATACATATTTGATTCATTTTTCATAGCAGGAGATAGTAAATAAGGGTTCCAACGATGTTCCGTCAGAGCCCCCCGACAGTAAAGGAGCACACAGAGGTAACGTCATAGTAAAACATGAGATCAAAACAAGTAATTTTACTTACTTTAGATGGTAACTCGATCTTTTTTTTTTGCAGGCATCAGTAAAGTATTCTGAAACGATCGCTCTAGAGGGTCCTCCACCAGTAAAGGAGGTAGGGGAGACTCCCACCGCCGTGAGTAAAGTCAAGGAGGTGCAAGTTGCTAGTGTCAGCGCGCCAAAGGTACATACCTTGGCAACTGGCAGTATTTATGTGACAACACATATAGTAAAACTGTTGTTACTGTTTTTTATCATAGGATCCAGTGAAAGAGGGAGCAACAGACGCACCCGTGGCACCTCCCCCAGCCAAGGCGGAAGTGAAGGTGACTACCGAAGTGCGTAAAGATCCGTCTGTAGACCCTGCGTGGCAAAGGTACAAGGTGTTTCATAGAGAGTAACTTATCATTATTTACAGTAAAACCAAACATAATATGATAATAAAACATGATTCACGAGAATTTTTTTCTACAGGACACCGCCGGCAAAAAAAAAGCTCAAAATAAAACTTGCCGTCCCTAGGTAGGCAAAGGTAACACACACAACAACGACAAAAAAGGCGACGCCTGTGGACAAGACCACTGTTGGGAAGAGTGATCCTTCCCTAGCCTAGAGGGGCACTAGCAATGCTGGTGCATTTAGGAAGAGGCCGACAAAACTTCTCGGCAAGCTGGTGTCGCCATTCAAGCCATACATAAGGCGGCCGGAAGTGCCCGCCGCCACGGCCACGGAGGTGAGGGAGCTGATATGCAACGATGAGAGCCTCAAAAGGCATGTTAATATCGACACTTTTTTTACCGATACATAAACATTGTTTTACTGGTATGTCAATACATATATTACTGGATCAACAAATGTTTTTTATCGCTCCCATTTTTTTGTTTTTACCGACGGTTCACTTATGTTTTACTGCTAACACGAACGACATTTTTACTGCAGCCTTGCTCTGCTCTAGTCCAGCGATGGAATCATAGCGTCCACTGGAAAAGACATGGCGGAGTCGTTCTACGATAGACATATGAGTGAAGATATGTTCATCTCTCAGTTCATCGAGTGCTTGCGCCAAGATGACGCTGACCTGAGGCCTGAAAGAAATGGGTATAGGGCATTCCTCCCCATCGAGCTATCGATAAGTTGTTTTTTCGCAAAAGCCTTTTTTACAGTAAATGTTTACTCACATAGCAGTAAATCCTATCGTCGCCCTCGGTAAGTTTTAAACTTTTGTTTTTTGCCCGTCGACAGAAACTGCTAAACGTAGAGGAGTACGTTAAAAACAAACAGTACAATAGCGAATAGGCCATGAACGTGCTGAAGGAGCATATGGTGGCGGTAGATATTACGCGCATAAAGCTGGTAAGTAATTTATGTCTATCCGACACGCATCTAGTAAATGTCGTACATGTTCAAGTAAAATACATGTTTCATTACAATAAATCTTATACATCATGTAGTTCTTTTTTTACCAGACATGTACTTTACAAGTTTTTATTCCCTTGCAGCTCTTCCTTCCTGTTCTACACAACTAGCACTAGTCCGTTTACAGCTTCAACATAGTGCACAAGCGCGTGGAAGTGCTAGACTCCAACGATTACAAGCAGAAGGGCACAAAAGTTTAGGACCACCATGATCCAGTGAGAAAAAGGATCATCCCTTGTCTATGCGCAGCACTGCAATCCGTGACTAGTGGGAAATTTTTGATCGTCGTGAATTGGAGGGTGCACACCATGTAGATGCTGAAGCAGGTCCTAGAGAATGACTACGCCTATTTCATAATGAAGTACTTGGAGTCCTGGGACGGCGAAAGCTCGACGCTGGCCACTCGGATAGAGCCGGTAAGAACTTCCCACCACCGCAACATATAGTATTTTTTTTTCAGATGTCTGACATGCAACCTCTTTTTTTCATGTGCATGCAGGAGAAGGGGAACGAGTACATGGCCGAGTTGATGTTCTATTTGTTGTTCCACAAGGTCAATAGTGTGAAGCCCCTTCCCGACGCACTGGAGAAGTTTAGGCCGTGAAGCAAGCCGAAGTAGTTTTTTTGTGTGTTTACGCCTAATATCCCGTAAATTCTTTCGTAACTGACAGTAATATGTGTTACCTTTGCAGTAAAACGTATGATTATCGGAAGAACATGCGTAACAGATAGTAAAGACATGTTTTTCAGTGGGGTATACCAGTAATGTCATTTTCAAACAGCAATTAAGTATTACAACTCATAGTAACTACCAAAAAACATAATGTGCAAGCGGGTTTACAACAGTGACATGACATGCCTCTCGAAGTAATAGTAGGTATCATTTATAGTAAATGATAACATTCACTAGATCAGCAACGTGACGTGATTTTCCGCAATAAAACCAGCATCCCGAATATTATGGTCCTATCTTCCTCATCAAAACAGCAGTAAAACCTTTTTTATAATGACATGAGGTGACATGCGATCATTTTACTCACAAATTTTCACCGCTATTTGCCTGTTGGTAGGTTTTTCATTCAATTTAGAACGGCATCGAGCAATTTTTATGGCTATTTTGATGTGCACGCATGGGTTTTACTACTGAACTCGAGCAAGAGGCACGGGTGCTAGCACACCGCGCGTAGTGGGGGAGGAGCGTGGGCCAACGAGCCATTTTTACTATAGTTTGATGCAGATGAGGGTTTTACTATTCGAAATCAAGAAGAAAAACATCACATTCTTAAATCGACAAAGAAACAAAAATCACTGGTATGCCGCGGATCGGACAGTAGTTGACAGTAAAGTTACTTTCGGGGACACTGGGGTATGGTGGTAACAAAACTACTTGTAGGCACATGTGTACCCAGCCTATTTTTATTGTCGACTCACCTAGTGTTTACTATCCTCTCTCCCATTTACTGTGTGCAACACGATTTACTATTTTTTTCTAAGCTATATTACTATAAGTCACATGAATTGTTACTACCATGGATATGTATGTAATTACTGGTCCTATTGATGTGTTTTACTTGACACCAAAATGAGTTTTACTGTACGACAAACTTGTCGATATGACCACACGATCACCGTTCGTTTGGACAAAAAAGGATCCCGCATGTCCTCCCGTGGAGCCAACAATAAAAAAAGTGTAGGCAATCCCATGCATCCCACTAAACACACTCCCCACATAGCCGATCATAAAATTCGCCCCCACCTCCCCCTCCCCACATTCGCCTGATCATTATCGCTTCTCCCCACACCCCCAGCGTCCCCTTCTGATGACTCCCTTCTGACGAATCACAGCGATTATGACTGCTGGATGCCACCACATGGGTGCGGAGGAACCTCGCTTGGCGGTGCTTGTTCTCCACCGCCTGTGTCGGTCAGATCTTCCTCCAACGCATGCAGATTCTCCCTGACGTTTGCTGCCTTGCCCGGCAGAACGACGGGCATCCCGAGTTCCTCTACGCAAATTGCTACGCCACCGGTAAACAATGTACCCCTGGCTGTAAGCACCCCCGACAATCGAGATCCTCTCCTCCATGCCTTGGTCCTCATGCCACCCCCGCTGTTTCTCCGAGAGAGATGAGGACACCCGACACCGATCGAATGTACACTCATGTTTGTGTGTTTTACTATTCTTTGTGTGTGTTTTTCTTACCAGTATGATGTTCCATTTACTTAGTTTACACTCTTCAATATTTTACTGTCCTATACAATATCATTTACTTGTTTGCTATTACATTTTACTATGTTAACTGGTATTTGCTGATGTCAGGACGAGGACGTTGCTGACCATATGATGCCTCAGGTCTGCATGAAGTTCAATAATGAGGGTGTTACTTACCAGTTCTACTGTCGGTACGCGCAACATATTGGTTTTAGCGTCAGAAAGAATAGGAGCAGGAAGACGATCAAGGAGTTCTGTTGCACTATGGAGGGGAAACACGACTTCTACAAGCTAGAGAAGGAGCATGAACGTTGGAAGACCTCCAAGAGGATTGAGTGTAGGGCGTTCGTGAAGTTGTAGAAGAGCACGAAAGATGGCTCCGTGTGCATCAAGCGGGTTGTGTTGGAGCACAGCCATCCCCTCGCTAGGACGCCGTCCTTGGTCACGTTCTTGCAGTCACACAAGAACTTTGATCCGTCCTTGATGGAGCCTCGTCGACACCATTCAGGTTGGCAGGGTCCCCCATAATGCTGTGATGAATATTTTGTCAGAGATGCACAGGGGCAGCACAACATACCGTTTACCGCACGTGACCTAGAAAAAAAGTTTTACTGTGTTCCATCATTGTCTTTACTGCTCTGACCATGTCAATTTACTCTTCTACCCTAATTCTCATTTTTACTGCTACGACCATGTCGATCTACTGTTCTCCTCTTATTATCATTTTTACTGCTATATTCGCGTTGATTTACTGTTTGTTACCAACCATCCTACTATCTAACCCAGGAAGGCTGCGAATACGCACACTGATCACGTCGACTGCTGCGGTAGGATGACATCCACACAAAGAAGCGAGAGTATGAACAATATGGTAAAACGGAACTTCGTGGATAACATGATTTCGCTCCACCAATTCGCGTGGAAGATGCATCGGGTGCTACAAAAGAGGAAGCACTCTGAGGCTCAGGAGACGCAGTGCTCCATGGTATGTAGACAAAAAAAAAGATTTACTGTAACTTCTATATGCATTTACTTCGGTTGTTCCAATTATTTACTATTAACTTTCTTATTTTTACTACGTCTCCCAACCCATCCTCCTTTTATTGCAACCCATCAATGGAGTTACTTCATGTCGTTTATGTGCCTACTTCATGACATATACCGTCCTGCGTGCTCTCAGATCCAACCGGTGAGAGCCACCCTATTTCCGTTTGAGGAGCAGCTGGGCAGGGTGTAGACGCCCGCAGTGTTCAAAGAGTACAAGTAGACCTACTTCTCCAGTACGGCCTTCCGCATAAGGGCCAACACCAACCGAGATGGCCTATCCTCGTGTCTCACGGGAAACTGTCTACGACGTTCGCATGGTCACAACACTATTTCCAGGAGGTGGCCGAAGAGGAAATGGGTAGATACAGCTATGAATGCAAATGGTGGGGGCACATGGGTACTTTTACTATCTCTCGGCTAATAGTTACTATTGATATATTATACTTTTACTATCATTGACTATGTATTTTACTATTAATACATCTTCAGTTTACCCCCTTAGGGTTGTTCTACGCGCACCTAGTACGGGCATTCACCAACTTGCAGGTCAAGAGTATCCCCAACCGCTACATGCTCCATAGGTACACGAGGAATGCAAGGGTAGATGTGTCGTACGACATACACGATCTCATGCAAGTCGGACCCGATAGGACGACTGCGATATATCGGCACACCACCTTACTGATAGAGGATATGGGCGTGCTGAGGTCAGGGTGTAGATCGAGTCTTGCATATGACAGATCCATGGAAGTCCTGAAGGCGCTTCGGATGCAGCTTGATACCATACCCAATGACATTGGCCCGGTGGCTAACGAGACCGTTGAGCCCGATGAAGCGAACGACGATAAGATCAATCCTTCCGTGCCTCCTCTGTCACAGCCCAAGGGTCGCAATTGAGCCGATGAAGAACCAGAGCAAAGTTCTGCCCCGGTGGGGAAGAAGATGACGAGGGCGTGCAGCATATGCGGCCTGAAAGCCGGTCACAATAGTACTACTTGCCCATCGCTACGCAAAAACAGAGGACGAGGAGGCAGGATTGGCATTGGCAGGAGAGGGGGAGAGGGAGGAGGGGGCGAGGAAGAGGAAGGTTCGGTACACGTCGCTAGCTGATTCATGTGGATGAATCAGAAGAGGATGATGCTGACGACAGTCTCCCCGTAGGGTCGGATGATAGTGATGATACGTGCTGCGTAGCCGTGTTTTTACTTACATTTAGTAAACCTTTTACTGAATTGTTGTACGTGTGCTACTGTGTTACATCTGCTAACTAGAAAACAGAGTGCGCTATGCGACCCGCGTTGCTTTTTTAACTGTATGTCCGAACTCTCTTACTGCAAAAATCACATTATATTACTGCTTGTTTTTACTGTGTTAGTTGTAGTCTATTACTGACTTCTGCATATCAGTTGCTACTGCTTTTTTTGGTTAGAGAACATAATGACGCCTTGATCTATGCGTTGTCTTCATTCTATCGATATGTGGTAGTCGCCATCAGATAGTCAAGTAAATAACATTACCGACGTATGTTTTTATTTTAATTACTTTATGCGTAGGAAGAATTTGCTTTTAAACAGTACACACTGCCGCTTCGTCTCCCGATGCGTCTGTTCGTCTCCCGCTGCCGACATATAAATATGTATCATAAGCTTGCGAAGGGTTGAATACACACGAAGCCCCAAGCGTCCCCCCACAGTAAAACTCCAAAAAATGCACTCAGACTAAAAAAACGGAAACACAAAAAAGAACAAAAAATGTCTTCAAACTCTTCTTCTGCTCCCTTGCAAACGATGGTTCTATCCTACCTATCACTCATATACGAGCAGCTATTTGGGCAGAGCCTGGTTGAGGCTGCGGACCATGATTATGTCCACGACCTCCTTTGTGCTCCACCCCCGTGTCTACTAGAGAGTGTGGCTACAATCATCCGCACGCTACGTCTCTTGCTTAGTCGGACCAATATCCTTGTGTCCAACATCCGACAAACCAACCTCATCCCGGAGATCGTGCTCTCGAGCTACGTGGATCATGTCAAAGCATCCATCCAGAGGCTTGAAGACTACATCGGCAGGCAAAACGCAAGAATCGACAAAGCCGAGATCGTGGAAAAAACGAATGACCTCATTTGTACTATCGTCGATACACTTCCTTCGCTCGTTCGGCGCAAAGCTCGACTCACCCCCATGAAGGAGCAGGTGGAGACGTATCTCCACGTATTCCCTGATCCAGCCCCCGGCGAAGTCCATGAGTGGGCTTACGATTGCCTGAGGGTTGCGATAGGGTCCTGCCTTGGCCACTAGGGCCTCCTTTCTTTTCCCTTTTCCCCCTACTTTTGTTATATCCAGCAATGTAAAAA
Organism: Phyllostachys edulis; assembly: GCA_036346405.1. Taxonomy (NCBI): domain Eukaryota; kingdom Viridiplantae; phylum Streptophyta; class Magnoliopsida; order Poales; family Poaceae; genus Phyllostachys; species Phyllostachys edulis. The sequence goes on along the minus strand of CM070555.1, from coordinate 33,830,439 downwards.
AAATGCAACTGGCCACGCTATTTGGCCAAAGTATATTTAAGAAGTTTTATCTTTTGTGGTTTACTGTTATGTACATATACTATTACTGTAATGTTTTCTTGATTTTTCTGTCGAAACACAAAAAGGATACAGTAACATTGAAAAAATGCAATAAAAATATAGATTTACTGCTTTATTAATGACCATTTTACTGCTTCATGTATGCTCTTTTACTGTCACACTAACTTTCGCTGTACTACTCGTTAAACATTACTGGTGCGCAACGATTCTCGAGCTCGACATTTACTATAAATGATATGTGAGAGCTCTTTTATGGTAAGATGCACAAGAAATTACTGGTCTTCTGTGTTGTTTGGAATTACTGCATGAGTAACATTTTTTTTTACTATATTGTGGCTTATATTTTGCTGTACTATTGTCGCTCTATTTTGTTTTTGTATGTTTGCTAGTGCAAATATGAAAACACGGTACCAATTCAACCAACCCCTCGTTTTAAAAATAGCGGAGGCTAAAACCCTCCTTTGGCACATGGTTGACATGTATCCTCGATACCAATAGCTCCAAGCTCGACTCACCGCCGCGATGGATCAAGTGGAGTCGTTCCTCCATATATTCCCTGATCCCATTCCCACCGTAGCCCACAAACAAGCTTACGAACGCTTGAGGACCGCATTAGGGTCCTACATTGGCCACTAGGGCCTTCATTCCTTTCATATTAATCATGCAATGCACATAAAAACAAGCGATCGACAACGCTATTTGGTCGAACCAACCATAATGTATGTAAAAAATGTCATCTTTGGTTGTTACTGCTTTGTATATACAATTTTACTGCATTGTCTTGCTTAACTTTGCCGTTTGAGCAAAAAAAAAATCTTCATGTGTTTACTGCTTTGTGCTGTCTATTTACCGCTTCATGTGTGCGCATTTACTGTCTCCTTACCTATTGCTGTACTATCATTTAGCATTAGTGGTGTGACAACTCTTGAGCTGGTCATTTACTACTTCTCTAATGTCCATTTTACCACTCCTTATATGATAGTTTATTGCCCCAACACAAATCGTTGCCATTTACTACACACAAAATAGATCGTTGTTTGTCTTTTTACGCTTATTATCACAAAAGGGGGAAAACGAGCGCAATATTTTTTTAATGTCAAACGCGACGTCTAGCGTCTCCGCCCGGGGGGGGGGGTATCGAGGGTACTTGCCACTAACTACACACAAAAGTCTGTTGTGACATGATGATAATGCTTGAAAGTATGCTCGACGTAATTATGGTAGTATACTCTGTAAGTTACTGACGTTGTGCATCAGGGCAGGATAGTGGGTGCTTGCTCTGATAAAAGAAATATAAACGTATGTGTCTGAGCAGTAAAAACACAAACACTTTACTGTGATATACGTTATGTTTTATTGTCATTCAATTTAGCTCGAAAAGTCGTATCCTATAAAACAGCAGTAAAATGTTTCACAAATTCACTACCTCGGCTAGTATCAATTACCGTCAAATCGATACCCCCCGTGTGGGTGCTGAAGTTTTCTGGACCGCCAACTGTAGTTGGTGGGCCGTCGTTTGAGGATTGCACGTGCGTGTCACTGCGTAGTGGACTGGCTAGGCGTAGAATAGCTATTCTACGCTTAACCCAGAGAATAGTGTGTGTGTGTGTGTGTGTCTATATATATATAGCACGTGCTTCCACTTCTTATATGGCACTTAAATCATATAATGATATCTCTTTATCAATTTGAGCATACTCCAATAATGATTATAAGATACCCCAAAGTGAGTTCTATGAAAAATTTCATGAAAGTCCACCTTTTATAGCAAAATTTGTGTATATACTTCTCTTATATAGAAAAGGGTATGTAGCAAAAATAAAGAGCTCTAATGGAAAATTTTCAACAAAGTCGCATTGAAGTATCTTATAATCAGTATTTAAGTATACTGAAAGTGATAAAGAAGTATAATATATTCGTTTAAGTAGTACATTTGAAGTGGGAGTCTATACTCCTGGGAGTACGAAACGGGCATCATGTATATATATATTTATATTTACAATAGACGAAAACCACACATCCTTGACTGGTGATCAGTTTGCACACATTTGGTATTTCAATCTTTGTCATTAGAAGGTCTATCGTGAGCATCCAGGAAGTCTAGATCGGCCTAAATGGCTCATGTCTAGCGTTTACTAAACAAGCTTCTATGGGTTGGGCCGAGCTCTACTTACATATCCAAGTGTGTTTCTTGGATGGAAATGTTTCCTCCTTCCCTCAAAAGTTAAATGCATTTGCCCTGTTAACTTAAATAGCACCTCAATTAAGCCTTGTTTTTTCAGTCTCAATACTAACCACCCCACCCCTGCGAAAAAGTAAACATTTCGGAAGGCTTGGCAGCTGTTGTCTGGTGCTGTAACTACAGGCGATTGGGTGGCGCAATCTAGAGGCGGCGGCGGTCGAGCTGCGTGATCCAAAAGCAGCAATGGAGGCCCAAAGACCCGGTTTAGAGGGTTGATTACAATAAGGTCACATACAATAGCATAGAAAACTGCTGTTTATATTACTCCTTTATTTTATCTATAGACAATAGTAAAGACAGTTTTCTATAATTTATGATTTTTTTTATATATCTCTATAGACAACTACACCATATAAAATGTGCCATGTTTCTTGTGTTACAGTCTATTACTGCATGAGAGATAATCTAATTCTCTATGCTTCCCCTCTCTCGTCGACATCATCCTGTATTCTATATGACAAAGTTTACGAATAGCTGACATCACACTGCTGTACAAACTCTAATGCTCAAAGGAAAAGCAGCTCAACCAGGACTTAATTTGGTGATATCTGCCAAAAACTCTGTCGACGACTAGGGTCAAAGTATGACGAGATGAGGAGGAGCCGAGTGGAGTGGACAATGGACAGCAGCTCAGCCACCATCACGTGTGCACATCTCTCTATATAAAAGGAGGTAGAAAGGGGTTGAGAAGAGAGTGGCCACGTCGACAAGATTTTCTTAGCCGTCAGATCAGCGCTCCACGCATTCGCGTCTGTCGAATCGCAGCTACCTCATGTTCGCACATGTTACCTCTGCTCGATGCTTCGCGAATAGAGCAAAAGGGGATCAGGCGGACTGCTCAAAAACAACGCGTTCTGCTTCCTTCGGTTTTTCCTCCTTCTGCCGCCATTAGCGCCTGTTGCCGCCGTCGCCTCATCCTCCTCCTCGGTGGTTCGCCTTCCCTCCTCCTTCACCGCTCTTGGCCGTCGTTGTCGCCTGAGCGCCGTCGCCCCTCCCTCTCTTCCTCTTCTCCCGGCGCCCCAAGCGTCACCCCTCCTTTGCTCCGAGCGAAGCCGCGCCATCATCCTCACCTGCTCCGATCCATGGAGGAGTCCCTGAGCCAACGCCGCTGCCGCCCACTCCCCCCGAGTGCACCTCTGCTTTGGCCCTGAGCGCCGTCGCCTCCCCGACCGGATTCGCGGCAGCCCCTCCTTAGCTCCGGCTGGATGCGATGCCACCGCCTCCCACCGACCCTCCTTGTTCGGCCGATCCGCCTCGCCTCGCTCTCCTACTTGTTGATTCGCGGCCCCTCCTTGTTCGACTAGATGAGCCGTGCCTTCAGGCCGGCCCTAGCCCCCCTCCGAGCTGTAGATCGCCTCGGCTCCCAGATCGCAACGCTGCCTGGGCTCCCCAGCCGCCGCCTCGGGCTACCTCCAGCCGACGCCACCACCGCTCCGGATTCGGCTCCCTGAGCTTGCCTCTGCATTCCTCAGCTTAACTGAATAATGGGTAAAAGACAAATCAATGCATTATCATTTGCCTGAAAGATAACTCTTTCTGTCATATTTTCTTGAGAGGAGAGCAATCCAATCCAATACACTTGTTGCTTCTCAATGACAACTTCATTTGTAATACAATATTGGTGACCTGATGTGCAGCTGCAGCATGGGAAGCGCTAATGGGACTACACATGGAAGCAGGCCAGGTTTGGTCCTACAAGTGCATTTTATTCTTGCAGGGTACTAGGCAAAATTAGTTTCAAGGTTATTTTAGACACGGGATATCTCCTCCTCGATGTCCCCAAATGATTCGGTTGATTTGTCAATCAAAGATGAAGATAACAACTGGTCTGATCAGGACCATCTACAATTCCATGTTAATGCTACAAAAGGATTTGTTACTCTTCTAAATGGGGATACAGAATCAGGCTATTTTCTTTTCAATGTTCTGAATTACTCTACTAGATCACAGGGAGTTAATTTTATCCAAAATGGTTTACAATTACTCTTTATCAGCGTAGTTGTTCTTTAATGGGTGCAAGGACTGCTATGCTGGAATAGGCAATAACCAAGCAGGTATAACCGTCTGTGAAACAGAATGAACATTTTCCAAAAAAATCCCTGCTATTGGTACGTATGTGGATTTGATTGATGCTCTTTCTAGAAAATGTTGTTCTTTCATACGGTGAATATCTACGTTGTGTTGGGGATTTTCGTTTGCCAACACAAATGTACGAGAAGGTTCTTGAGGCAGTTCACATGGAAAACATGTCTAGAAATTTTATAGCAACTGGAAACATGGTTCCTGAAGAGGTTTCTCTTGGGGCCACTTGTTCATACGGCCAGCTTTTATCTCATTTTGGGTAAGATTCAGAGTCTTCTCTACTATCATTCTTTGGTTGGTCTTACTATAAGTTGATGACAATATTTGATTGATAATTTCAAAACATAAAAGCATTTGCCTTTAGGACTGCGACTACTTCTAAACCTCTCTTTACTTTTACGGGAGTTCTGACGGAGCATTCGTATTTTTCTTTTAATCCAGAAAGTTTGGTGAGGCAGAGGATTATCTCACAGGAACATTACAGAAGGCTGAAGAACAATTTGGTTTGTGCATGCTAAGCTTACTATAGATGAATATAAGGAAATAATGGCGTTGAAGTTCTTGACCACAATTAATAATAATATAACCTTCTTAATCCATGCAGGTGCAAATCACCCAAAGGTTGGCATAATCTTTCTATTTGGTTCAGTTGAGGATTTGGATACTGGTCAAATGGCCAGTGCTTTACCAGACCAAGATTGTCAGATTAGAAGAAACATCACATGTTTTTTTTGTATTTACCATTAACAAAAAAAAAACATGTCGTGGTGGCTTTGATAATGCTCTGCATTTTTCTTTATGAGCTGCAGCTCGAGAACGAATGTATGACCTTTTTGTTTTGACATAAGCAGATAGAGATGATGTCCATGAATATGCTGTAAAGCTAGGGTTTGAAGATATCTTAGAGCATATAGGAAAAAGGAATAAGTTGATCGGCTTGACATAAAGGGGGTTACTAGCATCGCAAGTCTATTCCTCTCTTCCTCCTGCTTAGTTCTTCATTTCTTCAGTGAGTGTTTTATTTTTCCTGATTGGGTGAATGTTGTTGTTCAGTGCTGCAGGAGAATGTTGGTGAATCGATGGAGAGAGGCTTAGTTCTTCATTTCTTCAAGGAGTGTTTTATTTTTTGCTGATTGGGTGAATTTTGTTGTTCAGTGGTGTAGGAGAATGTTGGTGAACCGATGGAGAGAGGCTCAAGCTGTGGCAGAATTCGTCTATGATGTCTCCAATGTAAAGCAACCTCTTTGACACAGCCGTTAGGTGAGCATATGCACAAACTTGTCATTCTTATGCTCAAATAGTTTATATTGTTTGATAAGTCTAATTTGGGTTGTGAAAGAAAAAAAACGCAATGTAAAACATGTGATGCATATATGAATTTGGCATGGATAGTTATATATACTAGATTTAATATTTTTTTTGTACAACTTTCTGGTTGTAGTGTTCAAAGGGGAGGGCTAAATATCTTTTCTATGGGCTATTGGTTAGAGCCTGGCAAACGTCTTTTTATTTTTATTTGTGGCCCATCACAATCTTAGTGATCTTAGATTTGATTGTTTTGCATCCCACATTGTTTGTTGCTTGCTTAATACATATTTGATGTGCCATTGCCAGGCCAATAGAGCATTCTATTCGATTGTTTGATATAGATTATTTCTTTTCGACGGATTAGATGGAAACTTCAGTGTGTTTCTTCTTATTCTATCAAGATAACAGATTTCTTGTTACAGTTGTAAACAAAGAACATTACTGCTTTCCGAGTATTCTGGCATATTGTTGCTAGCCTGTCCAAGTGGCAAAGTTATTGTTTTTTTAAAGACTAGAAAACATCCATGTTTTCTTCACCTCCAGACATGCATGTTATATTGTAGAACATTTAATTGATGATTGGCAAATCTCTTATAGGTGGAACCTGTTGTATTTTCTTCACCTCCAAACATGCATATATACCTCATCATGTTATATTGGACCGTTATAATAGTTTTTTTTTCGCTAGCAAGATTACTTAGATGATCAAGCTAATTGCGTGGATGAAAAAGCATGAGGTAGCAGGCTAACTGTTATAGAAGTATGCAGTCAGTCCGCTGTTGCTTGGAACAATAGTTTTCTTCAGATGAATAATTCATGTTTTTATCACCATTTTGTATTTGTGTCTGTGCCTGCAAATTCATAGATAACACTGAATGACAGTAGATGCGCTATTTGAAGCATGGTTATATAATGGATGCGTCTAAATTTTCTTTTGTTTCCTTTGATATAGTGTCTTCTTTAGTGTGTATTAAGTGTCGGTACATGTAGCTGCCCTTTACTGATATATATCTTTTTCTCTTCTCACTGTGCTCTATGTCGGTTAATTTCCCACCAATTCTTTTACATGCAGGCGGTTAATTTCCTACCGATTCTTTTACATGCAGGTTGTTTTGGGGGGGGGGGCAAGGCACAAGGAGTTCAATAATCGTTCGCTCATGGATGGCAGGAACTTTCCTTCTCCTTTCCCAGCAGCATCCGCAGTGGTTAGTACCATGTCCACGAAATGTTTATCGGAGTGATGGAACTTGAAGACAAGATGTGTGTATGTGTGGTGGTAATGGTTGTCATTCATAGTTTTAGTTCATCATGGTAATACGTGCTTTATGGTTCAAAAGCATTATTATTTTACTATAACACAGTACATGAGTTTTCAGTGGTGCCATTTGACCATGCTATGCCTATGCTACCTGCCATCTAGGATTTATTGTTATTACATTATGGCTGGGAATCCTGTTTTCTGGATATTCAGTCCTTATTTCGTTGTGTTTGGGAGATAGGTGATGAGTTTGATTAGCATCCATCTTATATTTTTTGGGTGAGTGTTTACCAATGATGCACCTTGTTTCTTCGGGAGTTGCAGGAGATTTATAGCTTCCAATGTGTCCAACTACTTTTTATACAGTTGTTGTCCGTGGTCGCTGGTCTCCGTGGCGCCACCACCCAACAGAAATGCCTCCCCTTCTCTCTGCTTTGCTCTGCCTTTTCTTCCTTCTTTTTTTCCACCACTTCTAGGTGGGACCCGCTTGTTATGCATACAATGTTTTCTCAGCGCGCAAACGCGCGCATGTGGCTACTAGTAGCTACAACTTCCGAACGCAAAAGCAGAATTAGACAACGTAAATTTGTCCAAAAAAAGGTCAAAAATGCTAATGGGGCAAATTTTTAGTTGTAGTAAAGTCAACTAGACAACTTGAGTAAAATGGAGCGATGTATATCTACAAGCTCATCGGTCATCTTGTTTCATTTGCTACTAAAGTACTAGATTTGGAGGTTGGCGAAGTTAAGGTGGGGAAAATATACCATATCAGTTGTTTTGAAAGAAAATAAATACAGTTGCACAATTGTACAAAAGACCCTCCTCATTTTGCAAAAAAGCACTTCTAGTTTTTGGTGTGGTAGTAAATTAGCCCGATGTGTTTTACAAAAAGGCTCCTCGATTTTTTGTCTATCACAATAATTTTGTCGATGATTTGCTATCGATCTTATGAAATAAATGTTGGGAACATGACACTCGAGATCATGCAAGAAGAGACATATGCTTTTTTAGATAGGTTTCGGCCTTCTCCGGAGAGAATAATAAGCCTACTCCTATGTGTCTTGTATTGAATGAGTTTACAGAGTGAAACAAACCATCGAGACTAAGTCTAATGGCTTTTGTATGTCTTGAACCTCTCTCCCTGTCTACTGGCACCGCCCCTTATAAAGCTTCTGAAGGGGTTGTAGTTATTGTGTGTCAGGAGGCGTCTTGACGGTTGCTTGAATACACATGTTGGTTACGGTTGTTGTCAAAGAGGCATCCTCATGCACATTCGCCATACGGTTATGCCAGAGACAAAGAGAACTACGTGCGGTTATGTCAGGGATAAACTACATGTGTATTAATTACCACGTGTGGATGAGCGTAGTGTATAGACTCCTTAGTCGATAAGGTCCACATGTCTGTGGGTTTTCTCAACCATAGGGTGGTCACAAGTAGACCTAGCTGTAGCAAACCTTACGACCATAAGGTGGTCGTAATCTTCCCTGGTCGTTGTAGATACTAACGAATAGGGGGTATCTTCGAGGGATATTAAGAATACTATTATCCATAATAAATATTACAGATAATTAGTTTCATTAATTGAGGATTATTGAATTCTCGTCATCTAGCCCCTCAACTTCAAGTGAAAATGACTTACTTGAGAAGAGGTCGTAGGACTGTAGTCAGAAGGAAAGCTTTTCTGACAAGTATTTCTTTTGACCAGAAGTTGACTTGGTCAAGGAAGTAATTTTTATTTGAGTTGTAAAAATAGAATCCTTTTTACCGAGCGGGCGGGAAAAAGAATGCGAACCGTCTCTTATAATTAAGTCCGTTGGGAGCGGTTCCCGAAGAGATTGCAACTGTTAGGCTCCCCAACGTTTTTACTCTAAGCATGTGGATATAAATAGCCGTCAGGGGTAAGATTAGGGTTTTTACTTTTCCCAATTGCTTCCTCTCTTTTGAGCTCTTGTCTTCTCCACCGCCAGCCAAATCCACTACTTCTCTCCCCAATTTCTCCAAATCCAAACTAAATATTTTTAGAAGAATTGGTCGGATCCATATCATAGTGGTAGAAGTCGGAGATGGACGTTGAGAAGATGACTGCTTTGGTAGTCAGCCAAAAGATCCCCTCAAGATCTCTAGTGAAGTGGATAAATGCAGAGGGTCAGCACTGGCCGTCGGGGGAGAAGGACATGATCACGGTCTTTGTAACATCCCAATTTTTCAGTTTCAAATTCCCTTTTGAGAAGTTTAGCCTTTTGGAAAATTTTACCAATTTTATTTGAATTTAAAAAGCTTAAATGGGAATTTGAGAAATCAAAACGATTTAATATGAATAATCCAAACATAAATTAATTCCAAAACTACTTTATTTCGATTCCTTGTGCTTGAAAATATTTTACAGATTTTTCTGGAATTTTTCCAAGTTCATTTGCTATTTTTCTTAGCATTTTCTATTTTCTGGTATTTTCTAAAAAGAAAAACTAATTAAAAATATTGGAAGGCTAGTGAGCCAAATCTAACCCGCAGCTTAGCTCGTCCCTGCACTTGCATCGCCTTTGTTCCTACCGTGTTTTCCCACTGCCGTTGTCACGACAGTGGGCTCGCGCCATCAGCAGCCAGACTCGACCGGACTTGTGCTCGGTCAAATCTTCGCGCCACTCCGCCACCGTCCCTGATTTGTACGCTGTGCGTCTTGGCTATAAAACCCTCGATGTTCGTGTCACTAGCATCGCCAAAGCCGTAGCCGCCTTTTCCCCAAGACCCGGAGCCCTAAGCCGCCGCCATTGCAACGGTTTCATTGCTCAAGCCCTAGCACTGCCGTCGTTATGGCTCCTTCGATTCCGTCGCCGTCGGTCAGCTCCCACCGCCGTTGTCTACCCCATCAGAACCGTCTTGTCGTGTTCTTCCTCGTGCACGCACCCTTTTCGTCGGACAAGCCCTGTAGTAGCCTAGTGCCGTCGACCCCACACTGCTACTCTACTTTGATGTCGCCATAGTCGCCTGGTCGCCATCGACGACCATTGTTCCTCGCGCGCTGCCCGTCCGCATCGCCCATACCCAGGGATAACAACGCGCACCTCCAAGTCTCCGGAGGAGGCCCCCGTCGCCGTTGCGCTGTTCACCTGAGCCGCCGCTGCCGCCTACCTCGCCGCCGACCCCCATGTTGGCAGATCCAGTCCCATCCGAGCCGCCAAATGTTATTGCAGAGGTGTAGTAATACTGTAGATGCTCTTCATTCGCCGCCGGGCGCCGCCGTTTATCGTCGCCGTCTTAAGCCACGTGTGCGCCACGCCAGCCCAGCCGCTGAGTCAGCCGTTACCCGCGTCAAAACCCAAATCCAATCCCACGTGGACCCAGTCCACGGTGCACCGAGCCTCTGACGTGTGGACCCCACCGATTAGAGTACTGTTCCATAGACCCAATCCACCGCAGACCGTGAACCCGAGCCCGTGAACCTAGTCCATAGACCGTGGGTCCCACCTGTCAGAGACCTATCCTATTTGTGGGAATTATTTTAATTTCTAAAAATTCTTTTTCCAGTAGGTCCCACATGTCAGTTGTCTCTCTCCCTTTTTATTTTCTCCGAATTTCTCAGCAGACCAACTTCCAAGAGTCTATGCTTCCTCATACGATCTCCAATTGTGCCTGTTCAAGTTTCTAAATTCATCTAAAATTGAGCCCTACCTTCAAGTATTTTTAATACAATTTTTAGAGTTTGTTTTGGCTCTGTTTGGTATTTATTGGTGTTTCTTCTCTCTCGTTGTGTTAGACGTCGATGCTTCGGGAGCGTTTGAGGAAGGAGGATTTGGTCAAGATCAGGACCAAGGCCAAGAGCAAGATTTGTACCAAGGCAAATTGTGTTTTGATCATATTGCATCTAGTTTTACAAAAACTACTTTGATTCATACTATTGCATCGCTAATTTAATTATCAAATGCTTTACTTATTTTGGGATCAGTTATGCAACCTACTTGATTTATGCCCACCTTGTAAATTGTATTGTCATGATAATTTGTTATCCTAGCTTGGTTAAATTACTAATTGGTATTATCATAGCACCAACATGGGTTGGTTAGACACGATTAGTATGTTTAGCCTTGCAACGGGTTATTGATATCATTTTTGACTAAGTGATTATGGAACATTTTTGTGAAAAGCTATGTGATGTATGTTGTCACCTGTTGATGGCATGTGTTGCTCTTAATCAATAGGGTGGGAAAAAAATTTAGACTGAGGCGAGTGGAAAGGTCTTTGTGACATGGTGGGCTTTGTGCTTGGCAATGTGTGAATCTTTGTGACTTAGTGTAGTTTGGCAGTCTTGCCTTGGTCACTTAAGGACTTTACTTTGTGAGTTATTGAACTAAGCCATATCGTACTACCACAATCCTAGTATGGGACAGGCCTAGCTTAGTAAGTTATGGAGTCTCGATATTGACTACTCGAGAAGTAGGTTAAGTGCTTTGTGATGGGTGGAGGTGTGGACTTTTTCTTAGTAATGGGTCACATCTATGGGTGGTTCGCCGTCTCCAGGTCCAACAGTGTGTGTCAGACCAACGAGCTAAGTGAAGTTTGGTGCTGGCTATATGTACACCGGGAGAGTCAATTGTTGAGGCAAAGTTTTTGGAAGGTTTTTGTGACGCCCCGAGTGATTACCCTGCGGGTAATCACACTTAGGCAACGGATTACTATTCGTTTGCCCGGTAGAACACCGCTCCAACGAATAGTAAGCTATATCAAAGTTGACGCAGCAGAACAATAAGATAGAAACTATCCTTTAATATCACAGTCATGCCACGCAGGGCTAAAGTCTTACATAACAAAATAGGACCAAAGCCTCTCCTTGCCTACCCTGCTTCCCCAGCCTTCTAGTAGCCCCAAATGTCGAATAGGGCGTCCACCCCGCCCTGCTCCTCGTGGTGATGATTCTCGACTCCGCTGGCCTCATCTGCACCTGTACTACCCTCGTCCCACACGGTATAATCCCTGGTTGGACTAGGGTCTACAAAGGAAAATACTAACAAGGTTGAGTACACGAGTGTACTCAGCAAGCATTAATAACAAAGAATGCAGTGGATGACTAACTCTAGTTGTTATCACATTTTCTAAGTCATCTCAATTTAGAAAATAATCATTAAAACATTTAGTTGGCAAATTTTAGTTCTGAAAACACTAATAGTCACTGAGAGAAGAAAGACCCCTGGTTCCTCAGAGACTCCAACTCGAGACCGACATGAATTCATGATTTGTATAGCATCACAAGAAGCTTTGGCCCTCTTTGTTTAGGCTTTTTCTTTGGCTTAAAAGCAAAAAACCTAAGCCTAAACAAAGGGGTGTTTTTGTCCCACTTAAAATAAGTTGTTAATTTAAGCCTAAAAGCCATAAGCCAGGAAGAGGTGCTTTTTTGGCTTTTTGTGAATAGAATATCTTTGCCACTTAACTTCGTTAAAATTACCCTCAAATTGCCATTGATATATAATTACAAATCGTTCCCTTTTTCGCATCAATTCCTTCCCAACCGAGGGCCTTGCTCCCTTCCCCAACACGCCTCGCTTATCCTCTCGACAAGGCCGCCTCCCCCCCCCTCCCCAACACCGCCGCCTCCTCTCCTCCTCCCCGCCGCCCCCTCCCAACGCCGCCTCCCTAACACCACCGCCGCCTCCTCCCTAACACCGCCTCCCCCCCTCCTCGACGTCGCTGCCACCACCTCCCCCAACAAACGGCTTGTAATGCGAAGACTTGGCGCGCGGATGGCGGAGGCGGGAGGATCGACGATGGGCTAGAGGTCATGGGCGCCGACGGTGGGAGCGTCTCACGGACGGCCAGTCATCTCATTGCCGCCGACCACACCTCCGACTCGGGCTTCCGCCTAGGAACACGACTCTTTTGTGCTACGATCTAGAGATTATGGTACCTTCTTTTAAGGAATCAACTCTAAGGTCAAATCATTTAGTATATGAAATAGAATGATCAATGATAGTTAAATTGCTTTATGTGGATTGTATTGGGCAAGTACAATCTTCGGAAAGATTATAGCACGTGCATTCTCGCCATTCCTCTCAGATATTCCCCATTTGAAAGATGTATTTTATACTTCTTTCATGTGAAGTTCTTGATGAGATAAATTGGTGAGCGCATCGCTAGAAACAAATTCAGATAAGTATAACGCGTAGTTGTCTACAACTTCATTGTTTTGTCTCACATTATGATGATAGCAGAGCTAGCGACTATGAAGGTTGTATGATATCCGGTCAATATTTTTGTGACAAAGCTACAAATGATGTGTTACAAGTACCTATGGGACATTTGATCACGAGAAATTCCCAGCAGAGAATTTCTTGAGCTATTTTGACTCGACCCCACTACTTGTTATCGACGATGTCAAGCGTACATTAGCTCATTGGGATTCAATGCAAAGGTGTTATGTGCCTATGTCTCACCTTTTAAATTTTGATTTTCATTATCGCTCAAGCATTTTATCGTGATTTGAGTAACCGCTTGTTTATGAAAAATGATTCCATTCCATTTACTAGTACATCGAATAATCCAACAAGTGATTGCTAGAATCGCTCGACCGGCATTGTGGATGTTCATGCCATCGCTCTAGAACTTTTGTTATAACTCTAGTATCTTTCTCGAAGTTGTGACAAGTTTCTTTTTGCGCACCTTCAAGATGTATTGAAATATTTTAAGGTTACCCGCCATACGCTATCATGATCTCAAGAACAACCGCTCTTGAGGTAAATATGAGTTACAAATGAACATTAGTGACCAGTAATCGATTTGTCAATACCTAATAGCTAAAAAGGGTGTTTCATTCATGCCACCAAAGTTGTTTGGACTTTTGGTAAATGACACATGGCTAATATATATGGTACTTTCCTTTTTCCTTTATTGGTGCAGATATGAACTGCAGCAGATCATTCCTCGTCAAGAACTGGAGAAGGGCTTCAAGGATTGCTTCTCCATTTATGTTACACGGGATGGATCTCCTTCATGATTTTGAGCTTTATGGATGTAGAACTTATCCTTCAAACCTAAATGTGATTGAATTGACATGAAATGCGAGATGTATAGAATGGATAATACCCTTGTAACCTTGCCAATTGCTATCCTTTACAATCACAATAGTCATTGGTATTATTGTACTATGATGTTATGCACTATGTTGCACTATAACCTATAGAGATTTATAAGTCTGATTTGAGGAATCGCATGGTACACTATTATTGTATTATGCAGTGGGGTTTATTTTCCAAGATTATGCTTCCTTTCTAATCTTTACGTGATGAACTTTTTGAGAGATGTGATCTTGACGAAGATTATGATCCAAACGATACACAAATTAGATCATTTGGAGGGCACCATGTCAATGGATCAGCAATCGATAATGGAGATATGGGTGTCTTTCGTGATAGTATTGCTACTTTTTAATGGTCGCAAGAGGGTAAATAGATTACATTAATATGATATATACATGTTATGTGACAAGATAATTGCATCATATATGATAAAATATTATTTTGTTCTTGTGTTATTTTGTTTGGTTGATCGATATTGGTCTTTCTATATTAATTTCTTCCATATGCAATGTCCAAAATAAATACATGCATGCACTACGAGCTTATATCTATTTTGTTTCATATGTACAAATGCATGTATCATCATATTTTCAGATCCTCAAAAAATCAGTTTAAATACATGCTTAACAAGGTCCTTTAAACCCTTAAGGGTATTTCAGACCTTTCATCCTTCACACACAACTCAATAAGCTAACATCCTTCAAAAAGCCTGATTACCAAACAGCAAAGTTTGGCTTAAAAGGTTAGAGGCTTATAAGCTGATTAAGCCAAAAAGCTGGCTTTAAGCTATAAGCCAAAAAGCCTAAGCCTAAACAAAGAGGGCCTTTGTACCACTTTACCCATAGCTATTCCGAGCTCTTTGTGAACTGGGTCCACCGCATTTCCTTTTATGCGGTTCCGAGATCGTAATACGTAACGCTTAGGTTACGTGAATTAATTTCTCCACCCATTACTTTCCGCTTGTGTCCCGAAGCGCACTCCACCTCCACCGAAGTTCCAAAGAATGTTGGTTGGGGCTTCTATCCTGCATCTAATACTCCACCTTAGCGCTTATAGCGCCTTGGATCCCCACTTAGGACTTCCCCACGGCCCCTGGGTTCCACCATCACACACTCACACATATATATAACATACCCGCTAGGAGATCATAGTCACGAATAAGGTAACATTTTCGCTCACTAAATGGGAAAATGGTTGGTACGGATTTTACAAGATCCGACCGAGCAAGATTTGGTTGATCCTTATATTGTAACCATATGTAAAGGGTCCCACTGCCTTGCCTCATATCTTACTTGCCAAGGGCCCCCTTTACCAGCCATAATAATCTCATATTACTTTCTTTCCTCATTCTTATCTCAATCATCAATTCTCATTTATTCAAGTTCATTTTAATCATCATTATCTCATTCATTCAATTCTCATTATTCCAGTTCATTTTAATCATAATTATCTCATATCATCAATTTAAGTTTTGAGAAACAGTTTTGATGCAATAAACGTATAATAGTGCAAGATACGGTTTACATTTCAAATAGTTATATTTATGTTCAAGAGGGTCGCTTGCCTTCGTATGCGTAGGACATGCTCTGTTGATTTAAACTCGTCAATCGCTCACAAGGTTTTAACGCCGTCTCAGATCAAAACGGAACGAATAATAATATAAGTAAATACGTAGTGAATTTTTGAGTGATACATAATATTTAAGTTAGTGACTACTAATTGTTAGCACAGTTTAATTTAAATAAACATTTTTTTTGAGATCTACACTAAGTTAGCACTCCACCAAGTAATCGTTCTACCGAAAACGAGCACTAAGGTCGGCAACCCGCGGTCGACGCTTAACTGATTAACCTAACAAAATTTAAATAGCTCAAGCTACCAGAATAAATACTAGCGATACACAAGTTTGTGACCCAAGCTAGTTATTTTACTAACAACAGAATTAACGACTATTCGACCTATTTGGCAAATTTTAATTCACAGGTTAAATGCAATTTAGTTATTAGACGAGATCTAAATTCAGTTATTTAGTAGCAATAATCTAAACATCTAACCGCTAATTAACTGCTAAAAGCTACTGATTAAACACAACAATGCAGCAAAAAAAATACAGGCTACCAAATCCTATTTCCTCCCTAATCAACTTTCTAATTTATACCCTCCCCTAATCTCTCTCTCTCTATCTATCTCACTCATTCGGCCGAAACATAGAGAACCACACACGCACGCACGCACGCACACAAACCCAACCCACACACGCACTCACGCACACACGCACACAGCAACCCTCTGCCTTATCTTCTTCTACACCTTTCCCCAATCTCATCTCACTCTCCCCCATTCTCAAATCTCTCTCTCACTTCACAAGCTGCTGCCGCCAAGGGGGAGGACCATAGCTCGCCCCTACCGACACTGACCCGCCGCTGCTGCTGCCGTCATGCCGCCATGGCCATGGCCCGTTCGGTTCCGGCTTGGCTCGGCCGGCCGCCGCCGCTCATCACGGCTCGACCGCCCGGCCTCAGCGCCTCCACGGCCCGCTCATTGCCGGCTCGCCTCGGCTCTGCAAGGCTCCAGGCCCACGCCCCAGCGCCCATCGTCCTCCTCAGGCCGCCTCGGTCCGCGGCACGTTCGTCGGGTCGCCAGCGCCATTGTCGCGATCTCGCCGGCCCTTCCTCTCCGGCTTGGCTCGGCGGCAGGCCTCCACCACGGGCCCGGCGTCGCTTCTCGCCCTCTCTACTTGGCTCGCCCAACCTCGCTTCCAGATTCGCCCCAAGCCGGTCCAATCCGCCTCGTCTCGCCGACTCGGCCCATCTTGGGCGGTGAAGGCCGCCACCATCGTCTGGCTCATTTGCTCCTGTGTTCAGATTACCTTAGGCTCACTAGGCCGTAACATTAACTGATGAGTTGAGACCGGGATGGGTTTGGTTCAGGGGTTTTGCAGGGGTTGATGAAGATCGAGGGATGCTGATGGTGTTGGATCGATGGAACTGTTGCCGCTGTGGATCCGCCGCCTTCCTTGGCGCTGGTCGTCGCTGGGCGGCCATTCCCCGCCGCTGCTTGCTAGGTGGAAGAGGAGGTAAGCAAATGGATGATGGGGGGTGAATGTCGCTACTCTCTCAGGGGAGATGAAAATGGTCTTTGAATGGTTGGGGGATGTATGTTCGGGGAGAAGAATGCTTGCTGCCTGGGGGGAGAATGCTTGTGGGCTTGCTGTGGAATGGTTGGGGGGAATGTATGTCACTGGTCTTCGCTGGCCGAATTGTGGTGACATGGGGGATGAATGCTAGCCGGTGTTTGCCTGTGGGAGGTGAATGTGGTGAGAGATTGCTTTCCTTTCTTTATGGAGCCGAGGTGTCATTGCTTGGCTTGTGAGGGAATGGGGATGATTGCTGTGCTCTCTTTGGGCCGAAAGAAATGTGAAAGGGGTGTTGGTGCTGCTGCAGCTATGCTGCTATGGATGCTCTTGGGAAGAGGAGAAGGGAAGGGGGGCTGAACTTTGTATTAAGCTGCTGCTACTGAAGTACTACCACGCTCTAATGCGATTGATGTAAAGATCCTATTGTAAAAGATACTATTGTTGATTGGTTTATTAAATGAAATGGAATGCGAGTTTAAATAATTCTTGAGGCTTACTGTTGCAAATGAACTTGTGATGGATTAGTGAGATTGAATGGATGATGATAATATATGAATGCTAAAATGATGCCAAACTGGTTCTGATAACTAGAATTGCAATTGCTTGCTAAACGAACCCACTAACCAACGTACCGACTACAACTAACGGCTTAACAACGCTCGTAAAACTATCATTAGTTTACCGCTAACACAAGGGTTAATTAACGCTAACTAACGATTACTGCTACGCGATTAGGTCTAATTACGCGGGTTCTCACAGTTTTGCTATGATTGGTGTTGGCCGCACTGGGTATATCTTGTGAGTAATTTTGTACAACCTCTGCAAAGTGTTAATAGCCTATTCGAATAGCCGCGTCCTCGGTCATGGACATGCTTGGTGATTTACCCGAAGGGTAGATTTTATAAAAACAACGTGGAAGGGAAGATGTGTGAAAGAATTGAATTATGCTTTGTGAACTTTGTGGAGAACTCTTGTTACTTATTATTATTGTTGTTTTAAACTTACGCTTTCAATCTATTATTCATATTCAATTTAAATTGTTGCTTTTTGCAAGATAACCACAGAAGCCATTTCTTTTGGAATAAGCCATCATCTATATTTGCATTATGTGATATAACTTGTTGAGTACTAGATGTTCTCGCTCTTACTATAATCATCATTCAGAGGAAGGATTGAAGGAGTCAACTTTTGCTCTGGAGGTGTTCTTCGACGAGGTTGATCGTTATGTCTTGTTCCTAGTCGGTTGCCTATGCAAGTGATGGGTTCCGCTGAAGTTGCTTTTCATTCCGCTGTTGCTTTTTCTCTTTATTTGTTTAAGCCCTGTGTGGCTGAATAAATGTAAACTCTACCATAAGGTCAAAACCCTTATATGCTAATCAAATGTAGTCGTTTATTCCTTTTAATCGCTTGTATGGAATGATGTTCATCGATGTTGCCACTGTATGCACTAGCGTGATCCTGGACTAGTGCAGTATATATAGAGGGTCTGTATTTGCATATTAGGGTCCCAACAGTCTTTCAAGCCTACTGTGAGTGCATACTTAGATTCCCCTCGCATCTATTCTTGGCAATGGTGCACGAGCACTTTGGGGTGGAGTTGGTGAACTTAGTTCCCAATTCTATCACAACGTTGCGTGTGTTTGTTTGCCTCTGCGAGACGTACTTGGGGATCCCTACAGATCTATATCTCTTCAAGTACTACGAGATGAGCAAGCAACATGGGATCGTGGGCAGCTATGCAATTCAACTCCATGACGGGAAATCGAAGGAGTACATCCCGATGTACACCCGATCATCCTGGTCGGGATGAAGGAATAAGTGGTTCTACATGGACGTCACCAAGGAGAGCCGCCTTTTCTTTGCGGGCAAAGCCGTAGAGAAGAAGTCGTGGGATACGACCTCGAGCAGTCGAGGTCAGATCACCCCATGGATTGAAGCCATCAAGGACTAGAAGGAAGGAGGGTTGACCGGATGGCATGTGGTGAAGGATTGTATCACACACCAAATCAGGCTCCTGAAGGACCGAGCACATCCCATGTGGGATTACTCAGGGGTCAAAGATTCGACCAGAGACTACAAGGAGTATAAGTGTATAATCAACTTTAGCTCTTTAATTTATAATTTGAGCACATTTGTTGATTATATTGTTTCATTTGTAGACTTGTCGTAGAAAGAAATTGACGCTTAGGTCAAGTTCATCTACGAGAAGATTTCCCCGAATACAGAGGAGGCTCCTCAGATCCTTGCTGTTGTTTCCGAGGAGGAGAAACAGAAGCACCTAAAGGTAATCCATAATCTTACTGATTTCATCCTTGATGACCAATGGTCACGATTTTGATCACTAAGTAATATTCGTTTCTTGATTTTTTTTAGCAAGTCGACGTATTAGGGACCCGAGCCAATTTGGACATTGACTTGTGGTCCGCTAAAGACGACTCGGAGGGAGATCAAATCCCTATGAGTAAATGATGCCACCTTGTAATGATGGCAGACAAGAAGAAGAAGGATGGGAGTTCGAGCTCCATCCTTCCTCCGACCTCCCCAACTAGCTGCTCCCAAGCAGTTTCGACTACAAAGGACCTTAACATGGCCGTGGACCTTAAGAGGAAGGTCCCAGAGGTGAAGGTACCATTTTATTATGATACTAAAACATTCTCATTTTCTCCTTCGCCTGCTCTTGTCAAGCAAATAGAGAAGGAAAACTGGAAGAAATTCACTCCTTTTTTGAAGGCTACTACCATTCCAGCAGAGCCTGTGGACCCAAGAAGTCCAAGCCCCCCAAGTGGTCAAAGTTAGTTCCGACCACAATGAACAGGAGATTATAAAAGGAAGCACCCCCACAACATCAAGAAGCTCAACTAGTTGAGGTCGTGCAACCCTTGGTCATCTCGACCAGTGAGGCCGAAAGCCATTCAGAGGTTGATAGATTGAAGCTAGCGAGACTGGCCGAAGAGGAGAAGAAGAAGGAGAAGAAGACCAAACCTTCTTTAGGCAAAATATCTTATGGTTTCAAGATTGTATCTAGGAAACCAAGGTATGTAAAATTCGAAGACAAGTAATAGTACTTATTTTCTCATTTTACAACTTGATTTTCTAACTATTTCTTCCTTTATATAGACATGCTCCTTCAGTCCACAAGGAGGTTTCGAAAGAGAAACTTGTTGTCACTGAAGCTATGACCATTGGGGTGTTAGCTTCCCCAATGGTCGTGGAGGCAGAAGTGGAAGCGGTCGAGGATTCGACCACCTTTCCTCAGGCGACAGGAAAGGAAATTACAATCATCGAGCCTATCATGATTACTGAGATGTTCGTCCCACCTAAGGTCATGGAGATGGAGGTGAAGATGGTGGGAGATTCGACGACTCTGATGATCGAGTCAGTTCTCGAGGACATTATGTCCAGACAAGGGAATTGGCCATTTGATCACTGGTGGTAGCCGATCAAGTAGCGGCGGAAGGCTCCGACCAAGCCTCTACGATGGAGGAGAGGCTACTAATGTAGCGCCCTCAGACTCCCCAGGTGTGAGCTCCTCTTTATTCGATGAAGAAGAAGAACTCGACCTTTTTTTCTAGAATTTTTTATGTTCCAGAAGTCGGGACTTATTCTTGGAGACCATGCGACCGAGTTCCACATCTCAAGGATATACCAATCCGAGGGCTCATTTTTTACGGCGAACATATTCAACAAGTGTGGCGGGACAAACTTGTGGGACTCAATAAGTATCTAGACCCCGAGAAGGTGTACTCAATCTTTGCTCAATCGATGATCGATGTAAGTACTTGATTGCAAATATGCAACCTTGATGTGTTTGGGTTTATCATTTCTAACCTTCTTCATCATTTTGCTTCTTTTTCGGAGAGCAATCGAACAAATCGCAACTGCTGGCGAAATGACCAGGTGTAACATCCCAAATTTGGAGTGCTTTTGAATCCTTTAAAAATAATTTGCAACATCCCAAATTTGGAGTGTTTTTTAATCCTTTAAAAATAAAAAATAACCATTTGTATTTTCTTGCTTAAGTCAAAGCTTAATTTGAATTTTTAAAATCCAAATCATTTAATGTGAATAATCAAGAATTCAATTAAATTCAAAACCATCTTATTTAGGTTCCTTGGGTTCTAGAATATTTTCTGGAATTTTCTGGTAATTTTTGGAGTTTATTTGCTATTTCTTTGAGCTTGGTTTGCTTTATTTCAATTTCTGAAATTCAGAATTTCCTTTTTCTAGATTTTCCTTTTGTGCTAAATTTCTTTTTTCTCCAGCCTGTTTCCTTTCTTTCTGGCCCAGCCACCAACCCATCCATCGTCGGCCCACTTTTCCTTTTACCTCCGCTACCAAATTTCAAATTTCACAACCGCTTCCTTCCTTCCTCTCTCCCTCCCTCCCTCTCTCTCTCTCTCCGGTGGCCCACACTTGTAAGCCTCATCCTCCTCGCATGGATCCAAAAGCTTGCTTGTGGGAGGGAGATGGTGAAGATGATACTAGATCAATTCCCATAGATCCTAGTAAGCTAGATCACAGCAAAAGACCCAATCAAAACCCTAGAAACATAAAAATACCAAAAATCATCAAAGAGAGAGCTAGGACAAGATAGAACTCATCTGGGGGCAAAACATGCTTGGATTGATTCAAGGGATTGTTAGTTTACAACCATTCCACCATAGAGGACAAAAGCTCAACACTTGAGTACTCAATCAATCCATCGCCCTCAAACCCTAGCCTCCTCTATCTCCACTTCCCCAAATCACAAATTAGGGTTTCCTAGACTTGAGAGGATTGAGTGTATCGATGATCTAGTATCGATCTTACGAATGAATGTTTAGGGCTTCCTTGAAAATAGAACCACATAGAAAGAGATACATGGATTTATATAGGTTCGGGCTTTCTCCTTGGAGAATAATAACCCTACCCCTATGCTGCTGTGTTGACTATGCTTTTACAACTAGGCCGGAATCACTGGAACAAAGACGTAAAGACTTCTATCTATTGTCTCTAATTTCCTTCCGCTTGATCTTGCCCTGATGTACACTGACATTAGCCCTTATATAGCGCATGATAGGGTAGCAGTTACTCCAGGCCAAGAAGCGCCTCAACGTTGGATGAAATGCGCACGTTGATAGTAGTTATTGTCGGAGTGACTACACGTTTATACCCCACATCGCCTTGCAGTTACGTCAAAGATAGAGGCGTAATACATGCAGTTATTCTAGAGAATAACAACGTATACTAACTGCTTTATGTATTAAACATAGCGTATAAGAGTCCCTAGTCGATTGGGCCCACATGTCTGTAGGTTTTATCGACTATAGGGTGGTAGTAGTTGACCTGGTCGTAGTAAGGCTTACGACCATGGAGTGGTCATAGAAATGCTTACAACCATGGAGTGGTCGTAGAAAGGCTTACGACCACACAGTTAAGTTGTTCCCTTATTAATGATAAGTGGTATACTTATGAGCAATATGAATATATTGCTTTCTATAATAACAATTACATATAAATAATTAATTGAGGATTATTAGATCCTCGTTAGAGTGCAAATCCTGCACTCTTCCATTTTATAATAGAGGCTAGATCTAGAGAGAAAACATTATCAGGCACCCTTTAAGCTCACATACAAATGGGTTTACACTCAGGCACGCTTCTCAAAGCAGATAACAAACCGGGTCTCCCAAATCCGTCTCTTCGTGATCTTCATCTTCTCTTAACATAAACCACGTCTCATTGTGCCGCCTTGTGTTGCGGTTTCTCCAAGGTCACCAATCCGGTATTTTGGCGAAGATACCAAAATATCCCTTCTCGATCCTTCGTCAAAGGCCAAGTCCAATCAACGTGAAGTAATCCTACGTTTTGCCATGTGTAGGTTCATCAATGGCTCTCTTTATATCGACAAGTCTCTCTCATCCGGCTCCCATCGGAACCACCATGGCACTTGCACCGACAACCAAACATCTTGATGCAACCCGTCGCACCGAACTTCCCGTTAAGTCATCCTTATCCATCTTGCGCCATGCTTGAGTCGAACCACTTCACCCGATGTGGTGCCCCGTGTCATTACCCCAGAGGGTAATCACACTTAGGCATACAGATTACTATTTGTCTCCTCGGTAGGACACCGCTTCGACGAATAATAAGCCTTACCAAAGTCTACCCAGCATAACAATAAGATAGAAACTGTACTCTTTATTACAGCAGTTAGCCATGCAAGGCTATGATCTTTATTACAAGTAGTAATTTACAACTCCAAAAATGGGACTAAGTCCCCTTGCTTGCCTGCCATGCTCCACTGGTCGTCTTCTCGTCCCACGCGTCGAATATGGTGTCCATCTCGCCCAGCTCCTCGTAGCAAGCTTCCTCGCCTCCCGCGGTCTCATTGGCACCTGCGTGTTCTTTGTCCCACTCGGGATAGTTCCCGGTCGGACTAAGATCTAACAAAGGAGAATAATAGCAATGTTGAGTAGTAGTATACTCAGCAAGCATTAATAACAAAAATGCACTGGATGACTCGTCTCTATTCATTAACACATTTTCTAATCATCTCTTTTTTGGAAAATAATTCATCAAAACTTGAGTAGCAAATTTTAATACTGAAAAGACTACTTATCACTCGGAGAGAAGATAGACCCCTAGCAGTTCTCGTAGACTCCAATCCAGGAGACATGCATGAATTCATGATTTTGTATAGCACTGCGTAGGCTTGTACCGCTTTACCCATAGCTATTCTGAGCTCTCTCTAAGCTAGGTTCCATGCACTTCCTTTGATGCGAGTTCGACTTCAGAATACATAACGTTTCCAAGTTACGTGATTAAGTCTCCACCCATTACTTTCCGTCGGTGCTGACTCCGTCATCCACCGAGTTCCTGTAATGCTGGTCGGCTGGCCCTCTGGTCCCAACACTCCATCGCGCGGTAGTATATCGCCCTGGGTCCCCCACTTTCTGGGTTCCTCCCCATATTACTTACCTGTAACGTCCCAAAATTTAGTTTTTCAAAAATCTTTTAAGTAGTTTAGGTCTCTGGAAAATTTCACCAATTTTATTTGAACTAATAAAGCTTAATTGTGAATTTCCAAAATTTAAAATATTTAATTTGACTAATCTAAATATCAATTAAATCAAAACTAGTGTTATTTGACTTCTTTGTGTTCCAAGGAATTTTCTGGTATTTTTCTGAGTTTGTTTACTTTTTTTTTGTCTCCTTGATTTTTGGTCTTTTCTTTAATTCTGAAAATCCTTTTTTTCTCTCTCCTGCCACGGGCGTTACTGTTCATCCTCCCAAAGAGTCCAGAACCGAACCGTTCTGCTCCCGTACGTATCTCAACCTTCCCAATTTTATCTCTCCCTCCTCAGTGCATATAGAAGGAAACTAATCGCGTCATATTGAGTCTCTTGATCTCCTCTTCCAATCCCTAAAATTGGTTTCTTCCAAATCGCCCTCGTTCCAACGCAATCTGCTAAAGAATCGAGCTCCAATCAAAGGTCTTCTTCGTCGAGTTGCGGCTCCATCCGACGTCCTCCAACCGAACCGTCTAGGATGTCAGGAACCTATTCCAAACTTGAGACATACCTTCTCTAGGATGTTAGGAACCTATTCCAATCAAGGATCGTGAAGATCCTTGCCAAAGTTCCGACATTTTCCTGTTTTCGTGAAGGTTGCTTCAAAACCGAGTCAAAACCTAAATATGACCCAAACACTTGCTCGTGGGTGATTGATGATCAAGATGATCGTAGATGTATTCCCACATGTCGCAGCAAGCTAAATCTAGGCCAGAAACCAAAGGAAAACTCACGGATCAAAGAAAGCCCTAAAATAACAAAATAGAGAGCAAGAACGCAAAGAGACTCATCTTGTGAAACCTTACTTAGATTGATTTGAGATTGATATTGGTTTACAGCCACTCCATCCAGGAGGACAAAGACTCAACACATGAGCACACAATCAATCCAACTCTCTAGAACCCTAACCTCTCAACTATCCTCTCCCTAAAATACAACTTAGGGTTTCACGATGAAAGGGTTAAGGAGGTGCTGGCCAGCACCCTCCCCTATTTATAGTGGAGGCTAGCTTCTAGAAACAAAACCCTTGTTCTGGACCCTCGGTCATCTTTGTCTATTTTACGCCATGCTTGAATCCATTGACCTCACCCGGCATCCTCGATCGTTCTGGACCTCAGCTCTCCAAGCCTAGTCCCGATCATCCTCGCCGTTGACCGTTGTTGACCTCCAAGCAACCTGCACAACAATAGACCAAGAAATCGTTTCCGGGAACAAGTTCTTCGCAACTTGACCCACGTTAGTCAAAACATGCATCATGCAACACATATGCACTGAAACCCATGAACTTGACCTAACGAACAACCATCGCCACCAAGTTGGCCGATGAAACAAGTGAAAACCGATCAGACCGCCACTTTGGCCGATCTGACCACCCAGCAGGGACTTAGCCAAAATTTCTCCCTGGAAATCCGAAATGTACTAGAATTTTCAAATGAATAGAACTTTTGACTCGAAGCTCCAAAAATTATGAGACCAAGTGTATTAGAAACCCCTCTCTTGCCTACACCCTCTATTTTTTGCTCAGCTCCAAACTCAAAAATCTATTATGGCCGGTCAAACCGCCACCCATTGGCCGGTCTGATCGCCAACCACTTTGCCTGAGCCTGACTTGAGGCCTGGCCGGTCTGACCGCCACACAGATTGGTCTGATCGCCACACATTGGCTGGTCTGACCGCCTGAGACCTGACAGCACAAGAACTTCGCTGAAAACAAGTGTTTCGACAAACCTTCAACGCCATAGCCAATTGTATCATCATCCTAAGATCGTGAGCATATCCCCATGATATCCACACCCTTTTTATCTCCCTGTGAACTGGACCCTTGTGTCATGTAAGGAAAACAAATTCTTTTCCACTTCCATGTGGGCCAGCCAATTCAAATCTTCTCTGTTCTTTTGTCCAGAATGTGATTCTTCTCTGAAATCCTCTTTCTTGTTTTCTCTCTAATGAATGGACCATTTGTCATCCATACCATCCAAGCCATATATCCTTTCTCTTTCTTACTTGTAAACCCTACATGTCATCCACCCAATTAAAACCCCTAATTCTTTCTCTCTCTTTTATGTGGTCCCCACATGTCAGTCAACCTTGGTCAACTCTAGTTCATGAGCTTGGTCTACCGTGGACTAGCATCTCTCCGTGGACCTAGTCCATAGATCAGTGGTCCACATATCAACCCCTAATTCTATTTTTCTAGAATTCCTTTAATTCTAGAATATTCTTTATTCTAGTGGTCCCACATGTCACTCTCTCTACCTTTTTCTGGAATTAATTTAATTCTAGAAATCCATAAATATCAGTAGATCCCGCATGTCATACACTCAGCCATTTTTTAATATTTTTGGAACAGAATATTCTAAGAATATTCCGTAGACCCCACTTGTCAATTTCTCTCTCCTTTTTCCTTTTTTTGGCATTTTCCTTTCCGATCGAACTTTCGAGAGCTCGTTCTTTCTCATACAAACTCCGATTGAGGCCATTCAAGTTTCTGAATGAATCTAAATTAAATATCTACCTTACAACACCATTCAATTTCAATTTGGAGTTTATTTTATTTGTCTTTTTGAATTTTTTTTTTTTTGCGCTTTCTCTCTCGTTAGACATTGAAGTCCTGGAATCGTCCGAATGAGCTGAAGGTCAAGAAAATAGAAGATCAAAGATAAAATAAGAGCATCATTGTTGTAGCAAGGCGAGTTGTACCTTTGACCATGTTGAACCCAGTTTTTCAAAATTACTGCATTCTACTTTAAGTATTTATTTAAATGCTTTGGGATTAGCTATTCATCCAATTTGATTATATCCACCTTGCCTATTGTAATATCATGATCTTTTGTCACCTTAGCTTGGTTAATTATTAGTTGATCATTTTGTAATATCCACCTTGTCTATGACATGCTTGGGGATTTCACACGAGGCGTAGATTTTCATAAAAACAATTGGGAAGGGACAGCTGTGTGGTTAAACTCATATGGCTGTGTGAAAGAAATTATTTAGGCTTTATGTCCTTTGTGAAAACAATTGTTAAACTATTATTGTTTATTTTTTTTGAATTACGCTTTCAATCTATTATTTGTATTCAATTGCAAATCTTGCTTTTATACAAAAGAACCACAGAAGCCATTTGTTTGGAATAAGCCATCATCTATATTTGCATTCTGTGTACTTGTGTTTGCTGCAATCATTCTGATGAAGTGGAGAAGTCGTCGGTCAATAAGGTATACTTCAAGGATCGTGGAGAACTAGGTCGCGCTACCCCAGCCGATTGCCTGTGAGCATATGGATGAGCTTCACTGAAGTTATTCCATTACGTTCCGCTGCAGCTTAATTGAGCTATTTGCCTTCTGAGTCATTAATTGTAAGCTTTGACCTTAAGGTCTTTATTTTGATAATTATTGTTATTTGCCTATTTATTAGTCATCTTTGTATATGAAAGTGATATTTCGTTGGTGTTGCCACTGTGTGCAGTAACGTGATCCTGGACTAGTGCAGTATACACAGAGGGTCTATAATTGCATTTTTGGGTCCCAATATTATCCAATGTGGAGAGTATAATTATGTAACGGGTAGCATTTTCTACCCGCCAAAACAGGAAAATGGTTGGCACTTAAATTACGGTCTCTGATCTAAGTAAGAGTTTTGTAGGTCCTTATATATTAACCACATGTAAAAGGTCTCACCTCTTTCCTCACCTCTTCTTCTGTCACGGGCCTCGTTTACCATCCATAATAATTCTCTTTTCTCATCTCATTTCTCATTTCTTATCTTTTTCATCTTTATCTCTTTTATCCGATTTGATTTTGAGACATAGTTTTGATGCATGTACATATATGATACAACAATATACAGTTTACATTTAATATAACTATATTGATGTTCAAGAGGTAAGCTTGCCTATCAATGAAATCGGTATCAGCTACTCCTGTCAGCGTTGGTTCGTCCTCTGCAATTACATGACGGCGCGAAAGATAAATAATTAAGTAAATACTTAGTGGTATTTGGGTGCTACTAGGCGTACATTAATTAGGTTATTTTCTTTTTAGCAGGTTTTTATTTAATAACATTTTTCAGATCCCTTATTAGGTTAGCACTCCCCAACTGCGGTTATTCTACGGTCTAATGGCTCTATGATCGAGGTTGTTGATGCTCGCGTTTCATCGAACGATAACAAAATACTACACGCACTCGCATGCAACTAGGTTTATTCAATTTTACACATGCAAATATGCCTAATCGATTTTACGCCGGTGTTGCTTAATTTAAATATTTTATCTTGCTTAAATTATTTTCTAACGCTTCAGATAATTTGTTTAATCTTGTGAGTTTTATCAGTGACTAATTTATTTATAAAGTCTCTGATAAATTCTTCCCGTTTTTCCGCTTTTTAATTTATACTTACGGTTTATTGCTATTTATTTATACGCGGTTAGCAAAATTTATTTGGTCTAAAAAACACACGGCATCGATGCTGATTATTATTGGCGCTTATTTCTAGTACTAATATTTACTAGAAATTACCTATCTACCCTTTTCCTATTTCTTATTCTCTTTCCACCTTATCTCTTCACTCTTTCTCTCTCCTCCCGTTCCAATCGGCTGAACAGAGCCCCTAGCCCATTACAAACTATTTAAAATTTGCCGCAGTGAATAGATGGATTTCAGGATTTGCCTCTTATGTGTGTATGATATATAGGCTCTGGACCCATATGTTATAGGCACATAAAGGACAAATCCTGAAATCCATCTACCTTATAATAGCAAATTATGAAATCATTATTGCTTCTTCCTCATGCTTTCTTCTCCATCCCTCTTTCTCTCTCTCCATTCACATTTCTTCACTTCTTCTCCTGGGATTCCCTTGGTTGAAGCCCCCCCATGGCACCGCCTCCTCCAGGCTCGGTTCTAGGCGCCGTCGCCTCCGTCACGCCGTCGCCTGCTCGGCCATGCCATCGGCTTGCTCATTCCTCTGCGCCTTCGGCCCATGCGCGCACTTGACCGTGCCCCTGCCAGGCTCGGCCCGCCCTACTGCTTATGCTCGACCGGCTCCCAGCTGCGCCTCCCCTACGCCGCTCTATGACGCCCGCGCCTCTCTAGCGCCACCCCGTGCTTGGCCCGTGTGCCACCGGCTTGGGTTGCGCCCAGCTTGGCTCGGTCCGGGCCTGCTTGCCCCCCGCTCACTCCTAAGGCTTGGATCCTGAGCTGCGACCATGGTAGAGATTTTTGGCCTCTTCCTCTCCAAAGATTTATTTCCCCTCTTATGTGATTTTGGTTTTGCTTTTGAGTTTGATTTTTTTCTGATGTTAGTTGCTGCTTGCTTATGCATGGTGAATGCTATGTTGAATGTGGGCTACTACCACCACGGTTGCCATGCACTGAGTATACTCCCCCTCTTCTACTCCCTCCACTCTAACCCTCTCTCTGCTCCCCCCTTTGCTCTATGATGTTGATGATGGATGATGATGCTACTGTTAGTGGGTTCGGCTTGGGCAAAATGATCATGGGGACAGTGGTGGGTTACTTGACTTGGTTCAGCTAGTTTCGAAACCGGTGGGTCAGTTGGTGATGGTTCTGGCTCTGGAGCTTGGTTGGGCCCTGGTTGCCGTGGTCGTGCATTGGCAGTCTTGGTCGTCCCTTGTCTCCCTTCGGCTTCTGGCTCCTTGCCTTCTGGTCACCTTGTCTTCTCTTGTGGCTGTGGGTACTTGGCTTGCTTTGCTTGGTAGTGAGCTAGCTCTTGTGGGTTTGCTCATTGGCAAATGGTGGTAATGGTGGGTATGCCTAGGGTGCTTGCATTGGGTTGGCTGTGGTGCTCCTGGTTTCTTTGCTTCAGCTCTTTGCTTTGGTTTGTTCTATGGTTGGGTTGGCTCATGGCTAAGCCTGGCTTGCTCTGTGTATGGTGTTGTTGGTTTTGGGTGTTTTGCTTTGCACTGGTTGTGGTGGCTTTGGTTGTGCAAGAATGAAATGGGGTTAGGGAGGCATTGTGTGGGATGTGGCTTTGTGGAGGAAGAGACTTATGAGGGAGGGTTCGGCTGGTGATGGGTTATGTGAGGGAGGTGCTTCAGAGGCTTTTCTACGGCGGCTTACCGTGGGTGTTAGGCTAGGAAAAAGGAATGGGCCAATGTTTCATACAACATTGTGGGATTTTTCTACGGTTAAGGTAGTATAACATGGGTGACGGATTCTGATAAACGTTGGGTGATGAAACTTACAGATGTCTGACGGTAATCTTCTTTACTCTAACTTTAATTTATTACCTAAGGTCTGCCACTTGTCTTTTGGTTGTTTGGCGGACGATGGAAATGCAGCAAAGGTTCGGATTTGGCCGAGGAATGGGTTCAACTGGCTGACGAAAAATGGACAAGGATAGGCTTCGGCGACATGCATGCAAGAATTTTATTCTTTTATTCTTTTGTAATGTATAACTATTATTTAATCTTTTGTAATTAATTCAGTGCTTGTTTAATATTTTACTTTTACCTGCAATGAATTCTTGTAATCCAATTGAGAATGTAACAATGTTTTTTTATTACTTTTAAAATTCTTATTGTAATTTCTAGAGATGGATTCTTGTATTACTTTCTGAGTTTATATCAATGATTTTATTTTGCTTACAAGAAATTCATATTGCAATTTATCTCAGGGGTTATATTAATTATTGTTTGCCCGCTTGTAGTTGACTCTAAGTTTTAATGATGATGAAAATTTTATTTTGGAAACCCTATTGTGACTCTTGCGGATATAAACTTGTATTAACTATGGTGTCATGTGTTTGATATTAATATGAGATTATATTTGATTTGGTTTAGAAAATTTTAATTTACTGCTAATTATCAATCAACGTTGTTTAAGTTAGTTTGAATTTTTCAGGTTCTCACACCCAACACCCTTGATCGTTCTGTACCTTAGCTCTCCTAGTCTAGTCTGATCATCCTCGTCGTTGACCGTACTTGACTCCAAGTCGCATGCATAACAGTAGACCAATAAATTAATTTCGGGCACAAGTTCTTCACAAACTTGACCCACGATAGCCAAAACATGCATCATGTAACACATATGCACTGAATCACATGACTTTGGTTAATCCCATGAAATTCACCACTTCCCGTCGCATGAAACACTTTTGGCCGGTTAGACCGCCACCCTCGGCCGGTCTAACTGCCGCCTGGCCGGTCTGACCACTTTGGAATTTTCCCAAGTCTTAGACTACACTCTCTCTAAAAATTTCAAATTCTATCTAGTTTTTCCTCGAATCTCCATTTTCAATGAAACATAGTGCAAACTCATCACATCACCTTCCTACACAAGTGGTTTTTAGCCAATTCTACAAATCCTACTTTTCAACTTTCGGCCGGTTAGACTGCTGCTTTTGACCGGTTTGACCATCGTGCCCTGGTCAGTCTGATCGTCAGACCAAGGCCGGTCAGACCGCCCACAGAGCCAATCAGGCCGCCTTTGCCTGACAACCAGCTAAACATTGACAATTGTTCAATCACACTAAGATTATGATATCTACCCATGATCTTCACACATTGTTCAAGGTGCTTCTCTGCATTGTTATGTGAAACAGAGTGCCCGTTGATCTTCCAGGACGCTGGTGTAAAATTGGAATGCGCTAAATAAAATGAGTAATTCCATGATGAATTTTGGGATGCGAGTTCTTTTTTCGTACAATGGCTCTATCACAGATTTCAAATGTGAGCCTTTTACTTATGATGAGACGAGTGATGGCAACTGATCAGGTATAAGGTACGGGATATAATCCCTTGTCCATCCTCATTTATAACCTTTTCTTTTCGAAACACCCTCATTTATAGCTATTGCCTATTGGGGGCTATTTACTCTTGTCCCATCTTCAGCAGGATTGTACGAGGAATGGACCCAGGTACAGACCTAAAATCATGTTAAATTCAGTCCATTTTATAAGTTTACCTCATGGTTTGGTAGAAATATCATACATCCACGTATTAGGTGGCAGGCACAAATCAATTACATTTTTTTAGAAAATAGAAGAGAAAAAATTTCTCCTGATCTCTGCATCAAAGATGCACACAGCCTAATTTATTAAAAAGTCAAAGTACCACTAGAACCAACATTGTTAAAAATAGCGTAAAACCTTACAAATCATTCACATATCTATCCTTTAATAGGGGAATTCCCTATATTTTTCTTAGGTGCGACCCTATACGAGCTACTAGCTTGTGAATTGTCTACGACATATCGCCGTGCGCTGCCATCTAGAAGGTGTCAAGCCACCTCATCACCTCTAGATCTGTAGACAGTTGCTTCCCCAATTATCATTGAGCTTAGTCCACCACTGTCACCATCTGAGCTTGAATCATCGAGTTTTGCCGTCGTAGCGCCTGCGTTATGCCATCGCTCGATCCCAATTGGTCCCCCTTCCTATATGCCAGTTGTCGCTTAGACCCACCGGACTCGCCAGAGGAGGAGATGCTTGGGCAAAGTTGTCATAGATGTAAACGGGTTTGTTGGGTAATAATAACATTGGTTTTGCTAGTTCACCGTCACCTAAAAATCAAAGAAGTTCCAATTGATTTACTCACTTTTGGATCATGCGTGGAGATTCGTGCTCGAGGTCCTTTTCTTCTTCTCCGGTTGCCAGCGATGGTCGACAGCGGTGCCGAGTTAGGGGTAAGGTTCACCAGTGCCCCAGGGCTTAGAGGAAGGCCGAGGTGGCGGTAGACCAGTGGTGGGCAGCTGCAGCGATGGTGCGTCAAGGCGGCGGCAGCGTCGCCAGACGCGGGCGAGGAGGGTGGTGGGTGGTGGAGGTCCGCGGGGTGACAACACCGAAGTGGTTAAGAGGCGGTAGCCGCCGGAGACAAGGAAGAGGGCGGCGACGAGGCATCTCACCGTAGAGGAGGAAGAAGCAGCGACAGGGCTAGAGAGGTGGGGCGGAGGAGGAGGGCAGTAGGGGAGGTGCTCATCGGCAAGGTTCGGGGGTGGAGGCAGCACATGGGGAGGGCTCAGGCGACCGCGATGGGAGAGGTAGGGTTGAGGAGTGGAGTGAGCGGGGGATTGTAGGTTAGGTTTATATATTCTTGCACGAATCTTGGAGCAATCCAAGGTATTGAAAAGTGACCGGTATTTAG
The DNA here is from genome assembly GCA_036346405.1 of Phyllostachys edulis. NCBI lineage: Eukaryota > Viridiplantae > Streptophyta > Magnoliopsida > Poales > Poaceae > Phyllostachys > Phyllostachys edulis. The sequence continues at coordinate 33,797,133 of CM070555.1, read as the reverse complement.
CAAATTTTTGGGTAACTGATAAATAGACCCCCTAATAATATTATGGTCAAGGGAAATTGGAATAGTATGTTTGCAAACATATCAAAACATGGCTAGGCATTCTCCCTCTGAAAAAAAATAATTAGTGGAATTCAGAGAAAAGTGTACCACGATTATACTAAACGATGGCCCCCATTTAGAGCCATGGTTGATGTGGATGCTTGTACAAAGGATAAACAAAATTCCCGCTGATGGCAGCAGGCAATTCTTCTACTGTCTTCGCCATCTCGCACGCATGCATGCTTGCAACTTCGTTCCGTTATCCTAGCAACATAAAAAAGGAGTGTCCTCACCTACGCATCCTTGCCACAGTGTTGTTGGAATTTTTCATTTACCTTCGCTCTCTGTTCACTGTTTCGTCTGGAGATACAACGCTCGGTTCTTTTCTCTGTGAGGCCCGCTGGACCCTGCCCTCGTCGTGACGCTCGAAGTAATCGTCACGCACGAAGCAGCGCCTTTTTCTCCGTGAGACTCACTGCTCTCTGTTGCTTGTCGTGACCCATCTCCTATGCCCACGCAAAAGAACAGAGCTTCTCTGTTCCTGTATACGAACAACAGACAAGCAGCGCCTCTGCTAGTCCCTGGTTCCTTCACGTGATGCTCCTGTCTGGCAAAACACTGCGCCCCGCCCCGCTACTTTCTTGCCGCTGCGAGAAACCACCGAGACAAAGCCAAACGCAGAGAACGCGATAGAGTTTTTTTTTACTTTCGGGAGCACAAAAAAACATTGCCCTCTCTTTTTTTGGTTTTTATGTATATTTTTTTTCATGACAGCCCAGCTTTTCATAAAGCTAATAAAGGTTCTTACAAGAACACAAAGAGTATTAACGTTGGGGTTGCCAACTTACCAAACAGATCTAGATAAAAGAGAGCACTTCTAAAAACAGCTATTAGCAACAAATATACATCAAAACATCCAGATGCCAACAAAGGAAAAGGCATAAAAAAAACAGATCCTAGCCAGAATTGCTAAGGGCTATAAAACAACGCAGCCATCCTTCAGTTTTCTTCATGACATTGTCGATCTTCCAGCAGTTAGTTCCTCTGGAGAGATTGCGCCAATGCTGCAAGCAGTACAGGAATTTGAACAAGACTTCAATAGGTTGATTAGGATAAATCTTCTCAATAACTCCTTTATTGCGAATTTTCCAAAGGGTCCACGCCAATGCTGCAAAGCTAAATAAACTAAGATTGTAATTATTAGCACCCCTATCAACAAGCCAACCATCAAGCAAATCTTCAACAGAATCAGGATTTCTGTCCCAGAGGAAAACCTCTCTCAGACTACACCAAGCAAAATTAGCCAAAACGTATCTAAAAAAGATATGATTGGTATCCTCATCCACTCCACACAGCCTACACTTAGTTCCCCCCTTCCAACCCCTTAAACTAAGTTGAACAGCAGAAGGGATTTTGTCCAGATACAATTGCCAAAGAAAAATCTTAATCTTCAAAGGAGTTTTAAGGTTCCAGATTTTTTGTAGTCTCCAGTTCATCGCACCACCAAAAGCAAGATGTCTATACAAAGATTTGACCGAAAACTGGCCTTGCTTGTCAAGACACCAAGTTATACTGTCACTTTCAGCAGTGAGAGACACCCCATTCAGAATGGATTTCAGCTCTTCCCATTGCTCTTTTTCCATAGACCCAAAACTTCTGATGAAATCTATCTTCCAGATCCCATTAACAGAGCATTCATCCACTTTGATAAAAGGGTTGCCACAGATTCTAAACAGTTTATCAAACCGAATTTTAAATGGACACTTATCAATCCAGACATCTAACCAAAAGTTAATGGATTTGCCATTGCCAATAATATGGTTCACTCCACACCCAAACAAATTCCTGACTTTGTTAATACCTCTCCAGAATTGGGAGCCAATATGGGGATTAACATCTCTCAAATCACTCATCTGGAAATACTTGGCTTTCAGGATTCTGTACCATAAATCATCAGGTCTCTGGTTCATCTTCCAGAACCACTTGCAAAGCAGACAGTCGTTGAAGAGCTTAGTATTGATCACACCCAGGCCACCATATTCCTTAGGCCTACAAACAATCTTCCAGTTCACCATATGATATTTGAATTTGTTATTGACACCCCTCCAAAAGAATCTAGAACGAATCTTATCCATTTTGCCATGTATCTTCCCATTAAGTCTATAGAACCCCATAGTATAGGTAGGGATGCTACTCAGGCAACTGGTAACCAGAGTTAATCTTCCTCCAGAGGAGAGAAGATTACATTTCCAATTATCTAATCTTTTCTCCATCTTGCTTATGATATTGCTAGCAGACTTCTCTCTAATAATTCTGTCACCAACAACAACCCCCAAATAGGTGAGAGGAAACTGTCCTAATTTGCAATTCATCATCTTAGCCACCCTCTGAGCTTCGAAGATATCCACCCCAACAACAAAAACTTCGCTTTTATGGTAGTTAATCTTGAGGCCTGACATCCATTCAAAACAATAAAGTAGAAACTTGAGATTCAAGATATAGTCCTCATTGTATTCAACCATGAGAATAGTGTCATCGGCATACTGTAGAAGAGGAACCCCCATCAGAAATCAAGTTCGAGATCACCCCTTTAATGAGCTGGCTTTTTTGGGCTTTAGCAACCAAAGATGCAAGGGCATCTGCTACCAAATTAAACATGAGAGGCGAAAGGGGATCTCCTTGCCTTAAACCTCTATGAGTAGTGAAATATTTACCTACACTCCCATTGACATTGATACTCACTTTACCACCCTTAATAGAGCTCATCACCCACTTGATCCAGGTTTGATCAAAACCCCTTCCCATCATCACCTCTTCAAGAAAATCCCAACTAATTTTGTCATAGGCTTTCTCAAAGTCTAGCTTCAAAATGATGCCCTTTGCTTTGGAAAGTTTCATCTCATGTAAAATTTCATGAAGAGACACTACCCCATCAAGGATATTACGACCTTTAATAAAAGTCGTCTGACTTTTACTGATAATCTGATCGGCAATCTTACCAAGCCTCACAGCCAACAATTTAGTTATGATTTTGAAGCTCACATTCAACAAACAGATTGGTCTGAACTGCTGAATAGTGTTGGCGTCTTTTATCTTTGGAATCAAAGTAATAACCCCATAGTTCAAACGTTTAAGATCTAAATTCCTTTAAGATCTAAATTCCCTTCAAAGAAGTCTCTAACCATTCTCATGAAATAGGGTTTGATGCTACCCCAAAAGGATTTATAAAAGCAAACAGGAAAACCGTTAGGACCAGGAGCAGTGTCAGCATTGAAGCTATTAATCACATTCCAAACTTCATCCTCTGTATAGTCAAACAGCAAACTCTCATTCAAATCTGAAGAAATTTTATCAGTCTCCTACCAATGGCTACGGGCAATTTTTACTCCAATGTTGTTATCTTGACCAAAAAGGTTTTTATAAAACTGATAGATATGATTGGCTATGTCTTTTTCATCTGTCAAAGCACCCCCTTCAGCTTCTAAACTAGAAATAAAATTTTTCCTTTTCCTGCCATTAGCATAACTATGAAAATACCTGGTATTAGCATCCCCTTGAGCTGTCCACTTTGCACTACTTCGTTGCTGCCAATATTTCTCCTCGATCGTAAATAACTTTTCCAACTCAGATTCAGCTTTATATCTGATGAACCATTCATCCTCACATAAACCTTGCACTTCAGACTTTTGGTGCAAGGATCGAATAAGATCCAGGCAGAGTCTCTTATCTTTACTGAATTGACCATTCGAATTGGCACCCCAACCTCTAAGAAACTGTCTGAGATTAGCTAAACCCCATTCCAAAGATCAAGCGAGTACATATTATCATCGACTTGGAAGTATAACAGTGCCATCTCTTAATCACAGTAGTATGGAAATTCTCTTGATCCAACCAACTTATGTCGAAAAAGAATCTCCCTGTCTTCCTAGTAACTGTCTCCCCTGAGTCTAAAATAATAGGACAATGGTCAGATCCAATTCTTGTTAAACTGTGAGCCCTGCAAAAAGGAAAACGAGCCTCCCAACTAGTAGAAACAAGGATTCTGTCAAGCTCAACCATAACAGGGTTAGCTTGTTTATTAGTCCAGGTAAAGCGAATACCCCCTCTTTTGATCTCCATTAACTGGTTATCATTAATAAAACCATTAAAACTATCAATCAACCCCTGGTTAACATTGTCTGAATTCTTCTCCTCTGCACCCCTGATCAAGTTGAAATCTCCCCCTAAAATTAAAGGAATCATCACCCCCTGGCAATAGTCATGAAGCTCGACCAGAAAATCTTGGCTCAAACTATGATTAGCAGGCCCATACACCGTCATGACTTCCCATCTGAAATTACTGATCTTATGTCTCATACTCAAACTAAGAAAAAATCTGCCCTGATGACTGTCCTCCACATCACAAAGGTCTTTTCTCACCCCCACCAGAATGCCTCCCGAATGACCACAAGCAGCAAACCAGCACCAGTGATAATCCTTATTACCACCTAGAGCTTTGAGCTCCCTGTCCGTGAAGTCCTTCTTGATGGTTTCCATGATCCCAACCATATCACACCCCTCTTTCATGATAATTTCTTTTAATTGTCTCCTCCGAGCTGGTTTCCCTGTGCCTCTAATATTCCAAAAAAGAAACTTCATAAATCACTTTTTCTTCAAGGACCCACCGTCCTTCTTCAGTCTGCAGCTTAGTCTAGAAGACATGTTAAACCCCTTAACACCCCTTGACACACCAACCCTCTGGCCATCTAGGTACTCGACACCCCTCTTGGTATCATTCACATCCTCATCCTTTTGTATATCAGCTTCACTTTCTTTTGAAGCCTCAGCTTGAGCAATAGCAAATCTAGCCACTTCTTGGGCTTGCATGGCAGAAATAACCTCTTTGGAGGTAACAGAAGAAGTGCCCAAAGATATATCACAAGCACTAGCTATGGATTCAAGATACAAAGCAGAAGCATTATTTAAAATATTAAAAGGGTTATGAGAGGTACCTTGAGCTTCCACATTCTGAATAGATTTTAATTTAGCAGCTTTCTCTTGCATAGGAATGCCCTGATCTTGAATGCGACTACTCTTCCTACTAGGCATTAAAGGTTCTTTAACTTTGCTTCTACCCCCTTTCTTTTTAGCCAAAGACCAGTCCTCAGTTGGATTCTCATCAACAGGAATCAACCTTCCATGCCCCTTCCACTAGATAATGGCTCATCAATAGCTAATTGACTATTAGACACCTCACCAACAAAGCATTTTTTTTCCTTCAGGACTGTCTCCTTCAACCCCCTTGGTCTGCTCAATTAACTCAAGACTTGGCTCAAGATTCTTTTCTTCTTGACAACTAACAGAATTGCTTTTCTTGGACGATAGCTGAAGACAAGGCCACAGAGTTGAAGACATCAAGGTGGGACCCATATCAGTATGCACCACAATATCTTTGGAAGTCCCTTGAACCAAAGCCAGACCATCTTCAGATTTATCCTGTTCAAAAAGATCTGACCAATCCACTCCCCCGGCACTCTTATCATCCTGTTGACCTACCATATTAGAATCCTCACTTGGAGGGAAACTAAAGGCATTAGGTAAAACAGGAATGATCTGACAATCAGAATTAACTTGCACAAGTTCTTTTCCCTGAACAGTCTCCTCAAAATCTTGACACCCCTGATGTTTGGATTTATGTTTATAGTTATCTCCCCCATCCTTGTGATCAGAAGTTTGTTGGGAGTCTCTCCCAAACCTTGCAGCGAGTTTTTTCCATCCAGAGTTGTGAGAGCTACCACTAGACTCCTCCTTATCCTTATCTTCCTCATCGTCTTTCTTTTTATCCTGGAATTTAGGTTCTGTCTCTTTCTCATAGCCCTTTCTTTTTTTTCCTCCAACCCCTTCAGCTTCAAACCGAATTTCATAGCCTACAGCGTTAAAAAAAAATATCTCAACATAACAATTAATACTGTCAGGGTCTCTGCAATTCACTTTCACTCTAACAGGATCCACCCTCATAAGACTAACCTCATCCACCTCAATTGGATCTCCAACAGTACAAGCCAGATCTTTAACAATTTCTGCTGACTTGGCCGCATTAGGAATACCAGACACTTTCACCCAGGTTGGAACCAAAATAGAAGAAGCATCAGGATCCAGTTTAGATTTCTCAACAGTAGCTTTAATAGAATAGAGAGCCAGTTCCACTTCCTGAACCTTAGACCAAGTGTCCAGAATAGCTTTGGAACGAAAGACAACCGCATATTCTGAAATTGACAGTCTCCTAACCTTCCAATCCCAATCATTTTGAATAAGATGTTTGAGTTCTGCTTTAATTTTCTGAATAGTGGCCACCCCTTCTTTAATATGAATGATACCAGTGGCTGCCTGTTGCTCCTCCAATTGCATCCCAGGAACCTGCACACTATAAAACCCCTGACCAGGTATCCCATATCCATATAATTTCAGACCATGTTGCTTTTTATCATCCGGACAGCTTGAAGTCCAATGCCCTTTCTTCTTGCATTTGTAACACACCGGTGGGTTGTTGCACCTAGCTTGGTGATGTCCGGGCTGAAGACATCTGTAGCATGTAACTTTATCCTCAGCGCGTAACACCCCGTATTAGGACCAATATCACCCCAAGTTTTCTGTTGATCTTCAAAATTACAGAGTTACAATCGGATCTCTAATCAGTATCAAAAAACTCGGATTCTTACCAAAACCAGAAATTCTAAAACGAAAACTAACAAAAAAATTTACCAAAACGAGATTAACACTATCAAGTGTGCCATGAAATGATCCAGCAAGATTCTTGCTAGGACTTCATGACCTCCACTCCGTAGATGGCAAGCGCCGCTGCTGCAAGCAGCACCATGGCGGACCAAGCCAGTATGGTGATGGGCGCGTTGAAGCTAACTCTGGCTGAATTGCCGGGCCGGATGGTCAGCAACATCAGCCCGAGGCCGGACGCAAACGCCGAGGTCAGGAGAAACATGCATAACTTGATAGCGACCGTCTTGTCGTGTGTTTGATCAGTATCCCCAAGAAAACCTCCGAAGATCGCCATGACTCCCGCCAGCGAGTACGCCGTCACCTTGCTTGCCAAGTCGGCCATCCACTTGAGCTGCGTCTCTCGGTTCTCGTTCTTAATGCCGTCACCTTGCTCGCCACGCTGTCCATGACCCACTTGATCAGGTGCATGTTGGACGGTGGTGCAATGCTGGATGATGAAGTGGACGATGGCTGCGAAGACCAGAGAGACAAACGCGGCGAACAAATAGAACTTGAGAATCACAAATGCCGCCGCTAGAGCAGCGACCGCAAGCGAGCAAAGTAGGACGGCATTGGCAATCCTGATCACTCGGACGATGAACCCTCGGAGATCTTCGCTGTTGCTCTCTAGTACCTTCATCAAAAGCATCATCAGGAGCATGCTCACCACGGCGGTGCCGAACATGAACATGATGGCTACGTGCACGGCGGCGGGGGTGGCGCCTCCTCCCGAGTGCTTGTACGCGCCGAAGAGCATTCCGACAAGGCCTGCAAACGACGAGGCCGCGATGGCTCCGGTGATCTTAAAGCCGGCCTCCATCTCCACCTTCTGCTCTTTCAACATAGCGGCCGCCGCCGCCGCGCCCGTGGCTCCCTCGGCCTTGCGGCTCACGTAGCAGTGCAGGAGGGCAACCGGCACCGACACCAACCCAAAGACGGCGAGGCCGACGTAGACGTAAAGCTTGTACGGCCTGACCAGCAGCAGGCTGAGCAGTGTCAGCGCGGGTAACACCCTGCAGACGTAGAAGAGGCATTTCGAGATAGCGCGATGGGGCCCGGAGACTTCTTGGCTTTCCGGGAGCCCGAGCAAGAGCATGCTCAGAAGCATAAATGAAAAGCCGCAGATGAAAGACGCGAAGGCGAGCAACATCGAGATGTCGAGGCGCAAGGTTTCCCGCCCCTTGCTGACCCCTGGGCCGAGGAAGAAACCGGACAGCATCACGGCGAGGAAAAGACGGCCACCACGGCGCCGAACTCGATGTCCTTCTGGTGCTTGCCCGTGCCGCATTGTTCATTCCCCTTAGACGCTTCCTTGTCCTGCATAGGCCAATTGTACCTAGACAGTTAGTTTTATTTTTTTTGAGATGCAGACAGTTTAGTTTCAGTTCGACGCTTGATGCAGTTTCAGTTCGGTGCTTGATGCATCAGTTAGTTAGGTCAGCACTTGTGTAAGAAATGTATGCTTAATCGCATATTCATACCGAGCTAACCCTACTTTGCAAACCACGCAGCTAGGCACAAATGATCCGGAAACATTGAGTACATTGAAGGTGGTCTCACTCACAATTAATTTATAACAACAGCAATTAATAAATCCAAACGAGACGCAAATGCCCCACGCAATTGCAAAGCCAAATGATACAATGGAAGAAGATTTTCATATGTGAAAGTAAAAGCGTATTCGTCTAAAAATAGAGTTCTATAACCGATTAAGAATCTACGTCGAGAGCAAACATATAGAATGCTCCCGACAAACCTTACCCTAATTGTATACTCCATATCTACCTCATTGCTCTATTTATATGATTTTAGGGAATAAATCAATCAGCTAATGCTTATCAAAACCCATTAAAATTTTCCGGTATTCTTATGAACAAAAAAGTATAATATTGTGAAAGCACATCTTATGACAAATATATTGGTGTCATTTTGGCATGACCAATCAAAATAGAATTTCCTATTTGTTAGTACTTGAATTTTAATTTTTTTTAACTGAATACAACTATATATATAGAGAAAATTAGTGACTTACAATACGAAATGGGGTGAGAAAGTCATTTTTTGCCTTGCAATCGTGGTGCACCACTTGTTTTTTTAGCAAAATTTTCCCTTTCCCTAAGCGTCATTTATTTTGTTTGGAGTGTGTCATGCGGTAATGATCTTTTACCTGAACAGACTGGCGACTTCATTAGGACTTGTTTGGTTAGTCCAAATTTCCGACCTATCCCTATGAATAGGCCGGGATTTTAGTTGAAAATCCCGGCTCATCTATAGGGATGTATCAGGAATTTAGCCTCCTAAACAAGGTCTTAATGTAGCAGCACGTCCCGTCGATATTGGAGGAATGGGTAACTCCAGCGTCATCTGCCAATTTGCCTCCAGTGTACTGATCTGGACTCTGGAGTGTGTTTCTTGTCTTTGTTTTGAAGAAACACCGGTGCAATTATATGGCATCTGCTTAGGACGGTGCAATCATATGAGCACGCTGTCTTCTAGTCCAAGAAAATACTAGTGCAGAAATAACTAATACTAAAGCTCACACAGTACTGTACTGCTGTTTGTCATCGATCCGGCATTCGGCCTATTGTATATTTGTATTCGGTCGATGCTGCCACATCGTCTGCGGGACAGGGAGTAGCATTATCGTGTGGCTAGACCGGCTTCCGACCACCAGCCTTCACGAGCTCCACGCATTAATCTGGACCGCCACGTTAGAAGGATTGGATATATCCCGCCCAGCCGGCGAACGGCGGTCGTGCCGGCGGCGCGGCCACAAATGTATATAAAGACTTGGAAAATTCAAGCTTGCCAAGCAGCCGGTACCTGTGGCTGTGCGGGCGTGCCTGATGCACGCGTCGGCTGAGTAGCTCCGGCGTTCATCTCTCGAGACGGCGAAGCTGCATACACAATCGACAAGGCAGCTATACAACTTAGTTTCTTCATAAAAAAGAACTAGATAATACAAAGGAAGAAAAAAAAGAACTAGATTAAACGTGAACCAGGGAAGCCAGCATCGATCTATCGGAGTGATTGTATCCGAGCCGCGGTCCTTACCTTCCCTTAGATCCACAATAATGTGCCGGTCCTTACCCTCTCCGGTCTGGTGGATGACCTCGTCACTCATGGCCACGGTTTGGGCTTCCCTTCTGCAATAACTGAAATTGAGTTGGTAACCAGTCAATCATTAACAGGAGGTCGACAAAAGATGTAATGCAATAAAATATAAATGGATCATGTAGCTAGTTTCGCGAAAAGAAATCACAAGAGGGAGCTGGAATCTAGCTATCAGACCACCACTCTAATTTTCTTGCTGTCTTCTCTGAATCTCTTGTCCCTCCCCATAACTATCACATAAGATATCATGATTATGCCGAAATTATCAAGTATTAGCACTTAGCCATGGCAATCCGTACTTGCATATAGCATGCGCGGATATCATAAACACTTGCAGCTTGTTAAGAACTAGCTCCTTGTCCAAAAGTAAAAAGGAAAATCATCCAAATATATGGGATCTTGCCGGGTCAAGTTCGTCAGCTCCCAGCTTGTTTAGACGATGGAGTCGATATCTAACTAAAATCTAATCTAAACTTTAAATTCTAGTGAAATCTCCGAACCACGGTCAAAAAAAGATATCTTCAGTAAAGAGCTGGCTCGTCAAATCAAAACTGAAGCACACTTTGGTAAAAGCAACAAGAAAACACAAGCAAATTAGGAGCCCAACTCACTTGGTGGGAGGTGTGGGCGCACACCCCACCCTCCACTATCTATGTTTGAGTTCTCTTCAGGCTCAGATTTGGATGTCTATTTCTTTTTAATTAAATTTATACGTAGTTCCTTCTGCATATCCTACGAAACAAAAGCAAATTAACGAAGAAAGGAGGCAATACAGATCGAAAGGAAAACCACCAACCAACCAAACAAACCTGCAGGAAAACTATTTATGTTAACTCTGCTCGGAAAAAAAGATGACAAAAGCTAAAACACGCCCTTAGAAGCTAGGGCTTTTTGCGTAAGAAAGAGAGTTATTCCCAAAAGTTCTATTTTTTGCAAGTGAGGATGAAAATATAAATGAGTTGCTAAGGTCATACCAAACTCAAGCTGATCTTTTTGGAGAAGTAGACGACCAAAGTACCTCCTCGATCTGCAAATTTGTTTCATTAACAAGGGACAGCAAATTCAACGATGATAATAGCCTGCAAATGAGATTAGAGCAAAAGAGGAGAGAACAATGACCAACCACGGACGTGAAGCTTCCGAGAAAAAGAAAAACAGCGGCGAGCAGGAGTTTCCAGAGGGATTAACAAGGACAGAGAAGCTAGAAATCTCCTAACCTCGAACGCGGAGGAAGGCTTCGCCGAAATTGTACCCGACGAGTGGCCGGAGTGTGTGTTGTGCATTTTATCGATAGCGAAGCGAGGCGTCCATTTTATCGATAGCGCATGACCGGTGGTGACAGGGACAAACGGCCGGGACGCATAAGATGATAAGATTGTCAGGTACGGGAGGTACGATGACCAGTGGTGACAGGGACACAGGTTGAAAACATGACACATTCTAGATGCGGTCATCGTTTGCTCCGGCGTTCCATGAGCGAATGAATGGGCTAAAGACTGGACCACGTACCACGCACAAACTGATGGCCTGCCTTCAGGTCATCAGTCTATTTGTTTCTTTGTTTTTATTGAGTCGACAAAAGACTTGATTTACTTGTGTTATCAAGATTTAATGCCATCAGGTCTGTCATACGATACATTATACGCGCACTTCGTATTTACGGTCCGGTTTTTATTCCTCGATCGCTAGATAATACATAGAGAGTAAAATGGCACGTAGGACAGAACTCGTGAGAATGTGCCACTTAACTTTCTGAAGTTACATTTTACTCTGTCAGCTCTCTGAACTTACAAGGTTGTATCACTTATCTCTCTAATCTTGTATTTTACTTTCTCAGCTTCTAAACATGCAAGGTTGTACCACTTAGCTCATTGAACTTGCGTTGAAGCGAAATTCGTCGGATGCGATGCTATTGGCGTTCGTCAAACTTAGCGGTGAAGGCTATGGCGAGCACGGGAAGAGGAGAAGGCAGGGGTGGCGACATAGTACTGCACACCATACGTGTATTTCTCAGTGGCCGTGATTGTGATCAATGGTTGAAAGGCACGTGGATTCCATCCGTTCCGCACAAGGAACGAGGAAATCGAGGCGGGAGGTGGTGGCCGGTGGGTACGCTCGGCTTGACTGGGAGAGTGGGAGGTGATTCTATCGCCATCGGACCGTTCAATCAAAGTCGCTGGCCACGTGACGCTTCGCTGCGTCTTGCCAGTAAGCGCGCATGCGGCGGCGAACCTCGCACTCGTTGCACGCGAATCGGCTCCCGTCCCTGCCTCCACAACCGCGTCCAAATGGAGATTAAAGGTTTGTTTGGATAGGGAGGGATTAGAATCGATCTCTCCGGATTGGAAGGGATTTTAGTTTAAATTCCAACTCAATTCCTTCGGATTGAGTCGGATCACAGTGTATCCAAACAAGCCTTAAGGGTGCGTTTAGTTGGGTGAACCAGGGTGAATAGGATAGGATGGTACAGAATGGATGGGATGATACTAGATAAGATGATACAAGTATGGTGTTTGGTTGGTGGGATAGGATGATACATGATTTTGTTTGGTTGGTGGAATACACTTTGGTTACTATTCATCCTATTTTAATTATTTAGTGAAATTTTGTAGAATAGTGGTAAAGATAAAGATTATATAGATAAATAGAAAATAAAATTATAAAACCAAAATAACTTGGTTCACCTCAATTGAAGTTTGCATGAATTAGTTATGAATTTTCTAAACTCTATTCAACAACCTAAGCTAGGTTTGAATTTAGTTTAAGCTAATAACACTTGAACAGTGAGGTTTCAAATTTTATTTGAGTATTAGCACATCCCAGAACCTCCTTGAATTATTTTAGGATTTTAGAATTTTTTTTTTGCTATTTTTTTGCTATTTTATAGAGCCAGGTCTGTTCGGAGTCCGAACGTCTCCTCTAATCTGGACGGTCCGATTCTGATCGGACGGTCCGGATAGATCCGGATTCTATAAAATAGCAAAAAAATTCTTAAAATCTTGAAATAATTTAGAGAGGTTCCTGGGATGTGTTAATACTCAAATAAAATTTGAAACCTCGTTATTCAAGTGTTATTTGCTTAAACTAAATTCAAACCTAGCTTAGGTCGTTGAATAGAGTTTGAATTTTGTGTGGGTTGAATAGAGTTCAAAAAATTTGGAGAAAATTATATTTAATCATGATAAATATTATAGTATTTGAATAAATTATTTTTACAGAGATCTTTATAAGGACTTAAGGGGTTTAATGCATTTATAAATTTCTAAATGAATTATTGTTGCACTGAAAAATCATTTAATTTCAAAAATGCATAACTATTTCTTTTTAACTCCAAATCCAGCGAATCCACGTGAGCGAGCGCGACTAGGAGGGCGTGGTTCAACCAATTTTTCGGAATGAGTTGATACAGCATCTCCAAGGAATATTCTATAAAGTTGAACCATGTTATCCAGGATGGTTTGGTACCATCCAACCAACGGGCTTGGCTCGTTAAGGCTTATTAAGAACACAGGCTTGGCTCGGCTCGGCTCGTTAAGATAACGAGCAAAAACCCAGGCTCGACTCGGCTCGTTAAAAACTCGAACTCGGCTCGTTAAGCTCATTAGGCTCGTTATCAATAAACATAGTGAAAATCTTAAAATGTAAGGAACAATTCAGCCATTGACCACCCAATGACCCAAACATGCACATGCTAGGGATACTGGAGCAGGGCAGGACCGAGCAGCAACAAGCAGTAGCTCAGGGTAGAGCTGAGGCAGCGAATGGAAGAGTGAGGCCGGACCGAGGATGAGTGGCAAGAGTGAGGCTGGGACCAAGAAGGAGGAGGTGGCGGAAGGGGAGGCCGGGACCGAAAGAGGCGGCGGCGGAAGAGGGAGGTCGGGACCGGAGGAGGAGGCGAGAAGGAAGAGGAGGCAGGAGCTCGGGACTGAAGGCGAGCCAAGGAGGCAGGAGGAAGAGGAGACCGGACCAGAGGAAGAGGCGATGGTGGACGAGGATCGAGTGAGGCCGAGACCGAGGAGCAGGCCTGAGAGGCCGGATGGATGTCGGCCACTGTCTTTGGCGTGGGATAGTAGGGTGCGGGACGGGGACAGGTGAATCAATCAGGGACAAGGCAGCACAGGGAAGGAAGGGAGTAGGGACCTTAGGGTTAGGGTTGCGCTGCGCTTGCCGCGTGCGCTACTGGGCTTGGGCTTGCGATTGCGAGCGACGCTAGTACGCTGCGACGGTGAAATGAACTGAGCCAAACGAGTTAAATGAGTAACTCGCGAGCCAGCTCGGCTCGGCTCGTTAACAAAACAAGCTTTTTTGCTGGCTCGACTTGTTAAGGGACCGAGTTCGAGCTGAGCTGGCTCGCGAGTTTCGAGCTTTTTTTCCACCTCTACAACCAACCAAACGTCTGAACACACTCATTTTCCAAACCAAACCATCCCGTTTAACATAATACATTCAACCAAACACACCCTAAAACAATTCATTGCGTCCCACGCCAAATGGAGATTATCTGATCTTGTAGCACGGACGACGCAAAGTAAAATCCACGACGTGTCATGTTGGGGTCCACGAGGCGGCTATTATCACGGTCGCGTTCTTGTCATTTTCATTGTCAACTTGCCAAAGGTTCCCGTACGACCCAGCTCAGAAGTTCACGAATATGTTCCCGGGAAGTGGTGTGGAGACTGTGGACTGGAGTACTAGAACAACGACTTGTCTACCCCGAATACAATATTAGCACTGATGACAGTGACTTTGTATGGACAATTTGAAAGAAGCTGCCTCATTCGTCAGCTCTGCCTTCTTTTTCTTTTATGGCAACTACTCTTTGGTGAATTTTTGCCGGCATTATCACTTTTACCTAATGTATATCACTAACTGATCGTAAAGAGTTGTGAACTGATCGTAACTAAGTATGAATTGGTCATAACTAGGTATGAGCTAATCGTAAGTGATAAGAATTTGGTCATAGATCATATTGCATTAAGGTTCGTCCGATATATTCTATGTGTGTTCGGGAATCGTTATGTGTTGTTAGATACCGCTGACGACTCGTGGTTGAAAAAGAGTTTCCGAGTCACAACTAATTACACATGAACCTATACGGTCACACACTTAAAGGACTAGGATTTGATTTGGACGGTGATCCGCATTCTTGTAGGCCACATGTTCCTAATGGGCCTCGAGTTCGAGACCCATCAAGGGTGCCTATATATAGAGGGGCGGTGTCATGGGGTAAAGTAATCTTTTGAAGAACCCCGAAACCCTAATAGCCACGCCTTCCTCAACCACGCTGCTGATGCTAGCACCCCAGCGTGTGGTATCCCTGCCCTGTACGTGTGGATACCTTAGAGGTGTTGTTGCGAAGCATCAGCACTATGACGATCCGCAACTCGTGACGATCATCGGAGCATGAGGAGAAGACGCGCGGCGAGTACGACTACGATTGCATCAACTCGCTACATCGACTCTACTTTCGCTACGAGTCGGCATGTCTAGTGGTAATCTCGTGATCTATTACTAGCGGAGGTTTCTTGGTTGCGCAGTAGAAATTTTTGTTTTGTGCTATCGTAGCCTTCCCGTAACCCAACACTATGT
This sequence comes from Phyllostachys edulis, assembly GCA_036346405.1. NCBI lineage: Eukaryota > Viridiplantae > Streptophyta > Magnoliopsida > Poales > Poaceae > Phyllostachys > Phyllostachys edulis. The sequence continues at coordinate 33,781,638 of CM070555.1, read as the reverse complement.
ACTCAAGTATGCATGCACCATGCAATGAACACACACATATGCAATTAATATTTTTTAGCAAAGGGAAAGAACAGGGGTTAACGTGTGTAATTATTGAGGCGAGGTTAATTAGTTTGTATTAATTAATTAGTTTTCAATAATAAGAAAATAGAAAAATAACGACAGCATGCACTGGTAGGTATTCATGCAGCTAATTATTTCGTGCTAGTTATTTTATGATCATTATCAATCTTCTCACTAATATTCCGTCTATTTCATGTGTTGCAAGCCATGTCTCTACCGGCGCTTCTCGAACACTTCCACGATGAGGACCACCAGTGCAAACTGTGGATCGCCGGTGACACCGATGGCCCTTCACCCCTGCAGCTTTGGGCGGGGAGGGATTCCTAGGAGATGGACGGTCGCTATGTCCCAATCCTCTGGAGCACGAGCTTGTTGCCCCTTGCAAGGCTGGTGTCCCTCGAACGTCGGTTCCGCCTAGACACCAGCCTGCAGTCAACACTTGTCGACAGGTGTAGACTCGAGACGCACACCTCCCACTTTTGGTGGGGTGAGATGACGGTCACCCTGCAGGGCGTCTCGCTCTTGACCGGTCACCCCATCTGGGGTGAGCTGCTTGTTCCGGGCCCTCCGTCGATGCATTGGAAGGCCAGCCGAGCAATGTTCGATCAACCACTCCGGAGGTGAGTGGCGCACGGGCGCCCCCGCTTGGCCGATTCGATGATTGTTCGCAGGGTGCACCTTACGAGGTCGTTAGGACACACCTCGTAGGTTACCTTCTTCAGCTCTTTGGTTGGGTCCTGTTTCCAACCACGCAGGGCCATCGGTGCTACCCCAGCTATGTCAGCCTCACCGAGTCGCTGGTTGACGTGGGAGATGGGCGGTCTTGATATAGTTGGGTCACCGCCCTTGCGCCACATACCGGGGTTGTGTGACGCTTCACTGTGCAAGCATCGGTGGTACCCCGTACTGGCTCGCTATATGCTCCTCGCGAATCGCGGAGCTAGGAACACTTCTGGCCGACGGCCGCCCATCGAGGTAGCGGTGCACCAGTACGGCCCCTCGATCGACGCGATAGACGGGCCCACCATGGGCTCACGGTGGACTGCTGGTCATTTGCGCTGGGCCAAGGATAGGCCGGTGAGGTACTACGCGTTGTACCACAACGAGTTCAAGTCGTTGCACGAGAGCGACATTATCTGGTGTCCATGGTATCCAGATTTCCTACTCACGGTAGCTCCACACGGGTTGTCCGTGCAATGCCTCCAGGACACGGGACTATGGACGACGACCTGCCACCTGGTGTTCGCACATATGGTGGAGCTTTACGCGTCGCAGCGCGTAATGCGATAGTTTGGTCAGTACCAGATCGTGCCCCCTAGATGACAGGCTCCTGTAGCGAGCTGTACACCTTTGAGTCAAACTCCATCCGAGTAATGTTTACAGTCCTTACGTTTTCTTTTGTAACATCAATTATTTCAGAAATGTAGACAATCGAGGGCGGGTGGGCATACTCAGGACTGGCGCCCGATCCAGGAGGAGTGGACTACGACATGGACGAACAACGCGCATATTGATGTCTGGAATGAGCCACGTCCATACGACCAAGATACGTGCGGTGCGTACTTGGAGTGGTACGTGCCACGGACGCGTGCAAGACTCACCATTCCTCCACCGGAGTGCCCGGACCGGATGACATCGCAGACACGCCACGAGAGCCTCAGCCTCACGTACAACCGTCACAGCGCTTCGTGGCGTGACGACACCGTAAGACACTTACAACCTCTGGTCGTTTCATTGACAACATTCGTACTCTTCGTTAATGAACTCATTATGATGTCACTACAAGCGGTGCGGCAGCGCCCAGAGGCGATTGGAGGCCGCCCTCCGTAGCCCAGATAGAACCCCGGCGGGATATAAAAAAATTTGAAGCACATCGCGGGTTGCTGCTACACGCAGCGACGTGACTCGATGAGTCAGCTTTGCACAGTGACGTGACCCGACGTGTCAACTTTGCGCATCGATGTGGCTCAACATAACGACGTGACCCGATGAGTCAGCTTTGTGCAGCGACGTGACCGACTAAGTCACTTTATGAAGCGACGTCTCGACATACGACGTGACTCGACGAGTCACTTTTGTGTAGCGACGCGGACCTGACGAGCCTCGTGGTCATTGCCTCGTGGATGCAGATTTTCAACCGATTATAATTCACCACAGACGCAGCTACGGCCGAGATATAAGTACTACCCCTTCCACGCCGTGTTCTCCTGCATCCAGACTACAACACAATCTCGTCTAGATGGACAAACACTGGGAGGAGGTCCGTGAAATGCAAAGTGAGTATGCGGCCCAGGAGGAACAAGGGGAGTGTGCGAGGAGGCCACCTCCCCGCAATGATGCCGCCCCGCGTAGCAGCAACCCCTACCATAATATCCTAACCGAGCATTCGCCACAACACCTGTCCGAGGGGGAGACGTCACCCCTCTGTTGGTGTAGGGACAACTGCAAGTTCTTCAAGTCCAAGCATCGGCTAAGCTTGGGCATGCGTTACTAGGATTGCGCGAACTACTCCAGCGACTATCCCGACCGCCGTTGGGACACGAGACGCCATTATCGGCGTCGTAAGGACAGTAGCGATATGTTCCCTACTATTTCTCTTTCAAAGTCCGCACTAACAACCTCTCCTGTCTACCCGTAGTTCCTGGATCCGCTATGTGGCTATCGCAAGTGGATCGACCTAGAGATCCACCCACACGACCAGTGGACTCTCGACTGCGAGGAGTGGGATGCCCACAGGGACCGCGAGAGGAGGGAGGAGGAGCGCCGCACTGAAGAGCACAACCAGCGTATCCGGCGTGAGACGTAGGCCCATCTCGAGCCGTGCAGGCGTAGGGAGCGCGAGGTTCGTGAGAGGGAGCGCGAGAAAAAGAGGGAAATGGCGGCCGAGGCTAAGGAGGCCGGCGAGAAGTACAACGCCGAGCTCGCAAGGAAGGGCAAATGGTCCCGGTCCACGCAGTAGTACGACCCTGTTCGTCCATATATCCCATGTATTTCTAATTCCCTAAAGGCATGCGTGTACCGTCCTTGGTTCGTTAGCCTGCGTGCTATGTAATCCCCTTGTCGGATCAACTGTCGTGTTGTTATCGTTGCGCTATTTCTCCAAAACTGTCGTGTATGTTACCGTGTATGAATTTCCTAGCGCATCGCAATATCACCTACCTTCGTACTTACGAATCATTGCTACCTAACAAAATTCTTTAGAAATTTAGCGCACCACAACAACATACCAAAATGTTCTTGCGAGTCTAACAGATAGTTTTCCAAAAGTAGGAAAAATATAGCATATTTGGAATATCTCACAACCTCCTTTAGATCGCAAATATACCTTGCTGTCAAGACATGTATATCACCAAAATGTAACCCAGCAAATCTCAAATACATTCCAAGTCACATGAAATCGTGAAACCCTAATTTCCGTAACCTAAAATCTAAATTCTCGCGACCTAAATTCTAAATTTCCGAGACAATTCTAGAACACATATAAAATTATCGAAATATTACACAATAAAAAAATTATAATTTTTAGAGCTCATTTTCTATATTTACAGATCCGTACAAACAGAACACGTTTAAGTAATAGGGGAGAGAGCGCATGGTGGTTTTAGATGAATAAAATTAAGACAATGAAGATTAAAACAATTCATTGCGTGGATGGTGATGATGTGACATCTGACCTTGACGCACGGAGGACACAAAGTAAATTCCACGACGTGTCGTGTTGGGGCCGACGAGGCGGCAATAATCACGCTCCTATTCTTGTCCTTTTTTCAGTGTGAACTTGCCAAAGGTTCCATACGGCTACAGAAAATCATTTTGTTACACGCTAGACCCAGCTCAAAAGTTCACGAATATGTTTCCGGGAAATGGTGCGGAGTACTAGAACAACCACTTGTCTACCCCGAATCCAATGCTAGTGCTGACAATGACTTTGTATTGACAATTTGAAAGAAGCTGCCTCATTCGTCCTAAAATTGTAGCGACCTAGTAGCAGCTCTGCCGTCGTTTTCTTAACACTCGCAACTGCTCTTTAGTTTCTGCTTTACCAGCAAAGAAGTAGTGCTCCCGTTTCGAAATACAGTGCGCGCACCAGCCGGTGGTTTTGATTTTATGACGTTAAATTCTAAATTAATGGGCTACTTGGAAGAGTTCAAACATCAAACGCAACCGCCACGACGACGAGCTCCGGTCTTTTTCTTTCTTTCCTTTTATTTTCCCGTCATATGAACAGTAATCTCGGTCTAGCCATTAATCTTCTAGATTAATCTAAGGCATAATTGTAGATTGGAAACTAGATTATGGATAAAAGAACAAGCATGAACTAGTTTTGCTGGGAAGTGAATAGATAAATCCAGACCTTTGTGATGTGCGCATGATGCTTGCTTGATGGTCGGATCCGTGGAGTCCATATGGTGCAGGGGCACGGTTGGATCGGAAAAGTCGGTACGGTGAAGACAATCGCCCGAGCGTGCGGCGGAATTAAACTTTTTTTAAGATAATAGAAGAGAAAAACTCTCCTGACCTCTGCATCAAAGATACACGTAATCCATTTTATTAAAGAATTTAAAGCATGTGGCGGAATTGATAGGCCTCCGGTGTTCGCGTACGTGTACCATGTGAACAAAACATAGATCAATCTGCGATTAGGATTAGAAGAACGACATTGATCTGATTACAAAGAATATAGAACGACATACCCGGATCAGCGGCATATGGGTGATTCGTGCTGATAATGTGTTGAATAATCGATACCGTAGTCGGGAGACAATCAATTCAATCACACAATGAGTACAAAGAGAGACACAAAGTATTGAGAAGGATCTATGATCTGTATTCATCTATCTATCACATGTACATAAGATTCCTCATATTTATAGACTACAACCCACTAGGGTAATTGCGGCATTATGTCAATCAACCCTTGAACCAGTGTTTCTTAACAAATACATTTGGATTGTATGTATATACACGAATCACGATGCACAATGGAGGGTGGCTGGGGTGGGAGGACATGCAAGTAAGAGTGCAAATGCTTTTTCGGTTTTGCTAAACAACATTCAACTATTTTTTTTGTCAAAATAGTCAAATTTTCATACATCCGATATGCTTTTAGATTTGCATTTCTTCTTATCTGATGAATTGAGCCTGAATTTATTATGATTTTTTCCTCGAAACATAATGAGTTCACCACATTGTCGTATTTTGTTGGTATAGAATTTTATTTTATTTTATTGTCTTTGTTTTTGCTCAATCTCTCAAAGTATATGTTAGATTTTGAATCATTTGATGGAAATATGAGTTATTAAGACTTTCGAGAATAATTACAGTGACCACGAACAAAAAATTGCATAAATAATTTATCGTAATTTATGTATAATGAAATTGTAAGTGAACTAAAATGTAACTGTTTTGAACTGAAAAAATAGTCAAATCTTATACAGACGGGCCATGCTTTTTCCAATCTCGGTCACTTGTTTAGAGATCATTTGCTTGCTTGTGCCATCAAAATTGTTGGAATCAGCCCTCGGATCGATGAACACACCCTAAACACAATTCAGATGAGTCTCTGAATTGTACTCACACAAGAAGTATCTAACACAGAATGGCAATCTTCGAATAGAGGAGATCGAGTACAGACGTCCGTAACTCAATGCTCTAGATCGCTTTCTCAGATTTTCGGGTGAAGCACGATTACAAAGAAAACTCTTCTCGAACTTTTACACCTTGAGGCAAAAACACAACGTAAAACCGAGAACTGCTAGTGCTATTCTTACGGAACAAAAACGAACTCAATGCGAATGGATCCGCACTACTTGCGTGACCCGATCTACACGCACCCACTACCTGCGGCAAGATGCTAAACATCGCATGCCACCTCGACTTAGCACAACCGAGTGGGTGGCTCGACGCCCAAGCGACCAAGTCGGTGATTATTGCTCACATTCACCCTCCTAATCGACTTGCTTACTCTAGATTCTTCACACCAAGTAATTCACACATCTCCTCAAACTTGACTCTTCCAAGTGCTTTGGTGAGGATGTCAGCCATTGCTCCTCCGGCGAATGAACTTGACAAGAATTAAACCATTCTCCACACACTCTCGAATAAAATGGAATCGAGTGTCGATATGCTTACTTCTCCCATGAAAAACAGGGTTCTTCATCAATGCTATGGCTGATTTGTTGTCGACATACAGAGTGACTGGCTCTGGCTCTTGTCCTGTCAATTCACTTAATAATCCACGCAACCATATGGCCTGGCAGGCTGCAGCCGTGGCTGCCATGAACTCAGCCTCGCAAGATGATAATGCGACACTTCTTTGTTTCTGTGATGCCCAAGTGACGAAATTCCCACAGAAATAGAACACCAAGCCACTTGTACTCCTCCTATCAACGACATCCCTAGCAAGATTACTATCACTGTAGCCGGTCAGCATCTCGTCTTCTTTGCCTCTTATATACTGCAGTCCATAACCAACAGTTCCTCTCACATATCTGAGAATTTGCTTCACAGCTTGTAAATGCAAAGTTGTAGGCCTTTCCATGTACCTACTAACCATTCCAACCGAGTGAGCTAGATCAGGTCGGGTATGGGTTAGGTACCTTAGACTGCCAATGATCCTCCTGTACTCAGTTGCATCTACAAGTGTTCCTTCCTCATCTTTCCCTAAATTGCAGACTTTGACTCCATCGGTACTTTGTGGGGTTGCACTCATCCATCCCGGTTCTTTGCGAGAATCTTTCGGGCATATGAGGTCTGTTTCAACGTGATGCTGTGCTCAGCTTGCTCCACTTCAATCCCGAGATAGTAAGAGAGAATACCAAGATCACTCATCTCGAATTCCTTCATCATCTGCCGCTTGAATCTTTCGATTTCAAAGATCATTGGTGCCGATGACGATCAAATCATCAACATACACTCCTACTATCAGAGTCTCAGTTCCTTTGCGCCTCTTGTACACAGCTTGCTCCTGAGGGCATTTTTCAAACCCGAGACCTGCCAGGCATCTATCAAGGTGAGCATTCCATGCTCTCGGCGCTTGACGCAGGCCATACAAAGCCTTAGACAACTTGTATACTTTGTTTTCTTGGCCTTCCAACACAAACCCTTCTGGTTGTTTAATGTAGACCTCTTCCTGCAAGTCTCCGTTTAGGAATGCCGACTTCACATCGAGGTGATGGACTCCCCATCCATGTTGAGCCGAGAGTACAAGTAGCATCCTCACGGTTTCCATCCTCGTCACAGGAGCAAACACTTCATCAAAATCTATCCCCTTTTGCTACACGTATCCCTTTGCCACAAGCCTGGCCTTGTGCTTGATAATCTTGCCATTGGGGTCCTTCTTTAACTTGTACACCCACTTTACTCCAATAGCCTTGTGGCCAGTCGGTAACTCGGTCAGAGACCAGGTCCGGTTCTTCTCAATAGCATCAAATTCTTGCTACATTGCCACCTGCCACTCTTTCTCTTCTGCAGCTGCACGGTATGTTGCTAGTTCTTCAGAAGCAAGAAGAAACAGCTCTTGAGGATCAATGTGCACCTCTTTTGTATATGCATGGATGTCATTAAGAGACCGATACATCCTAGCCTCAGTTGTGGTAGCTGAGGAACCTTCATGAGATGAGGGACGGTCCACTATGGTAACCGGGGTTGTAGGAATTCCCGGTGTCTCATTCCCCTCTGGCACATCCACCAAATTTTTGATACTCCTGGCAACACTAGTGTTCCTAGTGAGAAATCATCATTTTCAACCTCCCTGGTCTGATTTGGCTGCTACAAACCCACATCTCCTTCAATTGTGAAGGTAACCCATTCTTGTGACTGCAGCCTTGTCCCACTCATCCCACTGTTTTTCTTCTTCAAAGATGACATCCCTGCTGACATGGAGTTTGCCTGACTAAGGATCAAACAAGCGGTATGCCTTGCTGCCTTCTTCAACCCCTAGGTAGACCATGGGTTTACTCCTATCATCAAGTTTCTTGAGTTGGACAGTGGGCACCTTCATATGGCCAATACACCCGAACACCTTCAGATGATCCACGCACGGCTTCTTTCCTGACCAAGCTTCATAGGGTGTGATGTCGGCTACTGCCTTGGTGGGCACACGATTGAGGATGTACATCGCGTGTTGCACTGCTTCTCCCCAAAGCTTTTCCGGCATCATCTTGCTTTTGAGCAAACTACGAGCTGTGACCATCATTGAGCGATTTTTTCTCTCCACCACTCTATTTTCCTGGGGAGTGTAAGGGGTTGTGAAATTCCTACCAATGCCATGTGTTTCACACATGTCCTTGAACTCGTGAGAACGGAATTCACCTCCTCGGTCAGTCCAAAGAATCTGGAGCTTGTGTTCTGTTTGGTTCTCCACCATTGCCTTGAACTTTTTGAATGCAGCAAGTACCTCATCTTTTGCCTTGATCACATACACCCACATCATCCTGCTAAAGTCATCAATCAAGAGGAAAAAATACTTGTTACCAGCACTTGTTTGTGGTGTGATTGGCCCACATAAATCAGCATGCACCAATTGCAGTGGACAATCGGCTCTGTAGCTTGCTTGTGAAGGGAACGGGATCCTTGATTGCTTGGCTACCAAACAGCTTTCACATAGCTGCATAGGGTGATCAGTTCTTGGGAGCCCTACAACCATTCCTTTCTCAAACATAAGTTTGAGAGCCTGAAAATTCAGATGCCCCAACCGGGCATGCCATAGCCAAGCCGGATCGCCAAGACTTGCAGCCAAGCAAATGGGATTGCAAGTCTCCAGCGAGATTTTATAGAGTTGATTCCCTGTCATTCTGACTTCATCAGCAGCCTTTCATTCCTGTCAAACACCCACAAGAATGCAGCTTGCAACACAATTCTACTGCCCTCTTTGGCTAGCTGTCCAAGGCTAATTATATTGCTGCACAAATCAGGGATATAATATACCTTGGAGAGAAGTCGTTGTTCGTTGTTCTTGCATTGCAACAGGATGGATCCTTTCTGCAAAGCCCCGTGTCATTACCCCAGGGGGTAATCACACTTAGGCATACGGATTACTATTCGTTTGCCCAAGAGAATTCTTCTTTCCAACGAATAGTAAGCCATTTATCAGAGATAACGCAGCAGAACAATAAAATAGAAACTGCTCTTTATTGCAACAGTAGCCACACAAGACTAGGGTTCTGAATACAATTATTTAATTACAAAGGGGAAAAGCACTTCCCGCTATTCACCACTAGATTCTTCCAAAAGCCTGCTCGTCCCACGAGTCGAGGGTAGTGCCCATCTCGCCCTGATCCTAGTAATCAACACCCTCGTCACTTGCGGCCTTCTTGGTACCTGCAAACCCCTCATCCCACTCGGGGTAGAACCCGGCCGGACAAGGATCTAAGCAAAGGGGAGAGATAGCAAGAGTGAGTACTATAGTGTACTCAGCGAGCATTAATAGCTAAAATGCATTTGATGACTCTAGATTTCGTTCTTATCAAAATTCCTACTTCTTCTCTTATTCTGAAATTAGTTTTCAAAAATTTATGTTGCTCATTTTAATTCTGAAAAGACTACTTGTTACCCGAAGAGAAGATAGACCCCTGGCGGTTCGTAGACTCCAATCCAGAGGCGGCATGAATTCATGATTTGTTATAGCTTCTTGAGCAGCTTGTACCACTTTACCTATTGTAATTCTCAACCCTAAATGAGCCAGCCCCAAACATTTCCTTAGATGCGGGTTCGAGTTCGTAATCTGAGCGTTTTCGATTCGTGATTAAGTCCCCACCCATTACTTTTAAATCGGTCTTTGATTTAGTCACAGTCTTGACCTCGTCATCCACCGAGTTCTAGTAATGTTGGTTGGCCGGCCCCCCGGTCCCAACACTCCTTTGTCTTGAGTATATCATACAGGTCCCCATGTTAGGGATCCTCCCCGTATTTACTTACCCGATGTGGAGAGTATAATTACGTAACAGGTAACACTTTCTGCCCGTTGAAACGGAAAAATGGTTGGTACTGAATTACGGCCTCTGACCGAGTAAGAGTTTTGTTGGTCCTTATATTATAACCATATGTAAAGGGGTCCCACCTCTTACCTCAGCATCATTATCGTGTTTCCCCAGCCCAGGCCCCCCTTTACCAACCTATTTAGTCTCATTCCTTCTTTTCTTTCATTTCATTTCTTATCTTCCCAATTTCATTCAAATCCAATTTAGTTTTGAGAAAATAGTTTTGATGCAATACAGATATGATAGAGCAATATACGGTTTACATTTAATATAACTATGTTTATGAACAAGGGAGTAGCTTGCCTGTGGAACTGTAGGAAAGACCGTCATCGACGAAATTGATATTAGCTATTCCTATTGGTTCACCCGCTGCAATTTATACGACGGTGCGAAATAATAAATACATAATTAAATACTTAGCAATAATTATGTGCGACTAGGTGCAGATTAGTCATATGATTCTTTTTGTTAGCGGATTTTTATTTAATAACACTTTTGAAACTCCCGTGAGGTTAGCACTCCCCACTATAGCCGTTCTACTAATTATTCGCTCTAGGGTTGAAAAATGCCTAAGTTCGTTTTTAAACTAACGAGAGAGGAAATGCTACTCACATGCACATTTCATTAAATCTACCAAATTTTATTCGTAAAACTTCTAATTAATTATTTTACTTACATCAACATGCAATTATTTAATTTTCTACAAATACTCAGGACCGCCGCAGATTAATTCAATTAGCATGACTAAAAAGTTCAACTGCCCGACTATTCGCCAACCAGGTACAGGTTTACTAAGCACGCATTTTTACTTTCTATTAACATAATTAATGGTGGTTTATTTTACTTTAACAAATACTTAACCGACAGACTTATAAGAATGGTTTAGCCGGATGCAATCTAAGTGGATTCATTTAATCGCATAATTACTGAATGCTAACAACTATTAATTTTATTTCAAAATTTCTGTTATTACGAGCACTAATTACCACAATTTACTAGAATTTATACAAATTTTTCCTAACATTTTTCCTACACTTAGATTTCTACCACCACTTTTCACTACTACGTAAATGCTATCTTGGGCCTTTGATCACGCAGGCGGTTCATCAAAACGATCATATTAAACACAATCTCGAGCGGTTTTTGTTTACCCACCATCATGTTATTCTCGCGCTAAAAAAATGCGTGAAGATGTCATATCACAGACGGTTCATGTTTGGAACCGTCTGTGATACTTCACAGACGGTTCCAAACATGAACCGTCTGTGATATTACCCAATATCACAGACGGTTTTTGGTTAGAACCGTCTGTGATACTTCACAGACGGTTCCAAACATGAACCGTCTGTGATATTACCCAATATCACGAGGCGGTTTTTGTTAAAACCGTCGCGTGATAATTAACTCATCACGAGCGTATATATAGCTCCGCCTCCCGACCAACAAATATAGTCTTCTTGATCTCCATCTCTGGCGCTACGGTAGGTCCATCGCCGTTCCGTGCCCGGTTTGAGTACATCGCCTCACCTCACTGAGCCGGCCTGGTCCATTTCAGCTATATATTGTCGCCGAGGAGCTTGCCGCCGTCGCCTCTCTGTTCACCGATCGACGACCCAGCCGCGCCTTGGACCTTCCCCGACTTTCATTGACACCTTCCTCGTGATCGAGGTGAGATATACTGAAGCATATATAAGCATCCTTTAATTTGAGTAGTTTCAGGCGTTTACGCCGAAATCGCTAGTTTCAATCAGCGCCCATGGGACATCACTGTCGGTTACTCGAGGCGAGACCTTAGGCCGAGAGCCACGACTATATAGCAATGCGATGTCACCCTAAGCCCAGTTTGAGCTTCAAATTAATCCTCTTGTTTAATTTTAATCATTTAGTTAATAAACTAACGAGTCTATGACATGTGGGATCGCCATAGATTTTATAAATAAAATCATGAAATAAAAATGAGTCAGCGACAAGTAGGGCCCACTTGTAAGTTAATAAAATCCGAAAAAAAATGAAAAAATGAAAAAATCGTAATTAAGCTCGTAAAATACGCTTTGAAAGTCATCACCCTTTTATTTATTTTCGGGGTTTTCAATCTGAACCGTGTGATGGACCGAAATTTGGATGTACACCGAGAACCGTGTGAGTGAAGAGTACATTAATGGCGTGTCTGCTTTTAAGAGCCGCCGAGGAGGATATGTTGAATAAAGGCGGAATATATGTCTTGTCCATGCATTGATGCGAGAATCAAGATGTTTAACAACCGAGCGCAAATCGAAGCACACTTGATTGAAGGGGTTTCAAAAAGGGTTATACATGTTGGACCGATCACGGTGAAGAGCATATTATCAGAAGTCAACGATATGCATATTATCTGAAGTCAACGATATGCCGCGAATGATGTCGATTGTGGTTCCGATTCGGATAGTCTGCACGATGACAATCTAGATCGAGATGCTAGCGATGCGAAGGAAGCGTGATGAGAGGTAGTATGTTCAATTCGGGCGTGATGGAGGACTCAGAGAAACCTTTGTTCCCGGCCGCAAGTCGGAATACACAAGGTTGTCATCCGTGCTTAAAGCGCTGAAATTGAAGGCAAGCAACGGTTGGTCCGACAAGAGTTTCCACAGAGTTGTTAGGTCTCTTAGCGGACATGCTTAGGAGAAGCGAGTTGCCCAAAACCACCTACAAAGCCAAAAGGTTCTTTGTCCATTGGGAATGGAAGTAGAAAGAATACATGCATGTCCGAACGATTTGTATCCTCTACCGTAACAAGTATACAAACATGCATGTATGTCGGTATGCAACGATCCCGATACAAGCGAAGAAGCAATTAGATGACGACGAGGAATCGAGGTGAAGAAAGGACCTCTGCTAAGGTGGTGTGGTATCTTCTGTAATTCCCCGTTTGAAGCGGTTTTTGCGAACCCAAAGAATGCAAAAGCGCCAGATTGGCACTCGAGGAGCGTAAGAATGACGGAAAGTTAAGACACCTGCTGATTCCGCCCGGTGGAGAAACATCGATAGGAGGTTTGCGACTTGGTCTTGAACCGAGGAATATAAGGTTTGGATTGAGTATGAGATGGAATGAATCCTTTCGGTAACATGAGTAGCCGACATAGCACTTGGCCCGTGACGCTCAGATCTACAACCTTCCTCCTTGGTTGTGTATGAAGCGAAGTATATTTTGTTGTCGATACTTATCCAAGGGAAGCAACACAGGAATGATATTGATGTGTACCTAGCACCATTGATGGAAGATCTAAAAATACCGTGGATTGAAGGGTACAGTATGGGATGCGTATAAAGCGAGAGAACTTCACTTTACGTTCCTTGTTGTTACGCACCATAAATGATTATCCCGCCCTTGCTAATCTGTCGGCCGTAGTACAAAAGGGCCAAAGCACAGACTCACTTTGCTTAGATGATACCGAGAGTGTGTGCATTTGAATCACTCACAGAAACCGTGTACATGCGTCATCGTAGGTTCCTTGGAGGGCTCACCCATACCATTGGATGAAGAAACAATTCGACGGAGAGAAGGAGGACAGTTCGGCTCCAAGGCATTTAAGAGGAAAAGAGGTCTATGATATGGTTAAGGATTTAGATGTTGTGCTTGGAAAGGGATGTAAATCGAGGACAAGTAAGAAGAACATGTGGAAGAAGAGATCAATATTTTGGGACTTACCTTATTGGGAGCACCTAGAAGTTCGCCACTGCATCGACGTCATGCACGAGAGAAGAATGTATGTGATGACTTGATTGGTCTCTTCTTGAACATTCGTGACAAAACAAAGGATGGTGTCAACGCGGCTTGACTTGGTTGATATGGACATCGGACACTGAGTTAGCACCAACAAGGACCGATAAAGGACGAACGTACCTTCCCCGCTTGTTACACTCTATCCAAGGCCGAGAGAACCGAATCGTGCGGTGCTTGCATGGCGTGAAAGTTCCGTCGGTTACTCGCCAACATGAAGAAACTTGTTTCGATAAAAGATTTGAAGTTAATTGGCATGAAGTCTCATGATTGTCATGTGTTGATGACACAAATGCTCTCTGTTGCAATTAGAAGTATTTTGCCGATCAAGGTCCGAGAGACAATCATGAGGCTGTGTTATTTTTTTAACACAATTGCTCAGAAGGTCATCGATCCCGAAGGACTAGATGCTCTGCAGGACGAGGTGGTGACGACTCTATGTGATCTTGAGATGTATTTCCCTCCGTCGTTTTTCGATATCATGGTCCATCTCATTGTTCATATTGTGAGGAGATAAAGATGTGCGGCCCGTGTTCCTATGTAGCATGTACCCGCTCGAGAGGTTCATGGGAATTCTCAAGTCATATGTACGGAATCGATCTCGGCAGAGGGCAAGCATCGTGGAAGGTTATGCAACCGAAGAGGTCATTGAGTTACGCCTCGATTACATGGCTCAGTCGAGCCGATAGGTGTGCCTCGATCTCGCCATGAGGGAGGCTCGAGGGTATCGGGACCATCGGAAGGAAAGCAATCACTCCAAATATGGATCGTATGCTCAAGCCCATTTCACGGTCTTGCAACACATGGTGAAGTGTCCTCAGATATCGACCCGACAAGGGCGTGCTTGACAGCAATGTAATCCGGTGCGGCGGATGTTTGGATCACGAGACAACACAATGACGGTTCAACCAATGGTTGAAGGAGCGACTTGCTAGGAGCTCGTCAAGTGATATCTTGACATGGTTGGCAAAAGGGCCAACATTTACAGCTTGTAACATGGCGAGGATACGACATAAATGGGTACACATTCTATACAGAGCTCGGGATATAAAAAGCACTAACGAGCAGCGGTGTCGCATAGATGCATTCAAGATGCCGATGGGCCGAGGAGCTCTTACTATGGGCAAATAGAGGAGATATGGGAGCTCGACTCGTGCTTTTCAAGATCCCCTATTTCGGTGCCATTGGGTCCATCTCCCACGGTGAAGGTCGACAAATGCGGCGTCACTACCGTGGACCTCGAACATGTCGGATACAAAGACGAACCATTTCGCATCTTGGCTAACCAAGTTGTTCAAGTCTTCTATGTTACCGACCGGCAAATAAGAAGCGCCACGTAGTTCTTCATGGAAAAAGGAGGATTGTCGGAGTTGAGAATGTAGTGGGCGAGGAAGAATACAATCAATTTGACGAGTTGCCTCCTTTGGAAGCAGCATAAGGGTCGAGGAAGAAGAACATGACGAAACTAGCTACATACGTCGATCATCATGAAGGGCTAATTTTTAAAGATTAATTGAACAATGTGTGTATATGTATATGTGCGTTACGATGAATGGTTAATTTTAGTTCATTTGAGTTAATTAATTGATTTGTCTTTGTGAAATGGATGTGATTGTTTCTCAAATGAATGTGAATTGGATGTATATACATGTACTTTTGTCTTTTCTCGCTTGTTTCAGAGGGCATGGCTAGCATTTCGAGACTAGCCAATAAACAGATCGATCTAGCTAGATATTAACCAATAATATCACAGACGGTTTGAACTACAAACCGTCTCACATGTATATCACAAATCTGTCATGGTCCTTCATGATAATTGTACTTGTTTTAGGAATTTGTATTTGTTCTAGTCGATTATTCATATGGTATTTGTTTTGATATCGCTCTTTGGAATACATTGCAATATGGTGTGGTGGGCTTGAGATAAATGCTCTATGATGATAATAGTCTTGTACTGAAATTGTTTTGATAATCGGGTTTGTACTTGAGCTCTAATTGGAATGCTTACTCTACATCGATAGCAATATCAAAATGTTAAATCTTAGCTTTATGTTGATTTCATTTGTTCACATGATGTTCTATTTCTTGTGAAGATGTCTTCCGCTCATTCTCGAGTCGTAGCCGCCTCATGTGTCTCGATGATGCACCATCCTCTGGAACAATATCCAACCGCGGTAGAAGAAGAGGAATATCGAAAAGGCCCAGGCCGATTTACCATCACGGAGGTCGATGCAGGACCCTTATCAATCTCGCCGACCAGCGTCCGTGATTAGGAGAATGGTCGGAATAGTTGCACGGAACGGGTCAAGATCACCTACGATTCGTGGAAGGTGGTGCCCAACCATCGAAAAGCTATTGTCTTTGGCGGAAATTTCGCATCGTTCGACATCCGGTAGAACTCACGGACTCGTCTTGACGACACAGCGTTGCTACTGGCGCGCAAAGCGTGGAAGAACTTCGAGAGCACGCTTGTCAAGAACTACGTGGAGAAGGATCGAAGCCGCCCTTCCACAAGTATCTATTCTTGGAAGAGTCCGGCCGAAGTTTGTGGCGAAGAAGACGACAGATGAATTTAAGAGTGAAAGTGCGCGCACACGGCCCTCCAGCAAAAACAAGCACCCCCACGACTCGGCATTGGGTATGCGGGTAAAGCCCGATATGGAGGATCAGAACAGCGAAAAGCGGTTTGAATCTCTCCTCGCTATTTCGAGATCAGCGATGCTACCGCGGTGGTTATTTGCGAGGTTATCTATTCGCCTACGGGAAGTGTACTTTCCAAACCCCAAGACCGTGAAGTGTCCCAACGCTGGTAAGATATCGAACTACCTAGTTTGTAATTACTCCATAACTTCATAGGAAGTGAAATGACATGTCGGGCTATATTGCAGATAACACCGAGTGCACAATCTTCCCAAGGCTCATTCCAGGCAGATAGGGAGGGCTCATTCCAGGCAGATAGGGAGAAAGATATACTCTCTGCGGCCCTAGGAAACAGTGAGCATCCGGGTTGCACGAGAGGCGCTGGTGTTTTTGTTACATGGGAACAATGGTTCCAAGCGGACTCCGGATCGTACCCGAGTAGGAGGAGAGCCAAAGCCGAGCACGATGCAAAGCTACGAGAGGATCTTCGTGCATCCTCGAGATGAGCTCACCGAAAAAATCGAGAGGTCGATTGATGAAAAGTCGAAGTCTTGATGGTAAAGCCCAAGGATCAAATTCATGATCCGCGAAATTGTGCGAGTTAGGCGCAGACGAGAATAGATTTTTACCAATTGAGCAATTAGAACATTATTTAACACAGAGGTCACTCAATCCTTTGAGGAAAGGATTCGTATGCTCGAGCAAAAGCAGTAAAGAGACCTTTGAGGAAAGGATTAGGGATTGCAAATGCCAAGTCGGTAGCCGCGATCGGCGTGTCGGCCAAGCGTTTGGCTGACATGATACTCCCCAATGGTCATGTCACCTTGGAGCGGTGTGGAACTCTTGTTTAGGCGTGAAGCGGCGCCAGGAGAACTATTGTCGAGCGCCATTGATGGCGATCCGGTATTTGTCTTGGATTCTGTAACGAACGCTCGTTCGAGATGTCCTTGGACACTTAGTTGAATAGAAACCACGAGGCGATGCGCATCAACTTGCAGCCACTCGGTTAAATCGATCATAAGCGGCGGCGTCGGCGGTGCCGTCAATGTGGTTGACAAGACCAAACTTCTTGAGCGTGAAATTGAAGAATGATCTCCAGCGTGAAGTACCCTCGTCCATGGAAGGGCGATTGGGGCGTGGCTCTGAATGTTCATTGAAACAAGCGTGGAAGCGAGGCGGAGGCGGGCTCGTGACTTGGCGAAGGGTTGGTTCCAAGGGGAGCGAACCCGATGGGGTAGCCATGATGAAGAGGCGGTGGAAGGAAGGATCAGAAAGCGATACCATGTAGAGTGAAGAGTTGGAGAAAGCACCCTTACTCCATTCTTTGTCGAGGAAGTACATATACCATGAGCAAGCTCTCTGTCCACTAGTCACTTACGATCCGATCCTAAACTCTAGGAGGCGATGGGAGCGTTGCCCGATCGAGGTTGGAAGCCCCGCTCCCCTACTATACCGCTAGCCAACCCCCCAAACATCCGAGTAGTCTGGCGTCCAACCCTAACCCTACCACAATAGGTGATGACAGATTTTCCGTCGATGACATCCGGTAATAATTATTATCTCCGAATGCTCAATCCATTGATAGGCTGTTGGAGTAGCTAATTTTGTACCGCTATGTACGTGAGGTGGCTACGGCGCAAGCTCCAAGTGAGATATGTCTCTGTTGCCCTAGATCTTGGTTGGGGCAGTGTATCCATCCGATGTCGGAGCTTTGGTGCACAGTGCAAATCTAGCGCCGGGTTTATAAAAAAGTGAAGGTGTTTGTGCCAATTTCGAGGCCGTCCCGCTGAAAATTCCCCCAAACGATGAGGTCATGACTCTAGGGCAAGCCGTTGGAACATTCATCCAGTGGCCCAAGGAGGACATCTGCCTGGAGCTACCTGCTCCGGTGTCAACTTCACGGAATGTCTGCGAACGCATCAAGTCCACGAGACTGTTGCCGCACCGGCTACTCTGACCGACACGGCAAGGGCCCGCTGCATCACATGCATCTACACCTCGTGCTCAGTCGTCTCTTGTGAAGTCGACCTATACAAAGCGAGGCTGGCAAGGGCAAGGGCAAATCGAAGACGATCGAGTCCTCTCCGATATCCCTTCTTGCCGCTGGTCGGAAATACAAGCTAGGCGAGCCGCTGCTCGAGAAGTTAGACAACCCTACCCTAATTTGGATTGCACGGAATTGCATGCATGGTACATGGAGCAGATCCAACAAGCCGGTTGATCAACGAGGCTCGGGTGTCACCGTCAAGTTCAAGGAGGATCATTTTAACCACGTGTATCAAGACGCTGTCTTCACGGTGACCTTCGACAACTTGTTCTGTCTCTTCAACCTCGACGAGCTCGACGTCTCACTCATACGATCTTTCGACATCGTAAGTGTGTATAATCACGGTCAATGTTCGTGTAATATCGATAAATGTTATATATAACTCCTAGCTTTTGTATAATAGATACATGATCTGTGAAGCCGAAAGAAGGAAATCACCGGTAGGTTTCCTCGACCCACACATTGTCTCCGAGCAAAGCATCATGGCGAATGCAACATTCGCCGAGAATTACGTTATAGATTTTTTCATGGCTCACCGCAACAAGGAATTCATACTTTTGCCCTACAACCGTAGTAAGTAGTGTTGCACTCTCGCTATACTTGTTGATTTGTACTTTATAAGCAACACGAACTTAGGTTTAATGACCATGCCGACATACCCAGATTGTAGGTACCATTGGATTCTAATTGTAATTATACCAAAACGAAATACGTAATATACCTAGATTCCTACAAAGGGCCACTCACAACTTCACAACTATCCGAATTTAATCATCGTAAACACATTTCCTCCATAGAAACTCTATTGTAGTCTTTCCTTCCTTTGCAATGGCTAAGGCTAACTTCTTGGAGTCACGAGGGTGTTCGACGTGTTACATGCTAAAGGATGGAATACCAAAGGAAGGACGCCGCAACATGATCAAAAATTCCGGTGACTTGCTAGCTAGTACACATTAATCCTATATAACACTTCGTAGCAATGCCTCTCGAACTAACCAATTCTATTTTTGCGGTGCCACCAAAGAAATCACGCCGCAAGCGTCTGTGGATACTATGTTTGCCACAACATGCAACTACTCATCGGTTCGCGATCACCAATGATCCTCGGGTTTGTCAATCTTTCAACAATTATTTCATATATACTTACCAATTTATATAAGCCCGAATTTAACCTTCATATCGACAAGTTGCGACCATCGCTCAAAGCTGCGTTGGAGCAGAGCGAGCTCATAAAAATTGATCACACCTTGCGTCATTCCCTAAGCAGACGGTCATAAATCCAAATGGGAGTTTCCACAAAGTGTAGCAGATTGAACTTGATTGGGATAGATTGAACATAATGGTACATGTGTGTAAATTAATGTACATTAATGGTTAATTTTAGTTAATTGATTTGTGAATTGGATGTGCTTGTTTCAGAAATGAATGCAATTTTGATGTGCTTCAAATGAATGAGAATTGGATGTGCTTGTTTCAGAGGGCATGGCTAGCATTTCTGAGGCTAGCCAATAAGCGAAATAGATTTAGCAATGCAAAGACTACCCACAGACAGTCAGTAGATGAAACCGTGTGATAGTCCACTATCACGCACAGTTTCATCTACAGACCGTCTGTGGTAGTCGACTATCACGCACAGTTTCATCTACGCATCATTCATGGTAGTCGATCATCACGCGAGACGGTTTCATCTACGCATCGCCCTGCATGGTAATCGACTATCACTGAGCAGTTGCATCTACACCGTCTGTGATGACCTAATGCATTCTCGACCCATAAACTCGGGCGGCTCACTAACCGCCTGCATGATGGCGCTTTTTGAACCGTCTGTAAAGGCCTTTTCTGTAGTAGTGTTTCTAACCCTAATTTCCCTCTAATTACCTACCTAATCTCACCTAAAACCCTAATTATCTACCTAACTCTCTCTCTCTTCTCTCCTTACCAGCCGCCACCCACACCCTCTCAGTTCCCTTAGTCGGCCGACACCACCCAAGCCACTCCTCAAATCCCTTCTTCCCCCAATCCTCAAGCTCCTTCCTCTCCCTACAGATCTCTTCCTCCCTCCATTCTACCCATGGCGCATCTTCCCTCTTGGCTCGGGTTCCCCTTGGCGCCACTCCTCCGGCCCCAGCTCGGCCTCGCCTCGGTGTCGCCCGCTCCACCCACTCCTAATCGCATGCCCTTGCCACACACGCCTGCGCCTCCAAGCCCCTAAGCGCTCGGCCTTGGCCCCCTCTGGCGCTTCTTCCTCCGTGGCTCCTTGCCCCGGCGCCACGGTCCTGGCCGCCCGGGTCACGCACCTGCCCGATCTCCTCATGGCCTTGTGCCTAGGCCAGCCGCCGCCTCGGCCAATGCCTCCTCGTCTTTGGTTCAGCCCACTGCTCCTCCTCGGCCGCCTTCTCCACTGGTGCCACCTCCTGGCTCGGTTGCGCTGCCGCTCCGGTTCCCTGCTAGCTAGTCGCCACCGATGCCTCTCCCCCTCGGCCGGCCCGGCAAGATTTGGCTTGACTGCTTAGCCTCTACATGCAAGCACTTTGGTCTGATCGCTCCTCTCCTTTACTCCTCTAACTACCGCTTTACCTTGATTTGTTTAATTTTGTTGATTGCATTCATCGATGTGGGTTTATTGCTTATGCATGAGAAATGAGTGCTGAGGTGGCTAAGGAGCTTGCTAAAGATGGTGATGGCGGTACTGCTAAAACTTCGCTTTACGGTATACTCCCCCTCTCCCTCTAATCCCAATCCTCCCCTTGCTCTGTGATGTTGAATGAACTGAGAGCTACAAGTGAGCATTACTGTGGGCTACTCTATGGTTAATGAGATGCATATGGGGAGCTCTGGGATTCAGCTGTGGGTTACCTCCTGGGGAGATAAAGAATGGGGAAGATGATGGTAGTGCCCTGGTGCTCTCCTCTTCTTCCTTGCGGTGGTTGGCTTGCAGGCTGTGATGGGGTGGACTCTGAGCTTGCTTCTACTCCTGGTTGGCTTGATGCTGGTGATGCCGATGGTCCGGGCTCCGCAGGTCTAGCTCTTCTCCCTTGCTGCCTTGATGCTCTGCTTGCCTCTGCTTGCTCTTGGCTTGTGTTCTTGCTTTGCTTGGGAATAGGTAGTGGTTTGCTTGCCTTCTTTGGTGTTGAATGGGCATGTGAGGGGAGGTGCACTGGCTTTGGTTTTGTGATAAGGGAGAGCTCGTGAGGAATGGTTTTATGGGGGATATACCATTCGGCTGGGTTATGCACTCCCTATGGCTATTGGCTTATGTCTTGAGGGGGGGACTGGTTTATCTCCTGCTGAGGGCTGACTTATGGCAGTTGGCTTATGGTGGTTCCTTCCTGTGCTATCTCCTTTAGTATTAGTAGTGACATGTAGCCTTGGGAACGCTTATAAGGCTGTTAGTGCTTATGTTTTGATGGTGCTGTGCTAAAGCCTTTGCTTGGCAGTGGCTTTGTCAATATGAACTTGCATGCTACATATGAGGATTGGGGCTTATTAGAGGGATGTATTTCAGTTGGCTTCATTGTGGCATGCTGGTGACTACTATGTCCCTTGACTTATCTCTATTGCCTTCTCATGATACTATTGAGACAAGGACCTGTTGGTCCATTGGTTGCTAGATGTGGATGCATTGTGAATGGATTTGTGTTGCCTTCGGTTGGGATGGAATGAGGAGAATGCTACATGTGGGTTTATATTGGCTCTCTTGTGGCATGCTGGTTTCGGTATACCCGATGATGCTTGGCTAAGGGTGGAATTTAATGGAATGTGAAATGTGGGCTTGTGGGACCCTATGATGCTCCAGCTAAGAGTAAGATTTAATGGGATGTGCCTTGTGGGATTATACTGCGATTGCAGTAATACAAAAGGTGGGTGTTGGATTCTACTGATGCCGGATGAGGATACCCCTAGAAGTAAATGTTGCCTATTGACTCTGGTTGATCTGGATACCTTGATTACTAAAGGAGCCGACTAACTCAGGTTGGTTAGGGTACCTTGGTGATCGAGGGACTGGTTGACCTAGGTTGATCTGGGGCTCCTATCGTACTTCGGGAAATTCTGACGGCAACCTCTCTCCCTTCTAACTAGCTATTACTATCTTCTTTTTGTTTGGCTAATTGTTTTCTAAGCTTTTTGGTTGCATGGGACAGAGAGGCGAAGGATGACGGAATGAGATGGCAAGAAAGGATTAGATGAGATGAATACAGCTACATGAATTGTAATTTAATTTTCTTTTGTAATTAACATTGTAATTGTTTTATAGAATTAATCCTGTATCCATTATTAGGTTGTAAAATAAGTTTTGTAACGAGAATTTGGTTTGTAATATTTAAATTCTACTTTTTAAATGGACTGTTATAAAATTGTGATGTGAATAAATGATGTTTGCTTAATTTGCCAAGTTCATTGCGTTAATTATGCAATTGAATATTAAATGAGATTATGCTTGAGATTGGTTTAATGGAATTTTTACTTATGCTAATTACCGATTATTGTTCATTAGCTTAGTTTTAATTACGCGGGTTCTCACACTTTCCCCTTGATTTGGACTTTTGAACCATCTCCAAACCGGACATGTCCAGAGATCTTCTCATCAAGTTCTTGAAACATGGATTTCTGGCCAGTCATATGGTTACTTGCGCCGTTGTCGAGGTACCAGACCTTGGACTCAACTTGGGTGTGTTCATGCTTGTACACTGCTGGTACAAACTTGTCTTCACTCAGTAACACCTTGTCGCCAACACCCTTGTATGCTTCTTCACTGCACAGCGCCATCAATAATGCAGGTTCATCTTCTTCTACCCGTGTCAAATTGGCCTGCTGCTCACGTTCTTGGCGTGGTTTGCGACACTCTGACGCTTAGTGTCCATACAAGTCACAATTGAAACATTTTATGTGACTCTTATCTTTACCTTTGCCGGTGCCGTCCTGACGCGGTGTAGCAGAACCACCACGGCCTCCTTTGCCGTGGCCTCTCCCTCTTCCACTTCCTTTACTACCGGCACCATGGCCTTTGTTGCCTGATGAAGAATCCCCGCCGCCAACCTTCGCGCTTGCGCCACTCGGCGTGAGTGGCAGAGGCTGCGCCACCGGTTTAAATCGCTCCGTTTCTCAGACGCCTTGAGACGGCCAATTGCCTCATCAAATGGCATTGCATCTACATCAGTGAATTGTTCAATTGCAGCAACAACCTGCAGGTACTTGTCAGGCACCGAATCAAGCAGTTTCTTGACAAGAGCATCATCCTCCAGAGATTTCCCAAGCCCACTGAATTTACTTGCCAAGGCACTGATTTTGCCGGCAAATTCATCGATGGACTCAGTTTCCTTCATTCGCAAAGCCTCGAAATCGCTCTTCAAGGTTTGAATTCTCGCCTTCTTCACCCGATCAGCACCAAGGTACCGGGTCTTGAGACTCTCCCATGCCTCCTTTGTTGTCTTCTTCTTGGCAATCTGTAGCAGCGCTTCCTCAGGCACCGCTTGAAAGATGCACACAAGTGCCATCTTGTCTTTCTTCCTCTCCACGGTCTCTCCGGCCATAGGTTCAATGGTGTCCCAGACACCCTGGGCTTCCATGAAGACCTCCATCTTGATCGCCCAAGTGGAGTAATTTGAGGAAGACAACATCGGGTAATGCAGTGAGACATTACCTTCCTTAGCAGCTTGATGTGTAGTGATCGCCATGGGTTTGAACTTCAGGTATTTGGGCATGAACCAGCTCTGATACCAAGTGTTGGAATCAGCCCTCGGATCGATGAACACACCCTAAACACAATTCAGATGAGTCTCTGAATTGTACTCACACAAGAAGTATCTAACACAGAATGGCAATCTTCAGAATAGAGGAGACTGGGTACAGACATCCAGAACTCAATGCTCTGGACTGCTTTCTCTGTATTTTCGGGTGAAGCACAGTACAAAGAAAACTCTTCTCTGAACTTTTACGCCTTGAGGCAAAAACACAACGCAGAACTGAGAACTGCTAGTGCTATTCTTACGGAACAAAAACAAACTCAATGCGAATAGATCCGCACTACTTGGGTGACCCGATCTACACGCACCCACTACCTGCAGCATGCTAAACATTAGGCATGCCACCTCTGACTCAGCACAACCGAGTGGCCAACTGACCGAGCGACCAAGTTAGTGATTATTGCTCACAAAAATCACCACACCGTATACACCAATTGCGGTGGCTGCGAACAACGCCATCGACGACCAGACCAGCACCTTGGCGGCTGGAGCAAGGCGCGCCCTGGCCGAGCTCGGCACGACGGCGAGAAGCATGAACCCGACGCCGGACACAAATGCCGAGGTCAGGACAACCATGAAGACGTCCATAGTGTACGTCTTCTGGTGCTCTTTCTCACCTATAGACCCTCCAAGGACGGTCATGATCGCTCCCAGCGTCGCCACCGTCACCTTGCTCGCGGTGTCTTCCATCGCTAGCCGGGCCTCCTGGTTCTCTTGGTTTTCCCCGACGGCGCGGCCACGGCGGACAGTGCAGTGCCGAAGCACGAAACACACGAATACTGTAATGGCTAACGGCGCAAAAGCCGCAAAAATACGGCATCCCAGTACCACGAAAGCTGCTGCGAACGCTGCACACGTCAGTGAGCAGAGCAAAAACGCGTTCGCAAGCTTTATCGCTCCGATGAGGAGCCGCCGGTTGGTGATGTTCGGCACGTTCTTCGACACCGTCATCACGAACATACCGACGATTGCGGTGGAGAACATGAAGAAGATGGTGGCGTAGACGGCCATTGTGGGGCGGGCCGAGATCTTGGACGCGCTGAACAGAACCCCGACCAGACCCCCGAACGCCGAGTTGGTGACGCACGAGGTGGTCTTGGACGTCGCCTCCAGTTCCTCCTTATGCTCCTCGTACGCCGCCACCTCTTCACCTCCCCCGGCTCGGCCCCTCACATACCAGTGCACCCCGGCGATCGGAAGCGCGACCATAGTGACCACGGCGAGGCCAATGCACAGGTATAGCCTGCCCGGTAGTAGCACCACCATTAGGCTAACCAGTGTCAGCCCAGACAGCGCGGTGCATACGACGAATAGACACTTGGAGGTGACACGCTGGCTGCCAGAGACAAGCCTCTCTGGCAGGGCAAGCATGTTCATGCTAAGAAGCATGAGGGCCTTGCCGCTGAGGAAGGTTCCGAAGGCAAGCGACAAGGAGACGGTGAAGCGCACGTTGTTGGGGCGCTTGTCATCCTTGGGGAGGCACAGCCAACCGGACAGCACGACGAAGCCGGATATGGCGAACATGGCACCGAACTCGAGGTTCGCCTTGGCCTTGGCTTTGCGGCGTTGCTCCGCCGCCCTCCTTGCAGTCGCAGAGCCCTCCTCGGCCTGCAATTTGGAAGATGGTATTCGCTTAGTCGAGACCAGTGCTTGAACCTGTGGAGATAACTTAGTATAAGGGGACGATCCCCACGTAGAGGGATCGACTCTGGGACGTGTCCCACGTGAGGATAGTCCCCACCGAAAAGCCTTCCTGAATCTGTGCACATGCATGCCACAGTTAGTGCATTTATACTACGAAAGAGTCGACCACTTCAATTCAGAAATTTACTCTTTTTTTAGAATATTCAGAAACATACTGTTCCATCAGTAGATTAGGCCTAGCTCGACCAAAACCAATGTTTTGGCCCATCTCGTCAATAATAAAAATATTTAGCCTGGACCAACCTGATAAACAATTAAGCGTGCAACTAACATTTTCGTACTGTACTTTTGAATTAACATAAGCCTAGTCCAAACTGTTAATTAAATTTTGATGTTGACTGTTGGGCCGAGTGTGTGGGCCCGTCCTACTACTCTAATGAACTAGGATAGCTGGACCATTAATTGGGCCTGAAAAAATGTAAAGGTTCTTCCGGACCAGGTTATGTCTGCCTCACCCGTGATTCTTTGTGTTAAAGATTGTTTCTTATTAGTGCTGTCCATATATAAGTTCATGAATTTGAGTTAACCAGGTTGAAATTTTGGGTGCTTTTAAGAGATCTCGTGGACGACTATGCCCAGTGCACATGATGAGTTGATGATCTATAAGTCTTTAATTTCGGCATGTTCCTTGTCAGTCCGAAAGTAACACTGACGTCATCTGCTGAACTCAGGCTAATTCGTTTGCTGACCGTAGTACCAGTACCAACCAACACAAAGGCAAGGGCAAGAAGTCAAGAACCCTATCCAACCACCAGATTCATTCACACTCTGTCCTGACTGCAAAGAATCCTTTCAAAACCAATCTCAAGGGACCAAATTTCTAGTACAGCAAGCTGCCTCTGACAAGTGCTGCTCTAACTGAGAAGCATCAGTTTCACTTCACATCCAAATCATCAAATCAGACTGTCACCAGAAAGGCACAAAGACAACAACCGTCCAGGCATGCAAGCTGAGCCGCAGAAGCATCCATTCATCCGTAATCTCACTTCACTTCTGTAGTCATCCGGACATGCGCGCGCGCGTTTCGAGTCCACAGCAAGAGGCGTACGTCGTCGTGAGAGTAAAGACCTGACTAACCTGGGTGAGGGTTGGTGGTTCAGGCGCAGGCGTCGGCGTCGGCCCGCGAGCGACGGCCTTCTCCGTCCCGCGGGATGGCGGCGAAACTGAAGCGTGCATCGTTTTCTTGGTCAAGGCGAACTAAATCATAGCAGTCGGAATGAAAGAGGGATTTACAAGTTAGGAGTGGAATCGGAGTGACCCGTCGTTCTCACCTCCTTGTAGAACTTCTGCGGTGGTAGACTGGGAGGATGCGAGCCCCTCGCCGCGCTGGGTTTTGCTTCGCTCGTCGGTCATGGCCGCCGTTTTGGCCGGCTATCCGTCCTGCAATTTTATATATATATATATATATATATATATATATATATATATATATATATATATATATATATATATATATATATATATATATATATATATTCAAGGTCACCAAAAGAAGAAGAACAACAAGACAAGCAACAAAGCATGCCAATATCATTGTTTGCCATGATAAGACATTAATATAACAGGGATCTGTCAGATTTGTGCTCCCGTGTTCATGTGCAAAGAAAAAGGCAATTAGAATAGTATAGTGGAAGGTGCACCTTTTTGTTCTTTTTGTCCTGTAAAAATTCTTTTATGAACTTTTGGCTTCATTGTAGCGATGGAAATAAAAAAGAACTACAACCATGCCCAAAATTCTCAGCACTTCAGCATCGCAATCCAAACTTGCAGCTTGCTAAAAACTAGCTCCTTGTCCAAAAGATAAAATGGAAAAATCATCCAAATATATGGGACCTTGCCGGGTCAAGTTCCTCAGCTCCCAGCTTGTTTAGACGATGAAGGAGTCGATATCTAACTTAAATCTAATATAAACTCTAAATTCCAGTGAAATCTCCGAACCACGGTAAAAAAAAAAAGAAATATTCAGCAACGAGCTGGCTCGTCAAATCAAAACTGAAGCACCACTCTTTAATAAAAGAAACAAGAAAGCAAAAGCAAAAGCAAATTAGGAGCCAGCTCAATTGGTGATAAGTGTAGGCGTACACCCCGTCCTATTCCAACCAGTTTCAAGTTCTCTTTATGCTCGGATTTGGATGTCTATTTCTCTTTAACAAATCTATACGTAGTTCCTTCTTTTTTTAGATAAAGAATTAATAATTCTTATTCCAACCTCTGCACAGCAGGTACATATGGCTAGTTAGCATAAAAAGATGTAACCAAAACTAACTTGTTACAACCAGCGTCTGAAAGCTTGACATATAAGGTTAGAAGAATAAAAAAAGACAAAATTAAAGATAAATCCTATTGTTGAACTGCCACCCATAATTGGCATAAATCTTCATAACAGTAGTTTTCAGACGTCGGCACATATCTATTTCCCTCTAGATATCCTAAAAAAACAAAAGCAAATTAACGAAGAAAGGAGCCAATACAGATCGAAAGGAAAACCACCAACCAACCAACCAAACCTGCAGACTCATCAGCGCCGCCCGAATTGAATTCTAGCTCAAGGATTCCTCAAACGAAGCACAAAAACCCCCGGAAACACTTATCGGATAGCAACGGCGCGTGCACGAAGGCGTGCAAAACATACAAACGCCACTCACATCACGGCTACGAGCAGCGTGCCAATGAATGAATCGGAAGAAAAATGAAGAGCGATTTAACGATCGATGTTACGTGAGGTCAGACGCTCTTCCACTTGAGCTCAAGAAAAAAGCTTAAACCCAGGTCGACAAACCAAAATAGAAAAGAAACGCTGGTGACAGTGGAATCCGAAGCAGAAGGGAAGACGCTGAGCTCACCGAGAAAGACATCGTGAGCTTTTCGTACGTATTCACCTTGGTCCTGCGACTCGTTTACGTTTGGGTGCAGATCGGCGGCGCTGTCCTCAAAATCTCCGACCACCGTTAAAGTCGCCGGGACAAAGGGGGAAGGATGGTGGGAGCTGATGTTTTCTTGGACTTGAGAGAGGTCAGTGTGCATATATATAGGCGGGCCGGGGAAGTGCGGCGACTTAAACGAAATTGTCTACTTCAATTTGAATTTTGCAACTTCTAAATGTAATTTCGTGTTTTATATTTCACGAAAACGAGCACCTCACACAGCAAATAAGCATGATCGTTTCAGCGCATAAGTCATAGCATGAGCTCAGTCACTCAAGCAGTCCCCAATAAAAAATCAACACCTGTAGCAAGAAAATAGAGAATTCTTTTAGCGAATGCAAGAGCTCACGGCCAATTTCTCAAGAAGAAGAAAAGAATGTGTCTCCCTTAAACAACCCAACCGCTCTCTCAAAAAAAACAAACAAAAAAAAACACCGAGCATATTCTTTCCTTCGGAGCGAAGGCAAGATATGCACGCAGGTTCCTCCCCTCTTCCGACCAATTCTCCCCTAGGCCATGATACCCCCCAAGAAAACCCAGAGGTCGGCAGGTGAATTGTGCGATCTTCTCTCTCTTTTTGAAATACAGCCAAAAGGAATTTTTTGTTCATCGTAATACAATAGGGGCAAGATTATTTACCTGGTACGTACTGGTAGTAACGTACATCATGATGGAAATGTCACAAGATTTAGTTGCCGCATGTACTGCCATGTAGGATTCAGTCCATCGATTTTTATCCATGGTGAAGTGGATCATGAACTCATTAGCAGTCCAGTCCAAGAAGCATAAGCTACGACTAGCAAATGCATTAGCAGTCCAAGAAGCCCTTGCTAATTTATGATGCAATTGTCTTTGTTATAAGCTAAATATTACAATACAATTGTCTTTGTTATACAACTCTAATATTCATGATTGAAAATACAATTGTATTTGTTATACAACTATAGCATCCATCTGTAACTAATATGCACCGTTATAATTTAGCCCCACCAAAATAGAAGGTGTAGATACTTCTGTTTTTTTATCGATTAATTAGAGAATTTCTATGCTTTTTTTCTTTTTAGGATTATTATGGGATTTTCTTGGCCTCGAAACGAAGGTCCTTGAATCTCACCCGTTGTTTCTATTTATTATTATATCTATAGATGTGAGTCTTTGAATTTATAGATTACAATCTTCTTGTACAAGGTGGCCTGTTTGGATTAAAACTAACGGTCGTAGAGTTTTTGTCACAAAAGATTGGTATTAGTAACTGGCCGGATTTGGTATGTATTTGGTTTGCTATCAAAATATTGGCAAGATTCTATTACCACTGGCGTCTTCAAATCTCAACCAATTTACATGCGACCAATTCAATGTCTGAATTTTCGCTAAACTTGGCCGTAATTGGCAGGGAAAATAAGGCAACAAACTATTGAGGAACCATCGCTGGCGAGTTCAGTTCGAGCGATTATCTGGTAGACAAGCGTAGAATCGTAAGAACAGTGCAAAAACATAAGAGCAGAATAGTAGATTGAACACAGAGATATAGGGGGCTTCTTGCTTCTCTTTATTCCTTCATCAATCGATCAACCTTTTACAATGAATAACACCCCCTTTTTATAGGCTAGAGACCCTACTAGGGTTTGGGATGGGGAGCCTATATATGGGCCGGCTTCTAGGCTAAGCCCATAGTTTCCCAACACTCCCCCTTGAGCATCTATCCTCACATATTTATGCTTCGTCAAAACTCCATAAAAACCCAGTGGGAAAAATTTAGAGAAAGAGTATATGAAACACGTTTTGCTGTACTGCACGAATTACCTCGTTAAAAACCTTAAGCTGAGAAACTTCAGAAAAACTCGTCAAGAGAAAAAGAGTACAATCCACCCAATTTCATTTAATCTCCAGGATTTATCTTTTGGGTACTCGATCTTCGTGATCAAGTTTTAATAAAGAGTTCGTGAAGATTCTCCCCCTGAATTCTGCACTTCTCTAAATCTCATCATTACAATTCCACGTACGCATCTTTCAAAGTAAATGCTGGAAGTGACTTAGTGAATAAATTAGAACGGATGTTTTGTGAAGAGGATAGGTAATTCAATAAGGATGTTTATATATGACAGTATAGGTAACGTACCTAGAGTTAGTTGCTTCCTTTTGCATCCTAGCGACCCTTTTTTTGCAAGTTTAGAAGCAGGAATATCTTTGGATGGCGCATATTATGTGCTGAAAGATATTGCGAAGGTTGTGAGGATAGAGCATAGGTAGTTTTAGACAGATAGATAAGAAACTGTATATTAGTGACAACATGACAATGAGCACGCATAGAAGCAAACAATCATTTAGTTTTTTACCTCTTAGGTTATGAATCATACATACATCTGCCGCTGTAGGCCCTAATTAACAATGTGACTATGGCTATGTGATTGCACCATGTAGATAATAAGGAACTATACATTAATAGGAAAATGTTATCATATAGCCACAAACATATGAAGACGACGATAGAGCTCTACTGATCTGAGTGTATGTCGTGCGAAATTGATGTTAATGTACCTAGCAATGCTGCAAGGGTTAAAACAAATTGCCATCCACTGTTACAAATCTGTATGAATGTGAAAGGGAAAGAACATATTAAAACTGATAAAAAAAATTATGTAAAATGTACTGTAAAATATGTTATCTGTTTTCTGCCCATATATTTAAAGCAAAACAGTTGTTAATTGGCAGGTTTCTTCGGACAAGAAAGGTTATGCATAGAATCTGATGATAGTCTAGTTAATTTCACAGAAATGCAAAATATATAAAGAAGAAAAGGAGGAAGAAGAATGCACTCTATGAGTCTATATATGTTCTTGTTACTTTTTTGGGATTTCATGCTCATATAGTATGATGTGGAAAGCGTACGGTTCAAAGGTTGGTGTGGAGCTTTACTCGACATTCTCAAACATTCGATCTCCCAGGGAAGCTTCCTTATAGAGGATGGCTAGGATCCGATCAATCTCTCATGTTGAAATAACCTCTAGAGCTAACCACAGCTTCACCTTTTTGTCCACTCCAGCAGTCGCTAAAACAAACGCAAGAACACCATATGAAGAAATCAACAATAACGTGATTTACAAATCGTAAACATGTGTTTACTTAGACCAGCAGTACCTTGAAGCTGGAAATCTTCCAGCAAAAAAGCAACATAATATAAATCTTCATTTTGTAAAAGGTGACAAGAATATGGGTCAGCATGAGACATGACATGCATCAGCTCCAAATAGAAATTGTGTTTGCATATGGCTACATAGAACATCCAATATTTATTAGATCACTACTGTAGTATGCCAAGGATTGACATACTACGGACATACAATATACAGTATATGCCATTTTGTTTACACCACTAACTCAAACAGGTTCATGGAATTAAATAAATCAAACCAATAAAGACTCATATTTCAGAGCATTGTAAATTAAAATTACCATTTGGAATTGTTCGTGGAGCCCAAGCGGTGCCAGTTATATCACCTGAGTATATGCAGAAAACATGTCATTCCAAGTACATTTACCGAAGTGGCAAAGATCACATCCAGAAAAGGTGCAAGCAATTGCTCAATATATCAGCCTTGAACAACTTTGTCAATTGAAAAGTTACTAAAATTCTAAGGAAATAATATGATCAATCTTTTGAAGACAATACAAAGCTAAGGCCATCTATTCTGCAGCTTTAGTTATAATAAAATATCAACATGGAGAAGAAAATATTTAATTATATATCAAGATCACTTTGACTGGCATTTTTCTAAACGGACTAATCCCATCCATAATCACTACCCATACGGTTTTTAAAGCCCTCTACTTCAAAAGAACCTGAAGAGGATTCACCCTAGTAAATAGGAACATTACACACCTTCATGTGCTTTCTCAGCTGTATACAAAAATGCACTAGTTTCTGCAGATAACTATTACAACGTTGATCCACTTGTTGGAGCTAGAACTTTGCTATTAGGAGAGATGCTCATGTAATCATAGTGGTAAACAGAACCTTTTGAATCATGCAGCGGAATTGGCAAAACTCTGAAGTTTTTTGGATCCTCATCAAGGTGAGACCTTACTACAAAGGGAAGAGAAATTATCAACTCTTGAGAACCAGTAGAGAAGCATTATATTTGAGGAAAAACAGTAAAGAATAAACACATAGACTTATATATGGCAGAATTTGCAAAAAAATGCATTTTCACCAGGACACATGTAAACATGTACGATTGTAAATTCACAGTGTTATTGATCAAATAATACAACATCTAATTGATAACGACCAACCCGGTAATAGTTGAGAAGTAACAATACTTTAGAAAAGACCACATAATCAGGCAAGTGACATCTTTGGCCACTACATCTCAATAGCCTAAAAATGACTGATTCTAATGGAATATTTGATTAATTGATTTTTTTTACAAAAATGAAATATCTTTCAACCTTATGAAGAAAGGTACAAATAAAACTATAGATGTATTATCCTTTTGTGCAAATCGAGCATTTGTTGTATCCAGAATTGACTAGAACTCTCAAAGACATTTGTGCTAATGGTTTCCACGCAAAGACTGAAGAAGAGTATGGTAAGAAATACCTGCTCATTACAAAGCGTGAAGAAAGTGGAAAAGGGTATTAGAACGACTTCCTTCATATGAATCTGGGCTATACTACACTAATATTAAGACACCTGCAGCCTATACTATCTTGAAAACCACTTTTAGAAGCTCTGAACTTTTCTGTCTCTGGCATGATAGATTAGGCCACCCCGGTCTTAGGATGATGAGAAATATAATTAACAATTCACAAGGACATAATGTCAATGTAAAGAATTTTTTGAATCAAGAAGATTTTGTGTGCCCTGTATGTGCCACCGGGAAATTAATTACTAGACCTTCTGCTCTGAAAGTGAAAGATGAAATCCCTACTTTCCTGGACCGTATCCAAAGAGACATTTGCGGTCCTATACAGTCCCTGTCAGGGTCATTTAGGTACTTTATGGTGCTCATCGATGCTTCCTCGAAATGGTCACATGTATGTTTATTGTCTACGAGAAACAACTCTTTTGCAAAGCTAATATCGCAGATAATTAAAATTAAGAATAATTTCCCTGATCATCATGTGAAATCCATCAAAATGGACAACAAGGAAGAGTTTATTTCGAAGGCATTTGATGATTATTGCATGAAAATGGTAATTAAAGTTGAGCATTCCGTACCGCATGTCCACACCCATAATGGACTAGTAGAGGCATTAATTAAAGGGGAAATTAGCTCAGTGACATCGCATTAGAGTGTAATCGGAGTAATGACACTCCATTCATCACGCACTAGAAAATAACAACCGCGAACACCGAAAAATTAGACGAATGACATCGCCGCTGGTTACTTCCGTTTCCATAATTTTTTAAATATAGAAACTGAGCTAAAAAATTATCATTTTTTTGGAGCCTCCCGACATAGTTTAATTGCTTGTGTATTTTTTTTCAAAACTTTATACGTTCTGATTTTGTCTCTAAAATTCATTTAATTATACTATTTGTAGGAATTTTCTAATATAGAAAATGAGGTACAAACATTATGAATTTTTTTTCCAGGCTCCTTACATAATAGACTTGATTGTGTAATTTTTCTAGAATTTTTACAAAATTAATTAATGCAATTTTATAATGTCAAATACTCCTCACACAGTGGACATTATGAAATTGCATTAATTAATTTTGTAAAATTCTGAAGGTGGAGGTGAGGCGGTTCTAGTGGCACGATTTGAGGGGTAGGTGAAGAGTGGGGATGACGAGTTTACCTTTGGCTTACCCCAGCAGAGAAGTGAGGCAGCGAGAAGAACTCGATTTTGGCCGCCTCTAGAGGGGATGAAGTAGAGGGAAGGTAGTGAGGATGGATGTGGAGTTGAGAGGGTTCCCTGGGGTGGGCTTTTATAGCAGGGGAAGGTGGTGGGAGTAGAATGCCGGTGCGGCAGTGCGTGCACGCGTGGACGGCTGCGTGCAAATGGCGTCGGAGAAGTGGGGAAAAGGAGGGCAAGGTGGCGGGTGACGCGGGCGGTGCGACGACAAGCTGACGGAGGTGAGGATGAAGAAGGGGGTTTAGGCGGTGCGGCAGTGATATTGATGACTCACTGGGAAGACGATGAACAGGGGGAGGCGCCAGGAAAGGAAGGCGCATGCGGGCTTGTGAAAGCGGAATGGACATGAAGGGAAAACGGGATTTGGATGGAAATTTCTGAATTGGGAAAGGAAACTCAAAATCAAGCCAAAAAAGCAAAAAAAAATTGAAATCCTGAATTTTCGGTCTGTTTCACTTGCTATCTCCATTTTCAAAACTTCATAGACGACGTTGTTAACCAGATCCAGCTGGGGAGGAAGAGAAGAGGAGATAAGGGGAAGAAAAGATGAAAGAAGAGGAAGGATAACCAAGGGGAACATAGACTTTTCACTGGCCTCGTTTCTTCTCTTCAGCCTAAGAAGATATACTAATGGTCTCAGTGTCCACAGCAAAGTGTCACAAGAATTTTATTATCTTTTAGCAAATACACGAAATTTGAATATATAATAGCCAATGACACAAAAGAAAATGGATGGTCTGTCGCCAATTTTGAGGAACGGGGGCGTCTCTCGCCGTTGAGTGGGATGGTTTGCACCAGACGTGTATTTCACAGCGGCCGTGATTGTGATCAACGGTCGAAAGGCTCATGGATTCCATCCGTTCCGCACACGTACGAGGAAATCGAGGCGGTGGCCGGTGAGTACGCTCGGCTTGACTGGGAGGTGATTCTATCGCCATCAGACCGCTCGATCAGGTGCGCGGCCCAGCGAATGCCTACGCGCGCGTAAGTGCGCCACGCGGCGGCGAGCCTCGCACTCGCTGCACGCCAATCGGCTCCCGTCCCTGCCTCCACAGCCGCGTCCAAATGGAGAATAAAACAATTCATTGCGTCGACGGTGATGATCAGACATCTGATCTTGTAGCACGGACGACGCAAAAGTACAATCCACGACGTGTCATGTTGGGGCCCACGAGGCGGCAATTATCACGATCACGTTCTTGTCATTTTCATTGTCAATTAACTTGCCAAAGGTTCCCATACGACTACAGAAAATTATTTACTTACACGCTAGCTAGACCCAGCTCAGAAGTTCACGAATATGCTCCCGGGAAGTGATGTGGAAACTGTGGAGTACTAGAACGACGACTTGTCTACCCAGAATACAATATTAGCACTGATGACAGTGACTTTGTACGGACGATTTGAAAGAAGCTGCCTGATTCGTCAGCTCTGCCTTCTTTTTCTTTTATCGCAACTGCTCTTTAGTCTCCGCCTTACCAGCAAAGAAGTACTGCTCCCGTTTCGAAATATAGGGTGTGTTTGATTGATTGTATGAGGTTGGTTCGTATGAGTAGATGTAAATTTTTAGGTGTTTAGTTGTTTGGGTGGGTGGTTGAGTCTGGCTGAGTGGATCCAAGATTTCTCTCGATTTGACCAGGAAGCGCTTCGATTCGAACTTCCTCCTCAGTCGGTGGCGTATCTTGGTGACCAGCGCTCGTGAGTTTGTTCACCTTCTCCCGCGCCAGATATAGGCAATCAAACAACATCTCAGTATAGCCTGACCCAATAGAAACAGGCAACCAAACAACTCATCATTGTATCTACTCAACCTGGTTAGGTTCAGTCTGGATGATACATATGAGCCAGGCTAGACATACAGACAACCAAACACACCATAGTGCCCACGAGGCAGCAATTGTCACGATCGCGTTCTTGTATTTTCATTGTCAGCTTGTTCACGAATATGTTCCTGGGAAGTGGTGATTTTGCCAGGCACGGACATGGAGCATCGCAAGGCGTAGCGACGTAACTAAGCTCATATTTAGCTACTGTTACCTCTCCCAAATGAGCTTAATACTAATAACAGATAACCTAGTAGTATATCATGGCTTGAAATAACTAACTCTATGATTTTACTACGGCTTGAAATTATTTACTCTCTGATTTTACTATGACTTGAAATACCAATCCTCTGTCACGTCTCTACCGTGGCACCTAAGTCATAGTAAAATCAGAGTGTATATATAGGACATCCGTTTCGTACTCATGAGAGTATGTACTCCCACTTCTAATATATCATTTAAACGAAGGTATTATACTTCTTTATTACTTTCAGTATACTTAAATATCAATTATAAGATACTCTAACGCGACTTGATTGAAAAAAAAAATATTGGAGGCATTTTTTCTATATACCTTTTTTCATATATAAAAATATATATACACAAATTTTGCTATAAAAAGTGGACTTTGATGAAATTTTTCATAGAGCTTACTTTAGGGTATCTTATAATCAGTATACTCAAATTTATAAAGAAGTATCATCATACGATTTAAATGATATATAAGAAGTGAGAGTACGTACAACCAATCAGAAAGAGAGTGATTGTACAACCAATCAGAAAGAGAGTGATTGTAGATAACTGAGGCTGAAGTAGAAAAAAGGAGTATTTCAGAGTAGAACGGATGACAGCAATGACATGTTAGGATCAGGTTCAGGTCCGCGCTTAGATATCTCCAAGCCTCCTAGAGACCTTATGCTCGGACTGGTTCATACGGGGGAATCATGTGATTCGCATTAGGTTTAAGTTCCTTCAAAAAAAATCGGAAAAGTTTACTTACAATTGAAGAAACGCACGCAGACGGCGCTGGCTTTTTCCTCGGAAGGAACCAATTTACCGGTCCAGCTTTGCCGCACCGAGTACGATCGCCGCAGCGGCCGCGTTGGTACGTGGCGGCCGCGGCTACCGTTTAATGACCGCCCAGCTAGCCCCAGCCTGCCGCGCGTACGCGCGCCCCTACCCGCGTTTACCCCCGGGCATACCAACCACGCCCGGCCGTGACCCGTCGCTGTCACGACTTCCACCGGTGCAACGCACGGCGCAAACTAAAAGGCATCAGATCTGTCTTATGGCATCTCTAATATTATGTTTATTATCATTTTTTAGCTATATTATATCAACAAAATTCTACGTGGAGCAGAGGGAAGGAGAGATAGCATAAATTGTCTTTTTGAAGCGGTATAGTGCATGCGTAAAGCAAGCGTGATCGTTAATCTACTACGGTTGACGTATAAAGCCGTTTGAAAAGAAAAATTATAAAATAAAAATGTTGAAGAGTATGCTAAAGACTATCTATTGAAGATATTATCTCTAAAGATAATATAGCATATATTAAAGATAAAATTATTTTTAACTATTGAAGATACCCTTAGATGGATCGTAGCTTTTCACTTGTTCTAGCTTTTCACTTGTTCCACTCACCCACGAACATGCGTGCGTGCCTCTACTTCGTCGCTGTGTCGTAGTCTAAGGATACGGTCCCGGAAGCTGAAACCGGTCGCCCGAAGCGAATGATCCTACTGGCTACAAACGCTCACAAGGTCTTATCACTCCACTAGGAGGTTGTTTCTTCAAGTGTTCTCCGGTTGAAATTAAGTGACGAGCAGCTGCAATTAGTATCCACCTGCTGCCGGCTTTACACTGGATGGAAGATGGTCAATTGCGATCGGCGGCGTCGCTTTACAAGTCGGTGGATTGGGTTCCGTGATTTTGGCAGGAATTTGTCATGACCTCATAGACTACAGCACAAAGGGGACGGCAATCAGGAGAGCTTCGAAGGAGCCAGCGAACGCGTCAGCCCAACACTCGTTTCGCTAAGCAAGACTGGGCCGTGTGAGTGGGCCGACCAGACTAAACCTTTAGGGCGTTGCCGGATCTTAAATAGTAGGCGTGAGTTTACGTGAAGGGATTGAACTGTAAAGAACAGACATTACTTTTCCTTCCTGCCTCTCTTCCCCGTCTCAGTTCTTCCTTTTCTCTAGAACCAATCTCTCCTCTTCTATACCAAGCTACTATATACTGGTTGATATTCTGGCTATATTGTTGGGTACGCAACATCTGTATCGAACAACGATCCGAGCACAAGAGGGCAAAGCGGAGGCCGAAAGTTCAAACCGGCCTTGAGAAAAGCGGCGATGGAACAAGAAATGGCGGCACTTATCGGGCAATCCAGACTTTGGTGGAGTCCGTCGCGGAGATCAAGCCAGTAGTCCTTGACCTGAAAGATTGGAAACCACTGATCGTGGCGTCCGTGGAGGATTTGCGTGAGGAATTGGGGGATTTGAAGAACCAAGTCAAGCAGATTGCTAGAGACGATGCAGCATCAAAGACTGCGGTATTACCCCCTTTGTTGCCACTCCCGGAACACCTGAAGCCAAAGGAAGAGGTTGATCGCGGACTGAAATCCGAGGGCAATGTTTTGTCGACCCAGAAATGGGGGAAAGCAATGGAGAATGTCCCGATCGGGTCTTCTCCGAACAATGGGATGTCGGGTTTTCATCCTTTGCCCTTGCCACCGATTGATACACAGGATTGGGGAAATCGACTTCAAGAGACTCATCGCCATCACCCAGCAATCCCGAAGCTGGAGTTTCCCCAATTTAATGGAGAAAATCCAAAGGCATGGAGATTAAAATGCGAAGTTTATTTTCAGGTATGTGCAACCAGATCGGATTTATGGATTAGTGTGGCTGCTATGCATTTTGTGGGCAGTGCTGTCCTATGGTTGCATTCAACCCAAGCTCACAAGGGATGTACTAGCTGGGAGGAATTCGCAGATGCAGTGTGTTTGCGTTTTGGTCGAGAGGAGTTTGACAACAACTTGCAATTCAACCGACTCAAGCAGAGTGGTCTTGTTGCGAGTTCTTTGAAAAGTTTAATGAGTCGATGCACAATTTGATTGCTCATCATACTTGGGACCCCATGTTTTTGTAACCCGGTTCTTGATGGATTGAGAGTGAAATTAGAGGCGTGCAGTTGATACTACACCAGCCCAAAAATCTAGATACTGCGGTCTCGTTAGCATGTTTGCAAGAGGAGGTATTGGAATCAATGAGGCGTGACACTCGTCGGCCAGAGTTTTCCATATGGGGTCGGTCACTAAACCGAATAGCAATGCCGCTACCATCACCCCCAGGGAGACCTAACAATCTTGTTGGTCATCGACCAGATGACCGTAGAGGAATAGAGAGTACACGAGCAAGTGGAGGAGACGACAAACTATCTGCTCTCAGGGCCTATAGAAGAGCCAAGGGTTTGTGTCACACATGTGGGGAGAAGTGGAACCGGGAACATAGATGTGGACCGACTGTGCAACTCCATATGGTGCAAGAAATGTGGGAATTGGTTCATGAACCCAATCTTGAGAGCACACCTTACAAAGCGGCGCCTCGCATCTTTGAAGAAGTGTTGGCCATTTCAATGGCAGCAGTGGGGGGTTCTGAAACTCCAAAAACTGTCAAACTCAGGGGAACTATTCAAGGTATAGATGTTCTAATTTTGATTGATTCGGGTAGCACCCATAGCTTTATAAAAGAGGCCCTAGCAAACAGGCTAAAAGGAGGTAAATCATTAAGAAGATACAAGTCGAGAATTGCGGATGGGGGTATAATGTTGAGTGAAAGAATTATTCCAGGCTGTGCTTAGCAAGTACAAGGAGTGGATTTCCGAACACCATTGAATGTGTTGGCTTTGAGTGGGTATGACATTATTATGGGAATGGGTGGCTTGAGCAAAGCCTGACAGATGAGTGTGCCTTTGGCGAAGAAAATATTGACTTTCCTATCTGAGGAAGCGAGTGGTCTTGAGGAGTCAAGGAGGAGTTCGATGAGCGAATGAAGAGTCATCAGCGGAGCAGTTGATCTCACGAAGATGGAAGTAAACTATATTCATTGGTGAAGAGGGGCAATTGCCAGCTACTGTTCAGCAACTATTGTCAGATTTTGCAGACTTGTTTGAGGACCCAAAGGGGCTACCTCCACAACGACCATTCGATCACGCCATACCCCTGCTACCTGGAGCACAACCCGTCAACCTGAGACCATACAGGTATCGGCCTACCCAAAAAGATGAGATTGAGCAGCAGGTGAATGAAATGCTCAAGCAAGGGATCATTCAACACAGTGTTAGTCCCTTTGCATCCCCGGTTCTACTTGTTCCAAAGAAGGACGGTACGTGGCGTTTTTGTGTAGACTATAGACATCTCAATGCTATAACAGTCAAGAACCGATACCCTATGCCGGTAATTGAGGAGTTGCTCGATGAGTTAGCAGGCTCGCAGTGTTTCACCAGCCTGGACTTGCGTGCCGGTTACCACCAGATATGGATGAAGCCCGAAGACGAATATAAAACTGCATTCCAAACACACCAAGGACACTACGAATTCAAAGTGATGCCATATGGATTGACCAATGCTCCCGCCACCTTTCAAGGGTTGATGAATACAATCTTGGGGCCGTATTTGCGTCGAGGTGTGCTAGTCTTTATCGGCGACATACTAATATATAGCAAGAGCTTGGAGATGCATGTGAGACTATTGAAGCAAGTGCTGGAAACTATGAGGTTGCACCGGTTAAAGATCAAGCATTCGAAATGTGCCTTTGCTCAGAAAAGGCTGACCTATCTCGGACATATTATCAGTCAGGAAGGGGTGGCTACGGATCCGAAGAATATTGCGGCAGTCAAGAAAT
This sequence comes from Phyllostachys edulis, assembly GCA_036346405.1. Lineage (NCBI taxonomy): Eukaryota > Viridiplantae > Streptophyta > Magnoliopsida > Poales > Poaceae > Phyllostachys > Phyllostachys edulis. The sequence continues at coordinate 33,740,187 of CM070555.1, read as the reverse complement.
GGCCAACTCCAGAGAATGTAAAGCAAGTGAGGGGATTCTTGGGCTTAGCAGGGTATTACCGAAAATTTGTTAAAGATTTTGGTATAATTAGCCGCCCCCTTACTGAATTACTCAGGAAACACGTCATTTTTATGTGGACCCAGGACAAGGAACTAGCTTTCCAAGCCTTAAAGGCAGCACTGATCTCGGCTCCTGTATTGGCTTTGCCGGATTTCTCTCAAGTGTTTGTGGTAGAAACAGATGCCTCTGACAAAGGCATAGGGGCAATGCTAATGCAAAACCAACACCCGGTTGCTTATTTGAGTAGAGCATTGGGACCGAGAGCTCAAGCACTGTCAACATATGAGAAAGAAGGTCTAGCTATTCTTCTAGCGGTGGAACAGTGGAGACCATATTTGCAAACCAAGGAATTCATCATCCGAACAGACCAACGTAGTCTCGTGCATCTGGGTGATCAAAAGCTGACAACCAATTGGCAATAGAAAATCATGACCAAGCTTTTGGGATTGACCTATAAGATTGTATACAAACCTGGCATGACAAATCGAGCAGCCGATGCACTGTCTCGTTGGGTAAATGGGGAAGAGGGAGAATTAGCAGCAATATCAACGGTAATACCAGATTGGATGGAGGCGATAGCCAAGGGTTATCAGCAAGATCCACAAGCCAGTAAATTGTTAAAAGACCTGACTGTTTCTGGTAACGGAACGTACAAGTTTCAGCTCAGCAATGGGTTACTCAAGTTGGGAAATAGAGTTTGGGTCGGAAACAATGCAGCAGTTCAGAGCAACATCTTGCAGTCGTTGCATTCAAGCGCAATTGGGGGTCACTCAGGATTTCAAGTCACATATCACAGAATCCGGAAATTGTTTGCCTGGCCCGGCATCAAAAGAATGGTCAGGGAATTCGTGGACCAGTGTTCGGTTTGTAAACAAGCCAAGTCGGAGCATGTTCGTTATCTGATGCCTCTGACCCTTGCGGTTCGGACCCGCGTGGCAAATCATATCCATGGATTTCATTGAGGGCTTGCCTCGATCGGCTGGGTACAATTGCATATTTGTTGTTGTTGACAAATTTTCGAAGTATGCCCATTTCATTGCTATGGCTCATCCATTCACAGCTTTTCAAGTGGCGCAACTCTTCATGCAGCACGTATTCAAACTTCATGGCTTACCGCATTCCATTATATCGATCGAGGCCAAGTGTTCTGGCTTCGGTTTGGAAGGAGTTGTTTAGAGCTGCGCAAACTCAGTTGAGGATGAGCACTGCATACCATCCACAAACGGATGGTCAAACGGAGCGGGTGAATCAATGTGTCGAAACCTATTTGCGATGTTTTGTTCATGCATGTCCAAGCAAGTGGTTCAATTGGTTAGCGCTATCTGAGTACTGGTATAACACAGCACTACATTCCACTCTGGGGAAATCACCTTTTGAAGTGTTGTATGGCTATACCCCAAGACATTTTGGTATCAAAGACAACAGCCATCTCATCGAGTTCAGAGTGTCGGTTTGGTTAAAGAGAGGATTGATGAGTGAATTACTCAAACTTCACCTCAATCGAGCTAACCAACATATGAAGGCAAAGGCAGATACCAAACGATCTGACAGAGTGTTTCAAGAGGAGGACTGGGTATATCTGAAGATTCAACCGTATGTTCAAAGCTCGGTGGCGGTGAGAGCAAACCACAAATTGGCATTTCGTTATTTTGGGCCGTTTCAGATTGAAAGGAAAATTGGACCAGTGGCTTATAAGCTCAAATTGCCCTCTACTACGATGATACATCCAGTGGTGCATGTGTCTCAGCTCAGGCGGGCGGTTCCTCCTTCGAGTGTTGTGCAGGCTGAACTCCCAGACTCGACTAAAGATTTGCAAATCCCGCTGAAAGTGCTTCGGAAGCGCTTCCAAGACAAAGGGCTATCAGCTACCACACAGGTGCAAGTCAAATGGTCGGGACCTTCTACTTCAGCACCCGTTTGGGAGGATCTTGATGAACTGCAATCACGTTTCCCACACGCGCCAGCTTGGGGACAAGCTGAAGCTGAAGAGGGGAGGGATGTCATGACCTCATCGACTACAGCACAAAGGGAGCAGCAATCAGGAGAGCTTCGGAGGAGCCAGCGAGCGCGTCAGCCCAACACTCGTTTTGCTGCACAAGACTGGGCCGTGTAAGAGTGGGCCGACCAGACTAAACCTTTAGGGCGTTGCCGGATCTTAAATAGTAGGCGTGAGTTTACGTGAAGGGATTGAACTGTAAAGAACAGACATTACTTTTCCTTCCTGCCTCTCTTCCCCGTCTCAGTTCTTCCTTTTCTCTAGAACCAATCTCTCCTCTTCTATACCAAGCTACTATATACTGGTTGATATTACTGGCTATATTGTTGGGTACGCAACAGAATTGCCCCGGCCGGTCGGAGTGCCGGACTTGCGCCCGCTGACCCGTGTTTTATAATTACGACTGAAATAATTGGAATCGCAACGGAAGGACGTACGTAACCTGACGGCAGGCCACGGGGTCGTACCGTGCTTAGTGCCATCATGCTGACCTGCTTTTGATGAACAGAAGGATCGAATCTATCGTTCCGTCATGGTCATGCACTTAACAATGTCGAGTTATCTTGAAGACGCATACTCCTATATGATTATGATGACGCGTAAGGCAGGTTTTAGTATTTGTTTTCCATAGATATGATTCGGAGATGTCGACCTGCATGGCTCCATTTGCGAGGATATGCATATACGCCGCAACTCGGACGTGGCCGTGAACTAGAAGCAAAACCAATTTCCTATAAGAGATAAACATGAAGTGTGAAAAGCAGTGATTCGTCCATGTCTGCATGTGGCTTACGTTAAACCTCACACTACATTATTGTTGTGAAAGAACGTTGGTAAGCCAATAAATTAAGATTGCCCAAGACGTGATATAGGATATTAGGCTATATACAATGAGTTTACATTAGCTGTCTATAGTCTCTGTCATGTAGAATTTAAGATGATATAGATAAAAGGGAATAAAGAGAGAAATGTGTTGTCTACAATCTTGTAGCCGACTGTATCACCAGAACCAAGGAAACTATCACTAGAACTATGAAAACATTAAAAGATTGTGTGATCTATAAAGACAAGTACAAAGACAACACATTATATGAGAGCTATCTTTACTGTTGTCTATAGGTGATATAGATAGTTGCTATAGACAGCAACTGGTTGTACCATTGTACATGTCATTAGACATATGAATGGGGGTAATAGTCAAGTGGAAGAGCAACATATGTAATTTATATGTGATCAAAATGATATATACCTAGGTGATGAAATTTAAAACTTCTATGTATTTCTTTAATACACAATAAAAGACCATATATCTGTTGGTGATATGTCCTAGAGATAATTGTGGAGATGATTGTATCACGTCTATGTTTATGAGTTATTGAATAAATGTTATTCTGTTCCTTGAATGAATCATTGGTTATAAGATTAACAAGTATGTGACTTGTTGGTGAAGCTCTTTTAATTTATATGATGTTGTTCTAAAAGTATCCATGGTCGGATGCCACTGGTCGGAACACTAGTGACTTATCGACCAGCACATGTATTGATTGATGATCATGTTTCACCGGTCATGGATATAGGGATATCAAATCAATAATGTGAACACATGTTAGAGAACATGAGGTTGGATTGACCTACTTTGAGATACTGTTGAGATTGTTATGAATGTATGTGTCGTCAGTTGGTCTCAAGCAATGATGATGTATAATCCTTAGACCTGATATTAGCATGGATTCCTATATGTCTAATAGTACACCTAGGGGGCTGTCAAACGCTACATCGTAACTGGATAGTTATAAAGTTAGCTTTCAGATATGCTATGAAACATACAGAGGAATGTAACTGGTCGGATATGAGATTTACCCCTCCTAACATAACAGGAGAGATATCTCCGGGTCCCTCGATGTGGTCGAATAAAGAAAGTACATGACCATGCTACTAGTGGTTGAAGTGTTCGACCACATGAAGTTATCCGACACTCGATCGAGAAAGTATTGAATAGTCCATGGATGACACAACATCTCACTTGGAGTTCAACCAGATATCGTGAGGCAAAGGGAGAATACACTAGTAGGTCGCTTAGTTCGATCAGTTGCGGACTAGTTGTATGGAGATACGAGCTGGTCGTAGACTGGTCGAACGTAATCACAGAGTAGTCGAAACCTAGTTGTAAGGAGTTACGAACTAGTCATAACTAAATATGAACTAGTCGTATAGAGATATGAGCTAATCGTAAGTGATGAGGACCTGGTCGTAGATCATATTGCATTAAGGTTCGTCCGATATAATTCGTGTGTATTCAGGAATTGTTATGTTCTGCTAGGAGCCGCTGATGACTCGTGATCGGAAAGGAGTTTTCGAGTCACAACCGAACTACACATGAACCTATAGGGTCATACACTTAACAGGTTAGAATAAACCAGTACGAATACGATTCGTCAAACGCGTTCAGATAGAATCTGTCACGGACACTATATAAGGAGATGCTTGAGGCTATGGGGATGAGGGTGTAACAGGGGGGCGTAATAGAGGAGACACACGACAAGAGTTGCCATGAGTAGCTCTAAACCCTAGTCGCCATCTTCTTGAGAGATCCTTCCCGTGCGATTTGGTGCTAGCACACCGGCGTATGGTGTTTCTTCCCCCGACATGTGAATACCGTGGAGGCGCTAATGCGGTTGTTGTTACGCTTGAGGATGATCCACGATCTTCACAAGGAATAGCAGAGGCTGCTAGAGGAGACGATCGACTACGACCACTGCATCGACGTAGGACGATCGACTACGACCACTACATCGATGCGCTCTTCGTTGGACAAAGGTGCTCCAACTCTTCTTCCGCTGCACTGTGCATCTGGTGGTAACGATCTATGATCTCTTACTTGTTTGGCATCCTAGTTTACGTGGTAGAATTTTTGAATTGCCAGCTAGTGTAGCCTACCTGTATCCCTTCAATATCTTCGTGGTTGTAACCCCTAAGGCTAACGACCTCCGTGGTCGTAAGGATTCCAGAGTTTACTAATGGTTACCCTGGTCGGAGAGGTCTTGTACCTACTACCCGACTAGATAACTACTCGTAGAACCTTTGAACTGGCATCTGGATCTAACTCTAAGTATATTTCTTACCGTGTGACGAATGAAACACATGTCATATTTGCTCTAACCCTCCGACTGGACGCGTCACTTCCAACAGACGTCTTCTCCAAGTGTAACTGACACCCCTTCAATGTTTATTTAAAGATGGAGCACGGAGGACCAAGGGTATCAGATTGAAGCATCACAATCGTCATTAGATTCATGTTTCAAGTCTGATTCAATAGTATAGCAAGTATTATGCTCAGTGTAATTAGGATTAGTCCGCTGCCTTGTCAAGGGCACCCCCTATAAAGGATCTAGTTCATAGAAATAAAGAGCAATCTCATTTTTTTTTCCAAGAACTCTTTGGCATTTTCCTCTATTTATTTTGTAAGATCGGTAGCTCGATCGTCGACAACTGGCGCCGTCCGTGGGGAAAAAGACGATAAGTTCTTGAAGATTACTTCGCTCAAGCATTCCTAGCTCATTTTCCTTCGCTCCATCATCGCTCATGCGTACATGGCAAGGACTTGGGACGAGAAAAACTGGTTCGACCTGGCGGACTACTCCAACCTCGATATGGATGCATGCATCCACACCATGGAAGAAAACGGGATGTTGTCATCATCCTCTTCCACCACCGGCTCGCCACACGCTGAGGTTAGCGAGGTCGACTGGATGGAGGAGGATTCACCACTACCATCAGTGGCACTCCCAGAGGTTTCAGTCATTCTGACCAGTTCGAAATATCTGTACGCCTCAACAAGCCCGGTCTCTCTGACCGGCGAAACTAGCGACAATGCCCCGACGCTGTGATCAGAGGGTCAATGTACTCTCGATACGGTCATGGGCGACCAGTATTCGCCAACAACACCTACGTATTTCGGGGGCCAACCGACATCTGGTGAAGGTGTCAATGAAGTTACCATTGATCATAGGCCAAGTAAGAATGATAAAACTCATTATACGGTCGGCGATCCGCCGGATTAGGTTGAGTCCACCACGAAGCCCACTGGAGGTGGTAATCTCCGACCGCTCCCCGTCATGGAGGCTCCTTGCCGAAGCACTGGAAGGCACTCCCTTAGTTACGACGGGAGCTCGTCGGAAGACTGCTACTGGAGGCACGAGGTTCACGCAATCAATCGAAGATACTGATCAAGATGTCATGCACAGTTCTCCACAGTCTGTCCCACCATCACTTGTTGGTGGAAATGGTACGGGTGCTCAAGCACCAACTGACGGAGGCAAATGAGCTGATGGATGTCGATTAGTTAATTCATTTGTTCCTACCTCACAGCGCGTGACTGGTTGGATAGGACAAACCGGAAGGTCGAGAGAAAATTCGAGCCATCGAACACCCACCGCTAGTGAGAATCCTCTGAGACCTTCGGTAACAATTCAAAACCTGCAACGAGTTAGAGACATTCTAAATAACCCAGATCGTGCTCTAGCAGGAACTCTAGGCTATGTCCAACTTGCAGGGTAAGTGTCGAAGATCCTCCAACAGACTATGCAGCCTACAGAGATGTACCAGGAGCAAAGGAACTCGCAAAGTCACACGATGACCTCGTCCCAGCGCTCCTCCCTCAGCAGAGGGCAACATGGTTGGACGGAGGACCGAACGATACCAAGACCCCCTCGTAGGTTCCGAATAGGGAATCACGAGGGAAGAGGGCTCTTCCCAGAAGTCACTCCTCCTCCTTGTCAAGAGGAACGACTGCTTGGTTCCGATGATCTTCGCCATCGTCTTAACCAAGTAGGAACGTCTACAACCGGATCGGGACACCGGATACGAGGTATGCAAACCTTAGGAACTGGTCCCCAACTGACTATAATCCGGCCCATTTTCAGAGAAGGCGCTACGACTCCATTACGGACTGTCGAGCATTCTCGGCAAGACTCCAAGATGTTCGCTGGCCAGATAGGTTCCAACCAGCCAACATAGAAAAGTTCAACGGGGCACATAACCCATTAGAATTTCTTCAGATCTATACTACCGCCATCAAAACTGCTGGTGGTAATGACAACATGATGGCAAATTACTTGCCCACGGTCCTTAAAGCGTCTGTTCGGTCATTGTTTCTCAACCTACCGGTCGGATCTATCTACACTTAGGAGCAGCTCTGCGATCTGCTGATCGCAAACTTCTAGGGAACGTACGACCGCCTTGGAAAAGAAGACGATCTCCATCAGATCAGGCAAAAGACTAATGAGACTCTTCATCAGTATATCAAGAGGTTTAGCCAGGTTCGAAACAGTATCCCAGAGGTCGCACAGTCTTCCGTTATCTAGGCCTTTAAAACTGACGAGGATTAAAACCTCTATGTATTATTTTAATACATAATAAAAGACCATACGTCTTCATGGTCGTAACCTCTAAGACTAACGACCTCCCTGGTCGTTAGTATTCTAAAGGTTACTTAATGGGTACCACGGCCTGATGAGGCTTTGTGCCTAATCCCTCACCGAGATAACCGCTCGTAAAATTATTGGATCGGTATTTCTTATCGTATGATAAATGGAACACGTATATCGCTCCAAACCATGCGATGGTACAACCCCGAGACATCGACTATTAACCACCCTACGGTTAAGCTTTTCACAGTAACCGCAAGGAAGTTAGCACGTTGTTAATCGCTTCCACCGTTCCGACCGGTCGTAACGTTTCACCAGGACGCCTTCTCCAGAGTAATCGCCACCTCTTCGAAGTTATTTAAAGGTGAAGCGCAGAAGACGAAGGGATGTACACAACAAGGCCAAGACCAACAAAGACAAGAACAACGATAGTTCAACAAGAATACACGAAGCCTAAGCTGTGGAATTAGAAGTTAGATAATCGACTTAGACTCATATTCTAAGTCCGACACCTGATTAGACATTCCCCATTCAAGGTAATTCAGGGTAGTACTTAGCCACATCTTGTAAAACCAGTTCATATCAATAAAGAGCGACCCTCATTCCATTCCGTGATATTCCACGCCATTTTCCTCGTTCATTTTCGTAAGATCGGCGACTTGATCGCCGACAACCGGGCGCCGTCTCGTGGGGAAGAAGGCGAAGTTTCAAGAAAATTCTTCGCTCAAGAAAATCCTCGCCCAAAATCTCGCAATCGCTCATGCGACTATGCCCGAGTTTGGGATGAGGAAAATCGGTTCGACGGCGACTACGCCGACCTCGACATGGAAGGATGTATCCGCGCCATGGAAGAAAATGGCAGTCATCCTCCTCTTCCTCTTCCGCCGGCCGCACGTCAGCCGACGTTAGCGAGGTCGGCCGGATGGATGAAGATGCCGCCACTCATCGGGTGGCGAATCAGAGAACCGCCGTTCCGACCAGATTCGAATGCCGAGGATCTCTTCAAGCCCGGCTTCTCGACCGGCGAAACAGAAGAAATTTCAGCCCCATCACCCGGAAAACTCTATACCATTGATGAAATCATGGCTGAAAGATACTCTCCTTCGGCTTCTGGCAATTCCAGGAGTCAACCGTCACCTGGTAACGGTGTCGATGAAACCTCCACTGGTCGTAGGCCATGTGGGGATGATCACACTCAGCATACGATCGGCGGTTCGTCGGATCAGGCTGAGAAGACCTCAGGAAGTGCTCATCTCCGACCGATCTCCATCGTGGAAGATTCTGGCAGAAGCACTGACAAGCTCTCCATTAGTTATGATGGAAGCTCATCGAAGATCAATCTTTGGAAGCACGGTCAACGCGATCGGAGATGAAGATCAAGATGCCCTGCACGGTCCTACACTCTCTACCACGCCATCACGTGTTGTTAGAGATGATCCGCCGCCAAGCACCAACTTCCGGAGGCAACGAAACTAATCGACGCCAATCGCTTAACTCGCTCGCATCGCCCACCCAGAGTGACTGGATGGGACCGAACAAACCGAAGGTCGGGGAAGGTTCAGACAGCATACACCTACGACCAAGATGAACTCCCCGAGACCTTCTAAGAATCGACAAAACTTGCGACGATTCAAAACATGTTAATAATTCCGATCTCGCTCTAGCAGAACGCCTAGTTTTGTACAACTCGTAGGTCGTATCCGAAATTCTCCAATGCACTATGCAGCGAACGGAAGCGATCGGGAATGAGGGTTTCGTGAAGTCGACTATGACTTCATCCCAACGCCTCCCTCAAATAGGGACAACACGGTCATACCAGAGAGCAGCCGATACCGAGACCTCCTCGACGATTCCGACCAAGGAGTCACGAGGGAGAAGGTTATTCCAAGAAGCTACTCCCCATCAGGTCGAGAGGAACCACCACTAGGACCTAACGATCTCCGACATCGCTTTGAACCAAGTGGGCGGTCGAGGCATCATATCAAGAGTTCACGACGGACGCAGACAACCGGAGTTCCAGCGTCCCCATCTCTAGGGATCGGTCTCCCATCGACATAATCCAAAGACCTTCCCTGAGAAGACGCCATGAATCAATCACAGTTGTCGAGCCTTCTCTGCAGGGCTCCAAGTCAGGCGCTGGCCTAACCGTTCCGACGGCCAACTTGGACAAATTCAATGGAACTCAAAACCCATTGGAATTTCTCCAATATATACCACCGCCATCGTGGTCATTGGTGGCGATGAGAATGTAATGGCCAACTATTTACCCACCGTGTTTCAAGGGTCCGCCTTGGCCGTGGTTGTTAAACTTACCGGCCGGATCAATATATACTTGGGAACAACTCAGGATCTTTCGATTGCCAACTTCAGGTACGACGACCTACTCGAAGGAGGACGATCTCCACGTAATCCGTAGAGGATCGATGAGACTTTACGCCAATATATCAAGAGGTTCACCAGTTCGTAACTCTATACCCGAAGTCGCAGAATCCTCTCGTTATTCAAGCTTTTAAAACAGTCTCGAGGAATCGGCGGTTTACGGAGGACATAGCAATGAACCCTCCAAGAACAACCGCTGAGCTTTTTGATATGGCGGATAAGTATGCCACCGCTAGCGAAGCAATCGAGTGGTGTGAAGCCATTGATCGGAAAGACAAGATTCCTCACCGCCCGACAAACAGGAGAAAAAGAACAAGAAGTCTCTCAAGAAGAAAAAGAACCGCAGACCGACGACAAAGAAGTCCTCGCCGCCCGTAAAAATTCAGAAGGGCAAGAAGGACTATGCTTGGTCAAGCAAGGCAAAAGCTCCGATCAAGGATTCTGATTTAACAAGAAGTGGTGTCCACTTCACCAAAGCAGCGTGGCATGATCTGCGACTGCCGTGGTCTCGCAAAAGAAACGGAGGATTATTATGCGGGTAAAGGACCATTTCCGCAATACAGAACATGGAGAAACGAGCTCCAAAAAGGACAAGGATGGCGACGAAGAGATGGAGTACCAGATCCCCAAACACAATCAACATGATTTTTGGAGGATCTTCTTCATACGAGTCCAGACGCCATCCAAGGCCATGGAGCGAGAGGTCAACCTAGTCGAATCTCCGATTGTAATCAAGCACTCAAGTGGTCTGACACCGCATTTCTTCAAAGAAAGACGATCGCCCCATCCCATCGACTCGACCGGTAGGTTCCTATCGTTGTTGAACCAACCATTAATAATTGCTCAAGTTAATCGGTCTTAGTAGATGGGGTAGTTCTTTGAATATATTATTTGTGGGAGCTTTAGAAGAAATGCAGTCCCCATGTCAAAGGTGAAACTCGTGAAATATGCTTTTCATGGCATAGTTCCGGTTCTACCGCTAAACCGATAGGACAAGTTTCTTACGCCACGCTCGAAAGCCCGACAACTTCCGAACGAGAGGATTCCGCTTGATGTAGTAAACTTGAATCCAAGATACAACGGAATTCTCGGCCGACCAAAGATTAGCAAAATTCTTGATAGCCACGCATTACGGTTATCAAAGTTTGAAAATGCCGGGCCAAGGGAGTCATCACTATTCGAGGAGATCGAAAATGGCTTATGTATGCGATCGAAATCCTTTGCACCGTTGATGAACTTCCCACTGAGAGGTTAACCCGACTCCCATGCGTGTCAAGCACTCGAGGCCAAAGATGACACCCAAACCATCCGACTGCATAAAGGAGGTACCACTCGACAAAAGCGCTTCTCCCGACAGCGTCAAGTCTTCACATGGGTCGGGACATCCGCACTCCAACCGCCAAGAAGATTCGGGCTCGGGCAAGACTCGACCCTAAATAGGAAGAGTCGCCGTCTCCTTCCTCCGAGCGAATCAGACGGTTTGCTCGCAAGCGTCCGATATGCCTCGAGTCCTCGAGGTGATCGAGCACGAGCTTGCTCTCACCGACAAAAACCGATCAAGCGAAACTACGACGTTTACACTGACGGAAGGAAGCAATCCATCGGAGATTGACAAGCTTCTCAAAGTGGATTTATTCGTGAAGTCGACCACCCACAAGGGCTTGCCAATCCTGTAATGGTTAGAAAAAACAATGGGAAATGGCGAATGTGTATCGACTTTACAGATCTTAATAAGGCTTGTCCGAAGGATGACTTTCCCCTTCCTCGCATTGATCAACTGGTAGACTCTACTTCTGGGTGCGAGTTACTAAGTTTTTTAGATGCGTATTCAGGGTACCACCAGATTAGTATGTGTAAAGAAGATGAGGAGAAAACTTCCTTCATCACCCCATATGGCACTTACTGTTATATTAAGATGCCATTTGGTCTCAAAATTGGTGCAACTTTTCAAAGGTTGATGCAAAAACCTTTAGTCCACAAATCGGTCGGAATCTAGAAGCTTACGTTGACGATCCGGTCGAAGACCACCAACGCCGCACTACATTCCCGACTTACAAGAAACTTTTAATAACTTGAGAAGACATAACCTCAAGTTAAATCCTAAAAGTGTGTGTTCGAGTTTCTGTTTGAAAACCGCCGGTTTCCTAGTTTCGCTAGAGGTATTGAAGCAAATCCAAAGAAAAATTGCGCCATCGACTGAGATGCGCCCCGACCACTTAAGAAGGAAGTCCAAAACTAACCTATCAGATGGCGCAAATAAGTCGTTTCATAGCAAGGTTAGGGAAAAAGGATTACCTTTCTTTAAACTTCTTCTAAACATGGGAGTTTTGAGGACTAAAGAGGCAAACGATGCCTTTGAGGAACTTAAAAGTACCTTACAAGTACCCGGTTTTAGTTTCTCCGAGATCGGGAGAAACATTGCTAATTTACGTGGCAAAGAACACCACGCATAGCTTAGCGTGTAATCGTTGTAGAAAGGATAATATCCAACGACCACCTATTACGTAGCTTAAGTCTTACATGGACCAAAGGAAAGATACCCACAGTACAAAAGTTGCTCTATGGCCTCCTTATGTCTTCAAGAAAGCTAAGGCACTACTTTCGTGCCCACAAAGTGGTCGTACCTACCGGATATCCTCTTGGTCAAGTCCTTGGAAACAGGAATCATCAGGACTAATAGCCAAATGGGCGGTCGAGCTAGGGCGCTCGATTCCATTTTATTTCACTTAACAGCAATAAAGTCCTGTGCAATAGCGTAATTCATTGCCGAATGGACAAACCTCGAACCCACCCAAGGACCCGAGTACATTTAACACCACGACGAGTGGACATTGTATTCGACGGTGCCTTGATGTTACAAGGATCGGGTCGGAGTGGTCTTGATATCCCCTGGCGAACACATCAAGTACGCCATCCAAGAATTTTCCGCCACCAATAATGTGGCGTAATATGAAGGTTTATCGGCAGACTCGAGCAACTCGCTCGCCGGATTCGCAGACATTAGTGAAAGGCGATTCTCAACTAGTAGCTTAATCAAGTGGGGAAAGAGTATCAATGCTTGAGTACCAAGATGTCATCTTATCTGGCGGAAGTACGAAAACTCGAAAAGCACTTCTTCGGTTTTCAGATCCAACATATTCCTAGAAAGGAAAACTTTCTCGCGCATCAGCTTGGCACCGGATGGCCTCCACGAGGTCGACCGTCCCCGCCTCGAGTTTTTCTCGAGCAACTCAATTCACCCTCAGTAGTTGAGCCTTCCGAGAACATACATGATTCTTTGCAAGTTGAACAAACTAATCAAGGAACATGGATGCTCCATGTGTCGTTGACGGTTGGTATTTGCCACGATCAAGGTAGAGATCGGATGACATCGATCTACAATTATCTTCAAAGATGACACAATTCCAGAAGATGATGTAGAGGCCGATCGATAGCACTAAAAGCCAAATCATACACTCTAATCGAACGTATCTTGTATAAACGAGGATCTCATGGAGTGTTGATGAGATGCATATCTCAAACGGATGGCATTAGATTGCTAATCGAATCCATGAAGGCGCTCAGGAGCACACCATTCCTACTGTAACCTGGTCGGTAAAGCCTTCCCAAGCAAGGCTATTATCGCCAACCGCCTTCATGATGCAAAAGAGCTTGTGATGAAGTGTGTACAATGTCATTTATAGCCGATAAGTACACCAACCAAAGACAAGCCTTACAAACAATTCTCTTTCTTGGCCTTTTGCAACTGGGACTAGACATTCGGGACCTTTTCAATTCCTTTTCGCCATGATTGACACGCTACAAAATGGATTGAAGCCGAGCTACCGTTAAAATAACAACCGAGGCCGCTAAGAGATTTCTCCCAAAAATGTGATCACGCGACGGTGTACCCAACAGATCATCACAGCATAATGGTTCCCGCCTCCAAAGAATAATTCCAGAATTCTGCGATGAACTTGGTGTCAAAGTTCATTTTGCTTCGTTGCTCATCCACGAGCAACGGAGGCGCTTGAGCGGCTAATGGTATCCTTATGCAGGGATCAAACGCCGAGTATTCACCGCTTAATCAAACGGTCGAGCTTGGGTTAAAGAACTTCCCTCGTGTTATGGGCGTTAGAACTACGACTAACTACCGTATGACCGTGAAACTCCATTCTTTTTGGTTTATGGTTTGAAGCCATGCTTCCTCCGTAACTCAAAATTGGCTCGCCGAATCGATCGTTTTGACGAAAATGATCGATTGAACGACGACTCGACGACGCCGATTTCTTGAAGAACGATGAAACCAAGCCCTTGTACGATCGCTAGCCTACCAACAAGCCATGCGAAGGTACCATAGTCGTAAGGTGCAACCTCGCAGATCTTGTCAGAGGTGATCCGTTCTAAAAATTCAGAGCCAAACAAATCGCAATAAACTTTCTCCTAAATGGGAAGGTCCTTACATCGTGGTCGAAGTCACCCAACCAGGTTCCGTACGACTAGCTATGTCTGATGGGCAAATTTTGTCAAATTCTTGGAACATCGATCAATTGCGTAAGTTCTATGTTTAATTTTCATTCTTTCATTTCTTTCAATTTCAATTTCACTAAATTTATTGATTAATTAAGAAGTGCAACCTTGCTTATATATATACACCTACATTCCGTGTCGCTTATTATTGTTAGTCCGGTCTGAGAAGACATTTTTCTCTCCGATATCCTTTTAAGGATCTCTCGATACTCTATGGTCCTCGTCGTGAGCATTTTTCTCAAATGATTCCCACACGCGACTATACTCTTTTCTTAAAGAAAATGAGTAATCGAGCGCCACACAACTAACTATCTCATGAATGATATGCTTACGATTTCAAGATTATGCTTCATTATTTCAAGATTCTCGGTCTATTCTTGTCCTGCCATCGGCTCCGACACGGAAAGCCTCCTAGTCGAAGTCTCTCCTTTTCGCACGTGGTCCCGCCTAATCGAAGGAGCTTCCTAGCGACGGTTCTTTTCTTCACGATCCTCGCTACAATCGGATATAGAATTTGAACACGCTTTCAAAAAATATATGTCGATGCCTTCGTGTCTTAGCATTAGTTCCACTGCACTATGGGACAATAGATATAAACAAAGTTCACTTATAACTGCTGCATACATATTTGCATTTCTTCTTATGTCAAGTTTGACAAAGTCTTTTTCCGACCATATATAGTGTTTTTGATTGGTATTTCCATTATGACAAACAAAGATCTATAACTAGTCGAAATCGCACACCGTCCTCGACCACATTTGATTTCCTAGTATCGAACGATCGCTTTTGTCTTACATGTCCAAACATACCTTCAAAAACTCACATACATGGTTATGACCTCTTTTTATTTTCTTTCTTGGCTCACCGCATGTACAAGAACGTTCTTCTACTATAAAGCGATCGGGGCTAGGAAATATACGAGAATTTTAAAAGTCAAACAGATAAACAAAAGCTTTGTCAATGACATAAAAGGTAAGTTTTCATAGATATTCAAATATTTTTACACTTGCAGAACCTACTTTAAGAAATATTCCAACTTAACTCATCGCTTGTCTGAGATTCGACCTCCATCTCCTCTACAACTATATCTCCGAGTGGCCCGAGTTCTTCCATGAACTTGGTCGCCTCCTCAGTGGGCGGTTGAAGTCTTTAACAGCTTGGAGATCTATGGAGGGTCGGAAGCTTTCAGTTTTGCCAAAGCAAAACTAACTCCACTTGCAACGCCTGTTTTTAGGGCCCGCATAATTCGTCCGAGTAGTTTTGAGCGTAACTTTAAGGTCCTCTAGAAGTTGACCCAAATAGTTCATTTTCTATTGGATCTCCTAAGGAAGGCAAGCTTGATCCTCGATCCCATATCAAAGATCATCTTGTTCAAAGCACTAATCTTTTCATCAATATTTTGAGCAAGAGCCGCCTCCTTATCCCGCTCAAATTTCGAGTAGTTTTTACTGTTTCAAGATTTGCGCTTGTTCTCGCAAAAAGCAAATCGCTTAATGAACACAAGCATAATTGAAGGAACAATCAAGTTTGCGACATATTACCTTCATTTGTTTTGCTAAGTGTTTCATATTTGGTCGTTGTTTCAACGATCAACCGGTCTTTTGGTGAACTTGCTTTAGCAAATGATCGGTCTTTAGCTTTTATTTCTTCTTCAAGAAGAGCCGTCTTGGCTTTCACCACAACCTCCTCTTTTATTTTCTCCAGATCTATCGAATACGATAAGGAGAATAATTGTAGAGGAGCAAAGTATTGAAGAAGAAACAAAAGTTTAAAAGGAAAAGTTCTTACTTTCCAACTCTGAGTGCTTTTGCTCCAAGTCCTTAACTCATTGGTCATCCTCCGATCACAAAGAAAGTTCTCGACCAAATGCTACACAAATAGCATTCTTTCTTAAGTTTCTTATAAACTTTTTAAAGAAGAACTGGTCGAGAATACTTACCCGAATTGCTTGGTCATTATAACCAACAAAAATCTAATCAGGTGCATCTTGAGTTGAGTATCCGATACTTTCGCCACGCCTCATCAAGCTCCTTATCCTCGATAAATCGGGACTAAAAGGAACTTGTTAGGTTGGGAAGGGTTATCAACAAAGGATCGAACTCGTTGAGACCTCTCGAGGCATCTACCTCCACGTAAGGGGTTTCAATCACCAAAGGATCCAACTCAACCGCTTCTTGTCACCGCCGGGGCTTCTTCGACCACTACTTCCTCAGAACTTTGTCCCGAGAAGTGCTCTGCCTGAACTTCCACAAAGCAGTCCTCAGAAGAACTCCGTCGAAACGACCGAACACCGTAAGACCTATGCAAACCGAAGATGGGAAGTTCAAAGTATCAAATCATCAAGGAATTATTAAAGGTACATACTTATACGACCACTTTCATTTGTACATACCTTGTTAATCTCCGGATTTGACTCAAACGCGCAAGAGAGAAATCGTGCCGCTTAGCCTTCCTTTTCTTCTCCTCCAATTTTGCCGGTTCTCGACCAAAGAGGGTTTGTTGAACCTCACATCCTCCAACAAGATGTCGAAGTTATGTCCTCCACCAGCCCATCAAGGTCCACATTCCCGACTATCCGGCCTGAGGGAGTGGTTTCATCAATCTCCGATCAATTGTTTCAAGAATAACCGTAAGGTCGCACCACCACTGAGTCTCATGCCTTCGCAGCTATATTCTCTGCGGGCCTTCAGCTTATCCACCCAAATCAAAGAACAAATTTGATTGGGTGAAGAAATCCTTTTATCTAAAAAATTGCACATATATGATTCCAAATGTTCTATTACCTCGAGGGATTCATCTCCTTCAAGTGCCTCAAGCACGACTCGGTTTGAACCAAGGTGGGATGTTGATCCTCACCAGATTGTATGATTCATAAACCGACCGATCGCAAATGTAGAGCACGATTGGAAATCTGGTGGGATATATGTATATACGTGGTAAAAGGAATTTTTGATTGTTACCTTAAGCCTTGCCAATCTCCTTCAATAGGAGTTGCGGCTAAGATCTTGGGGCATTCAAAGCCTTTTCTCCGTGCTCCCCAAGACAGATTAGCCTCGACTCGTTCTCTAATTTCCCATAGGAAAGAACTTTAATGTAGGAAGAATAGACAAATTTTAAGGTAACACATTAATCAAATCAAAATACCGATCGGAATGTATCTCAAAGACTTACCACCTTCGGAGCAACTTCATCACGATCAAGGCACCAGAGCAGGAATGAGTCCCGAGCTTCAATGGACTAATTTGGCGAGAGGTAAAATCCTCACCACATGCCACGTAAGTCGCCCTCGACCAAGAAGTCATAGATGGCATCCGCCCATCTTTTGACTATCCCCGCCTTCTTTACTTGCCTCCTTCCACTTGGGGTTTTCACTTGCTCTAGTTCCGCCAAGTAGAGGCTATCGTTTTCAGAATCGTCATGTAAAACCAAGATTTTTCCATGACGACCACGAAGATTTCACAGACATGAGGATGTACTCATCGGCCTTCCCGCCATGAAGACGCAATGTGCATTCCCCAGAGCGCTTTCAGATTTTGCCGCAGATTTTCCCATCACCATGCGGTAGAAATAACTAAAGAGCTTCAAGTTCGGTTGTATTCCCAGATATGCCTCGCATAAATATGCGAAAATATCGATATTTGCGATCGAATTTAGCTAAATTCACTAATTCCACCCCGTAATGTTCAAGAACGCGAGAAGGAATTTGTGTACGGTAATCTCAAATTTCACATTCGATGTAGGCAAGAAAACAGGATTTCTCATCTTCACGGCTCGAAAATGCTCTCCATCGCGGTCTCCAATTAATCGATTCCTATCTAGGAGCATTCCCATCTTCGCCAAAGCCTCAAGCTTTTTCTTGCCCAATTCAAGGCAACCACTTTGTAATCTGCTCCGACATGGCTAAAATCCTCAAGGATGAGTAGTGAAAGTTGAGACTTCGTGGTCAAGAACAGAAAAACTCGAGGATTTCTACGAGAAGCTAAAGGAATCGAAGGATTTTGGAAGCATAAAATTCTAAGATCCCAAATGAGAGGAGATTTTATAAACTTCCGATACTTTCAAGGATTCCCACAAGAGTCCAAACCGACAAAAGCTCTTTTTGCTCAAACGAATAGAGGAACTCTTCGCTTCCCAAGGCAAGTTCTCAACTTTAAAGTGAACACGCATCACTTCAGATACCACTTACATTAAATGGGTTCCGCCCGATACGATTTCATCGAAAAAGGTATATACACGCACAGTTCATTTAAAGTTCGGGGCTAGCCGACGAGGATTAAAACCTCTATGTATTATTTTAATACATAATAAAAGACCATACGTTTTCATGGTCAGAATTCCTAAGACTAACGACCTCCCGGTCGTTAGTATTCTAAAGGTTACTTATGGGTACCCTGCCTGATGAGGCTTTGTGCCTAATCCCCACCGGATAACCGCCGTAAAATTATCGATCGGTATTTTTATCGTATGATAAATGGAACACGTATATAATGCTCCAAACCATGCGATGGTACAACCCCGAGACATCGACTATTAACCACCCTACGGTTAAGCTTTTCACAGTAACCGCAAGGAAGTTAGCACGTTGTTAATCGCTTCCACCGCTCGACCAACCGTAACGCTTTCACCAGGACGCCTTTCTCCAGAGTAATCGCCACCTCTTCGGAAGTTATTTAAAGGTGAAGCGCAGAAGACGGCGACGTATACAACAAGGCCAAGACCAACAAAGACAAGAACAATGACACCAACAAGAATACACGTAAACCTAAGCTGTGGAATTAGAAGTTAGATAATCGACTTAGACTCATATTCTAAGTCCGACACCTGCTAGACATTCCCCCTGTCAGAAAGCAGGCACCAAGGGGTGCCCAGCTACTCGGATCGTCGGGAATACCGCAGTGACGTCAGGATGCTGTTCATGCAGAATCCAAATCAGATAGTGTATGTTAAGACAAATGTACCTAAAATGCCCTTTCTCTCTCTCTCTTCCTGGGGCAAGAAGGTAAATGTCCCTTCTTGCCTCCTATAAATAAAGCCCCATGGGCATGCAATAGGGGATCTTTTCATTTTACATACAAGCAATACACACATTCATACATGTCTTTGGCTTCTCTCTATCCGTCCCTCACCCGAGACAAAGGGTACGGAGGGTCTCCACAGACGGAGGGTCCCTGCACTCCATATGTCTAGCCTTTTAGCTACGACACTTGGCGCCATCCGTAGGGTTCAACAAGAAGCTACAAACATAGGAGCCAAGACGCCGCCGGGACCCTTCAAGCCCAAGCCTCCCCAAAAAAGTGCCGAGGCCCCCTGAGCCTCAAGCACCTGAGTTTCCCACCCACCGCTTCCTCCGCAACAAAGCTGGCCCACCGGAGGCCTCACGCCATCTCCACATCCAACCCAAGGCCCTCTCGAGCTACACTCAAGCTTCTCTTGGACCAACCGAGCGAGGCGCCCGGCCCGCCCGCCTCACCACCCCGCCCCACGAGGCAAACCCGAGCAACACGGAGGGTCTCTCCGCCTCCACACACTCCGGCCCGGCAGGAAGGCCCTCACGACACCACCGACCACCCAAAGGCCACCCGAGAGCCCCCGCTGCCCGTGCCTCACTCCAAGACCCGCCTCTGGGTCCTCCTCCAACAGGGCTCCCTTGCTGCCAAGCACGGAGACTCGAGGAGCCTCCGACTAACTCGCCCGGCAAGACTGGCGACTCCGCTTAACGCCAGAGCCTCGTGGGGACGCCACAGACCATCTACGAAGTCGGTCAGACTAGCTTCGGCCACCAAGGAAGCTAACGCTAACGCCCACCTCGGCAAGGCACCTCGGCCGACTCCGCCTACCGAGGCCCCCCACCTTTCTTCACCCGGAGGCCAGCCTCGGCCCTCGAGCTCAAGACCGCCGGCTTCCAGAGCTCCAGGCAAGATCCTCCTGCCCTCAAGAAGACCCTGAGGGCCACTCGGGCGGCGTCGGGGCCACCACGGATCCGCCTCCGGCCACTCTCAAGAAGATCCTCCGCCCTCAGAAGACTCGGAGGGCCACTCGCCGGAGCAACGTCGGCCACCTCGCCGGATCCGCCTCCGGCCACCTCGCAGAAGATCCTCCGGGCCCTCAGAAGACCTCGAGGGCCACCACGGAGCGTCGGCTGGCCCACTCCGCCTCCGGCCCTCAAAGATCCTCCGGCCCTCAAGACCACTCATGAGACCCGAGCCCTCCGCCGCCTGGCCACACCCGAGGAGCCACCTCCAAGATACCGCTTCCAAGAGCCTCTGGGCCACCCGAGCCCCTCACGGCGATCCGCCACCTCCAAATGAAGCCTCCACCTGGCGCCACCTCGGCCCTCGAGCCTCCAGATCGCCTCCGGCCGCCTGGGGCCTCGACGCCTGGTCCAGACTACGCCTGCCACCACGGACACCTCCGGCACCGCTTCCAAGAAGCCTTGAGCCACCCGAGCCCCTTGGCGGCCTGCCACCTCAGCCGGCCTCCACCGTGGCGCCACCGGCTGGCACCCGAGCCTCCGTGATCGCCTCGCCCAAGAAGCCTCCGAGCCAACGGAGCCTTCGCGCCCGCCACTCAAGCCGGTTTCCATCGGCGCATCCGTGGCACCGAGCCTCCGTGACGCCTCAGATCGAGGCGGCAAAGACTGCGACAACCACGCCAACTAGTAAGCACCATTTTCCCGGCAAGATTCAAATAGTTCTTGGCCTCTTATCTTGCTAGCGCCTTTTTCGTCTGTGGTGTATCGTGATACAAAGGCAAACCGTGCCTTTTTCGATGCTATATTCATTTTGATTAGATGATTAAGTTCCAAAATTTGGTCAGATCCCGAAGAAGTCGCAAAATGAAAATGGCAAGGTGCTTCCTCCATGGAGCTATCGACTATCGCAACTAGTTGCAACCACACCGTAAATTCTTTAAAGAAATTGTATGCGCCAAACTTGGATCACAGTATATTATCCTTGTCATTAGATAGTGAAAGCCAAGCATAATGTGTAAGTTTTTTTAGCTTCACTTTGCTTGTCACTTATCAAGATTTCACCATCTCTTTTTCACTTGCTCTCTTGTGTACCGCCAAGTTGCATCGAAATCACGATTCGCAGACATTTTAGTCTCATAATGAGAGTATTTCAGAGAATATTGAGCAAAATCGCAGTTCAGATGAAGCACATCACCACATTATAAAATGCTACACCAGATTTTACCTCGATAGGTAGACGCCAAGATGGTCAAGAGCTGGCGCGACACCTCGCAGTTACGGTCTTGTATAAGCCCACAAGGATGGCATCACAATAAGCCCATCACTGTGGCAACAAAGACGCCACAAGATGGTCAAGAGCCGGCCAAGACACCTCGCAGTTACAAACCTCGGTATAAGCCCACAAGGATGGCATCGCCAATAAGCCCATCACTGTGGCAACAAAGACGCCAAGATGGTCAAGAGCTCCTACAAGACACCTCGCAGTTACGACCTCGGCAGGTATAAGCCCACAAGGATGGCATGGTCAATAAGCCCATCATTGTGGCAATCAAGACGCCACAAGATGGCGGAAGAGCCCCGCAAGACACCTCGCAAGCTACGGCCTCGTGTATAAGCCCACAAGGATGGCACCGCCAATAAGCCCATCACCGGGCAACAAAGACGCCACAAGATGGTCAAGAGCTCCCAAGACACCTCGCAGTTACGGCCGGTATAAGCCCACAAGGATGGCATCGCCAATAAGCCCATCACCGTGGCAACAAACCCCCACGGCACTAACGCACTCAGAGGCGTGAGGTGCACAAACCACCGAAGTCTCCCGCCGCGAGGGCCTGCCTGCGGAGACATTTCAAACGCGCACAAACGAAGCACCCTCGCCGCCGGAGGCCCCGCCGGCGACTAGGAGTCTCCCGCCGCCAGGCCTCGCCCATGGGAGACATTTCAAACGACTCAAACGCAAGCACCTCGCCGCCGGAGGCTCCGCCATGGCGACAGGGAGTCTCCCCGCCGTGAGGGCCTCGCCCTGGGAGACATTTCAAACGCGCCAAACGCAGCACCTCGCCGCCGGAGGCCCCGGCCACGATTAGGGAAGTCTCCGCGAGGGCCTCGCGGCGGAAGACATTTCAAACCGCGCCAATGCAGACCTCGCCGCCGGAGGCCCCGCCGCCGATTAGGAGTCTCCCGCCGTGAGGGCTCGCCAAGGGAGACATTTCAAACGCGCCAACGCGCACTCGCCGCCAAGGCCCCCCTGATTAGGAGTCTCCGCCGCGAGGCCTCGCCCGGGGAGACATTTCAAACGCGCCAACGCAAGCACCTCGCCGCGGAGGCCCGCCTCGGCGAGGGAGTCTCCCCGCCATGAGGCCTCGCCCCCGGGAGACATTTCAAACGCGCCAACGCGCACCTCGCCGCCGGAGGCTCCGCCTTGGCGACTAGGAGTCTCCGCCGTGAGGCCTCGCCCTACGGGAGACATTTCAAACGCCAACAAGACCTCGCCGCCAGAGGCCCCGGCCGGCCGATTAGGGAGTCTCCTGCCGAGGGCCTGCCGGCGGGAGACATTTGAACGCCAACGGCACCTCGCCGCCGGAGGCCCGGCCTCGGCGACTAGGGAGTCTCCGCCGCGAGGGCCTCGCCTGAGGAGACATTTCAAACCGCCAAGGCCAAGCACCTCGCCGCCGGAGGCCCCGCCAACGATTAGGGAGTCTCCGCCGTGAGGCCTCGCCTGGCCGGAGACATTTCAAACGCGCCAAACACGCACCTGCCGCCGGAGGCCCCGCCAAGGATTAGGGAGTCTCCCTGCGAGGCCTCGCCCGGCGGGAGACATTTCAAACGCCAAACACGCACCTCGCCGCCGGAGGCCCCGCCGCGATTAGGGAGTCTCCCCGCGCGAGGCCTGCCCGGCGGGAGACATTTCAAAACGCCAAACGCACCCTCGCCGCCGAGGCCCGCCCGGCCGATTAGGGAGTCTCCGCCGCGAGGCCTCGCCAAGGGAGACATTTCAAACGCGCAACGCAGCACCTCGCCGCCGGAGGCCCGCCGCGGCGATTAGGAGTCTCCGCCACAGGGCCTCAGCCCGGCGGAGATATTTCAAACGCGCCAACGCGCACCCTCGCCGCCGGAGGCTCCGCCTTGGCGACAGGAGTCTCCCCGCCGTGAGGGCCTCGGCCGGCGGGAGACATTTCAAACGCGCCAACGCCAAGACTTCTCGCCGCCGAGGCCCCGCCTCGCGACTAGGGAGTCTCCTCACAGGCCTCGCCCTTCGGGAGACATTTCAAACGCGGCTCAAACGCGCAGACCTCGCCGCCGAGGCTCGCCTCGGCGACTAGGGAGTCTCCGCTGCGAGGCCTGCGGCGGACGGGAGACATTTCAAACCGCCGCCAACGCACAGACTCGCCGCCGGAGGCCCCCTCGGCCGATTAGGAGGTCCCGCCGTGAGGCCTCGCCCCACGGGAGACATTTCAAACGCTCAACGCGCACCCTCGCCGGAGGGCCTCGGCGATTAGGAGTCTCCCCGCGAGGCCTGCCCTGCCGAGAGACATTTCAAACGCGCCAACGCGCACCTCGCCGAGGCTCCGCCTTGGCGATTAGGGAGTCTCCGCCGTGAGGGCTCGCCCGGCGGGAGACATTTCAAACGCGCCAAACGCAGCACCCTCATCGCCGGAGGCCCCGCCACGATTAGGGAGTCTCCCGCCGCGAGGGCTCGCTTCGCGGGAGACATTTAAACGCGCTCAAACGCGCACCTCGCCGCGGAGGCCCGCCTCGGCGATTAGGGAGTCTCCCGCCGTGAGGGCCTCGCCCGGCGGAGACATTTCAACGCGGCCAACGCGACACCTCGCCGCCGGAGGCTCCGCCGCCGATTAGGAGTCTCCGCCGGAGGGCTCGCCCGCCCAGGGAGACATTTCAAACGCGCCAAACGACACCCCTCGCCGCCGGAGGCCCCGCTCACGGGTTAGGGGAGTCTCCCTTGAGGCCTCGCCTGCAGAGACATTTCAAACCACACTCAAACGCGCACCTCATCGCCGGAGGCCCCGCCAACGACTAGGGAGTCTCCGCCGAAGGCCTCGCCCGGCGGAGACATCTCAAATCACACACACAAGCACCTCGCCGCTCCGAGGCCCCGCCAGCGCGATTAGGAGTCTCCCACCGCGACGGCCTCGCCCGGCGGAGACATGTCAAATCAAGGCTGTTGCCAAGATCCCTAGTCGTTCCGGATGCATCGCCGACGACTAAGGAGCCTCCCGCCCGAGTGACTCACCTCGGTGGGGGATCATGACATTCGCCCGCCAAGAGACCTAGTCATTCCCAACAAAAGGGCCACTCATACATGGCCTTCTACCGCAGAAGAGCAGAAGCATCCGCAGCATGATTGCCTCGACGAAGATGCATGAAAATAACCCCTGCACAAAGACGCCCCCAAGACCAAAACATACCAAGGGGGCGATCGATCGGCTCCCCTCGCTAGCCTCTCGGGCTCTCAAACGAGCCCAAGCATAGAAGGTTGTCCTGAGGCTTTTACAAATATTACGCACTCGCAGCTTTGCCTCTCTTTTCCAAGTATGCTCGGCCACCGCAAGATGGCCCTTGGTCCCGGTGCACACCGCGCCTTTTAAAGGGCGAGTGTATAAACGGCCATCACAGCAGGTCGGGGCCCCTGTAAACTGCCGCCCACCGCAGTATAAGAGCATGGACTAGAGCCATACCAAAGGCACATAGCTAACACAACAAGCATAACACAACCCACTCGGGCGAGGTCCCACGCTCAACCCAAAGTGGGACGGCCAGGCTTCTCCACCTCGCAACATAGCGTTAGGGCCCCTGAGCCCCATCTAAAAGTGTGGGGATCGGCGCGAGGCTTCGCCTCCACCTCGCAACATAGCGCTAGGCCCCTCGAGCCCTATCTAAAAAGGTGGGGGCGGCACAGGCCGCCTCCCCTCAACATAGCGTTAGGCCCCGAGCCCCATCTAAAAAGTATGGGGGCAGTGCGAGGCCGCCTCCCCGCAACATAGCTGCTAGGGCTCCCGAGCCCCATCTAAAAGGTGGCAGGGATCGGCGCGAGGCCTTCTCCCCCCGCAACATAGCGCTAGGCCCCTGAGCCCCATCTAAAAAGGTATGGGATCGGCGAGGCTCTCGCCACCCCGCAACATGCTAGGGCTCCCTGAGCCCCATCTAAAAAGTGTGGGGGACGCCAGGCTCAGCCCCCGCAACATAGCTAGGCTCCCTGAGCCCCATCTAAAAGGTGGGGGCAGATGGCGAGGCTTCGCCTCCCCCGCAACATAGCGTTAGGCTCCCGAGCCCCATCTAAAAAGTATGGGGATCGCACCAGGCTTCGCCTCCCCAACATAGCATTAGGGCTCCCTGAGCCCTATCTAAAAAGGTGTGGCGACGCGCCGAGGCTCGCCTCCCCGCAACATAGCTGCTAGGCTCCCTGAGCCCCATCTAAAAAAGGTGCTGGGATCTGCGACGAGGCTTCGCCTCGCAACATAGCTGCTAGGCTCCCGAGCCCCATCTAAAAAGTGTGGGGGACGGAGCAGGCTTCGCCCCTCGTAACTATAGCGTGCTAGGGCTCCCCTGAGCCCTATCTCAAAAAAAAGAAGTCACGGGGGCCTGAGGCTTCGGGCCTCGCCACCTCGCCGAGCTCGAGCGGGCCAGCAGAACCCCTGCATCGGGTAAAGACTCTTCGCACCCTCCAAGTCACGAGGACGCTTGACCAGAGCGACAAAGGGGGATTTAGATTAGGCCCGCAACAGAGCATCCAAGCGCCACACCAGAGAAATAATCGAAATTTGAATACATCAACATCGCCATGGCGCCGCGCTCACATTACACGCCGCCCACCTCGAGGCTAATGCCTCGGTGGGCGGCTTCCGCCTTACTGCCGCCGCCGCCTCGAGGCTATGGCCTCGGTGGGCGGCTCCGCCCGCGCTGCCGTCCGCCTCGAGGCTACGGCCTCGGCGAAGGCGGCCCGACACGCCGCCCGCCGAGGCCCGTGGTCTCGGGGCAGTCCGTGTCGGCTTCTCGGGGTATCCTGACTCCCAAGGGGCCGGGCGAGATACGACACGCCCGCCGCCTCGGGATCACGGATCTCGCCTCGCGACCTCGGACCACGCAGACGAGGAGTTGTCGAGCAGGCACCAAGGGTGCCCCGCCCCTCGGATCGTCGGGAATACGGCAGGACGTCAGGATGCTGCTCATCGTAAATCCACCAGATAGTGTATGTTAAGACAAATGTACCTAAAATGCCCTTTCTCTCTCTCTCTGGGGCAAGAAGGTAAATGTCCTTCTTGCCTCCTATAAATAAAGCCCCATGGGCATGCAATAGGGGGATCTTTCTCATTTTTACATACAAGCAATACACACATTCATACATGTCTTTGGCTTCTCTCTCTATCCGGTCCCTCACCCGAGACAAAGGGTACGGAGGGTCTCCACAGACGGAGGGTCCCCTGCACTCCATATGTCTAGCCTTTTAGCTACGACACCCCATTCAAGGTAATTCGTGGTAGTACTTAGCCACATCTTGTAAAACCCAGTTCATATCAATAAAGAGCGACCCTCATTCCATTCCAGGATATTCCACGTCATTTTCCTCGTTCATTTTCCTAAGATCGGCGACTTGATCGTCGACAAAAACAATGCTGAGGAACCGGCGGTTTACGGAGGATATTGCAATGAATCCTCCACGAACAACCGTCAAACTTTACGACATGGCAGACAAGTATGCGGCCACTAGTGAAGCGGTCAAATGGCAGGAAGCTATTGATCGAAAGGAGAAAAGAAATAATGAACAAAGAAATTTGTGGCTGTGAGATCACTAAGAACTCCAAGAATCAACCAAGTGAGTTTGAGCATTATGGCACGCTTTGCTATCAAGCTACTAGCCGTTGATCCCTCTTCATAGTACGGTTACCTACACTAGTAATCCGATCTTTTATCCTTCACACTCCTAGACCGGTAAAACAATGAAAAGATCCTATTCGACTAAATACCTTTGCCTTGAGCTAGATGATGTTGATATCCAATACTTGAGTACCTTTAGTGCTCTTCATCTTTATCCAGAACTAACCCTTACAATCACTTGAACAAACATATTAGTTCACAAATGACGATTGCCGTTAATTACCAAAACACTAAATTGGGGCCTAGATTCTTCAGCCGTAGCTGAAGCCGAGGGACAGAGGTTGAATATGAATAAGACGAGGACTAGGAGGTTATCTCAATCTCACCATGATGGTCGCCAATAATGCCGATCGAGGACGCCAGGTCGAGTAATCACGTGCATTGATTTATTTTGCATTACTAGAGTAAAAGTTTTTCTGTTTCTTCTGGAAAACTCGGCAGTTATGCAGGCCATGGTTGGCCTTCTTATGGAGAGGGCACCACTTCTTAGTCTTGGGTTCATCACTTCATCGCTTCTGTTTGATTCGATCAGAATACCCTTTCAAGTTCCTTCCCTCTTTGTTAGTCATGGTGAGGACCTCCTTCAAATTTGTTGGCTGCATCTTCTTACCTTTACCAGTCTTGTTCTTGGTTTTACCAGGCATCATGTGCCTCATTTTATTTTTGCCACATTCTAGTCTTGAACTTCCATCTCCTCGAAAAGTGGCTCGATTCCATACCACTGCCTCACTAGCGGTGGCATACCGGTTAGCCATGCCAAATAGCTCAAGAATGGTTCGTGGTGGATTGAGGGTGATATCTTCTGTAAACCTTCGATTTTGAACTCCCTACTTGAAAGATTGAATCACATATGAATAAAAAAATTCAGGAATGGTGTTCCGAACCTAGCTAAACCTCATGATGAATTGACATAGAGTCTCATTAGGCTCTTAATGAAGATGATTCAAATCATCTTCCTTTCTAGGGTGTTCAGTGAAGTCTATCCATATGCCCACATGCAATCGACTGGGGTAACGTGACCTAGTTCTCTACGATCCTTGAAGTAGACCTTGTTGACCAATGATGATCCAATGTAGCCTATTTTTAACTAAACAACATTGCTTATAGCAAGAATGAGTACATAGAGTACTCAGCAAGTCGCACCACAGAACACAATTATAGATGATGGCTTATTTCAAAGGATATGACATCTATAGTTCTTTTGCATAAAAGCAACAGTTGCAATTGAATATGAATAATAGATTGAAAGCATAATTTTTTTTAAATAACAATAATAATTTTAACAAGTATTTTCACAAAGCTCACATAACCTAATCAGTTTCTTTCACACAACTTCATAAGTTTACTCACACAGTTGTTTTTTTTAATGAAAATCTACCCCTCGTGTGAAATTCCTGAGCATGTCCATGACCGCGGACGCGGCTATTCGAATAGATTTATTAATACTCTGCAGAGGTTTGTGCACTTTACCCACAAGATATAACCAGTGTAGCTAGCACCAATCATAACAAAACTTTTTCGAAGCTTCACCCTGACAATTGACCCTCCTGATGTGTTTTATCGTCGTACTAACCCTGATGAAGTGCTTTGGTCTGACGCACACCATTGGACCTAGAAACGGCGAACCACTCATAAGTGTGACCCGACATAGTAGTACACACTTTCACCCCTGGCACACAGTCTAACCTACATGCATGACTAGTTAATGCCAAGATTCCATAGCTTACTAAGTTAGGTCTATCCCATACCAAACTTGTGGTCGTACAGTTATGGCTCAGTTCAATGGCACACAAAGTAAAGTCCTTAATTGACCAAAGCGAGACTGCCAATTACTACCAACTATCACATTCATATTTTCCCAAGCACACAGTTCCACCATATCACAATTCTTTACACTCGCCTCAGTCCAAATCTTTTCCCACCCTATTGGTTAAGTGCATCATATGTCATCAACGAGTAACAACACATAATTTTTACGCAAAGTTCGATAATCACTTAGTCAAGTCTATATTTGTAACTCAAAATGATATCAATAACCCGTTGCATGGCTAAGCAGACTATTCGTGCCTAACCAACCCACGTTGGTGCTATACTAATGCCAACTAATAATTAACCAAGCTAGGGTGATAAAAGATCAGGGTGATATTTTAAAGAATTAAATACTTGAAATAACATGCAATAGTTCGAAATGAAGTAATTTAGGAAAAACTGGGTTCAATTTGGTCAAAGGTACAACTTATCTTGCTATAGCAATGATGTTCTTATTTTATCTTCAATCTTCTACTTCCTTGATCTTCAGCACCTTCGGACGATTCTGGAACGTCAACGTCTAACGAGATAGAAAGCGCAAAAACAAAAAAAATTCAAAAATACAAATCAAATATATTACAAATAGAAATTTTAAGGTACTGAAAAGTAGGGCTTAATTTTAGATGAATTTAGAAACTTGAATGGGTTCAATCGGAGTTCACATGAGGAAGAACGAGCTCTCGGAAGTTTGATCGAGAAGAAAAATGCCGAAAAAAGAAAAGGGAGACAGAAACTGACAGGTGGGGTCCATGGAATATTCTCGAGAATCTTTACTTTCGGAATTATGGAAATAGACTGAGTGTATGACATGTGGGGCCCACTGAGATTTATGGATTTTTAAGAATTAAAAGAATTCTAGAAAAATGCAGAGTGGCTAACACATGGGTCATTGGTCCATAGACCAAGTTCACGAAGTTGGGCTCGGGTTCATGGTGGATTGGTTCATGAAACAGTGTACTGACAAGGTGGGTCCACGCGTCAATCACTAGATCCACGGTGGACCAAGTCCACACGGTATGGTTTAGGGTTTGGACTGCCACGCAAGCGATGACAATGTGGCCACGTCATAGAGAGAAGATGAGGTGGCAGGTGACATGTTGCGAGGTGGTGGCTGATAGGGCATTGTGGCGCGGTGGCGCACGTAGCTCACCGGAGCTAGCAGCCACGACGACGTGATTGCAAGGGCAAAACAGAAAGAGGGCAATGAGGCGGAGGTGGGGACGTGGTTGTAGCAGCGAGGAATAGCGTCAATCACTGACGGCGGCTTGCATGGCGGCGATGCGCTATGGCGTAGTTCCGGTGATGGAAACATGAGCATCGGGTAGAATGCGATGCAGGGAGTAAGGTGGCGGGGTCGTTGAAGGTGGAAGCTCATCGGAGTGACGAGGAATGGTCAGTGAAAGGCGGCGGCCGGAGAGGAGAAAGAAGAAGAAAATCTCGGTGCATGGTTGATGAACCCGAAGGTCCGGTTTTTGGCCCGATCTTTCGATGAGAAGATAAGTTCGGTAGTCATCGCTCAACTCTCACGATCCTGGCTACGAACTCGCAAGGCTCGAAACCACGCAATCGCTGAACTGATTGACAAGTCGTTATCAACCGAGCACGAATACCCAGATGACCTGACCACGAAGGTCGATTCCTGCATACACCGAAGAAGCACGCAAGAACAAGATAAAGCAATCTGAAATTGCAAATAGGATTGAAATATTTGATTTAAATTGGGATCCCGAATAAGAATCTTGACTGGATGGTCTAGTTGACACACGCAGAAGATACAAATTGCAAACGAAGGCAAACTAATCATAAACGAAATCTAAGAAAAACTAGAGGGGTGCGGCCTCCTTAAATAGGAGAGGGGAAGCCGCACATAACTAAGAGAGAAGGGTGTGGTACTATTCATGGTACTGTTCGCATGAACAGTACCCATGAACAGTATGGTCACAAAGGGGATCGGGCCAAGGAGGTGGCCGACCCAAACAAACTAAAGTGGTAACTGTCCTTTGGGTTCAATGATTGATACAAGGCCCTCGGCCCAAAGTGAGGTGGCGTAGCACCATATATAAATGAAGTAAATTCGTCGGTCCGTCAGTGAGACGAGGGGCTGAGAACGGAGGCCCATAATAACCCAGTTATACACCTCGGCAAGGTTAGTAGTCATTATATCGTACCTTGCACCGTCCGCGTCGTGCATCAAGGACCACTTCTCCAATGGTTCGGCCTCAATCCAATGGGGAAGCATCCGACGTCCCTCGACGTCCTCCACGTCAAATGGGGAGGGTCAAGCTCCCGTAGTGGTGTGAGGCGTTCGGGTTGCGCCACCCTAGGAATGAGCGGTTGCTTGTTCCTCTCGACGACATGCTTCCTGGTGTGCTCCTCCAACATCTCCCACAACGCATCAAATTTACGCTGTTGGTTCTGCATAGCAAGCCTCTTGAACAGCTTTACCAATGGTTGCTACCTGAACTGTTTGAAGAAGTTGGCCCCCAGATGGCGACTGCACTATCTGTTCCTCATGTCTGGCCAAGAGAACGGCTCATCAGGGTCTTACTGAAGTTTTCGGATGGCCTTCATCATCACGGGGTGGCGATCATTGATTATACAAACATTAGGACGTGACCCAACTACTCCTTCCTTCAGATGTCGAAGGAATCACAACCAGCTGTCAAAATTCTCACTTTCCACGAAAAGCGATGGCCAAGGGCAGAATCTGATTGTTGCCATCAACGCTAATTGTTGTCAGGATCATGCTCTTATATTTCCCAGTTAAAAACGTCCTGTCCATTGAGATCACGGGCAACATACGTCTGAATGCATCAATGCAGGGACCGAATGCTAAGAAGGCCCTCTGTAATACCATAAAGGAGAAAGGGTTAGGGTTCTACAGGGTATTAGTTGGGCTAGGATTTAGACTAAAAGCCCATTTTTGTTTGGACTCTAAAATGGATTAGGCTCCAAATAAGATTTAATTACATCACTCTTAGCCCAAAAGGCTCAATTAGCATATAGTAATTAATTCTACTTTTATTAATTTTATAAATAGAATTTAGCGATGTTACACCGAGCCTGGTACGGCGGTCAGCAGCATGAACCCGACGACGGACACGACCATGGATGAGGCTAAAGGCAATCATATTGATGTTGAGTGCCCCTTGTTGGAACTCAATTCTAGCGGAGGAAGAAAACAGAGTAAGAACAGTAGTTTCAACTCAATTGAACTACCCTGATATTGAAGCTTACAGGCTTCCATTACAAAGGAGCTCCTCGAGTGTATTTATAGACTTCAAAGACCGACTCTAGACTAAACCGACTCAAATGCACAGCTCACATTCTTGTTGTACTCGGTAAGAACAGAGCAGCACTAACTGAGCTCTGGTTCACTTAACTAGTCAATTTGGTCCATGTCCAGCTCAGGTACTTGTAGTACGTAGTATGTCGACAAATCCTCAGGATTTATCTAGCATGTATGCTAATAAAGACTCAATTTCCGTCGCCGAGAGACCATCCCCAGCTGGCGCTCATGATTCCTCCCCATGTGACTGCGGTCAGCTTGATCGCGACGTTGGCCATGGACTTCAGCTGGGCCTCTTGGTACTCCCTACCGATGCCCCGGCTTGCACGTCCGCGCATAGCGCAACGCTGCAGAAGGAAGTAGAGAACGGCGGGAGAAGCGAACGCCGCGAAGACGCCGTATCTGAGCACCGCGAATGCTGCAAGGGACATGAAGCAGAGTAGCACAACGTTGCCGAACCTTATTGCCCGGATGATCCCCCCTCGGCGTCGCCGGTCGTTGATATCCAGCGCCTTCGTCTTCGACAGCACCGTCAGAAACATGCCCAAAATAGCGGTGCAGAACGTGAAAAGGACGGCCGTCTTGGTCTCTGGCGAGGTGCCGGAGTGGTCGGACGCGCCAAACACCGCACCGAGCAGGCATCCAACCGCGATGACGGTGACGCCTGAGGCGGTCTTAAACGCGTCCTTCAGGTCATCCTTGTCCTCTTCGTACGCCGCCGCTTCGTCGTCTCCCTCGGTGCGGTGTCTCCACTTCATCGGATCAACAACCGGCATAGGAGTACTTTATTATTCAGTAATGAGTGGACTTGGGTTGTTGCACACTTACATAAGTTATTTTTAAATGTATTATGAAGCCAATGGAGTGCATTAGAACCTAGAAGGATGGAACACTTACGCGAGCAAGCGTAGCTGCAGTCGTCGCCGCCGGCTGATCAACACTGGTATTTTCCATCGCGAGAATGAGGCCGAAACTGCTGCGTAATTTAAAATGAAAACGACGGGCGGCAGTCTTTGTCAGCGTGATTTGAAAAAAGAGAGAGAAATGGAAACCTAGTTATCAGCAAATTCAGAATCAGATTGAGGTGAAATTGCAGACAACAACTCCATGCATCTATCTATTGGAATGGGCTGAACGAAAATAACTCGTCATACAGGGATATATTTATTTTAGAAAAAGGACGGGGAAATACATCTGGGCATCTTGGCGACCGAAAAGACTATTTTTCTTTGAAGGAAATCAAAAGAGGAAGCTGGTCAAGGATGTGTGTTCCACTGCTCTCGGGTGGCATAAATTACCGCCTTTCAAATCTCAACTTCTCAAGTGCTCCTTGCCACGAGGCCCTAGCTAATTTTCTAATTTCTTTCAGTGATTTTCATTTTTTCCCCTCCTCGCTATTTTGTTGTTCTTTACTTTTTTACCTACCGACACCTCATGCTCCTCCGGCAAAGACAACCCCAAGAAAAGAAAAGAAAGGAGAAATCCCAGTTTGTGTTTCTCAGAAGAGACAACCAACCGGCGGCTGGCGCCTGATTGTTGACGCCGGTAGCAGGTGCCTGCGGCTCCCTCATCTCCTTCCCCAGCCCCGGCCCTGCTCGAACTACGCCCACGGCCGGCTTGCGGCGCCGGGCACGTACACTTAGCCATCGATCTGCGGTCGCGGATGTGGCTTCGCAGCCGGCGACATGCATGCTTGTCATATATGTTGACATCTTGTTTAGTTTGTTGCCTATCTTATGGCCTGAATCTGTGCTTATGTGCCGCCTAATGGTCGCTGCCTTCCTCGATTATTTCTGGATTTTGCATTGGTGCGAACTAATTTTGTGGCTCTACGCAGTGGCGGACGCTCCCCTCAAGAAAATAAAGCCTCCACGAGATGCTCATACCCATGCCCATGAACAACGCGATGACGGAAGGAGGGAGAGGAAAGCAGCAGTATACCTCTAGCCTCTAGGAAGCAGCGAAGAAGGAATCAAAAGTAGGTGAAGCAGAGCAGGAAGGAAACGTGCTAATTGACATATGAGGCACGTGAAACTTGTGTGCCTATTTATAGGCGGTGGCGATGCTCGCACGTTTTGCAAAAAGGAATTAAGGAGCGATTTAATTATGGTGGCTGTACACTTGTTTTCTCTGCTACTGTCGTTTCCTGGGAAGTTGCTTGGAAATTCAGGCATAGACACAAACTGTGTCCCGAGCATTATTCACATTTTCTGTGAAATTTTGCTCCTTTGGTTACCCTTAGAAATAATTACACCTCGTTCAAAAAAAAAAAATCAGCAACATTTGAATTTGGACAAATTACGTCCTAAATTCGGCAATATTTGAATTTAGACAAATTTCGTCTAAATTTCAAGTGCCTGTTTGAACATTTCACCGAAATTATGAAATTTCAGTAATTTCGGGCCTTTCGCCCTCTAACAAAATAGATTTCAAAACGAAAGAGTTTTGCCTTGTCCTGAGCAGGCCGGTGGCTCGTTGAGGAGATACAACTTTTAAGATTTACGACTAACAAAAAATACTTTCAGATCTATCTCCTAGTTTCTTTGCGTGTTTTTTCCATTACTTTTCTCGGAGCAAAACGCTGTGGAAGGTTCCTGTAAATGCGTAAGCGCTGACGCCTACATCAAAAGGGCATTGCGTACGCTTAGTTGTGAAACAACACAGAGGTCCACAAACCTTATCCACAGCTCAACATACATCTCCACTTGATCTCAAAAGAAAAGCACACTTCTCCGCAAATGGCTCGTCTTTGCGAGATTGTGAAACGGCCGAATTTCCAGGCAGCTTCCCGGGAAAAGGACATGGTGAGAGGTCAGAAAGAGAGAAGGTGAGAAGGCATCCGCTGCTCGAGTTTGCGAGAAGACTAGCTACAGAAAATGGGGGTCGGTCATCTGAAGGCAGGTGGTGCGGAGCCGCTAGCTGAACAGCGGACACATCTGCCACCTTGACAAGCAGCGGACAACATTTGCAGCCGTTGTATGTCGCGCACGAGCTTAATCAGCCAGCCGTCAGGTCACAAATTTCCGCGTAAGATGTGGTGGGCCGGGTATCCACTGGATCACAGGCTGTTTAGTGGCCTTTTTGCACGCGCCATTCGCCTGCCCGCTTGGATCCCGAGTTGGAACTCTTGGTGTTTCGAGTCGAAAGTTCGAATTCTTGGGGGTAACCTGAGTAGAGAATTTTGAAGATTCCTAGTTAAAAGTTAAATGCTGTTGTGAGTTCAAAGTTGTAACAGCCCATTTTCAGTTCTTGATTTGTAATTACCGTTTGTCGTTGGAGTTTCAAAACCTATTTCCAAATTATTGTCTATTTGCAAAAATCCTCTAGCCTTCTACCTCATTTCAATTTCCGGATTCAAATTCTAAATTTGAATTCTCTTTTCAAATTCTCTTTTTCCTCCTCCTTTTAGGCTTGGCCCTTTTTCTCCCTCTTTCCCCCCACTGCCCAGCCTCCTCCCTTGCCCCTTCTTCCTCCTCGGCCACACGAGCAGCCTGCACGCCAGGCTCACTTTGTTGCACTTCTGCGGCGCCACTGCCCCCGCCTCCTCGTCCCATCGTCCACCGCTTTGACCGTCACAAGACCTCCAAGTCTCTCAATAGCTCTCTCCTCTCCTCCGGGCTATATTATAGGGATGGCAATGGGGCCCCATTCCCCGACGGGGAATTCACCCATTAGGGTCTGAGGTTGGAGCTATTTCTTCCCTCCACGGGGATGCTAATATGCAAATACAATTCTCCATCGGGTGAAGCGGGGCCGGGGCCATTCCCCTACTCCCCATCCCCGCTACCCGCATAGGCCCCTAATAACCCTATGACATGTGGGCCA
This sequence comes from Phyllostachys edulis, assembly GCA_036346405.1. Classification (NCBI taxonomy): domain Eukaryota; kingdom Viridiplantae; phylum Streptophyta; class Magnoliopsida; order Poales; family Poaceae; genus Phyllostachys; species Phyllostachys edulis. The sequence goes on along the minus strand of CM070555.1, from coordinate 33,704,029 downwards.
CTAGCCTACTATGGGGAATTCACCCATTACACTTATATGCTTGGGAGTTGGGACACCATCTTTAATAATATTGTTAGAATTCTTCATTTGGAACACTGATAAGCACTGTTTAAATTATTTGGAACACTTATTTTGTTGTCTCTATGTGTGTCTGTGTAGGAGAGGTTAGGAATCCAATTTTCGGATCTGGGTCCCCGTAGAGCCCCGATAACCCGATGGGGATAGGGAACGAGAGAGAATAACACCCGAGGATGGGGACGGGAAACGGGGAACGGGGATTTTTCCTTCTCTCGAGGACGGGGATGTTCCACCACTCCCCGCCGGGGAATGACCCTGTTGCCATCCCTAGGCTATAAAGAGCCCGAGCAGCCCCCCCCTCATCTCCTACTCCCCCACGCAACTCTCCCTCTCTCGCTCCTGTTGTTGTGGTTTGTCCGAAGCCCCGAGCTCCGAGTTCAAGCCGCCGCGCACCTCCTATCGGTCCTCGCCCCGCGCCAAGGTCTTACCTTGCGTCTTCTACTCGCGTCATTTCGTGTCCAGAGCTCCTTGAAGTAACCCCCTTACTCAATTTTAGTTTTGTTTTACAGGAGCCACCACTTTTCATCTTCTCCTTCAGTCCCGACTGACCCCTTCATCGCCGTCCTCCTTCGCCTTCGATTGCGAGTTTCCCCACCGCCGTTCACCGTCCGCCGACTTCCACCGGCCTCTCTCTCGGTCTCGGTAAGCTCCCCATGCCCTGTTCTTTCTCTTGTTCTTTCGACCACGTCGAGTAGTCGGATCCTCCTTTCGATCACGCCAAGTAGTCGAACCCTCCTTTCGACCACGTCGAGTAGTCGAACCCTTCTTTCGATGAGTACTCGAATTCTCCTTTCGACCACGCCGAGTAGTTGAATCCTCCTTTCGACCACGCCGAGTAATCGAATCCTTCTTTCGACCACGGCAGAGTAGTCGAATCCTTCTTTCGACCACGCCGAGTAGTCAAACCCTTCTTTTGAACACGTCAGAGTAGTCGAATCCTTCTTTTGACCACGTTGAGTAGTCAAATCCTCCTTTTGACCACGTCGAGTAGTCGAATCCTCCTTCCAACCGCGAAGTCGGATGAGCAGTACTCGAAACCCAAGCTTCAGAAGCTCCGTTCTCTTCTGTTATAACTCTAAAAATTATGAAATTGGTTTCTAAATTTGTCTAAATTCAAGATCTTTCTTTTGGTCGTGGTCTTGTTTAGTTTGGAGTTCATTTATTATTTCTTGTGTATTTATTTGTTCTCTTTGTCTGTTTGTTCCATTTTCTAGTGCGTTCAACTGAATAGAGTTCGAAGACGCAGGAGATCTCCATTTCGATCAAGGACAAGACTTCCAAGACTCTCTTACCTTTAACCCTAGCGAGTCAATACTTTGATCATTTTGAACCTATATTTTGCGCAAATTATATTCCTTTAAATTACCAAAATTTTATGCTTTTAATTCTGTAAGAAATGTATGTTAAATCTTAAGGTAGTTAAATACACATTTGATGATTAATTATTTATTATATCATCCTTTGGCAATTGAATCCATTATTCCATGTCACCCTTGTAACTATGTGGTAATTTACTAGCTATAGGTTGTACTTAAGTGACATGCTAGTCTTGCTTAAGTACCGGGGCATTATAATGCCCTAATCATCGCTCTCTTAAATCATGAAATTGTGTTGGGGTAATCATGGGGGGGGGGGGGTACATGACCCAGATTTGAGATAAATTGATTTTCCTCATCAAAACCCCAATAAACTGCTATTACCATATTTGGGCGAATGGTATAATAGTGGGTGTTGATATAACGCGAGAATGGTGGGTATGTGGTATGAACCGCCCAGATGACTTTAAGGACTTAATCCGGTGATAACCTCCCATCGTAAAACATGTGCAACCACAAGTCTGTAAAGTACAACTTATATTAGTAAATTTATTGAACCCTGAAAATCATCTCACTGGAGGGGATCGAGGTAGTACAAGCGTTGGATGCGTTCCGGCTTGAATGGGACACCGAGGTAATGTGATGTTGCCAGCTGCGCTAGTCATTGTGGTGAACATCCCGCACAATTTATGGGACCCACCGCAAGTGGGAAAAGCCCATATAGGTGAGATGACGGAAGGGGTGAGATAATTTGAAAAGTTACTGTGATGATCCCTCAACCACACGACCAAGGAATCATGTGGGGCAACGAGTTGATTATCTCTTGTGGGTACAGTGTACAACCTTTGCAAAGTATAAACTGTTTAAACAGCCATGCCTACGGTCAAAGGCGGACATGGGAACTTGCTAGAGTTAGTTCTATTTCAAAAACCTTTGTGGATGGGATAAAAACTTGTCGGGCTAAGGTAACCCTGACTATGGGTTGTTCCTGGGTGGTCGTACCCAGTGCTGTTCCTGGGTGGTTGTACCTAGTGCTGTTTCTGGGTGGTCGTACCCAATGTTGTTACGGGGCGGTCGTACCTAGTGTTGTTTTGGTGGTCATAACCATAACCAAAATAAGCATAGGTAGTGGTAACCTCTACTGTTATTTAATATTGTACAATTATTCTCTTTAATAAACTACAATTTGGTTAAAATGCTAAGTGATAGGATTTTACTAATATTGATAATTGAAAACATTGCTTGAGAAGATAAAATAACCCGAGCCACCCTTGCTAAGTCTTGTATGGATATTATTGCATCTTGTGTGACTGGCTCGCGAGCACGGAAGTTGTGCTCATTCTCGCTCTTTCCCCCAAACCCTTCAAATCCTGCGGATCATGGAGATTACGCCTACTATGACGACCCTGAAGTCGATAGACAAGACAATGATGAAGAGTAGATTAGTTCTTTAGTCTAGGTCTTGCCCGAGTCTAGCTAACTCCGTCGGTGCTTGCGTGCATCCAATATTATCCAAGTCTTGGGATAATATTGGACACACACGGGTTTTCCCAATCACTTGCCTGTGGTGAGATGGGCTCTACTCCTTTTGCTTCTGCTACCACTTTCGCTACTTTTGTGATGTGATCATTTGGCATGTGTGGATGTCATGAGGACATTGTGGATGTTATGTGGACATGCTCATGATCTTAGGTGATGAGACAATTGGCAATTGCTTTGAGAGTTTGTTGAAATTTGGAGTTTTCAGCAAGTGTCAGGTTTTGCGGTCGTACCGGCGTTGTGGCCGCGGTAGTACCGCTTGGTGGATCGACCGCAAGTTTGTTGGCGGTTTGAATTTTCCCGAAGCCTTGTGTTTGGTTTCTTGGGTTTTCTCGAGGAGCGGTAGTACCGGGCTTTAGTTGCCGGTAGTACCGCATGTCGGTGAGTCCGAATTTTGTGTGGCGGTTGCAAAATTCCAGAGAAGGTGTCTCTGTTGTTTTGGAGTGTGGATTTTCTCCTGGAGCGGTTCGACTGTGCTTTGGTTGCCGGTAGTACCGCATGGCGGAATGACCGTGCGTGTGAGCGGTATGGAATTTCCAGAGAGGATGTCGTTGGAGATTTTGGGTTTTCTCCAAAGTTGCAGACGATCAGTAGTAGTTGTGTGATGCGACCATCATCAAGCGGTAGTACCGGTGGATATGTGGCGGTAGTACCGCTTGTGGAATGATCTGAGATGAATGTTGGTTCAATTGGAGAAATGGTTTTGGGTTAGGTCAAGTTCATGGGTTTCATTGCATAGATGTTGCATGATGCATGTTTTGACTAATATTGGTCAAGTTGTGAAGAACTTGTACTCGGAAATGGTTGTTTGGTTTATTGTTGTGCGGTAGCTTGTAGTCAACTATGGTCACGACGAGGTGGACCGGGACTAGGTTTGGAGAACCGAGGTCCGTAACGGTCATGGATGTCGGGTGAGATAGTTGGTCTCAAGCAAGCGCTAAGATGGTCAAGAACCATAGAAGGCGAAGTTTGAGCAAAGGCCTTTGTGAAGGTATGTGCTCATGCCTCATCAATTATGTGAATTGATGATTGTGTGTATCGTGACGATTGCTACGTAATGGTTTGCTTGTCTGTGATGGTTGTAGGACACCGGAGCTAGGTCATGGTGAGGCACACTACATCGGGACTAGGTTTGAGAACCGAGGTCCGTAACGATCGAGGTGTTCTTTGGAAGATGACCGAGGCTAGCTGAGCGCGCATGCCGAGAAGACAAGGAACCGGAGCGAAGCTACCGGTGATGAACATGACGGCAGCGGTAAGGATGACCGAGACTAGACTCGGGAAGAGTTGAGGTCCGACTAGGCTCGTGGATGAGCCGAGGTCCCGACGGTAAAGGAAGCCAAAGTGCGATCATGGTGAAACAGATGGCGCGCCAAGTGATTTGTTTCAGGTTGCAAGCGAGGACGGTTCGATGTGATCCGGACGCGTGAGAAGCTTTATGAAGTCATTGGTGACACATGGATGATGACGAGCATGGAAGATGCTTCGAGGCGAAGGAATCGCCAAAAGTCGGTGAGAGGGCATTTTGGTAAATTGCTCTATACCGAAAAGTGATGACCTTGGCTAAACCACGCGCAAGAGGACGATGGAGAAGTGGTTTAGGTCAAGCAAAGATGAAGACGGCGCTTTGAGATGCGTGCATGTGTTAACCCATTTGTGTGTGGGGTTTAATGGGTGCCCTAATGGAATATTCCCTAGATGCTTAGTCTCCACTATAAATAGGGGTGTTGGTGGTTGTTTAGGGTTGCTGGAAACCAAGGAGATAGCCAGCCCAAAACCCTTGTGGTTGCCCTATTTTGGTTTAGGGTTTTGAGGAGAAAGATGAGAGCTAGGTTCTAGGGTTTGATTGAGAGTGTGTGCTCACGTGGTGAGCTTTGCCTCCATGTGGAGTGGCTGTAAGCAACAATCATTCATCTCAAATCAATCCATCCAAATCTCTTGAGATGAGTCTCTATTTCGCTTATGTGTTCATCCTCTTTAATTGATGATTTTGGGGCTTTCTTTGATCCGCGAAGTTTTACTTGGTTTTTCTTCTTGATCTTGCTTGCTGGGATATGTGGGAACCCATCTAAGGTCATCTTGATCATCATCCACCCACGAGCAAGTTTTGGATCAAGTTTTTCATTTTTGCTCGGTTTTGAACCCTCCTTCGTAAAATTGAAAAAGATAGGAACTTTGGCATGGATCTTTGCAATGGTTGCTTGGAATAGGTTCTGACATCATTAGGAAGTTGTGTTTCAAATTTGGTGGAGTTTGGCCAAGCGGATCAAAAGTTACGCCGATTTTTGATTTCGTTTTTCAGTCATGCATCGCTCATTCGCCCGATTTTATCGTTCACGCGAACGACCGGCACTATTCATCCGGTTCAACCGGATCTGCGGTACAACCGCCATCGGTCATCCGGTTCGATCATATCGCTCATCAAGACTGCTCATAAGGCTGATTTTTGTGTTTTTGGTCGTTTCTTTTGGGGATTTGAAGGGTTTAAGTATAAGTCTTCCGCTACGCTTATATATATTGATCTTCATAGTTCTCATAGCTATTGGAGTCAATATCATGTTTGAATCCGATCAGCAAAGCGAAAAATAGATAGTGCTCCTATTCACCCCCCCTCTAGTCGCCTTTCCGGTCCTACAGCATGTTCGTCCCTTATTGTAAAACTTGACCCGGTGCGGTCTATGTAAACTCTATTGTGTTAAATTAATGAATGGTTAGTTCACGCCATGTATGTAACGATGCAGCAATGTGTCTTTGAGTGCTATCTACTGATCCAGGGAATAGCACAATGTTTTCACAGAGGATTTGGATTTACGAATTCTGGGTTTAACAAAAGTTGAATTCTAGGGTAGTTTTTCGAATTGAAAGTTTTTATAAGAAGTTGGAAGTTGAGTTTGGCTCTTGAGTTGTCATCTGGCTTGGTGGTTGCCAGTGGACGACCATGGAATATGCGTGGCCTTCTCCTTTCTAGTAGGAACGTCATTGAATCGTCTCTTGTATCCTCGCAAAAAAGGAAAAACAAATAGAAAAAATAATCATCTCTTGTAGTTTCAAAAATAGAATCGTATCTTGTCTCAAATGGCTGATGTATACTCCTAGCCAAGCAAAGCTCCAGAAGTATCATTTGAACCACTTGTGCCTGATCGAGCAGAAAAGTGCAAAAGAAGAAGAAGAAAAGAAATAAAATTGATTGCTACCGATATAAAAGAGTAGTGATTGATTAGCTACTTCCCATGGTATATGTTATAATTTTTATAAGGGAAAATATTGATAATGAAAAAAATCTGACGATTTTGAAATACTGAAATAAATGCCATGATGTTTGCACGGAGAGGACACCAAGGAGGCTGCTGCATCTCGGATGGCATGTTTGTCTGTACAGAGGACTAGACTTTGGACGAGAAGCAACGAGGAGACTGTGCATCTCTTTCCTATCTAAAGATGCAAGGAATGGTGAGCTCAGGGAGTATCCACATCAGCGGTTTTGTGAAACCACCCCTCCAGTTCTTGAAATTACATCGAGGTCCTTGTTTCAGCGTCGACAGACGTCGGATCGTGATCGTAATCGGGTGGGTGCAAATCCATTGGATCGTTGCCTCGGCACGGACGGTCCAGATGCGTTAGCCCTAGCTCCGCATGCCTAGCCCTAGTGTTACCCCTCTCGATGCCACCGAGGTCACCGCTCTCGCTCCAGGTGCTAGCACTGCCGCCCCACTCGCTCAACCCTCCCAATCACCTTCCACGCTGTCTGTGCTGCTGCCGCTCCCTTCTCTCGCCTTGCTTCGCCTCCTCCCCCATCCGTGCCACCGCTACTACCTCCTCCTGCCTCGCTTCGCCTCCTCCCCCATCCAAGCCCTTACCGCACCACAAAATCAGGCCTCTGTAGGATCAAGGATAACCAACTAGAGGGGGGTGAATAGGAGGTTTTAAAACTTTTCAACTAAATAATAGATTTAGCTAAGCAAACCTACACAAGTCAATTGCTAGAAGTGTAAATGCGGAAGAAGTAAAGACGAGAATAAACCACAATGAAGATAATGAAGTTTTTCCCGTGGTATTGAAGACTTGCCGGTCTTCACTAGTCCACGTTGAGGAAGCTTGAACCAATCAAGCCGGCTCCACGAATTAAGCCGCAACCCTCGATCGCAATCGTTGCTCTTCTTCCTCTCTGGAGATGGTGAGCACGCAACCACTTCACAATCCATTGCCGGAACTCTTCACAATCTTCTTTGAAGAGCTCACCGTTCAAACCTCCTCCAAAGCCGTCTAGGTGCCGGCAAGCACCAAGAGTAATAAACCAAGTGTTTGTTTAAGGAAGATCAAGTGAACCAGATCAACTAAAGATGCAATGCACTTAAATGCTCTCAACTATATCAAAATGGGAATTCAAAGCAAATGAGCAGTAGAGAGTGTCTAAGAACTCAAGAATATTCAAAGAGAGTGAATATGCTCAATAGCCTCTAGGGTTTTTTGCTAGAAGGCAGGTGAGGGGGTATTTATAACCCCCACCAACAAAACTAGTCATTACAACTACTTTCCTGAACAAATCAGGATTTACGGTAGTACCACCGTTGAAACCTAGTACTACCAATTTTCCACCCAACGGTCGGCACAGTTGCATTTAATGCTCTGAACTAGCCGATAGAAATGGTGTTGCGGTACTACCGTCAAATAGAAATCGGTACTACTGCAACGCGGTAGTATCACACGGCTAGAACGGAACTATCGTTTTCCAGAGTTCAAGAAATCTCACAAAAACACCTTCTCTGGAAAAAAAAATGAACCGTCAACAATAGATCGGTATTACCGCCTTGTGGTAGTACCGTAAGAGAAATGCGGTCATACCACTGACCAGATCCATGACCAGTGTCTACGACCACTGTCCTCGACAAGGTCTTCGACCACGATTCACGACCAGGCCTTCAACCACTGTTCACGACCAGGTTTTCGACCATTGTTCACGACCAGATCTTCGACCACTGTTCACGACCAGGTCTACGACCACTGTCTACGACCAGAAAACATACTCTCTGTAACATAAGTACCGCCATATAATATCGGTACTACTGACATGCGGTAGTACCGCAATTAAAATGCGGTCGTTCCGATTTTCAGAGAGAATCAAAAAAACACTTAAAACATGCTCTCTGGAAAATAAGTTACGCCATATAAGTATCGGTACTACCAACCTGCGGTAGTACCGCTTCTCACTTGCGATCAAACAGATTTTACAAAACAGTTTTCCAGAAGCTCAAAACAAAGCAATGCATCAACCCTAATTAATCAATATGGCACAAAAATAGTCTCAAGCTACTAGCCATGATCCCTCTTTATAGTACGGCGTTTATCCTATAAACCTAGTCTTTTCTCCAAACATCGAGACTGGTAAAAACTATAGAAGGGTCCTTAAGCTCATACAATACCTTTGTCTTGATACATGTTGATTATTCATGACATTCGCATTGCCAATAGCCTTATCATCAATCAATCACTGGGATTTAACCTTTAACACATCTTAGCACACATGTTAGTCCCTTAATATAATGTTGACGTTAATTACCAAAATCAAATCTGAGGGCCTAGATACTTTCAATCTCACCCTTTTTGGTAATTGATGACAACCTAATTGATATAAAGGATATGAAAGATTTTGTGACACCCTGATTTTCAGAGCCTTTTTGAAAAAATTTCAAAATAAAAAGAACCATTTTGTTTTGATGAGAATTCAAAGCTTAACCTAAAATTTCATAATGGATTTAAGTTGACTAACCCAAACTTCAACTAAAGTTCCTTGTTGGTTTGTTGAGTTGTTGGAGTTTTGAAGATCTTCCCTTCTCTGTCCATTTTTCTTGTCCATCTCTGGACCAGACCTCCCTTCGTCTGGGATCTAATGGCCCAGACCTCCCTTTCGTTTGGATCCAAAGGTCTGGACCTCCTTTGTGTTGTCCTCCCCTGGTCCAGACCTCCTTGGGTCTAGACCTCCCCAAATGCTTGGACCTCCCTAGGTCCAATTCTCCCTCTCGGGTCTTCTCTGGCTTACAACCTCCCCAAGCCTGCGCCACCCTTATGTGCATCTGAGCTCCTCTGGAATCCTGTTGAAGCTTTTCGTGTTTACTTGGACTTTCCTTCGTTGCTGGTATCCTTGAAACCTTCTCCGGAGGTTCCCTCTGGCACTACCCGGTAGTACCGCCCGCACCTTGCGGTACTACCGCTTCTTAGGACCTCCCATTACCTTTATTGGACCTCCCTGTGTCCTACCGGACCTCCCCATGTCCTCTAGGACCTCCCCTTACCTTTATTAGACCTCCCTATGTCCTACCGGACCTCCCTAGGTCCTCCAGGACCTCCTCCTTGCCTATTTGCATCTCTATTGATCGTGAGTTGTCCGATTTGCATTGGACGGTGTGATCCTGGTGAGACGTTCGGATGGTCCGAACATCCCACCCTCCCTGGGCCTTAGATCATTCTGGGCGATCCGATCGAAATCCAGCGGTCCCGACCTCCCTCCTGGTAGATCTGGACCGTTAAGACCTCCCCCTTGGAGATCTTAACCGTCCAGACCTCCTCCTTGTAATCTGGACCGTTAAGACCTCCCTTGAGATCTTAACCGCCTGCACCTCCTCCTTGTAAATCTGGACCGTTAGGACCTCCCCCTTGGAGATCTTAACCGTCCAGACCTACTCCTTGCAAATCTGGACCGTTAAGACCTCCCACTTGGAGATCTTAACCGTCCAGACCTCCTCCTTGTAAATCTGGACCGTTAAGACCTCCCCCTTGGAGATCTTAACCGTCTAGACCTCCTTTTTGTAAATCTGGACCGTTAAGACCTCCCCCTTGGATATCTTAACCGTCCAGACCACCCCTTTGTAGATCTGGACGATAAGACCTCCCCTTGGAGATCTTAACCGTCCAGACCTCCTCCCTTGAAGATCTGGCCGTCAAGACCTCCTCCTTTGGAGATCTTGGCCGTCCAGATCTCCCTTTTGGGCAGATCCGATCGTTAGGATCTCCCCTTGGAAATCCTAACCGTTCAGACCTCTCCTGGATTTGATCCTACGGCTCTAGACCTCCTTTGCGGGTGAGGATCTCCTTTTACCTTTGCAGACCTCCCCGTTTGAAATTGATCTTGACCGTTGGACCTCCCTTTTGGAGATCCAACCGTCAGGACCTCCCTTGCGGGTGAGGACCTCCTCCTAGCTCTTGCGGACCTCCTCTGGTGCACTTAATCTTGGCCGTTTGGACCTCCCCTTTGGAGATCCAACCGTCAGGACCTCCCCGGTGGGTGAGGATCTCCCCTTGTTCACTACAAGACCTCCTCAAGGTCATTGCGGGACCTCCTCCGCGTGTCTTGGCAGCCTCCGTTGGGCAGTCACACCCAGTTTTCTTTACCTTTGACTGAGTCCTTGGGCAAGGAAGTCTCCACAGCATTTAATGCATGTTGTATCATATTAAATGCTCTCACCTTTGCAGTACTCCTGTCATACCATTGTCACATTCCTTGCCTACTTCCATTGTTCTCCTTACCAACTCCTGAGGACCCATATTCTGGGTCATGTGCATTGGCTCCATCTATATATAGTTGGGGTAGTCCTCCTTTCTCACTTTCTTCTCCATTTCTCCTCTCTGTCTCAACCGAACACTCTCTGGACCTCCTCCAACCAGTTCTTGGACATCCTCTGTTGAGTCCTAAGACCTCTCCAGCGGGCTCCTTGGACCTCCTCTTGACCTCCCAACCTCTCTGTTGGTTTTGTATTTAAGTTTATTTGGAGTTCTTTGAATCTTGTTTGAGCTTTATTTGAATATTTGGCTTTTCACCGTGTAGATTGTGAAGGCCGTGTGGAACCAGAGTTCTGTGAGGGAGAGGAAGAAGCTCAAGACTTTGAGCAAGGCAAGTTATACTCTTGATCATGTTGCACCCAATACTTCAAATTACTTATGTCGTTTTCAAAGATGTATGCGTGCTTAATTCACTAAGATATTTCAATGCCTACCTTTAAATTCGTAGTTATGCCTACTGCTTGGTATGACCACTGTCCATGTTGAAATCAACTTCATTGTCACCCTAGATAAAATCTGGTTCTTGCAATAGTGAGGACCCGTAGCTTTGAAAAATGAAATGCTTAGTCTCGCTTAGACCGAAATCTTGATTTGAGAGTTTTGACCAAAATATCACTTAATCAAATAATTTGGGCCGTGGCATTGGTGTGCCATGGAGATTTCGGCCATGACATTGGTGTGTCATGGAGGTTTTGCAAATGGCCATTACATTGGTGTGCCATGGAGGTTTGAAAGGCAAAGTAAATGAAAAATGGTTTTGACTTGGGCGAAGCTGGTTGTTTGGTTGGTGCATGTCTATGCACGGGGGTCGTGTGATCCGATGCCCCAGGGTTGAGGTTTGTCGCCCAAGTCGGTTAAGGACCGGTTTTTGAGACACCACTTGCTAAGCCTATAATGGGCTATGCCAAAATTATGCAACCACATGTCTCCAGTATGGGGCGTGGGACCTGGCTAATTAATTTGCAAAGCTCTATCGTGATTTATCCTGTGGATGCGGTGGGTTGTCATGTTACGACTGTTGTAGTCCCACCTGTCATAAGAGGGGGCACCCCATTAACCCGGCGGGTTTCTATTCAAAGGGGGGGATTTGTGAAACCTTAATGTTGGTGGACTGTGGTGGAGCAATGCATTGTAAAGGCCTTGTCATGTGCTCTAGACCTCTCACCAAAGGAAGTGTGAGGTGGTATCGACGGATGCCAAGCAAACTAGAGAATTCATGTCATGTGGGTAAAGTGTACAACCTCTACAGAGTGTAAATCTATTCGAATAGCCGTGTCCACGGTCATGGACGTGCTGGCAATGTCACTCAAAGTTAGCTCTTGGTTTTGGTTTTCAAAAGAAATATTGAAACTGGTTTTGGTGGTTTAACCAAATTGGGTTTGGGCGGGAAGCCATGTGCAGGAGGGTATCCTTCACCATCTTAATGATGAATGCTATCCAACTGAAAATGGATTTCACAAAAATGAATTTTAATTATTGTAACCTGCCTTGAAACTTAATACTTGTATTTGAAATAAAATTGGTTTTATGCAAATCAACCCTAATATGCTTTCCCTTGATATATCCCTATGCATGTCATTCTGTTAATTGACGAGTGTAACTTGCGAGCACGGTTGTTGTGCTCACTCTTGCTTGATTCATGAATTGAGCAGGTGAAGACTCCTATGATGATGAAGATGACCAACTCAATTAGGCCGCGTCCTCCAGCCAATCACCTGTGGTGTAATAGGTGGACAATGTCTTTGTGTTTCTGCTGCGTTTGTGTGCTCTCGGTTGCTGGAGCTTGTAAGCAACCCTTGTAATCAAACCTCCTTTTGTGTTAATAAAGTTTTGTGGATATTTTTCTGTCACTTGCTTGCTGTGAGAACTGGTCGATGATCCTTGGGGACCAGTTTAGATCGCAGTGGACTTTCGGCTCATCCTCAAGCCTCACGACCTCCTCGGGTTGGCTCCTTTCGGACCTCCCCGAGTAACACGTGGAGTTTGAGGAGGTCTGAGGTCCAACGACCTCCTTAGGGTCGGGACCCCAGACCTCCGAGTGATTCTATCGGACCTCTCGGGAGGTCTGGAGGTCCCATCGATGTCCTTCGGGGACGTCTGGGAAGTCCTTACGGACCTCCTGTGAGGTCCCGAGGAGCTCTCGGGACGTCTTGGGGTCCTCTTTGACCTCCCAGAGGTCCCGAGGACCTCCCTGTGTGCCTGTGGCCGGGTCGTGACAGATTTTGAATATATACAAGGTTGTATCTTATTGTTTTGACATTTGATAAGAAAGAAATTCTTGATTTGAGTTCAAAGGAGATGAAGAATTTGTTGCTTTCAAAGTCAATCAATAAATAGAGAAATCTCCCCCTAAATATGTGCATCAAGATTCATGAAGTGATTTTCATGCACTTGTGGATTTTTGAAAATTTCGGCGAAGTTTCCTTTATTTATTGGATATGTGGAACAAAACACTCAATAGTTCATTCGAGCATTAAGAGATGATAAATGATAAAAGATGCTTGAGATAATATTAAACATAAGCATTCAATAAACAAGTTCAACATAACAAGTCTTAAAGGAAAAAAAAACCAACAAGAACATAAAATATTGTTCCAACATATATGATAGCTAATAAGATAATAGATAGATAGATAGATTCCCAAAAGCTGAGCTCCGCCTTAATCTTTCAATCCGAGATCTTCAAATTTCTCCCCCTTTGGCATCAAGTGCCAAAAGATATTAATCTTGTGTAGGAGGATCTTGAGGAGGAGTGTTGAGGTGTTGACGGCGTCCATAATGTGCTTGATCAAGAGTGTGAATCTGTCTTGTCAAGTAGCAATCCTATTATTGTTTTATGTCTAAGCCTCCTCCAATCTCTGTTGATTTTGTTCCAACCTCTACTAAGAATCTCTAATCTCTATAACCACTGAGAGAATTTGAGAGAGCGAAGCTGGATCTACTAGAGCTGTTGTTGGAGCTTGAGGGGGTACTACTGGGGCAGGAGGTGGTATAGCTGCAGGCACTGGGGCCCCTTCCTTGGGCTTATAAGCTTTATGCACTCTAGGACGCCCTCCTCTAAATTGAGTCAATCTCAAAATTAGAGCCATGATATAAGGTGCAAAGTAGATCCTTTTGACTCTGTCATTCTTGGATGAGCTAATCTCCCTTATTATCAAATTGACCACATCAATCTTTCTGCCATATATAATATTGTCAATGATATTCCATGCATGCCCTCGTATGACATCAAAGTTTCTACTCTTGGGAAAGAAGGTATGGTTGATGATCCTATTGATTAAGCTTGGCAAAGGGAGAAGGCCTCCAATCTTTTCAGGTACAAAGTTCACATTTTGGTCATATAACTGACTCCATGCTAGAACTCAGAGAGCTTCTCTGTCTTCAATCTTTTCTTGAGTTCCCATGTAGGTCCTTAAAGCTCATTCAAAGTCAACCTTGAAGGCTTGATACCTTTGAGTTCCATTCATCCATATCAAGTGATCAAAAGATGCTAACACATGGACAATGGCATAAAATTGTTTGACAATCTCCTCATTGTAGTCACATTTCAATGCCACAAGATCATGAAGACCAACTGTATGAAACATCCTGTAGGCTCCATCATATTGTCAAGAGAATTCAAATGAGCCCGACCAACGATTTTATGATCTCATGAATCGGTGATGATCAGAGAGTCGAGCAAAGACTTCCTGTTGGAATCTTGTGTGGAACCTTGCATCTGTGGAACTATTGGGCTTCTCATATTGATTAACAAGACAAAGCAAAGCATAGTTATCATTGTGAACCAGCATGAGGTCCACTGTAGGTTCTTTGGCCTTAGCCATCTCCTCGTCACTTTCAGTTCTTCATTTTCAGGTTCCGCAGCTTGCTTCTTAGAAGATGTCCCTTGATCTCTCTCCTTCATAGCTAGAACAGACGTAGTCTTTGAGATGCTATCATCCCTTGGAGATCTTCTTGAAGCAGCCTTCTTGGAATGTGCCTTTTGGCGAGATGGTCTAGTGCTAAAGGCCGGAGGATTATACCGTTCTTCGGGATCTCCATCAGGAGTAGCCCCTTTGTGAAGAGGTGATCTCTTTGTCCTTGGCATGATTGCTAAGACAAGACGAGACAATCAGAATTAGATTTAAGCAAAAGATTATGATTAAATCAACTTTTCTCTTATGGAGCGGTAAAACCGTAGTTCCTGAATTTTTGGGCAATCTTTCGATTTTGATTCTAACTAGTGTTTGACATGAATCAATCCCTAGAATCGATACGATAAGTCATCAAACACTAATTACTACCAATTTTTCCAAGAGAAATTGACTCAATCATCCACATTTTAACTCAAACCCTAAAAAGAGATAGATGCCAAAAAATAGATGAGAGACAAGTGAAACAAGGCAAATACCTAAGGGATTGGATGAGAAGAGAGTGCTAGAGTCAATTTCAACCAGGAAATCTAGGAAAACTTCACTAAATCGAAGGATTTGAGTTTAGGGTTTTGAATGGAGCACGGGAGGAGAGAGAGAGCGAGGTTAGCGATTCTGGAGAAGGAGGAATAAACCGTAGGAGAGAGTGGGCCGAGGAATAAAGCTTCGGCCGAAACCGCCAGTAATATGCGGTAGTACCGCCATTAAAGTGTGGTATTACCGGGCAACGGTAGTATCGACGTTAAAACGCGGTATTACCGATTTTTCCTGAAAAAGCAGGAGCTGAACTTGAATGCAAATGATCCTTGATTCAAACACTCAAATAAATAAATTTTAGGACCATTATGCATGAGATAGATAATAATAATAACTCCAATTAACATAGTTGTTATTAAAATAGGGTTGTTGATAGGATTCCTGAAATAATTTCACAAATATCTCAATAAAAATCCAAACGAGAGCAAATATCATGAGGCATGAGTTTCAAGCAATATTAGAATGATCTATGACATTTAACTCATTCCTCAATTTGCAAAAGCGACTTTCATCTAAAGGTTTGGTGAAGATACCAGCTAATTGGTTATCGGTCCTTATGTGGCTAATTTTGATATCTCTATTGCTCACATGATCTCTCAAGAAATGATGTCGGATATCTATATATTTGGTTCTTAAGTGTTGGACCGGGTTATTTGCAATCTTCACGGCACTTTCATTGTCATATAAGAGAGGCATATTATCGAATTTAATTCCATAATCCATCAAAGTTTGTCTCATCCATAGTAATTGAGCACAACAACCACCTGCGGAAACATATTCGGCTTTGGCGGTGGATAGGGTTACGGAATTTTGTTTTTTGGACGACCATGATACTAAAGATCTCCCTAAGAATTGACAACTACCCGAGGTACTTTTTCTATCCACTTTGCAACCCACATAATCGGAAACCGAATATCCAATTAAATCAAATTTTGCACCTTTGGGATACCATAAGCCAATGCTAGAGGAATACTTTAAACATCTAAGAATTCTTTTCACGGCCACCAAATGGCACTCTTTTGGTGATGCTTGAACACATGCAAACACTAAACATTGTATCGGACCTAGATGCGGTAAGATAAAGTAAACTACTATTCATAGATCTATAAAGCTTTAAATCTACCGGTTTACCTCCCTCATTAAGGTCGAGATAACCGTTGGTTGCCATGGGAGTCCTGATGGGTTTTGCATCTTCCATGCCAAACTTTTTGATCAAATCTTTTCCATACTTGGTTTGGCTCACAAAGGTTCCATCCTTGAGTTGCTTGATTTTAAGTCCAAGGAAATAGCTAAGCTCTCCGATCATGAATATTTCAAATTCCCTAGACATCATATCGTCAAACTCTTTACAAAAAATATTGATTAGTAGATCTCAAGATAATATCATCAACATAAATTTGACATACAAAGAAATCATCATCTAAAACTTTAGTAAACAAGGTTGAATCAATTTTCTCAATTTTGAATCCTTTTGAAACTAGAAAATCTCTAAGGCATTCATACCATGCTCTAGGAGTTTGTTTAAGAACATAGAGCACCTTGGAGAGTTTATAGACATAATTAGGATTCTTAGGATCTTCAAAACTGGGTGGTTGCTCAACAAATACAAGTTCGGATATTTTTTCTATTTAGAAAAGCACTTTTGGCATCCATTTGAAATAATTTAATATCAAAGCATGATGCAAAAGCAAGTAATATCTAAATTGATTCAAGTCTAGCTACGGGAGCGAAAGTTTCACCGAAATCCAAACCTTCGGCTTGAGAAAAGCCTTGAGCGACTAATCTTGTTTTGTTTCTTATAACCATTTCAGTTTTTTTCTTGCTTGTTCCTAAAGACCCATTTTGCACCGATAACGTTGTGTTCTTTGGGTATCTCCACCAATATCCAAACATCGTTCCAGATGAAATTATTGAGTTCTTCATGCATGGCATTTACCCAATCCGGATCCTCGAGTGCTTCATCTATAAATTTTGGCTCAAGAGAAGAGACAAAAGAGTAATATTCACAAAAAGAAGCAACACGAGATCAAGTTTGAACATGCTTACTTGCATCACCAATATTTGATCTATTGGATGATCTTTTGCAATTGCGTTATGAATTCTTGGTGGTAGATTGGATGGTTGATCATCTTCCTTGTTGTCCTCTTCATCAATTTGAATTTGACTTGTTATGAAAGAAGTAGGAGGTTCAACTCAAGTCGATGATGACGGATTATTTTTGGCTTAATATCTCCAATTTGCATATTCTCTTGCGCTTCTTGAGAGCCATTAGTTTCATCAAATTGAACATCATGTTTTTCTTCAACTAAACCCGAGTTTTGATTGAAGGCATGGTAAGCTTTACTATTTGAAAAATATCCAAGCAATAAACCAACATCGCATCGACTTGTAAATTTTTAAAGACGAACACTCTTTTTCAAAATATAACATTTACAACCAAATACACAAAAATATGAGATATTCGGTTTTCTTCCAACAAGAAGTTCATAAGAAGTCTTTTTTAAAAAACGATACAAATAAAGACGATTTATGGCATGACAAGCGGTATTAATTGCTTCCGCCCAAAATTATATTCATCAAGCATTGTTTTAGCTATTTCAATTAATGTTCGATTTTTCCTTTTTACAACTCTATTTTTCTCCGGAGTATAGGTTGTAGAAAGTTCATGTTTTATTTCAAATTCATCACAAAAATCTTCAACTTTAGTGTTTTTGAACTCGGAACCATTATCACTACGGATTTCTTAATATTAAAATCAAATTCATTTTGATCCTTTTTTGCAAAACTTTTAAAAATGCCGAAGGTTTCGGCTTTGTCATCTAAGAAGAATACCTATGTATATCTAGAGTAATCATCCACGATAACTAAACAATTACTATTACCACCGATACTCTTATAGGTTGTTGGCCCAAACAAATCCATATTTAGAGTTATAATGGTCCAGAGGTTGACATGATACTTTTGGAAGGATGAGAATTAGCAACTTGTTTGCCGACTTGACAAGCACTACAAAGTCTATTTTCTCAAACTTCACAGCCTTCAAACCAACAACTAAATCATGTATAAAAAGCTTTTTAAGTTGAATCATACCAACATGAGCTAGCCTTCTATGCCAAATCCAACCCAAAGAGGTTTTTGCAATCAAACAAGTTTTGAAACATGAATCATTTGAGGAAATATCAACTAGATAAAGATTATCAAATCTAAAACCTTTGAAAGCTAGATAATTGTCTTTTTCATTTAAAATAGAAAAACCATTTTTAGAGAACGAACAAGTTAAACCAAGATCACAAATTTGAGCAACAGATAACAAATTGAAATTTAGTGATTCAATTAAAGATACATTAAAAACGGAAAGGTTGTTTGAAATAGTAATTTTACCCAATCTCATTACCTTTCCTTTGCTATTATCACTAAATGTGATCTTGTCAATTCTTTTTCTATTCTCGAATGTGGTGAACATTTTTCTATCGCCGGTCACATGTTAAGTGCATCAACTATCAAGCATCAAATGTTTTCCACCGGTCTTGTAGTTCTCCTACAAAACAAGAATTAAGTTCTTTTAGGTACCCAAATTTGTTTGGGTCCTTGGAGGTTAGTGACCAAGGTTTTGGGCACTCAGATGGCATTCTTTTTTGCGCCTAAAATTGAAATACCAATAAACTTTTCTACTACTTTGCCATCTTTAGACTTTCTAAGCATGTAGCAAGAATCGTAAATTCCATAAAACTTAGTGTTAGCAATTGAGCAAGCATTTAACATATGTCCTATATTACAACATTTATTGCAATATTTGCCATTCTCTTTTACAAATCTTGTGGACTTGTAAATTGACTTCTTATATTTCTTAGGCATATACCTAAGTCCTTCTTTGTTGAATGAGCACATTTGCTCACTCAAAAGCTTGTCAAGGGTGGCCTTACCCTTGAAGCATTTTTCCAAATTCTTACTTAGCTTGGTGACTTACTCTTTTAATTCATAATTTTCAACAATGAGTAAAGAATCACATGTATTAGCCATATTAGCAATTGAATCATTTTTAGAGCAACATGGCATGGATAACAAATCATCGCATAATGTAGAAGTGCTAGACATTGATGAAGCATTTAAAGCAACTTCTACTTTGGGCATCTTATTCATTAAATTGCAAGTAATTCCAACATTTGAATGAGATTTTTCAATATCTTTCAAGAGAAGAGAATCATGATATTCCTTTAACTCCTCATAAGAGTCTTTTAAAGAGATATACTCTTTCTTCAAGACTTCGAATCTTGAATTTTCTTTTCCAAGATATTCATTCAATTCTTCAAGCATATCCATTAATTCATCATATGAAGGTTCATTGTCATCAAATGATTTTACCTTATATCCTTTTACCATGAGGCATGTAGGAGACGAGAAGAGTGATAGAGCATCCTTGATGGCGATGCCGACAAGTCTCTTCTTCTTGGGGGACTCATCCTCATAAGAGTCGGAGTCGGTGTACTCCTCATCGGAGTTCCATTCTCCAATGTGAGCTTTGTTTTTGCCATCTTTGTGAAGCTTCTTGAAAAGCTTTTTCTTGCCATTGTATTCATTTTTCTTTGATGATTTGCCCTTATCATCCTTCTTGTTGGGGCAATGAGAGAAAATGTGCCCCTTCTCATCGCACCCATATCAACGAATATTGCTATAGCGCTTGTTGTCATTTGAGGATTACCCTTTCTTGCTCTTGTCGAAGTTAAAGCTTCGATATGGGCGTCTTCTCATGAATTTCTTCATTTTTCTTACGATGAGAGCAAATTCTTTTTCGGAGTCTTCTTCTTTATTCTCCGATTCTTCACTTGATTTCGCTTTTGCCTTGAAAGAGGTAATCTTCTTCTTGGAAGAAGATGACACCAAAAGCTCTTCCTTGTTCGTCTTGTATAACTCATTGGTGATGAGATTGCCCAAGAGACCGGTTGGTGTCATTCTTGGCAATTCGGACGAATTGAGAAATAGAGTCACCAATGTCTCATATTTCTCCGGTAGAGCCCTAAGCATCTTGCGCACAATATCAATATCAAGAAGGTTAGTGCCAAGACCTTTGAGTTCATTCACATTGTTGTTGAGTCTAGAATACATCTCGATGATGTTTTCATAAGGCAACATTGTAAATGTCTCATATTTAATCCGAAGCCTATGCAATTTGGCTTCTTTAACCGTAGATGTGCCCTCATGGATTTTCGAGAGCGTAGTCCATATCTCATGAGCGGTTTCGAGGTTGCTCACTCAATTGAACTCATCCGTGTTTAAAGCTTCAAAAAGAGCGTTCATCGCTTGAACATTGAGGTGAGAGTTTCGATCATCAAGATCCGTGGGGGTGTGTGGGATCAAGTGTCATAACGAAACTCTCATTAACAATTCACCATATGCTTGGGCTCATGGCTTTTAAATAAATAGACTTTCTAATTTTCCAATAAGTATAATTTGATCCATCAAATAAAGTTGTCTTGCCTATTGACATTCCCTTACTAGTCATCATTTCTCTCTAGATGGTTAAGTCTAAAAATAGAGAAACCAACCTCTGATACCACTTGTAGGATCAAGGATAAATGACTATAGGGGGTGAATAGGAGGCTTTAAAACTTTTTGACTAAATAACAGATTTAGCTAAGAAAACCTACACAAGTCAATTGCTAGAAGTGTAAATGCGAAAGACGTAAAGACGAGAATAAACCACAACGAAGACAATGAAGTTTTACCCATGGTATCGAAGACTTGCCAGTCTTCACTAGTCCACGTTGAGGAAGCTTGAACCAATCAAGCCAGCTCCACGAATTAAGCATCAACCCTCGAATACTATCGTTGCCCTTCCTCCTCTCCGGAGATGGTGAGCACGCAACCACATCACATTCCGTTGCTAAGACTCTTCACAATCTTCTTTGAAGAGATCACCATGCAAACCTCCTCCAAAGCCGTCTAGGTGCCATCAAGCACCAAGAGTAATAAAGCAAGTGTTTGCTTGAGGAAGATCAAGTGCCAACCAGATCAACTAATGATACAATGCACTTGAATGCTCTCAACTACCTCAAAATGGAAATTCAAAGCAAATGAGTAGTAGAGAGTGTCTAAGAGCTCAAGAGTATTCAAAGAGAGTGAATATGCTCAATAGTCTCCAGGGTTTTTTGCTAGAAGGTAGAAGAGGGGGTATTTATAACCTCCACCAACAAAACTAGCTATTACAACCACTATACTGAATAAATCAAGATTTGCGGTAGTATCGCCGTTGAAACCCGGTACTACCGATTTTCCGCCCAACAGTCGGAACAGTTGCATTTAATGCTCTGAACTAGCCGCTAGAAAAGGTGTTGCGGTACTATCACCACCTAGAAATCGGTACTACCACAGCGCGGTAGTATCGCTCGGCTAGAATGGAACTATCATTTTCCAGAGTTCAAGAAATCTCACAAAAACACTTTCTCTGGAAAAAACGAACCGCCAACAACAGATTGGTATTACCGCCTTGCAATAGTACCGCAAGAGAAATGCGGTCATACCGCTGATCAGATCCACGACCAGTGTCTACGACCACTATCCTCGAGAAGGTCTTCAACCATTGTTCACGACCTGGTCTTCGACCACTGTTCTCGACAAGGTCTTCGACCACTGTTCACAACTAGGTCTTCAACCACTATTCATGACCAGGTCTTCAACCACTGTCTACGACCAGTGTCTACGACCACTGTTCACAACCAGGTCTTCGACCACTGTCTACCAGCAGTGTCTATGACCAAAAAACATACTCTTTGTAATATACGTACCGCCATATAATATCGGTACAACCGACCTACGGTAGTACCGCGATTAAAATGTGGTCGTTCTGATATTCAGAGAGAATCAAAAAAACACTTAAAACATGCTCTCTGAAAAATACGTTCTGCCATATAAGTATCGGTACTACCAACCTGCAGTAGTACCGCTTCTCACTTGCGGTCAAACCGATTTTACAAAACAGTTTTTCAGAAGCTCAAAACAAAGCAATGCATCAACCCTAATTGATCAATATGGCACAAAAATAGTCTCTCAAGCTACTAGCCATGATCCTTCTTTATAGTAAGGTGTTTATCCTATAAACCCAATCTTTTTTCCAAACACTGAGACTGGTAAAAACTATATAAGGGTCCTTAAGCTCATACAATACCTTTGTCTTGATCCATGTTGATTATTCATCACATTTGCATTGCCAATAGCCTTATCATCAATCAATCGCTGGGACTTAACCTTTAATACATCTTAGCACACATGTTAGTCACTTAACATAATGTTGACATTAATTACCAAAATCAAATCTGAGGACCTAGATACTTTCAGCCTCGGCCACCTCGCGGACCCTCAAGATGGTGCTCCCGTTCTCCCCCTCCCTCCCACTCTCCTTCGCCCGGGTGTTGCTGCTCAAGTGCCACCACAGCTCCATCTGCTCCTGTCTTCTTCCCTGTCCCATCTCGCCTTCCCTACTCTTACGCCACTGCCGACACTGCTCAAGTGCCGCCACGGCTCCATCCTTTCCCGCCCAATCAGTCACCTGCCAGGCCGTTGCGCTGCTCCAGGGCAACTACCTTGAGTTCTTCACCAAGAAGGTAATGTCTACCCACGCCATTGAATTGTTTATTTAGAATTTTGCTACTGCAGTAATTATGATTCAGTATTATGATTGTCTTGTCTTCTTCCTTGTCCTCATTTCGCTTCCCCTACTCTTACGCTGCCAACGACGCTGCTCAACTGCCGCTGCGGCTCCATCCGCTCCCGCTAGGCTGTCGCACATGCACAAAGGGCTCCATCCGCTTCGGCTAGGCTGACGCTGCTCAACTGCCGTTGCGGCTCTTATTTTGGTAGTTGAACACTCATGTCCAAAGGGAAGCTTCTTTATCTGCACATGAAAAACACAAACAAAGTTATAAGGGAAACGAATAACAAAAACAGATAATATGTCATTCACAAAAGTAGGTATACGAAGTATACACCGCATACCATTATAGTATGCCCATCCGGGAGCCTAGAAGCATGTATGTGCCAGTTACAGCTTTCAACTTTGCACTTTGCTATGAATCTTTTAGTGTCAGTCCTAGCATTACCAAGCTCAAAGCTTGTCTTGACAGCGTTTGTGTCTAATCGCTTTCCTGAAGGTAACCATATCAGGAAACATAGCCTTCTCCTGTATGTTAGGGTTCTCACAGTCATATACGACAACTAGCTGGCAAGCAACATCATCAGTTATTTCAGCCTCAATAGGAACCACCTCATTATCGTTGGCCACATCAGGAACAATATCATTCTGTTGTATTGTCGCATTACAAGGAACATAATACATGTGCTCATCATCAACACCTACGTACTCATCTGGATCATCGCATGGATCATCAGGTGGCGGGGCTTCAATGTTGTTAGTGCTCTTACTACCAATTGATTCTCGTGATAACTGGCTACCACTGGCTTGAGAGTTCTCACGTTGTGAAGTTAGGCTTGCATTTGCAGGACATTGTGCATTTTGACTTGGGGTGGAAGGGTATGTCTGTATAGCATTCAAATTGGTTTGACTAAGATTATCTGAATCGTTGTTCAACTGTGCCTCACCACCATATGTCAATGCTACACCATCGTCGAACACTGCTACTATAAGTGTCAAATTCCTCTCATCCCTGTACATTTCAAACATACCATGAACCTGTGAGTCAGACAGAAGCCTAACATCCTTCCCCTGTTTTTTGTCAAAGAACCACACAGTAGAAGTCTGTGATTCGCCCAAGGAAACCTCACTAGACAACGACACCATCAATGATCGCATGGTGAAAAGGTTGGATTCGATGACCCAATTAAGTGTTCTGCCCTTGGTGTACAATTTCCTACCATCCAGTTCTTTCGTGCAACATGCTTAAACTTTACTGTATACTCTAAACACGTTATTTGGATCAATCTTATTCAGAAAAAAGAGAAAAATAAGAATCAACTCCAAAAGTGCTACCAAGCTAGGTACTGGATCGAGTTCAAGTTACTTACCACAAGGGGGACTCGGGACGGACCGCACATCCATCTTCCTTCAGCTTCCTCAGGCGGCGGCGCTGGGATGGCGCAGGGATGGCCAAGGGATGGCAGCGGAGGATGCAGGGATGGCGGCGGAGGGTGCGGGCTGCGATCGCCGGGGGATAGGCGGCGAAGGGTGGGGGCTATGGGCGCCGGTTGGATGGCACTGGTCCAGGCTAGGGTTCCATGGCGGTGCACAGAGCAGGGATACAAGGGGATCGATCTAGATCGGGAGTTGGATGGGCCACTTGAAGCTAGGGGCATTCTTGTCCATACAAATATACGATTTCAAATACAGGGGTTTATTTGAGGGAAATTGGCTAAAAAACTTCATAATGGTATTTCTTGAGCTACCCTAGCTTGACAGTGGCATATTTCGAAATTTCAACTGAGGATTGACATATCTCTAATAAGGACACTAAGCAGTGGTATATATTGAAATTCCCGGGAAAATAAGGCAACAAACAAGTTGTGCTGTACTGCCGTACCCTTACATACGGTGAACGAAATTATCTAATCGTGATTTGGTTCACACGAGACCACCGAGCGTAGCAGGACGATAACGTTTTTTTATCTCATTTGAATAGCAAAACTGTTGCCTCTCTTTTCAGTTTGGCTGGCCGACTCCGGAGGAAATAGCGTGCCGTGAGCACGCTAATGGCGCCGCGGGAGAAAGAAAAAGAAGGAAGGAAGCAGGCACGGTCGACCGGCGAGAGAAGAAGAAGCCGCGTGAAATAGAAATGAAAGTGGAACCGGCCGGGGACCCAGCTAGCCAAAGAAAAAGAAGGAAAGAAGCAGGCGTCTCCCCGCTAGATCTGCAGGTTGTAGCCGAGAGAAGAATAAGCCGCGTGAAATAGAAATGAAAGTGGAACCGGCCGGGGACCCAGGTTGTAGCCGGGCCCCGGGGTGTTTGCAGGATCGGCCGGCTGTCCTCTCCTCTCTCCTCTCTTGCTTATACGTTCCCAGGCCTGTCTCTTATGGAACGGGGAATTTGACCGAGCGAAGGTAGACGCGTAAACCACCACACGGGTACGCATGCATGCATGGTTTTGATTTTGTGACTGGCTATCAAGGTGAATCATCGGAAGAAAAGGCGCCGAAAGAGCTCCGATCCTGACACGCACGAAACAGCGAGCAGGCAGATCGAGATCACGAAAGTTCCTGTGAAGTGCCGGGAAGATGCAGATAGGAGCGTCTTGCTATATAGAATTGTCGGCAGTATGCACCTAGCTATCAGCTCCTTTTACACAGGCAACTAGAGGAGATCGAAACTTGCATTTGAAGGTGTTTCGGACTTCAGATGACATTTTTTTTCTCTGGCTGGATAGCGCTTAGGTACAGGAAACTGCGAGGAAAGAACACCACCCAAACTAACTGATGCCTTGCACAGACTGTGAGCCCAGTGTGTGAGCTGAAGGAACGAAGCCAGACTCTGGACCACGTTTCAAAATGTCCGGCGATTTTCACCCCCTATTTTCGGTGAAAATCGGTTCTATGGGACCCGGTAAAAGTTCAAATCGGTTCTGAAATATTTACTTTGAATGAATTTTTATCAAATATAGAATAAATTTTTCCGAAATTTATTGTTCCAAAATTTCGGCCGATATTTTCGGCCCATTTTTTAAATTCAAATTTTGATTTGAAATTGTTTACTGATTTTTCCTATTTTCACCAAAATGGTCCTACACTCCTACTGACCCCGTTAAAAATTTGAGACCGGTTATCCAAACCCTGCTCTAGACACTCAATGAGCCTGACGCCGTGGTTTGCAAGATATTAGTCATGGAATGTGAAATGAAGTTTGCAAGGTATGGTGGACACCCAAGGAACGTGCAGGTATATATGAAGGTAACTAATAGCAAGGAGCTGATGTAAGTATAGGGACCCACCGTACGTAGTGACCGAAATTCGGCGAACTTTCCCCGAAATTGAAAACCCTACGATAGCCTCCCCGCTAAGCTACCTTTAACCTGCCTTTCCCCGAAATT
Source organism: Phyllostachys edulis (assembly GCA_036346405.1). Taxonomy (NCBI): domain Eukaryota; kingdom Viridiplantae; phylum Streptophyta; class Magnoliopsida; order Poales; family Poaceae; genus Phyllostachys; species Phyllostachys edulis. The sequence goes on along the minus strand of CM070555.1, from coordinate 33,678,067 downwards.
GAAAACCCTATGATAGCCTCCCCGCTAAGCTACACCGTACCTTTAACCTGCCTATACCTATACGTGTGTGATGGCAGATGGCAAGTGAGAGACGAGGCTGGATTACTAACTAGGAAATTACATGCATAGGATGCTTCATGCCCGAGGTGCCGTGGCTTGCAAGATACACTTTACAAACATCTTTGTTTCTGGAGCAACGCGCAACTTGTTTGATCTCTCTCTTTTTTCCAGTGCCAAGTCATAGAAAATATGAATAAACTCTCCACACGAAAATGAAATGAAGTAAAAAAGGGTCCTGGTTAAATGACAAATTCGCCTTCATCACCAAGTAAATTCATTTTGCCTCAGTTCTAAGCACGGCATGCATCTTTTCACCTTCTCCTCTCCGACGAGGGGATATCGCCGCTGATGATTTAACTTCTTGCTCACTTATTTTGACAAAACGAAATAGATTTCGGGCCTTTCGCCCTCTAACGAAATAGATTCCAAAACGAAAGAGTTTTCCACTTTTCCCTTGTCCTGAGCAGGCCGGTGGCCGCTCGTTGAGGAGATACAACTTTTAAGATTTACGACTAACAAAAAATACTTTCAGATCTATCTCCTAGTTTCTTTTGCGTGTTTTTTCCATTACTTTTCTCGGAGCAAAATGCTGTGGAAGGTTCCTGGAGTACTATCTCCTGTAAATGCGTAAGCGCTGACGCCTACGTCTTGCGTACGCCTAGTTGTGAAGAAACATTTTCCACAGCTCAACATACATCTACACTTGATCTCAAAAAAAAAGCACACTTCTCCACTTCTCCGCAAATGGCTCGTCTTTGCGAGATAGTGAAACGGCCGAATTTCCAGGCAGCTTCCCAGGAAAAGGACAGGGTGGAGGTCAGAAAGAGAGAAGGTGAGAAGGCATCCGCTGCTCGAGCTTGCGAGAAGACTAGCTACAGAAAATGGGGGTCGGTCATCTGAAGGCAGGTGGTGCGGAGCCGCTAGCTGAACAGCGGACACATCTGCCACCTTGACAAGCAGCGGACAACATTTGCGGCCGTTGTATGTCGCGCACGAGCTTAATCAGCCAGCCGTTGGGTCAAAAATTTCCGCGTAAGATGTGGTGTGGTATTAAGACCTTTTTGCACATTTGCGGCCGTTGGGTCACATTTGCAGCCGTTGTATGTTTTAAGGCCTTTTTGCACGCGCCATTCGCCTGCCCGGTTCGATCCCGAGGAGGAATTCTTGGTTTTTCGAGTCGAAAGTTCGAATTCTTGGGGGTAACCTGAGTAGAGAATTTTGAAGATTCCAAGTTAACAGTTAAATGTTGTTGTGAGTTCGAAGTTGAATTCTAGGGTAGTTTTTCGAGTTGAAAGTTTTTACCGGAAGTTGGAAGTTGAGTTCGGCTCTCGAGTTGTCAGCTGGCTTGGCGGTTGCCAGCGGACGACCGTGGAAAATGCGCCGTCTTCTCCTTTCAAGTAGGAACGCCATTGAATCGTCTCTTGTATCCTCGCAAAAAGGAAAGAGGAAAAGGAAAAAGTGTTGGAAAACATAGACTCCAGTAGCCGATCTATGTGTGGACGTCTCATCCAAAAAACTAGCAATGTCTCTAGCCTATAAATAGAGGTGTCAATCATTGTAAAAGGCTGATCGCTTGATGAAGGAATTAAGAAGAAGAATACCCCCAACACATTTGTCTCTCTGTGTATTCAATCTACTATTTGTTCTTGCATTGTTTGATATGATTATACGCTTGTCTACGAGGTGCTTGTTAGGATGTGGTATAATCGTTTGAAGCGACTTTCTATGCAAGAAAGGCTAGATGAACAATGAGAATTGTCCCTGTGTATTTATACGATGATCCAAGATGGATTTTGTATAATCTCAGAGTATGAAGATGATCTGAATATCACCGGAACCCTGAAAGGTATTAAGAAAGCAAGCTCTTACCTGGAGTCAGAGTTCGAAATGAAAGATTTTAGGTAAAACCAAATATTGTCTAGGCTTGCAGCTTGAGTATGCCCCTAAAGGGTTATTAGTGCCTCAGTCAACCCACACTCAGAAGGTGTTAGAAAGGTTCAGCTTTGAAAAGACATACCCTTCGAAAGTGCCGATGGTCGGAAGATCCTTACAACAAGACAATGACCGGTACAGACCTAAAGAAGAGGGGGAGGAAGTCCTGGGACCGAAATTCCCGTACTTAAGTGTAATAGCAGCACTCATGTATTTAGCAAACTGTACTAGACCGGACATTACATTTGCTGTAAACCTACTAGTAAGGTATAGTGCAGGAGCTACTAAAGGCATTGACAGAGAATAAATGACATCTTCCGATACCTCCAAGGAAGCAAAGACATTGGTCTGTTCTACAGAAAGAACTAAGACCTAACTATGAATGGCTATACAGATGCCGGGTACCTGTCAGACCCGCATACAGTTAAGTCACAAACATGCTATGTATTCCTATGTGGTGTAACAGCAATTCCATGAAAATCGTCTAAGCAATGTCTTGTATCGACTTCGACGAACCACTCGGAAATCATCAATGTGCCATGGTGGTACCTCGCTACCAACAAAATGATGAGCCCGTTCCTCACACAGCGTACGAAGAGCAAGTTTGTTTTTGCCAGCCCCGCCAAGTCTGTAGAAACCCTCTTCAGGTTTTGCTCACAAAACATTTGACAGTTGCTGCTTTTATTATTAGATCACCCAGGTTTGATGTTCTCAATTGTTGTTCATCTTCTCTAACAGACTGCAGATACATTGCACCGGAGCAAGTCCCTGTCCAATTTGGTGGCCTCTTCAAGGAAGATGATCCTGAGTTCACCACCTGTGACACTGTCACCGAGCTCACTACCAAAGCTTCATCCAAAGAAACCATTCTCATGTGAATTTTGAGGTAGGTCTATTGCGCAATTTTGTGGATTTCATGAAATAGTCGATTACCACATTTCCCTAATTTGTAGATTTCATTGCATAATTTGTTGATATGCTTATGTATCATTTTTTTCATGTATCTTCTATTAGTTTATGGATGAAAAGCTATGAGATTTCAGGATGATGTGCATGTTCCTACTAACATCTATTGCCATTAGCTTTTAGGTAATTCTATTGTGCAACTTTGTAGATTTCATCAAATAGCCAATTACCACATTCCCCCTAATTTGTGGATTTCATGTTGAAGGGGTGCTACAAACAGTTTCAATTATATTTTTAGACTATCCAAATTGATATGTAAGTACACTTAACAATTTTCCGCAGCCATGGTAGGTCATCTCTTGAAGTTATTAACATACTGGACAAATGTTCTAGATGTACTGCATAATTGCTCAACAAACAATTCATCAATAAATTTGTAAATCTGAAGTTTTGAATTTGCTGAGCTGAACTAACTTGAGAATACTTTCTAATCGGCTGGTATAGCTCGATATAATTGATATCATCACAATTTCTGAATTCAACACGTGAGCTATCCTAAAGCATCAATGCTAATAAAGATTTGAGCATTCTATATACTTGAACATGTCCTCTTATCATCTACAGTCTACCAATAATTAATATCCCCTTGCTACAATTGAGTGGTCCACTACTGATTAAGCTTTTGCCTTTTGTTGCAAATCTCGTGGTATTCTTGGTCAATGCTCCTGTATTACACAAGTTTGGAATAACTGTGTTATTAGAATAGGCATGTCTATACATGTCAGTAGGCACATATATTAGTATATTTTTTCCTTTATCTGTGTCTAGAGATTTAGGTTACAGTTCTGTCCTGGTACTACAATACACCAAATTCCCAATTCGCATTGGTTTCTTTAGGTAATCATTCTGCCTATGGCTATATGGTGCTTTTGATTGATGTAAAGACTTCACTCTACTGATTGATGTGTGAACCTTTAAGACTTCAGTGTATTGTACATATGGATGTAAAACTTCACTTTGCATATGGGTATAAATTTTTGTTGATATTATTGGTATAGAAATCAGCAAGATTGTATGTTTTGCAGCACTTCTGTGTAACCAATTTTTTCATGCAATTTGTAGCCATTTCATAGCCTGAGTATTGTTGGCTGTAAGTTATTTATTTCGATTCAATAAGCTATGAAGAATTCTATGGTTCGTGTTCCCTTTTAGGTATGGGCATAGAGAATGGAGAATAGCAGTTTGATGCTTCAGCAATTTAGAAGGGAAACCCTGATGGTGCTCTTGGTGTAGTTTACTGGCTAATCAGTGAGGTACTACTGCTACTACTACAAAAAAAAATGATCCACTGGACTAAAATGATTTAATATGTCTTGGAAAGATTAATTTTAATATAAATTGAGCTGATACAGATAGGAAGTCATTACATTTTGTTCTTCCTTCTTTTCTCCAGTACACTATTTTATTCCGACTTGTTGTTTCTCAGGCCATAGAAGCCACTCCTGTTGATTCAACTGAAAGTTCATTTGATACACATCGTTCACCCCCAACACCACTGCCCTATGATGATCCTATATTTTACCCTCCTCGACGTGACTGGTTTGTGTCAAGGCGTGATCCCTCAAGCCATTCTCCAAAGGAATCAGAACTACTTAGAGCAGGTGATGAGAAGCAAATGGAAACACCGAGTTCAATAGATAAGTCAAGTAAAACAAACTATGACACAAAAATTAAAAGATGCAGCTTAGCTTATAGAGAGAAGCTGGCATCAAAGGAACCTAGAAATTACTTCACCTAATTTTCCCCATCTGTTGAAGATGAAGTTGTCTGCCCAACATGTCTTGAAGGTATTACTCATTAATCTTCAGTATATTAGAAAGATGTCTGAAATACATTTTACAAAATGCAGTAATATTCAGATTTCAGAATGTGGGCCAGAGTGGTAGTAGCATTTAATTGAAAATATAAATACGAGTCCTTTGCACTTTATTGATAAAAAGTGATATCCAGATTGATTGATTCACTACTTTCATGTTTAACTTATGTTGCACTAATTTCCTGGGTGCACTAATATAACATCCTAAATTTGGAGTTCATTCGAAGCATTTAAAATAGAAATAACCATTTGAATTTTCTTGGTTAAGTCAAAGGTTAATTTAAATTTTTAGAAATCAAAACAATTTAATATAATTAATTTAAACTTTAAGTAAGTCCAAAAACATTTTATTTGTGTTCCTTGAGTTCCAGCATATTTTTTGGAATTTTCTAGGAATTTTTGGAGTTTATTTTCTATTTCTTTGAGCTTTGTTTTAGTTATATCAATTTCTAAAATTCGAACATTTCTTTTTCCGAATTTTCTTATGGGCTCGATCTCTTTTTCCTTCTTGGGCTTTTCTTTTTCCTTGGCTTGTTTCACTTTTTCTCGGCCTCCTTCCTTATTTGCGCTTTCGCCCGTTTCTTTCTTTTAAATCGGCCCACCCGCTTAGCCTTTCTTTCTTTCTTCAGCAGACGAGAGCGCCCCTTGACTAGCTCCTCTCTTCCCTTTTCTTTCTCTGCCAGTGGTCCCGTCTCGTCAGGCCGCCACATCATTGTCATCTTCCTCTCGAAGAGCCGCCCGTGTCCGAGTCTGACATGAGCCGCGCCGCCGTCTTCCTTGCAAACTCTCCCGTCCGGTGCCTTTATAAGTGTGCCTCCCACGTCAAAGCCTTCGCCCCGTCATCCTCTTCTGATTGCGTGAGTCGCCATCGGTCTTGCTTTCATTCTGCCGAATTCCGTCAAAGAAGCCGTCGCAGCCGAAGGTCGTCCTCGTTGGATTGCGCCGCTGTTGTTGTTCCTCCGCCGTGCCATCACCGCCGTTGGGTTCTCCTCTCTGCGTTCTACGTGGTGCTCACCTTCTCTTCGCCCGTGCATCCCCGAGTCGCCGCCTCCACCTTCGTTCTCAAGTCCGGCCGTCGCCTCCGCGCCCGATCTCGTTGCTGGTGAGTCCCTTTGCTCTTCCGTGCATGTCACCCTGTGTCCCTAGTCGTCCTCACCCGATCCCCTCCCTCTTTGATGTCTCTCCTCCACCGAGATGCTCTGCCGCCGTCGTCCTTCTTCCTCATCGCTGATTGCCATCGTGTCGCCGTTCTCGTCGCTCTTCGGTCGCCCCGAGCTTCCCATCATGATCCACGTGCTGCCTCTGTCCTCGTGCTTCTCTCCGTTGCCGTCAGGCGCCATTGTTTTGCCGAAGCCACCGCACACTCGAGCCTTCTTCTCCGCTGTTGTTGCCGCCGCTGCCGCTCTTGCCGCGTCGTCGCCGCCCAAGTCTTCGTCGTGCTGCCAGCATCTCGTTTTTGCCATTTACCGTGATCGCCTAAATCGCTGCAGTGCACTAGCGCCTTCTTCTTCCCTTGCTTTTTTCTTCGTTGTAGCTTCCTCCCTCTCCCTCTCTTCCATGTGGGACCCCCTTGTCAATCTCTCTGTCTCTCTCTTTCTCTCACTGTCACATTGGTCCCACATGTCTGTTAGTCTGTTTCTCTCACTTTCACTTACAAGTGGGCCCCACTTGTCAATGTATTTTTCTTTTTCTGTTTTTTTCTTTTCAGTCGAAGGAATATTCCCTATAGTATTTTTTTCTCTCTCTTTTTTCCTTTTCGGCAAATCTTCTGAGAGCCTGTTCTCCTTCGTCCATACTCCGATTTAGTATGTTCAAGTTACTAAATTCATCTAAAATCGAGTTCTTTCTTTTAGAGTTGGTTTTGCTGTTTTTGGATTTTATTTTATTTTATTTTGGATTTATTTGTGCTTCGCTTGTTGTTTTCTCTCTCGTTGGACAATCTGTTTCAATGAGCAGGAGCATAAGCAAGCTTTGAAGATCCAAGTGTGGTAACTAAACAAAGCCAAGGCAAGTCATAGTCCTTTGATCATATTGAACCTGTGATTTCAAAATTATATTGTCTTATATTAAATTACATGCTATCTTTATATCAATTGCTTTTGGGAATAGTTAATCACTTATTTGTCACTACGCCTCCATTGATTATTTAAATACCATGAATCATTTATCACCATAGGATGGTCAATATTAGTTGAACATATTTGTATCACCAACATGGGTTATCGTATAGATGCTTAGTCATGCTTAGTTATGATGGGCTCATGATCACATGTTCAATATTGATAATTTAACTTAATGATATGTGGAATTGTGGTGCGATGTCATTATCGTGCAACTGTGGTGTGACGTCACTGTTATACCAATTGTGGTGCGATGCCATTATTGTAAATTTTTATGCCATAGCAGGGATTGTCATTGGTTCGATTGAACAAAATGATTTATGTTCAGGTGAGTGATCGTGCAGTAAATAGGATGTGTGAGGCATATTGTTTTGGATAAGGTAGTCTCGCCTGAGTAACTTGTCAATGACTTAATCTTGTGCGCCACTGAACTGGATCATATCATACAACCACATGTCCAGTATGGGATGGACCTGGCTAACTAATTAGCAATGTCTTAGCTTAGTTCTGTTTTTGGAAGCATGAGTTCTAGGATGGATATTCACAATTGCGCGAGATGGGGGGCCGTCGTGATGATATTTAGTGTTGAAATCTTAGCGGGCAAATTGGGTTAAGGAGGAGCTTTATAAAGGTCTTGTGATGCTCAGTTAGTCGCACGCCTACGAAAGTATGGTCAGACACTTTGAGTTGATTTATCTCTTGTGGGAAAAGTTGTATAACCTTTGTAGAGTTAAAATTGTTTAAATAGCTGTGTCCTCAGTTATGGACAATGCTCGGGGATTTCATACGAGAGGTAGAGTTTTTTTTATAAAAATATGTCAGAAGGTGAATGGGAGATTCACTTGGTGAATGTGATATGTTCGCTCGGTGGATTGGATGTTCACTTGATGGTTTGGTTGGAAAGCGAACGGGAGGTTCACTGGTTATTTCAAAGTAATTGTTTATTTATTTACTATTTTTTTAATTACGTATTTCAATCTATTTATTGTATTTACTGTCAATACTGCTTCCATACAACTATTCACTTGTTCAAACCTTGTATGAATATTAATGGCATATTGTTCCCTACTAGACCTGTTCAAAAGGCGGGCCGGGCCGGGCCAGGCTTGAAAAGCCCGATCAAAAATGGACAGTCCCGAGCCTGGCCCGAAAAATCAATTTTTGATTTAAAAATGATATTTTAATCATTTTTTGGAATAAAAAGGTGATATTTAATTCATTTTCAGAATTAAAAAATAGTTTTCACTGTTTTTTCGGGCCTTCGGGCTTGGGCTTCAGGCCAAAAAATCAGTCCCAGGCCTGGCCCGAACAGAGTCGGGCTCGGGCCAGGCCGGCGGGTCGGGCCGCTCGTGAACACCTCTGTTCCCTACGACTTGTTGAGTACTTTATGTACTCACGGCTTTAAACTTTGTTACTCAGTTGAAGAGCATCAAACTGCTCAAAAGTTTTACGAAGAGTAGTACTTTGAAGGTTTTGCGAATTAGGATTGTCTGTGGGCATGTTGATTGGTATTTCCAAGCTTTCCGTTCCACTGCACGAGTTTTTTTGTTTCTTTAACCCTACGTAGCAAGTTAAGTAAACGTTGACTATAAGGCCAGTTATTATTACTATTGTTATTTTGAGATCTTTTTAGTCAAATCGATAAATTGATGGTATTTCATCTATGTTTCCTATGTGAGCTAGAATACATAAATGATTTTGAATGTATAAATCCGAGTCCCGACAGCTAATTTGACCAACCTCACGTTGCACGCATGTTCCGTTGGTACGTTCTTTCTCAAAACATGGTGGATGACACATACTTTTCCAAAACATTCATGAAATATACTATCAAATATTAAAAAAAAAAAACTGATATCGGCATTAATAATATTTTATTTATCTAACAATTTATACTCGTGTTACCACTGTTGTTATATCATTGTTTATGTAAATTGTAGATTATACTTCTGAGAATCCTAGGATAGTCGAACTTTTTTTATTAAATAATTTTTTTTAACTTTTATTTTAAAATTAACCTCCGACGCACTTTATTTTTAAAAATAACCCATTTGGTCACACCACCACCCATGGCGTGACCAAACAACACTGTCATGCTAAGGCAAACTCTTATCACGCCATAGGATAAGTCCGCAAAAAAACCCCTTTGGTCACGCCACCACTCATGGCGTGACCAAACAACTTCTTATCACGCCACCACCCATGGCGTGACAAGAGTTTGCCCAGAAATGAGCTGGCGTGACAGTGTTGTTTGGTCACGCCATGGGTGGTGGCGTGACCAAAGGGGTTATTTTTTAAAAATAAAGTGCGCCAAAGGTTAATTTTAAAATAAAAGTTAAAAAAAGATTATTTAATAAAAAAAATTCAGGATAGTCGTGCAATGCTCACACCATTTCCACCTTGGCTGTATTTGTATTTATGAGTGGATGGAAAGAAGTGAGGCATGCCCTGTTTGTGGCAAGATAATTTTATTTTAGCTCCTTTTCATTCTTTATTCTTATGATACTTTTACTTTTAAAAAAAACCATTGAGCTCAAGGAGGTGCACTTTGGTGCTGTTTTGTGGATAAGTTTATTATTTTTCATATCTTACATGAGAGTTGTGCAATTTGCACAAATTGTCGCTGAGTGGCTTAGGTCCACGAAAAATCTTACCACCACGTACTCATCGCATTTAGAGTAGCTAGGCCTATTCTATTCAATGATCAAACAGCAGCATTGCTGAACTTAAGCATTTCTTTTGATTCATACCACTACAATGTCTTCAAGAAAGTTGCCTCTAATCCATTTAGCAAGAAAAAACAACAACAAACCTTGCTAGCAATGTTTCATGCACTGCATAACAAACTACACTACACCACAGCAAATATCATGCAAACAGCTGCCGAATATCATACATTCAAGCGCAGCGTAGCGCGTTTTACCAGCTAGTTTACATTAAATCGGATGACTTTGGACGAGAAGCGATGAGAAGAATTTGCATTTACATTAAATCGAATGATTCTATGCCTTTTCCTTCCAAAGATGTTATCAATTATTCGATTATGCAAGAGTCCAACGTCGAGTTTTTAGCTTAAATGGCATTGTTTGACGTTGAAAATGCAAAATTAGCCCCTCCCGGGCGAAATGACAAAAATATCAACGCGGATGTGCCGTCAGACGACATGTGTCGCATACCGCGTGCTGCTGCATGGCACTGCTCTGCCGCGCCCCCACCGCCCAACACCCTCTTTGTCATATGCCCACCACCCTACAGCGGTGCCGCGCGCCCACTGCCCCACACCTGAAAAAACAGCAAGTAAACAGTGTGTGAATAGTGCACAAACTCCGCTTGAAACAGTGTATGAATAGTGCTAAACAGTGCATAAATAGTCCTGGCAACTGTTTGCTCGCTATTTTTGGGATGCGGTGTGGCGGGGGTACGGCACCGATGCCGTAAGGCGGTACATCTGCGGTGATATTTTTATTGTTTTGCTTGAGAGAAAGCTAGTTTTGTATTTTCGATGCTAAGCAGTGTTATTTAAGCCGAAAACTATCCAATGTCACCAATATGCGCGGCAGCCAACTTATTGTTTTTATTATTGATCTGCATTCGCCTGACTCCTGTCTCGTGACCACGGGAACACAGCTTACCCATGGCTGAAAAGAAACTTCAATGTGAAATCAACTGTGCATCACTGTATGCATTGCTGAATTTCCCCACAACCGTCATACGAAACCAGGGGCGGAGGTTAGTGGAAGAAAGTATCTAAATCTCAACCGTAGGGGTGTACACTCACATCTCACCTCGCACTTCCTAAATTCAACGGAAACGCCTCTCACCTTGTAATCCTTTTGATTTTTGAGGTTGGCATCCTCAAACAAAGACAGGTAAAAATATAACCGTCGCCACTGATGATGCTACTACGCCTCCTCTGCTGAGCAAAGCGGACCAGACGGCCACCGAGTGTGAAAAGCACAAAAGGAGTCTACAACTCAACTACTACCTCGCCGATCATTGTCCAGTCCAGTAGTAATTTAGCGTTTCTTGTCCGGTAATGGAGCACACTAGTCTTTAGAGTAGGACTTTTTGAGAGTTTTGGTTGGGCATCGCTTCCAGTTGTGCGCTACAGGTGTGTAGACTGTTGTTTGTTTCATTCCCAAGTTTGACATGCCTTGTGCTAGGCTTCCCTTCTCTGTGTCTCGGAAAAAAAATGGAGGTACAACAAAAAAAAATCCAACGCCATGTACTTTTAACATGTTCTACTTAGTTCTGAGAAGCAGCAACAAAATCTCCAAACAAAAGAATGAGAACGGTACAACTCGGCTCAAGGGAACACATTTTCTAAGGGCAAAGATCTACAGATCCAGACGCTGATGCGGTCGAGGGGAGCATCAACAGCAGTAAGTTAAAAAAAAGTCAGCACCACGATTACAAAAAGTAGTCAGGGGTCTTGCGTGTTGTGTCCGGCTCGATTTGGCGCGGCGCTGGATCGAATTGGAGGAAGTTTTGATCCATATTCTCACCAATTTCTAGAATTGCAGCCATGTTACCGCACCGGTAACAGTAGTTTGGCGCGCTGAACACTGTGACAACGTTCTTTTCCTGCATGACAATCAACATAAGGCAAAGCAATTATTCATGTTTCCTGTCAGAAAATTTTTCAGTTTGGTGCTCAAATGCCCATGATGAGAAGGGAAAAAATCTATGTACAATCAGAACTAATAAAGAACAGACATCCAATCAAGTAAAGTTCTGCTCTCTTAGAAAAATTGTCTCGTACATTATGTGACTGATCGTAAATAATTCAACCAGATGGACCAGATCCTGAATGTACCATTGGCCAAGCATTCCGTTCCCACCTTATCCATTTTTCCTTTGAAGTTGTACATTATCTAATACATAGATAAATCATTTGTAGTGTCATCGTTTTTTTAACAGTTCACTTGAGAGTTGAACGGGCTATTAAAACTTAAATAACGAAAAGAAGTTCAGGTATTATCTCACATCAAACGATCACTAGATTCAGTATCCCTTAGTTATAGCAACAAAAAAAACCCAGAAATTTTATCAAAATGGTTTATCCTAAATTTAAAATGCAAAAAACAATTTGATGAACAGAACTGTGTGGGGGTAGGATGACTGAAATCTAACACTTGATACCAACCTGGCCCCAATTGTACCCTTCCATCACAAGTTGGTGGGCCCTTGAAATAAGGCTAAGTCCGTTTGTATGGTTGAATTGCTGTGCGATATCTTGCCCAAATGTGTATCCTGCCCCTCTCGGTGAAATTCCCCACCCACATCGGTCATCCGGGTCAGACCACAAAAGATCACACATGGGTCCTTCATGAGGGACCTACAACCATTTTAGATAAAAGAGCAACAATATTAATCAAGAGTTAACAAAGTCTGCAGAATACAGCACACATCATTCTACACAAGGACAATAACACTTATACCCCCAAAAAAACAATGAAGGTCAATTGTAGTTCACAAACTGTGCCAAGAAATTGGATAGCAAACGAATTGAAGGTTTCGATATTAAGTCTATTTATCACTAAAACTGAACTAGCAAGTAAAATATCATGCAGAACTGGACAATAGTGTCGATGAGATTCGGTTTTGCATTGCAGAATGTGTGTCTAATCATAAAGTAGAAAACCACAAAAACCGCAATTAGTTAAGCAAATAATTCTGGAATCTCGATCTTCTAGTCTGTTTAATTTCTGAGTTCTTTTCCCATAGTATCCTTTGCATGTTGGTAAAATATCCAGTTATACATCAGAAAATCTCAAAACCACATTACTGTAACTTCTTAGATCAACCCTTGTATATGAAGTTATCAGCTAATTTGGCTCAGAGTACTATAGTGTGTATCGTTAAAAAGTTATCATATGGGATCAAAAAATTTGTGAAGAATGCCCTGTGGCTCTGTGATCGGGGCATATGCAAGATAATTGGTTAAATCGCATCCAATGGCAAAAAAGGGAGCTGCACACACTCTTCTTCCTTACTAAGCCTACACATGTAGCTAAAAAAACTATGTAAGTCCTGAGGACCTGATCTGTTATCTCTACATATAGCTTCAGTGATTTAACACAACCGTTCTATTCTCAGGCTATCATGAACCTTCCCAAAAAAAACATGATCTTTATCTCAGTTCACGAGGAGTCTATGGAGTAGTCACAAATCAACGGACTAGAGGTGTAAAATGACCCAAAATTAGGCGCTAGTTCAGAGGTCATAGTAAAATGTTGTGTACCTCTTGTATGCGATCAAGAGCACGAATATTATCCAATGTATCCAATGATGGAGAGAGACCACCATGCAGGCAAAAGATCTACAAAATGGAATTTTCCTCTTTCGTCAGGTATACATGAAACTAAACTCTATGTCCATATAGACCAACCATTTGGAGAAAAGAACAAACCTGGTTTTCTATAAGAGCGGTGAGAGGCAAATAATCAAACAAGTCCGTGAAGTACTTCCAAACATTTGCATTTCCGTACTTCCTTAAGCATTCATCATAGAAGCCATACCTGTTGCCAAACACTCCATGTCAAGAACACCCTAGCACTACAGGTGTGCTTGCATTTCATAAAGTAGCCCGATGCAACAGAACACCTCAGCCAAAGTACACTTTCATGCCATGATATGACCATTATAAAGTAGAATTATTCTTGGAATATCCATCTTCGAGCCCAAACCAACCATTACTCAGTTTTTATAGAGGGTTTACGGCAGTAAGCTAGCATTAAGTTATGTTACATAATTCAGCATATTCTATGGAAATTATCATTGCAAACCACCAACCCTTCTTTGGCCACTAACCTCTAAACTTACACTTGAGCCACTATATTAGATTAGGGATGGAGTCAGGAGCTAGAAACCCTAGTAAATGATTATTATTTTTTAATCTGTGAGGCGGGTATTCACACAAAAAAAAACCCATGCAAATGGCCCTCAAGTCCACCTAAATCTGAACATCTCGTCTATACAAATCTCATGCAATGGCCTACATAGGAGTTAACAAGTGAAAACCAGAAGAAGGGTTTCCATTAGATACTTCCCCCAACTAATTTTGTTCAAATACAAGTATATAACAGATGAAAATGAAGATTCTAGATTTATATTTTTGACAAAGGAAATGAGCATATCTTTATTCTGTAGCTATACTTATATAACAAATCTCATGCAACGGCATACATGGGAGTTTCCACTGGATACTTCCCCCAAGTAATTTTGTTCGAATATAAGTATATAACAGATGAAGAAACTAAAGATGCTAGCTTTATATGACAAAGGAAATGAACATATCTTTATTCTTTAGCTATACTTACGTAACAAAAAGAATTAATTAAGAATAAATGGTGAAGAGGCTACCACATCAGAGTTTAGCATTTCACTAAGCTAATAACTGCCGTAAAACAGACTATGTATCTTCAGCATCTCTAGTTCTTTCCACAAAATTGTAATAATCTTCTAGATACAATTCATAACTTGTAGCACCAGGACAAAACTATCACCACACACTAAACAATGGGATGGTAGGGAAGCAGGGTTGGTGTGGAAGCTACCTAATACCATAGCTGCACATCGCCCCCCCAGGAATCTTTTTACAGATATCGTGTACTAGAGATGAGCAAATAGACGATGTACACATCGAATTTGGACATGGGTAAGGGTTGAATTCAAAGACAATCTCTTATGGATATTTGTAATATATTTCAAGAATAGGATTAAACAAGAAACGAATATGAAAAAACTGTGCCAAAAAACCACATCCATGAAAACATCTCAGTAAAAACTGTTGCTGTGGGTCTTAGCATGTCACAATCTAAAACTAACAAAATTTTACAATGTCAAAATTAAACAATACTAGCATCGCCACTATTTCATGCTTCTAAAAAGCATAACCAGAATTACATATATCAAGGGACAAGGTCAAGCAGCCTTAAGCCTATCACGATATCATGTTAAGAGTTAAAAACTATAACGAGCACACTTTATTCAAAAGTAATGAGGTATATATACAAGACATCATCGGCCACACAGGCCAACCCAAGACTAGATGTGCCACTTGGGCCAAACTAGCCTATACATATACTACAGTAAAAACTAGATACCTTGCTGCTAAGAGTCGAAGAGAAAAACAAATAAGTGTTTCTGTTACATGACCTTTTGATTAAGTGCAACTAGGGGTGAGAATGAAAGATGAATTTCCAAACCGCAACAAATGGTTTATGCCACTTCAGACAGTTCAGAAAATAAATCACCTTCAGGCTTTTTTCCATGTGATTCGGAAGTTCAGAGTTCGGTCAGCTGTGGAATGTTTGGAGCCTGAACCAACCAAATACCCCGAAATGTACATTATTAGTTTCTACCATTTCATAATGACCCCAGCCCTGCTCTATCGGTTGCCCATCCTCCCATCAAGATTCCGAGCTCCTGGCCTACCTCACATCGCGAATTCGCGATATCGGCATATCGCGGAGAATCTAGGCTGAGTACATCGGATGTGTTGTGCAGCATTCCCACGTCATAGCAAAGGTGAGAGCTTCACTACCATGCTTTTCTAGAGCTAGGGATTTGTTTGATTTATCTATTATCATATTGATCATCGTGTGAACAATACAATAGCCTACTTGCTAAATAAACCAACTGGAATTTTATTAGGTCAACTAGGTCCACTTTGCATTTTTCAATTCAGTAAATTTGGTTCGACCAAAACTGTAAATATTTATAATTTGGGATGCAAAATTTCCAAAACTAACCAAACCAACAGAATAATCACCCCCAAGTGCAACTGAAAATCCTGAATGAGAGCAAACATGCATTGCAAACGTATTAAGACAAGTAATAATTACAAAAGAACAAGCGGAAAGGGGGGCTGTGCATTCGTGGTAGCCGGTGGATTACATGCAAATGTAGTGTTGTTGAGGGTTTAAGGGTCCTACAAACAATAATATTGATATTTCTGCGGTTAACTGCTGCACACATAACCACTAAAATAGGCAACCTTTAAATCTGGAACTGTAAAATTTGAGAAACTATCTATGTCCAAATTCAACATTAGAATCTGCTTCACATGGTTACCCACATCCACTCAGATGTGAACTGTGGATAGAGATTTGAGTTCATGAACATCCATTTCCACCCCCAAGATAAGGGCCTGTTGCCTACCATAAGCTTCAGCTTATGGGCCTTCTGAAGCTGAGTCTAGGCCTAACAGGTGGAGCATTTTTTACTTATCTTGTAAACCTAAGTCCACTAGTGCTACAGGCTGAAGCTACTTGAAAGATTTTATAGCCCCAATAAGCTAGCTAACTGGACAAGATTAAGGTTAGCAAGTAAAAAACAAGGCCCTAAACGATCTCCAAAAAAGAACCTAAACATTCAGCAAGCAGTACTTACTGGAATCTCTGTCTGACAACATGCATGCCATTTCAACATATTATCAGTCTCCAACTAGTATACTTGGCATGATGCCATTATTTCACCATTATCGGTGGCTATTTTAAACTTATAGAAGTTGAATGTCGAAAGATCAAAGCGATACAAGGTCATGAAGTTCAAGATAACAACACAAAAATCAAATATATAAATTTTGTGTCATAAATTGCATCAACCTTCCAGCAATTAGGTGACCACAAATCTAGTCCAAAATAATATTCTAATTCAAAAATGCAAGCATCCTGTTGTGTTTCAGCACGGAAGAAATACATTTAGATTTAGACAAGCATCATAAATTAAACTAGCCAAGTAAATTAAACTAAAGAAGGCCAAGAAGTTTTAGTGGCTCGAGTATTACGAAAAAGTACAAAAGCACGGCCAGGAGATACCGAGATAACACCTGTTCTAATCTTCTAACAGCAGAAACTTGTTAGTGCCTTTTGTACCACACAATACTCTTGTCCTGGAAACAATCCATTTCTAGCTTAATCATTTTGGAGAGATGTACTAGATAATGTCCATATGCTTTGCAATAATTGCAATACAGAAGTACTACACTGATATTAGCAATTGGCAACTGCTGTAAAGTTTTCAGATTAAAGGAATAGAAACTCACACTTGAGTGATTTGTCTGCTCTCATGATTTCCTCTCAATATTGTGATTCTGTCTCTATAACGGACTTTTAGAGCCACTAATAATGTAACAGTCTCCACTGAATAGTAGCCACGGTCTGCAGAAAATGCTCATAAAATCAATTCAACTAACATATAGAAACAAATAAACACAATCCAAAGCAAAAGAAATCATAGACAGAAAGAAAAACAGCTCACTCAACAACTTAAATGAAAAAATAGCATTTCCTGCCACATGTTCTAATAAGCCACAGTCCTGGTAAGCGTCACATCTAAGTCTCAAGAAAGTTTAATTGAATGGTGTCTTGTTTGTTTAACACAAATTTATGTTAAGATGCATACACATTTCATATTAATACATCAGAAGCATGTGCTCTAGGCGCATGGTTGTGATTCTTACAACATATAGCCATGCTGGCATCAATTTTGACATTTTTGAGAATGCTTGTCTTGTACGATTAGTGAAACCAATACGGCAGCAGAACCAAGCAGACAAGCATAAAGACAAAATCCTTATTTGTTGGTCTACCAGTAGACAACAAACAATATATTACATTTAAATTCAAAGTTCATGCACATTTTCAAAGTTCAACAAACAATATATTCCCTTGAACTTGTTAAATAAGCAGCCAAAAACATCACTTCGATTCTCTAAGCCACTATCAGCCTATCACTATAAGGAATAAGCACTCCAAGACTTCAAGGATGTCCATTCGTGTCCATCAGAAAAATATGGTAAATAGCAATTCCTGCTCCACAAAAAATTCTACGCCGTTAACATACCTAATCCAGAAAGACATCTACTCGTGTAATCAACGGAACAAAAGCTAAAATCGTGAAACAATGCTAGCGATCTATGAAGCAGCAGTTAGAAAAAACATGATCACATAACCAATCTATTAGCAATTCCTACCACACCGGCTCCAAACCCCCAAGCCCAAACACCGCAGCAGGATCTAGCGAACTCACCACTCCCACACGCTCTCTACGTGTCAGATCGAAACACATCGCCGAATCCACAGATCAACCGGAGCCAAACACGAGGCGCGTGAGGCGAAGAAGGCCAGAGCAGCGGGAACCTACCGACGTAGTCGCCCATGAAGAGGTAGTTGGTGTCGGGGGCGTCGCCGCCGATGCGGAAGAGCTCGATGAGGTCGTAGAACTGGCCGTGGATGTCGCCGCAGACGGTGACGGGGCAGCGCACGGGCTGCACGTTCCACTCCTCCATGAGGATCGCCTTCGCCTGCTCGCAAAGCCCCTTGACCTCCGCCTCCAGCAGGAATTTGCACTCCCGCAGCTGCGAGATCTGCCGGTCCAGATCCGCGTGCGACGGCATCGTCGCTGCTACGCCGCTTCCCCTCCCTACCCTCCGCCTCCGCTTCCTCCGCCGCCGCCGGCCGAGCTAGGGTCCCACCGGTGAGGAGGGGGACGGGGCCGCTACGGTTTCGAGGGGATCGGGGGAGGAGCTTGAGCTGGAGATGGAGAGGGAGGAGGAGGTGCTCATGCCTCCATTTTTTTTTTCTCTCACCTCGCGTGTTTGCTCGTTGTATAGGAAGGATGGGGGTTTTTTCCTCGCTGTGTTGGTATTTGTTTTGGTTTTGACTTTTGGGTTTGGTTTGGTGGCCTGGTCCTCCTAAGAATATTTTTATGAGTTGTTTATGGGAGAAAAGGTAGAGGATGCGTACTTTCCAGGTGTTGAGAACTACTAGACATGAGAGAAAAGACAGGATGTTTCGTAGAGGGGATGTTTGCGAGTTCTCGTATGATTGCTGTATTTCTTTTCAATTTAGTTTGAGCTCCGGTTGGAATTTAATTTTAGAGGAATTAAAGTGTTTTCTGTGAAATTCATAGCTGTTGCAATTTTAGAGGAATTAAAGTGTCTTCTGCGAAATTCGTAGTCGTTGTAGTATTTATTTTTCTGTAAATTTCGTAGTCGTAGTAGACTTGTAGGTATTTTTAGTGAGTAATAGTTGTTGTAGTAGTATTGATTAATAAAAATATTCGTAGAAAGATGTGGCTTGCCGTATGACAAAATATAAAAAAACTTATTGTCATGCATGTTAAAAACTTTACACTTCTGGTTATTATGTTTGGAACATATCATGGTATCTGAAAAAAAAATCTTAGAGTAATTGAAGTGGTTTATGCAAAATTCATAGTAATTTGTATAGATTAAATAAATATTGCTAGAAAGATGTGGCTGGTTACAACAAACAACAAAACTTTTGCCCTGTAGGTTAGAAGCATTATACTTTCCAAATGGCAATCAATTGCCCAAACTATAAATCTCTTGGCCATGAGTAAGTGGCGGACATAAATAGAAGGGGAACATGGAGAAAACGCAAAATGCAACGGAAGAACCCCAGTGAAAATGTTCATTTCTCCATTTCTTGCAAATCTACCGATCGACAAATGACAATTGATGAATCTAAATCACAAATCAAAATTGCACAACTCAAAACTGCATTTGCTTTTCTTTTACATACCTTCTAACTCGGTGACTCCCGTATGTGAGCGCCTATGCTTGCCTATTGCCCGCTACTGCTAACTTGATTGCCATTGGCGCCTGCGGCCTACCCACTTGCCTTGCGCCAGTGCGGTCTTTGCTAGCCTTCTGTTGTGCTTCAGGCGGCTCCACTGCGTCTTTCGCGACCATCGATACTGCGATCTGCTGGCCATTGTCGATCGTCGAGCCGCTTCTAGCGATCCGCTCATCTTGCTTCGTCACAAGACTATCCGCTCATCTTGCGTCGCCGCTAGGGTTAGCTATCACCTGGGCCCTAATTAAGTCGCTCCATGCTGGTGTGGTGCCTAGTAAATTGGACCATGTGGGATTGATTGGTGGGGAAGAGTCGAGTGAGATAGGGCCATAGGGGATAATGGGTTAGTTGGGCTCGACCGGTTGGCCTAACGAGGTTAAAAAACACATGACGCGGCTCAAATCTCTTGGGCAGTCATCTTCTACTTTCGGTTCACACCGAAGCTAGCAACCATGGCATCCATGGATGGAAGGAGGGGCTAAGGGAGTACCCACCATCCGGCTAGGAGTAGCAGGGGCGCCAGCCTATGCCAACCCTTGGTTTGCCTTGCTAGACCTGTTCAAACGTCGCGCCGAACCGGGCCTGAAAAGCCTGACCTCAAACGGGCAGGCCTGAGCCCGAAAAATGACTTTTCCTATTAAAAAATAATGTTTTAATTCTTTTTTTTTGGAATAACAAGTAATATTTAATTCATTCCAAGAATAAAAAAATAGTTATTATTATTATTATTATTATTACATTTTAGCGGGCTTTCAAGCTGGGCTTTCGGGCCAGAAATGAAGTCTCAAGCACGGCCCGGCCCAGGCCGCGGGGGCGAGCCACCCATGAACACCTTGTCCATGGTTTAGCGTCGATCTTATGAATGAATGCTAGGGACTTGATGAGGACATCCCTTCCATTGATACAACCACCTCTACTGCTTCTGATGTGCAAGGACCAATTACTAGAGCACGTGCTCACCAACTAAATTATCAGGTAACTTCGTTTCTTGAAGTGCATCCATATTCTATGAACTCTATGATGATGTCTAAAGCAAGTGATATTATTTTACTTAGGAATCAAGGATCGGGAGGCAAGCTAGTGGGAGATGAGGGTCCACGACCTCCCAAGAGGTCTCCCAGGAGATCCTCCGCGACCTCCCCAGGAGGTTCTAGGAGGTCTTCCACGACCTCCCAGGAGGTCCTCCACGACCTCCCCGGAGGTCTCTCCAGGACCTCCTGGTACGTGACACGTGGTAGGACCTCCCACCAGGACCTCCCCCAAGACCTCCTCCGGATTTCCCACGACCTCCTCCAAGACCACTCAAGACCTCCTCAGGAGCACCCATGCGGACTCATCAGTACCACTCATGACCTCCTCAGGGGCACCCACGTGGACTCATCAGGACCACTCACGACCTCCCTCTAGGACCTCCCTACAGGACCTTCCCGCCAGGACCTCCCCCAGGGCTTCCTCAAGACCACTCTAGTCCCACGACCAGGTCTTCGACCAGTCTGGTCGTAAATAAGTTATAGAATATATCTTTTAGATGGAATTGGTTGTAATCTTTCCATAACTGTTTTAGGAAAGAATCCTTGTGTGATACGGAAGTTAGAGATAGAATCGATATTAGGTCGTGTGTGAGTTGGCCGCACCCTTAGGTGCCAATATAAGACCAAGCATCGCCATCTAGTTCGGCAGGTTTTGTTAGATTAAAGTTTAGCTTTGCTACTTTATACATCGTTTGCTTGTGTGGCTAGTACAACCAGACCTTGTCTTCGGAACCCCAAATTGTTCAATAGATCTATCGTTGTTCCTCAATTCCTTTTTAGCAAGTTTGTTGCTTCATCTATTTTTCTTACTTGATTCTTGATTGCATGCAGGAAAAGACCTTCGTGGTCAGGTCGATCTCGCTACCGGCAAGGTCGATAACGAACGTGAAGTTGGTTCAACGATTGCGGGTGCAACAGTCGTCGCACGGTTGTAGCCTAGATCGTGAGAGTTAGCTTTCACCAAATCAAGTGTATCATCCTCATCGAAAGATCGGGCCAATGTTCCCATTAGGACTCTCCTAGGGTTAAACCACACAGAAAAAGACACGGGGATTTTATACAGGTTCGGACCTTCTCGTGAGAGAATAATAACCCTACCCCTATATTGTTGTATTGACTATGCTTTACAACAGGGAAGAAAACACTAGAACTAGGGCTTAATGACTTCTGTCTACTGATCATGTTGCTACTTCTCTTGTGTTCATTCTTCTCTGTCCATCGGCTTTACTCCTTATATAACGCGTGAAGGGGTGGCAGCTGTCTCATATCAAGAGGCGTCTCCCCGTTTGATGAAATACACACGTTTAGTGACAGTTATTGTTAAAGACTAACCCTCCCACGTCGCTTGACAGTTATGCCAGAGACAGAGGTTTGATACGTGCAGTTATCCCGGAGAATAACAGCACATATTAACTACTTGTGTATTAAATACAGCGCATAAGTGTCCCTAGTCGATTAAGCCCACATGTTTGTAGGCTTTGTTGACCATAGGGTGGTCGTAGTTGACCTGATCGTAGTAAAGCTTACGACCATGGAGTGATCGTAGTAAGGCTTACGATTATGAGGTGATCGTAGCAAATTTTACGACCACTAAGTAGTCGTAGAAGAACTTACAACCATAAGTTTTACGATCACGAGATGGTCGTATAAAATCTTACGACCACTAAGTAGTCGTAGAAGAACTTACAACCATATAGGGTAGTCGTAAAATGATTTACGACCACTCAGCTAAATTGTCGTAAAATGATTTACGACCACTCGGCTAAGTTTCTCCCTTATTAATGATAAGGGGTATCCTTACGAATAACATAAAGATATTGCTATCTATTATAACAATTACATATGAATAATTTAATTAATTGAGTATTATTATATCCTTGTCACACCTCTAGCCCCTGCCATGAGTAGGCTATGCATAAGAACCAAAAGGGTACCTATGTAGTGGCAACCAGATGCAAGTCATGCTATTTTGGTTTGAACGCTGAATCAACCAAAAAAAAAAGTGTTCCCGACAAATTTAAGATGGTATATGGGGTATTACATCATCCTTCAAACTTCAAGTCTGAACTCAAAGGAAGTTTGCTATAGATAGTAACTTTGTCCTTTTTCCATTTTCTTTGAACTTCACTTTTTTCTGCCAACACAAACTGAATTTGAAATTACAAACGATGTATGCTAAACTAAGATTTACTTCCACAACTTATATGTTTTTTCATGTTGGCTCATGGCTCGAGTCAAAGTGGTTCGCATGACTACTCTTAACTCATGGTTTGCACTACGTATTACCCGAAGACCCAAGTGTCAAGTTTATTTATACTTTTTAGTACCATGGCTTGTTAATGCGGTTTAATAATCTCAACAACTCATAGCGATTCTCTTAATTAAAAAAATGTCACGGTAGGAATTTTGCAAGCAAAATACTTGGAAGTTGGCCAACAACATTGACATTAAATATCTGAATTGGTTGTATGAATAATACATTTGTCTTTTTTGAGATTTTTTTATAACAATATATTTTTATTAGATTTATAAATATATATTACAATAGAAATTAGTGGCCAAAGCTGTATTATAGATATCAAAATTGTAGCAAGTATCATGCTACACCAACGACCTCTGGTTGCTAAATTGTTGTAAAGTTTTAGTTAGAGAATTGTATCATAGGTCCCCGAACTTGTGAGGTTGTGCCACTTAGCTCACTGAACTTACATTTTACTTTCTCAGCCCCCTGAACTTGTGTGGTTGTGTTATTTAGCTCTCTGAACTTGTATTTTACTTTCTCAGCCCCCTGAACTTGTGTGGTTGTGTTATTTAGCTCTCTGAACTTGTATTTTACTTTCTCAGCCCCCTGAACTTGTGTTGAAGCGTTCGTCGGATGCGATGCCGGCGACTTCATCCCCTCGGAGTCCGGTGGACTCGTCGCCGCCCTGTTCCGGTCTTGTTCATCATCCTCGTCACCTCACACCAACAAAAACGAATTCTTCGAGCCCGGGAACGCACCGTGCTGGCGTCTTCGCCCGAGCCCCACCGTCGCAGCTTGTTGCTGCCCTTGCCTTTGCCTCCTCTCAATCGTCCGTGAGAGAGAGAAGTATATTCTCAGTGACAGAGCAGAAGCTACTTACACTGCACGAAGTTCATTTGATCGTTTGCTAACAGAAAAGCCAGAGCAGGGGCCTAGTACTTCTCTTTCTCATAGTGATTCACCATATCAGTCTTTTCTGTTAGCAAACGACCAAATGGACTTCGTGCAGGGTGAGTAGCTTGTGCTCTAGCACTGGGAATGTACTTCTCTCTCTCTCTCTCTCACGATTGACTCAAAGGAAGCAAGGGCGAGGGCGGTGGCAAACTGCGACGGTGGAGCTCCGACGAAGACACGAGCACGGTACGTTCCCGGACCCGAAGAATCTGTTTTTGTCAATGTGAGGTGACGAAGACAATGAAAACGGCCGGAACGGGGCGGCAATGAGTCCACCGGACTCGGAGGAGACAAAGTCGTCAGCATTGCATTCGACGAACTTCGCTTCAACAAAAGTTCAGGGAGCTAAGTGGCACAACCTTGCAAGTGTAGGGGGCTGAGAAAGTAAAATATAAGTTCAGGGAGCTAAGTAACACAATCTCGTAAGTTAAGGGGGCTGAGAAAGTAAAATACAAGTCCAGAGAGATAAGTGGCACAACCTCACAAGTTCAGGGACCTATAGTGCAATTTTCTCTTTTAGTTATGTACATTTGGTTTAGCCTAGTGTTTTTTTTTTGGAAACATTTGTTAATACAAAGGAAACATTTAGTTACTAACAAACATGTTCTGAAACTGTGCACATTTTCATTCATATGTCATGGGTTGTTTAGTGTTATATATCGTGAGATTACTTGTCAGT
This sequence comes from Phyllostachys edulis, assembly GCA_036346405.1. Classification (NCBI taxonomy): domain Eukaryota; kingdom Viridiplantae; phylum Streptophyta; class Magnoliopsida; order Poales; family Poaceae; genus Phyllostachys; species Phyllostachys edulis. The sequence continues at coordinate 33,653,659 of CM070555.1, read as the reverse complement.
ACACTCTACAATTTAATTATAAAGGTAATGATACAAGCGTTACTTGTCAGTCCACTCTACAGTTTAATTATAAAGGTAATGATATGGGCGTGCGTCTGATGCAACTGAAAAAAATCGGACGACTATACATCCAGTTGTCCCACACTCCCCCTGTCACATGTCCACCACTTGTTAGGTCTTATCTTGTTGAGCCTTTTCATCTCTCTCTCTCTGTGTTTTTTTGCAACCAGAGATTCATCCAATTATTCCTCACTCCTCATCCATGGATCTCTCTCTCTGCTGCTTCGGCCAAGCCACCACCGTCGAGCTTTCTGATAAGCTATGGCTAAGCATCTCTCTATCCCATGCGCAAGCACACGAGCTCCTCCCTCCCCTCTCTCTCCACACACGGTCGAGCTCCGTTGTTGTTAGGGAGCAGGCGCCGCCATTGTGCCTCCCTGAGAGCGTTGGGGCGAACCAAGTCCTGCCATCAGGCGTGGCCTCCACAAGCACCATCGAGACCAACGGAGATCTGTCGGTGTTGACTGGGCGTGGTTTTGCTGTCCGCACTCTGACACTACCGGAGGCTACCCATACCAGCGTCGTCCCACATCCAAGGCCCAACAACGATGACAACGACGAGTCCGTCGTGGTGGTGACGAGTGTGGTTGATTGTCATCTCCTCATCTATGTTTGTGTGGGTTGTTGCAATAGTTAAATCAAGTTGTTGCAAATGTTTTCTTGAATGTTGCACACTTGCGTGCTTCTGTGAAATAGTTGTTGTAACCAATTACTATTTTGTTGCAACTGTCTTTTTCGTTTGTTGCAACAACAATATTTTTGTTGCATTAGTTGTGTCGATTTGTTACATAAGAAGTTTTATTTTGTTGCAATATATATTTGTTGATGTTGTGTGAGAGTTCTTATGTGTTGCATCATAGTGTTTTTTTTTTGTTGCCGTTAGTTGTTAGTTTGGTGCACCATTTTTTGTTTGTGATTGCTGTTGCAACCTTAGCGAATTTTGTTGCATGTTCATCAAATTGATGTTGAGCCTCATTTTAAATTTGTTCCAAACGTCTCATGGAGCACCGTCCGGTTCCTCCTCCTCCTCCTCCTCCAGCAAGCTGGAGCTCCGACAAGCCAGCGACGAATGGAGATTATCCTCTCCCTCCCTACGCCTCCTCCATGGAAGCAGGCTGTGACTCCAGGCGTCATAAGCCCGCCACCAGCATCCCAAGCTCCAATGCCAGCCATTTGTCTGAGGTTGCCGCTGCTCGTGCTCGAGGGAGGTTGTCTGCCGCGGCCTCCTCCTCTGGAAAGCTAGAACTCCAGCGAGCCGATGGCGGCTAGAGATCGCCACTAGAAACAAGCTATCTGTTGTGCCAAATCAAAAGGTCAAAAATCCACCCAAATGAGATCTAACGGTGGGGGATGCGTACAATGGAAAACTTCCTAGCATACGTGTAACAGCCCAAATTTTCAATTTCAGAGAAAATTTAAAACTTATTTATTTTTGTGGATTTTCTGAAATTTTAAAAGATTTGCCTTAATTATTTTAAAGCTAAACAAATTCATTTGCAAAATCTATTACCAAATAATAGTTGGAAATGTTTTATTTAAGTCCAAAATGCCTTTGAGAATTTCTATGAATTTTCTCATAATTTTTGGATTTTATTTGCTATTTTCTAAAGCCTTTTTGAATTAATCTGATTATTTTAAATTAGCAAATCCATTTAAAAATCCGGAACAGCCTTTGGGCCAAAACCTCTCCTGTGCGGCCCATTCCTTTTTCCTTTCCAAATTTGCCACTTTACCGCTCTCCCTTCATCGCTTTGCGGCAGTCGGATTTTAATCCGACGGCCAAGATCGCTTCGCCTTTCCGCTTGGCATTGGCGGTAGGCCCGCCCGTCAGGTCATCTTCAACCTCGACTCCGTCATCCTCGCGTGGCCGCCATTGCTGCCATCATGAGCTTCGCCTGACAACGAACGATTCGGCCCGAATTATCTGCTTAAATCTCACCTTCTAGAAGTCGTATCTCTCCGCAACCAAATCCGGTACTTATCTCATCCGATTCGCATTTGAATCTCGTTAAACCTTCTTATCCCCTTTTGGTTCCGAAAAGGACTTCGCCACCGTTATGCTATTTTGAGGCCGCCCGAGCCCCTATAAATAGCCCCTAGGTTCGCCTTCGCCCTCTCATCCCGAATCCCCACCTCGTTCCCCTTCTAAAGCTTCGTCGCCACCGCAATTTGGAGTTCTAGGGTTTCGGCCGCCACCGGCTAAAACTCAAATTTCGCCACTGCCGGTGACGCCTTGTCCCCGTGGAGTACGCCGTCTTCATCCACGTCGCAGCCGCTACCTTGTGCCTCTCTCCGTGACCCTGGAGCGCCTCTGATTGACGTTCCCGACAAAAGCCGACCGTCGTCCTCCACTCCAGTCATGATTCCGGCCGCCTCTGTCATGCCTCGGTGCCAAAGAAGGTATCCCCAGGTCCGCAATAGGCTCATCTACCCATTGCGCCCATCCACTACCGCCGGTGAGCCCTGTAGCGCCGTTGCCGGATGAACCGAAGACCTCGCCGGCGTTGATGTCACTGTAGACGTGGACGCTAGGTCACCAAGCCACCTCACCGCCATGTCTGCGCCAGATCACCTTTGTTGCTTGCGTGGCGTCCGAGTGGCAATGCCATGTGGCACGTATACATCCTACCAGATCCAAGGGTCCATGGACTCAGTCCTTGTGCACCGTCCCTATGATAATGGGACCCACATTCAATTTCCTTTTTTCTTTAATTCTTTTCAGCCGATTTCCTTGATGACATCATTAATCTGAATTTTCAATTGGAAAATAATTCGGATTATTCTGAAATTAGGGTTTCTTTTAAATTCAAACTTCCAAAGCCCATATCTTTTGCATCTGAACTCCGATTGAGTCCATTCAAATTTATAAATTCCTATAAATTCAAGATCTAGCTATCTAAACTAAAATTATTTGATTTGGAGTTGGTTTGATTTGTCTTTTTGAATTTATTTGAATTTCAATTGAATTTGTCGTATTTTCGCATTTAGACTTCGACGACTCCGGAGAGGTAGATCCTTCAGAGGACTTAGAGTTCCAAGACTTCAACGAAGGCAAGTTATACCATTGACCATATTAATCCTAGTATTTTAAAGTTATTTAATTCTATTTTTAAAGTTATTATTGCATGCATAGCTTTATTCAAGTTATTTTAAATCCCTGTTTAAATTCTTAGATATGCCCATTCCTTTGTATAGCCAATATTGATGTTTGGATTGCCATGCCCTTGTCACCTTAGTAAAATAATTAAGAGGATTATGCTTAGCAATTGCTTAGACCAAAAGTTGATTTGGGGGAATTTTGCCAAATTACAAAGTTGATTTAAAAATAAGACTATGGTATTGTTTTTACCATAGATTGTTGAAAAATGTTTTGACAAGGATAAATAAATAAAATTGGTTTGGACTTGGGCGAATTGGATTGTTGTTGGGTGCAAGTTTATGCACGGGCTCAAATCAGTGAATGTTTGAGGCCTAGGGTTCGTTTTGGAAGTCGCCCAGTCATATAAGGACCGGTCTGCGAGTTGCGGATTGTTAAGACAAACTTGTACCACCACAATTCTGGAATGGAGCAGACTTGGCTAATTAAGCTATATTATTTCACCATGTTTATGTCATAGAAAGATGTGGGTGTTGTGAAGACTTATTGTTAATACCCACATGGCGCAAGAGGGGGTCATCGTTTGGTGCGAAGCCTACGATTACGAAACCTTAGCGGGCATAATTATGTTGAAATAATGTAGGGTAAAGGCCTCGTGATAGTTGCTTAGTCGCACGCCTTCGGAAGCGTGTAATGGCCGACATGATAAGTAAACTATCTCTTGTGGGTAAAGCTTTACAAACTCTGCAGAGTAATAATCTATTCGAATAGTCGTGTCCACGGTTATGGACATGCTGAGCAAAGCTTTTCGTGGATTAGTTTTGGTTTTGTTTTCAAACTCATTTGTTTTGGACATTCTTGTCCGAATGGGAAAATTGGGCAGAAAGTCTGGTGTAAGGAGGGTAGTCCTTCACCATTTGTGTATGGAAGTTTATCCTACACTTGACATTGATGAATCAAAATATAAATTTGATTTTAATTAAACTAAAGTTTGCCTTGGAAATTATTAGGAGTATTTAAACTGAAAATGATGTCTTATGCAAAATAAACCCTGCTAGTCTCATTTGATTACTTATGCATGCATAATCATTCTTTATTGGGTGTAACTTGCGAGCACGGAAGTTGTGCTCACTCTTGCTGAATAATCTTTATTCAGGAGAAGACTTCTATCAGGACGGTGAGGATCCAGACGCTTAGGCTACGCCCCCAGACGATTGCCTGTGGCAAGTCGTGTGGCCTGCTACTACTGCTTTGCTTCCGTTGTGTTTTACTTTATTTGGCCTCAGGCCCTTTTGTAATAAACTCTGAATTATTATTAATAAAATGTGTGATATGTTTGTGTTATCACTTTTGTTTGACTGTGTACACTAGCTATCCTGAACTAGTGTATGAACACAGAGAATTTGGGATCCTTCGCTCTCGGGTTAGACAATACGCTCGGGAGCAACATATGTGAACCACATCCGTAACACTTGTAATCAATGTCTGCAACAATATTGAAGAATTGCAGCGACAATGTCAAAAAAAAATTGAAATATTTATTTTCACACCAAAATTGGATGAAACTATGAGTATACAATCTAGTAGCAAAGTAGTTCAGGAATCTCAAACAAACAATTTTACATTGTTACAAAATACTACAACATTTGAAAACACCAGCGACAACATTTTTAAATTACTCATGCAACAATTAGAGACGTTGTTTGCAACAAATAAAAAACAGGAAGAAGTCCATTCTACCCCCTCAAGTATCAACATACGGACACCTAACCCCCTGAACTAAAAAATCGGCCCTTTGACACCCCGAAGTTGCAAAACCTGGCGCCACGTAAGCAAAACCACCACACGAAACAGCCTCAGGGGGTATGTTGTCCGGTTTTGCAACTTTGGGGTGTCAAAGGGCCGATTTTTTAGTTCAGGGGGTTAGGTGTCCGCATGTCGATACTTGAGGGGGTAGAATGGACTTCTTCCTAAAAAATATTACACTGTATTTTCATAATTTATATCCAAAGTTTCTCATCAAACAAATTTAGAATGTTACAGCGCTGCAACATTCGAAAATAATAGTTGAAACATTGTGCAACCAGGATGCAACAACCGAAAAACAAATTTGCAACAACCACAACACCTAGGACAAATTATTACAACAAATGGAGAAATGGGTTGCAACAAAACCAAGAAATGCATGCAACAACCTTACTGTAAAAACCCAAATTTTTTGTGCGTTTGAAATTGTTAAAAAATGTGGGATTTTTAAAACTTGTTTTTGCGCTTTGTTGATGTCCAAATTTCTGGGGTGTTATTTTGAAACTCCAACAATAAAAACAGTAGTTGGAGTTTAAATTTAATTATGAATTCTAAATTTAAAACGCTAAACCAGGAATTCGAATTGAAATTAGGATTTAAAAAGATTATAAAACCCAAATCCAAAAAAAAATTGGTATGAGCCGAAAATCATTCGGCCCAGCCCATCTTTCCCTTTCTTTTCTTTTTCTTTTTTCCTTTATGCTTTTCTCTTTCTCGGCCGACTCATTCGGCCTCTCCCTTCTCTCGGCCCAGCCGCACGGCCCACTCGGCCTCCTCCTCATGCTCGCTCCCACATGCCAGCCTCCCACCCTTCTCTCCTTCCTCTACTCCACCAACAACGCCCAACAAGCCGCACCACCCATGTTGCCAGCCAACTGCTCCCCTCCCGTCGCTAGTGTTGTAGTCATGCCGCCCCCACATCGAAACCATCCTCGCCTGACCGTCGTCAGGTCATTGCCACTGGAGCCTTACCTCCCGTCATGTCGCCGCCCATGTCGCACCAACACCTGCTCGCGTCGTTGCACTCGAGCCTACCCCGGTTACGCCCTCCCTCACCCCTCAAAGCCGTGCCCCGGCATCCCCTTCCCTTCCTCTTGCTCCCCTACTCCACCTTCTCCCTCACTGAGCACACGCAAGCCCGTATCCAAGCCGCGCCACCCACCTACCTCTGCTTTTGGCCGCCGCGTTCGCCAAGCCTCTTCGGGTGCTCGGTTGAGAAATTGCCACTGCCACCATGTCCATCGTTCTCGCCTCGATGTCCTCTCCTCGTCCCTCACCTTCCGCCCCTCTCCCTCGCTCGGAATCGACAGAACGACCACGCCACCATCGCCGCCCCCGAAATCGACTGCCGCCTCGCTCGACGCCCTGGCAAACTGAGGAACGCCTCCCCCAAACCACCGCATCACGACGTGTTCTACGCTTCAAGGAAGTTTTCCCCTCAAGAAATTTTGTCCGTCCTCCTTCGGAGCACTGCGAGTCACCTTCTTCCCCAATTTCGCTCGTGCACCTCCGCCGCCGCCTTCTATCTCCGGTGAGTAATTCTCTGATTCCTCCCTACTAGAGAGTCCTCACACCTCCCTCGACCCTCCCCAACCGTTGGTTTGCCCCCCCCCCTCGCCAGTGCACCATCGTCGCGGGAAGCTAGCCCGCCCACTACTACAAAAGGGGCTATCCTGGACGCCTCATCACAGACGGTTCAAAAAAAACCGTCTGTGTTGGGTCTGTCGGGAGCAGGCATTTGCAGTGCAGGCCTATCATAGACAGTTCGTAATAAGAACCGTCTGTGATACGTACCTATCACAGCCGGTTTTTAATAGAACCGTCTCGATAATTCACCGACAGCTCTATTAACGAACCGTCTGTGATAATCACTGGTATCACCGATGGTTCTATTAAAGACCGTCTGTGAATTATCACCGATGGTTCCATTAAAGAACCGTCTGTGATACATCCACTGCTCATTTTATAGAGACTGGGCTGCTCGGACCGTCCGATTCAGATCGAACGGTCCGAACAGACCCGGGATCTATAAAATAGCAAAAAAAATCATAAAATCTTGAAATAGCTTTATTTGAGTATTAGCACATCCCAGGAACCTCCTTGAATTATTTTAGGATTTTATGAATTTTTTTGCTATTTTATAGATCCCGGGTCTGTTTGGACCATTCGATCGGAATCGGACGGTCCCGATCGCAGTGAGATGTTCAGATGAATCGTCTGTGTTCATTACTCAAAATAAATTACAAAAGAATTTGTTCAAGTATTCTCGCTATAGTTACAATTGGATTACAATTGAATCATTTGTTTGCACATGGTTGAGAGGTGTCGACGGGGTGAAACTCTGGGTCGGCGACGGAGTGAAAGTCTTCGGTGGGGTTAATGATATCTGTCTTGATGAAGGTGCAGAGCTTCCCTCGAACGTACACGATCTCTCTCGCAACGAGTGCATCTAATTCTATCATCAAGCCTTGTCGCTAGCAAGAGTAAAGTGGTAAGCATACATATTTAAATTTATAATTCGGATATAATTATTTGGAGTTTGACAAACCTCGGGATCCTTCGTTTTAGCACTAATGATTTGGTGCATATGATGGAAAACGTAGAATGCACATAGCTCATCATTTTTTTGCTGGCGGCACTGCAAAAATAGAATTACATATATAGGTATAGTCAGTTCGAGATGCATTATTACGAAGTATGATATAGCATTATTGTGTTGTAGCACGTACCAAAAAATTACGTCCTGTGTGTCAGTGTGTCATTCGATCCCCCCTTGTATAGTCCTCTGTCGTGAATATAGGCGGTAAACGACCTACATGATTCCAAAAGTTATCCTCGGCCATTTCAAACGAATGAAGACTACAATAAAGTTATGTATGGAGGAAATGAACATACCTATCGAGTATTCCTATCAGAATGCTGAAGTCGTGCTCTTTGCAGATTAGGGAATCAAGGTATATTACCTTGTTTCTCCTTGGTATAACGACTAAAAGGATCCAATGGTACCTACTCATGTATGTCGCTATAGTCATTAAACCTAAGTTCATGCTGCGTATAAAATACAAATGAAATTTATATAGCAAGTAGTGAAGCACTTACCCTGGTTGTAGGGCACCACTATGTATTCGTTGTTGTTCTGACGAAGCAATACCGCCGTTATGTATTTCTCGACGAAGGATGCGTCTGCTTCGATGGTTTGCATAGAGACCACGTGTGGGTCGAGGAAACCCACCGGTTCAGACCATTCCCGGGCTTTTTTCATCATGTATCTATACATAAGCAATGAGTTGGGATATTTATCGGTATTACGTGAATTTAGAACTTGATTGTACACACTTATAGTGTCCAACATCGTAGAAGCGAGGCGTCGAGGGCAACGAGGTTGAATAGGTCGTATAAGTCGCTGAAGCCCATGACGAAGTGGCCCGACCCGTTGAAGAAATTCTCATCCTTATATCTGACGGTGATTCCACTATCGCACCCCTTCTCTTTGGTATTCCGCACGTATTAGGCATACAAAGCCTGGCAACCTACTCCAGCACAGAGTAATTCTGTGTTGGAGCACAACATTTTTTCGATGGAGTACTTCCTGGACTTGGGAGGCGCCTTAATGTTTATCGATTTCGATTTGGCCGGAACGACTGGCCCGCTACACATCTTCTTGCGAGACGACTCAAGAACCGATACGGCGACACGCTTTTCTTGTTCCTTCGGTGTCTTCTCTACGAAAACCGATGAGGTGGCCTTCTGGGGCGAAGGATGAGGTGGAGTCATCGAGGGTCCCGTTGGAGAGGAATAGTCGTGTCGAGATCGCGGCACTGCTTGCTCCGGGGCGATGTCTTTCTTGGGCCACTGGATAAAAGTGTGCATAGCATCCCGTAGTGTTCTGATGTCTTTGTTTAGGCGAATCTCTAGCGGGACGGCCATGAAATTGTCATATACCATGTCCACCTGGGCCCTAGCGTAACCCTATGCCGGTGGGCCTTTGTCAGACCTTATCCCTTCCTAGCATGGATCGCCACCCCGCCCAAATTTCAATAGAAATAGACCCAACTATCCTCACTTGGAGCTTGCAGGGCGTCAGCTCCTACAAAACGATACACAATTAGTTAAGGCGTCCTATAGGTCTATCTTTGGAGTATTCCAGAGATGTACATTACCTGGATGTCGTCAATCGGTAATTGGACGTCATCATATTCAGAATTATGCGTGGACGCGACGCTACTCAGATGTCGAGGAGGACTGGCTCCCAAATTAACGGGGGCAGTTTGCGACTGGTTCAGGAGTTGATTCATTTGATCCTGCAATTTTGTTATCTGTCTTTGAAATTTTGCAGTAAACATCTGTACCAACCGGTTATCGTGCTCAGCCTTGGATCTCTTCCTACTCCTATACGTGTTGTAGTCGCCTCGGAATCCATAACTCCAAGGTACGTTAACCCCAAGGCCTCACGTGCGACCCGGATGCTCCTTGTTTCTCAGGGCCGTAGATAGTATATCATTCTCCCTGTCTGCTTGGAAGGAGCCTTGGGAAGTTTCGGCAGTCAATTCATGCTGCAATAGGTCATCATGTTATTATAGACACTATAAAGTTATGGAATTATTAACAACTAAGTAGTTCGACATATTTACCAAACGTTGGGACACTTCACAGTCCGCGGGTTTGTGAAAGAGATCTTCGCTCAAGACGAGACTTTTGCCCTCACTTTTAACCAGCTTAGGGCACGTGGGGCTGTGATATCAGGAAATGGCCTGGTTGCGTTCTCGTCCTCCACCGCCCATTCTGTGGATTTACCAGCGTACCCAGCGGTGTCGAGTTTGTGGGGGTGAGTGTTTCGTGTCTCGAGAGCTTTGTGCGCCGCACTTTATTCCTGAAATGCGGCCATCGTCTTCATAGCCATAAAGGCGTCCCATAATTCCCGCGTCAAGAATGGATACTTCGTGAAGGGCGTCTGACCCGTGTTCACGTACTTCGTGACAAGCTTGCTCTTGAAGGTCCTCCATGCGTAGCACATCGCGAGCAACACCTGCCATTCCACGCAGTGGAACGTATCACAGATGGTTCTATTATGGAACCGTCTGTGTTGACTTATCACAAATGGTTTCATAATAGAACCGTCTATGGTAATCACTAGTATTACAGATGGTTCTATTATGGAACCGTCTGTGATGATGTATCACAGACGATTCGTAATAAGAACCGTCTATGCTAGGCTGGCACTATGAATACTTGGACCCGACAGACCCCCTGCCCATTCCCATTTGAGCCGCCGCCCAGGTCCTCCCCCATTGCGCCGCTGACAGAGGGGAGAAGGAAGGGAAAGAAGGAGGAAGGGAGGAGAAGGAGAGGAGGAAGGAAGGAGGAGAAGGAGAGGATTCTCGAGAGATATTTGGTATTTTCATCGTGAGCTCCAAGGGTAACAATCTATAACCCTTTATATTTGCTATAAATTAATCTCTAATTAATCAATTTAAGTATGTTTGGTAAATAGGAAGAGTATGTACTTGCGGTTTATTAATCTAATTTGGCACTAATTTGTTACATGCGTAGCGTAAATGGACCGAAACTGGATATACAGTGTGAACCGTGTGAGTGAAAAGTACATTAATGGCGTGCTTGCTTTTAGAAGAGCCGCCGAGCAGGATATGTTGAAGAAGGGGATAAAATTTATGTACTGTCCATACATTGATTGCGGTAATCTGAAGATGTTTAACAACCCAGCGCAGATCAAAGCACAATTGATTCAAAGGGGTTTCAAAAAAGGGTATACATGTTGGACCAGTCACGGTGAAGAGCAGATTACACAGGAAGTTAATAATGATGGCATCGCCGAGGAAGTCAACGATATGTCGGATGTGGACTGTGCTTTTGATGAGGATAGGTCGCACGATGACAATCTGGATCAGATGCTACGCGATGCAGAAAAGAACTACAGTGAGAGAGGGTTTTGTAAATTCGAGGGATTAATGGAGGACTCGGTGAGACCTTTGTTCCCTGGCTACAAGCCGGAATACACAAGGTTGTCAACTGTGATTGAACTGCTGAAATTGAAGGCAAGCAATGGTTGATCCGATAAGAGTTTCACGGCGTTGTTAGGTCTCCTAGCGGACATCCTTCCGGAGGGAGACGTGTTGCCTAGCACCACCTACCAAGCAAAGAAGGTTTTTTGTCCATTGGGAATGGAAATAGAAAGAATGTATGCATGTTCGAACAATTGTATCATCTACCGTAAAGAGTATGCAGACATGCATGTATGTCCCGTGTGCAAAGCATCCCGATACAAGCGTTAGAATATTGCTAAGGCGAAGCAAGGACCTCCTACTAAGATGTTATGGTATTTGCCTGTGATCCCACGTTTGAAGCGTTTATTTGCGAACCCAAAGGAGGCAAGATTGCTGCGTTCGCACTTGGAGGAGCGTAAGAAAGATGGAAAGCTAAGACACCCTGCTAATTCTGCCCAGTGGAGAAACTTCGATCGGAGCTTCGAAGAGTTCGGTGCGGAACCGAGAAACATATGGTTAGGGTTGAGTGCAGATGGAATGAATCCTTTCGGTAACATGAGCAGCCGACAGCATCTGGCCCATGAATCTATGTATGTACAACCTTCCTTCTTGGCTGCGTATGAAGCGGAAGTGCATTTTGATGTCACTACTTATCCAAGGGCTGAAGCAACCTAGGAATGATATTGATGTGTACCTAGCACCATTGCTGGAAGATCTTGTGATACTATGGAATGAAGGGTGCAATTGTATGAGATCATATACAAATGAGAGAACTTCACTTTACGCGCCATGTTGTTCTGCATCATCAATGATTTTCTTGCCCTTGGTAACCTGTCAGGCTTCAGTACAAAAGGAGCCAAAGCCTGTCTGCACTGCTTAGGTGCTACGGAGAGTGTATGGCTAAACAACTCGCGTAAAACTGTGTATATGCGTCACCGTAGGTTTCTTCCCAAGAGTCACCCATACTGCAAGATGAAGAAACAATTCGACGGGAATAAGGAGGACGGTTCAGCTCCAAGGGCTTTTAGAGGGAAAGAGGTCTATGATATGGTTAAGGATATCGATGTTATGCATGGGAAGAGACGTAAATTAAGAACCTGTCAGAAGAACATCTGGAAGAAGCAGTCATTTTTTTGGACTTGCCTTATTGGGAACACTTAGAAGTTCGCCACTGCATCGACGTCATACACGTGGAGAAGAATGTATGTGATAGCTTGATTGGTCACTTACTGAACATTAGTGGCAAAACTAAGGATGGTGTTAACGCACGACGTGACTTGGTTAATATGAGCATAAGGACCGAGTTAGCACCGAAAGAGACCGATAAAGGATGAACGTACTTTCCACCAGCTTGCTACACTCTGTCCAAGGCTGAGAGAAATGAACTGTGCCAGAGCTTGCATGGTGTGAAAGTCCCGTCTGGTTACTCCGCTAACATTAAGAAACTTGTTTCTATGAAAAATTTAAAATTAATTGGTATGAAGTCTTATGATTGTCATGTGCTGATGACACAAATGCTTCGTATTGCAATTAGGAGTATCTTGCCGAACAAGGTCCGAGTGGCAATCTTGAGACTGTGTTATTTCTTTAACTCAATTGCTCAGAAGGTCATCGATCCCTAAGGACTAGATGTTCTGCAGGCCGAGGTGGTGACGACTCTATGTCATCTTGACATGTATTTCCCTCCATCATTTTTCAATATCATGGTCCATCTCATTGTTCACCTTGTGAAATAGATAAAGATATGCAGCCCTGTGTCCCTACGTCATATGTACCCGTTCGAGAGGTACATGGGCATTCTCAAGTCCTACGTACCAAATCGATCTCGACCGGAGGGCATCATCATCGAAGGTTATGCAACCGAAGAGGTCATTGAGTTCTGCGTCGACTACCACTACTACAAAAATGCTATCTTGGGCCCGATCCGAGCGATTCGCCAAGCTATGCGTGTTAAAAACAATCTCAGACGGTTTTTGTTTACCGACCGTCTGTGTTATCTTCCGCGCTAAAAACCTTTCTGTGAAGAGGTCATATCACAGACGGTTCATGTTTAAAACCATCTATGAAGTATCACAGACGGTGCTGACCAAAAACCGTCTATGATATTACTACATATCACAGACGGGTTTTTGTCAGAACCGTCTATGATACTTCACAGACGGTTTTAAACATAAACCGTCTGTGATATTACTACATATCACAGATGGTTTTTTGTCAGAACCGTCTATGATACTTCACAGACGGTTTTAAACATGAACCGTCTGTGATATTACCACATATCACAAACGGTTTTTGTTAAAAACCGTTCGTGATAATTAACTCATCATGACAGTACATAGCTCCCCAACAGAGTCTTCTTGATCTCCATCTCTGGCGCTACGGTAACCGCGGCAGATCTCCAAGCCCGGTGAGTCCATATCGCCACTCTGTGCCCGGTTTGAGTATCACCTCACCTCACTGAGCCCGCTCTTGTGTGGTCCATTTCAGCTATTATCGCCGAGGAGCTTGCCGTCGTTGCCTCTGTTCACCGATCGACGACCAGCCGCCTTGGACCTTCCCCGACTTCATTGACACCTTCCTCGTGATCGAGGTGAGCTATTGGAGCATAAGCATCCTTTAATTTGAGTAGTTTCAGGCGTTTATGCCGAAATCGCTAGTGAAGCCTCAGAAAATACGCTTTCGAAGTCACTATTTTATTTATTTCCAGGGTTTTCAATACGAACCGTGTGATGGACCGAAGCTGGATGTACGCTGAGAACCGTGTGAATGAAGAGTACATTAATGGCGTGTCTGCTTTTACAAGAGCTGCCGAGGAGGATATGTTCAATAAGGGGGCGGAATATATGTACTGTCCATGCATTGACTGCGAGAATCTGAAGATGTTTAACAATCGAGCGCAGATCGAAGCACACTTGATTCGAAGGGGTTTCAAAAAGGGTTATACATGTTGGACCAGTCACGGTGAAGAGCATATTGCACAGGAAGTCAACGATATGCATATTATATAGGAATTCAACGATATGCCGCGGATGATGTCGATTGTGGTTCGATTCGGATGATGTCGATTGTGGTTCCATTCGGATAAATTGCATGATGACAATCTAGATCGGATGCTTCGCGATGCGAAGGAAGCTGTGATGAGAGGAGTATGTTCAATTCAGGGCTTGATGGAGGACCGGAGAAACCTTTGTTCCGGGCTGCAAGCGGAATATACAAGGTTGTCATCCATGCTTAAGCTGCTGAAATTGAAGGCAAGCAGCGGTTGGTCAACAATAGTTTCACGGGTCATTAGGTCTCTTAGCGGACATGCTTCCGGAGAGAAACGAGTTGCCCAAAACCACCTACAAAGCCAAGAAGGTTCTTTGTCCATTGGGAATGGAAGTAGAAATAATACATGCATGTCCGAACGACTGTATCCTCTACCGTAACGAGTATACAAACATGCATGTATGTCCGGTGTGCAACGCAACCCGATACAAGCGTAAGAATCAATCAGATGACGACGAGGGATTCGAGGTGAAGAAAGGACCTCCTGCTAAGGTGGCATGGTATCTTCCTGTAATTCCCCGTTTGAAGTGGTTTTTTGCGAACCCAAAGAATACAAAACTGTTGTATTGGCACTCAGAGGAGCGTAAGAATGACGGAAAGCTAGGACACCCTACTGATTCCGCCCAGTGGAGAAACATCGATAGGAGGTTTGCGAGACTTGGTGCGGAAGCGAGGAATATAAGGTTTGGATTGAGTGCGAGATGGAATGAATCCTTTCGATAACATGAGCAATGACATAGCACTTGGCCGTGGACGCTCTGTATCTACAACCTTCCTCCTTGGTTGTGTATGAAGAGGAAGTATATTTTGTTGTCGATACTTATCCAAGGGCCGAAGCAACCTGGGAATGATATTGATGTGTACCTAGCACCATTGATGGAAGATCTAAAAATATTATGGATTGAAGGGGTACAAGTATGGGATGCGTACAAACGAGAGAACTTCACTTTACGTTACTTGTTGTTCTGCACCATAAATGATTATCCTGCCCTTGCTAATCTGTCGGACGAGTACAAAAGGCCAAAGCACATACTCTTTGCTTAGATGATACCGAGAGTGTGTGGCTGAATCACTCGTGCAAAACCGTGTACATGCGTCATCGTAGGTTCCTTCGGAGGGTTCACCCATACCGCAGAATGAAGAAACAATTCGACGGAGAGAAGGAGGATTTAGAGGTCTATGATATGGTTAAGGATTTAGATGTTGTGCTCGGAAAGGGATGTAAATCGAGGACCCGTAAGAAGAACATGTGGAAGAAGAGATCAATATTTTGGGACTTACCTTATTGGGAGCACCTAGAAGTTCGCCACTGCATCGACGTCATACACGTAGAGAAGAATGTATGTGACAGCTTGATTGGTCTCTTACTGAACATTCGTGACAAAACAAAGGATGGTGTCAACGCACGGCTTGACTTGGTTGATATGGACATCAGACCTGAGTTAGCACCAACAAAGACCGATAAAGGACGAACGTACCTTCCCCTACTTGTTACACTCTGTCCAAGGCCGAGAGAACCGAACTGTGTTAGTGCTTGCATGGTGTGAAAGTTCCGTCCGGTTACTCCGCCAACATGAAGAAACTTGTTTCGATGGAAGATTTGAAGTTAATTGGCATGAAGTCTCATGATTGTCATGTGTTGATGACACAAATGCTCCCTGTTGCAATTAGAAGTATTTTGCCGATCAAGGTCCGAGAGACAATCATGAGGCTGTGTTATTTCTTTAACACAATTGCTCAGAAGGTCATCGATCCCGAATGACTAGATGCTCTACAGGACGAGGTGGTGACGACTCTATGTGATCTTGAGATGTATTTTCCTCTGTCGTTTTTCGATATCATGGTCCATCTCATTGTTCATATTATGAGGCAGATAAAGATGTGCGGGCCCGTGTTCCTACGTAGCATGTACCCGTTCGAGAGGTTCATGGAAATTCTCAAGTCCTATGTACGGAATCGATCTCGGCCAGAGGGCAGCATCGTCGAAGGTTATGCAACCGAAGAGGTCATTGAGTTCTGCGTCGATTACATGGCTCAGTCGAACCGATAGGTGTGCCTCGATCTCGCCATGAGGGAGGCTCGAGGTATCGAGACCATCGGAGGAAAGCAATCACTCCGGATATGGATGCGTATGATCAAGCCCATTTCACGGTCTTGCAACAGATGGTGAAGTGTCCCGTATATCAACCCGGCTGGGGCGTGCTTGACAATGTAATCCGGTGCGGCCGGATGTTTGGATCACGAGACAACACAATGACGGTTCAACCAATGGTTGAAGGAGCGACTCGCTAGGAGCTCGTCAAGTGATATCTTGACATGGTTGGCAAAAGAGCCAACATTTACAGTTGTGACATGGCGAGGATACGACATAAATGGGTACACATTCTATACGCAGGCTCAGGATATAAAAAGCACTAACCAGAATAGCGGTGTCCGCATAGATGCATTCAGTACCGATGGGCTGAGGAGCTCCTACTATGGGCAAATAGAGGAGATATGGGAGCTCGACTACGTACTTTTCAAGATCCCCCTATTTCGGTGCCGTTGGGTCCATCTCTCACAGGTGAAGGTCGACAAATGCGGCGTCACTACCGTGGACCTCGAGCGTGTGGGATACAAAGGCGAACCATTCGTCTTGGCTAACCAAGTTGTTCAAGTCTTCTATGTTACCGACCCGGCAAATAAGAAGCGCCACGTAGTTCTTCATGGAAAAAGGAGGATTGTCGGAGTTGAGAATGTAGTGGACGAGGAAGAATACAATCAATTTGACGAGTTGCCTTCTTTCGGAAACGGCATAAGGGTCGAGGAAGAAGAACATGACGAAACTAGCTACATACGCGTCGATCATCATGAAGGGCTACTTTTTAAAGATTAATTGAACAATGTGTGTATATATATGTACATTCTGATGAATGGTTAATTTTAGTTCATTTGAGTTAATTAATTGATTTGTACGTACTATGAAATGGATGTGATTGTTTCTCAAATGAATGTGAATTGGATGTATATACATGTACTTGTTGTCTTTTCTGCTTGTTTCAGAAAGCATGGCTAGCATTTCCTGAGGCTAGCCCATAAACAGATCTAGATTAACTAATACAAAATAATATCACAGACGGTTTGAGCCACAAACCGTCTGTGATACAACATATCACAGACGGTTGTTAATTGGAACCATCTGTTATACGTCATCACGTATCACAGACGGTTCTACTTTAGAACCGTCGTGATATATCATATATCACGAGCGGTTCTAATTTAGAACAAATGCGTGATCTCCATCCCTATTTACATTCGGACTCTAGGGTTTGCCGCGCCCGCCACTCAAACGATTAAGTTTCTCAACTCCTCGCTCCCTCCTCCCCCGAGCCCGTCGCCGCCGTCCTTGACGCCGCCTCCTCGAGCCCGGCACGACTCCTCCCCCGATCCCGTCGACGCCACCTCCTCCTCCAGCTCGGCGCGCCTCTCGCCAGCCGCCGCCTCCTTTGCTCGTCTTGCTCCATGCTCGTTCGATGATGATGCCTCCTCATGTGTCTGATGATGTACCCCCCACCGTCTTGCCTCCTTCCGCTCATTCTTCGTCATCGCAGCGCTTCATGTGTCCGATGATGCACCATCCCTCGAATAATAACCAACGCGGTAGAAGAAGAGGAATATCGAAAAGGTTAGGGGCGATTTACCATCACGAGGTCGATCGATGCAGGGACCCTATCAATCCTCACCGAAAGGCGTCGCATTCCGGAGAAGCGGTCGGAATAGTTGCACGGAGCGGGTCGGCGTCACCTACGATTCGTGGAAGGTGGTGCCCGGACAACTGAAAACTGCTGTGCTGACGGATATTCTTAAATCGTTCAAGATCCCAACAGAACACTTGGACTCCGTGCAACGACACGGGTTGCTACAGGCGTGCAAAGCGTGGAAGAACTTCAAGAGCACGCTTGTCAAGAACTACGTGGAGAAGGATCTGAGGCCCTTCCACAAGTATCCATTCTTAGAAGAGTCCTGGGTCGAGTTTGTGGCGAAGAAGACGACAGATGAATTTAGGAGTGAAAGTGCGGCGCACATGGCCCTCCAGGCAAAAAACAAGCACCCCTACAGACTCAACACCGCTGGGTATGCAGGTAAAATCCCGATATGGAGGGATCAGGAGCAGCAGGCAAGCTGTTTGAGTGTCTCCCTGCTATTTCCTGAGATCATTGATGTGCGCTCCCGACAGTGGTTATTTGGGAGGTTATGTATTGGGCCTCACGGGAAGTCTACTTTCCAAACCCCTTGAACCGAGGAAGTGTCGGCGCTGGTAAGATATCGAACTACCTAGTTTGTAATTACTCCATAACTTCATAGGAAGTGAAATGACATGTCGGCTATTGCGTAACGCCGAGTGCACAATCTTCCCAAGGCTCATTCGGGAAGGCAGGAGAAAGATATACTCTCCGTGGCCCTAGGAAGCAGTGAACATCCCGAATTCGCACGAGTATTTGGTGTTTTTGTTACATGGGAAAAATGATTCCAAGCGGACTCGGATCGTCTGGGAGTAGGAAGAGAGCCAAAGCCGAGCGATGCAAAGCTATAAGAGGAGATTCGTCAATCCTCGAGATGAGCTCCTTGAATCCATCGAGATGAGATCCTTTGAATCCATCGAGGTGAGATCGAGCTGCCAAAGAACGGCAGATGGAGACCTTTGAGGAAAGGATTAGGAATTGCAACTCCCAAATCGGTTGCAAGCCCCCGCCGCCCTCTTGTGCTAGCTTGACCCCCAAACTTCCGAGTAGTGCTGGCGTCAACCCTAACCCTACCCCAATAGGTGACGCAGATTTCCGTCAATGACATCCGGTAATAATTATTATCTCGGAATGCTCGATCCATTGATAGGCCTGTTGGAGTAGCTAATTTTGTATTGTTATGTAGGTGACTATGAAGTGCAAACTCCAAGTGAGATATGCCTCTGTTGCCCTAGATCTTGCTTGGGGCAGTGTATCCATCGATCTTTGGGGCTTTGGTGCAGTGCAACAATTACTCTGGTTTCAAGCAAAAGTGAATGTGGGCGGTGTTTGTGCTAATTTCGGGGCCGTCCCGCTGCATATTCCCCCAAACGACGAGGTCATGAATCTAGGGCAAGCCGTTGGAACATTCATCCAGTGGTCCAAGGTGGACATCTGCCTGGAGCTACCTGCTCCGGTGTCAACTTCACAGGAATGTCCTGCATCTACACCTCGTGCTCAGTCAACTCTTGTGAAGATGACCTATACAAAGCGAGGCAGTAAGGGCAAATCGAAGAAGGTCGACTCCTGTCCTGATATCCCCTTCTTGCCATTGGCCCGAAAATTCATGCTAGGCGAGCCATTGGTCGAGAGCTTAGACAGCCCTACCCTAGGACCGGCTTGCACGGCATTGCATACATGGTACATGGAACAGTCCAACAAGCCGGCTCATCAGCGAAGCTCGGATGTCACCGTCAAGTTCAAGAAGGATCATTTTAACCACGAGCTTCAAGACTGTGTCTTCACGGTGACCTTCGATGACTTGTTCTGTCTCTTCAACCTCGACGAGCTCGACGTCTCACTCATACGATGCTGGACACTGTAAGTGTGTACAATCACGATCAATGTTCGTGTAATACCGATAAATGTTATATATAACTCCTTGCTTTTGTATATAGATACATGATGTATGAAGCTGGAAGAAGGAAATCACCGGTAGGTTTCCTCGACCCACACGTGGTCTCCGAGCAAAGCCTCAAGCCGAATGCAAGATTCGTTGAGGATTACGTTATAGAGTTTTTTCGGGCTCGCCGCAACACGGAATACATACTTTTGCCCTACATCCAGGAGTAAGTGTTGCACTACTAGCTATACTTGTTGATTTGTACTTTATAAGCAACACGAACTTAGGTTTAATGACCATGCTGACATACCTGTGTAGCTTCCACTAGATTCTAATTGTAATTATACCAAAACGGAAATGGGTAATATACCTAGATTCCCTAAAGAGGTCCAATCACAACTTCACAATTATCCGGAATTTAATCAACAGGTAAACACATTTCCTCCATACAAACTCTATTGTAGTCTTTCCTTCCTTTGCAATGGCTAAGGCTAACTTCTTGGAGTCACGTAGGGTGTTCGACGTGTTAAATACTACAGGAATGTATTGCAAGGGAAGGTTGCTGCAGCACGATCTAACTTTCCCGGTACTCGCTAGCTAGTACACATTAATCCTATATAACACTTCGTAGTAATGCCTCTCGAACTAACCAATTCTATTTTTCTTTGTGCCACCGGCGTGCGTCGAACCATAGCGTCTGTGGATACTATGTTTGCCACAACATGGAACTAATCATCGGTTCCGCGATCACCAATGATCCTCAGGTTTGTCAATCTTGCAATAATTATTTTATATATACTTACCAATTTATATAAGCACAAATTTAATCTTCCTGTCGACAGGTTACGTCCATCGCTGAAACTGCGTTGGAACAGAGCGAGCTCATAAAAGTTCGATCACACCTTGCATCATTCCTGAACAGACAGGTCATAAATCCAGATGGGAGTTTCCACAGTGTAGATTGAACTTGATTGGGATAGATTGAACTTAATGGTACATGTGTGTAAATTAATGTACATTAATGGTTAATTTTAGTTAATTGATTTGTGAATTGGATGTGCTTGTTTCTGAAATGAATGCAATTTTGATGTGCTTCTGAAATGAATGTGAATTGGATGTGCTTGTTTCAGAGGGCATGGCTAGCATTTCCTAAGGCTAGCCAATAAACAGAAATAGATTTAGCAATGCAAAAGAATATCACAGACGATGCAGTAGATGAAAATGCATGATAGTCGAGTATCACGAGCGATTTCATCTACAAACCGTCTGTGGTAGTCGATATCACGAGCGGTTTCATCTGAGCACCGTATGTGATATCATGTATTATAGACGGTTCAAAAACCGTCTGTGATGACCTCATGCATTACTGACCCATAAACTCAGACGGCTCACGAAACCGTCTGTGATGGCGTTTTCGAACCGTCTGTGAAGGCCTTTTCTGTAGTAGTGTACATGGCTCAGGTGGAACCGATAGGTGTGCCTCTATCTCGTCATGAGGGGAGACTGGATGGTATCGGGACCATCATAAGGAAACCAATCACTCCCGATCTAGATACGTACGCTGAAGCCCATTTCACGGTCTTGCAACACATGACCCAAGTGTCCCCGTACATCGACGAGCACAAAGACATGGTACGCCAACAGAATCCAGACCGGTCGGAGGTTTGAATCACGAGAGAGCACAACTGTCGGTTCAACGAATGGTTAAAGGTGCAAATCACTGGGAGGTCATCAAGTGATGATACACTGCTATGGTTGGCAAAAGGGTCACAATTTACAATTGTGACATGACAAGGATACGACATAAATGGGTACACAATTTATCTGACATTTCGGGATAGGAAGACCTGATCCGAAACAGCGGTGTCGCATAGATCGTTTCACGGCGGTTCAATCTTGCCGAGAACACGTGGGTTGAACTCCTACTATGGGTTCGTAGAAGAGATTTGGGAACTCGACTACGTACTTTTTAAGATCCCCCTGTTTCGATGCCATTGGGTTAAAGTTCCGCAAGGTGTGAAGGTCGACAAGTACAACGTCACCACTGTGGACCTCAAATGTATTGGATACAAGGATGAACCATTCATACTCGCTAAGCAAGTTGTTCAAGTCTTTTATGTAACAGACCCGACAAATAAAAACCACCACGTAGTTCTTCATAGAAAAAAAAGGATTCTCGAAGTTGAGAATGTCGTGGATGAAGAAGAGTACAATCAATTTGACGAGTTGCCTTCTTTCGGAGATGGCATCAGGCTCGAGGAAGAACCCAGTGAGGAAGCTAGCTATATGCGTGTCGATCATCATGAAGGGCTATATTTTAATTAAGAATTTACTCCATTGTAATTAATTGATTACATAACATCATGTGTTATGGACTTGTAATCTCTCATATATTTTGATGTCAACGTGGAATTGTCATGTGTTAATGTGTTATGGACTTGTCATCTTTGATATTGATGTCAATGTGGATGTTCATTGTAATGTGGACTATCAAAATTGGTTTCACTTTGATTTGGAGTTGAGTTGAATTAGATATGAATTTTTGAACTCAAATGAATTGTCAGTGGATAAATTAATGTTCAGTCAAATTATTTGGAGTTGTGTTATGGACTTATTTGGAGTTGTGTTATGGACTTGTCATCATACTTGTCACCAGGTTCATATGGACTTGTTATGATTGTCATCATACTTGTCACCAGGTTCATATGGATTTGTCGGGATATCACAGACGGTTCTATTATGGAACCGTTTGGGATAAATAATCACAGACGGTTCCATAATAGAACCGTTTGTGATATGCAACGTATCACAGACGGTTCTATTAAAGACATATCACAAACGGTTCTTATTAAGAACCGTCTGTGATATGCCTTATAACCCTAGGGCTCGCCCATTCATCTCCCTAGTGCCCTTAGCCCGCTCAGCTCTCGCTCCTTCACCTCCTCTAGGGCTCGCCCGTTCACCTCCCCGTAAGCTCCGACACCGCCGCCTCCGACCTCGACGCCACCGCCCCTAACATCGACGACACTGCCGCTGCCTCTGTCGGCCTCCTCCCCGTGGTGCCGTCCTCCTCCTCAGTGGCGCCGTCTTCCTCCCCATGTCGGCCTCCTCCCCTGCACCGGCCTCCTCCCCCGCACCGTCCTCCTCCCCGCGTCAGCCTCCTCCTCTGCACCGGCCTCCTCCTTGCACTATGAAGGCTAATCCTCAACTGTGAATGTTGTATTTGAGATTAATGTGTGATATGAGATGAATGGGGAGAACCTATCCTCTGCTCCCTCCACTGTGGATTCATGATATTGTGCTAGGTCAGTCAGATGTATGGCTAGGGTTTGGTCCCTGGACATGGTTAGAAGGGTCTGTTTTTGATTCATTCTCCGTGAGATATATCAAAGTGAATTTTGTGGGCTTAATATTGCTCTGTGATTGGAATGGTCTAATTCTGAAATTGGTAGAATTACTAGTTCAATTTTGAGCTCTACAAGATTGCTTGTTGCTGTCATAGTAATCACCAGTTTGCCTGCTACTATCAAATTGTATTTAGAAGTTCGATTATACGAAGTGCTTTACCGATCACTTAATCTGCTGTCCTGTCCTTTTAACAGAAGAAAGTTTTACTTGATTCTGTTTTGTTTCTATGTCTTCATTAAAGGCCAGTCTTCTATGGACTTGAGAGTGGATATTGATGGTTCTTGATGATCTATGGTTTGATGATAGTATCATTTTGAACTTCTTATACATGTGATTGTTATGTCAGTCTAGTTAAGCTTTGGATAGAGCTCAAAATCTGAATTTTAGTATTCTTATCCAATTTATGAAGAGAATAGACTTAATGCTGAGATGGCCAAGTTTGTTTCTTGTGCAACTTGCCATACGAGAGCTCACATTAATTTCAAATTTTTGTGCTCTATGCTAATTTCATTCATATACATGTGCTAATTTAAATGACTTGAATGATTTACATTTGATTATGTTAATTTGGTCATTTAAATGCTGTTGGATTAATGCTTTATTGTTTCATATTTATGCTGGAATTAATTATGATTATTTGCTAATATTGCACATATTACAACAATCCAATAGGAAAGTTTTAGGTTCACTCAAGATCGTTTGATGATTGTCAAATTTGATTAGTGAAGATATATTGGTGATGTCTTGAGAGCACTCTTTAACATCAATACTCTGAGCTTTATGCTGAGTTCTTTAATATACATGTATATGTTGAGCATATTATTCATTTTAAATGACATGGAGATACATCATATGTATATGTTGATTTGGTCATTTAAATGCTTGCAACAATCTTTTGGGCGTATGTAACTTATATAGATAGCAAGTAAGCGAGATGGTAGAGGCACTGTCTTCGCCGCCGTCACCGACGATGCCGAATGCGTCTGGATGTCCGACGATAGCGATACGTAAGCGAGATGGCAGAGGGAAATCAAAATTGCCTGCAGGCCGACTGATCATCACAGAGATCAGTGACGTTAGGGTCCCTCTGTGTCCCCAGAGATCAGCGATGAGATTCTGGACCATCTGCGGGATACTTGCAAGAGAACGGGTCCCAATCACCACACCAAGCTGGAAGTCTCTGACGGCCATAGAGAGAGGCGCGCTATGGACAGAACTTTCAGCCTCGTTCACTATCCCAGAACCAGACCAGGCACGCGTGGAACGGCAGGCGTTGCTCGCGATGTGCCACGCATGGAGGACCTTCAAGGGCAAGCTTGTCACGAAATACGTGAACACGGTTGGACGCCCTTCACGAAGTATCCATTCTTGATGCGGGAAATATGGGACGCCTTTATGACTATGAAGACGACGGCCGAATTTCAGGAATAAAGTGCGGCGCACAAAGCTCTCTAGACACGAAACACTCACCCCCACAAACTCGGTACCACTGGGTACGCCGGTAAATCCGCGGAATGGGCGGCGGAGGACGAGAATGCAACCAGGCCATTTCCTGAGATCACAGACCCGCGTGCCCTAAGCTGGTTAAAAGCGAGGGCAAAAGTCTTGGCTTCGGGCAGTATCTCTTTCACAAACCCGGCAGACCAGGAAGTGTCCCAACGTCTGGTAAATATGTCGAACTACTTAGTTGTTAATAAGTTCATAACTTCATAGTGTCTATAATAACATGATGACCTATTGCATCATGAATTAACTACCGAAACTTCCCAAGGCTCCTTCCAAGCAGACAGAGAGAAGGATATACTATCTACAGCCCTAGGAAACAAGGAGCATCCGGGTCGCACGCGAGGCCTTGGGGTTAACGTACCTTGGAGTTATGGATTCCGAGGCGACTACGACACGTATAGGAGTAGGAAGAAATCCAAGACCGAGCATGATGACCGGTTGGTACAGATGCTTACTGCAAAATTTCAAGGACAGATAACAAAATTGCAGGATCAAATGAATCAACTCCTGAACCAGCTGCAAACCGCCCCCGTTAATTTGGGAGCCAGTCCTCCTTGACATCTGAGTAGCGTCGCGTCCACGCATAATTCTGAACATGATGACGTCCAATTATCGATTGACGACATCCAGGTAATGTACATCTCTGGAATACTCCAAAGATAGACCTATAGGACGCCTTAGCTAATTGTGTATCGTTTTGTAGGAGCCGACGCCCTGCAAGCTCCAAGTGAGGATGGTTGGGTCTATTTCTATTGAGGCTGGGCGGGGGGTGGCATATCCATGCCAGGAAGGGACAGTGTAGCACGGTGCACAGCTGGCGCAGGGTTACGCTAGAGTCTAGGTGGACATGGTACATGACAATTTCATGACCGTCCCGCTAGAGATTCGCCCGAACGAAGACATCAGAACACTACGGGATGCCATGCACACTTTTATCCAGTGGCCCAAGAAAGACATCGCCCTGGAGCCAGCAGTGCCGCGATCTCGACACTACTATTACTCTCCAACGGGACCCTCGATGACTCCACCTCATCCTTCGCCCCAGAAGGCCACCTCATCGGTTCTCGTAGAGAAGACACCGAAGGAACAAGAAAAGCGTGCCGCCATATCGGTTATCGAGTCATCTCGCAGGAAGACGTATAGCGGGCCAGTCGTTACAGCCAAATCGAAATCGATGAACATTAAGGCGCCTCCCAAGTCCGGGAAGTACTCCATCGAAAAACTGTTGTGCTCCAACACAGAATTACTCCGCGCTGGAGTAGGTTGCCAGGCTTTACATGCCTGGTACATGCGGAATACCAAAGAGAAGGGGTGCGATACTGGAATCATCGTCAGATACAAGGATGAGCATTTCTTCAGCGGGTAAGACCGCCGTCGTGGGCTTGGCGACTTATCGACCTATTCAACCTCGTTGCCCTCGACGCCTCGCTTCTATGATGTTGGACAGTGTAAGTGTGTACAATCAAGTTCTAAATTCACGTAATACCGATAAATATCACAACTCATTGCTTATGTATAGATACATGATGAAAAAAGCCCGGGAATGGTCCGAACCGGTGGGTTTCCTCGACCCACACGTGGTCTCTATGCAAACCATCGAAGCAGACGCATCCTTCGTCGAGGAATACATAACGGTTGTATTGCTTCGTCAGAACAACAAGGAATACATAGTGGTGCCCTACAACCAGGGTAAGTGCTTCACTACTTGCTATATAAATTTCATTTGTATTTTATACGCAGCACGAACTTAGGTTTAATGACTATAGCGACATACATGAGTAGGTACCACTGGATCCTTTTAGTCGTTATACCAAGGAGGAACAAGGTAATATACCTTGATTCCCTAATCTGCAAAGAGCACGACTTCAGCATTCTGATAGGAATACTCGACAGGTATGTTCATTTCCTCCATACATAACTCTATTGTAGTCTTCCTTCGTTTGAAATGGCCGTGGATAACTTTTGGAATCATGTAGGTCGTTCACCGCCTATATTCACGACGGAGGACTATACAATGGGGGATCGAACGACACACTGACACACATGACGCAATTTTCGGTACGCGCTACAACACAATAATGCTATATCATACTTCGTAATAATGCATCTCGAACTGACTATACCTATATATGTAATTCTATTTTTGCAGTGCCGCCAGCAAAAAAATGATGAGCTATATGCATTCTACGTTTGCCATCATATGCACCAAATCATTAGTGCTAAAACGAAGGATCCCGAGGTTTGTCAATCTCCAAATAATTATTTTCGAATTATAAATTTAAACATATATGCTTACCACTTTACTCTTGCTAGCGACAGGGCTTGATGATAGAATTAGATGCACTCGTTGCGAGAGAGATCGTGTACGTTCGAGGGAAGCTCTGCGCCTTCATCAAGATAGATATCATTAACCCCACCGAAGACTTTCACTCCGTCGCCGACCCAGAGTTTCACCCCGTCGACACCTCTCAACCACGTGCAAACAAATGATTCAATTGTAATCCAATTGTAACTATAGCGAGAATACTTGAACAAATTCTTTTGTAATTTATTTTGAGTAATGATCACATACGGTTCGTAAAAAGAATCGTTGTGATATTCTACGTATCACAGACGGTTTTTAATGGAAACCGTCTGTGATACTATACCTTCACAGACGGTTTCAACAAAAAAAATGCCTGTGTTATTCCGTATCACAGACGGTTTTTGAACCGCCTGTAACGGTTCAAAAACCGTCTATGATGACGGTTCCGAACCGTCTGTGATGAGGTTTTCTATAGTAGTGGCCGCCCACGGTTCACATCGTTGGCCCACACCGACTCGTCTCCACCCCATTTGACTGCTCCGATAAGACCCCCGTACCTCCCTGGTGCTCATGTGTGCCCCCTCTTTTCCCTTCCTTCTGTCTAGCGTCGCCACCCCGCCCGTGCCCCGCCCTGGCCATCTCTGTCGGGACCAAAAAATGCAACGACCCTTCATGTATACTGCACTAGTTCAGGATCACGCTAGTGCACACAGTGTCAACATCGATGAAATATCATTTCAATAAACAAAGATGACTAATAACTTAGGCAGATAACAATAAATATCAGAGTAACAACCTTAAGGTCAAATCTTACAATTAATGCTCAGAAGGCGAATAGCTCAAATAAGCTGTAGCGGAACGTAACGAAATAACTTCAGTGAAGCCCATCCATATGTCCACAGGTAATCGGCTGGGGTAGCGCGACCTAGTTCTCCATGATCCTTGAAGTAGACCTTGTTAACCGACGATACCTCCACTTCTATTGATTAATTATAGTAAGCATGAGTACACAACCGTACTCGCAAGTCATACCACAGAATGCAATATATACATGATGGCTTATTCCAAAGGAATGGCTTCTGTGGTTCTTTTGCATAAATGCAACATTTGCAATTTGAATATGAATAATAGATTAAAACATGATTCAAACACAAATTAATAGACAATATTAATTTAACAATTGTTTTCACAGAGAACATAAAGGCTAATCAAGTTATTCACACAGCCATATGACTTAGATCACACAGCTGTCCCTTCCCAATAGTTTTATGAAAATTTACCCCTCGTGTGAAATCCCCAAGCATATCCATGACCGCGGACGTGGCTATTGAAATAGATTGTTTAACACTCTGCAGAGGTTGTACACTTTACCCACAAGATGCAATCAACTTGTACGGAGCTGATCACAACAAAACCTTTCAGAAACTTCATCTCAAACACTGACACTCCCGATGTGCTTTACCGCTGGACCAACCCATTGAGAAAGCCAATCTGACACACATCGTTGGACCCGAAGACGGCGAACTGCTCATAAATGTGTACTACGTGGTAGTCCACACCACCACCATTGCACAGAGCCTAACCTACTACCTGAGTAATTAATGTCGAGAATCCATAACTTACTAAGTTAGGCCTATCCCATCAGGCATGTGGTTGTACGAAAGGCCCTATTCAATAACGCACAAAGTTAAGTCCTTAACTCACCAAGGCAAGACTTCCAATTTCTAACTATATCACGAAGATTATCATTCCCATTCACACAGCTCTACCAATTCACACAATATCCACCACTTGCCTCAGTCTAAATCCTTTGCCACCCTGTTGATTTAGTGCAATACATGCCACCAACGAGTAATGACACACAATGAACATAGTTTTATCACAAAGTTCCATAATCACTTAGTCACATTCATATTTGCAACTCACATGAAATGATGACTCGTGGCTTGGCTAAGCAATCTACTCGTATCTAACCAATCCACGTTGGTGCTATGATATTACCAACTAAATAATGAACCAATCTAGGGTGACAAAAGATTATGGCATAACAATAGACAAGGTGGATATAACAAATTGGATAATAACTAAATCCAAAAGCATTTAAATAAATACTTAAAGTAAAATGCATTAATTTGAATCAAAGTAATCTTGAAAATTGGGTTCAACATGATCAAAGATACAACTTGCCTTGCTATAGTAATGATGATCTTATTTAATCTTCAATCCCTTACGTCCATGATCTTCAACTCTTTCAGACGATTCCGGGACTTTAACATCTAACGAGAAAGAAAGCGCAAAACAAACAAAATTCAAAAAGATAAGTCAAATAAACTCCAAATTAAAATTGAATGGTACTGGAAGATAGATAATGAATTTAGATGAATTTAGAAACTTGAATGGGTTCAATCAGAGTTCGGACGGAGGAGAACGAATTCTCAACAGATTAAAATTCACATAAAATGATGAAAAAGGAAAAAGGGAGAGAGAAATTGACAATTAGGGTCTACGGAATATTCTCATAATATTCTATTATAAAATTATTAGAAAATGACTGAGTGTATGACAGGTGGGACCTACTGATATTTATGAATTTCTAAAATTAAAATAATTCCAGAAAAAGGTAGAGAGAGTGACATGTAGGACCAATAAGATAAAAAGATTTTTCATGAATTAAATTAATTCTAGAAAATAAAATTAGGGATTGACATATGGACCACTGGTCTATGGACCAGGTCCACAGATATATGCTAGTCCACGGTGGACCAAGCTCATGCACTAAGGTTGACCAAGAGTTGACTGACATGCGAGACCCGTATGTAAGAGAGAGAAATAATTAGGGTTTTTAATTAGGTGGATGACATGTAGGGTCCACATGTAAGTGAGAGAGATAGATATATGACTTGAATTAATTGAATGGCAAGTGGACCCATTCATCAAAGAAGGAAAAGAAATACAGAGAGGAACCTGGGTTGCTTGCACATGTCCAGAAGCATGCAGAGGCGTCGGCCTGGTTGCATGAGCATGAATGCATTGACATAGCAAAGAGATGACAAGGATTTTGGTACTGAGAAGGCAAAGCAAAGAATAGAAAAATATGTTTGATGTGTATGTTTGGCTCACACATCAGAGAAGGTAGACCAGAGAAGAAACAACGTGGTTAGCAACCACAGAGAGCATCGAACCAATTCAGCAGAGAGGAGAACAAAGACAATAGAAAAGCTACAGAGAACAAAAAAAAAAGCTACAGGACAGAGGACGTTGGCCGATTCGGTCCATGGAGGTGGCAACGTCCGTGGCGAGGCGAAGGGGCAAAACGGAAAGGCAACGACGAGGCGGAGATGATGACACGGTCCAGACGTCGAGAAATGACACCATGCGCTGGCGGCAGGGCGAAGAACGACGGCAGCGGTGGCCTCACAGGTGCGTACCACTTTGGGCAATGCTCTGTGAAAAGGGAGGTAAGCAAGGCGTAGAACGCGACGATGTGAATCCAACGGTGGTGGAGTTGAAGGCAGTAGATCAATAGTTGCGGAGTAATTGGCTAGAGAAGGAAGACGTACAAGAGGAGAGAGAACGCTCGATTCTCGATGTACGGTGGATGAAACCTGAATATAAAAGATGGAAAAAATAGGTATCAACGAGGGGCATGAGATGACGCGATCGGATTTTGGAAAAAAACTCACCGAGGAGGCGTGGCACTCGGCGTACGCGTTTCAGTATCATGGCTCGACATGGCCGATGGTGCTCCGGCGATCTTCGGGCGAAGGGGAAGGAAGCATGATGTAGAACGCGACGACGCGAACCCAATGCCGCAGACAGTTTGGCCAGGGGACGTCGGATGAAGGCGCAGCTCGCCGGAGAAGACCTTCGGTTGGAGCTTGGTATTTTGCCGATTGCGACGAAAATAGATTGATTCGGAGGAAACCAAATCAGGGGATTGGAAGAGGAGATCAAGACGGACGTTTGGACGTGAACAGTTTGCTTTTATATGCACCATAGTGGGAGATATGATTTTTGGAAGTTTTGGCTGAGAAGCGTGGAGGCTCGGGACTCTCTATTCGGGTGGGGATTGAAGATGGACAGTAACCGCGTGCGGTACTGTAGTAGCTGAGAGGGGAGAGGAAGGAAAGGATTTTCGGAATAAAGAAAGAGCCTAAAATCAAGGAGACCAAATAAATAGCAAATAAATCCAAAAAATACTCGAAAATTCCTTGGAACACAAAGAAGCCAAATAACACATGTTTTTATTTAATTGATGTTTAGATAAATCTCAATTATGCTTTATTAATTCAAATAAAATTGATGAAATTTTCTAGAGACCTAAACTACTCAAAAGATTTTTGAAAAGCCAAATTTTGGGTTGTTACAACCGCCCCGCCGCCACCAACTATCTCAAGTCGCGCCATCGCCACCCACAAGGTTGTCTTCCCTATGCGGTTCCATTTTTTCCTCTCCACCACTACCGCCGACGCCGTGCCCTCCACCACCGCTATGGCTGGCCAGGGGCGAGCCTAATAAGGGTCATGAGTGTTCACTTGAACACCCATTTTTTTGCAAAATACTTTGTATTTAGTAGATATATTATGCATATATATTGATAATTAGACCAAATACTTCATATTTATACCCAATAGATTTCAGCTCACTCCCAAACCTCTCTCCAATTTGTCTCTATTAGTACGACTCAACCCACCAACCCAATAGTTTTGGGCCCATTCAGAGACCCCTCCCCCTCAAACCAAGTCATAATCTCTCACTCTAAGGCCGTTAGACGGCGCTACCGCACAAGTCCACAAGGCAATGTGATTTGGTGCCAACTGAGAAGATGAGGGCGAGCTCTGGGCTTAGCTTGACCTCGGTGGCAACACGTTGGATAGAAGGTAGGAGCAAGGTAGCAAATGCCAAGAAAACGAGCATCAAGTGGGACCTAGCCGGGCTGTTGGGGCATCGAGGTAGGCCGCACACATCGATAGCAGCACATGTGTATCCTTATTCCTCGGTCTCAAATCCTAAATTCCCAATTCAACAATTTTTTCTTAATTATTTTGTAATTTCTCTAAATTCTTTGTGGTGTTATCTCTAATACGGAAAATTTGTACTTTGTTATTTGCTATTGTACACCTTTAATTTTTTTCATTAAATAATATTTTATTAACTCTGAACACCCATCTGATAAATCCTAGGTCTGCCTTTGTGGCCGGCTACTCTGTTTTGAGGCAAGAAACAGGGAGCCCCCCTCCTGTTGCTCCCAATTCCTCCCCGTGTCTCTCTTTCTCTTTATATGTATGACTAGTGGGGCCCGCCTGTAAGGGCTTAACTGACAAATAGTGTTTTAGGAGTAAGTGAATGACTATGGCCCCACCTAATCAAGTAACCACTCAAATTAATTGATTAGTAGATGTTCAGTTAGCAAGATGCAATTATGCTGACTAGGGGCTAATTAAGAATGGTTAGAGTTTAATTAAATAACTAGCTCAGTTAAATACTTCATACAATATAAGTTATATTTGAAACTTCGATAGCAGTAGGGCGTACATCTTTAACTAGAGATTGCATTGAGCTAAATAGTGGTTAGCTTAGATGATTAGATGATAAATAGAAATGGTCAGTGAGTTTTATCACGTCAATGGCAACTAAGTTCAAAGAGCAAGTTTAATAAGAAGCCATATCAAAATATAGTTACCTTAAATGACATGAGGGCCCTAGGCCATTGTTATAATAATGGTAATGAAGATAATGAGTTAATCAAATGATTAATCATGATTAGCGAAATAATTAAGATAAATGGATATTGCAATTAACATATACATTTTTATTAAGCTATAATTAACTGAATGGCATGTAGGCCCTAGGTCATGGTCATACAATGATAAATGATAATAACGACAAGATGTCAATGACATGTACACCCACTAGTAGAGTAGTAATAAAGTAATACATCATAACAACATACACTTACAAGTAAGCTCTTACCAAATTTTCGAATAGGTAAAATGATCATTTTAGTTGACATCTAACTAGGATTGTGACATGTCACCGACACATAGACCTATACATTAATGAGTAATAATAGTGCTATTAGATAGCCGCGAAGCTTAACAGCAGCTATGACCTAGCTTCATGCCAGTGATAGTAATCAAGATGATAGGATTGATCGCTAAACAAGGAATAGTAGGTAAGATCCCATAGGCCTTGTATAGTAGTTATTTACTTAACTAAAAGTAGTCGTTAGCAGATGTCATGGTTAAGGATCAACCTATGGTAATAGTTTACTTTAGCATATGCCAGGCATATTAAGACTAAGTAAAGATCACCTCAAAGATGAAACCCAAACCTGTAGACACCCTTGATCAAGTTATAAGGTTGATGTCTAGCTAATGCTGGGAGGTTCCACCAAGCTTATGGAACTTCCTTGATAAATGTAAAATGGTAAAAGAAATCATCAAATGAACTAGGCCTCTCATGCAAGTCATGGTGAAGTGCTCTCAATAGAACAATGATGAATCAACAATAAGTCAGGATCGAGTTGATCCTGCCTATTCCCTATCGCTATCCGATCCCAGTAGAAGTGCAAATCGTAACGCGAAGGTGGACCAGAGAATCCTACCTAATGAGGTGATCTCTCCCATCTAGGTAACCGATGCGGAATGTTCCTGGGAATATTCTCTCCCTTCCGTTCGGTTCGTAATTTTCTTTACCAGCGGACTTTTCGGGAGTCGATACCTCTCTCCCTCACTCCATATCAAACGGTTACCTGACCCTAAGTATAACTAGTAACCCAAAACCCCGCCCTTAGGCCAAAAGAATAAGGTTTGGGTGTGTCTACTTTGGTCTGAAATATGTCCTTCATTCCTGTGGATATCATGGGGATATGTCCACGATCTTAGGATGATGATACAATTGGCAATGGCGTTGAAGGTTTGTCGAATCTCATATTTTCAGCAAAGTCCAAAGGGCTGTCAGGCAAGTGGCGGTCTAACCGGCCAAAGCGGCGGTCTGACCGGCCAAGGGGCGATCAGACCGGCTTTGGAAAATCGGTCAGACCGGCCATAAAGTGACTTTGAATTTTAGAGCTGGGCCAAAAATAGAGGGTGTAGGCAAGAGAGTAGATTCTACTGCTCTTGATCTCATAATTTTTGGAGCTTCCAGGCAAAAGTTCTATTAGTTTGAAATTTTCATGAGGTTTGGTTCGGGGAGGAATTGTGGCTAAGTCGGTGGCGGTTAGGCCGGCCTTGTCTTGTGGTCGGGCGGCGAGGGGTGTCGAGCCGACCAATGTGGCAATCTGACCGATTTTGGCTTCTTCGTCGGCCAGCTTGGCGGCGATGTTTGTTGGTTAAGTCAAGGTCATGGGTTTCATTGCATAGATGTTGCATGATGCATGTTTTGACTAACATGGGTCAAGTTGTGAAGAACTTGTGCCCGGAAATGGTTGCTTGGTTTATTGTTGTGCAAGTGACTTAGAGTCAACTATGGTCAACGATGAGGAGGACCGAGACTTGGTTAGGAGAACCAAGGTCCAGAACTGTCGTGGATGTCGGGTGAGATGGTTGGACTCAAGCAAGGCAAAGTTTGAGCAAAGGCTTTTGTGAAGGTATGTGCTCATGCCTCATAAATTATATGAATTGATGATTGTGTGTATCGTACGGTGCTACGTAACAGTTTGCTTGTTTGTGTGTATCGTACGGTGCGAAACCACCTTCTTGGCCTTGGCTAAACCGCGGTGTGGGACGGTGCATGGAGAAGTGGTTTAGGTCAAGCAAAGATGAAGACGACACTTTGAAATGCGTGCGTGTGTTAATCCGTTTGTGAGTTGGGCTTAACGGGTGCCCTAATGGAATATTCCCTAGATGCTAGCCTCCACTATAAATGATGTTGGGTGCTGTGCAACAGGAATGACCCCATCCATTTGAGTGCCCTACTTTGTGTTTTAGGGTTTTGGGGAGAAAGGAGGAGAGCTAGGGTTTCTAGGGTTTGGATTGAGTGTGTGCTCTTGGATAGAGCTTTGTCCTCCAGGATGGAGTGGCTATAAACCAACAATCATTCATCTTCTCAAATCAATCCAAGGAAGATTGCAACAAGATGAGTTTATCCTTGTTCTTCCTCTCTATTTTGTGATTTTTGGGCTTTCTTTGATCCGCGGGTTTTTGCTTGGTTTCTTGCGTAGATCTAGCTTGTTGTGACATATGGGAATACATCTAGGATCATCTTGATCATCAATCACCCACGAGCAAGTCGTTAGATCATATTTCGATTTTGACTCGGTTTTGGAGCATCCTTCGCTCAAACTCAAAAAGGTCAGAACTTTGGCATAGATCTTGATGATCGTTGCTTGGAATAGGTTCGACATCATTAGGAAGGTTTGTTTCAAATTTGGGAGGATTTGGCCATGTAGATCAAAAGTTAGACCTTTTGTGTTTTGGAAGTTCGGTGATTTCCTTTGTTCATCGGTTTGGAGGTCCGACCGCCGTTCTGGTCGAGACCGCCCCATGGAAGCGGTCGAGACCGCCCATTTGAGAGGTCGACCGCTAGGCAAAAAATCGACCCGCCAATTTGAGAGGTCTGACCGCCCAACTCATTGTGAATTGAGTTTTTGGTAATTTTAGGTGTTTTGCTTGGGGTTTTGATTTGGGTTCAATACAAGTCCTCTGCAGTACTTGAATGTTGATCTTCATAGCTTCTGTAGCTATTGGAGTGATATTGTGTTGAATCAATCAAGGTGAAAAATTAGGCGTGCTCCTATTCACCCCCCCTCTAGTCGCCTTTCCGATCCTACAATTCCAAATACCCCTGGATGTTCTTCATTCCATTTGAAGTATTTCCTTTATCAACTAACTTTGGATATACTTCGTCTAAAGTATTTTCTTCATCAACTCCACTTGAGTATGTCTGGTTTCATCTGGAATACTTCCTTCTTTCAAGATACCATTAGATATGTTTAGTTTTGTTTGAAGTGTTTTCTTCTTAAAACACGCTTAGATTTGTTTACTTTCGTTTGAAGTGTTTCCTTCTTCTTAAATGCTTTGGATTTATTGGATTTCATATGATTGCTTTCAGACGTTCTTGGGGTCGATCGTATTCCGCATAGTTAGAATATGAAGCTATGATGAAGCAGCAGTCCGAGACAGAACAAGAACAAGGTCAAGGTTATTAGAATATTGAGCAAGGCGAGTCAACACTTTCATCATGTTACAGCTATTTTGGAAATGCTAGTTATATTATTTTAAATTATGAAATTGCATTGCTATGATTTATTCAATTATATTGACCTACCTCATAGTTAATACATTAATGATAATTGAGTATAACCTTCTCATCCTTCAACTTGGACACTATCATTTGTCACCTTATAACTAATGGTATACATACTAGTTACTAAATCCGTATCTAAGTATCATGCTTAGCCTTACTTAGATACATTGACATACGGGCAATAATTTGCCTCGACATCATACAAAACTTGAAACTGGATTTGGACAGACGAGATTGGAGTCTGGCCAGTATGTTGAACTAGAAAAGGATTTTAAAACAAAAAGGAAAAACCAAAAATAGATTTCGATTCGGGTGGCTAAAAAGCGTGGCGGGTGCTGGTAGAGAGCACAACATAGTGGGTATAGGGAAGTACCGTCTGAGTCAATAACGGACCGAGTTCTTGTACGACCTCTCGTGTAAAAACAGTGCAACACAAATCTATAATTGGTACAACCTGATCGACTAATTTGTTCACCTCAGCGTAGCTTCGCCATTGGTGGGTGTGTGGCATGGATAAAGGTAAGGGAGCCACCGAATCACATGGCGTAAGAGGGGGCCTCCTGGGGGCGCGACCCAAGGAGGTGGAAACCTTAGCGGGTGGGGTTGCGTTGAGGTGGGGCATTGTAAATGCCTTGTGGCAATCATCTTAGTCACACACATATGAAAGTGTGTCAATATGGACATTATAAGTTGATTGTCTCTTCTGAGTAAAGTGTGCGAACTCTGTAGAGTGTAAAAACTATCTAGATAGTCGTTTTATGCAAACAAAAGAATCACAAGCCATTCCTTTGATCGGCCTTGTATATTATATAACTGTATTCTGTGTGTTGGCTCATGAAGTATGGTTATTTACTCACACCCGCTCAATATTATTATTCAGTAAGTGTAGGAGAAGAAGGCTATGTGGGCACTTATGAGCACCCGGCAAGACTAAAAATCAAGAAGACCAAGAACTAGGTCGCGGGCCTCAGTCGATTGCACTTTAAATTCCGCTTCTACGACTGATTATTTAAAGGTATTTGGCCTGTCGGGCCATTCTGAAAGTCAAAAGTCGTAAGGTATATTTACGCTTGATTATTATTATGTAATAGTTTTACATTTTCATGATATGTGTTTGATATTCAATGATATAACTGTGGGCACTGGCTACTGATCTAGGGACTGGTGCCGTGAACACAAAAGATTTCAAATTGCAAATTTGGGGTCTGACACTTACTGAAGCTAAGCTTAGGAGAGAAGGAAGGAGAGAGACGTCCACACCACCGCCTCATCGTCAGCTAGTCCGAATTTGGTAGGGGCGAGGCTAGCACCACTGCTTCATCACCCCTTGGGCCTTGACCACCTCCTCCTCTTGTCATCGACACCAGCTCCTCTAACCTAGGCATCGTCAGATCCAATAAGCACCGGCCATGGTGGCGAACATACCCTACTTCATCTCTGGCCTTGACGGGAACAAGGAAGGCAGTGAGGAGGCATGGCTGTGGAAAGCGACGCTCAATTTGGTGGCGATAAAACATCGATGGAGAGGGAGGGAGGGAGGGAGGGAGGGAAAGAGAGAAGCAGGGAAGATCATGGTGCTGGTGGCCGGCTCCAGACGACGAAGCTCTAGTCGCTTACGAGTCATTGGAGGAGGGAGAAGATGGGGTGCTCCTGTGGTGCTATGGTAAGTGTTCAGATAAGGATATACTTCATGTGGACCAAGCAAAACGCTTCATCGAGCTCGTGGGCTTTAATTGCTAGCATCCGTTATCATCCTAACTTGCTGAAAATAATATAAAAAAAACGTACTGAAAGATTTATCACGCAAAGGCTGCCAAATCCTCGCCTCTGACCTCAAGCTTGCCTCCGTTAGCTACTTTGTCTACAGTAGCGCTACTTCACACATCTTGGCGTTGGGCGATCGAGTCGTAGACACAGCGCCCACCAAAACTAAACCAAACCAAACCAAAACAAAACCAATCCCTCCTTCCCTCTTAGGGCATATATAAGGGTGCATATCTAGTGCACATAGTGCATTTGGTGCACATATGCACAAACTTTTTGTTTGGGTATCAAACAAGCATAAAAATTCTGAAAAAATTCTAGATGTAGTTGATGGTGTTTTGTTCCACCCTTTAAAATTTCAAGTTCAAACTCAATGTATGTTAGAAGAAACAAAAAAGAGAAATTCACTGTGAATAGTATGGAAAGAGGAAAGAGGAAAGAGAAAACAGGAAATGTTACTATTCATAGTGAATTTCTCTTTTTTGTTTCTTCTAACATACATTGAGTTTGAACTTGAAATTTTAAAGGGTGGAACAAAACACCATCAACTACATCTAAAATTTTTTTCAGAATTTTTTATGCTTGTTTGATACCCAAACAAAAAGTTTGTGCATATGTGCACCAAATGCACTATGTGCACTAGATATGCACCCCATATATAATGGTACAGACAACTGGTATCTATATCAGCTATCCATGTCATCTATAGACAGCACTAAAGATGACTCATATAATGAGTTGTCTGTTAAGTTGTCTATATGAGATCCCACAATCTTTTAGTTTTTGTTTGGAAAAAATATTTGTTATAGACAACAACTCATACAATGGTGTTTTGTGTTGTCTATAACGGTTTTATAGACTGTCTGTTGCATGCTAGACAACTTTATTCTTTCTCCTTATTCTCTCTCATCCATATCATTAAAAATCTTACGTGACAAAAATTATAGACTGCTGATGTCAACCGCTGTACATACCCTTAAACGGTTAAACCCTCCTCGCTGATCATCACGCTACGCTCCAGTACACACCAAACCCCAAGCCCCCTAAATGGACGAGGCGACGAAGCGGAAGCACCAGCCGGGCGCCGCCCATGACGCAAGGTGGTGGAGGAGCCCCTCGACCCAGCGCCGCCCCGCCGTGGCGGCGTCGGCGCCTCCCTCCCACCTCGTCGGCGCCATCGTCGAGAAGGGCTTCTCCGCCGCGCCTCCTCCGCGCCACCCCCACCGTCCTCCCTTCCCGTCACCGCCACCACTCCCACGGCCCGTGGAAGCCTTGTTGTCCCCTCCTCCAAATCCTAGCCCTAAACCGCTCTGTTAAGCTTCGCCTAGTGCTTGCTTGTACTCTCCGACTGACTAACTGCACTTTCGCAGCACTGGAATCCCACGGCGAAGGATGCCGGCAAGGCGGAGGGGGACGAGGACGAGACGGACTACCAGCCGGTGGCCGCCGCGGCCGGCCCGGTGAGGAGGAAGGAGAGGAAGGGCATGGATTTCAGCCAATGGTGAGAGTTCGTGTGACGACTCCTCCCAAGCAAAGTGAAGCCTTTTGGTAGAAGCAAGCGCCTGAAAAATTTATCGAGGTTGTGGCTTCAGAGGTGGGTGGTGCGGTGGGGGAGAGGGGTTTGGGGGGAGACGGCATGCTACTGGATAGTGGAAATGGTAGGGAAGAATTGGGTGCTGCAGCTTTGATTTCTGATGTGGCGTCAATGAAGCTGATGAAGCGGGTTGATGCGAGGGATGATTCGATGAAGGCGGGTGGAGTTGGGGATGCGAAATTGCAGGGAGAGGGTATGCAATTGGATGGTGGGGAACCATCACTTGCAGCGGAGATTAATGCAGAGAACATGGCTAGGCTGGCAGGGATGTCGGCAGGGGAGATTGTGGAGGCACAGGCAGATATTTGGAATAGGATGGACCCGGCATTGGTGGAGATGCTGCGGCATAGCACACAGAGTCATGGGGCTGCAGAGTATTGATTTCATATTTGGTTGCAAGCAGAACAGAACCCTTTAACTTAATTTCATTCTTTTTAGCACTAGGTTCCTTCTTGGATTGATCGACAAAGTCCTTCGTAACAATCTGATTTTCACTTTTACTACTAGTCTTGTCACGCTTAGCTCTCTCTAATTCATCTTTTAAAATAGCCTCAGGTGACATGGGCAACAAGCTAATCTTCTTCCCTTTAAATATGAGAGTATATCGGTTGATCTGACCATGATGTACAACATCTCTATCATATTGCCAAGGTCTACCTAGCAGTAAAGAACAAGCTTGCATAGGCACTACGTCACACTCAGTATAGTCATGATATGAACAAATGGAGAAGTGTTCTCTCGCAACGCGTGTTACCTTTAGCTTACCGTAATTATTGAACCACTGGATGTAGTAGGGACGGGGTGTTGTTGAGTCGCCAAGCAAAACTTCTCGACCATATCTATGCTCAACAAACTGTTGCAGCTCCCCCCGTCGATGATCACACGACACGAACGGTCATTGACGATGAATTTTGTTTGAAACAAGTTGTGGCGCTGATTCTGCTCGGCACACTCCATTTGGGCACTAAGTACACATTGTGCGATGATGCTCAAGTACTTATCCGCGAGATTAACGCTGATTTGTTCCTCCTCACGATCAGAATCATTGTCGTTTCCTACAGGGTCAGCAAGTAAAGTATGTTCTTCTTCTATGTCACTAGTTGAAGTGTACTCACCATTATCCTTGATCAAAAGGGCGCGCTTGCTAGGACAGTCCCTCTGCATGTGTCCAAAGCCCTTGCAACGATGGTATTGAGTCTCGTGTGCTCGTCCAGTTGATGCCACTGAAGATGCACCCGATGCAGGGGCCGAATTAGCTGTTTTGCTTGCCTCGGATGCTCGTGAAGGTGTAGGAGTGGCCGTTGGACGTCGGGAATTGTTTGATAAGCTCGGGTCAGCAGCACGGTTGGAGGTGGCCGCGGGAGTACAGTTCATGAATTGACTTGTACGACCTGCAAAAATACCTCCGGAGCTGCTCCGTTGCCTGCTATGACGTCCCTGCACTTCCCGTTTAGCATTACAAGCAAAGTGAAACAAGCAAGTGATATAGAGTTATAATCCTTATAATCAAGTATATCATGTATCTCACGGTTCATCCCACCTAAGAATCTAGCCATTTTAGCATCTCTGGTTTCCTCTATACCACAGCGAAGCAAACCAGTTTGTAATTCCTGATAGTATTTCTAAACAGTTTTACTACCTTGATTCAAATGGGTCAATTTATTCAACACGTCACGAGCATAGTATGAGGGAACAAACGATGACGCATAACTCTTTTTAAAGCCTCCCAGGTGGTAAGTACGTTATTAGGATTAATACGACAATATTCACTCCACCATACACAAGCAAGGTCTGTAAATTCACTAGTAGAAGCTCTAACCCTCCTATTCTCAGGGAAATCATGGCAATTAAATTTTTGTTCTACTTGTAACTCCCAAGTGAGATAAACATTAGGATCATATTTACCAGCAAACGGAGGCGTAGTAAATTAAATCTTAAAAAAAGTACCATCTCGCTCACGTACCTCCCGTGGTGGTGGATCACGTCCCATACCTTGTCTATTCAAACGTCGTTGACGGTGATCATGATTGTTGTTGGAGTTGAGGTTCCCGCCCTCGGTATCAGCAAAATTGTTCTCGTCTTCACAGGGTACCTTAGAATCACTTGTAAAAGGGTTTTGTCAATTTTGAGCGAATTCCGAGAAACTTGAATTTTTCTCGGTTTACGGGCCCGTTTTGAGGCCCTAAATGACGTTTTTTTTGGGTTGAAGTTTCCGCGCGTGCGCCCGGGTGCGTACGCATAGATAAAACCTCCAGATTGCCCAGACTTCTCTCTTTTCGCTCTATCATTGTAGGATCAAGGATAACCGACTAGAGGGGGGTGAATAGGAGGTTTTTAAACTTTTTGAAAATTTAACAATCTTAGCCAATTAACAACTTACTCTAAACAAGATATAATTCTAGCTAAGCAATTCAACACAAGAAATAAGCTAGAAATGTAAATGCGAAAATAGTAAAGACTAGAAATAATCACTAATGAGATAATGAAGTTTTTCCCGTGGTATCGAAGACTTGTCGGTCTTCACTAATCCACGTTGAGGAAGCTTGATCAACTCAAGCCGGCTTCACACAAACACTTCCCTCGATCACTAGTGGTAGCTCTTCTCCTCTTCGGATAGGCGAGCTCCAACCTTCACAATTGTCCGGATCTTCTCACAATCTTCTTTGAGAAGATCACCGAACCAACTCCAAGCCGTCTAGGAGACGGCAATCTCCAAGAGTAATAGAACAAGAATTCTTCACTTGAAGATGCTCAAATGCCACAATGATCAAACCCTACTAAATGCACTTGGAAAAACCTCAACTACCTTTGCAAAAGGAATTAAATGCTCTCAATGAGTTGGAAACAATGCAAAGGGCTCAAGAGTGTTCAATGAGGTTCATCCAAGCCTTCTAGCTGTAGTGGGTGATGTATTTATAGCCTCCACCCACTGTACTAGCTGTTGGGGCACGAAACCCCCAAAACTCAGAAAGCCCGGTCAATCCGGCGGTATGTATGTGGTTAGTCCGGCCTGCAGTAACAGTCGACTGTTCCTCTCTGAAACACATTAAATGCACTGATGAACTAGCCGTTACAAGGGGTCCGGTCAGACCACAGGTGAATGTGTGGTTAGTCCGACCTGCCAAAAAGCAAATTAAGAGAAAAACATGCTTCTGTTAAAAGTTGACTGGGCCTTTTATCCGGGACCCCGGTCAGTCCAGGACTTGACCTGCGGTCAGTCCGACCTGAAGAAAATAAAAAGCAATCTAAAAAATGCAACTCTCTGGAAAATGTTGACCGGGTCCTTGACCTGGGACCCCGGTCAGTCCGGCAATATACCGTCGGTTAGTCCAGCCCAGAGAATTTCCAGCAAATCCAAGAAAACCAACCTTCTAGAAAAAGCTGACCGTCCCATTTGGTCCGGGACTCCGGTCAGCCCGGCCATACACTGTCGGTCAGTCCGGCCTTTAAGGTTTTCAGCAAATTCGAATCAAGGCCAAACCAATTCAAATAAATCCAAGATTTAAACCAAGTATGATTTGAACATTTGTGGCATCATTCACTTTCAAAGTACTCGATTCTTGAACCCTCTTCATAGTACGGCTATCTAACCTATAACCCGATCTTCCAACCAATTCACCTAAGACTGGTAAAATAAAAAGGATCCTAAACTATTTGTACCTTGTCTTTGAGCCAAATGATCTTCATGTAGTCCTTTTACGTGCACCTCCAGGTCATCAAAACCACCAATGGGACTTAACCTTGCAAATACTCAATAAACACGTTAATCCCATATTCATATATTATCATTAATTACCAAAACCATTTTTAGGGGCCTAGATGCTTTCAATCTTCTCGTTTCCTTTCCAACGGATCAAGAATCACCCCAATCGGAGGTTTTATGCAAAAGTTGTATGTTTTTTTCTTTTTTTTTTACTCCGAAATCACGGAGCTCTCCTTTTCTTTTCCGAGCACATGCTGTTTTGGCTATCTCCGAATTGGATCCTTGGGGCAGAAACCGTGTTCGAGACCAACTAGGGCAAAACCTTCCTAAATGGGGAGTCCGATTTCTCGCTGAAGTCAATGTCCTTCTCCTACTTTTCTCCCCTTGCCATGGCAGATCGAACCCAACCGCAACAGTGAGACCAAACGTGAGCAGAACTCGAAACTCTAAAGGAACTAGACACTAAGACCAGCAAACGACATGACGATGCAACCGAAAGTTCAACAATGCAATCTATTGAAAAGAACAATTGCGAGGTTAAGACTGGTTTGGACAGGATGATCTA
Source organism: Phyllostachys edulis (assembly GCA_036346405.1). Taxonomy (NCBI): domain Eukaryota; kingdom Viridiplantae; phylum Streptophyta; class Magnoliopsida; order Poales; family Poaceae; genus Phyllostachys; species Phyllostachys edulis. The sequence goes on along the minus strand of CM070555.1, from coordinate 33,609,948 downwards.
CTACTATATTTTTTTTGGTTTTTTTTGTGTGCTGTAGGTAAAGAAAAGCAATCTAATCTATGGTAAACTGGAAATTCCTCACCGATCAACCCGAAGCTCTGATACCAAATAATGGGAACATTGTCCCGATCTTTCGATGAGGATGATACAACTTGATTGCTGGAAGCTAACTCTCACGATCCAGGCTACAACCATGTGATGACCGTTGCACCCGCAATCGTTGAACCAACTTCACGTTCGTTATCGACCTTGCCGGCAGCGAGATCGACCTGACCACGAAGGTCTTTTTCTGCATGCAATCAAGAATCAAGCAAGAAAAATAGATGAAGCAATGAACTTGTTGAATAGGAATTGAGGAACAAAGATGGATGTATTGAATAATTTGGGGTTCCGAAGACAGTGTCTGGTTGCACTAGCCGTACAAGCAAACGATGGTGTTTCTAGTCTAAGATGAAATCAATCTAACAAAACCAACCAAACCTAAAGGGTGGCGGCCACTATATAAAGGAGGGAGAGAGGAGCGGCGGCCGCAGGCACTGTTCGCGCATGAACAGTACCATGTGAACAGTACCAAACGTAGGTGTCTAGCCCAAAATGCAAGGCCCATGGCCCATTAGCATAGGTGGCGCAGCACCGAGTTCCTTTACTCAATTATTGCTAAGTGTTGGTCCAAACAGCTTGATATATCACTTCCTCATATGATCATCTCCATGCTTGGTGTTGCCATCATCTCCCTTTAGCTTGCCTCCCGATCCTTGATTCCTAAGTAAAATAATATCACTTGCTTTAGGCAGCATCATAGAGTTCATAGAATATGGATGCACTCCGAGAAACAAAGTTACCTGATAATTTATTTGGCGAGCACGTGCTCTAGTAATTGGTCCTTGCACGTCAGGAGCAGTAGGGATGGCTGTATCAGTGGAAGGGATGTCCTCATCAACCCGTATAGTGGTCAATCTAGCAACGGGTAAGTAAGTATCAAAGAAATCTTCACCTTCTTTTTGAGTATAGCCCTTGGCCACAAGCCTAGCCTCTTGTACTTTTCAATAGTACTATCAGGCCTAAGCTTTTTTTGAACACCCACTTACATCGAACTGGCTTGCAACCATATGGACGATCAGTGATTTCCCAAGTCCCATTAGCGAGAATGGAATCCATTTCGCTACGGACCACGTCCTTTTAGTACTCTGCATCAGGAGATGCATATGCCTTTGAAATAGATTTAGGAACATCATCCACAAGGTACACAGTGAAATCATCTCCAAATGATTTTTCAACCCTTTGTCTTTTGCTCCTTCTAGGAACAATACCGTCATCCTTCTCAAGGATTTGTTCGTGTGTGTGTTCGGAATGCTCAATGGGAATTATGGATTCAGGAGTTAAATCATCTGCTTGACTAGTAGAGTTATGCATATCCTCCATGGGAAATATATTCTCAAAGAATGTTGTATCTTGAGACTCCATTATTGTATCGACATGTATGTCAGATACCTCAGATTTAACTACTAGAAACCTATAGGCAGTACTGCAATAAGCATGTCCTAGAAAGACACAATCCACAGTTTTCGGTCCAAGTTTGCGCTTTTTAGTTATCGGTACGTTGACTTTTGCCAAGCACCCCCAAGTGCACAAGTAGGATAGTGATGGTTTTCTCCCTTTCTATCCTTCATACGGAGTAATCTCACTATTCTTAGTGGGAACTCTGTTCGGGACATGATTCGAGGTCAGTACAGCCTCCCCCACCATACCTTAGATAAACCCACGGTGTCTAATATGGCATTAACCAAGTCACTCAACGTACGGTTCTTTCTTTCAGCAACCCCATTGGATTGAGGCGAATAGGAAGGTGTCCTCTCATGGATAATTCCGTGCTCTACACAGAATTGAGAGAACTCATTTGAGAAATACTCTCCACCACGATCTGACCGAAGTCTTTTGATTTTTCTTTCTAGTTGATTCTCAACTTCAGCCTTATAAGTTTTAAAGTAGTCTAGAGCATCATCTTTTGTTTTTAACATATACACATAACAATATCTAGAAGCATCATCAATTAGAGTCATGAAATATCTTTTCCCTCCTTTTGTAAACACACCATTTATTTCACAGAGATCTGAATGTATGAGTTCTAAAGGTGCCAAATTTCTTTCCTCCGCAACTTTATGAGGTTTGGAAGGTTGTTTTGTTTGCACACAAATTTGGCATTTAGAACCTTTGACTATAGATAGTTTCGGAATTAAATTCAGACTGGATAGCCGAGACATACCACCAAAATTTATGTGACACAAACGTGAGTGCCAAACGTTGGCCTCATCCCCATTATTTGGATCACAAATATGGTTCACAACTTTATTACAGAAATCTAAAAGGAAAAAGTGGAACAAGCCTCCGCAATCATAACCTTTTTCAATAAAGAGTCCAAATTTAGAAATAACTACTTTATTTGACTCACAAACCAACTTATACCCATCTCTACATAGAAGGAAGCTGCTGATGAGATTCTTATTTATTGAGGAGACATGCTGCACGTTCTTCAGCTGCACGATCTTTCCTGAAGTAAACTTTAGATCTACCGTGTCGACAACAAGAACAGAGGCATGCGAACCGTTTCCCATCAACACAGAGGAAGCCTGAGCGACCTAATAAGAAGAAAATAAGGACACATCAGCCCATACGTGAATATTAGCCCCTGTGTCAATCCACCAGTCAGTGGAATGACAGACTGAAAGAATAGTAGGTAAATTACCATACCCTGACGTCCCTACTCTGGTATCGCCAATAGTCACATTCGCAGACTTGGTCTGGCTATGCTTATTTTTTCTGTCTTTATGGTCAGGACATTTGTTGGCCCAGTGGCCGTCCTTACCGCAAACAAAGCAGGCGCCTTTTGCCTTGTTTGGCTTCTTATTCTTCTTAAAGTTGGTGGTTTGTACGACTTTGGCCTTTCCCTTGAACTTTTCGTTACCATAGTGTTGTACGACATTGGCGCTGGAATATCCTTCAACCACCTTAGGATGCACATTCTTCGCCTGAGCTTTCTCTTCAACATCAAGGGACGCAATCAGATCCTCAACAAAAATATTTTGTCTCTTGTGTTCTAGAGATGTGGCAAATTTCCTCCATGAAGAGGGTAGTTTGGCAATGATGCCACCAGCCACAAATTTATCAGGTAATGTGCATTTGAGGTGGTCGAGTTCCCTCGCGAGCCTGCTCAACTATAGAACGGTTCTCAACCATCTTGTAGTCATGATATTGCTCAATAGTACACAACTCACTGCCAGCATCCGAGGCAACGAACTTATGTTCGAGTGCCTCCCACAGTTCCTTTGCGTCTGTCATGTGCATATACACATCGCATAGACGATCGGAAAGAACGCTAAGAACGCATCCCACAAAAATTATGGTGGCTGCTTTAAACTCCTTTTCCTATTGGGAGTGAATTCTCCCTCTGGTCTCCTAGAGGCAACCCAAAATACATTCAGAGCCGTGAGCCACAAAGTGACTCTTGTCTGCCATGTTTTGAAGTTCACTCCACTAAACTTCTCTGGTTTCATTGCCTCGGCAAAACCAACCATTTTCATCACAAAGTGCCTATCAAATTCATCATCAGGTTTTTGGATTGTTAGATTACTTAGCACTTTAGTGATTACATAGTTCTATAAATAAATCATGACTACAAAAAAAGCATGAGTATTAAACATGTCATGAAGATGAACTAGGGTGATAAGTAATACGAACAACAGAACATATATGTTCATGCTGACAATTAGAAGTAAGTGCGGAGTACTTACCGATGCGAAGCGAAGAGTGTCACAGAGACGAAGAAGAGGACGTCGCTGATGAAGAAGATGCCGATGTAGATGATGCAGGGAACGGCGAGCAGTCGCAGAGTCGCTTCTCAAAAACTCGATTCACCTCTCTCTGACAGATCGCAAGAATAGCGGTTCGAGAGACTGCGGTTCGAGACACGCTCTCCCCACCGGTGTCTGTACGGCGCAAGGACAGAGTAGCTCTTAACAGCACAACGCTTGAGAATAGTTCAACTCTCGCACGAATGTATTTTTGCAAATCAGAGAGAAGATAGGCAGGGTTTTCCTCTTAAAGACCACAGTAGGAAACCGCAATCAGATTTTTCAGAGACGAAGGCTCATTAATCGCAATTAATTCGTAGTTAAAGCCGCGTAATCAGAGCGTTTCTTTCCATCCTGACGGAAGGCTCATTAATCGCAATTAATTCACAGTTAAAGCCGCGTAGGATTGCAAAAGAAAGCTGCGTCTGGACCCACGGCCGAACCCGGAATGACCGCACCATTCACGCGCACGTCGCGAAGCCTGGCCTGGTGAGGCGAGGTGAGTGAGCGTGCACGTGTAGTCCTCCTTTCTCTTGCTTTACCAAGCCTAGGCATGCTCCACCTTATAATGTGGTGTCTCTCCACCTTGGCTAGCAATATGGGACTAAAGTATCCCATATTCCATCATGCATGAGTGGACCTTTGGGATTTTCCTAGAAATTATTGATAAAGGAGTGGGTCAAAGCTCAGGTGGCTCGGCCGAGATGTCCGCCTCCCGTTGGCAATGGCAGGGCTTCTCCTCCTTTGGAGAAGTCGGCTCTCCTTTTTTTTTGGGGGGATCTAAAAGATCCAGCGGTTCTTCCCCTTTTGTGATTCCTCTTCCTCTCCGTTTTTTATCTTCGGCTTTTGGAGCATTTGGAGCTCTTGCGCCACCATGTGAGAACCGGCACCGTAGGTGTTGATATCTGGACCTCCCTCTGCACAGCCCGCCGGTTTTCCCACTTGTAGCCTCTCCTCTGTGGGTCTTTTGTGCGGGAAATCGGTGATTGCGCATCTTGGAGTCCTGATTCGGTAGGCTCTGATTCGACTTTGGTGAGGAAGAAAGGGATCCTTTTTCTGGTAATTGGTGCTCTCGGGTGCACTTGGCCGATGCATCTCGGTGGTTCTTGTGCATCATCTCCTATACCTCAGCTTTGTTGTTCAGTTTGTCCGAATGGCGAAGAGTGGCATTGTATCTCCGTCAACCTTATCTGGTATTCGCGGCACAGCAAGGCAATTGGTTTTCTGAGACAGTGCCATTCGGCGTGCCTTGCCTGATTTGCTACTTGGTGGCTTTGAGTGCCATCCGCACTGTGAGTATCGTTGGCTTCAATTATGCATTACTAAGCATTGTGTGATGTGCGAGTCGATTACATTCCATAATTTATTCTAGTACTAGGAGCTTTGTGTGCTTCTGTGATCTTTGATCATTGCTCAATTCACTGTGTTCCTTTTCAGTTTATGTTATACATTGCTGTTAATTGATATCTTTAGTAGAAGGATCAATTTCATTCTGTCCAGTGAATTCAGACTTGATGAATTGACTTAATTGACTAATTAGACATGCAAGATTTTATTTGAGCTCAAGACCTAATTTATTTTAGAGAATTGTTATATTTAATTTGTGATATTAAGATTGGCCCAAGTGGCGAGGAGGCCAAGATTTATCTTGAGCAGTCCGACATCTGAGAGCAATAAAAAATCAATTAAATCTGAGCATTATGCTGATTTTAATTGTTCCCATGTTCTATGTTTTGAGTATATTATCCTGTTTAAATCACATGGAAGATTTACATGTTTATATGTTAATTTTGTCATTGAAATACTGCTGGAAATATGCTTTAATTATAATTAATGTTGTTGGAATTAATTCTAAATATTTGCTAAAACCGCTAATTTTACAACAACTAGAATCCCAATTCTATTAGGATTCAGAATCCTTGTAATACACATCTTCAAATCCTAATAGGTTAGGATACGAGTCACCTCTCAACAATTACCATACAATTTGCTTATGCAGTTTCATAAGGCGAAGACTTGGAAAGTCCTAGCAGGAAATACTATCATTTATTTATGGGGGCGACTAGCGCCCGGACGTACAATAGGAGGCTTCCCATCGTACGCTCTTCTCCACCATCGGATCTGGCTTAAATGATTAATCTCGGCCATCTGATCTGGCACAACAAAAGTCGGTGAGACGCAACAATTATTTAGTAAGCCTGCAACAAATCCCCATCCAATGCACCAAAAATATTGTGTTACAACACTGCAACAACATTCACTCTCAGGACAGCAACATTCATAGCAAATCGCAACAACAATTACTAGAGCTTGCAACACAATCTCATTTCGTTTCACCATTCCATGGCAAACAAGATGTTGCAATACAACAATACAAGAAACCAATTCCAACAAAAACAAAAGATTGTTGCAACCCTGTACCGAGTCACCAGAGGACAGAGGAATCATGGTAGTCGAGAATATAGGAAGAAGAAAGAAGGGGAGGAGTTGTGTTGGGCCTTGGTGGGAGGAGGTGAGCGGACACACGTGCGCGGTAAGACGTTTGATTTTAGTCATGAGAGAGAAAGAAGCTTAGAAGGATGTGTGGATTGTGGAGAAGAAACATGAGAAGATAAGACCGAACGTCTGAACTAGTAGTGGAGAATGCATATATGGTGAGGGAGTGCAGAACATTTAGATTGCTAGAGCAAGATATCCGATTGTTTTCCTTTGCATCGGACGCACGGAGCATAGCATGGACCTTTATTTATAGCAGCGCTTTTCTTTAGTACCCTTCGAAATTTATCCATCGTCGCGAGAACACCGTGCATATATATTCAAGTAATCGGTAGTGATTAGCTAACCTAGCTAGCTTTTCCTTGTGGTTTTGGTTTAATCTCTTTGACCACATACATCTGCCGAACTCGGCATCATCCGTTCATTCCGGTTAGAGGTGGGAATTGGGCGTGCCGTCTTAAACGCCCGCGAATATCGTGCCGAACGCATCGTCTGCGTCTCGGCTCGGCCCGATCATCCGCCGTGCCGTGCCGTGTAAGCCCACCTCGTATTCGGCCAGCCGAGCACGCCCAAAGCCCGTCGTCTTGGGGGTCGTCTGCGTCCGACCAAGCCCAGCCCTAAGTAACTATTGGCGGCGGCGGCGATGGCGGCGGCGACCGCCATCTTCATTCCTCTCGGCAGTGCGTGCCGTCTCATTAAAAACCTAGTTAAAATTGAATTAATTGCGTAAAAACATGGGCACGAAAATATTTGGGGAAAAAGTGAAATTTTCTTGATATTTTACGAGATACAATATTCTTGCCTCGTTAAAAACCTTACGCCCCAGAGTGGGGTTCCCCAAGTAAGGAAAAGAGTACAGTAATAACATGTGTACATACTAACTACTCATTAATGTCGAGATCGTTCATGCGTTCGAGGTCAGCGTACGCCTGCACGATCTCAAGATCCTCCAGTTGGTGTTGTTGCCGCTCTTTAGCCAATTCCCAATCCTTGGCGCATGTGATTGCCTCCACCATCTTAGGCGTGAGGATGATCTTCTTTCTTCAATTATTCTCCTGCCATCTTTGAGCGTTATACGAAGATACACTAGACACCGGCACCAACAAAACATCCCGTGCGAAATGTGATAGCACAGGAAATATCCGCTTGTTGTTCTTCCACCACTCGAGCAAGTTTATTTTTCCATTGGAAAGATCAGGATCGATGTTTGCAAAATCATGCTCCAGGTAATGGTTTAGCTCTGAGACAGAATTCCACGAGGGGGCTGCCTGAGGCTGAGAGGACGAAGAACTTGACTTGCCCTTTAGCTTCTTCCACAAGTGGGATGTCAAGCTTTTCTTTCCTTGTTGCGTCTGCTGTTCGGTCTCTGATCTCGCGCTGTTGCCGAACTTATCATGATACATGCGGAAAACACGAAAAAGCTCCTCTTTGACGTGTGCAAAAGCTTCCGAGTAATCAAGACCAAGGCATTCACCTATTCCTCCATATCCATCTCGCAAACACAGCAACTTTTTCAGAGGATCGAAAATAATAGCAAAGCAATACACATGTGAAATAGAACTAAAATATTTAATAAACTTTTCTTCCATTAGTGCAACAAACATGACTTAAAATGGGATCCTTCCTAGATTTGGCAATATTATGCGCAATTAACCAAATATATTCTATAACTAAGCAAGAGGTAGGGTAATAAATACCGGATAACATCTTTGTTGCTCTATAAAAGGTTGTAAAAGCGTCGAAAATGACCCGTGACACCTTAATCTGAATTGGTAACTACCAATTCATTGTCTTGAGAGTTAGCATTGACAAAAGCAGATATAACATGTTCGTACCCTTGTAACTTCTTTAACATGATGTAGGTTGAGTTCCACCTCACTTTCATGTCAAGACCGAATTTTCTTGGCTCCTTCCCATTGGTGCGCGATACTCATGAACACAGGCGCCACTTGTGGGAATTTGTGAGGTAGCGAGCGGCGTCGCGGATACCATTCAAATATCCACCAATCGCTTGCATACCGTCTTGAACAACAAGGTTCAAGATATGACATCTGCATCTCGGTGGAGAACATAACCACCAATATCGTCTGCAATCTTGGGGTGAGGATGTTCATAGCGATCGTGTTATTGATCGTTATCAAGAGTGATAGGCGCAATCTTATTATCTATCTTAAAATCATTAACACGTGTAGTATCGCTCGGCAATGGCCTCTCCGGTGTGCGATTCGTTAATTGGCTTAAACCCTATGACTCTCTTGTTTAGTTTGTAATTGTCGTCTAAATAATGGGCTACAACACTAAGGTAGGCACTTCTCGGTGTGATGATGTCCAAATGTGCGAAGTTATAGCAAAAGAGAATTGAACTTGTAGGAATTGTTCTTTTAGCTCGCTAGTTCCTTATGGTGCAGTAGTAAAATATCGGATGTAGTGGTTCTCCTACTAACATGTTGGTCTTGTGGGCAAAAACGCGTTGGATCATTTTTTGAGCAGCGGCTTTCACCCATCCTAATTGGTTGATCTTCGCAACAATATATCTAGCGATTTCCTCACGCGGCGGCGGGTTGTATACCCAAGTACTTACAGAGCCATCGGCCTCGAAGTTTAGTTGCGTTTGTACTCCTCCCTCGGCTCTGCGCCCGATCTTACATAAGCATGCCTTGTAGTGCGGTTCAAGTGCCTGTCCTGCGGTTTGTCTGCGAGATAATTTAGCTTGGCAATAATTACATGTTGCGATATCTACCGTTTGGTAGTCATGGATTTCTTGGCTCCAGGTCATGTGCTTCCAGCAATTCGCCCTTCGTCCAGACCCGCCAATGTTGCCTTCTGTGGACGCGGGGGAGAACTCTGGAGTCCCCATTGGCTTCCGGACCGCCCTGGTACTCCTCGTAGCCCTCCGTGCCGTCCATATAGCGGTCATCCATGCCGTAGTCTCCCATACTTGGCGAGAGCCGACGAGCATCAGCGGGAGTCGGGCCGGAGGAGGACTAGGGGAGCGGCAGCGAGCTTACACTAAGTCGCCTGCTTGTCCTTTTAGTGCTCGACTCCTCGGTAGCATACCGCTCGGGAGCTCCTTGGTGCTCAGACTCCTTGGCGACATAATGGATGGAGAATAAATAGGGAGAGTAGATGGTCATTGAAGAAATGAGGAGAGTAAATGAATGATGAAGAAGTGAGTGAAATGAGAATGGATGAATCAATGAGAAATGAGATTCGTTTTATAGCCACGGTCATGTGATGAGAGCCGTTGCTAATGACCCGTTATCAAATCACTTTTATGTCGTATCATGTCTATCTGTGCTTGCCGTTGCTTCTCTGTTTGCCGTTGTCTTTGCTTTTCCTGGATTCCCTCTGTCTCTCTCTCGATTCGAAAGAAAGCAAAACATCCGTCCTCTCCTCGACAAAGCATCGTCCTCTCTTGATTCTCACCGTTGGAGAAAGTAAAAGCGGCGGTCACCATTCACGCATTCACCAATGAGGAGATTCCCTCTCTCTCTCTCTCTCTCTCTCTCTCTCTCTCTCTCTCTGGTTTCTAGCTCGGTTCATCCCCAATCCCCATTTGCTCCCAACAATGGACCGTGCCCAAGCCTCCCTCCCCCAGCCGCCCTCCGCCCGGCCCGTCCTCCTCTCTCCCCATGCCCCCCTTGGCCTCCTCTCCCCATCGCCCCATGGCCCCGGCCCCTCACCTGAGCCCTCTCTCCCAGCTCCTCCCTCTCCCCATAGCCCAAACTCATTGCCATCCCAGCCTCCCTTCTCCCCACCGCTCCATCGCCCGGCCTCACTGACCCTCTCAGTGCCTCTCTCTCCTGCCGCCCAAGCTCACGCCGCCGCCGCCATGCCCCGCCCCTTCTCCCCACCGCCTCCACCGGCCTCGCTCTACCTCCCGCATGCCGGCCTTGCTCCACTGCTCCGCCTCATGTGCTTGCGGCAGGTCATCGCTTAAGCGGCGTCATGGCAGGCGGCATCTCGAAGACGCTAAGCGGCGAAGCAGCAAAGTGGCGTGGAAGCGCGAAGCGGCTGCTGTGTGGCGTCGGCGTGAGCTTCGAGCGTCTTGCGGCGTCTTGCGTCGTCGTCTTCTTGGCGGCAAAACGCCGCCCAACTCCGTCTTGCGTCTTGCGTCTGCCCGTCGTGCTCCGTCCTCGAGGCAGTACGCGCCGGCCGTTCGTCGTCCGTCTTGCGGCAACCCGCCACGTGGCGTCGTGCGTCTGCGATGTCTGAACGTCCGTGCGCTTACGGCCGAACCTCGTCTTGAAACCGGAAAAGCCCGGCCCGAGTCCCACCTCTAATTCCGGTCCCACCCGATCGATCGCTCTCGGTAACGCGTACACATGGAAATTATCTGTGACATGGGGCTAGTGAGACTTCGACGTCGAGTCGACGGCCCTCGCGCGCCCCCATTCCCACGAATTTATTAATGGGATGGTGCGGATTGACGTTTGTCTCGAGTGTCTCGATGCCATTGGATTGGGAGATGGATAATGGAAAGACGACGAGAGGGAACCTTGTACTCGAACTCTACATACTGGTTCGGATTTTAAAAAAATCAAAGTCGATATTAATAGCTACAATATGCATCAAAACTCAGTTTTGAGATTTGAATAGCTACCAGATGAGCGCTCTTGAATTTGTCACCAGAAGGATATTTTCCAACACAAAGTAACGAAGAAAATGCTCCACATTTCAACAGGTCAGATTAGATTTGAGGACTACCAAATTTTGAAGAGCATTTTACGGCCGGTGCATCAAAAACAGCAGGCTAAAACGTTGCAATGTTACACAGTAGGGGAAAGGATGGTGAAACAAAAATCAAGATTGTTGTACTCCAGCGCAGGCCAATCAATTCAATTCAAACCCCACGAGCCTTTTGCTTCTCAGCGGTGTTGATGTATGGCCGTAGCACAAACTCGTTGTGTGCTTCGCTTTGGTCCACGGTTCCTCGTTTGATCTGCCCGACAAATAGTAAGGAATTCGATGCTGTAAGCATAACAAGGCCAATAGAAAAGCTACAAGCAGTGTGATAATAATAATGGCTCGATGGAAGCCTTTCTTCACCTGGTGAAGTCGCAACTCAAAACCGGGGCCAACCTCCTTCAGGTCAATAGACTTTGGGCCGCCATGTTTCTCGTAGACGTGATGCCCTCCATAACATATCATCAGAACCACAAAGTGTCAAATCAGGGTGTGTTTACGAAATGACATCATATTTTATCAACAACCAGGCTCGATCAGCTAGCTGTGTTTTATACCTAGTATTTACCTATGGAAGGAACTATTGACTTCAACAAAATACCAAAAAGGATGATAAACACAGTGAGATTCACCCCTGAAAGATATGTAGTCGTCTCTATTAGCAAAAGTGATTATTCGCTTTGAGTCTAGCTTTGGAGCAGGAAAGAGATGCTTGATTATATTCGCAGTCCTTTCACCAGTCTGCAATAATTGAAGCTAATCAAACAGTTGAGGTGATGCACAGAGACAACACGCATTGCTCCACAAAGTACAAATTGAAAGATAGCAAAGACAGTTCAATGCATGTGTTGAAAAACAAGCTACTTTCCAGAGGAACTCTTACCGAGAGTTTTGATCTATTTCAATCTAAATTGCTAAGGCAACCAGGACAAGGAATCCCTTGAGGAAGATAAACTGATAATATATCCAGTATTGCCTGTAGCCAAATTTAATTTCTATAGGCTCTATCAGGCAGAGAGTTATCTGACATAATTAAAAGTGTCAAACCAAATACAACAGCATAAATCACTAAAGATGGACTCCCAGCTAAATCAAGCAAAAGTAAAAGTGGAGGCGCTCAGTTTAGTAGTTTTGAATGGATTGGTATGTCTTCGTAGTGGAAAGGACATCTCAGGGTAACGAGGAAAACATCGCCGCAGCCTCCAAATTTCAATGATTTAAATGAGAAACAGCAAGGAACTAAACAAACGGATGAAAGAAAGAAAGAGGAAAAGATTAAAGTGTAACAAAAGAAAGACTAAACAAGTACAGGTGGAGGCTCTCAGTCTTAGTTTTGAATGGATTGAAATGTCTTTCATAGCTGAAACAACTCTCAGGTTAACGAGAAAGACATCATCGCAACCTCCAACTTTGTAACACAGGTATGCACATGCTAGGATGCAAGGCACCAAAAGAGAAAAAAAGAGAGGAAAAGATTAATACAAAGATGTGGTACACCCTCATCCTGCAACATCCTAGCATAATACTAAAGCTGCTCAGTTTTATATTTTTGAATGGATAGATATTGTCCTCATAGTAGTCTCAGGTTAACAAGAAGACCATCATTGCAGCCACCAAAAATAATATGCATACTAATTGCATTGTGAGCACTTCTGCGCACAACATACTATGACATTAGCAGCAAAATATATCGGATGGAAACAACAGAGAAAAAGCATAGCACAGCATACTCCAGAGGAAACTAAACAAATGTGTACAACAACAGCAGCAGAAGTCAATGGAACTGGAGGCGCTCAGCATTTTATGATGCAAATAAACATCATATCATCATCATTTGTAGCAATATCCGCTTAACAAGAAGCTGTTATTGCCAATACTCTCTTGGGCACTTGAGAGTATGTATGTGTGTGCGCATGCATGTGTGAAGCGATATAACGCCTCCCACAGAAACCATGGATGGACAAGAGAAGAGGAGAGAGAGAAAGAGAGAGAGAGAGAGAGAGAGGCAATCCTTGTGAAAGTACTCAGATTAGAAAAAATCATCACAGCAGCCTCCAGTTCCACTGTGTGTGCGCATGCATCACAGATGCACGTGTGAACAGACTTACTGTTAACTAGCAGAACAGGTGAAATCGGATCAAGAAACAAAAAAGAACATCATTGTAGCCACCCAAACTTTTTATTAAAAAAAGATACAGGTAAGCCCTCATTTCAGTATGTATGCTAGTTCGATTTTTCAAACACATAACTACTATCCAAGCACACAAGGTGGGGTACTTACAATGACAATATAGATAAAGCATGAGAGCAAGGTTATTAACTGTTTACATGAAATGAACAGGTACTATATTTACAACAAAGCAACTGAAAAGATTCAAGTATGGAGTACCTCGGTTGTGAAGTTATCCAGTATCAAATGGGGGTAAGCTTCTGACATTTTGCCCATGGCCTTCCTATCTTCGATATCATGACGTGTCACCTGCCCAATAATGAAACCTCAAGTTACCACCAAGTATGGCCTCCCATGTTGTACACAGTATCAGCTCAGCATGTATAAAACAGACAGACAAGCTTACCACATTGAGTAACCCAAACTATGCAGTTGGACCAAATGGTAGATGGCAGACAATCAAACCATCGGGCTGACCACGATGTTCATGCACCAAAATAAGATCAGTGATCTCATGTGAGCTGCAGGACTCAACAATTTCTGATACGACCTGCCAAAAAGAAACTCAAGATCAATAAGAACCACAAGAGCTAAGTTCACAAATGGTAGCAGTGAATTTCATGGTGCTAGCAAATACATTTGCATTTTGCTCACTTTTTAATCGCCAAAACATTGTGGGGATGTATATTGCTGCCGTATTATACCTGACCACCACGGTTCATCCTTTGTGAGTTGGGAAACACAACTTTCAGTTCCTACCAAATGAACACGAAAGGTCGGTTAGCTCCATGCAAGGCACCATTTCAACTTGCGAAGACATCTTTAGATTCACAGTGTGAAAAACAGACCTTGACAAACTGAGTCAAGGGCACGCTCGGGTTGCGAGATGTGGTCAAGAGGATCTTGGGTTCACGGAGGGCGGCGCCGGCGTACTCATCGTCAATGACGTTCTTCGGAACTGCACCAATCCACCAATCATAACAGCAAAAATAATAAGGCCACAGCAAGAACCAAAGGGGGTAAGAAATGAAGGGGAAGGGATCAGACGGGGACCTGCCCTGCCCTGGCCGTCTAGGTCGATCTCGCGGCGCAGGGCGAGCTCCTCGTTGCGGAGCTCAGTGGGGATGGGCTTGCCCTCCTCGAGCGCCTCCCGCACGCGGCGCTTCTTCTCGTAGTGCTGCCGCTCCTTCCCCTCGAGGCTCTTCCGGTACAGGTACTCCCGCCGCAGCCGCGTGTTCCGCCGCAGCATCTCCCCTCCCACCAAACCCCGCAGAACCCTAGGCGCTTGATCCGGACGAAGGCGATAAACCCTAGTGGCTAGCAAGCAACAGACTAACAGTTGAAATTAAAATCACCAGCAGTACAGAACCATTCATACATATTCTTCACGCAACAATATGACTAGATCTACAGTTCACTCCAGGCGAGTAACATCTACCAAGAAACACGCTGGATCTACAGAACTAGCACTACGGGGAACTCATGCGAATGGACAAGTACGTGTTTCCTCCCAGCAGATCTCAAGCCCTCACTAATATGCCCGCCTCGATCTTAATAAAATCTACTTTTCTGACGGTAAAACTCAAAACACTTCTCTCAAGAAACCTAAACTAACAGATCAGATCTAGGTCCTAAACCCTAACAAAGCAAGCAAGCTAAATCTAGATCTAAACCGACCCATGCTAGAATGGACTCTAAAGTCGAGGAGAGAATAAGCAAGTACCTTTCCCCTCGCGCTTTCCCTTCCTCTCGGCTGCGGATCTGCGTGCGCTGCTGGGTTCGAGGGAGTCCGGGGGGATAGGATCATAGGAAGGAAGGAGTGGGAAGGGGAGAGCGATGGGTGCGGCCCCTCGAGACCTCGGGGTGGGAAGGTGCGCACCGATCAGATCTACATTGATCATGTCGGATGATCGGAACACATGCTATCAGGGCCTAAGAAATACACCGACCGCCAAAAACCACTAGAAGATCACCTGCGCCACTTTGCGCGAAGTGGCGCGGGCACGAACGCGTGTGGCTACGGGCCTTACCGGACGCGCGTCGATCGAGAAGGCGAGCGAAGCAACCAGAGGCAAAACGCGTGATGCGCTGGAACGGATTGGGCAGCGCGGAAACACCAGCGCGCGATAGGCGGGCGGCGTCCTCCGGACAGCGTGGCGCGCTCTCCACGAGTCGTGGACCATTGTATGAATTACTTTTAGTGTTGTTTATAGGTGATATAAAAAGTTATTATAGATAGTAATTATCTATACTATTGTATATGTCCTAACTCTATTCAAGAGCCAGAGGAACCAAAACTACAACAGAAAGGATCAATCGCTAGAGTTAGAGCTCAACAACTTCATCAGACGGTGAACTTATTCTTAGATGAGTTAATCATGACATAACCGACCATGTTCTGCTACCTCATATTTCTTGCTTGCTATTACTCACGTACGAGTAAGGAGACCATCTGCTAGTTGACCAAGGGGTGATAAAGGCATGGGATGTTCTGTACTTCAAGTTCTCAGCATGACTTATATCAATGTGGACACTTTCAGCATGCATGGCATACACTGCTGGAAAGCTTAGTCTATTTTCAAACGCAACAAACAGAGCATGATTCGGAGTTGTATGCTAAAATTTATGAATGTTTTAATGCATGATGTCCAGCAAGTAAAGTGATGCGTGAGACTTGGCCGTACCAACATTTCGTATCAAGTACTCACGGGGGCACTATAGCCGAGCGAACACATCGACACAGCGTCGAACAGTACAACCGCATGCGTTAGCATTGAATGGCTCGGCATGGAGGCCTGACCGCGGCGGTACGGTCGAGGACAGCAGACGCACGAACAGCACGAAGCGAAGGAAGTCACCGAGAAGTGGTCCCGGCTCACGTCTGGCCCGGCATCAGAGGATATAAACGGGCGGAGCAAGCGATGGGCAGCATGGCTACCGTGGCTCTGAGCAGGCGCACGAAAACTGTGACCTCTAGAGGACAGGGCAAGCAGGCCGGCGCTGCGTCCGAGGAGAAGCAAACGCACGCACGACACGGACCGACGCTTCGCGAGGCACTGAGCAGATCCGACGGCGAGAAGAGGACGCAGCACGATCGAACGTGCGACGACGCACACGCATCGGTCTCTGGAGCGACGTGGCGGAGGACGCAGGTCCAACCGCACGTTCCGAGCGACGTGTCCCGCGCGTGCGGCGAAAACTGAAAGCAACACGATCGAACGGGCGACAGTCGCACGGCGACGAGCGCGGCCGGCCGCGATCAAACGGACGGGGTTTTGCTGCCGACGTAGATAGCGTCGGGTGCGGCCCTTTTCACCGGCTGTTAACTATGGTAACTAGAAACCACACGTGCCATTGCCATACGAAATTGAAAATGTACGATTGTCATCGGGTCAAAGAAATTCGTACATGAAAATTATCAAAAACAGACTGCATGCAACATCAGAAACCGTAATAGATGAACAGGAACATTATAAAAGAATATAGAGCAGCTGCGTAGTAGGAGATTCAAATATTTGCATCACTAGAGAACACTAAATAAATAAAAACATATTAAGAATTGCACGAAATGAAATACAAGATAAATAACATAATTTTCCATGTTCAGCTATGTATGGTCAAACTTGAAATTTATCTTTTGTTCCTAAAGACACATGTGAAGACATAAAGTGCCAACTCTCTATAATAAACCTTTTGTTGTTTGTCTAACCGGATATGTACAGTAAAGTTTGGAATCAAAATGTAAACACAAGGTCATACTCCCATATCACTTACATTGGAAACTTTCACTGATGTGTGGATACTTCTCGGCTGTGGAAGTGCTAAATAAAGATTTTTCTTGTAGCTCCATATTATAAGCGACCAATGGCCTTGCAGAGATCTCAGGAAGTGGACCAAAGATATCACTCCCGGTGGGCTCCTTGCTCTTTGCTTCAGAAAGCTGCCTATCGATTTTAGCTTCAGCATCACTCTCCAGTGTACCACTAAGCTGCTCGCTATTTAGCCACCTCAGGCAATGAAGATGGCTTCTTTGGAGAAACACTTCCGTCAGTACTACATGAGATCTTACTTATTTCAGATACAGTTTGCTGTCATGAAAAGGTTCATCAGTGAATTATATTGTTGGAAGAAATCAAATATTGAGCTTTGGATTAATCACCCAAAAAAAAACTTGAGAGACGTCAAGGGTTACAAACATAAACACAATAAAAATATTCTTGCAAAATATGCTTATTTTCAAGTCTTAAACCAAATAGCAGTTTTTCTTAATAGAAAAAGTATGAGATGTGTATTAACTCTGAACTATGTCCATCAACATATACTATAATACTAATACCACCACAATAATACTAATACCACCAAAGCCACCACAATAATACCAAGTGGAGGAAGACATACTCAATAAAAAGCGGGGACCGTGACATGTTTATAAACAGGAAAAGCACCTGATACATCTTCACAAAAGTTTTGTTAGCAGGATTTCAAGCCTCTGAATCACCATTTTCATTATTTTCAGCAAATATCCCACTCCCAGTCATTTCGTTCAACTTTGAGCCCAAGCAAAATTTCCTTTCACTATAATAGATCAACAAGGTTAGAGTTCAATGTATTCTATCTTAAAATAAGTATGGAGATGAGAAATATAGTGATGAAAAATGGTATTGGTGTAATATGGTAGGTAGGCCTTCTCTGAAATAAATAGGGAGTGAACAAAGGAACCCTTACCCATACTAAAGTAATTCCAAAATCCTCCTCGGAATGTGTGTTAACCCTCCTGAACAAACTTTAAAAATGATTAAACTCACAACATATTCAGATTTCAGTCTCTACATGTCACTCCAAAGTGATGATCCATAGAAACTTTTACTTTAGTAATCAAAATAATTGGCTACAAACAGTAGCAACAGAAAGATATGTCTTACCACATTGAGGGAGTCACAACTTGATACACGGTGAAAAGCGTGCAAGATCACATGGACCTTCCCGTGGAGCTCGTATTCTCATGATGATATGCCAACTGAAACAAAAAAAATCCATCTAAATTGAGTGTTTTCTTTCATACGCAGAGGGGGGGAGGGGGGACACATTTTAGTCATGCTTTAAACTGAGTGGAAAAACAATTGGAAAAGACCAGACAATACTTCATTGAAATGAGATATATGACCGAACTACTGTGCTGAATTGTACACTTTAATAAGAATAGAGAGGACATATATAACCTCTTTCCTTTCAGAAGCATGATATGGACAAAAACAAAGCTAACATTATCTTTCTATGTGAGACAGTACCTATCAATGTTCATTTCTCTTGCTCTTTAACTTACTCAAGGAACGATTTCACCGCCTCTTGGTCAGTAGAAGGATTCTTCTTTCCCTGCGGTCAAGTCGAAATTGTTATGAAAACTTAATTCCTTGGTCAATTAAGAAGCAAGGTACACAAAATCATGTCTTGCACGGTATGCAAAACAGCTAAAAATAACATGACCAAGGACACAGTTAAATTACATACAAACAAAACATCATAATAGCAAGTTATTTCCAAATTCCAAAATCTTCGAATCCAAAATGAAAAGTTATGTTCCTTTACTACATAAACTGTAAACACTAAAGAATAGAATTAATCAAACTAAATGTAAGCTCATCATTTCATTTTTTTTTGTTAGAATGAAATGATGTGCTTACAAGTAATATAAATCCTAAGCAGCATCCAGTGGCATTTGAAGCACTAGTTGCCCATTAGACCATAGTTTCTTCAACTGCATGTATAACAGAAAATGAAATGATGTGCTTACATTTAGTTTGATTATTTGTATTTAATAACCTAAGGTCTTGCTTGTGTTGTTTTTCTTACAGACAAAATTTGATTTCTATCACATGTAATGACCTTATGTCTCTTAAGTCTTAATAGTTTGGTATTGCCAAGATACATGAATTTCAATTATTAGTTTCCTTTTGTCAGTGGAATCATTTCGAAGATTCACAATGAAAACTGATAATTGGAATATGACAATTTTATAATCTGAACGGAATTTGGATCTTTGAAATAACTAAGCTTTACGTGTTATTTATGTTAGGTTGTTTTAGTCGATCCTTTTTCCATATCTTTGTGTGGTATACGCCTATATATACTTTTGTGTGGCGAGAACTACTTTAGCCGTTCAAATTGGCATGCCTGAAAAACCACTGCTAATAAAGAAGCTAAAGATATGAAAGCACACATTGCAATTGAGATATGCAAAAGATCAACAAGCCATGTAAGCAAAAATAAAGGAAACTTACCAGCAGAGTGTTGAAATGTGAAAATCTTTTGAACAAACCCCTGAGGAGACAACACTTCATGGAGCACATCGATCGTTATAGGATATGTCATGTTGTGAATGAATACCAAGAGGATCCCATTAGGCTGAGATTCTTAAAAGAATGAAATGCAATATGAAGAAAAAAGTGCAGTGGAAATGTAGCGTACCATGACAGAGATAATTTGCACAATTCAATCCACAGCAGCACGAACACAACACGGACCTGATCAGACCTCCTGCCCTGAGAAGTTTAGTCATTTCATTTCCAGTCAGTTCCTGTTACAAAGAAAACTAGAGGTAAAAGATTGGGAAGGAGATGAAAGGGAACAAAGCATAGGGACCGTGACATCGACGGCGGGGGAGGCTGTGGATGGGAGGTCTCGTCGAAGAAGGAGGTGGAAGGGGGATATGGTGGGCAGTGTGGGCCTGGAGGCAGTGGCGAGAGGGGTGTGATTCATTGTTCGAGTCGGATTCGTCAGCTGAGGAGGAGGAAGGGAGGGAGGCCACTAGCAGTTGCGCAGATGAAGGGGTCGAGCCTGTGGTGGCAGAGCTCATGGTGGCGCGAGCGGAGGACATTGGTGACGTCCTCAGAGGAGGAGCCCTAGGGATGGCGAGGCTAGATTTGAGGGGGCGGAGGTACAACTCGATAACGCCGAGGGAGGAGGAGGAAGATGAGGACGAGGAAGCGAGGGAGGATACTGGCGGTCGGCGCAGGCAAAGAGGCTGAGTTTGTGGTTGTGGAGATTGCGGTGGCGCGTGCGGACTGCGAAGGACAATGGCAAGTGGCGACGCTCTCTGCGGAGGATGGGAGGAGCGAGGCTGCATATGAGGAGAGGCCGAATAATCAAGAGAGAAACCACGTGTGGCAACACGTGGCGGCGAAGAGCTCATGAGCCAGCGGCCAAAGACGTTGAGCGAAACCTCATATCCGATCGGAGGGCACAAATTGAGAGAAGCAGCATCCAACGGCTAGGAAAAAAGCCCCCATTTATATAGAAGGATGTTACAGATATAAACTGGTTGAGTACATTCAGGGCATGTTTGGGTGACGTAGTTTCCAAAAACCATGGTATTCAGAACTGTAGTTTTGTAATTGTTATTCCCTAATGGCCCTGCGCGCTCCTTGGCGCACGGCAAAAGACAATTTCTGGAGATGAGGCTAAATACATGGATGCTAATGCAAATGGGATAAGGATGGGTATAAATAGTCATAAAAAACGCATAGAGATTCAACACATTATTGACATACTCAATAGGTACACCATATCGGCCATACTGTATATGCTTGCTAATATAGAAAAGGGAGCAATTGTAGACAAAGTGACAAAGAGGAAAAGATGAAGAGCGCGGCTATATGAAGCACGGTAAAGATAAACAGGAAACACATGAGCAATTGTAGACAGAGTGACAGAGAGGAAAATATACTTGAGATGTTGTTCTGTTTCGGTTGTGCGTAGGTGTTGTGGAGAAGGTAATGTTTGCTTTGGGGACTACGCATGCACAAAGGCACGCTAGATTAGAAGGCGAAAATAGTGAATTTAATTTGGGTTACCAGACGAATAAAATAACAACCAACTGTCATGAATAGTGCCTCTGCGAAACTATGTAGAGGTCTACATAATGCATGAACTGAGAAGCATATTGTATTATGGTCAGATCATTATTACAACTGTTTTACCAGCTGAGCCTAAAGCAGCATGAATTTAGCTTACACACGAACTGTAAAAATGGAAGGTGGTACAAACCACATAACACTCTAAAACTAAATGCAGCCTGAGCATTTCAATATGTAAAACACAGTATTCAGTTAGATAAAATCTAATCTGAAACTCTAGACTATTATCCTACAGTAGACCAACAATAATGGTTTCAATTATTTGAATCTCATATTTGCAAAAAAACGATGCACCTAAAATCAGTCTGAAATCGTCTGTATTTTTAGCATTCGTGTAATAGCTATACAACCTAAGTTGAATCTACATAAAAGCAGAAAACCAATATTGCCTTGTCGAGCAACATCTCAAATTTTGGTAATAAGAACCAACAAAGCATATGTTAATGAAAGGTAACAGGATTAAAAACCATCTGTTAAGAGTTTATGAAATAGCACTACAGAATAGCTAAGAAGGAAATACCTCTGGAGTAAAAGATGCCTAATGAATATTTCCCTCTGGCCTTAGATGTCGAAAAGACCACCGGAGGGAATGACTGTCACAATGTATGACAGAACGACCATCTTACAACCAAACATATATGATAGAACATGAATTGGAGCCGCCTGCGCCCATCCCCCCTCCCCTACCACAAAGATAGAAAAGAGTAAAACGATGTTCGGACGACATGCCAATACATGTGGTAATAAAATACTGTAAGCAACTGAATGGCAATAGAACAACCACTATATCAAACGATAAGCATATGGGGACAAGTGAAATGACCTATGGCGACATAAGCACAGGTACAATAAAAGCAGGAAAGGTAGAACTAAAGGGCAGCTTACACCGTTGGAGGTAGAGCTAGCGAAGCAGGAGAAGCACGGCCATACAAAGGAACTGAGAAGACAATAAAACAACCTTTAGTGAGAACAACAACAAAAAGAAGTCAGGACAATTCCATGGTTGTGCGCCCAACAACAGAAAGAAGAGAGCACAACAAAGGAAACCATCCATGAAGAACGAAGCAGGCAACACATCGAAGACAACAAAGACAGAAGAAGCAATCTAAAAATGAAGAACGTGAACACAAGTATATGCAAAAGAGAAGAAAGAAGTGAGAGGAAGAAAACAATGGCCAAAAGAAAAAACAATTAGAGAAGAGCATAGTGGAACCATCCATAGGGTCAGCGAACCAAGAAGACCAACATGTGGAAAAGTCGAGGCGAACAACACACACAAGGCCGATAATGGGCTTGTAGGAATAGAGGACGCATCAAAAGGAATCAAAGAGAAAGACAGCCGGCATAGACCCAGGTGAACAGGAAAAGGGTAACGACGATGGTGAAAGGGAAGCACAAACGGGAAACCAACGAACGCAAAGAAAGCGAAGAGAAAAACCAGAGAAGACAAGATGGTACATTATTTCTTTTTTGCTCTGTTGAGTTAGTTTAGCTTCTATTGTGATGGTATGACAACCTGTCTTTCCCGCTTATAGGCAAGAAGACACATGCAGAAAGCATAGCTGAACGTGACTTCCTTCGAACAGAGGGAGATCCTGCAGCTGTTGGCTACACAATCAATGAGGCAGTGACACTTACCAGGAGCATGGTTTGCTCTATATAACTAAACTAGATGGCGGATGGACAAAAATTATATAGAATTTGGCTATCTTCAGTTCCATATTTTTAGCAATATGGACATTTGCGCGCGCACACACACACACATATATGGATTTCCGTTTTTGAGGCCATCACATCTTGCATAATTGATTGTGTAGTGCATGCTTTATCGAATTTTATCCAAGTATGGGTAGTTCTTGCTAGATTTGCAATTTCAAGATCTGCATGACGCTAAATTCATTACACATCCAGTTGGATAGTTGAATTTTACTTTAATTGCATTGAATTTTACTTTAATTGCATTATGTATGTTGCATGCATTTGTCACAACATGAGACACTAAATGTGCTAGGTGATGCTATTCGGTAAATTGGTTTCTCCAGAATCGCTAGCTACTAAACTAGTAATTATAATAATCGGTAAATGATGTAGACCAAGTTCAAGATACTAGCCTGTTGTATTTTGGTTGGTTGGGGTGGGTGTTTGGGAAGGGTGGTAAGTGTCATCCGCTTCATTGAATTCACAAACCTTAGATTACGAAGAACCCCTTCATACTTTTTATATCATTTTATAAAGTGTGACTCACACATCTAGCAAGCTCTAGAAATACAATGTAATTCAGATTTATTGTTTTAATTATAGGTTCCTAGGCAGCGCGTACTTGCACTGCGGCTTCTTTCTTCTATTCTAAATAGTGTTGTACATAACCTGCATAAGATGGATCTAATTGATAATGTGAAAGAAACGAATTGTGCTAACAAGGTTGATGATTGACAAGCAATTTGGGCATATGCCCTTGGGCCTGAACCAAAGTTGGTTCTCTCTCTAAGGTAAAATATTATTTTCTGAACTAATAAGTTTAATTTGGATTTTCTTATTGCCATACAATAGTCTCTTAGTTTATCATAGTGAAGAGAGCCACTGAACTGAAATATACTAGACAATTCTACCAATTATAGCCATGCAAACTTACCATGAACCTCGTAGATATGCTTAGTTCCCTTAGCTTGATATTTTAAATGGCTGCATCTATGATTGAAAATGCACGCTTCAATGATTGGGCGTCTTAGTTCGTCATGTTAGAGGGTGAGCATTAATAGTTCAAGGTCATCTCATCCATTAGTTATCAATTATCACTTGTAAGAAGATGTTAACATATATCCCCTAACCTTACTATATTTTTTCTTCTCTTGTATCTGCCTTTTCCTCTTAAGGGTTTTATTGGTAAAGTTATATACTAAAAGGGCTATGACATACCTAGTTGCTGTCTGGGGTTTTATATTATTTTTTTGGAGGGTGGGAACTATCGGTTAGTGCAGTCATCTTAAGGCTCACAACCCACAAGTCACAGGTTCAAATCCCGGAAAATCATATTGGAAAATCCTCACAAATAACAGTTAGCAAATGTAGCATCTAAATGTTTTGCACTGTATTTCTGTATGTCAAAGGCACCAATTTGAGACCTTGTTATGCCTTATGTTTTTCTTTCATATTATTTATTCTCTTTTTTGTCACTAACTGAAGCATTTGCAGGATGGCATTGGATGATAACCATGATTCTGTAGTTTTGACTTGTGCTAAAGTTATTAATGTTATGCTGACCTACGACATGAATGAGACATATTTCAAGTTTTCAGCGGTAACTTTACTTTTTATTGTCTAGTCTACTTTCATTGCTCATTTGAGTCTTATTTGGTTGATCTCTTCCCTTGCAGAAAGTAGCAGATTAGGGGAAAGATATCTGCACAGCTCTAGTTTTTCGTAGCAAACCTGACCTGGATGGAGGTTTTCTTGAAGGTTTTTTTTTGGAAATACAACACAAAACCATCCAATATACTCCCACATTATGGTGAAAACGACGAGGAAGAGGGTGATGAGAAACATACCATTCAAGATGATGTCGTTGTGTTGGGACAAGATGTTGCTGCTAGTCTTGTTAGGATGGGAATACTTGTCAGGATCCGAGGTGATTCGACAACGAAATTTGTTGATTGTAATCGATTTTGGGGGAAGAACGATAAAGCAAACCCTAGAGCTACTTTACCCTATAAGAGGCTAAGAATATTGTTCATCAATCCTGCTGCTATTACCAGAGATAGGGCTTATATACCCGTAAGTTTACATCTCGGTAACTTAGTGAATGAGTTTAACAACAGATGAATAAAAGTAGCGCAAAAGACATGACGACAACGAAATGATGTCAACAGGCTAAACAGTGATTACTGGGATCCATTCCATCTATTAGATCTTCTTTAAGTATTCTCCTTCGGTCCAGATCGACTCTAAGGTTCTAAAATGAAGTAGCCAAATTCTCTTCTGAACTTCTGAATCTTCAGACTCTCGGTTGGTGAAGGTCTGACAATACCCCCATCCAAACTTCATTCTTGTCCTCAAGGATGAAAATCTGGGAATGTCTTTCGCACAAATGAAGCGTCCTCCCAAGTAGCATCGACATTGCCCAAATTCTCTCATTGTACTTTCCACTGGACTACATGTTCATTTTCTCGGGGAATGACTCTTCTTTCCAGGACTACAACAGAACCCATTTTCACCTTTCCATTTGATCCTACCAGTGGTAATCCAGGAAGAGGAATAGCACTGTTCCCTACATGCTTCTTTAGCTGACTCACACGAAACACAGGGTGAATGTGAGCATCATCAGGTAATTGCAGCTTACAAGCCAATTTTCCAATTGTCTCCATGATTTTGAAGGGCCCATAGTATTTGGATCTAAGTTTTAGAGTTCCCCTCAACCCAAAAGCATTTTGTTTATATGGTTGCATTTTCAAGTATACGATATCTCCTATTTCAAAAGTTCTTTCAGTTCTCTTCTTGTCAGCAAAGTATATGGTTCTACTTTGAGCCTGTTTCAGATTGTCTTTGATTTTCAGCATAATTTCTTCTTTCTGTTCAATAGGAATCCGAGCCTCAGCCGAAATGTTGCATGGTATGGTTAACTCTCCAATTTGGGGTGGATGGTAGCCATATAAGGCTTGGAATGGTTAACTCTCCTATTTGGGGTGGATGGTAGCCCTCAAAGTTTTGGATATCTCTTGGAACAAATTGCTAGTGAAAATCATGTCCCTATCTGTGACTATGACCATCGGCATTCCATGCAATTTGAATATATGATCCATGAACAATTGTACAACTTGCTGAATTGAGTAGGGATGAACTAATGGAATGGAGTGGGCATATTTTGTTAGTATATCCACCACTACCAAGATGACATCCTTTCCCCTAGATTTTGGTAATCCCTCTACAAAATCCATGGATATATGTGACCATACCATGTCAGGTATCTCTAGTGGTTCCAATAAACCAGGAATGTGTGTGTTTTCAGACTTTGCCACTAGACATGTAGGGAAAACATTGATCATCTCCTCAACACTCTTATGATGTCTTGGCCAATAGAATAGTTTCTTGATCCTTTGATAGGTAGCCCTTCTTCCATAATGACCTCCGATTGCTGATGAATGAAAGTCAGTTAGTATCTTCTATCTCATGTCACCCATGCTACCCACATAAACTCGGCCATGACATCTGATGAGACCAGAGACTAGTGAGTATTCTGGAAGGTTATATGGTTGTTGTTGTAAGTCCTCGAGTAATTTTTGACTAACAACATCTCCAACATAACTAGTTTTAACATCTTGTATCCACTCAGGAAGTACAGTTAACACGACATTACAAGCTAATTCATCAGATTGTGTGCCGGTATCTCTTCTTGATAATTCATCAGCCACTAGATTTTCTCTTCCTTTCTTAGACTCTACTGTATAATCAAATTCCATAAGCTTGAGAAGAAGTTTGTGCTTAATACCTTCAGTAAGTCTTTGTGTGGTGATGTATTTAAGGTTCTATTAATCTGTCTTGATGATCAAGCTGCCACCTAGGAAATAATGCCTCCATCTCCTAAGAGCCTCAAGAATAGCCATGGCCTCTTTATCATATATAAATTGTGATGAAGCCTTTATTCCCCATTTTTTACTGAAATAGGCTATAAGTCTTCCTTCTGCATTAGTACTCCCCCAATTCCCCCTCCACATGCATCTGTTTCAATAGTAAATGGCTGAGAGAAATCAAGTAGAGCTAAGACTGGACAGTCGATCATAGTCTTTTTCAAAGTTTCAAAGGCTTTAGTATGTGATTCTTGCCATTCTCCAGCATTCTTTTTCAACAAATCAAACAATGGTTTGCATATTTGACCATATCCTTTGACAAACCTTCGGTAATATCCAGTCAATCCTAGAAATCCTCTCAGTTGGGTTGTTATGTGAGGTTTAGGCCAGTTCAGAATATCGTCAATCTTCTTAGGATTGGTGGTAACCCCTAACCCAGTGATGATGTGTCCTAGATATTCCACTTGGTTTACTACAAACACACATTTACTTTGCTTGGCTGACAAGTGATTCTCTCTGAGGATAGTGAGCATTGTATGTAGATGTTGGCCATGTTCTTCCAAGTTTTTACTATATATCAGTATGTCATCGAAAATCACAAGTATGAACTTTCTAAGATGAGGATTGAATATGTTGTTCATTAGAGCCTGAAAAGTAGCTGAGGCATTGGTTAATCCAAAAGGCATCACCAAGTATTCATAGTGACCTAAGTGTGTTTTGAATGTAGTGTTGGATATGTCTGATTCCTTTATTCTGATTTGACGGTAACCCGATCTAAGGTCCAATTTAGTGAAAACACAAGCTCCATTGAGTTCATCTAACAAGTCTTCAATGACTGGCATTGGAAATTTATTCTTGATGGTCATTGCATTTAGTTGTCGATAATCCACACACATACGCCAAGATCCATCCTTTTTTCTCACCATGACTACTCGAGAAGAGTAAGGGCTCATGCTGTTCCGGATTTCTCTATTGTCTAACAGCTAATTGATGATGTTATCCATCGCCTCTCTCTGGTAGTGTGGAGTTCTGTAGGGCCTGATATTTGGGGGTTCAGTTCCAACCTTAAGATGAATGGAATGATCACAATCCCTCACTGGTGGTAATCCTTGTGGTTCTCTGAACACATCTATGAATTCACTCAGTATTGCCCTAATGACCTCTGGAAGGTTGCTTTCCTTATGCTCTGCCTCCTCTGGTATGAATTTTGCATGTATCATGCATCCCATCACTCCCTTCTTAGCCATCTTTCCTAGTTTTGCAGAGCTGATCACACACTTATCATTTGGTTAAGTGAAATCTTTCAGCATTACTGTTCTCCCATTCTTGTGTATCGATAGATGTCTCCTCTTTAGATCTAGCATAATTAGGCTATTTTTATAAATCCAATTTGCCCCTAGAATAAGGTCATAGCTTTTTAGGGTTAGTAACCTAAATGATCCTTTCAAGTTAATGCCTTGGACCTTATAACACAATTCCTTAACTATTGAATCTATTCTTAACTCCCCACCTCCACCTACTGAAACTATCTTCTTTGTTGCTGAACTCAGTTGACATTGACTTTTGATAGCAAATTCAATGTCGATAAAAGAATTTGTACTTCCACTATTCACTAATGCTATAGCCTTCTTTCCTCTAACCATAGTAATTAGGGAAAAAGTAGCAGGTCCACCAGTTCCTTGTACTGCATGTTGAGAGAATTACATTAATTCCTCTTTGGGTTCCAAGTCATTGTCTTGTTTTAGGCTATCAGGAGCTGTGGTATAACCATCTTCAACTCCTTTGTCCTCAACTTTAGCCAACTGACTATCTTCCTTCAATAACAGTGCATGTATGGCCCTTTTTACATTGCACTTATGATTTATCGACCAGGGTTCCTGACAATACCAACAAGCCTTCTTATCTCTCTCTCCGGTGTTAGGTGTGCTTTTGCTGCCTCCATTCTTGTCCACATGGGATTGCACTGGTTTTGGGTTAGATCTGTATTGGCTATTGTTTCCTACAGAAATCTTATTCTTGTTAAAACCTCCCATTGATTGAGGTCTTTTTGCAGCAGCTGATTTCTCATAAACTCTGGAATACCAGTAAGTCTCCATTAGTCCTTGTGGCCTTTGTCCACTCACATCATGTTTGATTTCGGACCTCAGTCCTCCAATAAAGCAACTCATCATAAATGCTTCCTGAATGTATGGATGATCTCTCTTCACTAATGCCATGCATTCCTCAAACTTGTCAATATATTGAGACACTAATAAACCCCCTTGCCTCATATTTTGCAATTGTTCAACAGCGTCATGTGCATTTGCTTTAGAGAAACGGTCGACTATCATAGAGCATAGTTGATTCCACTTCAAGATCTGCCAAGGAACTCTAATCCCCTTCGGCCACCTTGTTGCTCTCCCCTGGAAATGAGATATGGTTAGATTTACCCACTACTCTACTGGGGTGCCTAACAAAGCGAAAAATTGTTCACATTGTTTCAACCACTCAACATAATCGTCTCCACTGAAATAAGGAATTTCTAGTTTAGGTCCTCTTATCACTGCCTCAGCATAATGTGATACATTGGCCATGTTACCAGACTGGGAATTCCCTTGATGATCAAACATTCTAACCCCTGCTGTCTGGGAAATATTGCCCGTATTTAGAAATTGTCCAGTGATAGGGTTATATTGGTGATTACTCATGAAAGGGTGATTCCGATTGATGCCATAGTGATTTCCATTCCCCACTTGTGGTTGTCCACCGATTTGCCTAGTTGGTGTGTGTTGACGACAAGATTTAGCATCTTTAAAGGGCTTTAAAGACCTCTTGGGAGGTTCTGTTTTTCAACGCGGTACGACCGTGTGTTCCTTGGCGGTAGTACCGCATGCTGTTGGATGGCATTTGGTTTTTGTTGAAGTCATAGTTTTCAGCAAGTAATAGCTAAATCGGTAGTATTGGCAAGTTAAGTGCGGAACTACCGCGAAGCGGTACTACCGCAATAATGCAGCGGTACTACCGCAAGACACGTGATCTAAGTAGGTTCTTGATGACGTCCGATTAAAAATGGACGGGCCAGATCATTGTGAACGTTCGGACCGTCCGAGCGTAAAGGGACTTATGAA
Organism: Phyllostachys edulis; assembly: GCA_036346405.1. Taxonomy (NCBI): domain Eukaryota; kingdom Viridiplantae; phylum Streptophyta; class Magnoliopsida; order Poales; family Poaceae; genus Phyllostachys; species Phyllostachys edulis. The sequence goes on along the minus strand of CM070555.1, from coordinate 33,580,167 downwards.
GCGTCCGATTGAAATCCAACAGCTCAAAAGCAGGTGAACGTTCGGACCGTCCGAACGTAAAGAGACTTGTGAAGCGTTCGATTGGCCATTTCAATCTGGACCATCCACGTGGCAAAACATGAGTTTTTGAGGTCTTTTGAAGCATTTTAGTAACGCGGTAGTTCCGCAATATGAGGCGGTACTACCGCTCAAAGGTAATACCGCATGTTTAATGGCAATAATACCATTTTCTTGGATCTACTACTGAGCGGCACTACCGCACATATGCAAAGGTACTACCGTAGGTTACTTGATCTGAGATGGATTTTTTGAGACGTCTGATTGAGATCGGACGGTCCAAAAACAGATAAACATTCGGACCTCCGAACAGTGTCCAGATCTAACGGCTAAAACACGTGGTCCGATCGGCCATTTCAATCTGGGCCGTCCACGTGACAGGGCGTGTGTCTTTGAGGCTTTTTAAGCGTTTCGTTGAAACGGAAGTTCCGTGGTGTGGAGCGGTAATACCGCACCAAGGTAGTACCGAGTGTTTTGTAGCGGTACTTAAATTCCAGAGAAGGTGTTTCGGAGCTCTGGTTTACATGAAGAGCGATATGACCGCAGTTTGAATGGTGGTGCTTTCGCATGGCGGTAATACCATGTACTGTTCAAGATCTCCTCAGGAGCGGCCACGTGGCTCCATCGTGGCCACTTAGGACCTCCCTAGAGGCCCTCACGTGGCGTCATCAGGACCGTTCAGGATCTCCTTAAAAGCGTCTGCATGGCTTCATCAAAACTTCATCAAAAGGCGTTCGTGGCTTGATCGAGACGCCCAGACCTCCTGAGCACGTCTGAGGCTTGATCGAGTCTATTCAGACCTCCCCGTGAACTTCCCACAAGGACCATCCGTACAAGCAAGGGTACCGAGGCTAATTGGCGGAATTACTACTTCAAGCGGTATGACCGTGCATCCGTTAGCAAGATTACTGCGGGTATGCGGTTGTTCCGATTGTTATTTGGCGGAACCATCGTGTTTCGCTCAAGATCTTTTCAAGACCTCCCGCGGACCTTCCGCAAGGATTCCCTCAATACTTTCCCGCGAAGATCTTCTATGTGGAAACTTACGTGTTTGGAATAGGAAAGATATGTCAAATATAGAAGGTTTGAAGAATGTAACCGAATCATATCTATAAAAATTGGTTTGGCTAGGAGTCCTGAGCTCTTACGGCTAAGACCTGCCGCCCTTTAAATAGAAAAGGGTCATGGCCGATTGTAACATCAACCAATCGATCAAATACCAATCGCATCTACTTTTATTCATAGTTCCTCGTAGTCCTGCGTTTTCCAACCTTTTTGCTTTCGTCCCATGAGATCGCAAGATCAACCAAGAGTAAACACCTTGGCAAGGCCACGACTAGCTCCGCCTAGGCATCGCGTTGGTGGACGTGATCCGAGCGCCTCATCGCTGCCGTGATTGTCGTGTTGTCTTGCAAAGACAATTTTGTCTTATAACACAAATTGGCGACTCATTGGGAAGATCAATTCGGCTACAAGCTACTGACCAACATTCCTCGGCAAAATCAAGTAAAGGCTGCATTGTTGCACCAAGTCAGAGGAGTAATCTCTGCAACCATGGATAAGGATGGATCCGCTATTGATGCCAAGAATATCATCATTCCCACGCTTGAGGATTTGCCCAAAGAGTATCTCCAGGAGTACAAACAACGTAAACTAGAATTTGACAAATTGATGTTATCATGTTTCCAGAAGACAAGGCAAGGTATTGTCAAAAAGGAGGGTGAATTGCCATCTATTTACATCAAGCCTGAAGCAACCCCCACTGTAAGTAATGCATCTCTTTCTGAAGAGCAGATTGCTTTGATGATTGATCAGCAAATAGGTGCTACTGTGGATAGGTTGTTGTCTAGTCGTCTTAAAGCTATGGGTCTTGAAGAGCAAAGTGAGAAAAATCTGAAGCAACCTGTTTTGCCCCATGCTTACAGTGTTAACAATGATGGCAATTGCTCAACATAATTCCTTGCTTGTCAAGACATCTGACAAATACACCATCTAGAGTTATCCCGCAGGTGTGCCGATGCAAGATATACATAGCCGAACTAATGGGTTAGTTACTACCGATCTCAATATTTCATCCCATGATCTTGCTATGCTCGATCCATAGCCCTTGTGCCTCTATCATATGCGAGATGCTCTGTGGTCAAGTCGGGTGTGTCTAGTGTTGGCAATTATACCGCTATGGGAGGAAATTCAACAAATTTGCAAACACCTCTACACCGTCATCAGAGCATATAGTGCACCTCCCATACCTCCTCAGGGTTCGGGCATTGCTTATGGTCCGATACCAGCCAGCTAGTTCAACAATATGTCATATACACAACTGAACCAAACTATACAGTATGACACACCACAATTTAATGCTTTTAGGCCACAACAACTGGTCAGTGAGCCACCTACTTGGCCTATGGCCGATACACAGGTTGGGTCGGGAAATATTAGAGAACAAGTGGCTAGTATGTTTAGAGAGACATTTGGGGTAGAGCCTAAAGGAAGATCACATTCATATCAAAAGCCATACCCTGATATTTATGATACTGTGCAATATCCTAGGGGGTTTAAAGTTCCTAAGTTTGTTAAATTTACTAGAGATGACAATAGGTCCACATTAGAACATATAGGCCAATTTATTGTGCAGTGTGGAGAGGCTAATGCTATTGATGCTTTGAAGTTAAGGTTGTTTCCTTTGTCTCTATCTAGCACTGCATTCAATTGGTATACTTCACTTGCACCTAATTCAGTTCACACATGGTCCCAGTTAGAGCAAAAGTTTCATGAATATTTCTATACTGGTGACACTGAGTTAAGATTGTCACATTTAACATCGGTTAAACAAAAGCACAATGAACCTGTTGCTGATTACATTAGGAGGTTTAGAGAAATAAGGAACCGATGTTTTAAGCTAATGATTTCTAATAAAGACCTAGCTGATTTAGCCTATTCAGGTTTACTTTCTCACTTGAGGGAGAAGCTAGAAAACTATGATTTCCTAAATGTTAACCAAGTGTTACAAAAGGCCCTGGCACAAGAAAGCCGGGTTAAAGAATCTAGGAATTTTCAAAGGTCAAGACAAAATAAAAGTAGATCGTCCTAATGTTCACATGCTTGAATATGAATCTGAAAACTCAGACGATGATGATATTGATGTTTGTGTGGCCAAATGGGCTTGGTCTTCAAAGTCTAAACCATTCGCTTGTTCAGCCTTAAAGCCGGTTTCACAAAAAAATCAGCAAGAGGAAATTAAATACACCTTTGACGTTGCCAAGTGTGATAGAATTTTTGATTATTTACTGCAAGAAAAACAGATCAAGTTGCCTGACAATCATGTTATACCGGCGCCCAAAGAATTGAAAAGACGTGCGTATTGTAAATGGCACAATTCCTATTCTCATGCCACTAATGATTGCAATGTTTTTTGTCGACAGGTTCAATTGGCCATTAATGAGGGACGATTGAAATTTGCTGAAGGTCCAAAAATGCAGCTAGATCATAACCCTTTACCTGTCAATATGATTGATTTCGAGAACAAGAAAGTGCTTATTCGACCGTCTCAAGCCGAATCTACAAAAGGAAAAAATGTGATGGTAGACATGGGGGCATAAAGGCATCAAACTCTGGGGCTGTGCAGGTTGTTAAGCCAAAGATGATCAAACCAAAAGGCCCAGAAGTTGATCATTGGAAGATTAACCAAGGTAAAGGCAAGGCCATCAAGAGAATTGAAAGGTCGAAACCTACATTCAAGGAGCTTCTAGCCAAATATGAATATGGTAAGGCCAGCCACAAAGAAACTAATCGGCCAGATAATTTCAAGCGGCCTAGATCACCTATAAAGCATGAGTTTGATGGTCGGAATCGTCATCAAGAAGACTTCCATGCAGCAGCACCTTATCCACCTTTTGGGCCACCAATGCCCATCCCATGGAGTCCTTCTCCTATCAGTTTTCCTCCTTGCCCGCCATGGGGTTGGTATGGTGAAAGCATCTAGGCTCCTAAAAATTGTTTTGGTAATTAATGATAACATGTGAAAATGTGATTAACGTGTTTTTGAGTATTTACAAGATTAAATCCCATTGGTGAACGTATTGATGCAAAGTGGCATACAAATGGACTACACGAAGATCTTTTGGCTCGAAGACAAGGTATAAGTAGTCTAGGTTCCCTTTTTCTATTTTACCGGTCTTAGGAGTTTTGGTTGGAAGACCGGATTATAGGATAAATGCCGTAATATTAAGAGGGATCATGGCTAGTAGCTTGATAGCATGTTCTTGTGCCATATGGATCAATTTAGGATCATGCATGCATTTGAATTTAAACTTAAAATTGAATTTGAAAGCTTTAAGTGCTTCTATCCAAAATCGGTAGTACTGCTTGATTATAATTGCGGTCATCTGGCGTGGTCTTGATATGACCGACTTTTCTTAGCGAGTACCAGTATTTTGAAGGGAACAACCAACTAAGTGCTCAAGCGGAACGACTGGCTCCTTGAACGGTCGTACCACATTGCGGTCATTCCGAATTTTAGTTGGCGGTTCAAGAAAACCAGAAGCGATGCAATTTGCCTCAGAATCTCTTATGGAAATCGGTCGTACCGCCCGTGACAATCTGTCGTACCGATGTGCGGTCGTACCGAAATTTGTAAGGCGGTTCAATAAAAACAGAACAAGTGTAAATCAGCTCAAAAACTCAATTTGGAAATCGGATGTTCCGCGCTTGGGAACGGTCATACCGGCCTACGGTCATTCCGTTTTTTATATGGCGGTACAAAAATTCCAGAATGCTTGTAAACTTCAACAAATTGTGAAACCCTACTTTCGGTCGTACCGCTCGTAAATGCGGAACGACCGGGGAGTTTCGGACATACCGCTAGTTTGCCTGCGGTCGTTCCGACTGGGTTGTCCAATGGCTATTTTGTTTATTTTTAGTATCTGTTCTAGCCGCTGATCGTTTCGGTCGGAAGCGCGGTCGCATCGCTCGATAGCCTACTGATGCTTCAATTTTATTTCAAGAGTTGGGGTTTGGTCCCCAACGGTCATAATTGTTGGTGGGGGTTATAAATACCCCCTCCCAACTGCTCTTGTACAGGCTGCTAGTGCCCATTTAACATCTCTAGAGCCTTGAGAGCCTTGTGCATTCACTCAACACTCAAAACATTCTTGTGCATTCATTGTGAGCTTGTTGAGATCCATTCAAGTGCATTCATACTCCTAGTTGATCCATTTGCACTTGAGTATTGTGACGAACCACCCTGTGATATACAGCAAAGGTCCGGAGGACCCCTTTTTTGTGGTACTTCGAGGAGGTCTACCAGACCTCCCAGAGGTCTGCAAGACCTCCCGGAGGTCGTGGCCAACCACCGCCGAGGTCCACTCAGACCTCCCAGAGGTCTTCAGACCTCTGGAGGTCTTGGCCAACCACCGATTAGTAGCACCTCTTAGTATATCACAGAGAGGTCCGACAGACCTCCCGAGCTAAGTCCCGTAGGACCTCCTAGAGGTCCCGCCTGCACCGAGCTAGTCCCAGAGCAGTTGGCTAGCTCAAGACAAATCCAAGCACAAGTGTAATCAAATCCATACACAAGCTAAGAGGAGCAAGAGACAAAACAATAAATATAAATATATTAAGGACCAAACCGCCAAGCTTTTACAGAGATGCCTCAAGGGCTACAACAGAATAACAAGAACAATGGAAAGCAAAGCTTCAACGATAGGTCCAACCGATCGGCCCATTGGCTATCGAGTGGAGGGCGCCCCTAGGTCTCAAGGTCTCCAAAGACCTCTTCTTCATCGAGCTTTGAGCTCCTCGAACCTCCTGCGGTGCTTGATATGAACAGAGGGCAAAAGCCATGAGTACATTGAATGTACTCAAGAAGCCGTGAGGAATGTATGCATTAGATAATTATGCAAGGTTTGCCAAAAGAGAGTCAGAAGGTTAGTTGCATAAAGCAAAGTGTTTGACAATAAGTAATAAGTAGATTGAAAAGCTCAAGTTAAAACATTAGTACATAAATACATTTGATTTCAAAGGGTCATGGAGCACCGCTCACACCCAAAGACACCCTGGAGCACCCACTCCAGGACTACCCAAGCCAACCGTGGGAGGTCTGGTCATACCCATGACCAGGACCTCTCCCACGACCACCCTGGAGCACCCACTCCAGAGTTCCCCAACCAGCCCCTGGACCAACTAGTGAGCCAGCCATGACCCCTCTGGAGCCGGCCAAGGTCTCTTCAAGGCAAAGCCATGACCTCTCACCCAAGTGTCCAGGAGCACAAGTTCACAAAGCTACCCTTGCACCATTTCATCGAAAGCATGTCCATAACCAAGGACTTGGCTATTCAATAGATTTTACACTCGCAGAGGTGTACAACTTACCCACAATCCACGATCTCTCCAATGAGGCGGGTTCCGGCCACCCTTGCTCACTTAGAAGGTGAGCAATCTGGAGAGCGACAAGGCTTTACAAAGCTTTGAATTGACTCAGAGTCGCCCGCTAAGGTTTCGCTAATCCCCTTTGGTCTAGAAGTCCGCAGGTTATAGGGTGCCCTCTTGCGCCAACGAATCACACGCTCAACCCAAAGAGCCCCAAGCCAATCCATTGCTAATTATTCACCCAGACCATTCCCATAAAATGATCTTGTGGTTGCACCGATTGGCCCAGATCAATGAACACAAAGTAAAGTCCTTATTTGTGCTCGGGCAAGACATCCACAACCCCAAAATGAAGCATCCACTACTCACTCCCGACCTTCTTGCCCGAGCAAAACAATTTGTAATTAACCGCCAAAAGACCACCCATCTGGCACAACAATTATTAATGTGATCTCGCACCACAATCAACACAACTTAGGCATCCCGCCATAGTTGCTTAACAATGGCACCAACCACAGGTTCCATATTTCAATTAGTCAAGATTATTAATTGATGAGGCATGATTCACAGCACCCACGGTTTCTAAAAGCAAGGCTAAGCATACAACATACGGTCCCAAAGTTGGCAATAACAAGGAATACCAACCAAAATATCCATCCTAAGGTGTCCAAAGAGTTCATGTCAACATGTTCGGTTCAAGTATATCAAGGAGGCATAATGTCAAGTAGGAGGATAGCTACGCCCAAAACATGCTTTATAAAGATAGCCATGCAAGTTTAATGAATCAAAATAGCTTTGCAAAGTGGGATCAAGATGATCAAAGGCCACGACTTGCCTCTGTTGGAGAAAGAAAAGCTTCATGAAGGAGCTTGATTCACGAGTTTCTCAACGATCACCCGAGATCTACACGTTAGAAAAAGAAACCAAATAAGCAAATAATTTCCAAGAAAACCAAAAGAACTTACTCAAAACCAAGAGAGAAGAGGAGATCCACAGGAGGAGGAGGAGGAGATCCACCAGTCGTCGAAGAAACCGAGGAGTTGAAATGAGGAGCGAGGAGGCGGTGCCCTCGGTGCTCTATTTAAAGAGCAAGGAATAGAGCACCAACCCAAAGAAGCGACTGTGTTCAAGGTTTTAGGACAAGGGCACACCGCCACAAGGTACGAAAAGAAATAAAGAAAGCAAGGGATGTGACACAAAGTAGAAAAAAGAGTACAAAAGGTAGGTGGCGACATTTAATGTGACTCGACCCACATTAAATGCACTAAGAGTGCCAAAAGGGCGATCAAAAGGTCATGAGACGGTCAAAGGACATGGTCCACGGTCCAAATAGGAGGTCCAAGGAGGAGGTCCAAGAAGGAGGTCTGTGAGGAGGTCCTAGGACTAAAAGGAGGTCTAGACCGCAAAGGTCTAAACACAAAAGGGAGGTCTAAACCCAAAGGAGGTCCAAACACAACAAGGAGGTCTCGAACCTAAGGAGGTCTAAACACAACAGGAGGTCGACCCAAAGGAGGTCCAAACACAGCAGGAGGTCTCGAACTCGAGGAGGTCCAAACACAACAGGAGGTCTGAACCTAAAGGAGGTCCAAACACAACAAGGAGGTCTCAACACGAGGAGGTCCAAACACAACAGGAGGTCTCGAGACCAAAGGAGGTCCAAACACAACAGGAGGTCTCGAACACGAGGAGGTCCAAACACAACAGGAGGTCTGAACCCAAAGGAGGTCCAAACACAACAGGAGGTCTGAACACGAGGAGGTCCAAACACAACAGGAGGTCTCAACCTAAAGGAGGTCCAAACACAACAGGAGGTCTCGAACTCGAGGAGGTCCAAACACAACAGGAGGTCTCGAACCCAAAGGAGGTCCAAACACAACAGGAGGTCTGAACACGAGGAGGTCCAAACACAACAGGAGGTCTCGAACTCGAGGAGGTCCAAACACAACAGGAGGTCTGAACCCAAAGGAGGTCCAAACACAACAGGAGGTCTGAACTGAGGAGGTCCAAACACAACAGGAGGTCTGAACCCAAAGGAGGTCCAAACACAATAGGGAGGTCTAGACCACAAAGGTCAAAACACAAAGAGGTCCTAAGGATATGAGGTCCAAAAGACAAAAGATAGCTGGACTTCAAGGGAGATCCAACCCTCAAGCAGATCTAGACCCCAAGGAGGTTTAAATCACGAGAGAACCAGACCTCAAAAGAGGTCCCAAGCGCAAGGGGTAAGGCGCTCGAGGAGGCCCCGAGGCGAGGAGGTCTGACGGTCAAAATCTCCCAAAAGGGAAAATCCGACGGCCAAGATATCAAAAGGAGAGGACTGAATGGTCAAGATCAAAAGGCAAAGGGAGGTCTGGCGCTCAAGATCTCAAAAGAAGAGCTGAGCGGCCAAGATCTCAAAACGGAGTACCTCACGGTCTAGATCAAAGGTGCGGGGAGGTCTGACGGTCAAGGATATTCAAGATTAAAGGGGTGGTCTTTACAAAAGACCAAAGAAGGATCGAGGAGGTGGTCCTTACCAAAACCGTGGGAGGTCACGGGATCAAGAAAACGCAGCAAGAAAGCAGAGCCGTTCGATCGTAATCAAGGCGGTCCAGAAAGAAAGGAACGTTTGGACCATCCAAACGTCACCATGATTGAGCCGTCGAGATCAGATCGGATGGCTAAACGAGGGGCCGTTCGGACGGCGAACAGAACAAAGCAAGGCTAAGGCTGTCGATTTGATCGGAGGGCCCTTAGGTGAGAAAGGTAAAGCCTTAAGCGTCTGACCACAAGAGTCAAAGAGGGTCCAAGCGCTAAGGAGGTCTTGGGCTCGAGGAGGTCTGGACCTTTGGATCCAACGAAGGAGGACACAGGACGGCTAAGATCTCCAGAGAGGAGGTCCTAACGGCGAGATCTCAACAAGGGGAGGTCGGCGGCTAAGATCTCCAGAGAGGAGGTCCTAACGGCCAGATCTCAACAAGGGGAGGTCTGAGCGGCTAAGATCTCTAGAGGAGGACGGCGAGATCTCAACAAGGGAGGTCTGGCGGCTAAGATCTCAGAGAGGAGGTCCTAACGGCGAGATCTCAACAAGGGGAGGTCTGTGGCTAAGATCTCAGAGAGGAGGTCCTAACGCAGATCTCAACAAGGGGAGGTCCGAGCGGCTAAGATCGAGAGGAGGTCAGATCTCAACAAGGGGAGGTGCGGCGGCTAAGATCTCGAGAGGAGGTCCTAACGGCCAGATCTCAACAAGGGGAGGTCTGCGTGCGGCTAAGATCTCGAGAGGAGGTCCTAACGGCCAGATCTCAACAAGGGGAGGTGCGAGCGGCTAAGATCTCAGAGAGGAGGTCCTAACGGCGAGATCTCAACAAGGGGAGGGTGCGGCTAAGATCTCCAGAGAGGAGGTCCTAACGGCGAGATCTCAACAAGGGGAGGTCTGCGGCTAAGATCTCTAGAGATGAGGTCCTAACGGCCAGATCTCAACAAGGGGAGGTCTGCGGCTAAGATCTCAGAGAGGAGGTCCTAACGGCGAGATCTCAACAAGGGGAGAGGCTGCTAAGCGAGAGAGGAGGTCTAAGATCTCAAGGGGAGGTGCGAGAGATGAGGTCCTCTACGGCGAGATCTCAACAAGGGGAGAATGCGAGCGGCTAAGATCTCGAGAGAGGAGGTCCTAACGGCCAGATCTCAACAAGGGGAGGTGCAGTGCGCTAAGATCTCAGAGAGGAGGTCCTAACGGCCAGATCTCAACAAGGGGAGGTGCAGATGAACACAGGGGAGATCCCAAGAGGCAAGGGGAGGTCCCAAAGGAACTCTGGGACGCCCAAATGACCTCAGAGGTTACAAGAGAACGCTAAGAGAGGTCCACGGGGAGGTCCAAACAAAGAAAGAGGTTTAGACCAAGGGAAGATCCAGTCAAAGATGAAAGCTTAGACCCTAGGGAGGTCTAAGCACAAAGAGATTCAAGCCAACAAAGGGAAAGTCGGGACTTATGGAAAGTCCAAACAGAAGATTACAAAGAGAGGTCCAGAGAATGAAGGGGTTGAACCTATAAAGAGGTCCTTTGGGAGGAGGTTTGGGCGAAAGGTAGGACCCAAGAGAGGATGTCTCGAAAAAGGAGGAGACACTAGCACGGAGGACAAACAAGGCCGAGAGAAAAAGAGGCTAAAAGCCAAAGAACAAACAATAACTCGGCTCAACGAGAAGGGATTAATTTGAAGTTTGGTTAGTTAAAGTTAAACCTCTAAATTTCTGAAATCTTCAAATTAAGCTTTGAACTCACAACAAAAGCGAATGGTTATTATTTTTACAAGCTTTTCAACATTCTGGAAAAACGGGACGTTACAAGTATCATCAAGTGAAGACCGTTGGCCTATTACTCTTGGAGTATTGCCGCACTCCTAGACGGTTTGGTGGTGGATCACGGTGATCTCTTCAAAGAAGATTGTGAAGAGGCCCAGTGCAAGCTTGTGAGTGGTTCGGTGTTCACCATCTCCGGAGCGGAGGAAGAACAACCATAGTGAATCGAGGGAAGGCTTAATTCATGGAGCTGGCTTGAGGTGTCAAGCTTCCTCAACGTGGACTAGTGAAGACCGGCAAGTCTTCGATACCACGGGAAAAACATCGTCGTGTCCTTGTGGTTATTTCTAGTCTTTACTTTCCGCTTTTATATTTCTAACTTGTTTATTGTGATTGAATTGCTTAACTAGAAGTATATCTTGTTTAGACTAGGTTGTTAATTGGCTAAATTGTTAAATTGTTAAAAAGTTTAAAAACCTCCTATTCACCCCCCTCTAGTCGGTTATCCTTGATCCTACATATGGTCCATGGATGCCACCTCCAATGCCTTTAGGGCCATTCCATCCGGGGTGGATAGCGCCTAGAAGACCCGTGTTTGATAGATTGTCATGTCCTAATAACGACCGTTTTGATCAAAGAAATCAGTCTTACAATGGGAGAACTAACAAAGTGGTGAAGAAAGTGTATCGTATCAAAGGTAGTGACCGTTTGGGTTAAGAACCAAATGAGAATTCAAGGGCAAGAGAACCGAGTATCAAACAAGAAGAAAAGCAAGAACAGTCAGCTGCTATTGTTTCAAAATTCAGCAATGGGAAGCACATAGCAGCAGCAATACCACAGAGTTCAAATGCGGAGGCGTGAGACATCCACAATAGCCATAAGCGATTGCCATAGCTACAAAGCACCCACGGGCACCGGCTTCGTCTGATAAGAATAAATAGAGCAAAGCAGACCGCATGCTGGTTTTAAAGCACCAAAAACAGTGGGAAAACTTAGGGAAAAAATGTCCTTATTGCAGGACAAAGCCGCGACCTCGTTGGTGTCCTCCTGGGCTTTCTCATTCTCAAAAGAGGAGGTTACAAAGCTGCGAATGTAGGAAATTAAGGAGGCTAAAGCGAGTAAAAATTGAGAGATGAGATATTTAATGAGATAAAGCCGATGGTTCCTATCCGAAAAGAATGGAGGGTGAAGACAGTTGAAACACCAATTCAAGTGTATGATGATGATGAGGATGATTTATTAGATCATGAAGGGTCTCCAATGATTAAAGATGACACTCCACCTCGTCAAGGTATAGATATAAATATGGTATTTACATTACCTGCCGAATTTCAGATTACTAGTGAGAATGTTGCTCAGTTGTGTCTTGGACCTAAAGAAGCTATCTTTGAGAAGCCTGAAGAATCAAGTCGACACTTGAAACCATTGTATGTTAGAGGACATATTAATGGTAGGCCGATTTCTAGGATGTTGGTCGATGGTGGGGCTGCTGTGAACTTAATGCCATACTCAGTTTTCAAGAAACTAGGACGAGAGGACAGCGAGCTCATGAAGACCAATTTGATGCTTAATGGTTTCACGGGTGAATCAACGGAGGCCAAAGGTGTTATATCCATGGAGCTTACTGTTGGGAGCAAGACTTTACCTACGGCCTTCTTTGTCGTGGACGTGCAAGGTAATTATAACATTTTATTGGGTCGTGACTAGATACATGCAAATCGTTGCGTACCTTCTACATTACATCAGATTTTAATACAATGGATCGATGATGACGTAGAAGTGGTTCAAGTAGATACATCGGCTTATGTTGCTTTGGCCGATGCTTCAGCTGATTGGCAGCATGGTAACGTTCAATGTTTAACAGGTTTAGACCTTTCTAGTTATGATTACCTTAGTGTCACCAAAGATGGTTTTGTACCCGTGTCTGTACAGCCGGCTTCCTCAGCTCGGCTTAGCAATGTGGTGTTATAAATGAATAAAGAAAATAGCTTACAATGGTTGCAGCAGCGTACAGAGCAATATCGGTCAAATAAGAACGATATTTGTGAGGCTATTGATGATTTTGACGAAATAGAGAAATTAGGGCAAGGATTCTCGTCGGCTGACCCAATGGAGGAGGTTGATATAGGCAATGGGACTACTCCTAGGCCGACATTTATAAACAAAAATATGCCTGCTGAACATAAGGGCAAAGTGATAGAATTGCTTAAAGAATATGTTGATTGCTTTGCCTGGGAATATCATAAGATGCCAGGACTTAGCCGAGAGCTAGTTGAGCATCGGTTACCTGTTAAGTTTGGTTTTAGGCCTTGTAAGCAACCACCTAGAAGGTTTAATCCTAATATATATGATCGAGTCAAGGAAGAAGTAGGCCGATTGTTGGAGGCTGGTTTTTATTAGGCCATGTAGATATGCTGAATGAGTTTCTAACATTGTTCTGGTTGAGAAGAAAAGTACTGGTAAATTGAGAGTGTGCATTGACTTTAGAGATCTAAATAAAGCCACTCCTAAAGATGAATATCCTACGCCTATAGCCAACATGTTGATTAATGATGCTTCGAGACATAGAGTAATTAGTTTCTTAGATGGTAATCTTTGGTTACAATCAGATTTTTATGGCGAAGAAGACATGTCTAAAACGGCTTTTCGATGTCGGTTTTGTTGGTTTGTTTGGTGGGTTGTGATGACTTTTGGTTTAAAGAATCTGTCTTGCTACTTATCAAAGAGCCATGAATTTAATTTTTCATGATCTACTTGGTATTGTCCTAGAGGTATACATCGATGATATAGTAGTTAAATCAGATAGTATGGATCATCACTTAGCCGATTTATGTCTAGCCTTTGAACGGATGTGTTGGTATGGTTTGAAAATGAACCCACTCAAATGTGCTTTTTGGTGTATCGGCTGGCAAATTCTTAGGATTTATAATACATGAGAGAGGCATAGAAATAGATCCCACTAAGATAGAAGCTATAAAGAAAGTGAAAGTGCTACAATGTAAAAGGGATATGCAAAAGTTTCTAGGCAAGGTAAATTATTTGAGGAGATTTATATCTAATTTATGCAGTAAAATCAGTAGCGTTTACTCCTATACTTCGGTTAAAGAAAGAGACCGAATTTACAGGGGCGAAACGACAACAAGCCTTTGAAGACATTAAAAGTATTTGTCTACACCTCCTGTGTTGAGGGCACCCAAATTTGGAACACCATTTAATTTGTATATTCTTTGCACAAGAGGGTGTCATCGGTGCTGTTTTGACACAAGTAATGGACGGCAAGGAATATGTTATTACTTACTTGAGTAGACGCCTGCTGGGAGCTGAGACAAGGTATGCATTTGTTGAAAGATTATGTTTATCCTTGTATTATGCTTGTTCCAAGTTGAGGCATTATTTGCTGTCTAGCACTTGTGTTATTGCCTATCAAACCGATGTCATTAAGTACATGCTACAGCAACCAATTTTGAGTGGTAGGATTGGAAAGTGGGCTTATGCATTAATAGAGTATGATTTGGCTTATGAATCTTTGAAGTCTATAAAAGGCCAGGTTGTAGCTGATTTCATTGTAGATCATAGGATCGATAGTGACATAGAGCTGGTTAATTATGTGTCTCTACGTCTATGAAAATTATACTTTGATGGTTCGGCTTGTAAAGAAGGACAAGGTGTTGGTGTTGTGCTGGTTTCACCTAGAGATGTCACTTTTGAAACATCAGTTTATTTAGAATACTTTTGCACCAACAACCAGGCCGAATATGAAGCTCTCTTGTTAGGATTACAAATTTTAGAGTCCATGGACGTAAAGAGTATAGAAGCATTTGGTGATTCACTGTTGGTGGTCCAGCAAGTGTCAAAGGTGTATCAGTGTTTTGATGGATCACTAAATAGCTATTTGGAAAAATGTTTAGGAATCATAGCAACTCTGGATGATTTTACTATTAGCCATATATCTAGAGAAGAGAATATTAGGGCAAATGACCTAGCACAGCAAGCATCTGGTTATCAAGTTAAAAGGGGTAAATTGTTCATGAAAGAGAAGCCAATGCTTGGAGGTGCTGCGATTTGTATGGCCGAACAACATGATAACAGTTCGGATACTTTGGGAACATCAAGTGCTGCCGAGCCTCATGACTGGAGAAAGCCTTTAATTAGTTATTTAAAAAACCCTAGTCAATCTGTTGATAGAAAGCTTCGGTGGCAAGCATTAAGATATACATTGCTTGATGGAGAATTATATCGCCGAACCATAGATGGGTTACTATTAAAATGCTTGAGTTCGGATCAATCTAAGGTTGCTATGGGTGAAGTGCATGAAGGCATATGTGGTACACATCAGTCGGCTCATAAAATGAAATGGTTGTTAAGAAGAGTTGGTTTCTATTGGCCAACTATGTTAGAAGATTGTTTTAGATATTATAAAGGGTGTGAGTCATGTCAAAAGTTTGGTGATGTGCAATTGGCACCTGCTGCTATGTTACATCCTATAATTAAACCATGGCCGTTTAAGTGGATGGGGTTTAGATTTTATCGACCAAATACACCTGCATCTTCTAAAGGTCATCGTTTTGTTTTAGTGGCCTTGATTATTTCACCAAGTGAATGAAGTCGTTCCTCTTAGAAACATGACACATAAGGAGGTGATTAGTTTTATTTTGGAGCATATTATTTATAGATTCGGCATACCACAAACTTTAACTACTGATCAAGGTTCATCTTTTATGTCTCACCAAGTGCAAGAGTTTGCCGAATCACATGGAATCAAGCTCCTTAATTCCTCACTTTATTATGCTCAGGACAATGGTCAGGCCGAGTCAAGTAATAAAACTTTAATTAGGCCCATCAAGAAAAAGATAGAGGAAAATCCTAAGAGATGGCATGAGGTGTTGTCTGAATCATTATGAGCTCACCGTATATCCAAACAAAGTGCTATAAAGGTAACACCGTTTGAATTAGTATATGGGCAAGAAGCTGTTTTGCCTATTGAGATATATTTGAAAGCTTCTAGAGTGGCCAGGCAAAATGGGTTGTCATTTGAAGTTTATCATGATTTAATGATGGGCCAGGGATAGATGAGGTTGCGAGATGAGAGATTAAAAGCTTTGAGAGAAATTGAAAAAGATAAAATAAGGGTAGCTAAGGCCTACAATAAGAAGGTGAAGGAAAAATCGTTTCAAATAGGGGACTTAGTTTGGAAGACGATTTTGCCTGTTGGGCACAAGGATAATAAGTTTGGGAAGTGGTCACCAAATTGGGAAGGTCCATATGAAGTTGTAGAGATTGTCCCTGGAAATTCATATATAGTGTAGAATTTGCAGGGAGATAGGTTGCATAAAGCTCTTAATGGTAAATATTTGAAGAAATACTATCCAAGTGTTTGGCAAAATGCTTGAGAAGTACATGGCCGATGAGCTGTTGGTCATCGTCCTAAGAAATACACATATGGCCGGTGTTTGATCATCGTCCTAAGGAACAATTGAAGATATTTTTGTGATAAACGTATTTGTTTACCAAAAAAACAGGGGGCATGTGTTGACGACAAGATTTAGCATCTTTAAAGGGCTTTAAAGACCTCTTGGGAGGTTCTGTTTTTCAACGCGGTACGACCGTGTGTTCCTTGGCGGTAGTACCGCATGCTGTTGGATGGCATTTGGTCTTTGTTGAAGTCATAGTTTTCAGCAAGTAATAACCAAATCGGTAGTACCTGCAAGTTAAGTGCGGAACTACCGCGAAGCGGTACTACCGCAAGACACATGATCTGAGTAGGTTCTTGATGACGTTCGATTAAAAATGGATGGGCCAGATCATTGTGAACGTTCGGATCGTCCGAGCGTAAAGGGACTTATGAAGCGTCCGATTGAAATCCAACGGCTCAAAAGCAGGTGAAGGTTCGGACCGTCCGAACGTAAAGAGACTTGTGAAGCGTTCGATTGGCCATTTCAATCTGGACCATCCACGTGGCAAAACACGAGTTTTTGAGGTCTTTTGAAGCATTTCAGTAACGCAGTAGTTCGCAATATGAGGCAAGATACTACGCTCAAAGGTAATACCGCATGTTTAATGGCGGTATACCGTTTTCTTGGATCTCTTCTTTGGCGGCACTACCGCACATATGCAAAGGTACTACCGCAGGTCACTTGATCTGAGATGGATTCTTTGAGACGTCTGATTGAGATCGGACGGTCCAAAAACAGATAAACGTTCGGACCTCCGAACAGTGTCCAGATCTAACGGCTAAAACACATGGTCCGATCGTCCATTTCAATCTGGGCCGTCCACGTGACAGGGCGTGTGTCTTTGAGGCTTTTTAAGCGTTTCGGTGAAACGGTAGTTCCGTGGTGTGGAGCGGTAATACCGCACCAAGGTAGTACCGAGTGTTTTGTAGCGGTACTTAAATTCTAGAGAAGGTGTTTTGGAGCTCTGGTTTACTTGAAGAGCGGTATGACCGCAGTTTGAATGGCGGTACTTCCGCATGGCGGTAATACCATGTACTGTTCAAGATCTCCTCAGGAGCGGCCACGTGGCTCCATCGTGGCCACTTAGGACCTCCCTAGAGGCCCTCACGTGGCGTAATCAGGACCGTTCAGGATCTCCTTAAAAGCGTCTGCATGGTTTCATCAAAACTTCATCAAAGGCGTTTACGTGGCTTGATCAGAGACGTCCAGAACCTCCTCGGAACACATACGAGACTTGATCAGAGCCGTTCAGGACCTCCGCGTGAACTTCCCACGAGGACCATCAGTACAAATAGTGGTACCAGAGGCTAACTGGTGGAATTACTACTTCAAGCGGTATGACTGTGCATCCGTTAGCGGTACTACCATGATGCAGTTGTTCGATTGTTATTTGTTGGAACTACTAGTGTTTCGTTCAAGATCTTTTCAAGACCTCCGCGGACCTTTCGCAAGGATTCCTCAAGACTTTCCATGAAGATCTTCTATGTGGAAACTTACGTGTTTGGAATAGGAAAGATATGTCAAATATAGAAGGTTTGAAGATTGTAACAAGAATCATATCTGTAAAATTGGTTCTGCTAGGAGTCTGAGCTCTTCTGGCTAAGACACGCCACCCTTTAAATAGAAAAGGGTCATGGCCGATTGTAACATCAACCAATCGATCAAATACCAATCGCATCTACTTTTATTCATAGTTCCTTGTAGTCGTGTGCCTTTCCAACCTTTTTGCTTCCCGTCGGCAAGATCGCAAGATCAACCCGTGCAAACACCGCCATTTGCGCCACGACTAGCTCGCTTAAGGCTTTGTCGTTAGTGATGTGATCCGGAGCGCCTCATCGCTGCCGTGATCGTCGTGTTGTGCGCAACACAAATTAAGTTGGTATGTTCAAGACTCCTTGCGAGCTTGTTCGCACAGCATTGGTATAAACCGGGGCCAAAGATGGAATAACAGTGTTCGGTTCAATATAAAACTGAACTCTAGTAGTGTCATTCCCAGCACTGGTGTTCACTAGTTCAGATATAACTCCACCTCATGCACCCCAATTCACATTACCCCCCAAAGTCACCGGCGGTGGAACAAAGACATTTCCCTCACTATTTGTTGCATGCGCCTTGGTTCCGTCGATGTCTGGTGGGCAAAATCTCTTTAGAAGGGACTTGATCTCCGCCATCTCTGTCTTCAATTCCTTCAGTTCTGCGATTTCTTCTCTAATAGCAGCAACTTCAGATCTCGTGTCAAAAACCCCTTCATCACCCGCCATCTTGTTCTAGGATTGAGTCTTGGATACAATATACTTGAGTTCACAGAATCGGTTTGAGGGATTTTACAAGCCGAAGCCAACCTCTCTCCACTTCCTCTTGTGAGCTTTTTTCACTTGTAGATCTTGTTGCAGAGCGCCAGATCCAACCGAGCTCATGGATTTTACGGAAGCAGATCGTAATCCACTCCCAACCTTCACTGATTTGTACCTTCCTTCCAAGAACCGATGTGTGCTCTGATACCTTTGTCAAGATCCGAGGTGATCTGAGAACGAAATTTGTTGATTGCAATTGATTTTGGGGGAAGAACAATAAAGCAAACCCTAGAGCTACTTTATTGTACAAGTGGCTAAGAATATGCTTCATCAATCTTGCTGCTATTACCGGAGATAGGGCTTATATACCCGTAAGTTTACATCTCGGTAACTTAGTGAATGAGTTTAACAACAGATGAATAAAAGTAGCGACAAAATACACGACAACAACGAAATGACATCAACAGGCTAAACAGTGATTACTGGGATCCATTCCATCCGTTAGATCTTCTTTAAGTATTCTCCTTCGGTCCAGATCGACTCTGAGGTTTTGAAATGAAGTCGTCGAAGCGTTGCATCTAGCACCGAGTTCTCTTCGAAACTTCTGAACTCCGAATCTTCAGACTCTCGGTTGGTGAAGGTCTGACAAAACTTCCTTGTATCTGCTTCCTTTTGGAGATCAGCTTTTGCTTTTTACTCTTATTTGGCGCATCTCTTTTACAATCCTATAGA
This sequence comes from Phyllostachys edulis, assembly GCA_036346405.1. Taxonomy (NCBI): domain Eukaryota; kingdom Viridiplantae; phylum Streptophyta; class Magnoliopsida; order Poales; family Poaceae; genus Phyllostachys; species Phyllostachys edulis. The sequence continues at coordinate 33,560,993 of CM070555.1, read as the reverse complement.
CTTGGTGAAAGCATCTAGGCCCCTAAAAATTGTTTTGGTAATTAATGATAATATGTGAATATGGGACTAACATGTTTATTGAGTATTTACAAGGTTAAGTCCTAATGGTGAGTTTGACAACTTGGAAGATGCATGCCAAAGGCCAACATGAAGATCAATATGGTTCAAAGACAATGTACAAGTAGTCTAGGATCCTTTTCATGTTTAACCGGTCTTAGGTGAAAAGGATGGAAGACCAGATTTTAGGTTAAATACCGTACTATTAAGAGGGATCATGACTAGTAGCTTGATAGCATGTTCTTGTGCTATTTGGATCAATTTAGGATCATGCATGCATTTAGAATTTGATTTGAAAAGCCAACTATGCTTTGTTAGGATTATTGGTAGTACCGACGTTGTGTCGACGGTACTACCGGGATCGTGGTGCGGTACTACTGCAATCCGGTTGTTCTGAAAATTTGTTGGTGGTATGTAAATTCCAGAGCGACACCTTTTTTGCTTGGTTGCAAACCCTGAGAGCGGCAGTATCGCAGTTGTTCAGCAGAACTACCGCACCCCGATGTTTCCGAAAGTTGAGCGGTATGTTTTTTTTCCAGTAGGTACCCTTTTGGGACCTTCGTGAAATGGTAGTACTGCTTTCATTTTCCAGTAGCACCGGCAAGCGAAACAACCGCATGATGGTTGGCGGTAGTACCGTGCCGATTTTTCCAATGGCTATGTCAGAGCAGTTAATGCGATTGTTATAGCCGTTCTGTGTCGTTAGGTGAGATGCGATAGTACCAGCTCTTGGTTGGCGGTAGTACCGTATTTTGCTGAAAAGTTGGGATTTTCTCCCCAACGGTCGTATTTGTTGGGGGGTGTATAAATACCCCTTCACCTGCTCAATGACAGTGTGCTAGACCATATTTACTATCCTTTGAGCATTGAGCATCCTCTCAATTCCTACAATACACTTGTGCATTCATTGTCAGGTAGTTGAGCCAAATTCAAGTGCATTTATTCTAGATTGATCCATTGCACTTGAGTGCCATCAAGCGAAGATCATCGATTTATTACTCTTGGTATTTTGCCAAACACCTAGACGGCTTGGCGGTGTTAGCACGGTGATCTCTTCAAAAAGATTGTGAAGAGGCCCGGTGCCAAGATTGTGAATAGTTTGGTGTTCACCATCTCTGGAGTGGAGGAAGAACAACCACTAGTGATCGAGGGAAGGCTTAATTTGTGGAGCCGACTTGATTAGTTCAAACTTTCTCAACGTGGATTAGTGAAGACCGGCAAGTCTTCGATACCACGAGAAAAACTTCATTGTCTCAATTGTGGTTATTTCTTGTCTTTACTATTTCCGTATTTACAATTCTAGCATTTATCTTGTGTAGAATTGCTTAGCTAGAATTGTATCAAGTTTAGACTTAGTTGGAAATTGACTTAATTTGTTACTTAGTCAAAAAGTTTTAAAACCTCCTATTCACTCTCCTCTAGTCGGTTATCCTTGATCCTACACTTGGGCAAGTTACATAGTGTTTTGTGTTTTCTTTTATTTAGTGATAGAATAGCATAACCACCGGCTCCAAATTATTTGAACAAACACTGTCTTGTCTATAAATTATAGTTGTAGTCATTGTTTTAATTATGCCAGTGACAAGCAAGCAATGACCAAATTAAGATTTTCGAACAATGTTGAAAGCTACTCGAAAGTGGTTAGCATTTCTTTGTTCTTTTCTTGTTTATTTGTAACATCCCAGACTCAAATTGGTGGCTTGGAGCTGGCCAGTTCCCTGGTGTTTTCCCATTAGCTTAATTTACTCAGCTTTGCTCTCCATGTTTCCCCCAAAATTTTGTGTTTCTTCTATCTTGTATAATACTTGCCATATATATTCTATTAAAATAGTAGTGAAATACCTCCTTACCGGGTTGTCACAGCACCTCTTGTTCCTCACCAGGATTCTGCTTGGTTCCTAGCAGGAACCGGCTGGTTTCCACTAGTATTTTTTTACCCTAGTCAAACCTTGATAATTTGATATCTAACAAGTACAGTATGACTAATTGTGTTTAACCTTTGAATTTTTTAGGAACATCCTTTGGATTTCTTGGAGCTATATGCCATATGGTAGTTCTATGTGTCCCATAGTTCTAACTCATCATTTGATCATTATTGTTTTCTATCATCCTATATCCTTCTATCCTTTGTAATGTATTGCCTGGTTTTTGGGCTTTCCCTTGTTTTGCTAGGTTGTGCTGTTCACCCATGATACTCATGCCAGCTAGACTGTTTGTTTTATAGTGATAGTTTTTTATTGCACTTTTATTACTTTGCCAGTAAGCTCTCTTTCAGCTAGCTGATTCATTGTTTTTTGTCAATCTTTTAATTTTCTGCTGTGGAAAAGTGATGGTCAGTGATTAAGGATCTTAAATTCAAGTTGTATTTCTTTGTTGATTCAGATGGACCCAACTCCAATTCTAGAAGATTATCTTGTATCAATTCTAGTGGCATTAGCCAGACACTCTCCACAATCTGTCGGTGCTATCTTGAATTGCCCGAGGCTTGTTCAAAGTGTTCTTAAGCTGTTGGTCAAACAAGGATCAGTGGAAATTCACTCCTCACATATCAAAGGGTTAATCTCTTGAAGGTAATGCTTTGGTGCTATAGAAAAAAAATACCAATACCATATTATAGGGTTAACATGATAACGATAGATAATTGACATCTTAGATTGATGTATTGTGTATTTATTATTTATGTTGATGCTGATTAGTTCTTGAAGGTGCAGATTGTTGCTATTATAGTGTTTCTTTCTTGGTCATCTGTCAGATACCAAGTTCAGAAGAAAACAAAAAGAAGAAGATTTCGTTGGGAGACGCAAGTCGGTAAGGATGGTACCGCTTCGATGACTTCACTCAATGCGTTTGGATGGAGGAGATGCAGCGTACGGGCGCGGTAAAAACAGATCCAACAGAGGATTTCAATTTCAATAGCTTTTCGCAGTACTATTTACCATCTCATGTTGTCAGATAGGGTTTTATCATTTTAGCTTTGAACTTTGACTGTCTTATGGCTTGTAAAGGCGTAAAACATCGGTATAATACCTGATCGTTCTCGTGAATGAGAACAAGTTGAAAAGCATATTCTATCTCTAGCTAGATTACGTAGGAACCGTTTTTTCTCTTCTTAGAACACTTTTCCCGTCTCTCAACCGAGCCCAAATCTGTCGAATCCTACCAAATTTTATATGAAATTGGGTGGGGTTTGACAAAGGTATCAGAGCCACATGATTCTTGGAGTGGAGATCAATTTGGTAAGGGTTGGTAGGAAGTTGAGGAGGCCGTAAAATCCCCGAACCTAAATCGATTTGTAAGTGGCAAAAAAGATGGTCAAGATCAGATCCAAGGGAGAACTAGTTGAGGGTGAGGAGGAATTTTATGTTGAGCCGGAGATCCAAATGATTAAAGGGGAACTGGTGGATTTGAGGGGAGACATCACAGAGATTAAGAAATTTTTGAAGAAGATCTGTTCGACGGAGCCATTAATCCACGCGACCGAGGTAACTGACCCGGCACTTCATACTACAATATCTCCTATTAGTTTAGTGGATGAGAATGGGGAGCAAAGGGGAGTAGGTGGAGTCTAGGTACCTTAGAACCCTAGAAGTAATGTGAACCTGAGGGGACCAGGTGATATTCATAGAGACTCTCTACCAGTTCAGTTTACCATTGAGCACAACACTGTGAATCCTTGTATAGCACCAGTGATTTCCAATGAAGAAAGGGCCGCTACAACTTTGGTCCATCAAGGGTTGGGACAAGGATTGACTTCTGGTATCCTTAACAACTCTCAGTCTGGTAATCCACATGGCATTGAATGGAATCACAGTTTCTTCAGACAAAATCAGTACAACCCAGTTACAGGACAATTTATAAGTGGCAGATCTAACGGACAAAATCTAGGAGTGCATATGATGGATGCTTAGGGGCATAATTTCAATAGAGATCCTGGAATAAACCCCAGCTATGCTGAAGCCATCATAAAGGGACCCAGATTAGAGATTCCACTATTTTCAGGTGATGATCCTATTAGTTGGTTGAAGCAATGTGAGAAGTTTTACGAGATCTCAGGAACACCATTGGAACAATGGGTAAACATCGCTTCTGGACACTTACAAGGAAGGGCAGCTAACTGGTTCAAGGGCATTGGAGTACCTTGGCAAATATTGAACTGGAACTAGTTTTGTGCTATGCTTAGAGACAGATTCTCTGAAATCAATGCTCATGATGCAGTGGAGCAGCTGCAAAATATAAAACAAGGAGTTGCAAATGTGTCGAATTATATTGACCGATTTGAAGAGTGCATGTCCCTGGTTAAAAGAGATCATCCTTACCTACAAGAAGCCTTTCTAATGAGCTGTTTTATTGGAGGTCTAAGAGGGGAAATCAAACATGATGTTAGTGGACAAAGGCCACAGGGGATGTTGGAAACCTACTGGTATGCCCGAATTTATGAGAAGTCGGCTATTGCAAAAAGGGAACAATAATCAGGGAAGTTTCAACAGGAACAAGTTCAATGTTGGTAACAGTAACAACTTCAGAAATTCTAGACAGAAAGGGTCTCAGGGTACTAATCAAAAGGGAACCATGAGACTTGATCAGAAGTCCAATGAGCCTGATAAGAAGAAATGCTACTATTGTCAAGAACCTTGGCATTATCAACACAAATGTAAAGTGGGCAGAACCATTCACATTTTGCAAGAAGAACAAGAAGAGGAATTGAATAATGAACCAGAAGGGGAAGACAAGTTGGAAGGAGCTTTCCAAATTGCACCCAGTAGCCCTGAACAAGGGGACAATCAAGAACATCTGTTGCTGATATCTGCTCATGCTGTAAAGGGAACCCCTGGACCTATTACTTTCTCTCTGATTACTCTGTTAGGTGGCAAGCAAGTAGTAGCTCTTGTGGATAGTGGTAGTACTGATACTTTCATGAGCTATGAATTTGCTTTGAAGAGTGGATGCACAATGGAATCGATAAGGGCCAGGAAAATCTCAGTAGCTGCTGGAGGGGAATTAGTTTTAGATGCAATAGTGGCACCAACGTGTTATAGAATCCAGCGAATTGAATTCACTAATGCATTCAAACTCATCAAGCTTAAGAGCTATGATATCATATTAGGTGTTGACTGGATCTCTGATTACAACCCTATCTGTTTGGACTTGAAACAAAGGACTTTGGGAATTACACAAAATGGAAACACTATTATTTTCAAGGATCACACTGTTCTTAGGAAATCATTCTTGATTAATCATCAAAAGTTACAAAAGATGCTACACAAAAGAGTGATGGGATATTTGATTCAAGCATGTGGAGTGAAAGCGGAGAGAGTATGAATCAGAGTCAGTATCTTTGAGAGAATTGGACATATCCTAAAACAGTATGAGGATATATTCTAGGAATCACATGAACTACCTCCAAGTAGAAGTTGTGATCACCACATTCACTTAAAGAGTGGAGCGACTCCTCCAAATCTGAGACCATATAGAGTGTCCCACCATCAGGAGGCAATGGAGGATATCATAAGCAAGCTATTAGAGTCAGAGGATATTAGAACTAGCATCAATCCCTACTCTTCCCCTGTTGTAATGGTGAGAAAGAAGGATGGGAGTTGGAGATTATGTGTGGATTACAGACAGCTGAATGCATTAACCATCAAAAACAAATTTCCTATGCCAGTCATTGAGGATCTATTGGATGAGTTACATGGGGCAACAATTTTCAGCAAGCTTGACCTTAGATCAGGTTATCACCAGATAAGAATGGCTGAGGAAGATATCCTCAAAACAACATTCAAGACCCATATGGGACACTATGAATACACAATAATGCCCTTTGGCCTCACAAATTCACCTGCAACATTTCAAGCCTTGATGAATAGCATTTTTTATGTCCATTTGAGAAGATTCATATTGGTGTTATTTGATGACATCCTAGTGTATAGCAAGAATATGGATGAACATGTTTCACACTTAGAGCAAACCTTGGATATCTTAAGGAAAAATAGGCTGACAGCTAAGTTGAGTAAGTGTTCATTTGCTCGGGAAAGGGTTGAATATTTGGGGCACATTATTTCTGGAAATGGAGTAACTACAGATCCTAAGAAGATCATTGATACTATATCTTGGCCAAAACCGGATGGGATATCCATACTAAGGGGATTCCTTGGATTGACTGGTTATTACAGGAGATTCATCAAAGATTATGGAAAAAATCTATAGACCATTGTATGATATACTAAAGAAAGATGGGTTCAAATGGGGAAAAGATCAAGATGATGCCTTTGAGAAATTAAAAAGGATAATGACAACTAGTCCAGTACTAGCTTTACCCAATTTTTCCCAACCATTTGTAATAGAAGCTGATGCTTGTAATAATGGGATAGGAGCGGTTCTCATGCAATTTGGAAGACCCATCTCATATTTTAGCAAAACTCTAGGAGTCAAGGCTGCTGGACAGTCAATTTATGAAAAAGGAGGCTCTGGCTATACTGGAAGCACTTAAAAAATGGAGGCATTACTTGCTGGGTAACCCTGGTCATAAGAACAGATCAACAAAGTCTTAAATTTATGACTACTCAGAGATTGGCTGAAGGGATCCAACACAAATTGCTGCTGAAGCTTCTTGAGTTTGATTACAGCATTGAGTATAAGAAAGGGAGAGAAAATACAGTAGCCGATGCATTGTCAAGGAAAACCGATGAAAGTATATATCAGGAGGGCGACTGTAATGCAATCACTTGTGTGAGGCCTAAATGGGTGGAAGATATAAAAAAGAGTTACCTTGATGATCCTAAAGCTACCCAGATTCTTGAGGCCGTACATTCCGAGACCAATCTAGATCCTAGAGTGACACTGGAGGGAGGAATCAACTGGTTCAAACATAGAATATATGTAGGAGAACAGAACAACATGAAGCAACAAGTGATTGAGTCACTGCATCAGTCGGCTATTGGAGGACATTCCAGATCTAGAGCAACTTACCATAGAATCAAAAGGTTATTTTATTAGCCCATCTTAAGGAGGCAAGTAGAGAAGTATGTTGCTAAATGCCCAATCTGTCAATTGAGTAAAGCTGAGCATGTGCATCCTCCAGGTTTGCTGGATCCTCTACCGGTACCTGAAATGGCATGAACCCACATAACGATGGATTTCATAGAAGGTTTACCAAAATTAAAAAAAACAGAGATGTTATCTTAGTGGTGGTGGATCAATTGACCAAATATGCCCATTTCCTAGGAATGTCACATCCTTATTCAGTGCAACTGGTAGCACATATATTCATGGATAACATTTTCAAACTTCATGGAATGCCTATAGCAATCATTACTGACGAGATAGAATTTTCACAAGCAAATTGTTTCAAGAGATTTTTAAGTCACTCAAGGTCTCTTTGAGATTCGACACATCCTATCACCCTCGGTTCGATGGCCAAACGGAATGAGTTAATCAATGCCTAGAAGCATATTTGAGGTGTAATGTTTTTCAGGAACCTAGGGAATGGTATTCATGGTTAGTAATGGCGGAGTGGTGGTATAACACTTCGTATCACACGGCTCTCAAGGTAACCCCTTTTCAAGCTTTGTATGGATATGCTCCTCCTCAAGTGGGAGAGTTGTCATTGCCTGGTAACATCTCAGAAGAGGCTCGGGTAACTGTGGGGGGAAAAAGAGGAAATGCTGAGAGAGTTGAAAGTTAATCTGCAACAATCACAAAACAAAGTCAAACAATATGCAGATAGAAGGAGGACAGAAAGAGCATTCCAAGTAGGGGACATGGCATACTTGAAATGCAACCATATCGGCAAAACGCCTTTGGACTCAGGGGATCTCCTAAATTGAGAGCGAAATTCTATGGACCGTTTAGAGTAATGGAAAGGATCGGAAGAGTCACTTATAAGTTGCAGCTGTCAGAGGATTCAGTGATTCATCCAGTGTTCCATGTTAGCCAATTAAAGAAGCACTTGGGAATGAATGCAGTGCCTTTGGCTCATCTACCATTGGTTAGCGCTGACGGCAAAGTAAAGACAGAACCTGTTGCTGTCCTGGACAGAAGAATTGTTCCAAAAGGAAATGCTATGGCAGCTCAATGGCTGATTCAGTGGCTTAATCTGGCGGCAAAGGATGCTACTTGGGAGGATGTACCATTTATTCAAAAGACTTTTCCTCAATTTAAACCTTGAGGACAAGGTTTATCTCAAGGGGAAAGTATTGTCAGATACCAAGTTTAGAAGAAAACGAAAAGAAGAAGATTTCGCTGGGAGACGCAAGTTGGTAAGGATGGTACCGCTTCGACAACTTCACTCAATGCGTTTGGACAGAGGAGATGAAGCGTACGGGCACGGTAAAAACAGATCCAACGGAGGAGTTCAATTTCAATAGCTTTCCACAGTACTATTTACCATCTCCTGTTGTCAGACGGGGTTTTGTCATTTTAGCTTTGAACTTTGACTGTCTTATGGCTTGTAAAACCGTAAAACATAGGGTATAATACCTGATTGTTCTGGTGAATGAGAACAAGTCGAAAAGCATATTCCGTCTCTAGCTAGATTACGCAGGAACCGGTTTTCCTCTTCTTAGTGTTAGGAATAGCAACTTGTATTCATCATGAGGCCAATGGGCCAATATATATACACGAAGTACAGGAGGTGAATATGCAAATAACCCCTCATAACAATGGGGAATAACACACTATACATATATCTCTAACACGCCCCGTCAAACTCATGGTGGATCAACAACACTGAGTTTGGAGAGGTAGAAGCTGTGCTGTGCTCGAGTCTGGGCCTTCGTGAAGAAATCCGCTCTCTAAAGCTCTGAAGGCACATACTGAAGAGCAATCACCTCATCATGCACACAAGACCTCATGAAGGAAGCATCAACACCAATATGCTTGGTGAGCTCATGCTTCACAAGGTCACGGGCAATACTGATAGCACCTGTACTGTCTGACAAGAGAGGAGTCGGTGTAGTGACAGTGTTGGACCGGAAAGGCGACTAGAGGGGGGTGAATAGGAGCACGATCACTTTTTCTCCTAGATCGGATTCAACACGTTTTCACTCCAATAGCTATAGAAGTTATGAAGATCAAACTACAAGCACAGAGGAAGACTTGTATTGAATCCAATCGAAACTCCGAAGCAAAACAACCAAAATTACCAAAAACTCAATTCACAATGAGTTGGGTGGTCAGACCTCTCAGTCTAGCGGTCTGACTGCTCCATGGGGCGGTCTGACCTCTCAAATGGGCGGTCTGACCTCCAACCTGATGAACAGTGAAATCAACCCGAACTTCCAAAACACAAAAAGGTCTAACTTTTGATTCGTGACTTCAAACTTCACGAAACATGAAACATACCTTCCTTAGGATGTTAGGAACCTATTCCAATCAACGATCATGAAGATCGTTGCTAAAGTTCCGACCTTTATCCGTTTTAGTGAAGGTTGCTTCAAAATCGAGCCAAATACGAAAACGGTGATTGAGATGATTTTGTGGGAGGAATCAATCCAAGATGGCTAAGGATAGTCTCCCATACGTCCTAGCATCCTCAATCATAGGAAGAATCAAGCCAAAAACTCTCAAGAGCAAAAACCCCTAAAATCACCCTTTATTTCACCAAAACCAGGCAAAATCAAAACTTAGATCCAAAAGCTTGCTCGTGGGTGATTGATGATCAAGATAATCCTAGATGTATTCCCACATATTATAGCAAGCTAAATCTAGTCCAGAGACCAAAGAGAAACTCCCGGATCAAAGAAAGCCCCAAAATCATCAAATAGATAATAAGAACACAAAGGGACCCATCTTGTGAAATCTGGTTGGATTGATTTGAGATAGATGATTGTTGTTTACAACCACTCCATCTAGGAGGACAAAGCTCACCACGTGAGCACACACTCAATCCAATCCCTAGAACCCTAGCTCTCCCCCTTCTCCCCAAAAACCCTAACACAAAATAGGGCACACAATGAATAGAGGCTCATAATCCTGTTGGACAGCACCCAACACTATATATAGTGGAGGCTAACATTTAGGGAATATTCCATTAGGGCACCCGTTAAGCCCAACTCACAAACGGGTTAACACACGCATGCATCTCAAAGCGCCGTCTTCGTCTTCGATTGACCTAAACCGCTTCTCCATGCACCGACCCGCGCCGCGGTTTAGCCAAAGGTCACCAAGGTGGTATTTGGTGAGATTACCAAAATACCCCTTCTCGATCCTTCTCCAAGACCAAGTCCAATCATCGTGAAGCAATCGCCTGCTTCGCCACGTGTAGGTTGATAAACGACTCTTGTGTCGGCAAGTTTCTCCCGTCCGGCTCCCGCCGAAGCCATCATGGCACTTGCACCGACCCCCGCGCCGCTTGATCCAACCCGTCGCACCGAACTGTCCGTTCGTTCATCCTTGTCCATTATGCGCCATGCTTGAGTCTCCTGACCTCACCCGACATCCTCGATCGTTCTGGACCTCAGCTCTCCTAGCTTAGTCCCGATCATCCTCGCCGTTGACCTGCAAGCCACCTGCACAGCAACAAATCAAGAAATCATCTCCGGGAATAAGTTCTTCACAACTTGACCCACGTTAGCCAAAACATGCAATATGCAACACATATGTAATGAAATCCATGAACTTGACCTAACGAACACACATCACGCCACACTGACGAGCGAAACAAGTCAAAATTAGTCAGACCGCCACCCTTGGCCGGTCTGACCACCCACTGGCCGGTCTGACCGCCCACTTGGGACTTAGCCAATTTTTCATGCTGAAAACTTGAGAGCTTTCTGGAGTTTTCGATCGAATAGAACTTTTTACGGGAAACTCCAAAAATTATGAGACCAAGTGCAGTAGAATCCTCTCTCTTGCCTACACCCTCTATTTTGGGCCCAGCTCAGAAATCCAAAGTCACCTTAATGGCCGGTCTAACCGCTCAGCAGTAGCCGGTCAGACTGCCTCACTGGCCGGTCTGACCGCCACCTTGGTCGGTCAGACTGCCAGCAACCAAAACAGCCAACCAAACCAAGGCATGGCCGGTCAGACTACCAGAGCCCTGACAGAAGCTAAAACATCGCCGAAAACGCGTGTTTCTGCACACCCTCAACGCTATTGCCAATTGTCTCATGATCCTAAGATCGTGGGCATATCCCCATGATATCCACAATCTCCCCCTTGATGAACACATTGGCAATTTCTCAGAAAATGTAAGTTTGAGGTTTAAAAATGAAAGTACTCGACGTTTTCGCGCAAAGGCACAACTTGGTCCATTAGCAAGAGAAAGCAATGGAAATGACCAAGCTGGCTTCGGAATAGCATAGGCAAGAGAGATAAAGCAAAAGAAAGCACAAAAGCTTTAATTTCCATAGAGTAGTAAAAAATCTCACTTAAGATCCATATGAAAGAACAATTGTTCTATTTGACCTTAGATCATTGTGAGGCTTCAAGATTTGCAATTCAAGTTCAAAAAAGGCAATAAGACCAAAAGAATGCAAATGAATAACTCCTGCTCACTATGATCACCAACTTTGCAGAAAATTTTCAGAATTTTCATTATTATCTATTTTCTCCAAAAAGCATTTCTTCTCCCCCTTACATCTAGAAAGCTCTTTTTCAATATTTTCGCTAAATCTTCTCCCCCTTTGACAATGGATTCATCAAGGAATCCCACTTTCCTCTCATCCAGAGATGACAAGAGCAAAAATAAGGAAGAAGCATAAGAAAGAGCATGCATGAAATGCAATGGAGTGGCTTTACTTTTTAATTTTTTAATTTTTAGTAAAAGAAGCTTTGGAGATTACCCAAAAGAACAGGCTAACATTTCCATTATCACTCAAGACATATCAAGCCTGACACAGCTAGCAAGATCATGATAAGACATATATAGCAAAGCTAGGCTAAAGAGCTCAAAATATACCTCTTGTTGTTGGATTAAATTAAACAATATTTCAAAATTAGCAAGTTCAACAACAGGTATCCTAAAGTAAGAATGGCCTTGTCAGAATGTCAATGTGAGATAAAGAAGCTAGCAAAGACCATTTTAGAGACAAAAAAGTTCTGAATTGAATCATTTTGCTCAAATTGACTCAAAAGCTCAATTTTCACAACAATTTCCATTTCAAGTTGATAAAAGGTCTATCTTTGTAAAGAAGATCCTGGACTATGAGCCATCCACAATCTCTTCCTAAGCTTTAACCAATTTTGACAATTTATTTTCTTGGCCATGTGCTAGATCTCAAGCCTTGCCGCGACCATCTCAAGCATAAAAAGCTTAAAAGAGTGGTCTAGGTCATCCAAAACTCCCCCTGAGTTCATGCCTAGTACAATGGCAAGCCGTTTCATGAGAAAGAATTAGTGATATCAGTTTTTTCGCACAAAAGAGATCATTTTTCATTGTTTAAGAGAGCAATTGTAGATTCTTAAAAGAACAAGAAGCTCCATAAATGCTCAATCCTAGATTCAAGAGCTAACAAAGCAATTTTGACAAGCTAAATCCTATATTCAAGAGCCAACAAAACAATTTTGACAGGCTCAATCCTAGATTCAAGAGCTGACAAAGCAATTTTGACAGGGCCAATATCACAAAAGGATCACTAATTGTACAACTAGCTAAAAGATCCACAAATTGCAATGTTCAGTTCAAGTTGTTTAAAAGTTCTAGCTCATTTAGCAAAGACTTTGCTACACATGTGAAAGCATGATAATTCTAGCAAGTCAAAGAACTAGACACGATCTTGAGCAAGAATTTAAAATAATAAACCTCAAGAGGGTAATAAGCAAAGCTTCATCAATTAAAAGATAGAAGCAGTAAAGCTTATATTACAATACATCTTTTTGGATTTTCATATGAATGCAATATGATACAATGAGATGCACAAAAGACTTAAAAGCCTAAAAAGATCAAAAGGATCCAAAGAAAATACCGCTTGAAGAAGGTATCAGAAAAGATCCACAAAAGTTCAAATGAACAAGAAAAGTTCAGATGAAGAAGGAAAGTTCAGAAAAGAACCAACTCCCTCTCAAACCAACCCATAGGGATAAATTATCCCTAACTTGCTTCTCAAGGTGGCAAACATTGTTGGGTCTAAAAGCTTGGTGAGGAGATCTGCCAATTTTGCTTTGGACTCCACAAAAACTAGCACAGAGACTTCAAATACCACATGATTTCTAGGGAAAGCAACTCGAAAAGCTAGGGAGCGAAACACCAACACTAAAAAGCTTACAGGCAGCTCAAAACCTACTAAGACCAGTGATTGGGAGACAAGCTCGACCTAGGCAGTGAGAAGAGTGCATCCTAGCAAACCATGGGATAAGAAGAGTGCCTAGAAAGGACACATGCTAGAACAGAGCCCCCTATCTACCCTGAACTCAACAAGCCCAACACCTGACACAAACCAGATGCTATGCAAGGTAGACTAGGGATACCATATACAAATGTAAGGTATAGAAGCTCGAACCTGGGTCGCACTGCTTGATAGTGAGATGTAGTCATGATGGATGAAGATCTATTACTTGGTTTGAAGCTTCAGAAAGTAGTTGCGCTCACCCATCATCCTCATCTCAAATTCCTTCGTCTCCAAGAAGTGATAGCCATCATCGAACGCACATATGAAGAAGAACCAGCAGCTGGAGTCTTGAACCACATGTTCTCCTTCTCAATATGAAAAGACTACACCAAAGAGACAGAAGAAGTCTATGCCTTGGTACTGGGTTAGTGAGACATTATCTAGGGAAACAATACTAAGACACACAACTAATAAGGATAGCATCAAATGATCCAAAACTCATAAAAGTATATAATCAATAATTCAGGACATGAGCATGAAGATAAACAAATCAATTGTAGCACATGCTATCCAAGATATGATAAAGCTCAAATTATCCTTAATCCACAATAAGGCATAGGAGCAAGCAAACAAACACATAGCATATCACACAACATACATCTAGTCAAGAGTAAAGCATACTAGTGAAGCTATAGCAAAGCTCATGTATCCACAATTAACAGTAAGGCATAATAACCATGTAAGCATAAAGCAAGTTATAGAATAAATTATGGAGAATGTATGCTAACATGGATATAAAGTAAGCAAGTGGATACATAAAGCAAAAAATCAACACAAGCAAGATAATAAATGTACAAAATAGCACATGCTCATGATGACAAAACCAAGCTTATACAACCAAGGAGATAAAGAACAACAATATAGTACATGGATATATAAGCAATGTAAAGGCAAGATGAAAGATATCAAAGGAGTAACATATGCCAATATGATACAAGTGAGCACAAAAACAAGCACAACATGCCAAGTATGAATAATCATGAAAGTAAATGCATGAAGGTATAAGATAGCTCACAAAACAGGTGAAGGCGCCGATCATAAAAGCACATGCCTCTTGGAGGCCATTATGAGGGTGGAGAACCATCAAGTGTCCCGATCACGTGATGAAGCAAAAGATCAGAACCTTTTAAGTCCATGTTCTCCAACCCGCGTTACCAGCACCTACACATGAGAAAGGCAAGATGTCCAAGTCTTGGATCCCGAAGGGTTAGAGAGCAAATACTTGGGAACCCAAACCTTGGACACACCACCACTAGAGGTAGTCAAACCATTATGTGAGTTAGCATGATGCAAATGATGGTCCATGCAAGAAGATCCAACATCATCCTTGAAGGCACGCCGCGAATGGACAACTCGATAAGGAAGACGAGGTCCAACTCTAGAAAAGCGACAATGACCTTGCTTGAAAGCACCATGATGAGAACCAACAAAAGCACCAAAAGAACTCACATATCCTCGCCGTGAGTGCGTACCTCGATGAACAAAACGAGGTCCACCTCTTGGAAAACTGAGGAAATCCTGTCTCGAGGCAACTCGTGACCAAAACCAAAACCATGGAAACCAAGTCCACGATGCTGTCCAACACCACTAGAAAATGTGTCAAAGAAGCCATCAACAGAGCGAGTCCTTGTGCTAGGCTCTTTAGTGTGCATGTCATGAGAAAGACTATGCCCATTAGGAGACTTAGAAGCATGAGCTCAACGCAAATCTTTTGCACGTCGAAAGCAGAAATCCACAAGATGTCCATTCTTCCCACAAAATAAGTAATGGTGTAAAGGTCTACTAGGAGACACGGTCCGAGAGGACAAATCACCATTATCGCTCAAAGATGAAGTCCTTTGGGACAAGCTGGAAGAAGCAACATCATAACTCGCCCTCGTATCGACACTAGACTCACACATGCCATGAGAAAGACTATGTGTATTCCTAAAGGTACGACGACGCACTCGATGCTCATGTTTCAAACGGCGAAAGCAAAAATAAAAAATGTGTCCATTCTTCTTACAAAAGGTGCAATGATACTTCTCTTTTGAAGATGTAGTATCATTTGAGGAAGAAGCACCTTTGTCTTTAGAAATCCCTTGGACAACGCAAGAAGAGTCACAAGAAGTCGCACTTGCCAAAGAAGAGCTATCCAAAGCGATGGCATAAAAACCAATATCAAATGACTCACGTTTAGCACAAAAAGACTCCAACTCCGAATGCAAAGAGACAAAAGAAATCTTGAGAACATCAATATCGGAGTGAAGGCAAATACAAGAGTCACATGATTTGGCGCTCATATCATCGCGCAATTTCTTCAAAGACTCAATCTCGCTCTTCAAATCAATGCAAGATGTGCAAGAAATTAATGATACTTTCGTATTAAGCATGCAATTCAAGTCATCAATTTTATTTTCTAAACGAGCACAATTCTTGCAAAAGACTAAACCATCCTTAAGCAATTTTTCATATTCTAAGCACATGCTACAAGCCTAGCTTTGATATCAATAATTTCAGCCCTAGCATTCTCTAATTGTTCAAGGTGAAAGGAATTAGTCAATTTAAGCTTCTCAAAATCAGCAAGCATGCCTACACAAGAATCACAATTATTTCTAGCCATAGATCTAAGATTGCCTATTTCTAACTTAGCATTATCAAGCTCATGATGTAAGGCAACACAAGAATCACATGGCATAGAAGCATTTGATTTCAATAATTCATTTTCAGCTTTTAGACATGCAAAAGAATTATTCAAGTTTTCCAAGTCTACAAGCAATGAATCAAAAGCATTCATAGAGGTTTTCAATTTGGAGAGCTCATTAGACAAATCACCCTTTTCTCTTTCTAGCAATTTCATTTTCTTCCTAAGAGCATGCAATTTATATTCATATGACACCAAGCCATCAATGAATTTTTCTTTGCTCACCTTGCCTAGCTGAAGTAGGGGATCGTCCTCGGAAGAGTCATCACTATCATCCTCGAAAAGCTCTCCATCATGTTCATTCTCAAAAGCTACTGCACATATGCCAATTGGCTCATTCTCCTTGGGCTCCAGGCGTATCTCATTCCTGAAACTAGGACAATCAAAACAAAAGAGATCATCACAAATATCGCAAGAGAATTCCTCCTCAACCGCCAACATGAATATTGAGCGTTCAAGCATCTTATCACAATGAACATCAATGGCAAAAGAACCACGACAAGATGCAAAGAAGCGCTCACAAGTCCTCATATCAGTTGCCATGCTCAAAAATCGATGAAGATCACAAAAGAGCAAACTTGGCTTTGATACCACTTGTTGGACCGGAAATGCGACTAGAGGGGGGGTGAATAGAAGCACGGTCACTTTTTCTCCTAGATCGGATTCAACACATTTTCACTCTAATAGCTATGGAAGCTATGAAGATCAAAGTACAAGCACAGAGGGAGACTTGTATTGAATCCAATCAAAACCCCGAAGCAAAACAACCAAAATTACCAAAAACTCAATTCACAATGAGTTGGGCGGTCAGACCTCTCAGCCTAGCGGTCTGACCGCTCCATGGGGCGGTCTGACCTCTCAAATGGGTGTTCTGACCTCCAACCTGATGAACAGTGAAATCAGTCCGAACTTCCAAAACACAAAAAGGTCTAACTTTTGATTCGTGACTCCAAACTTCATAAAACTTGAAACATACCTTCCTTAGGATGTCAGGAACCTATTCCAATCAACGATCGTGAACATCGTTGCTAAAGTTCTGATATTTATCCGTTTTAGTGAAAGTTGCTTCACAACCGAGCCAAATACGAAAACGATGATTGAGATGATTTCATGGGAGGAATCAATCCAAGATGGCTAAGGATGGTCTCCCATACGTCCTAGCATCCTCAATCATAGGAAGAATCAAGCCAAAAACTCTCAAGAGCAAAAACCCCTAAAATTACCCTTTCTTTCACCAAAACCGGGCAAAATCAAAACATAGATCCAAAAGCTTGCTTGTGGGTGATTGATGATCAAGATGATCCTAGATATATTCTCACATGTCATAGCAAGCTAAATCTAGGCCAGAAACCAAAGAGAAACTCCCAGATCAAAAAAAGCCCCAAAATCATCAAATAGAGAATAAGAACACAAAGGGACCCATCTTGTGAAATCTGGTTGGATTGATTTGAGATAGATGATTGTTGTTTACAACCACTCCATCTAGGAGGACAAAAATCACCACGTGAGCACACACTCAATCCAATCCCTAGAACCCTAGCTCTCCCCCTTCTCCCCAAAAACCCTAACACAAAATAGGGCACACAATGAATGGAGGCTCATAATCCTGTTGGACAGCACCCAACACTATTTATAGTGAAGGCTAGCATCTAGGAAATATTCCATTAGGGCACCCGTTAAGCCCAACTCACAAACGGGTTAACACACGCACGCATCTCAAAGATACGTCTTCGTCTTCGATTGACCTAAACCGCTTCTCCATGCGCCGAACCGCGCCGCGGTTTAGCCAAAGGTCACCAAGGTGGTATTTGGTGAGATTACCAAAATACCCCTTCTCGATCCTTCTCCAAGACCGAGTCCAATCATCGTAAAGCAATCGCCTACTTCGCCACGTGTAAGTTGATCAACGACTCTCGTGTCGGCAAGTCTCTCCCGTCCGGCTCCCGCTGAAGCCACCATGGCACTTGCACCAACCCCCGCGCCGCTTGATCCAACCCGTCGCACCGAACGGTCCGTTCGTTCATCCTTGTCCATTCTGCGCCATACTTGAGTCTCCTGACCTCACTCGGCATCCTCGATCGTTCTGGACCTCAGCTCTCCTAGCTTAGTCCCGATCAACCTCGCCGTTGACCATCGTTGACCTGCAAGCCACCTGCACAGCAACAGACCAAGAAATCGTCTCCGAGAATAAGTTCTTCACAACTTGACCCACGTTAGCCAAAACATGCAATATGCAACACATATGCAATGAATTCCATGAACTTGACCTAACGAACACACATCGCGCCACACTAACGAGTGAAACAAGACAAAATCGGTCAGACCACCACCCTTGGCCGGTCTGATCGCCCACTGGCCGGTCTGACCGCCAACAAATGGCCGGTCTGATCGCCCACTTGGGACTTATCCAATTGTTTATGCTGGAAATCCAAGAGCTTTCTGGAATTTTCAATCGAATAGAACTTTTTACTAGAAGCTCCAAAAATTATGAGACCAAGTGCAGTAGAATCCTCTCTCTTGCCTACACCCTCTATTTTTGGCCCAGCTCAGAAATCCAAAGTCACCTTAATGGCGGTCATTGCTCGTGATGGCAGTCAGACCACCGGCTTGGCGGTCGACCGCCACCTTGGCGGTCAGATCGCCCGACAACCAAAACAGCCAACCAAACTAAGGCATAGCTGGTCTAACCGCCCCATGGCCGGTCAGACTGCCAAAGGCCTGACAGAAGTTGAAACCTCGCTGAAAACGCGTGTTTTCGCACACCCTCAACGCCATTGCCAATTGTCTCATCATCCTAAGATCGTGGGCATATCCCCCATGATATCCACAGACAGAAACACCAAAAATCCTCAAGTAACCACCGTAGCCAAGTAATCTCTGCTGTCAAGAGAGCCATAGCTCGCAACTCAGCCTCTGCACTCGAACGGGACACTGCAGTCTGTTTCTTCGTCTTCTAGGCAATGAGAGAACCACCAAGAAAAACACAGTAAGCAGAGATAGACCGGCGATCAGAGGGATCGCTAGCCCAAGTAGCATCCGAATAAGCCTAAAGCTGTAACGAGCTGGAGCGTGGAAAGAAAAGATGGCGAGAGATAGTCCCATGAAGGTATCACAGAACTCGAAGAAGGTGGCTATAGTGGACCTGAGTGGGAGCAAAGACGAACTGACTCAGAATGTGGACTGGATAAGTGATATCCGGACGAGTAACAGCAAGGTAGACAAAACTCCCAACAAGATGACGATAGCGAGTCGGATCAGAAAGAGGCTCGCCATCAGAGGGTCGGAGGTGAACATTGAGCTCCATGGGAGTCTCAACAGTACACTGATCAGTGAGAGAGGCGCGATCAAGAAGATCCTGAATATACTTCTCTTGGGACATAAAGAAACCATTTGGAGTGGAAGTAACCTCAATCCCAAGGAAGTAACAAAGAGGACCAAGATCCGATATAAGGAACTACTCACTAAGACGAGCCTTGACAAAGGCAATGTACTCAGAATCATCTCCGGTAATGATCATATCATCAACATACAGAAGAAAAAGAGTCCGACCACGAGACGAAGTGTGGACAAAGAGCGTAGGATCATGATCACTAGCTGAAAAGCCAGCAGCAGTGACCACAGAGGAGAAGCGCTCAAACCAAGCACGAGGGGCTTGCTTAAGGCCATAGAGAGAGCGACGAAGGTGACAGACCATGTCCTTAGGAACAGAATACCCAGGTGGCGGATGCATGTAGACCTCCTCACTCAACTCGCCATTAAGAAAGGCATTCTTGACATCAAGCTGAGAAACATACCAGTGGCGAACAGACGCCATCGAAAGAAGAGTGCGGACAGTGGTCATGTGGGCCACAGGAGCAAAAGTATCGTCGTAGTCACGACTATGCTCTTGCTGGAAGCCACGAGCAACAAGACGCGCCTTATAGCGCTCAAGAGAACCATCAGAGTGAGTCTTAATCTTATAGACCCACTTACACGTGATGGGACGAGAGTGAGATGGAAAAGGAATAAGATCCTAAGCACCAGTACACTCGAGGGAAGCAATCTCCTCGACCATGGCATGTTGCCACTCAGGGTGAGTAACAGCATCCCGATAGGAGACAGGCTCATGAGTAGCTGCACCAGCAAAAGCAAAACGGGCAGGGGGCCGAATTGACTGCGATCGCGAAGAGCGTAGCGAGGAGAAGATGACCCATCAAGGGAAGATGGAGCATCAGGAGAAGATGGAACATCAGGAGAAGATGGGTCATCTGGAAGATCCTCAATACGAGGTCGACGAGTGTAGAAGAGAGGGGGAAAAGGTACTGTAGTGGGAGGAGCCTAAGGAGCCGCAGGAGACGAAGCAGGAGGCGACAACGGCGGAGAGGCCACAGGAGGAATATGTGGAGACTCAGTGGGACGGGTGGACGAGGGCAAGACAGATATATGTGTATCTGGAAAGGTCAAAAAAGACAGAGACTCCACAGAGGAAGTAGAAAGAGAGACAGGACGTGGATAGAAGGGACAAGACTCGTCGAAAGTCACATCCCGAGAAATCCGCATCCGTCGACCAACAGGATCCCAGCACCGATAGCCCTTGTGCTCGAGATTTGTATCCGAAAGACACACTCAACGGTGACGGTCGGTTTGGTGTGTTCTCGGCGAGAGAACATAGCAAACGCAAATTAAAATAGGCGAAGGCGAGTAGTCGGAAGAAGACCACGAGGCGCTCAACAGGATCGCACCTGAAGAAGCGAAGAATTTGGATGTTGACGAGATAGGTGGCAGTGGAAACAGCCTCGGCCCAAAAGTGAGGTGGAGTAGAGGCGGCAATCATCAATGCATGTGCTGTCTCAAGGAGGTGACGATGCTTGCGCTCAGCGACACGATTCTGAGCATGAGCACCAGGACAAGAGAACTGAGTGTGAGTGCCCTACTCAGCAAGGAAGCTGCGCAGGTAACGAGAGAGGTACTCGCCAGTAGAATCAGCATGAAAGACACGAATAGGAGTGGAGAACTGTGTGCGAACCATAGTGGCAAATTGTTTATAGATAGACAAGGCCTCACTACGAGAAGACATGAAATATATCCAAGTGTGGCGAGAGAAATCATCTATAAATATGATATAATATAGATGACCCCCTTTCGAAATGAAGGGAGCCGGACCCCAAAAATCTGAATTAACAAGATCAAAAGGACGCTGAGACACTGACTCACTATGAGGATAAGGAAGTTGAATCTGTTTACCTAGCTTACAACCCTGACAATCTAAAGACACGTCTCCTGAGACAGACCCTAGAAGGCCACGACGAACTAAAGGCGGCAGGCAGAGATCCACACAGATGACCAAGACGGTGATGCCCTTCTTGGAAAGAGCCCAGAGACGGAGTGGCGAAGCGAGAGGCTGGCGGCGACGGTGGCAGCGAAAGGAAGGTGAAGCCAGTCGAGCTCCTAGAGACGCTGTGAGTCACGGCGCCGAGGACCAGAACCAACCAGAGCTCCCGTGTGGCGGTTCTGAACACAACAAGAGTCAAAGTCGATAATGACCCGACAACCAAGGTCAGTAATCTGCCCAGCAGAAAGAAGTGCATGGTAAGACGGGGAACATGAGCAATAGAAAGAACATGAAAAGATGAGTTGCTAAGAGGTCCTCGACCAGATATAGAAAGAGAGGTACCATCGTGATAAGAACAACACCGAGAAGAATCAAGAGGTATAATGAAAGGCAGTGGAAGAATCGAAGTCATGTGAAAAGATGCTCGGAATCAAGAATCCACGAGGAGGTGCTGTTGTGGAGGTGGTGGTTTCACGATGTAGAAGAGTCGATGAGCAGAACCAATGAAGAACGCCGAGGAGAACACAGGCGGCAAGCAAGCGTCAAGTCTGGCTATCTCCTTTCGGTGAGAGAAAGCTTTGAAGGAGTCGATGAGACGTCGATGTAGCGACACCGATGCTAGTGCTAGTAGAAGAACGGCGTGAAAGATGCCATCGCTTCTTATATGCGGGACTCAATGTGGCCAACCTTGTCGCGATAGGAAGCGATGAGGGCGGCCACCGCCAGATGGGCGGCCACCACCACTGTGGCGGCCGGAGGAGGGGAGTGTCTTTGAAGCGTGGAAGCGATTGGTGTAGCGGTGGACAAGCGGCGAAGCACGGAGGAGTGGTAGCGAACCGGCACCAATCAAGCGAATGAAAGCCATTGGTAGGCGGTATTTGGATGGCGCGGCGACCAAAACAATGAAGTCTAACGGCGGCGGGCCGACGCGGCAGCAATGTTAGATCGGCGTTTTTTTTTTTCATTTTCTTTTACCGAATCAACTCAAGAAGAGCGAGACCCACTCGGCGACACACTGCTAGAGAGCGCCGCGCACGGGAACTAGGGTTCCCGGCGATGGCGGCGGAAGCGGCGGCGGGTGGCGATAAGCGGCGACGGCGGCGGCGGCCCGAGCAATGGCGGAAGCGGGTGGCGGCGGCGATGCGGCTCAATACAGCGAAGCCGTCAGCGGCGGCGGTGGCGGCGGGTGGAGTAGCCCTCGGCAGCAGTGGCGTCGGGTGGAAGCGACCCGGCGATAGCGGCGGCAGCGGAGACCGGAGACCACGGTGGATCTGAGAGAGCAGCGGCGGCCGACTCAAGCGAGGCGGCGGCGTGGAAGCCGCGGATCCGGCAGAGGAGGAAGCGAAAAGACGCGGCGGCGGCGGCCGACTTCGTCGAAGATGACTAAGCGAGGCAACTCCGTCGGATCAAGAGGCGGCGGCGAGAGGAACCTAGTTCCCCGTCTTGTGATGCCATTGTATGCGTGTTCTGGGCGGTAGCTCCCTTCTCTCTTCCGCGGCGGCGCAGCCCACGAGCGAAGAAGAGAAAGGCGCGGCAGCGAAGCGGCGATAAGTCGGGTCCTTGAATGGGAGCCGTGGCGTGGTCGTCGAGAAGCGGTGGTGGTCTTGGTCGCCCGAGCTCCGGTGAGGAGCCTGTGTGATGGATCGAGCGGCCTGTGGCGGCGAGTGGCCGTGCGATGGATGAGCGGCGGCGGATCTGTGGAAGAGCGATCGCGATGAGGAGGGTGGTGGCGTGACTAGGGAGGTGAAGCCGTGGCAGCTAGAGGACGAGGACGAGTTGGCGTCAGGGTGAAACCTAATTGGCTCTGATACTATGTTAGGAATAGCAACTTGTATTCATCATGAGGCCAATGAGCCAATATATATATATATATACAAAGTATAGAAGATGAATATGTAAATAACCTCTCATAATAATAAAGAATAACATACTATACATATATCTCTAACACTTAGAACACTTTCCCTATCTCTCAACCGAGCCCAAATCTGTCGAATCATACCAAATTTTCTCTGAAATTGGGTGGGGTCTGACATCATCCTTGCTTACCATTTGTTGATCACTCAATCTAGTTATGCTTCTCCCAGTAATCTATTGTGATTTTGTTTCTGAATAGTTGATTGTTAGCTGAACTCAAATGGTTTCCTGGATGTAAGTTAGTTTATACTTTGTATCTGTTGTCACTTGTCATAGCTGATTCTTGAATGAGTTCCTTTTTTGCGTATGTCCTTTGGTTGTAGAATTTTTTATTATTAATTAACTTTTTTTTGAATCTTATTTTAAATTTAACCTCCGACGCACTTTATTTCCAATTCTAACCTCTTTGGTCACGCCACCACCCATGGCGTGACAAAACAACACTGTCACGCTAGCCCATTTCTAGTCAAACTTTTATCACGCCACTGGAAGTGGCATGCCAGTGTTATTTGGTCACGCCACAACCAGTGGCGTGACAAAAAATGCTATTTTAGAGATTTATTCTGACGTGTGACAGTATTGTTTTGTCACACCACCACCCGTGGCGTGACCAAATGGATCAGAATTGGAAATAAAGTGTGTCGGAGGTTGACTTTAAAATAAAATTAAAAAAAGGTTAATTAATAAAAAAGTTCTTGGTTGTACCATTATTACGACGAGATGATAAACGCCATGAGCATATATTAAAAGCTATTGGTTGTTGAGAACTTGAGATTGCTCATACCAAAAAATATATGCGGCAATTGTTCTAAAAATATATATATGCGACAATCATGTTTTTCCCCTTTATTGCTTCTATTTCTGTCAAACAGGTCTTTTTATTAGCATCTAAAGTCATTTGTTCCTTTTACTTAGGTTTTGTCCAAATACAACAGACAAACATGCTTGAATTTTGTGAATCATGGAGTTTTTCAGCAGGCAATGTGGCACTGGTACAAATAAGTTTATACCCATGAGGATTGGATAAGTTCCGGAAAGCAACAATGCAAGCTTACTTCCGCAATGACGGTTGAGCAGCTGCGGTTTTGGAGAACCTGTATTTCTTATGGGTTCTGCATAGTACACTTCACAGACATCTTTCCTGTTTTGTGCCTGTGGCTCAGCCCTCCAGTGTTTCAGAAGCTAAGTGAAAGCAATGTTCTTTCCGAGTTTAGTTCTATTGCAAGAGAGTCATATCTTGTATTAGGAGCTCTGGCACAGAGGCTGCCACTTCTTCATTCAGTGGAGCAGCTTGGCAAGCAAGACAGGGGAGTTTCTGACAGTTCTGTTGAGACATGGTCTTGGATACCTGACTTTGTACCCAAAATTGGCCTGGGCATAATTACTAATGGGTTTTTCAGCTTCGCGGGTACTGATGCTGTTGGACATGAGGAACATCTGTCTTTCCGTGGTGTATCGTTGGTGCAGAGGCTTTGTTATATGAGATCCCATGGTAATGTTGATGCATCATTGTCTTCCATAAGTTGCCTTCAAAGATTAGTGCAGCTATCCTGCACTGTTGACAGAGTAATCCAGAGAGTGACAACAGATTGTTCCGAGCATCTCAAAGTATCTAAATCAGGGATAACTGGCAAGACAGGGAGAATTGATTATTTGCCACTATAAAGAATGGTCTTTTACTATTTGCTACTACTAATATTGTAATTGATAATTTGCCACTCTAAAGATTGGTTGATTAATAATTTATCATTTTAGCCTTTTAATTACATTTTCTCTTATTTCTCTATTTTTTCCCAAAATGAAATGTCCTCACTGCCCTCGCTTATTAACACAGCCCATCTCACAACTCACAACATCTCGCTTGGCGTTCTCCAGGGCGATGATGGCGTTGTTCTCCAGGGGTGCATCCTCTACAGCCACCTGTCCCTCGTCGCCGTGTACACCGTCACGCCGCTTGGCGTCACGTACGACCTCCGGCGGTCAGCCTCCCTTCCCTTAGCTTCTCCAGCCTCTTCAGTTACGCGCATGCATGCGCACACACCATTCGATCAGCACACAATTCCGGCATAAATGTCATATGCGCAGCATACATGCACGCGTCACGTACGCACGGCAAGATCAATTCGTGCGTGCATGCGTGAGCTTAGTAGCATAGCAGAAAATGAAGTTGTCTTTGTTTGTCAAAGATTGAAATATTATCGAGTACTTAATTGTGATGTTCAGGCCTTGGCTATAAATATCGTGTTTCACTGTCGATCAATTTTAGACGTATTGGTAACTTTTTATGGCCTCAGTCTCATCGTACATTGAACTTTTAAGTACCGGTAACATCGACATATATATACCTGGATGAATATATCCGTCGCCCTTGACGAACGCCGGGTGAGATGTTGTGAGTTGTGAGATGTGTTGTGTTAATAAGCGAGGGGTAGTAAGGACATTTTATTTGGGGAAAAAGGGAAGAAATGAGAGAAAATGTAATTAAAAGACCAAAATGGTAAATTATTAATCAACCAATCTTTAGAGTGACAAATTATCAATTACAATGTTAGTAGTGTCAAATAGTAAAAGACCATTCTTTGTAATGGCAAATAATCAATTCTCCCGGCAAGATATTAGGAGAGGGCATTTCCAGTTTATGGCATAACGACTTGTTGGACTTGCTAACTTGGCTATTGCCAATGATTTCCTCTCAATGGTCTGCATTACAGAACATAGAGATGTTTGGTAGAGGAGGACCATCTCCCGGTGTTGGGTTTGGCTGGTGGAGGGTTTTGGTCTCTGAAATGCTTACTTGCACAACTGGATTCACAGTTGGTCCTAGAGTTAATCAAAATCTTCTCCGCTGTGCCTGAAGGTCTTGTTGCTCTCAATAAAGGTGTGAACTCAGATAATGTGACTAATCCAGTTGCCACAGCTTCAGAGAGAATCAGTTCTGTTCTCGGTGTATCTTTGATTGCAGGACCTGACCAGATCTCTACGCTGGAGAAAGCCTTTGATGTCCTCTTCCAACCTTCAATTCTGAAGTGTCTCAAATCTTCTATACATCGTGCTTCTCACGCAAAATTACCAAAAACTTTTGAGTGGGACATAACTGAAGATGAATATCTGCATTTTAGCAGTGTGCTGAATTCACATTTCAGATCCAGATGGTTGGCCATCAAGAAGAAGAATTCAGATAAATATGCAAGAAATAACAATGGCATTAATGTGCCAAAAATGCCAGAGACATTGGAGACGATTCAAGAAGAAACAGTCAAACAGAGTTAGCAGAAGCTGTAAATCCACCTTGCAGTACGTTAGTTGTAGAGTGGGCACACCTGAGACTGCCTCTTCCTGTACATTGGAGTCTAAGTGCAATCTGCTGCATTGATGATCCAAAAGGCACACTGTCAACATCAGCCAACTACGCTGTTGATGTTTCAACTTTCAAGAGCTGGTCTTATCTTTCTTTTAGGTCTGGAAGCCATTTCAGCTGCTCCATGCCTTCATGCTCCTTTGGTTTGGAAGATGAATGCACTTTCTGCCTCTCTCCGCACTAACATGGACTTGCTTCAAGAAGACAGAAGTTGGGATATTTTCAATGCTTTTCAAGAACTGTGTGGCCAGCATCTGGACATATTATGCCAGAAATATTATAGATCTCACTCTGTCAAGAAAGATGTGGTCGTTGGATCTGTTGCCACCTTAGAAGAAGCAAAAGTGATTAGT
This sequence comes from Phyllostachys edulis, assembly GCA_036346405.1. Lineage (NCBI taxonomy): Eukaryota > Viridiplantae > Streptophyta > Magnoliopsida > Poales > Poaceae > Phyllostachys > Phyllostachys edulis. The sequence goes on along the minus strand of CM070555.1, from coordinate 33,533,989 downwards.
GCTCCTGAAATTATCAGGTTCCAGGAGAAAATTCATGGAAGCTATACTACTTTTGTTGAGAGCCATGTTGAACAATTTGCAGCTGTCTCGTATGGGGATGTTATGTTTGGTCGGCAAATGGCCATTTATTTGCATCGCAGTGTTGAGGCTTAAGTTCGGCTTGCAGCCTGGAATGCATTGTCTAATGCTTATGTACTTGAACTGTTGGGTTCTTGTAATAAGGTTGTAAACCATAATTATGACCCTATGAATGGTGATAAGGCCAATATATAGTACTCACGTTTATGTTATATGGCTAGACTTTGTTTTCTAGATATTTGTCATGTGATGATGTTGATGCCTACTTCTGTTAGTACCATACTTATTCTAGGTCTTGCCTTGTTAGTGCATATATATGAGATAGATATATTTGAGTTGACAATCATGTTAGTGTTCATAGTCTCAAATATGCCTATTATATATGCTGTTGTCGATTCAATTATTGTTTTAGGAATTATAATAATCACAAAAGTGCACATATTCCTAACATGAACTGTTGCCTCCACTAGACAAATGCATTGGTGATGTCCAAGGATAATTGGAGCCTCTTGAGGTACCATATCTTTAGTTTCTTTGAATGATGAAATTCATTTACTCCTTTTGGGTTTGCACATTGCACAATCTAAACTATGCAAAGAATACAAAATGTATGCTATTTTGCTGCCAATTATTTGATTTCCGTACATATATGAAGTTATGAACTGCATGCCATGGTTTTGTATGATTGTCCCCATTTACTTGTGGTTAGCTGCTTTAGCTGCTTCTCTGTGATGAAGACAGTGATGGCTTCACCGTTTCATATTTTTACATTACATTTGTAGGATGACGAAAGATTTTTGGAGGCTTACGCCAAATCATGGACATCTGGTGTCCTTGACAAAGCTGCTCGGAGGGATTCTCTTTCACACTAGCGAGGCATCACCTTTCCGGCTTTGTTTTCCAGTGCAGTGCTTCTGGCAAAGTGCGAAATAAGCTGGTTAAGTCGCTTATCCGGTGCTATGCCCAGAAGCGGCATCATGAGGTAAGTGTTCCCTCAGGTTTTCAAGAACATGAGCTCTTTATGTGGCAATTCCTAGGATTCTTAATCATGCCCCACCCTTGTTTGGAAAATTCTGTCCGACAGGCTATGCTCCAGAGTTTTGTCCTGCAAGGCATTGCACAGGATTCCCAACGCAGTGATGAAGTTGGCCGAAGATTTGAGATCTTGAAGGATGCTTGTGAGATTAATTCTTCCCTCATAGATGAGGTTCAGAGACTGAAGGCATCAATTGATCGATAAATGCCAGAATATATGCTTAGCGTGGCAGGTGTTAGGCGTAAGAAAAATAGCGCTTCCATATTTCTGGAGTTGATTAGGGTATTCTACTTGCTGTTTTAGAAACAGCTTATAGTTCCAAAAGACACCAAACGGCAAGAGCTGCAGTTTTGGCGATTGTAAATAACAATGTGTCAATGACAAGTGACTAGAGAATCATGGTTTACTTGCTGTACCGACTATAAACTTGGCATTACAACTAAACCACTGGGAAAAAAACTAAACGCCTCTGTAACTGTAACGATGAACTCTTCACCCCTGTTGTGTAAGCGTGTGGCCATGCTTGTGGCAACACTTTCTGGACTAAGAATATCAAGTTATCAACTGGCTTCACAGAAAAACTGCTATTATCATTTGCATTCTACCCTCCAGCTGTTTAGCATCCTGTTCCGTACCCAATTCTTTCTTCTCAAGTGCTCATGGTGTTATCTTTTAGTCTAGCGACGCGGTGTTGCTTCATTCGGTTTATATAAACATCGATAATGCTAGCTCTCGTACGTGTAACCGAAATATCAGCAGCGCTGCACTGAGCCATCACTCTTCAGTTCTTACCGACTCGTCTCTTACTCTAATCTTTTCCACCCACATCTCTCCCTGTTGAGACTCTTGACTGCTCCGACGAAATCTGACTAAACCACCGCCGATGACACTCCGGCGAGCTATGACTCAGCACCCTTTTCTATACAATCAAAATAGTCTCCTTTGTACCATCTCGCGCTCTCTATATGCACGACTGAGCTCTGCCGTAGGGCAGCCGGACACGGTCTCCGTGAGCGGCGAGCGGAGCTCTCGTACCACCGGGCGAGGTGGTTAGGGCCTCGACAAGCGCGGCTGAGGCTAGCCAAGATCTGTCGCCGCTGGGCGCGGTCTGGCTGTCCGTACCCCGATGCTACTAAAGGGTGTGGGAGCTCGAGGAAACCCGATGTTGCGTCAGATGCACGGCCGGAGGAGCCAGGGGTGGCGGATGTGTGCCTATTAGCGACGAGTCATCCTTCTCGCATGAGCTCAACCCTTTCCGCCGCCCGTGCTCCCTTCTCCTTTAGTACGTTGGGTGCTGGTATTTTTCGAATGGTCGCAACACCTTTCTCAGTTTGTTGCAGAAACGAAAAAAATTGTTGTAACATGTCTTCTCGGATGTTGAGAAGTGTTAGTGTCTGGTTTTTGTTGTTAATGCTGGGTTCTTTCTTTGTTGCACCAGTTATTTATTTATCACCGAAGAATCTATACTTGTTACATCGAGTTAGAGATTTGTTGCACTGACAAGACTTTTTTTCTTTTGCGTGCTGAGAGAGAAAACGTTGCAGTATTGTAAAATAGTGCATTTGTTGTTGATCCGACAATAAAGAGGAACGTAAAGTTCTCATTATACATCTGAGCGATAGTCGCACGCTCTCTCTCTCTATATGTGGCTGCACGCATCAGCTGTTTGGTGTGCAAATTTGTTCTTTTTGGAGAGGAAGAGTTATGGAGGTAAGTTACATTTAAAACATAAATGTGAGCCAACAATTTTGGTTCTATGTTCCGAATTGGTAGCATTCATCGTGGATTGCGCCACACCACCTACTCCTAAGTGGAAGTCTCAACTCGTACAAAAAAACCTTTTTTTCGTCGTGAAGTAACTACCGAGTCTGCGAGAACATGGCTCAACAGAGACCTTCTGTTGCGTGTGACATGATGATGGGTCCTCACAAAGTCCAACTTGGGATGCTCTGGACTCTGGACAATCAAATTGCATCTCAGTGGTTGAGAATTGAGATGGCTTGGCTTACTGTTATAAGACTACTAGAGATGGCATGGCTTATTGTTATAAGACTACTAGAGATGGAACTTTTTTTATTTAACATTTTTTAAATCTTATTTTAAAGTTAACCTCCCGCGTACTTTATTTCTAATTCTGACATCTTTGGTCACGCCACCACCAGTGGCGTGACGAAACAACACTGTCACGCGCCAGGATAAGTCTCCAAAATAACATTTTTTGTGAAATAAAGCGTGCGAGAGGTTAACTTTGAAATAAAATTTAAAAAAGGGTTAAATAATAAAACAAATTCCTAGAGATGGCTTGGCTTACTGTTATAAGAGTACTAGAGGTGGCATGTATTGATTCCTATCAAAAATCGACTTTTGCCTTGCGAGCCTACGTGGTAGACCGTAAACAAGATAGACCTAGGATATTTGAGAAAAAGGCTTAGTTTAATGTTCCAGAAACAATTCCGCTTCCCTTCACTGGCTGTAGCTGAACGAGAATGAGATAGCTGCAGGTGCAAATGGGAGCAGCAGGAGAGACAAGTGACGAAGCTGTCAACTCGTTCGATTCTCCTTAAGATAATCAACTAGAATCTCCAGTAACCAGCGTTCATGTATAGTGAACTTTTTTTATTAATTAATCTTTTTAAAATTTTATTTTAAAGTTAACTCGACGAACTTTATTTCCAATTCTGACCCCTTTGATCACGTGGCGTGATAAAACAACATTGTCACGCTATAGGAAAAGTCTAAAAAATAGTATTTTTGGTTATATCACTAATCATAGCGTGATCAAACAACATTGTCACGCCACTGGTCGTGGCGTGACAAGAGCTTGACAAGAAACAGACTGTCGTGACAGTATTGTTTTGTCATGCTATAGGTGGTGGCGTGACCAAAGGGGTCAGAATTAGAAATAAAGTTCGCTAGGTTAAATTTATAATAAAATTAAAAAATAGTTAATTAATAAAAAAAATCATGTATAGTAGTACTTGTTTTCTGATTCACACACAAAAAATCTGTGTAAGAGGGAGAGATCTGGAGGGATCCGAATCAACAAAAAGTCTGTGTAAGAGGGGGAGATACGGAGGGATCCGAATCAACAATGCAAAGTACAATTCAATAGTATAGTTCTGATTTTACTGTTTCAGAAATTACTATACCAATGGTGCTGTTAATCTGGACCGCTGATCTCGATCGAACGGTTAAGCTATATCCTAATGCACAAACACAGTGCTTCCCTTTTCCCTAGAGATGGCCGGCCTGTGCTCCGTGTGGGTCTCCTATTCTTTAAGGGTTTATTATGCGTTGACCAAGAGGTGACCTTCTGCAGGGCAGGGCAGGGCATCGACCATCCAATGCCATTCTCCTCTGCTATTCAAGTATTCAACACTCATTTTGACCGACCCTCCCGTGTTCACGTGGGCATCAATGCCATTCTCCTCTGCTATTCAAGTATTCAACACTCTTTTTGACTGGAATCTCCCCGTGTTCAGGTGGGCATCGTACCATTAAGATTTAGCAACGCCGATCGTAACATGACCTTAAAAGAATGCAAGGCATTTTCCTCTCTTATAATCTCTCGAACCTCTTAATACTATCAGATTTTTGCTATATATAAGAATCTAGTGTTAAAAAATAATCTAACCTGTAATCCTCTCGTGCGTTCTATTTTGAATGAGTTCCTCTTACTTGGCTTGCTTCTTGCTTGCTTTGGATGAATTGTTTTTTAACTTGTGTTCTCTATGATTACCCCCTCGTAGTTTTATATAGTGTCCCCCCTAATTATCCTCCAAAGAAACTAGGAATCACAATCCTATTAGGATTCAGAATCCTTGTAACACACATCTTTAAATTCTAATAGGTTAGGATACAGGTCACCTCTCAACAATTGACATATGATTTGCTTATGCAGTTTCATGAGGCGAAGACTCGACAAGTCCTAGCAGGAAATACTATCATTTATTTGTGGGGGGCGACTAGCGCCCAGACATACGATGAGAGGTTTCCCATCATACACTCTTCTCCACCGTCGTATCTGACTTAAATGGTCAATCTCAGCCATCTGATCTGGCGCAACAAAAGTTGGTGATGCGCAATAATTATTTAGTAAGCCTACAACAAATCCCTATCCGATGCAACAAAAATATTATGTTACAACATTGCAACATTCACTCTTAAGACGCAACAAAATCATAGCAAATCGCAACAACAATTACTAGAGCTTGCAACACAATCTCATTTCGTTTCACCATTCCATGGCAAACAAGATGTTACAATAAAGCAATAGACCCACCGCAAAAAAAAAAATCTCGTGCAACAAATTGGTTCAACATCCACAACAAAAAAGTAAAAAAAAATTACAAATGAGAACTATCGATACAACAGAAGAAACCAATTCCAACAAAAATAAAAGATTGTTGCAACAAATTGAAAAAGCAGTCGAAACACCTACAATATTTGTAGCGATATGTGACAACAAGAAACAATGGTCGCAACAACTCGACTTACCAATCGCAACAATTCTAACGTCATGATGGAAAGACAAGTCGGTGGTCAGCCCACCACACTGCCTTATCGCCGATAGGCCTTGATTTAGCTCAGGGTGAGGCTACACCTGCAACAATTCATCTCATGTAGGCAAATATCGCAAAAAAAAGACAACATCACAACAATACCTCTTGCAGCAACAAATTTGAGTAGAAATAATGCAACAAAACAAAACGCTTTCGGCAACAATCAAGGAAATGTGATGCAACAAATTTCTAGACATGCAAACAAAACCCACTAGGGAAGACGGAGGTAATAGCAGCAGAAAGGGGTGAGATTGCAGTAGGAGTAGGAGGCGATTGACCAGACTTCTCATCGTTGGTAGGCCCTGATCTGGTGGAAGCGAGGCCTGCCCACACCACAATATGATGGGGGAGGGAGGGAGGGGGATAGAGAGAGATGGGTGAGTAGGGAGGGAGAAATGCGGCGCTAGTTGTGAGCTCCCCTAGTACCGAGCAAGGTTTTGAATTTCGATGCTACCGGGGGAGGGGCGGTAGGAATCCAAACTTTTCGATTTTCGGCCAACAAACCAGCCTTAGCCCCCCTGCGGTGCAAAAAAAACTTTCGGTATTGAAAACCCTAGTACCGAGTCACGAGAGGACAGAGGAATTGTGGTAGTGGAGAATAGGAAGAAGAAAGATGGGGAGGAGTTGTGTTGGGACTTGGGAGAGGAGGTGAGCAGCCACGTGCGCAGTAAGACGTCTTATTTTAGTCAAGAGTGAAAAGATAACTTAGAAGGATGTGTGGACTGGAGAAGAAACGGAAGAAGATAAGACTTGATGTCTGAACAAGTGGTAGAGAATGCATGTATAATAGGGGTGTAGGACAGTTTCTCCCTGTGCGTCGGCACGGAGCATAGCATGGACCTTTATTTATAGCAGCGCTTTTGCTGGTACCCTTTCAGATTTTATCCATCGTCGCGAGAACACCGCATATATATATTAAAGTAATCAGCCGTGATTAGCTAACCTAGCTAGCTTTTCCTTGTGGTTTTGGTTTAATCTCTTTGACCACATACATCCTGCCGAACTCAGCATCATCCGTTCATTCCGGTCCCACCCGATCGATCGCTCTCGGGAACGCGTACACATGGAAATTATCTGTGACATGGGTGAGTGAGACTTTGACGTCGAGTCGACGGCCCTTGCGCGTCTCCATTCCCACGAATTTATTAATGGGATGGTGTGGATTGACGTTTGTTTCGAGAGTCGCTGCCATTGGATTGGGAGATGGATAATGGAAAGACGACGAGAGGGAACCTTGTACTCGAACTCTATGTATGCACGCGTCAAGGTCAGCCTTTGCATAGCTAATGGTCAAGCCTCCAGATTGGCCATCTATTTGGCCAGCTACCTATAGATGGAGCCAGCTATCCGATAAGAAAGCTGTGATGGTAAAAACGCCGTACGTGTGGTAGTAGTATGCGACTTGGAATTATTATCTGGAAGAAATGTCGTGTTACTTACACCAACATTGCTATGTACCACTGCCGTTGGATCCGGATTTGTATATTGATCCTCTGTGTATAATTAGTACCATAATTAATAGCTAGCTCACATAATATAATATCGATGAATATCACATTTGTACATGTGTTTAAGTAAAAGAGTACTTAATATTACATAAACAGTCGAAAATAAGCATTACGACCAAGTTCTTATATAATGGGCCGATAGACCGATGAGTCCAAAAGAGTAAAATTAGCGGATGATAAATAAACTAAAAATGGGTCTCCAAGATCTGTCACTATGAATCGACTGTAGCTATGATCTAGTTATCGCCATCATCTTTATTTTCAAAGCCAGACACATAGAAATATCTATATACCGGGTCTTCAATCTCGCAGTATGAATCCACATATTTGAGTAACAAGTAGTACAAAAGTACTCAGCAAGCCCTCACACAAAATGCAAAAATATAGATGCTTAACTTGACAAAGGAGGGGTTTTCTAGAGTTATGATTAATTTAGCACAAAACAGGTTTTACTCAAATATTGTAATTATTTTTCAAATCTATGACCTAGTCATTTTAACTTAAAACCAAAGAGTTGTTGGTATAACCAATTTTTATCATAAAGCACGGTTCCATCAACCTACTATTAATCACGAGGTTCAATCCATCTATTATTAATCATGAGGTTCCATCATCCACCTCTCTCTAGATATTCAATCCATCTATTATTAATCATGAGGTTTTATCCACCTACTATTAATCATGAGGTTCCATCCACCTCTCTAGATATAAGGTTCCATCCACCTCCCTCTAGTCATGAGGTTTCATCCACCTCCCTCTAGATATAAGGTTTCATCCACCTTACTATAGTCATACTACAACCATCTGTGTTAACAAGTTCTCATGCCATGTTTTTAATAAAACTATCCAAGTGTGGCTTTCTTCACTATGTCCATAACCAGAGGCACGACTATTCGAATAGATTATACATTCTGCAGAGGTTATACGACTTTACCCACATGATATGATCAACTCATAATGTCGGCCAGTGACACACTTCCTTAGACGTGCGACGGAGACGATAATGACAAGACTATCCTGATACCTAATACCGACACTTCTTCCGCCCGATGGGTGAACAACTCAACACTAGGATCATGACCGTTACAGGGCACACCCAGAATGCTCCCATTAGCAGGCCACATTTTTCAATGAGGGATCTGTCGTTGTAAGGGAAGTCAGTATCCATTCTCCATGATAGACATGGCATAGAGATCCAACCTACTACTACGCGGGAGTTATGCTGAAACTAAGCAAAGTAGTTGGCCATGTCGCGCCCATACTTGACTTGTGGTTGCACGGTTATCAGTTTAGAAGTGCAGCACATAATTCGGTTCTTAATCAACTTAGGTGGACCAATCCACAAACTCGACCCTCATGCAATCCTTGCACAGGTATCATACCATTCACTCCCCCAAATCTCCACCATTTACAAAACATTTTTTTTTGTTTCCAGTGATGACCCATGTTACCACACTATGATTCATATTATAACTCAACTTTTGTAACGACAATATTTGTGTCATATTCAATTCAACCACTAAACATCTCCAGATACGACCGTTATCCATGTTTATTTAACTAAGGGCAATCTTATTATAATAATTAGCCTAATTAGCCTAGGATGATAAGATAGTCATTATATCAATAATCAAGGAGGGGAATATGCCCATTTGAAAAGATACATGAACCTATAATAATCAGAATGAGGCAAATAGCACATCGACATCAAAGTTACACAAAAGCGAAGAAATGTGATATCACGAGTGAGGATGTGTTGAATTAGCAGTAATAAAGCATCAATCATGCAATTTTTCCATAATTAATCAAATCAATAGCACAAACTAATCTCACTGCCACTGGGAGATACATATGAACGCCAGCAAATCAATCATTGTGAAAGTTACAATCAATGAACGCCCCAATAGTCACTACCGATTGTCTTCGAAATGTGTTTTAAACCAAACAATTTAATCACTACATGGGATATCAGGTTTATCATGATGTCAGGATAAACAGACTTCCCTAAATTGGTGTTCTGTATGTCAAAACTCGCTTATTGTCAACACTATACTAGACAAATTCCCAAAACGACAACATGCTATCTCAAAATCACTTCTGGTTGGTAATCACAACAACTCCCAAACCATTCCGAGCTCCCTACAATATCAATATAATATATGGGGAAATTGTACTATACATATACTTTGCTGAAATTGCAATGTTGCACTGCATATTTGAGCAATCAACTATATGTAAAATCAATATTTTGTATTTAAACAAAACCACACACACACTCCTAAAAGGACCAGTTCAAGTTAGACAAGGCATATAATCGAGTTAGGTGCTGGGATTAATAGAGGTGGACCGTTCGGTGGGGCGGCGGGGTTGGCCGAGGGAGGCGGCAGGGGGGGTCCGAGGGCGGTGACGCTGAGGGAGGAGGAGAAGGCAGGGGAGGCGGAGTCGGGGCAGCCGTGAAAAAAAGAGGAGAGGGAGGGAGTCAGGCGCCCGCCGCCGAGGAGGAGGAAGAGGGAGGCGGTCGGGCGGAGAGGGAGGCAGCCCGAGACAAGTGAGGCAATGCGAGCGAATGGCGAAGGCGGCGTGGGTGGTCGAGGCGGAGGAGGAGAGAGGCGGGCGACACCGCACAAAGTGAGGCGACGTGGGGTGGGCGGGTGGGGCAGGCGGAGGAGAGAGAGGAGGAGGCGACACTAGCCTGGCGGAGGCGGTGTCAGGTGGGCGTCTAGGGTTCGGGATTTGGGATGGGGATTTTTCTTGTTCGGCCTTGTAGCAACTTTTAATTTTAAAAGTAGTCCTCTTTCCCCATAATTGCAAAATTGGCCTGAGCAGTGCATGTATCATGGCACGGGCGCGTGTGGCGCCTGCCCGTCTCAGGCCTTGAGTCAGTCACCCTGCCGTGGTGGCGCGGCAGGTGGTGCCCACCCATACAAATTCCGATTTTTTTTAAATAAAAAAAGCGATTTTTTTTGAAAAATTAGAAAAATTTAAACATTAAATTTTATTGAATTAAATTTTATTTTATTCATAAAAATATCAAGACTTGAGATTTTTTTTAAAAAACTTTCATTAAGAAATAAGGGCACCAAGGTTTGTAAATTAGGGTTTCCTTTTCTCTGAAATCAGGGATTCGTCGCGGTTTCAACGTTGTAGAAGAGGCATACTTGTAATATAGGCTTGCTTTGATGGCTTAGCCGAGACACAGAACCAGAAGTACATTAGAGTCCGCGGACAGAAGCACGTTACACGTAGTCACATGGCATGATGGTTCGGCTAATTGCTTTAATCATCCTCGCTACTACTACGGTACACTGCGACACAAGCATCCGAACCATGTAAGTATACATGCCTTTAGGGGATATTAAAAAACATGGCGGGCAGGATGGGGGACTACTACGGAATGACCTGACCTACTGCGTGGACCGGGGCCATTTTTCCTTCCTTGCTAGCTCGGCGTTGAACTCCTCGCCGGCCTCTTTGGCCTTGGCCGCAATTTCCCTCTTTCTCTCGCGCCCCCTCTCGCAAGCCTCGCTCTCCTTACGCCTGCACGCCTCTAGATGAGCTTGTGTCTCCCGACGTGTGCGCTCGTCATTGCGGCGTCGCTCCTCTAGGATCTCGCGGTCTCTTTGTTCATGCCACTCGTCCATGTCGAGAGACCACTGGTCATATGGGTGGATCTCGTGGTCGATCCACTTGCGATAGCCACATAGCGGATCCGGGGACTACAGGTAGACGAGAGAGGTTGTTAGTGTGTACTTTAAAAGAGAAATAGTATAGGAACACACTGTAACTGGTCCTTACCGGCTACCAATAGCTGCTCGTATCCCGACGTCGGTTGGGATAGTCACTGGAGTAGTTCGCACAACCCCAGTAACGCATGGCTAGGCTGAGCGGGTGCTTGGACTTGAAGAACTTGCATATGTCCCTACACCAACAGAGGGGCGGCGTCTCCCCCTCGGGCGGGTGTTGCGGCGAATGCTCAGTTGGAACGTTCGGCATGGGGTTGTTGCTACGGGGGGCTTCATTACGAAAAGATGCTATGTAGGCACGCGTCTCTTGTTCGACCCAGGCCCTAGCAGCCCTTGCTCGGTCGTCCCTCTCCCCAGCAGCCCTTGCTAGTTCGTGGATCCGGTCCCATTGCCTTTGCATGTCGTCCATCTCGGCGTGGTGAAGTAAGATCTGGTGTAGTGTTAGGTTTGGTTGTGTAGTGCTGGGTTTGGTTGTGTAGTGTTGGGTTTGGTTTAACCCCCTTTTATAAGCCCCGGAGTTGGCATGGTGTGGTTAATTTCATGCAGAGTCCTGTCTTTTAGTTCTGAAAAGCTGAGGAGGTAGAGTGTTGTCATGCCGATTTGAAAAGCTGGCGAGGCATATTGTTGTCACGTCTTACTTTGTAGAGAGAGTCTCGTCGGTCTGAAAAGCTGGCGAGGCAGTCAGGGTTGTCAAGTCGATCTGAAAAGCCTAACCCTAAACCTAAACCCTAAACTGCGCAAAGCTGTCTCCTTTGGTATTATCACTATGCAAAGCTGGCTCGTGTGGTCTTGTCACAGCATAAAGCTGACCCGTGTGGTCTTGTCACTACGCAAGGCTGTGTCCTTTGGTCTTATCACTGCGCAAAGCTGCCCCGTGTGGTCTTGTCACTGCGCAAAGCTGTCTCCTTTGGTCTTATCACTGCGTAAAGCTGCCATGTTTGGTCTTGTCACTGCGCAAAGCTGCCGCGTTTGGTCTTGTCACTACGCAAAGCTGGCCCATGTGGTCTTGTCACTGTGCAAGGCTGTGTCCTTTGGTCTTATCGCTACGCAAAGCTGCCTCGTGTGGTCTTGTCACTGCGCAAAGCTGTCTCCTTTGGTCTTATCACTGCGCAAAGCTGCCCCGTTTGGTCTTGTCACTGCACAAAGCTGCCTCCTTTGGTCTTGTCACTGTGCAAAGCTGTCTCCTTTGGTCTTGTCACTGCGCAAAGCTGCCCCATTTGGTCTTGTTTCTGCGCAAAGCAACCAGCCTCGTTTGGTTTTGTCATCTGCAAGCTAATACATTACCCGCTTTGTTAGCCTCCCCCCGCGGGCTATAAAATACACGCCCCACGCTTCAAAAGTAGGACCACTCGACCCTTGAAACCGTAGGAAGAAGAACCTTCTCCGTCGTACAATAATATACGATGGCAGACGCGCAGGGACCAGTCCTGCCGGGGTCGCCGAAGCAAGACCTTCCCCTGGAAAGGAGGGAGGATTTCGGCCCTAACTACCGGTTGATGCCGAACAGGCGTGCTCAACCGGCATGGCCGAAATGCAGACACAGAGAGGATGCTGTCGTGCATGTCTTGGACGACCTTTTCGACGGCGGACGACGTTTATTCCGATGCCCACACTCTGGGGTAAATAGTTTGTTCATATTACTGTTAATACATCATCCATACTAACCGTCCCTTGCAGCAGATGGTGGAATACAACTTTGTCCACTGGATCGATCCTCCCCATGAACGACATGGTGTGATGTATGTGGATAGACTATAGAACTGAATCTTTGAGTTGGAGGCGCGGATTGACAATCTCAACAAGGAAAATGATGACCTCCGGCAACAGATGCAGCGCGAGAGGGGCAACGAGGATGTCGTGAACATAGGAAGTTCCTATGATCCCACATGCTGCTGCGCGAACCCTAACTGCATATGTGTGTGTCACTACAACGACGGCCAGCCACGTCCGAGGCGCCCCCCTGTAGAACACTCTATGTGGGTAGTGAGAGGCACCTTCTACCATTAGGCACGGATGGAGAAGCTTGTACCTCGGTAGTCTCCTCTTCTATACGCACTTATGTTCAATCTCCTAAAGCATGTAACTAAATGGTGGACGCGTTATTGCGGTTGCCTTTTATGGAGTTGACATGTTGCATCGATGTGTCGCGTGTCGTGTGCTTTAAGTTATAGGCGTCGATATGCGTTGAACAAACTCATTGATGGGTACATAATGTTACTAGTTTATTCTCATTCATAACGGACTGCGATGCATACATAAAGAGTGGACATTAAATCTCATTACAACTGAACTTCTACTTGGCAACAACAAGAACTAATAGAAGAACGACCGCAAAACTAACTAGCTTAACTAATTTCTGAAGCATGTTCTCAACTCTTTCCATCCTTTCATCCAGTCTTTTAAGTCTATTCTCTTCATTCTGCGTTGGTGGGTCGGAGGGTCGAGCCACTAGATGAAATGCAGCAGCACCACGAGAGTCATCTTGCAAGACAACAATTTGCATTGCAATATCTTGAACCACTGGGACAGCTTCGTCAGCCCACTGCCAAAACCGACAAGTTGTGCTCTGAAAAAGAATTGCAGCTTGAAGTGAAAAAAAAACATGTTGTTTCGAATGGAATTCATTCGGGATGATTAGGCGCAACTTACCGTAAGATTTGAACACTTCATGAATACTCGGGATGGATTCGTTGGCATATGCGAGGTGAACACATTCACCGGATCACTACAACGAGGGCAAACCAGCTGTTGTCGTAGTGATTGTAATTGTCTGCTCACTCGAAAGTTAGATGAGGACGAAGACATCCCGTCTAAGACTGGAGGAAAGGAGAAGAGCAAACGAGGAGTGAGGTGAATGGCAGCCAAAGCATCCATATATAGCATGCGGCTGAATTGCAATTGGGTGAGGTGAATGATAGCCAAAGCGTCTATATGCATTGAACAAACATGCACCCTACTACAGTAGGCCCCGTACTAGGCGCGGTAGGTGACTTGCACCCTTTGGGGGGGCGGCATCACGTTGCGTCTCGACCTGTCAGTCGCTATCTGTGTACGACGAATATTGGAGCCGCGTAGCATCATTTTCGCACAAACCCGCTTCGTTGGGTTACGTCGTGGGCAGAGCAGCCCTTGGTGGGGCGCATGAGGGGACGCCTGTGCGGTAGCGATGAGGTCACTGTCCCTCCGCTAGGCGCGGTAGGTGATCTGCCCCCTCTGCCAGCACTGATGGGTGACTGCCGCCTCCGCCAGCACGGAGAGGTGACCGCCTCACGCTAGGCGCGGTAGGTGACCTACACCCTGTGGGTGCGCCCTCACGCTGCGTCTCCCGTGCTCGGCTATTTAAACTCACGGCCGCACACTCATTATTCAGAAGCCTCAGGTCTCAGTTAGGAAATTTTCGCACTTGGTCGATCGTTCCTCTCAGGAATCTCTCCCTCTTTCTGAGGTGTCTCCCTCTCCCGTACTTAACATTTTTGTTTGTATGTTGGCACCATTTACCGAAGTCATTACTAATGCGATGTATGTTTGAATTTGTAGTCTTCCGTGTGTGAGGTTAAGAGTCGGTAATGTCGTAACGGTAAGTTCATTTTAGCAACGCACGTATGGTTTTTATGTTGTATTTTGGTTGAAATATTGTCTTATTTTCGTCAGAAATGGAGACACTGTACGTGTTCCATGGTAACGTGCGTACCGGTCCAGACGGAGTTGATTTGTCCAGCTGCCAGCGTGCCTAGCCAAACGCTCCCAACCTAGCACATGTCGATTTGCTCGAGCTACGATGGTGCATTCGGTAGTTGTTCGATAGGCACGTCGCCAGGAACAAGATAGTAATAGAGGCGGTCACCGCCACCACGGTCCTACCACACGGGTAGATGATGTGGGGCTTGGCTAAGGTGACCATCAGTGCCATGTGGGCACAGTACATGGAAATCGTTAGCAATCCTCACGCTCCAATCTATCGACGACCCATGGCGTATGTACATTTTGTTTATCCTGCTCAATCCTCTGGGGGGTTGCCATTCAAGGGGGCAGCGACGCTCTTGTCCCCCTCTTCGGTTTGTTGACGACGGGAGAGGTCTCGAGAGGGCCAGTTGATGGAGATTCTGGTAGTTTCTAACCGAATGAAGGTGTGGATAAATGGCGGGGTGCTCGTGTTGATTGTCACGAGATTATCGATGGCATGTCCGAGGGCACTGCCACCGAAGATGAGGATGACTTTGACTCGCAATCCAGCGAGGACGAAGCCGACGATGAGGGTGGGATCGTCAGTGGCATTGTTTTGACCGACACAAACTATGTTCCAAGTCGGTTGGATTGCCAAGCGGCCTCTTCCCTTGTTCTGGCCCAGGATCACGAGTCTTCGTGGGCCTTCGATGTGGACACCCTGCTTGTGGGGCAACATTTCCCACACAAGGCTGCCACCATGCAAGCTATTGTGAGTTTCGTGGTGAAGACCAGTCGGACTTACCGAGTTTACATGTGAGTTTGAACGTTGTTTGCTGTATCTTGAACTATCTACAGTAAGTCGTGCTAACTATTATATATCTTTCATTATCTACAGGTCTAATCCTGACACGTACATAGTTAAGTGCGTGCTTAGCTCTTGCCCTAGCAAAGTCCGTGCGTAGAGATTCCCTGGGGCGGGAACGGCCTTCCGCATCACAGTCGTGACGGATCACATATGTGAGCTTCAGGAGCCATTGCAAATGCATAAGAATGTAACCTCGGCCTACATCGCGAGCATCATAAACCATGTAGTTGTCGCCGATTTGACCGTTTCGCCGAAGGTCCTGATGGCTAACGTAGCGAATATAGTAGGGTATGCCGTTAGCTACAGTAAGGTCTGGTGGGCGAAGCGGAAGGTTCTCGAAGGGTTGTACGGTACCTACAAGGAGGCGTACAACCTAGTCCCCAGAATGCTGAAGCAAATTGCGGATGCTAATCCGGGGACATGCGTCAACAGGGTGGACAGGCCCGACCCGTCGAACATCCCACATTCCCTAATCCTTGATCGAGTCTTTTGGGCATTTGGCTCGGCAGTCCAGGACTTCTCCCACTGCCGTCCCGTCCTGACTATGGACGATACTTTCCATTGCGGGAAGTACAAGGGCACCATTCTCACCGTTATTGCCGCTAATAGCAACGACCAGTTGCTCCCAGTTGCCTTTGCAATTGTGGAGAATGAGAACACTGACAATTGGCTGTGGTTCCTAGCCAATATAAAGCAACATGTTGTAAGGGACTGGCCGAATGTGTGTGTCATAATGAATCGTCATGCCGGGTTGTTGTCCGCGCTGCACACCATGCAGCACGGTACAAGCCCGCCGTTCCAATGGAATGACATGTGCACACGTTGGTGCATGCGGCATCTAGCCGCCAACTTCCACACGCGCTTCCAGAGCAAAGACCTTATGAAGAAGTTCGAGAAGCTCTGCCTGCAGAACCAGAAGAGCAAGTTCGATGTCGTGTGGCGGGAGCTTGAGGTCGAAACCGAGCGTGCAAGTGGAGGTTCTGGCCTAGGCGCACCGCAAAGCGAGTTCGCTAAGTGGATGAGCGTGCATGCCCCCGACTATGAGAAATGGTCCCTTCTTCACGACACCTATGGTGCTCGGTACGGCATCATGACAACTAACATGTCTGAGGTCTACAACGGTGTGTTGAAGGGGGTCCTTGCCCTACCCATGACAACGGTGTGCTCGGTACGGCATCATGACAACCAACATCCGCCTGCGGGACAAGTACGTTCCGGCCAAATGAGAGGTGACCAGAAGCATGTTTGCACCTTAGGTGATGTGGCAGTTTGCACATGCAACAAGCCTCAACTCCTGCACAAGCCTTGCTCCTACGTATATGCTGCATGTGTTGTATTTCACCAATCTTGTAGCATGTACATATCGGAGTACTACGACATACGACACTTGTATGATACTTGGCACGGGGAGTTCAACTCCTATGGCGTGGAAGGCCACTACAGGGACCTATGGTGGGGAGCAGTGAAGTGGTCACCGAATGAAGCACTACGGCATCTAGGCTGTGGGAGGCGTCAGTCAAGGCACATCCGCAACGACATGGATGCAAGCCAACGTGGAGATCGGCTAAGACCAATAAGGTGTAGGCTATGCAAGACTCATGGGCACTCATTCAGGAACTGCCCGAATAGACCTTCTTCCTCCGGCACCACTTAGTATCTGTAAGCTATCTGCTGTATTGAGTCATGTTGGTCATAGCGATGTGAGTGTTGTAGTAATTTGCGTTGTAACCTGCACTGCTTTCTACGCTGCAACAAGTTGTTGTTACTGCTTATAAGTACAGATATCTGCCTCGTTTGGGTCACGTCCTTGATGAATGAGAATAAAATTGTTCTACTGAGATAGATAACGAAGTACAAGTGTCCAATTACCACACTCTGCTTGGATTACAAATCAGTAACTGAAGTACAAGTTACAACATATAATAGACTTCTAATGTTACTACTGCTCACGCTGCTGCTCACTGCTCTCGGGCATAGGACCCTGCACTGGCCTTCCGTGCCATGTTCCTGCCATAGGTCTCTGACAAATCTATTCCTGTGGGAACGTCAGCCTATCAGGTGACCGTGGGTTCCGCCGCAGGTCATAGCAGGGCTCCTCAACCGCCGTGTCGCCGTGACAGGGGCATCACTGTGGGAGTGGCATTGAGAACAAGTCGGTGATCAGCGAGAGGATCCGTGGAGGGCACCAACTCGGTGATCTTGCGGGATGCGGGTGAATCGCTCGGTGCAGTTCACCTTGCGAGGTGAATCGCGCAGGTGCGGTGTGTGTGGTGATACCATGGTATTTATGTCGCCCATTTGAAATTGTCCAAGAGTGTGGGGCTGGGAGGAAGAATCTAGGATTACCTCCGCGGTTCCGGGTTACACGTCCGTGCTCTCTGGAATGGCCTCTTCCTGCCTCTGTGACAATGACGACACCAGCGTAGGGTCCCTCTGTGACGAGAACGGCATCAGCGTCTGGCCGCCAACGATCAACCAGGGCCAAAAGAAGGGAGGCATCAATTAGGAGGTTCTGCCCTATGTTCAGCATGCGGGCGAACACAATCAGCCCAGATTGATGAAGCCTCGAAACATACCGCTCGTCCAACGGCCAAATCTCCCTCGGTCCCCGTGTCACCAGAGTTGGCGGCCCATCGCTACCGATCCAAGCGTGACAGCGATGCTTGGCGTCCCATGCCTCCTCAAGTAGGGGTGGTAGAGTACGTGCCATTGCTACAAATAGAGAACAACTAACAATTAGTGAGATCTAAGTACGTACTTAACGCTAAAAATTGCAATAAGAAAAAATTAAATACGTACCTAGCTAATCTAATCGTTCCGATGCGCTGCGGCTTATGAACGATTCGGCCGCGCACGTTCTTTATATACGCAGAGAAAAGAGACAACGAAAGACAACGACGTAATTTAAAGGGAGGAAAAAACGAAACCGAACGTAGCCAACAAACTTTCGGTGCAAAAAGGAAAAGGAGCTTGGCGTGGCGAGGCGAAAGGCCTGGGGCGGTGAGCACTGCCGCCCTTCTCATCGGGCAAGTGCTGCTGCGCCCGGTCGGCAGTCTCTTCTTGCTGATGGCGAAGCGGTCGTCTTCTGCCTGCCAGACCATGCAGACACGACTGCTCAGGCCAATTTACAAATTATGGTGAAAGAGGGCTACTTTTGAAATTAAAAGTTGCTACAGGGCCACAAATGCAGAAATTCTGGGATGGGTGGGGTTCCGGATTATATATGTGGTAGGAGGTGGGTAAATAATTCTGAATTCTAAGGGTAAACTCGGAACCCTATCCTACCGAAGTCATGAGAAGCTGATAGGGCAGCTTTCGGCTTCCCTCATTCAAAATAGAAACGACTTTTCTAAAAGCAGGTACTAAAAGCCACCCGTTTGGAATGGCTTCCGGCCTTTTCGAATAAAAAACTAAAACCGAAGGCGTCCCAAATATGCCCATAGTCTATTGCAATAGTTACATTTTATCGCCAGTTTGCCACTCCCACAACCGGTGAAGGTGATCCATTGTTACGCACCATCCGCCCAATACCATCTAGCAAGGGTCTATCATCCGCCTAGTATTAGTATAACGTCAATGGCACGATAAACTTGCCTGTGATGGGGTGATATGTGATAAGAAAATAGGTGAACCCCAATACTGGTGTCGTAAGAGAGAGGTGTAGACGATGAACTGTGATAAGCACAATTGGAAGAAAGGAAAATACCCATAAAATCTCCGCCACTTAATTTAGATAAAGAGGTTGGTTATGGAACGAGAGGTGGATACGACAGGCCGAGATAGACACAATTGGAAGAAAGGAAAATACACATAAAATCTCCGCCACTTAAATTAGATCAAGGGGTTGGTTATGGAGGGGGGTATTTACCGAGATATCCCCTAAAGAGGATATGAACGAAACCACACGCGCTAAAATTATACAAGACTCAGACGCCGTCAAAACTCTAAGTGGTTGTTTGGATCTAATATAATAGAAATCAGTTTTCATTAAACATGTTTTTCTAGGAATTTTAAGAAAATCAGTTTTAGGTTGTTATTCTGTTAGCATGCATCTATAGAATTCTTTGTTTGGATGACACAAACTGAAAACTGAGGTTATTGAGAATTGAGTTCACAGGAAAGTCGTTTTGTTAAAAACGACGTAGTACTCGTTTTTCCCAAAACGTGAAAATCTGGATTTACCGAAAACTAGCTTTTGTAATCCGCAAGTTTGTTACATCATCCAAACAAAGCTTTAGGTTGTTAGACTCTAAAACTTATTTAACAAAATCTAGTTTTGGTAAAATATGAGATCCAAACAAACCCTAAACAAGAACCCAAACCCAACGAACAGAACAACCCGAGCATTCCTCTTTCCATCTGAAGAAAATGAATCTCTCTCTCGAATCCACCCATGCCCCACAGACCACAGGTGGCCCCACGTCCACGTCACAGTCCAAACGTCCTACTCACAGGCTACCTTGTGCTGGCACCCACGCAAAAATAAAATAAATTAAGTATTAAAAAAAAACCAACCCCACAAACCATAACACGGCTGGCGAACGCCACAGCGCCGAGCTGCACTCACAGGAGCGAAAAAGAGGCAGTGCACAGAGGGAGGACATGACGGATATTAATTAAGTATTAAAAAAAACCCTGGTGCCTGGCAGTCGCACCCTGCCAGTCCCCTCGCCCGCCACCGCCGTGTAGCCCTGCCGTGGCCCTAGGATATGGTTGTGCTACTACCGTGGCCCTAGGGCCACTAGAGGCGCAGACGGCGCTTTCCAGGCGTTCGGGACGCAGCGCGGGATTGTTCGAGTGTCAGAGCAGCGGTAGCGTCAACACAGCAAAATCAGAAACGTTTGGCCCTCTCAGGAATGACGCAGATGGAATTCGGACATGAGAGGAATGAACATGAACGCTTGTTGCACACCAACACGTCTGTTATGTCAGATTTGACATTGGAGCGTAGACGACTATTTTTATTAATAAAGGTGCCCAGTGCCAACAGTGCCATTTAGAGGGGAGAAAAACTCCTCTCAAATAAACCTGGTCGTTACTTCCCCGCCGCTTCGTGCGCTGCTGCCGAACTGGTTGATTAGTTGACTCCTCAACCAGCACCTCGAGTCCTCCTCGAGCTCCTCCTCCGCCGCCGCCGCCGCCGCTGGCTCGTTAGCGCTGCCGTGCGCGGCATGGCATCCTCCTCCTCCGGCGGCGACCCCCAGGCGGTGGTCGCGGTGGCCGTGCGTGGGGACGGCCGCGGCAGCCGCCGCGCGGCCAGGTGGGCTGCCGCCAACCTCGCCCCGGGCCCGGCCGGGTCGTTCTCGTCCACGTCGTGCCGCCCGTCTCCTTCGTCCCCTCCCCCTGTGAGCTCGCTGCTTCTCTCGGTTTCCTCCTCATTGATTCGGTTCGCGCGGTGGTGTGGTGGTGCGAATCAACAGCGAGCTGATGGTTTCTTTCCCTTTGCCTTGTGGTGTGGCCGTGTGGTGCAGCGGGGGAGAGGGTGCTGGTGGAGAGGATGGAGGCGGAGGTGGTGGAGATGTACGCGCAGGACCGGAGGGCGCGCGCGCAGGAGGTCTTTCTCCCCTTCCGCCGCCTCTGCGGCCGCAGAAGCGTCAGTCCACTCTTCCACATCTTCTCCGCGCAATTTCGCTGCGCTACTAGCTCATAGTTTTGATCGATCAACTGGTGCTTCCAATTCGAGCGTGCAGGTGGAGACGGTGGTTCTGGAGGGGGACAGCGTCGCGGAGGCGCTGGTGACGTACACGGCGGAGTCCGGCGTCCGCAATCTGGTGCTCGGGTCCACCTCCCTGAGCTGGTTCCGGAGGTACGATTTTTTATTCATTTTTCCATCCCCTTTTCGAAGCACAAAAAAGGCTAGAGTTTCGCTTTTGAGAACCCAACGACGACATATGATCAGGGAAAACAAATTCGTTTTGAAAAAAAAACCCGGAGGGGAACAAATTGAACGAAATTACGGTGGGTTTTCAAACTGGACGAAATTTGACCAAAATTTGGATGAAATTTTGTCCAAAATCAAATTTAGGATGTAATTTGTCCAAATTCAAATATTTTCGATTTTTTTTGAACGAACTGAAAATATTTCGGAGGTGGGCGAAATCACCGAAATTGTTGTTGTTGTTACTTGTATAGCCTTTTCCCAAGATGAAAACAGAAAGGTAGATTGGTAGGGAGCAGAAAGTTGAGTCCCTTTTGGGGATGGTGAGATGTGGCTGATTCTGTCTTGCTTCTCATTTGGTCATGAAAAAAGGTGATAGATGCATGCACGTACATATATCGCGATTAAACTTCGTTTTCTATGGAGGCTGAACCTCTTTTTCTCTCATTTATGCTTTCGAACAAAATATAGTAGGGCTAATAACATTGGAAGCGTATAGGGAACGCTATAGCGTTGCAACGGTGTAGCACGAAGTTTCACAATGTTTTAAGAAGTTTCGTGAGAATATTTTAAAAGTTTTAGGTTTCAGCAAGTTTCGCTCGTTTGTAGAAGCTTTCGGAAGATTCCAAGAAAAGTTTCAAACCAAGTTTCAATGAATTTTATATTTTGGAACACAAGTTTCAGTCGGAGAGTTTTGAGAAATTTCAACTAGTTTCACAAGTTCCAAAACAAAAGTTTCAGCAAGTTTCAATAGGTTTCAATGAGTTTCAATCAAAGTTTCAAGAAGATTTCAACGAATTTCAGCCAACTCACGTGGCTACGACGACACTGTTGCACCGTAACGGAGCCGCCCGAGACCATCCGCCGCTGATGCACCCTCTTCGTTGGCTCTGGCCCCAACTATTGGCGTCGTCACGACGTCGCCTGCCACCGAATCCGTGCTCGAGCTCCGTGCCGAGCATCCATATCTTTCTCTCTTCCCTAGCTCCGGCCTGAGCTAGAGGTGAAGCACCGCGCCGCCGCCCGCGTCAAATCCGAAGCCGGAGTTGAAGGAGGAGGTAGAGGGGCGGCACTGGAAGTGAAGAAGAAGGGGGGTGGCCGTTTGCCTCCGTCGGCTTGCTGGCTGCACTCCATGGCCGGACGTGGGATAGAGAGAGATCGAGGAGGGAGGGATACGAGAGGGAGATAGAGAGAAATGAGAGAGGGGTGCGAAGGAGACATAGTCTTATGATTTGTGTGCGGGCGGATCGGATAACTAGGACCTATACCGTTGCAACGCTATAGTGTTCATAGTATTTCTCAATAACTTAGCCTGCAAAGTGCATCTTCGTAAGATTAGCAGCAACAGAAATAGTCCTGTTGACGCTGATCTGTCCCTGTTATGTACTAAGTAAGTTTGTCAGTATGTGCAGCTGGTTTTGGTTTATATTATACAAATTTATGCACTATTTGGTCCCAATGGTTTCATCTCTTACGAGCAGTTGGTGGGGGAGTTTCTAGCTGCGCAGGGTATGGTGAAAAGGGTCCATTTTCGGATAGTTTTCCACAATTCCACACAAATGAAGTCACAGCCTTTTTTTTAAGACTAAGTCGGAGACTTAACTCTGTTCTTATCCAAAAGATGCACATGTTCCTACCTCATATCTCATAAAATATTTCTAAAACAAAATAGCAGATGTCAGATGCCAATTCCATGAGCAGCAGCTGGTTTCTGTTTATGTTATAGAGCTTAATACGATCGGTATGTGCCTCAACTGTCACATCTGTTTGGTGGGTTTCATTTAATTGATTGCTTGTGGTAGTCAGGTATACTTTTTCTCGATACTTTACCTTTTAGCGAACTTTTTTTTCTTTGGCTGTTAGCTGTTGACGTTGTTCCAACTCCTAACAAATTAAGGGCTTAAGCTCTCTACTCTCTTCTCAATTTAAAGATCATACCTGCAATGTTATGCTAGGTGTTTCCTGAATCTGTAGAATTCCTGGTGGCAATACCATAACTGCATAAATATACATTACTTGAGGGCTGAATAACAACTCTTACTTCTTGTTTCCGTAAATTTATCATTTACCAACTTCAAATGCATAAACAAAATTTGTGAGCATCTGTGCTTGTTACCGAGTTTTTTTGCCATAGTGGTTTGCAGCCAGTTGTGCCAAATCTACTGTTGGTAAATGGTACCTCTGTTACCTTTTCAGGATATTACGTATCCCAGATGTGCCCTCTACTGTCCTGAAAGCTACATCATGTTCTTGCAATGTATTCGTTGTGTCCCGGCGCAGATTAACTATAAAATTCGCAAATCAGGCTCGAACAGGCAGTATGTTGTGACCATACTTTTCTCTTCCTTTGTTACTTTTGTTCGAACAGGCACTATAAAATCTCTCTTCATTTGTTACTTTTGTCTTGTTTACTTTTAGTAACGCAATGGTGAGACACTTATTTTGTCTTGAACAAATGTTTTTACAGAGTCAAACACTTGTGTAAAGATTCAGTCAATTAGTAATAAAGCATTTGCCCAAATACAGAGGAACTGGTTGCAAGACAAACAATCATTGCATGACCTCCCTGATGATGAGACACTAAAATCTTCTGGAGATACTGGTTCTGACTCGTGCTCTCAAGCCTGCAGTTCTCTTAGCATTTCCACCAATGCTGGTAAAAGTTCGGAAAGCCACGGAGGGGGCCTTTTAGGAAGCTTAGGTCGAAAAATACCAGGGAGAGAAGGGAACAAAGATTTTGATGCTATTGGCCAATTGAAGGAAGTTCCTCATGTTGCCTTAAGCTCAATTGAAGAGGTCAGAGTTGTTTTCCAGCCTTGAGAATATTATGACTAATGTTGGATTCCAGATGCATTCACATAATTTCTGGTAATTGTGAGCTGTGCAATTTTAGAATGCTGATTTTGTTTTGCTGGCTTGATTTGCAGTCCCAACCTATAGATGAAGTAGCAATACTGAGGAAGGAATTGCAGGATACATTAATGATGTACGACAAAGCTTGTGAAGATCTCGTCCACGCTAAGAAAAAGGTTGGTGATGTATGATAAAGCTTGTGAAAATCTAACCCAAAACTAAGGTTATAAGTTGTTGTAATGGTTGTTGTATACTTGAGTTACTGAACTATTTGATACCTTAAAAGAATTATTATTTGGTTATTTCGATACATTACAAGGCACATTCTTATTCACACTTGAACCATCTTCTGGTTAGAAGCTTAATATTAGTTCGGATGTTTCAGATCCAGGTACTTTCTAATGAATGTAGTGAAGAGGCGTCGAAGAAGGTGCAGGATGCAGTACAGAGGGAGGAATTGCTGAAACAGGCGGTTGCAAATGAGAAGACCAAACATTTAGAAGCTATTAGAGAAGTTGATATGGCAAAAGAGTCATTCACTCGCAAGGCTTATTCCAAGCACAAGGCTGAATTAGTAGCTAACATGGTGACTACTAAGAAGGCAAAGGTTGTGGATGCCCTTTTTTCGACAGGCAAAAGTTGCAGGCGGTACTCGAGACATGAAATAGAGCTTGCCACTGATAACTTTTCCGATGCAAAAAAGATTGGTGAGGGAGGCTATGGGAATGTATACAGGTGCACCCTTGATCACACTGAAGTTGCTGTCAAGGTTATTCAGCAAGATTCCAGTGACAAGATCGATGAGTTCTTGAGAGAGGTACCCTGATTTATGTTTTTATAATTTTCTTACTAGACCTAACTAACGACTTTTTTTGGCTAGTTACTGAAATGGCTAGTGGTAGATTTATTTTCTTTGCATTTTTTGTCAACCTATTACATTTCATATCAGTTTTACTGTGTGGTCCATAGACATAAAGGGAACATAAATAACATAATTTTTTTTATTGTTGAGGAATTCATTGGATGGTTCGATTTTTTTACATCACGCAGGTGGAGATTCTCAGTCAACTTCACCATCCCAACTTGGTTTTGTTGCTAGGTTTTTGTCCTGAAATTGGATGTCTCGTATATGAATACATGGAGAATGGAAGTCTAGAAGATCAACTTATTAACAATAAAGGGCACCAACCACTCCATTGGTTTCTGCGGTTCCAAATTATCTTTGAGGTGGCTTGCGGGCTTGCTTTCTTGCATGGAACGAAACCGGAGCCCATCGTCCATCGTGACCTGAAGCCTGGAAATATCCTGCTGGACAAGAATTATGTAAGCAAAATTGGCGACGTGGGTTTTGCTAAGCTCATATCAGATCTCGTGCCAGAAGGGCTCACAGAGTACAGAGACACCATCATTGCTGGTACTCTGTACTACATGGATCCCGAGTACCAATTAACTGGGACAGTCCGACCAAAATCAGATCTTTATGCTTTGGGGATTATCATTCTTCAACTACTAACTGGCAAACGTCCACATGGGCTAATACTTAGTGCAGAAGAGGCGATTAATAAAGGCATATTTTCCGATATTCTCGACAAGTCTCAAACTGATTGGCCAATGGCTGAGGCAGAGATGTTGGCAAAACTGGGATTGCGATGTACAGCATTAAAATGCAGGGACAGGCCTAATCTTGAGTCGGAGGTGCTGCCAGAGCTCGAAGAGATTCTGTGCAGGGTTACTGCTTCTCGCAAGTTAAGAAGTCCAAATGTAGTCGCGCCGAGCCACTTCATCTGCCCTATATTGCAGGTAAAATTTTTGGCAGGTACTTGATCATACCAGTTCCAACTA
Source organism: Phyllostachys edulis (assembly GCA_036346405.1). Classification (NCBI taxonomy): domain Eukaryota; kingdom Viridiplantae; phylum Streptophyta; class Magnoliopsida; order Poales; family Poaceae; genus Phyllostachys; species Phyllostachys edulis. The sequence goes on along the minus strand of CM070555.1, from coordinate 33,507,958 downwards.
TCGCTCTAGCTTAATAAATAATTTTGGTGCAGGAGGTAATGGACGATCCTTATGTTGCTGCTGATGGGCATACCTATGAGCACAGGGCAATAAAAGCATGGCTCAAGAAACACAAGATATCCCCAGTTACGAAACAGAGGCTTCCAAATTTATCCATAATTCCCAACCATTCCTTGCATGTGGCGATACAGCAATGGAAGTCAGTCACCTTAATGAAGGCATGAGATAAACTACTATGTTTGTGGATGTATATAATTTGATTAGTTATGATTTTAAGCTCCACTGTGAACAAAGAGGAGATAGCTGTATATCATAGTAGCAGGAAGAGGTAGTTTTGTAGGTAACTGGTTTTGCTGGCTTAAGAATGGTCACATTCAGAGAAGGCTCAGACTAAATGGCTCACTGTTTCAAAGACTGGAATTCAATTCCGCCTAAATGCTAGTGTATGGTTTGGTGGCAACCAGGACTTTTTTTTTATGTTCTATGTGGTCTTCAGCAATCATATACCTTGATGAGCTACTACTGCAGTGTGTTCTCTTGATATAGCCCCGATGTATGCTATATTTAAACCAAAAGATAATATGCTAATCCTAGTTGAATGTCAGGTGTGGAAACAAGGTTCAGACATTCTCCAGGATCACACGATCCAACAGAGCCTCTCGCCCTTGCATCCAGATTTAGGTCAGGAGAAATCTGTTCTCCAAGATCACATGTCAGTGTCCCGGGTGTTGGCTCGAGCTGATAGCCATATGGATCTGTCTTAAGTTCTCGAGCCATACCTATTTCAAGATATAAATGTGTTCTTTCTTGAGCTTGGAAAGTGTAAAATCTTCATAAAGCATCTAAATGGCCAGAGTATGCGCTACAGATTGACAACGTTCGAAATTACGTACCAGAACCAGGGAAAAAATAACCGGCCGGTAACCGCCGGGGGTCCGGGATCCAAAATCCCAGCCGGTTTTCCTGGGTTTTGCAAGTTCAAATTTCAAATTTCAGTTGGTTTTTAAACAAATTCAAGCGAAATTCAACCGGATTTTTCCCGGGAAAACCGGTAACCGCCCGTTTTTTTTTACCGGTTGCCTGGCGGGATTTCCCTCGGTACCAGCTTTTGGATCTTGACCAGAACCATTATTTGCGTCTCAAAAAAGAAAAAGAAAAAAGAACCATGATTCGTGATTTTATTGGAAAGAACCTTGCAGAGCACCTTACTAGATACAAGCGATTCTACTTTGCTCCAGGAATAGCGAGCAGTAGCTTCTACTTCTTCCTGAACAAGTAATGCGCAACCATCCATTCGTCACCATTGTTGTATCCAAAAAGTTCAGCGACTGAGATGAAGAATGTCCGCCAATAAGCAATCCATTTGGTAGTTGATTCCTTGCCATAAGTTTTCTCAAAGATTGGCCTTATGGAAGTGATGTTCTTGTCCATACGTTTCAGCCACTCCTCACTACAGGAAAAACAGTACAGGTATTCAATTCAATTAGGTCAATTAGCATACAATATGCTGGATTTATTTACATTTTACAGGATTAAGCCAGATTGCATTCACCGCCTGACATTTTATATAAAAATAACATATTTTGTCCTTTATTTTTATAACTTCAACAGTCAATGTACTTTGGATTGTACCAGTAGCAAAATGCAAACGGAGAAACCCTCCAACCATTACTTCACAGTTCATTGCATATCATCTTTTACTTTAAGATCACGATCTGAAATGTATTTTGGATTTCCTCCCTAATTAATTAATTAGTTAGAATTACTAACTAATAAGTAGAACATTTAAAATCATATTAGAATGCATGGAGTACTAGGGCATGGATGCTTTATAAACTTAGGAAGGATATACCTAGTTCTAGCATAATGTGTGCCACTGACAAGCCAATGATTGGCCACAGATACGTCTTCCTGCAAAAAATATAGTCAGTAAATATCAATATTCATATGAATATTGATCAATGACCAGCCAACCAATATTCATATTTGACTAGTCGCATAAGGGCAGTAATCAAAGTAAAAATGTATGATTGGTTAGAAACTAACCTGAAAGTAGAGAAGAAGGTTTGCTGATGGCATTGTTCCTCCAGTGAAGAAATACCTTGTGATCCAATCATCATCATTGTTGTCCTGTTGAAAATGTGAGGTCATGATTCACATGAGAACTACAAATAAAGTTAATAACACTGCTTCACATCAATAATTTAATAAGAGGTGAAGTTATCTCATTTTACAGAAGCAAATAAGAGTTACTTTTTACAACACTGGTAAATGGTATCACTGGTAATTAATAACTTTACCACAAGGAACTCCTATCACTATCAGTAAGGATCAGATATTAAGAATTTAACTTCACTTGTAATCTATCAGCTGTTTAGATTTTAAATATGTCGTACAACAGCCAAACACAAATACAACTACAGCTATAACAGGTGGCAGCATGATCCATATAATGGGAAAGCTAATTCAGATAACGCTGAGACCAAATGACCATTGAAAATGCAGGATTATTAATGTACCTCAAAGTGATACGCAAATGTCTTGTGGCAGAAGTAGTGAACAAATAATAAGCTGTCCTCTTTCATCCACCTGGATATCTTCTTAAGAAGAGCCTTGTAGTTTTTCATGTGCTGCACAACAGGCCCATTACAGACACCCCTTTGCTTTTATGAATAAAAAAACACAGCAAAACACCAAATTAAGTTATACCTCAAACATCTCTATGGAAACGATCCTATCAAAAGAACGCTCCATCTCAAACTTGCTGATGTCCGCCACAATTATCTCAACATTTGATAGCTCATTTTCCCTGTAACAGAAATGAAGTGGCATACCCAAAGTATTTAATGCAGGAAAATCAAAATCATTGGGCCGAATGGTAGTAGAAAATCTATCTGCATATCTAGCAAAGGTTTATGCATGTGAAAGATCATTTCTGTTAACACTGGAGCTAAGGTCACAGGAAATAGATCAAAAAAGAACATTGAGGACATCATAGGCTAATCATATCCTTGGTTCATGTGCTAGTGGAATTTCACTATTTGAAAGAGCTACAAATTAAGAAGTAATATAAATATGTGATGAAAATGAAATCAAATTGCAGTGTCATCAACAGGTTGCAATGCCCAGGGGCGGATCCAGGCCTAGGGCAACCTAGGCTTCAGCCCTGGGCCTAGGACCTAAAGCCCATGGAGAAATTGGCAAAAAAACATAAGACATTGGGCTCAGCCAAAGAATGAGCTAGCCCAGCCCGGGACGTGGCCCAAGTCTAGCTCCGCCCCTAGCAATGCCCATTTAAAAGGGCCACGTGGAACATACAATTGCCACTACAAGGCAAAAGAATGCACTCATCAGACCCCCTCAGCACTAAAACCATTGCACTTACCTACACTGCTCTTCTATAAAAGCCTTTTGTGTCGTTGAGTTGCATATCCCTGTAATACTGCCGTTCCTATATTTCTTTGATATGTACAAAGAGAGGGATCCCCAGCCACATCCAACATCAAGGATGCTTTGGCCATCCTGTAGTTGTGCCCTCTCACAATACAACTCCATCATTGCCACCTCAGCATCCTCTAGTGTGCTCGAGTCATCAGGGAAGTAACATGAACTGAAAAAATCAATGTATATATGTGAATTAATATATGCAAGTTACTATTTTATGCATTAGCTAACCATTTGCCACTCAGAAACCAGTCAAATAAAATAAAACTTGGCATTAGTAATTTAGTGTGCATCAAATGCTGCACAAACCTGTATTTGAGATTTCTTCCAAGCACTAGCTTGAAAAACGTGGTTGGCAGCTCATAGTGTTGGGCTTTAGCTTTGTCGGTTTCAACTGCAATGGGCATCTCTTCAAGAGCTGCATCACAAACCAAATTTTACATGCGTCAATATACTTACCAACAGAGGAATCCGACCCAGAAAAAACTAATAGCAGAACTAAAATAACTTGTATTACAGGTAGTAGGTACTATATAGACAGCAAGACATTTACCACTGGTTGGTCTTCATTGGAGCTATAATGAATCGTGATGCCAATGGCCGATGTACGGAATCTAGCTCAGCAATGACTGGTTACCGCAAGATCCCATTTTTAACAGGTACTCACTACGCAAAAACGGCATGTCGCCAATGTTTTTTTCTTTTCTTGGTAGTACTATGTAATAGACCTGGTATGATTTCTAATATAATAGAAATCGGAGGGGCTCTCCAACACCCCGACAACGCCAATACGCCATGATTTCCCAACAAGTCAATATTCCATCCTAAGACGGCAGCAGCACCAAACCAAACGACGCCGCCAACGCCAAGAAAGTAACCAACGGGTTGCATTGGGAGCGGGCGGTACGTACAGTGGGCGAAGAGGAGGAGGTGGTGGAGCTGGAGCGGTGCGGAGGGGAGGTAGCCGAGGCGGAGGCGCTGCGCGAGCAGGAGGCGCGTCAGCCGCCGGGTGACCGCGTCCGGCAGGAGGTTGCGCTCCAGCGCCGCCAGCGCGGCCCGCGCCGCCGCCTCGTACGCCCGCGCCGCCATCTGCCCGCTCCCGGTGGCCGGTGGTGCGAGGGAGCGCGTGGGGGCGTGACGCGCTCGGCGGGTTGGAACTTTAGATAAGATTGCCCTTTGGTTCCCAATAGTGCTGGCTTTGTGCCACGCTAATAACACGAGGTGTGCACACTAGCATATACTCTCTATCTGGTGACTCCGGTCTACAGTCTAATCTCTCGTCCTCTGTAGGATCCTCTGTAAAATCAGCAAGCAGAAATATATCCATCATCAGTAAGTATCATAACTTTATTATTTAAACAATCTTTCTAAAAATGACTAACTCTCTTGCACTTGTAGCATGTCACGTGATCGGACTGTAGAACCCATCAAGGATGCCGCGCTAGCAGCGGGTGCCGGTGGTCGGAGTGCCCGTGGTGGCGTACTATTTATCTTCTTTTGTGCTAAACTGCGCGTCGTAGAATTGCCTCCGGATATGACGGACTTGTTCGGCTGTCCCATTGTACGGTGGTGTCGTGCTCGCTGAATAACGTTGCCATGCAGTATACTTAGCATCTTCAATTACACCGCCACCTTTCATTTGAATAACGCCGTCGCAAAGATACTTAGCATCTTCAATTACCTGCTTCTCAGCCTCACGTGCTTGATGCATCAACTAGACCATGTTGTTGTATTGATGATGATTAACGATCCGCCGAATAGCATAATTTATCCCAACAAGAAAGCGAGCCATCGTTTGTTCCTCATTCTCACGCACATCAGCATGTATGATAATCTGCTCCATCTCTTTATAACACTCATCCACTGATTTCAACCCCTACCGCAATACAATTAGCTTCTCATGGAGCGAGCGCTTGTAGTGTGTAGGTACAAGGCGCGCGCGCATCTGTCGCTTCAGCTCATCCCATGAAAAAACACGTGGCTCGTGTCGCCCCATCTGTTGTTACACAGGCGCCCCACCATGTAGCAAAGATATCCGTCCAAAGCAAAGAACAAAGAAGGTCCAATTTATACCGATCGAATAGCGATTCATGCAAAATAGCTTATCAACTTTCAGCTCCCATGCAAAATAAACCTCCACCTCTGTAGTACCTTCAAAGAATGGCATTGTGAACTTGGGCTTTGCAACAAGATCATCGGCGTCCTCATCGCGCCAACGATTGCGAGCATACTGATTATGTTGATGGCGCGGCAAATAGTTGTCGAACACGGACTCGTTGCCGTCATCGTCATTGTGGCGGTTGTCACGACCTCCTCCAGAGGCACCATAGTAGGCACCCCCAAAGGCGCTGTCATGCGCGCCTCCATAGGCACCATCGTGGACACCATTGTAGGTACCCAGGTAAGCACCGCCTCCTCCTGCACCATTGCCATGGCCGCACCCTTGTGTAGGGGGACGCGCCGCGACCTCAGCCAACCGACGCGCATGGACCACCAACGGAGTATGAAATCTTGTGCTGGAGGGAAGAAGTTGGCCGACGTCGGGGCCTCCACCTCGACACTACCAGTACCAGGCAAGCGCGCAATCGGTGGATGACATCTCTGCTCCCAGCCTCCTGACCTCGCCGAACTGGCAGCCTCGGTGACAACGGTGAGTGTAGACCGGCGTGTAGTGTCTCTCATTGAAGATGGTGTAGATGTAGTAGTGCACATGTTGAAGCTAGACAGGTAGTGTTCTGATTTCTGAAGCTTTGAGCAAGTTTGCTTAATTAGTTATGTAGATGTCATGACGGTTTCTGATGTCATTATGTAGTAGTAATGAAACCATGCTCCAAGGCAAAGTGTAGTAGTAATGAAACCATCCTCCAATGTTTTATCATGTACTGATTGATATGTATTGAGCAAGTAAGCTCCAGGCTAACTGATGCACTATTGATATGGTTTATGATTGATATGTATTGAGCAAGTCAGCTATTGGCTGATCGTTAATCTGTTATATGGAGTTATGGACTGTTATGTTATATGGAGAATGGAGTTACGGAATGTTATATATAGTTATGGACTGTTAAATATTAAGTGTTAGTCTTTCAATTGAATGGATTATGAATTTATGATGAATGCTTGTATGGATTATGGACTGTTATGTTTCTGGCTTTGTTTATGATGATTGGATTATGAATTTATGATGAATGGCTCACATAATCACATTCTGCCTTTGTTTCTGGGCTTGGGGAGTCCCTGGCTCGAACGAGCTTTTCGAGCCGAGCCAAAGTTCAGACCGAGCCTGGCTCTAGCCGACTCGGTTCGGCTCATTTCTAGCCCTAGTTGTGGTGGTCGACTTGAAGATTGATCAAACGGTATTGGCGCTGATCTATGCTGCGATACCTGACTCGATGCTCAATCAACTTGTCGAGAAAAATACAGCTCGGGAGGCCTGGGTTACTCTCGTACTATGCACGAAGGTGTGGATGGAGTGAAGAAAGTTCGTCTCCAAACTCTTCGACTACCTGGTCGTATATGGTACGACTACATCATGCGCCCATCGAGCTTGGCGCCGGCGGCTCCGCTCGCATCGATGAGGTGTTCGGCCTCCTTCCAGCGCTACCGCACACGCTAGGCAACCGGCGGTTGTGCAATGCACAATCACGCATTCATTTAGCCATATAAAGAAGAAGGGAGGTGCTTGGTGCTGCGTGACAACGTGAGGAAGAAAAGGAACCGTGGGACCCAGCGACTTAGCTCAAATCACTTGAGTTAGAGTCGTCGTTCGAGCATTGTATTGGAAAGATTGTGTGTGTAGCATTTTCATGTTGCGTATATGACTTTGAATTCCGTTGTACAATGCATCCATCCATCATCTCATCGACTCCCAAAGCTGACGGGCATTGTAATATCGGAAGTGCTAAAAATCAGTCGTATGAATTTTTTTGGTGAAACCAGTCGAATTCCTGGCCTTGCGATGTGCTTGAGATCTGTGCTCTGGCCAGCGGGTTCTTCTTCTCCGGCGACGACGAGTTAGGACGGGTGGTTTGCCTAGATTAGGGTTAGGGTTTACCAGGTTAGAGGTTGGGTTAACCGGGACCCAGATTTAGAGGGAGGTCGGGGCAGCAACGGTGGCACTGCCGGACGCGAGCGAGGAGGGGGCGGTGGATCTGGTGGCGGCGAGCCACCAGAGACAGGGAAGAAGGTACGCCGGTGGCGGAGGGGCGGAGGAGGAGGAGGCAGGGGCGGCGCAGACGGTCGCGGTGGGAGGTGGCAGCGGCAGGGGAGGTGCTCGCTGGCGTCGGAGGCGGCGCGTGGGGAGGGTGGGAGGTGGCAATTGGAGGGAGGAGGTGGGGTTAGGGCTTAGATGTTGGTTTATATTGAAGATAGGGAAAAAGATATGGGGCGTTGGATCTCAATCCAATAGTAAAAAATTTCGATTGATTTTGGACTTATAAAAATAGTCGTATGATGTATAGACTGGACTATGGTGGCACCAGCTCCAGACGAAAACAAAATCAAAGAAGAACGAAGTATGCACAACAATGGCCGGGAAACAAAGTCCTTCCCGCCAACCGAGGCAGCGTTGTCACGCAGGCATGAACACGAAAAAAACAAATCAGCAGAAATTAATCCACCAAAAAACATGCACGCACGTAACGAAGAAAGAGCTACGCGCTCTGCGACTCTAGGAAGGCGTTGAACTCCGCCCTCGCCCTCATCAGGCGCGGCGTGATGCACGGTGACGACGGGCACGACACCGCCGTCGCCATCGAGAACCTCACGTGCCGCTGCGACGCCGACGACGCCCTGGGGGCCGAGTCCTGCCGCGACGACGCCGACTTCTTCAGGACCCCCCTCGGCTCACCGTCGAACACGAACGTCATCTTGATGGGAGCCTCCGCGTCGTCCGCGCAGCTGCTCTTGGTCACCTCCAGCGCGAAGTCCGCCTCGTGCGCCGTGGCTGCTGCCACCGGCAGCGGCGGCGGCTGGGGACTCCACGACCCACACTCGAACCGCTCCAGCGAAGCTACCCGCGACACACTGCTCCGCCGCCTCGCGCCCGACTGCTGCTGCCTGCTGGGCTTCTTTTTGGTGAAGCCAGGGATGAACAAGCACAGCGCCGCAGGTGAAGCCGTCCTCCGCGGCTAGCGGCTCCGTGTCGACGTGCTCATCGTGCGGCGCCATGGACCTCCCCTCGGCGCTGGACGCGCTCCGCGAGAGTGCGGGGCCCGTGGCCGGCGCGGCGACGTAGTGGGCGAGCGCGACAGAGTGCTGCCGGGTGAGTGAGCGCAACGCAGCGGAGGGGTTGGGTGTGACGGGCTCGTCCCGCTTCGCGACGGTGCAGGGAGGAGGCGGCGGAGCACGGGAGGCTGGCGTCGACGAACGTGGGCCGACAGAGAGGCGGCAGGAGCGGGGACTGCACCACGAGCTCGGTCAGCACGGACGACGCAGAGAGCGGCGCGTCCTCGTCGGCCACCATGCCCAGGTGGTGCAGTGACACGGGGTCCACGGGGATCTGCCGCTCCTTGTCCACGGACGGCGACGTCGGGCTCTTGCCGCCGTCCGCAGCGGCGACTTCTCGCGATGCCTCCGCTGCCGCCGCGTCGCTCACGGCGGCGGGCTCGGGCGCTTCCTCCCGGGACTGCATGGTCGGCGTCGTGCGCTCCGCGTGTGCGTACGCGCGCGTACATGTGGACTAAGTATGGTGGTGTGCGTGCTGACGTGCTGCTACTGCGTGAGCTTAATTGATGGGGTTACGCGCGGGGCGGGGCGCTTAAAAGAAACGGAGGTTTGACTCTTGGTGGTGCTTAGTGGTGGTGGTGCTTAGTGGAGAGCATGAAGAGGCATCAGGGGGCATCAGGCGGCGGTATGGTGATCTGCATGTACTCGGTACTCCGTATTGGTGGTGGATCAGTGGTTCACCGTCAGTGTTGTAAAAGACAGTCCGTACGGCCGATTAAGGGTCCGTTTGGTTCGTTGAATCAGATGGTTCTGAGCCGAATGGTTCGACAAATACGTGCATTCACCTGTTTGGTTCGTGGAATCGAACCGATTGGTTCCGCACCGATTCGTTCGACTTGCGAGAATATTCGCCGTAGATTCTATACCGTGTCGTTCGATGAAAATCGCCGAACCACACGGTTCCTCTCCTGCCCAGGCAGCTGCGCTCACTCTCCCCCGCTCACCTCTCCTCCCCCACCGCGCTCCTCCCTTCTTCCCTCCACCGCGCTCATCTCCCGGATCCGCACCGCCTCCCCGAAGCCTCTTCTCGTGCCACCTCCGGCAGCTCCACACTGGCCCCTCCCCACCGGCGGAGACCCACCTCGACCCCGACTACGCCCACCTCTTCGAGATCCGCGCCGCCGCCGCCACGCTGTCCCTCGCGCTCGCCTCCACCGCGCCGGCCTGCCCGCATCGCCTTCGGAGGTATGGATCTGAAATCCTGAATCTCCCTTGTCGGTATGGCCTAATGTTGTAGATCTGGCGCCCTCCTCCACCTCCCTCCTCGTCGGCGACCTCCCCTTCGGGCCGCCGCCGTAGTACCCCCAACGCGCGTCTCTCTAATCCTCCTCTCCTCCCTTCTCCGTTGCCGTCCTCCTCCCTTCTCCGTTGCCGGCGCTGTCCAACTCCCTCTCCTCGCCGGCTCCCTCCTCCCGAGCCACCGCCGCCGCCGCCTCCCTCCACCTCCCAAGCCACCGCCGCCTCCTCCCTCCACCTCCCGAGCCACCGCCGCCTTGCCATTCATGCATTCAATTGATACTCCGTAGAACACTAGGGATTTGCATTGCACACTGAAACAATTCATGCATTCAATTGATGTTTGTTTATCAGTTGGGCATTGAACATCCACTTGTTCATCTAGCTTGTTGTTCAATGTCTTGTATATGACTAACCTGTTTCCTGAATTTGATTATGTTGTATATAATTTGATTATCCTGTCTTGTATGTAGTGCATGATGAATTACAATGTATGGCAATGATTCATGGTAGTTTTATCCTGATTTTTCTTGTTTCATGATGTTTACTCTTCATGCTAATTACCAGCACTTTTCCCGATTTAGGATTTGGAACCACTAGTCCATGGGAGGGGCAGTCCATGGGAGGGGCAGGAAGCTGGGAGACATGGATGAAATGTACTTCGGAGTGTATGATCAACCCTTACATGCCAGGAAGATCAAACCTATTCAAGGTATATCTACCTTAGTTTCCTAATCCTTCACCACAGTTGCCTCTTGTCAACTTCCCTGTGTATGTATCGCCACACACATGCATATGCACCAAACACGTATGGACACAAATGGGTCATGATGGCATATATCTGAAACAAGTCAAAAGAACATTAGCTCTTTGGACATGAGCTTGGATTTGTTGGTTCAAAGATTTACTTCTTGTTCCAATGGATTCGAAAACACATTCCAGTTATGACCCCATAGCAGGCCAAAGTCCACTTTAGGTGCTCTTGCCAAAGACGCTATACTATGACAGCATGATAGTTACTTCATGCTTTCTCTTTCTGATAAACTCTATCAATGCCTGAGAGTTTCACGGTCTCCTTCGGCAGGCAGCTGGTGTAAAGCGTGTTCTTTTTTGCCGTGTGGGTTCTCAAGTGCAAGGTGTCTACCCTTACCTAATCATTCTTCTATCCCTACCAGTGATGGTTTATCACATCTCACAATTATTCAACGTGAAATTATTTGAGCTACAGCTTTGAGGTCTGTACAGAAGTACCTTGGTTTGGAAAAGCTTTATGTGCTCGGCACAAACTGTGGTAACTACTAATGGATCTCTCGACCAGTCAATCTTGACATTTTTAATTACTTTGTTGCATGGAACATATATTGGAGATTTGGCTTACAGTAAATATTCTCAGTGGACAATGGTACTCGTGAAGGACTTGATAAGTTTTTGAAGGCTGCAAGCAGTGAACCAGAAACTGTTCTCCATTTGATGAATTGTTTGGATGACCTGATGCTTGATAAATCATTATGAATTGCATATTGGACATTGACATGATACTTGATGAATTGCTTGGGTGAACTGATACTTGATGAATTGCTTAAATGATCTGGACTTGTCATTGCATTTGAAAATGGTGAATGATCTGGAATAGTGTTTGATATTGTTTAGCAGTAGTGTTTACTTCTTGTTCAGAAGATGTTTAATCCTTTAAACAATGACTATGAGTTGTATTGCAACTTTAGTTACTTGCATCACTGATGAAACCACTAGAAAACAAAACTTACTGAGTATTGCTGTGAATTGTTACTTCTTTATTTTTGGGGGGTACGTGTGAGGGTGCGGGTGCCTAACACTGTCGATGCCGGTCCCAAGCCCGGAAAAAAGTGGAGAGGGCATGAATTGTCACTTATTGTAATAATTATTTGTTAAATATCGTTAAATATCATCAAATATCGATAAATATCGTCAAATATCGTTAAATGTCGTCAAATGTCGACAAATATCGTTACATATCGTCAAATATCGTTAAATATCGTCAAATGTCGATAAATATAGTTTACATATCGTCAACTATCGATAAATATCGTGAAATGTCATCAAATGTCGTCAAATGTCGTCAAATATCGTCAAATATCGTCAAATATCGCCAAATATCGTCAAATATCGTTAAATGTCGCCAATTATCATCAAATGTCGTCAAATATGGTTAAATGTCGTCAAATGTAGTCAAATGTCGTTAAATATCGTCAAATGTCGTTAAATATCGTCAAATGTTGCCAATTATCATCAAATATTGTCAAATATCGTTAAATATTGTTAAATATCGTCAAATATCGTTAAATGTTGTTAAATATCGTCAACTATCGTCAAATGTCGTTAAATATCGTTAAATTTTGTCAATTATCGTCAAATGTCGTTAAATATCGTTAAATGTTGTTAAATTTCGAAAGTTAAAATAATTTTCTTGCCTCAAATTCGGCTTGGCAAAAAATATAAAAGTTAATTGTATGCAAAACAATTTCCAAACTTGAATTTAAATTCAAATCAATTTCTAAACTCAACTCTCACAATTGTGAACAGTAAACTCACCACCTCTAGTGAGAGGGTTACCATACCCAACTTCATCCACCAAACCAAACAACAGCTTGAACCATCCAGAACCATCCTATACAACCAACCAAACAAAATCCTGTATTATCCTATACAGCCAACCAAACAGACTGACTGTATCATCCCATACAGGACGATCCCATCCTACCTGTACCATCCCATCCCATTCAACTTTGTCCCACCAACCAAACGCACCCTAATTGGAGTCACTAGGCAAAATATCACGTATACATGAATCGAAACACAGTTAACGTTTGTGAATGCCAAATCGGCCGTATAATCCGATTAGTCGGTCATTTCCGTATAATCGCCCCGCACACGAATCTCGAGAAGGGATGAAGGGATGATATAGTCCATGCAGTTGTAGTTGCATGCGCGTAGAATCCATACTACTTTTACAGGGATAGAGTTGACATGGTTGTGTCTGAAAAGATATTTAGTAGTATTCATAAGTTTATTCGGCGGTTTTATCCTGACGAAGAAATTCAAGACAAGATCACAAGAGAGGAAATATTGGCCTACTCAGAGGCATTTGGGACTTTTGGAAATCCAGGAGCTAAGAGGCAAAGATAAAAAAAATGGATGATGCATTTAATCCCGGTAACTTGTCCATCTTTTTGGCTTCTTCATTCATTTTTTTTATGTTGCACTTGCCTAGCAGCTAACTGCTTCTTTTTCTTTGGCAGCTCACTAGTGGAATGTTTGGGGATCAAAAGCACCATACTTGCAAGGCATTGCAACAAAAATCCTCAACTTGACATGCAGCTCTTCGGGATGTGAAAGGAATTGCTTTTGAATGAGTAATTTTTTCTTATCTTTTTTTCACCATCTATTTTAGTATGCACTACATTTTTGTAGCATCCTCCTCTGTTAAATTAATTAGATTAATAACTACTCCTTTTCTAATTTTGTTTAGATTCAATCGAAGAAAAGGAATAAGTTAGACGTTCAAAGGCTAAATGACATTATATTTGTGCAATTTAACTCAAGAATGAATCAGAAAGAAAATTCAGTAAAAAAAGGAGACTCTTTAATGGAAGCATGTGAAGAGGGTGACATTCCTAATGCACAAGACTGGTTTGAAGTTGAAAATGGTGAGTCGCAAGGTGAAGAAAGAATGGGAGCTTGGGGTTATACTTCTGAAGTGTCAACTTCAAGAGCAAAGAGATCTCTTGGAAGTGAAGGCAAGAAATCAGCAAAACGTACAAAAAGGTTGTCGCATAGAGCATCGTCCAGTCGTGGTTCCAAATCTACACTACTAGCAATTGATGAAAGTGAGATTGACAAGGAGTTGGTTGCCTCTGAAGAGGATTTCCTTGCTTCTGATGAGCCTGAGACCAAAGTGTCTGGTGGTGATGTTGTGCTTGACAATGATTCAAAATAATTGATTCTCTCGTGGTTGTGGGTCTTTTTGCGAACTTAAATTTAAAACTTAATTCTTTTAGTCATCGTCTCGTTAGTGTGTTAAGTTAGTCTAGTCTATGTGATAATGCATGTTTTTAATCTATTACCTAACTCGTTGCAAGTCATACTTTGGTGCAGAACTATAATAGTCCGTCGATCAATCTTGTTATCTTTTGAATTAGCAATGAAGTTATCATGTACAATTAAAGGGTGGTATAAGTTTCTTTGATAGTATTGACAATATAATGTGTTCAAATATCTCTGAAACTAGCATTATCATCAAATATGTGAGAACGCCAAATTGTCCGCATAATTTCGATTAATCGTTTGACGGTACCCTATTAGTCTGACAACCGTATTCCATTTTTTACAACATTGTTCACCATATATTATGGGCCGACTAAGCTACAGTCGTCTGAAATTTTCTTAAAACTTAGTCACTTTCTTCGGTATTAAAACCCAGTCACTTTCTTCGGTACGTTGAATCATCATCCAATGGTTTCTGTTTTTTTATGTTGAAAAATTCTAAACTAGACAAAAGTAAATCTAAGTGAACCCTGCAAATACAAAAACAAATAGAACTAAAAGTTATAGTAAAGCTGTGCTAAAATTGCACGTCACTTGATAATGCAATTTTAAGCTTAGTACTGTGCAATTATAGGTGACTGGGTTTTAAGAAAATTTCATGTGACGGAAAGCTAGCAAAAGCGATGTATTATTGTCCCACTACAACAAAAATGGTGTGTTTAGCTGCTATTGTTTTGTGACTCTTTAGAGAAGCATCATTGTATTACTACGCTTTGTGATACTTTGATCAACTCTCTTCGAAAGAGTCACCAACTACTAGTCTTGGTGACCCTTTAAAGTGTCATGTGGTATTATTTACTTTTAGGAAATAGTTATGTGTGTAAGGATATTAAAAATGAACATTTGTGAAAGAACAATATGATAATTTTGTACGAAAGCATAAATTTGATAATTTAATGATTAAGTTGATTAATTCTAGTATTAACAAATGCACGTAATAATATACTCAATTTTCATCTTCATATAATTTTGAATGTCCAAATATATAAATTACATAGTTTTAAAATAGTTGAAAAAGTGTTCTACCTTTTAATTTTGGAATGCTCCAAATATTTGGACCATGCTAATACTACATATCTAGGACAAAACACTAAATCACCAAATAGAAGTGCATTTTGTTTTGAATTAAAGAAGCAAACCACTCTCTTGCAACCGTAGGATCAACTCCCACTCCATCTCAACCCTTCACTCCTACGAACCTAACCCTAACCCCCTTTCCTCACCCTCTCCCTCCTCCCAAACTAAAACAGCCGCCACCTCCCTCACACATCCTGCCACGCTCCCACTCCACTCCCCATTCTTCCTTTGCTAGTCCCTATTCTTCTTTTGGCTAGATTTTTCTATGCTGACCATGTTGAGGATTCTGGTGTGGTGGGCGCGTAGTGCTAGCGTGCTCGGATGGGAGGAAGCTAGGGATGGGGGATGGTGTGCATGTGAACGTCGGACGGTGAGGGTGTGGTTTTGTAGAGGTAGTGGCAGCAATTGCTCCTTATCTCCACTAGATTCATCACCTTCTAAGGCCTCATTTGGGAAGCTCAAATTCCTATCCATCCTCGGGGATGGGCCATGAATTTGAGCTTCCCAAACAAGGCCTAAGGTGCACAATACGCAGTGCACCACCGATGCTGTAAGGGTCCGATCTGTTGGTTCCTCTTCTAAAGGTCATCAAGAAAGTGTCATGATATGGTGACATTTGATCAAGTGACACCAAGATTTTGTTGACTTCCTCTTGTGACTATTGGTGACACTTCCAAAAGCGTCACGAAGAAAGATCGTGACTCTTTAAAGGTCCTCTAAACACAAAATAAAGTGTCTCAAAGAGACCTTTGTGTTGTAGTATTTGCATGCACAAAATTACGATTAACCATAAAGTTGAGGTATCAAAGTATTTAAAATTTAAATGCTCACATGTCAGTTTCAAAGGAAAAGAGAGATAGTTGATTAATCTATCTATTATCTTATTAAAACAAAGTAAAAAAAAGCCACCACATTCGCTCTCAAAGGCTAGAAATTCTCGTGTTAATCGGTGAAAAAAGAGAAAGATCTACACCGTCGATCATGATGGATCCAGATTATAACTATCTAGATTAAAAGAAAGGGAACATGTCAAGTACAATAAAACTGAAATTCAAAATAAAATAAAATAAAATCAGCAATTTGATTTCCATATGAGTTCCTAAATATAAGAGTCCATGTCAAGTACAATAAAACATAAATTCAGAATAAAAATAAAATAAAATTAGCAATTTGATTTCCATACGAATTACTAAGTAAAAGCCCTAAATAATTTGGAATAAAAATGGAAATTAGATTTGTATACTAAATCCAACAAAAACTAAAATTTGGAAAATAAAATAAAATAAAATTAGCAATTTGATTTCCATATAAATTCTAATAATTATAATTCGAATAAAAATTAAACAATAATTGGCAATAAGATTTGTATGCAAAATCCAACAAAAAAACTGAAATTGAATAAAAATAAAATAAAATAAAAATTTGATTTCATTGTGAATTCCAAAGTAAAATACTAAATAACTGTAATTCAATTGGATTCGGGCACGAATTTCGAGAAAAAAGAACTAAAATTCAGAATAAAAAATGAAAGAAAATTAGCAATTTGATTTTCATATGAAATACAAAGTAAAAATCCCTAATTAATTCAAATTTAGAATTAAATAAATAAATTTAGTAATTTGGTTTGAGTATGAACTCCAATAAAAATAACTGAAATATTGAATAAAAATAAAATTTATAATGAGTTTGACATGAATGGTGTCGGATGAGACACAAAAGAAGTCACCACATTCGCTCTCAATGTCATGTGTTTCTATTGTTGCTTCCTATGGAATAAAAATAAAAAATAACCGAACTTTTGAATAAAAAATATAAGTTATAACAAGGATAGCACAAATGGTATCCGGGGAGACCATAAAAGAGAGCAATGGCACCGATCTGTCCTGCAAGAAGACATTGGCCCACGGGTAAGCGAAGAGCGAAGGCGGCGACGACGGAGATGAGGACAATGTCGTGCTGCTCACCTTAGCCATTGAACGAGAATAATATCATGCTGCTCGCCGGAGCCATTGAAAATAAAGTCCAATGTTGAAGGAACTAAGGGCCACGATGACAAGTGATGAGCGTCGGCGCTGTTGAAGAAGTTAGTGTCCAAAGAAGCTCGATGATGGGGAAGCCCTGCCAGAGAGGAGATGAAGCTTTGCATTGAAGATGAGCTATGGACGATTTGAGGCCATCGGGTAGCTAGGAGCGTACTATCACTGGTGAGGGGCACGTCGATGGCGAAAAGATTATCCATATCATTAGACAACGATTAAAGCAGGCATACTGGTATCAATGAAGATGGGAGGTCGCTGTGGTTAGTGAGGAAGCCACAACGTTGAGTTGGCCAATATCAAAGAAGAGGAGCAATCGACACAAGATAAGATGACATCGAGCATGTATAACATCATGCATGCATATGTACATATGCATCCATACGAATAGAAGCGCGGGCGTATAGAGGTAGGTGAACAAAAAGCTTGCAGTAGAGATGGCGCAACCGTAGAGAATACGCTCAGGGTCACCGGAGAGAGCGTGAGACATGTCCCCAGCTGGGATAGGCGACGGTTGTATGTATATATGTGTTGATGTCGCAATGGTTAGCATTAAGCAATAATTGAGAAGAAGTAGAAGATAGCTATGTGGTAAAGTATTGCATTGGAAGGGGTAGCAGCTGAGAGGGATCGATCAAGATTTGGGCTTACTATTGGAGGTTGAAGCAAAAAAAAAAAAGCCGTGACTGCGAGAAGAGATAGAAGACACACGGTTTGATGGGGCATCCAACGTGTTGAAGAATCTAGACCCGCCATTATGAGTTAATAGAGTATTTTAGTGATTAATGACAAATCTATTTGTGAGACTAACACTTCTGTTGTTATACCTATTGTTTAGTATGAGGAACTCCCTTGGAATATACCACCCGGATTTCTTTTTTGCTCCGGTACTACCGCATGGAGGAGCGGTAGTACTGCCCGGTACATTCCGAAGGGAGGTTCGCCAGGACCTCCCAAGAGATCTCAAAGACCTCCTGGGGGTCTTGGTCCTGTGCACACCGAGCTAGTCCCAGGATTAGATTGGCTAGCTCGCACAGACTCCACATCAGTGTAATCAAATCCATACAACAGGAACACAGATGAAGCAGACAAATTAACACATATATTAACAAGGGACCTTAAGGTCAAGGTTTGTACAGGGGTGCCTCTCAAGGCTAACAGCAAAAAAGAACAACAACACAGTGGAAAACAAAACAATTACAGGTCCATTCGGCTAGCCCACAAAGCTACCAAGTGGAGGACGCCCTAGTCGCAGTGAGGTCTTCAAAGAGCTCCCCTCCTGAGAGCACAAGACCTCCTGGATCTCCCACCTCTGCTGATTAAAACAGAGGGCACAAGCCAATGAGTACTTTGAATGTACTCAGCAAGCCGTGGGGACAATGTATGCAAGTAATATTCATGCACGGCTTGACAAGGTGAGCTGTATGGTTAGTTTGCAAAAAGCAATATTGACAGTGAAATAACATAATAGATTGCAAAGCTCAAGATAAAAACATAATACATAAGTACATTTGATTTCAAAAGGGAGGTCGTGAGCACCCACCCACTCCCAAGGCACCAACCCAGACTTTTCTGGAGCACCCACTCCAGAGCTCTACAAGACCACCCCTAGACCTCCACGGAAAACCGTGGTCATCAAGAGTACATCGGAGCCACCTAGAGCACTCGCCGATTCCCACAATCAACCGTGGACCACTTCTAGGGTTCACAAGACCTCTTTTGAAGAAATATCTAACCCTCATTCGAAATCTCCGGGCGTGTCCATAACCGAGGACACGGCTATTCGAATAGATTTACTTTGCAGAGGTGTACAACTTTACCCACAAGAGGTAGTCACTTGATATTACACACGTTACCTTAGACATGTGAATCAATTAGAGACCACCACCGAGTTTTTACAAAGGTCTGTCCTGACTCAGTTCTGACCGCTGAGGTTTCCCTTCTGGTTGGGCTGCAACCTCCACTGGATTCGTGCCCCCTCTTGCGCCAGCGCGCCAACGCTCCACCACAACAGAACCAAATCAGAACATCTCTAGTTATTGCACCCGGTCCACCCCATAAGGGACATGTGGTTGCACGGCAAGGCCCAGATCAATGGCTCCCAAGGTTCAATCCTTAATTGGCTGCTCAGGCAAGGCTATCCTCAACCCAATATGACCCCATAGCACCAACTCTAGGGCACCCAGGTGACTCCATAGCAACAACTCATGGAGCACCCAAGTGACTCCATAGCAACAACTCATAGAGCACCCACTACTCGCACCTTGCCAACTTGCCCGAGCATAAAACAGTTTTGGGGTTTCACCTAGCCAAAGGACCACCCTGGTCCCGGCACTGCAAATTTTAACAAGGGTGGCTTCGACCACAAGCAACACAACTGGGCTCCAACCACAGTTGCACAGCAGTGGCACCAACCACAGTTCCATAATTTAATTAGTCAAGTTTAGCAATGTTGATTCATGAGGAGACCAGCGTCTACTGGAGCATGGCTAAGCAAGCACGATACCCATGTTGGCAATAGCAATATGAAACCAACTAACAGTACCCATCCTAAGGTGTTTAAGGAAACATGTCAACATATGGATTGCCAAAGAAACAAGGAGGCATAAAACAGGTGGGTATTTAACTAGAGCCCAAACCATTTTATACAAATAGCCATGCAGGTTTATAACAAATCAAAGTACTTTTTGTAAAGGTGGGTTCAAAATGATCAAGGACCACGACTTGCCTTCAGTGGCGAGCTACTGAGTTTCTGAGAAGGCCACTGGATCTTCAAACTCCTCCGCACCAATAGAATCTACACGATGCAAAGAAAACAAATAAATAAAGCAACAAAAAAAGAAACTAAAAAGAACTAGGCTAGAACCAAAAAGGGAAGAGGTCCACTAGAAAGGGAGGTCCGACAAGGGGGGGGGGAGGTCCAACCAGAGGAGCTAAGAGAGCTCTCTAGAACTAAGAGGGAAAGGAGGAGGAGGTTGAGTGAAAAACAAGGAGGCAGTGGTCGCTCTGTGGTGCTCCATATAAAGGAAAAGGAGAATATGAATGCCATCAAAAGGAGTGACCAGGTTCAAGGTATTGGTACAAATGTACACTGCCAACAAGTACCAAAAAGGACTAGAGCAGGTACGGGAGGAAAC
Organism: Phyllostachys edulis; assembly: GCA_036346405.1. NCBI lineage: Eukaryota > Viridiplantae > Streptophyta > Magnoliopsida > Poales > Poaceae > Phyllostachys > Phyllostachys edulis. The sequence goes on along the minus strand of CM070555.1, from coordinate 33,487,719 downwards.
AAAAGGTCAAGGAGGAGGTGACAACAATAAAAGGGCGCACACTTTTGCAATGGCAAGGACGTGACAAAAGATAGAAAAAGGTGCGCAAGGTACAAACAAGAGTGACAAGGTTACTGGCTAAAAACAAGAAAAGATCCTGTGAAGGTCAAGGGGAAGTCAAGAAAGGAGGTCGTGACCCACGAGGGAGGTCTTGATCGCCAGGGTGGCCTTCGCAAAAAGACCACGGGCAAGTCCTAAGGGCAAGGAGGCCCAAAAGCAGGGAGGTCCTGTGGGAAGGAGGTCCTGGAGACAGGGGGGTTTAGAGCCAAACAAAGAACCAACAGAGAGTTCTAGACCAACAAAGGTTTAAACCCAAAGAGGAGGTCTAGACCAACGGGGAGGTCTAAACCACAAGGGGATCTAAACCTCAAAGGAGATCTTAAACTCAAAAGGGGAGGTTTAAACCTGCAAGGAGGTCTAAACACAAGGGAGAAGTCTAGACCTGCAAGGTCTAAACACAAAGGGACCTAGACCTCGAAGGAGGTCTGAACCACAGAAGGGTTCTGGACCTCGGAGGAGGTCCAGACTACATAGAGTGAAGGAATTCGAGGAGGCCCTGAGGGCAAAGAGGTCCAAAAGACACACAACGAGGAGGTCCTATGGACACGAGGTCCAAAAGACACAACCACAGGGAGGTCCTATGGACAGGAGGTCCAAAAGACACAACAAAGGGGAGATCCTGATGGTCAGATCCACAAAGGGGAGGTCCTGATGGTTAGATCTCTCAAAAGAGATCCTAACGGTCAAGATCAGAAGCAAGGGGGAGGTCTTGACGATCAGATCCACAAAGGGAAGGTTCTAACGGTCAGATCTAACAAAGGGGAGGTCTGAACGGTTAAGATCTCCAAAGGGGAGGTCCTAACGGTCAGATCTAACAAAAGGGAGGTCTGAACGGTTAAGATCTCCAAAGGGGAGGTCATAACGGTCAGATCTAACAAAGGGGAGGTCTGAATAGTTAAGATCTCCATAGGGGAGGTCCTAACGGTTAAATCTAACAAAGGGGAGGTCTGAAAGGTTAAGATCCCCAAAGGGGAGGTCCTAACGGTTAGATCTAACAAAGGGGAGGTCTGAACGGTTAAGATCTCTAAAGGGGAGGTCCTAACGGTCAGATCTAACAAAGGGGAGGTCCTGCGCGACCGCAAATAAGGCGTCAAGGAGCAAAACCGCTAGATTTCAATCGAACGGGGCAAGGAAAAAGGGCCGTTCGGACCGAGCGAACGTTTCAACAGATCGGGGCCGTCCAATGCGGATCGGACGACTCTAAAGGAGTGGGACGTTCGGACCAGCCGAACGTGCCAAACAAGATCTAGCCGTTCGACACAGATCGGACGGTTCACAAGTGATAGCAGGACGGTATAACCGTGATTAGAACAGCGGTACAACCGCGATAGCGGAGGGGAACCACCGCGATAGCACCTGAAGCAAGCGGGAGGTCCGAGCGGATACGAGGGCAAACCAGATAAACAAAGGGGGGGGTCCAAAGGAACTCTGGGAAGGTCCATTTGAACCCGAGAAGGTTTGAATGAACAAGGGGACGTCCAAAAGGAGCTCGATATGGACACAAGGAGGTCCATATGGGCACGGGGAGGTCCAAAGGGTCTCTGGGACGCTCAAATGAACTCAGGGAGTTCAAATGAACACTGAGAGGTCCACGGGGAGGTCCAAACAGAGAAAGACGTCTAGACCAATGGAGATCTAGACAGAGAAGAAAGTTTAGACCAAAGAGGAGGTCTAAACACAAAGAGATTCAAACTAACAAAGAGGAGGTTTGGACTAGAGGAAGTCTAAACAAAAGATACAAGGAAAGGTCCAGAGATCAAAGAGGTCTGAAACACAAACCTGAGCTAGTCTAAAACCAAAAAGGGAGGTCTTAGACCAACAAAGGGGTCTGAGCAAGGGGAGGTCTAACACAAAGGAGGTCATGACCGAGAGAGAGAGGTCCGCATACGTAAGAGGTCCCGAAGGAGAAGCCAAGCTGAAAGGCTGACAGAGCAAAAAGAGAAAAGGAAAAGTTCAACAAACTCCAGAAGAAACCGAACTGATTTAGTTGAAGTTTGGTTTAGTCAATTAAAGCTCTTTTAAAATCTCAAGTTAAGCTTTGATTTCTCAACAAAATCAAATGGTTCCTTTTATTTTGAAAACTTCAAGAACTCTGGACAAACGGAACGTTACATTTAGTCTCAGTTGGATAAAAAAGTAAAAAACAAAGAGGTATGCATTCGCCATCATATTCATATATCTTGTTGTATTCCCCGGATCCAAAATATAGGTTGAACTCCACCAAAAGTCTAACTTGAATATGTGCATGTGTTCTTATTACACATTTGTGTATGCACACATTTAGAGGGAGTTCACTCTATGTTTTGTGGTTTCATTAGTATTGATCCTTGATCTCTACTTTGAAACATATCCTTTAGTATATAAAACTTGTGTAGTTCATATATACTCATGCCAATTTACATTCAATTAATTGCAATTGTGATGGTTGTCATCAATTACCAAAGAGGGAAAGATTGAAGTATCTTGCCCCACCATTATGAGCTAATGTATGTTGTGGTAATTAATGACAATCACATTGTGGAACTACATTTTTCATGAGTTGGATGAACAGGTTATGTTCCATGATGATGGAGACTTTGGATGACATCATGAGTTGATCGTCATCGAGTCAAGAGCTTAGAGTAAAGGATGCATCATGTGTTGATGCATATCAAGATCTCGAAGAGGAGATGATCATGAGTTGATCATCAGGTCAAGAGAATATCCATCATGTGTTGATGGAGGTCAAGCGAAGAATGCATCATGGGTTGATGCATATCAAGTCAAGGACCTGGACTTGAAGTGAAGATGTGCGTCATCAAGCTTCAAGAGGATATGCAAGACAAATGTATGACTAGCTAGGGCTAAGGATGTGTTCCTAGTCTTTTACCAGTCTTGGTGTTTGGTTGGAGACCGGATTGCTAGTATAGGTTGTTGTACTATTAAGAGGGGTCTTGTCTAGTAACTTGAGTCTCATCTTGTGTTGATAGCTCAATCTCATTTGTTGTAGCTCTCTGTGGCATGATGCTATTATTTGCGAATGTGTTTTACAAATAGTTGAGGCTCATGCATTTAATCCTTGTAGCATATGACTTTAATTTGCGAATGTGTTTTGCAAATGGTTTAAGTCCATGTATCTCATTCCTTATGGCATTGATTCTAAAAGTCGGCAAATGTGTTTGGCAACTTGTTGAGAATCTTGCCTTTAACCTTTGTTTACATCTCGCATCAATTTGGCAAATATGTTTTGCAAATTGAGTTGAAGCGAATGCCATCTATACTTTTTTCCCAGGAAAGTCGGTAGTACCGACGTTATGTTAATGATATTATCGCGACCGCGATATGACCGAAGTTGGTGCAATATTATCAAGAATCCGGCCGGACCGAACTTTGTTAGCGGTACGTTTTTTCCAGTGGGACACCTTTTGAGCATGTTTTGCTCTCCTGGAAGGCGGTAGTACCGGAGTTCATCTGGCGGAACTACCGCATCGGGGTATGACTGCGTGATCAACGCGGTAGTACCGCGTTGCATTTCCAATGACTATTTTAGAGGCTTTGTTATAGCCGTCACTGTGCGTTAGTGGAAGTGCGGTAGTACCGGCTGATGAACGGCGGTACTACCGCTCGTGCTGATTTTTTCAGAACTTCCCCCCCAACGGCTAGTTTTTATGTGTGGGCTATAAATACCCACCTTGGCCGGTTGTGGGAGTAGGAGCTAAGCCCCCTTTCTATTCTCTTGAGCTAGTGCAAGCCTTCTCCTCTCAATTGTGCATGTGTTGCACCTTGTGAGTAAAAGGGAGAAGCTCTAGTTGCATGTGTTGCAACTAGAATTGGATTGAGTATCCATTTGTGCATGTGTTGCACTTGGTGAGAGTCAAGCGAAAGGCTTTGACTTGTTACTCTTGGTGTTTGCCGACACCTATACGGCGTGGAGGTGTCGTGGTCCGGTGATCTTCTCAAGAAGCTTGTGAGAAGGCTTGGCGTTTGTGAGTGGCTTGGTACTCGCCATCTCCTGAGTGAAGGAAGAGCAACCCCTAGTGGATCGAGGTGTTGGTTCGTGTTGGAACCGGTCTAAGTGGTTATACTTACATCAGAGGTGTTGGCTTAATTAGTGGAGCCGGTCCAATTAGTTTGGACTTACCTCAACGTGGATTAAGGGAGACCGGCAAGTCTCCGAACACCACGGTAAAATATCATCGTGTCATTGTGGTTTGTTCTCTTGCTTTACCTTGTGCAATTTACATTCCTAGAATTAAATTGCTTATATATCTTTGTATGTTTGCTATCTTTATCAATAGTATTATATTGTTGGTGCACTTAGTAAAGACTAGTCGTTTTAGGTTTTAATTGGGCAAAACTGAATTGATTTACAGTTCTGCATAAAACTCGGTTTTAGCCAAAGAAGTTTTTAAAACCGCCTATTCACCCCCCTCTAGTCGGCCTCCTCGATCTTGCACGTGTGAGGGAACATAATTTTAAGGTAGGTTGCCTATGGTGCATCGGTGTATGCGTGAGCAATGCACTCTAATACCATGTAAACTAATAACATAATTTGCCGCACACATAATCAACATATTGTTTGATATTAAATAGAGCATATTTTTTGAGATTAAATAGAGGTACATGTGCATGCACACAATTTGAAAAAAAAACCCAATAGAGTAAGAATATGAGCATGCAGCTACATGATTTATGCATGATGGAGAGTTGTTAGTTTCTAGGAACCCAAACAACTTATTATGCTCAATAATTTTCTTCCATTAAAGCTAATACTTCAAATACGTTTATCAAGTTGTAATTTCCTCCAAGCTTATATTGTCATTTCCAATATTTAGGATATCTTAAAAATACAAATAGCCTATAAGATACGTAAATATATTCTTAAATATTTAGACAAACTTTGAAACAAACCTAGCATGTAAATGCGTGAGTCACCCTGCTAATTTTCCCTAAACAAATGTTAAATTATGAGTCCTCGTATTAAAACCCCGACTCCGCTAGATTGTGACAAGTGTGCTCCACAACCCTAGCCCTAGCCCTCACCCTTCCTTCCCACACTATCACAACTTGCGTGAGCACCATCACAACTTGCATGTCACGCATCTCCTCGTAGTCTCACGCTACTGACACTACCTCGTCAAAGCCAGTGCCAACAAGGCTCGTTGTCCCATCTCCTTCTCGTTGCCCTACCCAACTTCATTGCCATGTCATTCGTCTCTGCTTATGTTTTCTACTGTCGTCATTGTCAGAGAGATAGTACAGAAGACAAAAAGCCTCAATCTAACGACGAGATGGCGGGAGCGGTTACAACGTCACACTCGCTGAAGGCGAAGGAGGATCTGAGGCATAGGCACACGAATCTTCAAGCACATTCAATAGTGAGAAATTCGATTAAAATCACAAAAAATATTAGTTGAGTGTTATATAGGCCCTATTTGTTTAGGCTTTTTCTTTGGCTTAAAAGCAAAAAAACTGAAGCCTAAACAAAGTGGTGGCTTTTTCATCCAGCTTATAAAAAACTTAAGCCATTTTAAGCCTAAAAGCCATAAGCCATAAGCCATGAGAGATGTATTTTTTTGGCTTTTGCAGAATAAAATATCCTTTTGCCACTAAACTTCGTTGAAATTACCCTCAAAATATCATTCATATATAAATGGAGACCCTTTCATTTTTTCCTCTCCACCCGTTCGTTTCCTCCCCACGTGATGCATTAGCCTCCCCCGACTACCCCCAACATTGCCGCCCCCACTGCCGTCGCCTCCCCTCTCCTCCCCCATCGATACCGCCTCCCCTCTACCGCTGTCGCCTCCCCTCTCCCCTCCCGACGCCTCCTTTCCTCGTTCGATGCCTACTCCCCAAGTGTGACGCCGCCTTCCGTCGCCCGACATTGTCCTCAGATCTAGATCAAGGTGAGTCATGGGAAAAATTGATGTGTCTATGTATGATCTGAATTTCGTAGAAAGCAATGTGTCTGTGTATGATATGAATTTGCTAGTCATGATGAACAACTAACTGAAAAACTTTGCAATGTGTCTATGTATGATCTGAATTTCATAGAAAGCAATGGGTCAATGTATGATATGAATTTCATAGAAATCTGTGTCTATGTATGATGTGAATTTCCTAGTCATGATGAACAACTAACTAAAAGACTCTGCAATGTGTCCGTGTATGATCTGAATTTCATAGAAAGCAATGTGTCTGTGTATGATGTGAATTTCCTAGTCGAAGATGATGATTTAAGCTTGTGAAGTGAAACAGAGTTCACTGAAGTGTGAGCTAAAAGGTTATAAGAAAAAACAATTAAGCCTATGAAGTATTACTTTTTTGTTGGGAGTGAAGTATTTCTTTTCTTTCATATTCACTTGATGTTCGATACAAAATGGTATGCATGTCTTAGCTATGTTTCCTTTTGAGCGGCTTGACATAGACCATCTCCAGCCAAGAATGTCTATTGGCAAGCCTTGTTCTATGTTTAGTTTTACTGTTTTTTTTTGCAAGTTAAAAATGTTAGTTTTGCATATCATTATATTATGCCCTTAAAAAATATAAACCATCATGTAGATTGTATAGATGGAACTAGTTGCTATAAGCAAGACAAATTGGGATACATTTGGCAACAATGTATTTTATCAGATCTGTGCTGAGGAAGTTGGTGCTGGGAATAGACCATTGGGATGTTTGAATACCACAAGTTACAAGAACCTCCAAAAGAAGTTCTTTGAAAGGATAGGGAAAAAGCACGACAAAAAACAACTAAAAAATAAGTAGGAAACATTGAAGAATGAATACAACTTGTGGAACGATTTGAAACAAAAAGCAACTGGGTTAGGTTGGGATCATAAAAAAGGAACTATATCTGCATCCGATGCTTGGTGGAAGGAGCACAAGGTAGTCATTGGAGAAACATCTATTTATTAATGTGTATGATCTCATATTTTAATTTATGCTAACTTCAGTCATTTTTTTTTAAAAAAATTAGCAATACCCTAAACATTTTTGTGATGGACCACCTGAGAACCTAGATGATATGGACCGTATGTTTGACAAGGCTCATGTCATGGGTAACACTTCAGCCATCCCGGGTGAGCCTACACAAGAAGACCAAACTGTTGTGGATATTGATTGTTTGGAGGACGGCGAGGAAGATACCACCGTCGATGCGGAGAACAATGAGGTCGTTTGCATGAAACCGAAAGTCGTTGCGAAGCGTAGGGCAAATAATATTAATACTAGCCCAAAGAAGAACAAGAAAACTTCCATAGCTAGGGATTTCAAGCGCATGGTGGACATTGTGGCAAAATGCCCTGTTCAGAGTGGTGCATCCATAGCGGATGTTATGGATATAGCAATTCAAGCTGGGGTAGTAGAAGGAAGTGATGAACATTTCATTGCGACAAGGCTCTTTACTAAACTAGAAAATCGAGAAGTGTTTGTCACTATGAAGACCAAAGAAGTAAAGATGAATTGGCTCAGGAGGATGTTTGATCTCGAGATGAAGAAATATTAGATCTTTTTTTTGTTCTTTTTTAATTTGAAAACTATTCAGTGATGATAATGTAAGGGGTTGAAACTATTAGGTTATGTCGTACTCGTATTATTGTTACCTTCTAATGTGTTCTCAATTAAACTATAATGGGGTTCAAACTATTCAGTTATGTCATACTCGTATTATTGTTACCTTCTAATGTGCTCTCAATTAAATTATGTCATGATGTCATGTCCTATGTTACTGATCATTGTTATTATTTGTAGATGAGCTCATCAAGTGACATTGATGGTTCAACCACTGAGAGTGACATTGATGGTTCAACCACTGCGATTTAAGCGAAGATGATATCGAAAAAACAAAAAAGAGGAAGTTACCATTTCAGGATTTTGTTGCAACAGCTGGTTATGTAGGTATGCACTACTACAATACTTACCTAAACAAAAAGGAGAGGAGGCAACCACTCCTAACTGGTTATGAATGGGTTATTGAGCAACTGGGCGATGAGAGAGGTTGTTACTCGATGTTCCAAATGAGTAGGGCTGTTTTTTTTATAGTTTGCATGAAACCTTGGTTGCAAATTATGGCTTGAAATCAACTAGGACTAGGACTTCCGTAGAATCTTTGGCTATGTTTTTGTAGACAGTTGTTGGCCCTCAGTCAGTTAGTCAAGTTCAAAACCGCTTCAAAAGGTCAACGGAAACAATCAGTAGAAAGTTTGGCGAAGTCTTGCAATGTGTCTATCTTTTATCTGAAGATAATATTAGACCAATGGATCCGAAGTTCACAACAGTGCATCCAAGACTACAAGTTAACCGCTTCACACCTCATTTTAACAATTGCATATGTGCAATTGATGGTACACATGTACCTGTTGTTGTTTTAGCGAATGAGCAGGTTGCCCACACTAGTCGTCATAGATATACGTCTCAAAATGTAATGGTAGTTTGTGTCTTTGACATGAGGTTTACCTTTGTTGCCGCCGGATGGCCGGGTTCAGTGCATGACACAAGGATTTTCAATAACACTTTGGACAAGTATTCGAACCGGTTTCTACATCCTCCTAAAGGTAATTTGCTTCTTTAATTATATAATTAATTATTATGATAACATTCCTGATTTGTATTGTCAACATTTATATGTTTCTTGTATGTAGGGAAATATTATCTTGTTGATGCGTGTTATCCCAATCGAAAGGGCTATCTAGCTCCTTACAAAGGACAAAAGTATCATCTACCAGAATTTCACCATGGTCGACAACCGAGTGGGAAATACGAGGTGCTCAATCACGCTCACTCGTCCCTTCGCAATATGATTGAGCGTTCCTTTGGCGTGTTGAAGATGAAATGGAGAATCTTGTTGGCTTTGCCAAGTCACAAAATGAAGATTCAAACGAAAATGATAATTGCATGTATAGCGCTACACAACTTCATCCGAGATAGTGCTTTACGTAATGAAGATTATGATCCAAACGATGCACAAACTGGATCATTTGGAGGGCACAGTGTCAATGGATCAGCAATCGATGATGGAGATATGAGTGTCTTTTGTGATAGTATTGCTACTTCTTTAATGGCCGCAAGAGGATAAATAGATTTACGCTAATATGATATATACATATTGCAGTGACAAGATAATTGCATCATATATGATCAAATATTATTTTGTTACTGTGTTATTTTGTTTGGTTGGCTAATATTTGCCTTTCTATATTAATTTCTTTCGTTACACAATGTCCAAAATAAATATATACATGCATGTACGAGCGATATCTTGCTATGAATAGGTTGTCTATTATACTCCTGTCTTCTTAGATATACATCTCCGATAGATGTCGAGATTTGCAATTTATTTGGATAAGCCATGGTACACACGCATGCACATATGAGTGAAATCTATTTTGTTTCATATGTACACTTGCACGTATCGTCATATTTTCAGATCCCATGCAAAAATAAGTTTAAATACATACTTAACAAGGTCTTTCAAACCCTCAAGGACAATTCAGACCTTTTATCCTTCACACACAACTCAATAAACCAATATCCTATAAAAACCAGATTACCAAATATCAAAGCATGACTTAAAAGCTCAGGGCTTATAAGCTGATTAAGCATTTCCGGGGTAAAAAGACGATGTTTTCTGACTGAAAAAAAAATCGACGTTTGGATGGAATCACATAAGCTAGGACTACATGAGCACAGTTTGGGCAACCACGTGATCTACTTCAACGAAACCGTGGGCTAGCGTACAGCTGATCAACCGTGGGCTAGCGCACAGCTGATCGGCCTCTGGGCCTCGAGGACGGCCCCCAGCGCCGACACTTCACCGGACCGCAGCACCGCGCGTCTACCTCGCCCGCACCGCACCGCACGCCCCCGCCTGTTCTACCGATCCCGTGGGTCGGGAGGCGTTTCACCGGGCTGCTCCTGTAAACTCGTTGTCTTGTGGCGCCAGCGCGCTCCCACGGCGTTTTTGGGTCACGCACGCACGCCAACATATGGTCCGCGCGGGGAGCGCTGTGATCCGCTCGCTACTTCTTTTCGGCCCCTATCTGCTACTGACATCCAAATCTGCTGTTCCAGCAACCAGAAAGCGGCAAATGCAACCGAGATCGATCCACCAACATCATATTGGCACTAACCTCACGAACTGGACAATCGAATAGCACACTTTCCAGGATTCTCCGACGTGTTCGAGCCTTGGAGAGGCGTCTTTGGCTGCCGCCGAAGTCAGAGCAGAGCTGGAACGGGAGGCCGCGGCGGACGTTGCTGGGGCCTTGTCAGCTTCTTGTGCCAACTGTGCAAGCAGATGCACCGTCAAAACATATACAGCCATACAGGTACAGTGAGCTGGTACGAAAACACGAGCCAAACAACAGCCATCAAATATGACTTCGATAAACGAATAGCAGAACCAGGAAAGTAAATTTACCAGTGTTTACTTCCTAGCACACAATCAGCACAAAATCTTTTCAGACGCTCAGTCAAACACATTAAGTCATAGCATCTACGAGCTGACTCAAGCGCACGAACCTCAACAGGAATCAACAAGAATGTTGACGGTGTTCAGACTTCAGGTGCATCTTATTTTAGGGCTAGCTGATTGGTGATATCAGAAAGGTGGTTTGGCTTAACAGTGTTCCATGAAAATTGAAACGCTATGGATAACACCCTGGATTTTAGACTTGCCACAAAAATTCATTCAACTTGCCACGGGGTACCAAAAATTTGAAACCTCACTTAAGGCACGCCTTGAGGCTATGTAAAGAAATCTGCCAAAATTGATTGATTAAATTCAGGAGTGACTAGCACATATGCCTGCATTTCATGCACTTTACACACACTTTTCAACCATCCATATCCTACAAGTAGGAGAGAAGGAAATGGGAAACAATGTTCGAAGAAGTGAAAAACTTTTTTATAGCTTTAAGTTGTTTATACCATAGCCATACACATTTACATTTTAAAGGAAGAAAGACAAACAATTTATCAAAGTGAGGCAACTTCGAAGCTGAGGCAGAATTAAGACAACCTAAGGCATGCCCTGAGGCCTAATGAGGTGAGGACTAAATAGCCACCAGTCTTTCCAGAAGTAGACCAACTTATGAGACTGATGCTACAGAAACAATGCAACTAAAAAGTGATTAAGAAGGAAGTATCTACTTAGTAACATTGTGTAAAGACGAATCAATCTACTAGAATATTGTTCTGCAGCAAATTAACAAGTGTGGTTTTAAAAAATTGCAAACATGATCTAGCAAATCCCTGAGAAAATCTAGGCTTGCACATACACAAGAAATGCATCGAATTGTTCATTTGTTTGTGATTGACTCTGCATACGGGTCTTGATGCATTGAATCACAAAGTCAAACTAACTGCCATGATTAGTCTGACCTGAAAGATCTCAAAACTGAGATTTTACTCCTCCCAATCTGTGCCAGCGTAACATCATCACCATGACTCAGGGCGGTGAAACTGATCCAAAGAAAGTGAATCTTTAAAGACAACTAGTTATCTCAATAAGATGACTGCCACTATGATTCATTTTTATATGGAGTAAAACAGGATAAACAAATAGCAATCATGTGTAGTTCATAAGTCAACCATCATGATGATGATGAGTTTTGAAGGATACTAGACAAGTTATCTTAGCTAAATCACATGGGAATAGTGAAATGTATATAGACAGGATTTTGCAAATGCTTCCTAAGAAAGCAAGGTTTCCTTCATATTCAAACCACGCCATATTTTGAAATCTGGAAAAAGATATATCCCAAAATTCCTATCTAGGCCATTATAAATACCTACCTTGCTGTAGCTTTAGCAGATCAACTCGAGAAGAGTAACACATTTGGTTTAACTGCTGTATTCCAGTGTTTCATGAAATGGAAATTCCAGTGATAAAGATGGATGAGCTGTGTGGCGAGAAGAGGTCAGAGACACTTTCACTTCTCCATGATGCCTGTGCACAATGGGGTTTCTTTTGGGTGAGTAAGAATATATAAGATTGTTATCTTCATAAAAAGAAAATTCCTTTCTAGTTTCTCATTATTATCTTGTATGAATAACTAACTGTATGTCAGCTTGAGAACCATGGGATCACTGAGGACCTCATGCACAAAATCAAGGGACTGGTGAACGAGTACTATGAGCAAAATATGAAGAAGAGCTTCTACAATTCCAAGATGGCAAAAGCCCTAGGTCCTGATAAAGTCGCCTCAAATGTTGACTGGGAGTGCAGTTTCATGTATCGTCATCAGCCAGAATCAAACATTCATGATATTCCTGAGCCACTTCGGTGAGTTTGCAATGTAAATTACAGTAAAGCTTATTACCATGAATTGCAATAGTCATGTCCAGTACAATTGGCAAAACTTACAAATCAGAAGTTTGAAAGGCATACTAATAAAAGCAATGGACTATACAGTACCACAGTTCCCGAATATGCTGAAGAAGCAATCAAGTTGGCTGAGCAGCTAGCAGAAGTCATGAGCGAAAATCTTGGGCTGGGCAAGGATTACTTGAAGAAAGCATTCTCTAAGCCTTCTGTAGGCATCAAGGTGGCGAAGTACCCCAGGTGTAGTCATCCAGAACTTGTGAAGGGACTCCGGGGACACACTGATGCCGGGGGAATCATACTTCTATTTCAAGATGACTTGGTCCCAGGTTTGGAGTTCATGAAAGATGGTAGATGGATCCCAATACCACCAACACAAGGCAATAGAATTTTCGTAAACCTTGGAGATCAGATTGAAGTGATGAGCAATGGAATATACAAAAGCATTTGCCATCAGGTACTCCCCAATAAGAATGGGAGCCGCCTATCTATTGCGACATTCTACAACCCAGGTCCCGATGCTATAATCTGCCCAGCTCTAAAGCTTACATATCCTAGCCAATACCGTTTCCAAGACTACCTTACTTTCTATGCCACTACAAAGTTCAATGACAAGGTATCAAGGTTCCAAACTACAAAGATGGTATTCAAGTGACTCCCATCAAAAGCCACTATATGTACCATCCCTAAGCAAAAGTCAAGTGATTCTCATCAAAACTATGTACTGTGTTGTCAATCTTTATTTTTCATTAGAGGAATAAACTGCATGATTTACCAGTATCTGTTATAAGTTACTATCAAATGTATGAATTTTGCTTTTTTTGCAACTGAAATAACAGCACAAGATAGCTGACGAAGAACAACTGCAGGTAGTAAAAATGACGCACTCATGCTATGTTAATATGCCACAACCACTGAAGACTTAATTAATCCCAAAGCTTATTAAAGCTGTGTTCACTTTACTGTTTAATTGGCAGTCCTGCTGCCTATGACTTATGATATGCCATGTGAAATATGACTCGAAACAGTTATATGGCAAAAAAGGGCAATGAAGCATGTATATACTAGAAAACATTCCATCCTCGACTGAATAGTTCAAGAACAAAAACTATTTTGTACTGTTCTCATTGGTTCTCTAGGAACAGTAGTATATGTCCAAGACAACCACTAGAATTGATTGAATCTGAAGTGCATGATCTGGGCATTAGGAACAAGTGTGTGCCTATGATAAAGAATCATGGTTAACAGAGATCTAACCACAAATCCTCCACTGGTAGAAAGGCCATGCATATGAGCATAAGGATTTGATCATCTAACAATTAAAACGTCTCATGCACACACTTCAAATTGAAAACAATAGTTCGTGGATAGAAACGACTGGTGAAAATGACCGCTGGATTACGTATAGTTGTTACAGTTTAACTCAAGATAAGTTTCAACAGGCCTATTTATTCCCTTTAACTGGGCACTATAGATTTCATGACAATCTTGTTGCATTTGAGTCATATAAAACAAAATTTCGTTCTTTGAGTGTGCAGTAAATAACATTTTCACAGTACATTATTTGCTATTTATTCTACATGAATAATTCTTACATGGTTTCCAGAACTACAAAAACTGTCCATTTTAAAAGTCAAGCAAAACAATCCTTTCACGAAATTACTAATCTGAATGGACATGTAGGCTCACCGGATGCTCAACTTTAAACACTTCAAGACAGCACTTCAATTCGCAGGCCGCAGTTTTGCCAATATAGCTTTAGTCAGAAATGTGCTGGTTCTCTCAGCAGCTCTCTCAAGCAAAACCCTGTGAATCTTAGATTCCTGCCAACACTTTGTGACGAAGCACAGCAGAAAGTTCCCAAATTTTAGCGACCTAGGGAACTTTGATGCCATATCATCAATCACGGACACTAGCTTTCCAGTGGTGCTTGGTGTCAAGCAAATGTCTTGATTGAGAATGCTGTACAACAGCATGAAGAGAGATTCCGTCCAGACCAAATCACTGCCAATATTCTCCCGGTGCTGAGGCATACAAACTGGTCTCCACTCTCTCTCCTCCCCTGAAAGCATCCTATGGCAGAAGGCAGTGACATGTAAAGGATGCATACAATCCTTGACAATCCGTGTGAGCACATCACACTGAGGAACATTTAGCCCCTCCTTTCTAAGAACTAGTGGAAAGAGGACAGCCTCCAGTGCAGCAGCTGGGTGGCGTTTGCAGACATCCAATGCAGCCGAAAGAAGAATAGATGAAACTGATCTTCGCAGGTCGAGTAACTTCGGTAAAACAAGAGAACACAGCACTAGTGCTGGCCCCTTTCCATGCATTCCATCTTCCTCAAGTATTAAATTGGAAAGCAGAACCCTTACAGTGTCATCATCGGCCTCCCATGGCTGTACTAAGCTAAGCACTGCCTCGGCATTCCCAGACTCAACACAAAGATCCTGCAAATCCTTCGCCATCCGCTGGGCTCCCAAAACTGACTCCACTGTTGCAATCTCCTTCTGCAGAGCCAACGCCCTCTGCACAACCGAATCCCCCAGAGGAGGAGCCGGAGGAGGTGGAACGCACTCAACCTCCTGCATCTCCGAATCCTGGTGGTGCTCCAACACCAAAGACTCCAGCCCAACTCCATCCAAACCATCCCCACCACCACGGATACCGCTCGCCATCACGCTCCGGCAATCAAGAGGCAGCCACGGGAGGATAGGACGTGCCCGCGCCGCCGCTTCTTTAATACACGGCGGCGGCTCGTATAACTCCTCAACAAACTCCTCGGCGACATCAAGAACGCCTTCCTCGGGCAATCCGTCGAGCAGGTGGCGGGCGCCCCGGCGGACCCAGAAATCGTACCGGCCTGACGGGGCGGAGAGGACGCGGGCAGCGAGGGAGCGGAGCTGGAGCGGGTCAAGGAGGTTGGGGGCAGAGGAGAAGAAGGAGAGCGCCTGGGACTGGAGCAAGGGCGGGAGGGTCTGGAAGAGGACAATGCCGTGGGGTTCTGAGGCGGGAGGGAGCGTGGGCGCCGGGGAGAGGAGGAGTCGAAGGAGGGCTGCAGCCGGAGGCTGCGAGCTGGGGCATTGGTCGGGGGAGGAGGAGAAGGCGGCGGCGGCGTTGGGGGCCGGGGAGGCGAGGAGGTGGCGGAACAACGGCAGCCACTGCTCCATTGGTAGCGGGTTCGCGGCGATCGGGCGGGAGCGTGGCGATTCCCGCGTTTTATTACGAGACCCAAAAATAATAAAGAATACAATGGGCCGTAGCAATCTCGTTATGTCTTATTGGAGCCCAGGCTAATGGGCTTTTAATGGGCAAGGACACATCGACAATCTCGTTGTGCATTAATGGGTCTCCCGGCCCGTTCGCAGAGAAGCCCAGTTGGCCCTGCCACGGGCCTGATACTACCCACGAGATCGTATGTACGAAGGTGTACGTTCCTAAAAAAAAGTAAATTGCCGTTTGCACCATCTAATTAGGCGCTCGTTGCGTAAACTAATTTCTTTGCGCATAGCACCAGGTAATCTAATGTTCTGTTGCAATTTGCACCGTGCCTCGTCTCCGATCGACCCGCGATCCTGATAGGTCGGGCTTGCCCAGGGGCGCCACCTGTGCGGATGACGTGCCCGTCCACGCTGGTTTGGTCCACGACATGCAGGCCTAGATCCAAGATTTTTATTCATTTATCTCGTTGTACATGCGGTCTCATATTTATAACATAAAGAGGTAAAACTTGGTTTAGTCTTTAGTCTATAACAAGATTTCGTAACAGCTTGCACGACGGTGGACACGTCCTCCGCGTGCCCCTGCGGGTGGGCCCAGCCTATCATGATTACGGGTCGGATATGGTCAGAGACGTGGCCTAGTGGAATATCAGATTACCTGGCGTTATGTGCAAAGAAATTCTAAACCTGGCGTTTTGGGCAACGGGAGCCGATGAAAACAGCAATTTACTAAAAAAAACAGAGAGAAGGTATCCCGTATGTTTTAGTCAATGGCGTCAGATACATCCACAAGACAGCGGAAGAAAGGAACAAATGCAACGAGACGAACGCTGACAGGACGAGCTGGAAGGAACGTGCCATGCTGCTAGCCAGCTCGCAAGAGCAGTGCGAGCCACTGGACGAAGACGATCATCCGGCCCGTACGTACAGCACCACTGGACGAATGAGCAATGATGGAGTAGCGGAGCTAGGAATTTACAGGAACGGGATTAGAGATCAGCGGAGTGAGTGAGAATGAGGATCTTTGGCTTGCTCGAGCGTGCAATTTCCAGACAACGGAATATGATCTGATTGCAAAAAACTATCCAATTCCTACCTTTTCTTTTCTTTTCTTTCCTTGTTTTGGTTTAAAAAATGCTATTCAGTTTTAAGTATAGCATTGGAGGCTGCATATGGCCCAAAGTTAATTCAGCCTACCTTTTCGATCGCTGATTGTGAATTTGTGATCTGTGTACGGCACAAACGCCACCATCTAATCTATTGTATTCTCCATGGACTAATTTGTTTAGCGGCTCCAAATCGATGCTCGGACCTAAGAATCCTGACCAAATAAATCATCGTCATCATCAACAACTACTGTTTATCATGCATGATTAAAAAGGAGGTCATGCAATAATCAAAGAACACAACAACCACTAACCAAAACCCTTTTATTGTATATGCAACAACCGCCAGAATTATTGTGATGGATGGGCCTGCACCATCGACCATCGCGTGCAAAAACGTGGGAGTGACGGGATGCTTCATCAAACCTCCTAACTGCAAGGCCATGCAATGCAAATGCATGCAAGCTGCACAATGATATGCATGCCATGGTTGTTGGATGAAGATAGGAACTGGTCACCAACTCCCAACCTAGCTAGATCACATAAAATTGTTAATTAGTTAATTCCAGCCTTTTCTGACGGTTGCAGACTTGAAGTCAAGAAAGCTCAGTGACACTGGGATTGAGCAGTGCCAGTGGGTACTCTTTGCTCTTGATTTCTGCTGGTCATCCTGGTTTGTTCTTTGACGACTTGCTAAACAAGCACACGTTTTTTGCTGAATGACTTTATCACGTATCATTTGATAGTTCAAGCTAGAGCTGCATTTCATAGCAATAGTTGAAGCTAAAGTCTAATGAACAGTACAAAATGTGGGCTCAAGAGGATATTTTTTCACCTTTGGTCCAAAAATCCTGTGAGCTGTATCCAAATATTAGTCTCAGAGGATATTTGGTACTACATATGGTCCAAGACCAGATGAATTGAATTGAAAGTGATCCTTTACCCTTTTCATTTGTGGATCAAACTTTTTTTTTTGAGGAAATGGCAACATTTTGCCATTATTGCATTAAAGAAGTAGTAAACCAAACCAAACAAAAGTCGGTTTGCTCAGCACAGCCGGGTGTAAACAAAAATTGTAATGAAAGAACACGCCATTGGCAATGGCTCTGACGGTCTACATGGCAGTGCACCAAAAAAATACGTCCGTTGTCGAAATGAATCTTTGCTTCACCAATGAAAGTTCTCTTTTCTCCAACCATTCTATGCTAAGGTTGCAAGGAAAGCATCCACCTTGTCGTTCGTCCTTCTCGACAGGAACTTCATGCAGATTGGAGGTTCCACCTTTGCAAGAGCCAGCACTGACTGAGGCAAAAATCATAGTCCATCAGCACATATCAAGCCAGAAGCAACTGCAGGTCCAAATGTTTCTGCTCTGGCTCTTATTGGGCATTAGCTCTCTTATCAAGTTGACAGCAATTGTTTTTTTTTTATCAAGGAAATCTACCTAGCTTTTATAGAAAGCTAATATCTAAACTTACAGAGCATAGTTCGACCAATACCATGCTGGGGAAGCCAGCTTACAAATAAGCGACCAACTAGTACATCAAAGAAGTCCGACAAGCACATTAAACCAAATTGAAAGCAGGACAACAGTCTGAAAAGTAGAATTGCCAAATTCTAAAGAGGAACTAGACTCCTGCCAACATACAAAACATTTTCATCCAGCCTTCAATCGAAATCATCAAACCTTCAAGCTTCAGTCGATCCTCTTTTTTTTATTAGAACTCGCCAATGCTGCAAACACGACACAAATTTGAACACAACTTCAGTTGGTTGTTTAGGAAAAGTCTTCTCAATCACCACTTTATTCCCGATTTTCCAGAGCGTCCAAGCCAAAGCTACAAAACTGAATAAACAAATATGATAATTGTTAGAACCACAATTATCTAGGCAACACAGATGGAAATCATCTAGAGACTTCGAGCATCTCTTCCACCCTAAGATCTCCCTGATGCAAGTCCTAGCGAACTTTGCCAGAACACATTAAAAAAGAACATGATTTGCGTCCTCTGCAATCTCACAAAGAATGCAATTCACCCCCCCCCCTTTCCACCTCCTAACTTTGAGTTGATCTGTAGTCCGGATCCTGTTTTGATAGGGTTGCCAAAGGAAGATCTTCACTTTGAGAGAGATCCTACCCGACCAAAGTTTCTGCATTTTCCTGTAAGTGACCCCACCAAAAGCCAAATGTCTATACAAAGATTTAACGATGAAATTTCCAGATTTTTTCCAAACACCACACCACCTTATCCTTCTCTCCATTAAGTTCAACCCCACACAAAGCTTCCTTAAGACTTCTTCACAGATCTTCTTCCTCCCTCCCAAAGTTTCTGACAAACTTAATTTGCCAAACCCCACTCACCAAGCACTCTGCCACCTTGATATCAGGATATGAACAGATATGATATAATCGAGCAAATCTGATTTTCAAAGGGCAATCATCTAGCTAAACATCATTCCAAAAAGAAATAACCCTCACATTGCCTATCTAGTAAGTCATCCCCCAATTGAACATGAATTTTACCTTATGAAGATTTCTAGAATTGCGATCCTCTAACAGACAAAGAATATCTAAAATCACCCCTAGGTTAGTATTTTGTTTTTAAAATCCTAAACCAAATATCATCTTTAGCCATACTAATTCTCTAGAGCCATTTACACAAAAGATAGTCATTCATCAATCTGGTGTTGATCACCCCCAGACCACCAAAATCCTTTGGTCTACACACTGCCTTCCAGCTGACCATATGATGTCTAAACTTATCACTTGCCCCTCTCCAAAAAAACCCTGGATCTGATGGAGTCCATTTTCCTTTGAATTTACTCATTAAATCTGTAAAATCCCACTGTATAAATGGGTTGGCTGCTGAGACAACTATTTGTCAGTATCAGTTAGCCCCCGAGGAGAGAAGATTGTTTTTCCAATTATCCTGTCTTCTTTCCAGCTTACTAATAATATTTCATGTTGATCTCTTCTTCAATTGTCTGTCCCTAATATCAATACCTAAATAAGTAAAAGGAAGCTGCCCAAGTTTACAATTGAAATTATTAGAAACTCTAGTAGCCTCCACTTTGTCCACCCCCAAGACAAACACCTCACTCTTATGATAGTTGATCTTCAGCCCAAACATCCACTCAAAACAATATAACAGAAATTTTAGGTTAAGATTACAATTTTCTTCACACTCAATCATCAAGACAGTGTCATCTACATATCGAAGTAAAGTAACCCCCTGGAATTAAGTGAGAAACCACCCCTTTGATCAGCCCATTCTCTTGAGCTTTTGCTATAATCACTGCTAAAGCATCGACTGACAGATTAAACAGCACAGGAGACAATGGATCTCCTTGTCTCAAACCCCTGTGTGTAGTGAAGTAGGGGCCAACTTTACCGTTGATATTAATGCTCACCTTACCCCCCCCAAAATTGAACTCATCACCCAATTCACTGTTTAGAGAAACCTTTCCCCTTCATAACATTTTCCAAAAAAATCCACTGGACTTTATCATAAGCTTTCTCAAAATCCAATTTGAGGACAACACATTTTTTTTTAAATTCTCAGTTCATGCAAAATCTCATGTAAGGACACCACCCCATCCAGAATGTTTCTTCCTATTATAAACGCAGTCTGACTCTGCTGGCAACATTGCCTAATCTAACATCCAGGAGCTTAGTAATAATCTTGAATCTAACTGTCGACGATCGAGTCGCCGATCTTACAAAATAAATATAGAAAAATGGCAAAGAGTTCTTGAATGAGAATGAGATTGCTCTTTATTGCAATGAACTGGATCCTTTACATGGGTGCCTTGAATAAGGCGCTAGACTAGCTCTAATTACACTGTGTGTATTGCTTGAATCTAACTGTCTTGATGCAGATGCCTTGGGCTTGATCGAATGAGTTGTTGTGGTGTTTGTCCTCCGGTTGTCTTCTACTTTAAATAACTGACGAAGTGGTGGTAGTTATCACTGGAAGAGACGCCCTCTGGAAGTGTTGCGTCCAGTCGAAGAAAAGGTGGCAGTTAGTAAGATATCAACTGAGGAGCAGTTGATGTCAGTAGAGACAATAACCATATGGTGGTTATTGTCAGTGACATAGATCTAGAAGTGTCGCGTGGTTTGGAACAAATATGACATGTGTTCCATTCGTCACACAGTAAGGAATGTACTTGGAATCGAATCCAAGTGTCAATTCACTACTTCTACGAGCAGTTACCTGGTCAGGGATAAGGTACAAGACCTTGTTCGACCAGGGTACCACAATATAACCTCTAAAATCCTCACGACCATGTGGGTCGTTAGCCTTAGGGGTTATGACCACAAAGGACGTGCAGTCTTTAATTAAATAAAGTAATATCAAGAGATTTAATCCTCGTCACTAACATTGATCAGATAAATTGGCCTAAACTGCTTAATAGAATTAGTATCCTTGGTTTTAGGAATCAGGGTAATCACCCCAAAATTCAACCTTTTTAAGTCCAACTTCCCCTCAAAGAAATCTTTGACCATCTCCATGAAAAACTGTTTAAGAACATCCCAAAAAGCCCTGTAGAAAAAAGTAGGAAAGCCATCTGGTCCAGGAGCAGACTCAGCAGGTAAGTCCTTTATAATTTTTCAAACCTCTTCTTTAGAGAAAGCTTGAACAAGGCTTTCATTATCAGCTTTAGAGATTCTGCTCCCTAGATTCCAAAAATCTCTAGCCAGATTCACACTTTGCCTACCTTCATACCCAAACAGGTTTTTGTAGTACTTATAAATATGATCTCTAATTCTTTCTTCTTCTATTAGATTCTCCTCTCCATCCTCCAGACTGAAAATAAAGTTCTTCCGTCTTCTACCGTTGGCACAACTGTGGAAAAAACTAGTATTAGCATCTCCTTGAGTAATCCATTTCACATCCCCCTCTGTTGCCAAAATCTCTCCTTCATATCATAAATCCTTTCTAAATCTCTCTATGCTTTGTATCTAGTTATCCAATCCTAAGATTCTAAACCTTTTCCTTCAGCCTTCCTGTCTAAAATGCTGAGTTAGTCTAAAATAGCGTTCTTTTCCTTTTTGCAATTTCCATTCAGATTAGGACTACAACCTCTTAAAAATTGTCTGAAAGAAGCCATCCCCCATTCCATTTGTCCAAGGAGTAATTAGATTAAGGTATCTTACTACTGATTTCTTCCCACTTCTTAAGTATCACTTCTCTGAAATTTTCTAGACAAAACCATTTCTTCTCAAAATGAAATCTCCCTGTAATAATTGTCCCCTCTTCTCCTAAGTTCAAAACTATAGGGCTGTGATCAGAGATAACTCTGGTTAGGCTAAATGCAGAGCAAAGGGGATATTTGGCTTCTCAATCAGTTGAAACTAGAATTCTATCAAGATCCACCATGATAGGGCAAGCTTGTTTGTTTGTCCAAGTGAATTTAGGACCACTCCTCTTGATCTCCGTCAACTTATTAATAGCAATAAAGTCATTGAACTTATCAACCAGGGTGTTATTGATACAAGCAGAGCTTTTATCCTCAGCTTTCCTAATCACATTGAAATCACCCCCAAAGACAAGAGGAAGCACTGAATTCTGGCATTTGGTATGTAATTCCCCTAAAAACTCCTGAGATAACCCATAATGAGTTGGGCCATAAACTGTCACCAATTCCCACCTGAAATTATTCCTTTTGTGTCACAACCGTACTCACAAAGAACCTTCCTTGGTCACACCCTTCAATATCCAGTTCATCTTTTCTCACCCCCAATAAAATACCTCTAGAATGACCTTGAGCAGGAATCCAATGCCAACCAAAGTCACCACTCTCTAAAATAGCTTTTAACTCTCTTTCAGCAAAGTCCTGTTTAATGGTCTCTTGCACTCCCCACAGCATCAAATCTTTCCTTGTAAATTAACTCTTTGAGTTGTCTCTTTCTGGCTAGTTTACCCAACCTTCTAATATTCCAAAAAAGAAATTTCATGTTCTATACTTTTTAGAGGAATTCCTATATGTTTTCAGCTTACCTCTAGCTTTCTTATTCACTTTAAACCCCACTGCACCCTTTGTTTCATTATCAATAACATTCAAAATACCTTCTTCACCCCTAAAATCCCTTCACCAGCATTTACCCCTTTCTGATTTGAACTGCTAACTGTCTCTAAATCTGCTTTGGCAATAGCAGCTCTAACTAATTCATGATCTTGGATGGCTGAAATCACATATTTAGAACTTTATGTTTGAGATCCTAGATAATACCACAAGAAGAAGCTACACTTTCTAAATAACTAACAGAAGCATTATTAAGAATAATAAAAGAGTTTTTCCCAAGTTTACCTTGAATTTCCAGATTTTGGATGGACTTCAGCAAAGTAGCCTTCTCCTGCATGGGGATCCCTTGATCTTGAATGCGAGAACTTTTTCTAGTTGCCACCTGTTGCTCTTTAAACCTGTTCTTGCCCCTTTTTTTGGGATAAAATCCATTCTTCTGCTAACCCCTCCAGATCAAGCAGAGTAAATGAATCCTTGTCACTATCTGACACCCCAAGTGTTAACCTTTACTTCCTCACTTATCTTCTTCTTACTCCCTAGATCAACCTTGTCTTCTGCCAATTGACCCTCCTTGAGCATAACTTCTTGAGTTTGATTACCCAAATGTCCCATGACTGCCTTTTCTCCCTGATAATCTGACTTTTGGTCCACAATTGAAGGTTTTCTTTTAGCAGGAGAGTTAAGACAAGGCCAGAATGCTGCTGCCATCAGTGTAGGACCCTCCTTAGTATGCACCACTATAGCATCTGAAGGAAACTGAGAATCTAGATCATTCCCTAAATTCGCCCCTCAAGCTGACTAATTGGGTATGATTCCCAGTCCATCTTAGTTTCAATCCCCTTCTGACTAGAGGACCCACTTATATCCAATTCAAAGGTAGGAAAGCTAAAAGCTAAGGGCATTACTGGAAGAGCTTGACTCTCTGAATTGGACCGCACAATCTCAATGCAAACATTCGCTTCTTCAGAATCAAACCCTTTCTGCTGTCTAACCTTGTTCTTATGAGAACCACCCCCACTTTTTTTTTATCAGAAGTCTGATATGATTCCCCTCCAAATTTCTCAGCCAACTTTTCCCATTCAGTCTTGTGATTACTTCTATTAGATTCCTCTTCTTCCTTATCCTCCTCCTCATCTTCTTGTTATCATGGGGTTTGTGGCTTGGACCACTATAGGGCCCCCCTTCTTTGCAGTCACCACCCCTTCAGCCTTAAACTTGATTTCATACCCCACCAAATTAATAAAGATCTCCACATAGCAGTTGATACTAGCAGGATCACGGTAGTAAACCTTCACCCTAATTGGATCAACCCTCATCAGGCTAATTTAATCCACTTCAATTGGTTCACTTACTGTACTAGCTAGCTCTTTAACTATTTCCTCTGATTTTGCAGGTAAAGGAACACCAAAAATCTTAACCCAGACTGGAGTCAGAACAGAAGAGGCTTCAGGGTCTAAAGTGGATTTATTAACTTTAGCTTTGATTGAGTGAAGAGCCAATTCTACTCTCCTTGCTTTAGACCATGTATCCAAAATCTCTTTAGATGGGAAGACCACAACATATTCAGACTTAGATATCTTACGAACTTTCCAATCCCAGTTAGCTTGGATGAGATGTTTCAACTCTACTTCAATTCTTTGCACAGTGGCCACCCCCTTCTTAATACAAATCACCCCTGTAGCAGCTTTTTGCTCAGAAAACTACAAACCAGGAATTTGTAGGCTATAAAAACCTTGACTAGGAATCCCAAAACCAAACAACCGCAATCCCCGATTTCTCTTATCTTCAGGATAACCAGTAGTCATATGGCCATTTTTTTGCACTTATAACAAACTGGAGGGTTAGTACATCTAGCTTGATGATGCCCAGCTTGTAAACACCGAAAACAAGTTCCTCTGTCTTTAGATCTTAACACCCCAGTGTTTGGGCCAATATCACCTCCAACCTTTTTCTCTGATCTTCCCCTTTGCCAGAACCCGCAGATTCTTCCCATTTGGAAACAAATATGTTTCTATCAGCTCTAAAATGTCCCCCTCTTGCAACGAAACCACCCCTAACCTCACCCCTGGGAAAATCTTCTCTGCGGAATCCCCCTTCCCTACTCATGTTCTCTCTGCGAGAATCATCTTGCCACCCCTTGGATTGAGAAGAAGGAACGCTATCTAACACCCCAGACACACGAGAATCAAATCTAGATCTATCTACTGCATGAAAGGCTTGCTGTGTACCTGATTTATGGAATCCCCCTTGTTGATTCTCTTGGAACCTTCTCTTTTGATCTTGATATCTCTTCAGCTTGTCTCTAAGTTCATCCTCTGCCATCAAATCATCTTTCTCCATCCATTCATCAGGTGCGCTACGATTTCCCCTACCTAGTGACGAGATCCATCCCCAAAACGACGAGGAGGTCTTCCCCTTCCACGATCCATCACCCCTCATCTCACAACTTCAGTGAAGGATCTTTTCAAGGGTTGTGGGTTCTGGATTCGCCGAACCACCCTAGCTTGCAACCCCTGTTGAAGGGCTTCACTACTCCTAGCGAGAAACCCTAACTCCCCTTGACACGATTGCTTTGGAATCCAACGCCATGAGGAGTGGGGAATCCCACGCCAATAGTGAGCATATAGGTCATGGAGAGAGGTGTCAAACCTATGGGCTGGCCCATCCCTGTGTAGCCCATGAAGCTTGAGGCCCAACCAAACGTGACACAACGCTTCATCGACCCCGACCTGTGCACCCTCGATCTGACCATCTGGACCCTCCCGACCCCGCGCATCCCCAACGAGGGCTTCTGGGGAGCGTTGATCCAAGTCACCAGCAGAGGGAGAGAGCATCTGCCTGCAAATTCACACGGCCGGAGCCACCAGCGGTGTTTTTCCCATTGTCGATCACTTCGGTGTGCATGTTTTTGCAAAAGTTGAAGATGGTGGCCTAGCAACGTGAACTAACATGTCAATGTCATCAAACGAAACCTTGGTGCCAAACGAAATGTGGATTCATCAATTGACGGCAATTGTTGCAGTAAGGAATATGTAACAAAGAGTGAGTCAGTTTTCTAGAAGAGAGGAGAAGCCAACAACACCCCGTAACCTTGCATTCCTTGAAGACTACTGTCAGCGAGATCAGCAGCAAACCAACTTCCTATTTTCTTGGCAATGAGAGGTTGCATTATTCCCCATGAGAGGATGCCTCCTAAGAGAACAAATATGTTAACAATATGCCTCCCCTAGGATTCTCAGCTACTCATATATGGTCAAAAGCAAACTTGACCCTGGGTTTACAACCCATGAAATCAAGCCATCCTATTTTTGCAAGCTTTGCACACGTGACCTCCTCCTGATCACTTTCCCAAGAAGCTTCACTGTTCGAATCGCTATATCTCTTGCTATTTTTTACTTGAACCATTTGCAGAATCATGTGAGAACTTTGGATACCCCCTACTAAACTCCCTTCGCTACTGTTGCACTATGCTTATCGGACAAACCACAATGCTACTCTTGTACATACCACTGTTACACAAAGAACCAAGAAACGGTATGACCTGTACAGTCTTCTCAGTCCCATTTCATCGTCAATTAGTCCACCAACCCTTTGACAATGTAACTTCCATAACTACTACACCCCCACTTTTTGGTAGTCAAATAGCCGTGCATAAATTGTGTCAGGAATTCTTAAACCACCTCCAATGATAACAGGAGGGTAACCCATCAGAACCATCTGTTGCGTGATCTTCATCCTCTGAAACTGATGCAGATGCATCTCCAACATCCTCATCGGTGAAAATGGTGACAGAAGAGCCAAGAAAAGAGTCACAACAGGGAAGGTCAAAACAAAAGCTAAAGAACATCATCTGGCAGGTCGTCTAGCACTCTGCCGGCCCTCTGTTTGTGCCCCTAACATTCTTGTTTTTGTTAAAAATGGTGATGATGAGGCCGCCTTTCGTGACTTGCCCTTTCGCCTATTTTCAGTCCCAGAAGCATCATTCTAGGCAACCTCTTCGCTGTCGTGACCATAACCGTAGTTGAAGGTGTTGGGAGCATAGAGGTTTGGTCTCGCTGTGCCCCAGTTGCCGCCACGCTGAGTCGGCCTTCATGAGAGCACGATGTCTCCCGCCAATAAGTAGGCCACTAATTTGTTTGACCCGCTTATTATCCTAGCCCTAGCTTCTTTTTTGATGATTGCTACCATCTCGATCATCTCATTTCTTTGGTGCTGAAAAATCCTTCTGTTTCTTTCTTTCCAAATTTGCCAAATTGTTAGGATCACTAGTGAGCTTTGGCCTTTCCTGCCTGTGACCATCTCTCTCTGCAATACTGCCAACCACCAATCTAGGACGGTCTCATGGGTGTCCCCTTGTGTCAGAAGTATGCTGCTATGCTGTGCCCAAGTTGCTATTGCGGTCCAAACTCCTTTGGTGTAGGTACATTTCAGAAACAAGTGAGGGGCTGTTTCTAGGTTGTTTGTACAAAGAGGGCACCAAAAATCATTCGTCATGTGTCGTCTTGATAATATGTCCGCTGTTGGTAGCCGTTCCTAGACAACTAGCCAAGCAAAAATTTTGCATTTTTGCGGCGCCCAAGAGTCCCATATGAGGCTGACATAGGGTTTTCCAATCGATCCCAGGAATTATGCCTGATATGCAGACTTGGTCGTGTATGTCCCTGTTGATGTCCATTTCCAGGATATATCATCCGGTATGTCTGGTGTGAGTGCCACATGTGTGATCTTGATGTACAGGCTCACAAAATCCAGTAGGTGGTGCTCTGTGATTTTTCTTTTGAGGTCCGCGATCCATTTATTTTCCGAGAGCACCTTCCTCACCATCCTATTCTTCCTGGCCGCAATACTATACAGGCTTGGGGTCGCATTTTTCAGAGGCATGGTACCCATCCAAGCATCTTTCCAGAAGTTAGCCTTGTCGCCACTTCCAAACGAGATTTTGGTTGACACGCGGAACGGGTCGTAATCTTTCTCATCAATTGGCAGTTTCGTCCCATTCCATTGTTTGCCAGGCTCCTTCCATTGGTACCACAACCAATGGAGGCAGAGGGCCCAGCCAAAATAGGCTATTTGAAGAACTTTGAGGCTGCTGAGCTTTATTGGACGGCACACGATATTCTAGTTGACCCAGCACTTCCCCCGTGCATGTGTCATTCCTGCTCCAAAACTAAGCCTTGTGGCGTTTATCAATCTGTTTTTGGGTCCATGCCAGCAGGTCGGATAGTGTCATGTGGTAAATGGGTATAGAAGTGAGAACCATGTTGAGCATTGTTAGTCTTCCGGCTCTAGATAGCATTTTCCTTTTGTAGCCTGCAAGTCTTGTATCAATCTTGTCTAGAAGGGGGCTGTAGTTGCACCTTCCTCAGCCTGCGCAAAGAAAGTGGGAGGCCTAGATATGTGCAAGGCATGCACCTCCTAGTGGCCGAGAAGTTCTGTAGAATAGTGTCCAAATCTAAATCTAGGCATTGAATCGGTATGACTGCACTCTTGTTTAGGTTTATCTTTAATCCCGTCACCTCTCCAAAGATGTTCAGTATCTCTTTTAAATTACCTATGTCCTCCTTGATTGGTGGCATGAAAATCATCTGCGCAAAGGGGCAGACGCGCCTTGACTGTCCTTCCACTAAGAGGAGATAGCCAGCCCTGTGTTGTGGCCGTGTGTAATAGGCATTGCAAAGCATCACTTGCCAAGATGAATAGATCCGAGGATAGGGAATCGCCCTGTCACACTCTACACTGGTGCCAAATTCTTGCTCCTCGAATCCTGTTTAGGATGATTGCAGAATTTGACGTTCCTAGTAGGATCAATATCCATTCTCTCTATCTTGGGCCGAAGCCCCACTAGTGAAGCGTGTCAAGCATGTATGGCCAATATACCGAGTCGAAGGCCTTAGAAATGTCCAATTTGATCATGAGGACTGGTGTCTTGGAATGGTGATAGCTGCGGGCTAGATTATGCACATAAAGGAAGTTGTCTTATATTCGTCACGTCTTAATGAAGGCGCTTTGGCTCTTAGAAACAGTTTGTCCATGTTCTTGGAGAGCCTTTGTGAAAGAACCTTGGATATCAATTTTGCCATGCTAAGGATCAAACTGATCGGTCTGAATTCTGCCATGTCAATGGGTTGTTCCTTCTTTGGTAGCATAATTATGTTTGTAGTGTTGATTTTCGCGAAATGTGTCCCGTTTAGGTTGTATAACTTTGTGAAAACCACCATAATGTCTAAGTTGATGATCTCCCATGTTGATTTGTAGAAACACCTAGTGAATCCATCTAGCTCGGGAGCCTTGTCACGTGGCATCTGATTTTTTGCAGCGATGATTTCTTGTTTCGAGAACGGCTGTTCCAGTTGGCTTAGAACATTTCCTTGTCCCTGGCTAGGCCGAATGTAGTCCCAATCAAATACGCTGGTTGCCGGATGCATCGTACCGATGATGTGCAAGAAGTGCTAAAACATCGCCTCCTCTTTCTCCGCCTGGAGAATGTAGGTGCCGGCTGCATCAGATAGGACACGAATAAACTTTTTTCTCCTCCTTGAGTTTGCTTTGGAATGATTTTTTTTGTATTTGCGTCGCCTAGCTTCAACCATGTTATCTAAGACTGCTGCCTCCACGCCATTCTTTGTATAGCCGCTAGGCCCAGAATTCTTGTTTTCTTGTTTTCAGGGCTGAGAGTAGCTCGCTTGTGAGGGGGGAGGGAGAGTTGTCTTCACTCCTGGGTGTGGTCCAGTTGGAATTCAATTTCAAGAGCTAAATGCATTTGTAGCTTTTTGTAGCCAATGTTGGACCTGCTCCAAGCTGTCCAGTCTTTTGCTGTCTTTTGCATTTTACACAGCAAGATCTTAATAGGGTCAGTTTCGTCCACCTGGTGTGAACAAGCCTCCAGAACCACCTCCCTATAGCCAATCAAATACGACCAGTAGTTTTCAAAGGCAAAACGTCTAGGCGGTATGATCCTCTCCTCTGCCGAAATCAGTAGAGGGCAATTGTCGGAGATCGAGGACGTAGCAAATGATCTAAAAAAGGTGATCCCCAATCTAAGTTGCCGAAAGCTCTGTCGATTCGCTCTAAAGTCGGGGTAGCCTGCTTATTTTACCAAGTGAAGCGTCGCTCCTGCAGATGTATCTCCTTTAATTTGCAGTGATTTATGGCCGCCCGAAATGGTCCCATTAGCCTCCTGTTTAGATTTTGGTTGTTCTTGTCACACATCGGTATATTAGATTGAAGTCTCCTAGGATGAGCCAGGGGTCATTAATTGTAGAATGAATGTGTATGATCTCCTCTATTGAAGCCAGCTTGAGCTGATCTTGATGCAGTCCATAGATTGTTGTTAGCACCCACAGGGGGTCGTCAGCGCATGGCGTGATCCTCACCGTGATGGAGTGATCTAGAGTTGTTGGGTTATCTATTTGGACTTGATCT
Organism: Phyllostachys edulis; assembly: GCA_036346405.1. Taxonomy (NCBI): domain Eukaryota; kingdom Viridiplantae; phylum Streptophyta; class Magnoliopsida; order Poales; family Poaceae; genus Phyllostachys; species Phyllostachys edulis. The sequence continues at coordinate 33,457,537 of CM070555.1, read as the reverse complement.
TCATCCCATATAATCATGATGCCCCTAGTTCTGACAGCCGGTTTGTATAGCATTCCTTGCATTCGGCCTCCCACTATTTCATTTAGCACAACGCTGTCTATCACCGCCAGTTTTGTTTCTTGCAAGCAGAGTATGGTACATGAGGTATTCACTACCATCTCTCGGATTGTCTGTCTGCGGGCCGAGGCATTTCGCCCTCTAACATTCCAGCTTACTATTTTGCACGAAATCATGATACTGTTGGAAATATGCCCTAGAGGCAATCATAGAGATGATTATATTTCATTATGTTCATGACATTGGATAATGTGTTATCTTGTTCCTAGAATAATATTGTTAATATTTATTATCAAGTATGTGACTTGGTTGTGAAACTCTATATTCCTGCGATAATTATTCTTATACGATCCCTGGTCCTAAACATATGAGGACACATATGAATAGACTAGCATATGTATTGGTTGATGACTATGTTTCACGAGTCATAGATATGGAGATATCAAACCAATAATATGGACACATGTTAGAGAACATAATGTTGGATAAGACCCACCTTGAGGCACTATTGAGATTGTTATGAATCTATGTGTCATTAGTTGGTCTCAAGCAATGATGATGTATAATCCTTAGACCCGAGATCAAGATGGTTTCCTACATGTGTAAGAGCACTCTTAGGGGTTGCCAAACGCTACACCAGAATCGGGTAGTTATAAAGGTAGCTTTGGGTATGCTCAAACATGGAGAGGAATGTGATTGGTCGGATATGGATTTGCCCTCCTAACATAACAAGAGAGATGTCTGGGCCCTCACAGATCGGATAAAGAAAGTGCATGGCCATGCCACTAGTAGTCAAGTGTTCGACCACGAAAGTTATCTCGACACTCGACGAGAAAGTATTGAATATCCATGGATGACACAACATCTCACCCGAGTTCAACCGGACATCGTGAGGCAAAGGGAGTATACAGTAGGTCGCTTAGTTCGATAAAGCATGATTTGGTCAGATCTGAGATACAAGCTAGTCGGAGATCGACGAACGTAGTCACAGAGTGGTCGAACTCGTCGTAAGCAATTACGAATCGTCGTGACCAAATACGAATCGGTCATATAAAGATAGGACCTAGTCGTAAGTGATGAGGACCTAGTCGAGATCATATTGCATTAAGGTTCGTCCGATATAATTTGTGTGTATTTGGGAATCGATATGTTCTGCTAGGAGCCGCTACGACTCGTGATCGGAAACGGTTTCCGAGTCACAACCGAACTACACATGAACCTCTGTGGTCACACACTTAACGGGTTGGAACAAACCAAGACGTAATATGATTCAGAACGTGTTCGGATAGGATCCGCCACGAGCACTATATAAGGAGGTGCATGAGGTTGTTGGGAGGATGCGAGAAACACCACCAAAACCCTAGCCGCCATCTTCCCGAGAGCTCGACCGTGCGATTTGGTGCCGCACACCACGGCGTTCGGTTGTTCCTTCCCCGGACGTGTGGATACCGAGAGGCGCTTACTACGATTGTTGCGCTTGAGGACGATCCGCGATCTTCACAAGGAACCGCAGACGTTGTCAAGGAGACGATCGATCGTGACCATCGTGATCGACTTGTCGGACGTTGATCGATCGACTACGACCACTACATCGACGCTCTTCGTTGGACCAGCCGCTCCAACCCTTCTTCCATTGCTCGTGTTCGGTGGTAACGATCTATGATCATCTACTTGCATGGCTTCCTGGTTTGCGTGGTAGAAATTTTTGTTTGTAGCTATCGTAGCCTACCCGTGACCCAACAGATACATCGAGCTGCTCATCCTGCATGCACTAGTTGTTGTTATTGGAACCCTGCCTTCATTACATAGATTCTAAAGGTGATACAAGGGACCTACAATAACTAATGCTAGAGGGACCAAACTGTTGTCTGCAACCTAGCAACCGCTGCCCGCATACAACGAGCCTGGGGCTATACATACTTGTATCATGCATACCCAAAACCCAAAATAGGACATAGCTAAATTCTAAAACAACTAAACTATCAGCATTCACAAAGCCTTAGGTTGCTGTGACCTCTTTGGCTAGTGTGGCCAGGTCCTCCGTGTTGAGGCCTAGTGCTAGGAGGTTCACCTGAGCCTTGCCTTCCACGCTAGCCAGCGCCTTAAGGGCGTGGATGACCTCCAGTTCTAAAGGCTGTGCGAAGATGGCTACTAGCCGCTCCCTGGCCATGTCACCGGTGCTCTTGCTACCCTTGCCTAAAAAGGACATCTTCTCCTCGAGGAGCAAGGAGGCCTGCTGAGCTACCCCACCTGGGGCATGGTCTTCTTTGCTACTAGGCGCGAACTGCGATGGGCTATGGGCGCCTCTACTGCCGTTATCAACATCAGTGGACTGAGAAGGGAGATCGGGCGGTTTTGCGAGAAGTCAACCATCTCCCGCGGCTCCACTGAATCCTGCACCAAAGATGTGGTGTACTCGGTCTCCTAAACGTCATCGTAAGATTGCAACCATTCTGCTGCCGGGTGGAAATCCGGGGAGGCCACCTTATGGTGGGGTCCCTGAGGGCTCCAAGACAACACCACCTCAAGCATCACGGGGTCCTTGCGTGTGGCTTCGACAGCAATGAAGGGCGGGGCCCATCAAAGATCGGGTCATGGGGAGCCCGATGCAGTGTCAAGGCCAGGGTACCCCTTGGTCGTTCAGGCCATGGTGAGGCACGATTAGCCCCGTAGAGCGCCTACATGGCTGTGGCGGCGATGGCTTCTTGATCTGCAACATGAACCTTCTCGGCAGCAATCTTGTACGGCTCCAGCCTCTCTCACTCCCCCCTGTGAAGACGCGGTCAGCATGGTCTGCGTTGATAAAGCGCCTATAGTGCCCCGCTAGGGAGCGTGAATGACCTCTGTGAGTCTGACGGGAAGGTCCTGCTTGGTAGGCTTTGTTCGGGGCTTGGCGGCCTCGCCCAAGCTCGCACACCTGATTTTTGAAGAAGAATTGGGCGCGCCCGGTTCTATCGTCGCGGTCTCCTTCATCGTCCCTGTCATCCCGCCTCGGGTCAAGCCTGGAGTAGACATCCGCAACGGGCCTTTTGGATTGTCTTTCTGTGCCATTCGGTACCCCTGTAGTCCAGAACAAATGAGCACGCGAGGGGTTCTTGTCCTCGGGATCAGAGGGGATGCCACTTTGCCCACTGTCTGGCGAGCGAAGGTCTTGCAGGGAGAAGTCTTTGAGAATGATCAAGTGGACAAGGAATTGATGACGAAGCCCCTCCTGGAGAAATCGATCAGGGGCGATGGCATTGGGAATGCTGGATCAGGCTCCTAAGCCCTCGTCCGGTCGGTCCATGAGAGAGAGATGCGAGACCTTCGGGATGGCATCCGGGTCCTGGACCCAGACCCACACCTCCCAGATGGCGGCGTTCCGATCTCGCTTTTGGGATAGCTCGTCAACACGATAAAAATGACAATTCCCCCTACCGCGCGCTTGACAACCGAGGGGCACCAAGCATGTAGGGGGATTCCTTCGAAGCAGAGCAGCACGCGGTACCTCCAAATGTTGTGCTGTGCGTTGGCTTCATGGTCCCATTCCCATTGGTGGAACCAGAGTTGATAGCCATCGAGGGAGGCACCTTCTGTCCCGAGCGCAACATCATGTTGGCGCTGGTTCTGGAACTCCACCACGAAGTCCTCCCGGTGGTAGTGAGAGACATGTATGTCCCTGAGATGAAAGCACAATCAAACTTGGATGGCTCTCGCTATCAGGGCCGGCGGGAGAGGGGGGGGGGGGGGTTGGCGCGAGCCCACCACCTTGACGGTGATCATCAAGTTGAGTAGCCTCTGGAGGTCCACCTCCATGTCATGTGTGACTGTGAGTGCATAGAAGGCCTCCTCCAGCCTATTGGCGGCATGCTCGAGGGCACAATCCTCCATGCTGTCTTGGACTTGGAGGGGGGGGGAGTAGCGGTTGTGTGTGGCAGCGGTCGTGTAAGGTGGTTTCTACGAGAGAGTCGATTGGGGGTAGTGGCGAGCAGTGTGGCCATTGGTTCTGCACCTAAGACATTTTATTAGCTCCCTGCACTGCGCTGTGCGGTGATCTCTCGCCAGACAATGGAAGCAGTGGCCCGCTAACAGTGTTTTAAAGTGGTTTCCTGCTCGAAATTTTGGCTTCACGGTTGCCTTCGCAACTCATCTTGAATGCACTTCTTTTCGCCACCAGTAACACTGCCGAACTAGCTCCCACTGTCCTTGCTTCGGGCGCATTGAAGTGGGTTGAATGCGCTCGGCGCTCTCCCAACCCTCCTGCTTGTTGTGCGAGTTGGAGTAAATACGAGCTGCACTGTCCGAACCACCTCCAGAACCTTGAGTCGATGCGGCTAAACGCATTTTGCTGATCCAGGCGGATGCACCTTTGTTGCCAGATGGAAGCGGAGAGGGCTTCAGACGCCACACAAGTGTGCCTAGCAAAGAATGGCCCCTGCTGGGGTGGCTCCTTTAAATTTGGGAGGAGAGGTGTTATTCCCTTCACCCATCACCTTGAATTGGGCAGGCATGGAAGCGCTTGAGCTGGGTGAGCTTGAGGTCGTCGAAGTGACCGTGACTTGCCGACGGGACAGGAGGTGGATTTTGGGTGGATTCTGTTGTAACACCCTGATTTTCAGAGCCTTTTTGAAAATTTTCAAAATAAAAAGAACCATTTGGTTTTGATGAGAATTCGAAGCTTAACCTGAGAATTTTGGAATTTGGAGAGTTTAAAATGACTAAACTAAACTTCAACTAATCCAAAGCTTAGTTCTTTTGGTGTTGCTCTAGCTCTCTAGAGCTATCTCTCCTCTTTTCCTTTCCTCTATCCTATATTTGGACATTCTTATATGTCCAAACCGTCCCTCTTGTTGGACCTCTGATTGTTGTTATTTCTCCCTTTTGTAGTTTAGACCTCCCTTGAGGTTTAGGCTTCCTTTGTAGCTAGGCCTCCTCTCGAGGTCTAGATCATCCTTGTGGCTTTGAACCACTTTCCTTTTATTTGGGTACTCTCTTGGATCGATCCTCTCGTGTCCGCACCTTCCCTTTTGGTTTGGGCGTTTTGGATTTCTTTGTTGGTTTGAATCTCTTTGGTTCAGACCTCCTTCCCTGGTTCCTTCCAGACCTAAGCCTCACATTCATTTGAGTTCCTTCTATGCTCTTGTGAACCTCTTGGTGATCACTTGGACTCCTTCTCACCCCGATCCTTGTAACCTTCTCTTTGGAAAAGTCCTCCTAGTGCAATCCGGTATTATACGCCCCAACTCTCGGTACATTGTTTTTAGGACCTCCTTCTCATTTATCAGACCTTCTTATCCTTTAGACCTCCGGTCTGCGGGACCTCTTAGTCCTTTGGAGATCCTAGCCGAACAAGACCTCCTTCTTGTCCATTTGGACCTCCTCGTGTACATCCAAGCCTTCCGCTCGGTTCGGACCTCATCTTCGTTAGATCTAAGGGTCCAGACCTCCTAGTATTTGGACCTCATCGCTTGCCCCCTGTGGTCGTGCTGCTCGGGTTTGACTTTCCTAGCTTGGGATCGCTCGATTTGTCTTTGAACGGTCCGATCTTGTGGGTACGCTCGATGGTCCAGACGTCCCGCTTGTCTCCTCCGCTCGATCAAGAACAGATGGCACCAAATTCTCACAGATCCTGCTTACGCGACCTCCTTTCTTGCCAATCGTGACCGCTGGGATCTCCTGTGAGGTCCTAGCCATCGATTTCCACCTTTCTATTTGAGCTTGACCTTGGACCTCCCGTGAGTAGGTCGTTGGACATCCCGCCCAGAGGACCTCCTCCTGGTTGTGTCTGCTAGACCTCCTGTCCTTTGACCTCATCCTAACCGCCTGCACCTCCTCCGGGCAGGTCTAGACTGCTAAGATGTTCCTTGATCGTGATCTCGAGCCATCCGGACCTCTTCCAGAGGTGATCTAAACCGCTCCGACCTCCTTTGATCATCATCTCCGAGCCGCCAGATCTCCCTTGCTTATTTTCTTGATCGTCAGATCTCTCTCGACTTTTGATCTTGACCGTTAGACCTCCTCCTTATGAGATCTCGACCGTCAGACAAGCTCGCCAGGGTCTGCCCTCAGACCATCTCGTGGGTGTCTCTCGGACCTTCTGTCCATGAGCCCTCCCCCTTGTGTGTCCTTTGGACCTCCCCTTGCCTTGATCTTAATCGTTAAAGCTCTCTTGATTTCATCCCAGCCGTTGAGACCTCCTATGAGTTGATCTCACTCGCTAAGGACCTCCTAGACCAAATCTTGACTGCAATTTCATTTCAATCCTTTGAACCTCTTTTGTCCTTCAGGACCTCCTTGCGTCCTTTGAGACATCCTCCTTGTTTAGTTGGATCTTTCCATGTCCTTCAGGACCTCTCCGTGTTCTCTAGGACCTCCCCTTTGTCTGGATCCCAACCGTCCAGACCTCCCTTGCAGAGATCTCAACAGTCGGGACCTCCCCATGTCCGGACCTCTCTGTTGAGTTTTGGACCTCCTTTAAGTTCCAACTTCCCTATGGTGTTCAGACCCTTATGGTCTGGACCTCCCTTTTGTGGTTAGACCTTGTGGTTTAGACCTCTACTGACTTTTGCACATCATGTCCTTAGATCTCCTTGTGGCCTTTAGGACCTTTTGTCCTCAAAGACTTCCCTGTCTGTCTTCAGGACCTCTTTCTTAGGATCTCCTCTGTGGACCTCCTCTCAGGATCTCCTCGCAGACCTCCTCCTTGGACCGCCTTTGACCAAGCCTGTTCACCCTTTTGACTGGTCTTCCTTGGTTCTTAAGTGCATTTGATGTGGGATGAGTCACATTAAATGCTACCACCTACCCTTGTCCTCTCTTCTACTTTTTGTCACATCCCTTGCTTTTATCCTTTCTAGTACCTTGGGGTAGTTTGCCTTTGTACCAATACAATCGAATTTGGACATCCTCTGCTTATGGTGCTTCTATTCTCTCTCCTTTAAATAGAGCACCAGAACACCCACCGCCTCCCTGTTCTTCATTTCGCCTCGCCTCGGCTCTCGGCTTTGAGGAGCTCTCCAAGCCCCTCCGGTTCGGACCCTCTCGAGCCCGAGCCCTTCAACCATCGACCTCCTCCCAAGGATCCTCTCTGGTTTTTTTAGTATCATCCTCTGCTATTTACCTCTTGCTCAGTTCATCCGGATTTCATTTGGATCTTTATTTGCTTTGCTTTATATACGTGTAGATCTTGGCGTCCGTAAAGCCGAGTCAGTGAGAGAATAGAATCTTAAGCTACCAAGCAAGAGGCAAGTTACACTCTTGATCATATTGCACCCAGTTTCTCAAATTATTTATGTTCAATTTCAAAGTATAATGCATGCTTATTTCTACCAAGTTATTTCAATACCTGTCTTTAAACACATAGTTATGCCTAATTCCTTTATATGGCCAACTTGACATTGAACCCAATCTGTTGTCACCATAGACAAAACCTAGATTATACATTAGTGTGAACCAGGAGCAATTGTAAAACCAAATGCTTAGACTTGCTTAGACCAAAAGTACTTGATTTGGGAAAATCTTTACCATCATGACCAACTACTGATTTAAATGTTTTGGCCATGACATTGGGGTGTTATGGACGTATGAAAATATTGCTGGGGAAGCAAAGAAAATGGAAATTGATTTAGACTTGGGCGAATTGGTTCGCTTGGTTGGTGCAAGGTTTATGCGCGACTCTATCCCGAAAAGGTGGAGGTCCAGGGTATGTGTTTGTCGCCCAAGTCGCTTGAGGACCGGTCTTTGAGCCTCCAATGCTAGGCCTATAATGGGCTATGCCAAAATCGTGCAACCACATGTCTCTAGTGTGGGCGTGGGATCTGGTCAATAATTTGCAAAACTCCACCATAGGTCGCTCCATTGGAGGTGTGGGAGGTCTTATATGGCCAATGGTCTTTATAACCCATCGCTCCCATTGGTGCAAGAGGGGCTTCATTGGATTGCAGTCCATAGGGGGTGAAACCTTAGCAAGGAAAGGTGTGGTGGAGCAATGCATTGTAAAGGCCTTGTCATGAACTCTAGACCTCTTACCTTGGCGGTGAGAGGTGGCACTCACAAGATGCCAAACAAACTAGAGTATTCATGTCATGTGGGTAAAGTGCACAACCTTGCAGAGTTAAATCTATTCAATAGCCGTGTCCATGTTATGGACGTCTTTGGCAATGCCACTCGAGTTAGATATTGGTTTTGGGATTCCAAAAGTGTTTAATAAACTGTTTTGGGATTGCTATCCCATGGGTTGTGGGCGGGGAGCCTTGTGACAGGAGGGTAGCCTTCACCATCTTATGATGAATGTTATCCAACTGAAAAAACTGATTTGATAAAATGAATTTTAATTATTGTATTACGGCCTTGGAACTTAATACATGTATTTGAAAGAAACATGGCTTTATGCAAATCAACCATATTAAGCCTTTCTTTGTGATATCCATTATGCATGTCATTTTGTTATCTAATCTGTAACTTGCAGCACGGTTGTTGTGCTCACTCTTGCTTGCTGCTGTCTTTAGCAGGGTATGGAAGCTTTGGGATAACCTTGCTGTGGACCTGGTGGTCCTGGAACGTCTAGGATGCGCCCTCCAGCCGATTGCCTGTGGTGTATCGGGTGGCTTAAGTGTTTTACCTTCTATCGTATTTTGCTTGTTAGATTGTAAGCTCTCTTGTAAACAACTTCCTTGATATTAATAAAGTCGGTGTTATTGCAATGCTATCACTATTGTTCTTGTGAAAGAGCTAGCCATGATCCTTGGGACTAGCTCAAGATGCACAGGAACCACGAGTAAGCTCGGCCTCCTCGACCACCCTCGTGGTTGGGTGTGTGTGTGGTTCTGGTGGTCTCAGCCCTCCACGACCTCCTCGGTGGGTCGTGGGTGGTCTTGGGATGACCACAGACCTCCACGACCTCCCCCGGTCCGGCGTGGTAGGTCTCGCGGGTGCTCCATGGCTCCACGACCTCCTGGTCTGCTCCTCCTGGACTTCTGGTGGTCTCGCTGACCTCCCGGGAGGTCTTGTGGACTTTCCGAGAGGTCTTTTTGACCTCCTGGGAGGTCCTGATGGACTTTCCAGGAGCTCTTGGAGGACCTCTCAGGTGCCTTAGGGTTTGGTCGCTACATCTGTCCACAATCTTCAAAGCATCGCAAGCGAGGTGGTGAGTCATTGTGTGGGGAGTGTGCATCGAAAAGGGGTGATTTGCCCCTATCTCCATGCCCGGCCGCCGTTGGAGGGGAAGGCGCAATCTCTAGCTCTGAGCCTAGAGATTCGACCGGATCTCTCAAATCTGGCAACAGATCCAGACGACGCGTAAGATCCGGGTTATCGTCACCCAACGCCCTGTAGTCAAGCCCCTCCTGTAGGTCGCACAACTCAAGGACGGGCGACATTGTTGGACGGTGGTTTGTGATGTGGGCGGACTAGGGGCAGCTAGGTGGTGACCGGGCGGCGGGCTTGGGGTAGGATGGGGGAAGTTGGTGGGGGGTTCGTGGCACCGGTGGGTAGCTGGTGGTGTGGTTGTCTAAATCTGCTGCACCTAGCAAAAACTGTTAAAACTTCAGAATTCGTAATGGTAGTAGAGTAGAGGTGACTAAAACTGGTACATAACTGTTTTGAGTTTTTCCTGGATCAAACTTTTATTCCTCTTCTATTGATATCTCTTAAGATAAACTTTTTAAAGAAGGATGAATGAAGGTTGAAGAAAATTTGCTGTGACTAGACCAGCGCTTACCGAGGAGTGAAAGATTCAGGCATTCAGCAGCCACTTTTTGCACACCACTAGTGTGCAAGACTTTGCAACTTTTCATGCAATCTATGATACAGACCCGCAGCTGTTCAGCTCAAACACTAGCCACAGATAGTACAGTCACAAGCTTACTTTCAGACTTCAAAGTGCTTATTCTTCTCAATGTAAATCTCATCATCAATGCAAAAGTCGGAAGCGGAAAGAAGGATTCAAGAAAAAGAGAGAGAGAACAAAGATGAGAGAAAAGAATAATTATTTCCTCTTATACCATTCACACAATAACTTATCAATTAGCATACGTAATGACAGAAATAAATAAACAACCAGAATTGTTCACATTTGCAGCTCAACGTTGCAAATTTTCTCATAAATAAAAAAGAGTACACGAGCCAAGAGGAATTCTGCATTGTGTGAACTCGTGATGCGCGCAGGCTGCAGAGCAAAACCATCAACGGCTCAAAATAAATTGTAGTCGACAGCGACTGCGTACCGGCCGGCCGCCGTACCGGAGCTGCACTTCCTGCAACCGTGCCCGACGACGGCCAACTCTAACACAGCCCCTCCAACTCTAACACAGCTCCTCCAATAAATAATACTGTACCAATAAATAATACTGTACGTATGACGAGCACCAATCGTATCCGTATCTACGCCGTATGTATGGATATGACGAAGAAATAATTGCTGTGTGTGCCCTTCCTTCTCTCCCAATTCCTGCAAATTATTCACAGGTTGATCTCTTTTTTTCCCTCTTTCTATCTTTCTTTCTCATGTCGTCCTTGTCATCAATGTGACGCCAGACAAGTCGCCGCCGAACTCTTCTAGTACCACCAGAAGGTTCCCGCTCGGATTCAGCCATGACCGTGGGACGTGGTACCTGAATTTTGCAAAAGAAATTAAAGGTTCAGTTTGGTGTTGCTGTGTTGTGCTGAGCTGCGCTGTTCGATCGGACAGGTTAAAAGAATTCACTGTCTCTACTTCTCGTTGCAAATAGTGATTCGTGGAGCGTTTAATGTACTAAAAACAGTTTGTTAATCCGGCATTCTTTTTGGTAGTAGGTGTTTAGAATTAAATCTACGAGACTGGTAAAAATTGCCCAATCTAGACAGATGAGTGACGTACCATCTCTGAGAGATGTCGCCGCAGTTGCTCTGGCACTTGGTCTCGCTGTACGTGCCGGTGTAGCTGCAGCCGCCGCAGTTGCCGGAGGCCTTGTACGACCAGTACCGGCCGATGTGGTGGCCGTTGACCCAGATCTGGCCCTTGCCCATGCTGCCCATGTCCAGGGCCACCGGAGCGTTGCCGGCCGGCGCGTTGAAGTAGGCCTAGGGATCACAATCACAAGAACAACACTTCAGCAATGGATCGCAACAGCTCAGAGCTGTAAAGCTCAGTAGAATGGCAGTAGAACAGTAGCATTGTAGCAATGTGGATGGTGACTCAGCACTGACCTTGTGCCATGTCAGTGGCTGCTTGCCACTGGCACTGCCCCACTCGACGGACGAGCTCCCGCTGACGGAGTGCACACCTAGCGACTCGCCTTTTAGGCCGATCTACGATGCCCGGAAATCGAGATCAGTATGCTCGTACATGACAAGAAAAGGGGGGAGAGATGCAGTCTGAACAAATGTGGTGTACCTGATATGTCCATTTTTGATTGCTCAAGTCTCTCTTCCCCTCGTTCAGGCCAGACAGCGTCACGGGGCCAAGAACGCCGACGTTCCAGGTCTCGAAATGGGTCCCGACATTCTGCATCACAGACATAAGAGATTGTATATGTTACGAGGGGATGGTCTAAACTGGAATAGTGTCAATGGCATAGCATTCTGAATTTCTGACCAACTTACAGAGAGACCAACTGCTGAACTCAGGATGGAGATCTTGTTGCTCCCCTGCCACATCTTCACATACCCACTGTATGTCAGCTTCGGGCTGTCGTAACCGCCATAGACAGCGCCTGCGACACGAACACGAAGAATTCATCAGTAAAACCTGAAACCTTGATTTGATAGATAACAGGATGTAGTTCTGAAAATAAAAGGATTCAGTCAGGTACCGTATGATTGCCCGTTGACGAACACCTGCATCGAGTGCCCAGCAGAGTAGCTGGTGAGCTGCGGCCACTGGCCGGACTTCAAGAACGGCTCGCTCGAGTCGATGTTGACGCTGCGACATCAAGGCAACCTTCAGAGTTTAGCAGAGATCAAACGGTTTCGGAAAGAAACGGAGCAGGTGAAGGGCCAGTGAACCACTCACTATGTGGTGTACCACAGGTAGTCCGATTTGTCCCACGTCATGCTCAGCTGCTCCACCAGGCCGTCCTTGGTGAAGGCGCTCTCGTCCAGCGAGTTCGTCGCCTCGCTGTACGACTGCCAGGAGAAGCCTCCCACCGGGTTCATCTTCGCCGGCAACGACGGCTCCTTCACCTGCACAATCGTCAGATAAGTTCATCAGGTTTGTGCCGTCCACTGAGCATTCAGGCTTGCTGGTTTTAATTTCATTGTTTTTCGCACCGTTGCGGTGTTGTAGACGGCGGCCTTGCAGTCCGGCAGGATGCTGATGGACCAGGCCGGGAGGTCGTAGCGGTGTCCATTGAACACGACTCTTGCAGAAGAGCTCGTGTGGTAGTTCGACAAAAATGCGGCGCAAGCTCCGGTGCTCGACTTGAAGACGTACGCCTGAAACAAAATTTGATCACTCCGTGAGCAACTTCGAATCTGCCACTTTTGCTGGGTACTTCTGCTTAGGGATATGACAAGATTTTTCGACCTTCTCGAAGTTCCCAATGTTCTGGATCGTCGGAGCGCCGGAGACCAGCGCAGGCTCGGCCTGCTTGATGGCCTTGTGCAGGTCCCTCAGGTGACCCCATTTTGGCTGCCTAAGCAAACCTGAAAAAAGCACACCATGGTTTCAGACGATCAGAGCACATGTCTGCAGAATGTCTTGATGCAACGATTACCACTGTTTTTCATTCCCGAAAGCATAACATGAACTCAAGTTTGGCACAAAGGCGTAACAAGTGCATACCGTATTCATCGATAGGCGCGTCGTAATCGTAGCTCGTCGCGATGAAGGGGCCACCGGCGGTCCGGCCAAAATTTGTGCCTCCATGGTACTGGGAGCAAGCACATGTATCATTATCCCTTGACAACTCAAGCATCTACTAAGTACTAACGCAACTACCCATGTGACTTAAAGTGAGTGCGTGACACATGTGGTAGCTAGGCCAGCGAGCCTCAGTGCCTCACCATGTAGTAGTTCACGAAGGAGCCGCCCTTCTGAATGAACCTCGCCACGGCGAAGGCCAGGTCCTCCACCGGCCGGTGCGGCACCGCTCCCCCGAAAGCCGTAAACCTTAACACATCACATAGTAACATCGGTTGGATCGATATAATTGTGTCAATGTTGCAACATACTCACGATTCCATTGTTGTTTGTTGGAATTTGGTGCATCAAACTTACCAGCCGCTCCAGGCCTCGGTCCACATGGAAGGCTTGCTGTTCGAATTCGGGGTGAAGGAGTCGCAATAGAACCCGTTGCAGGTGTTTATCTGCCGCCATCGATCGCGCAAGGCGGCAAGGCAAGAATTAGCACAAGAACAAAGAAGAAAAGCAGAGAGGAAAAGAATTAGCATAAATTGGGACATGTATAATTGTTTGGCACCAGCAAGCAAAGTTGCCAACTTTGCTGGAAAGGAGGGGTGGGTGGTGGTAGTGATATCCTAACGAAAGCATGGGGTACGAGAAAGTGAAGTGGTTAAATTAGTGTGTTTTAGTATGGCTCAGACTTGAATACCACCGATTCCCTCGTCATCATAGCAAGTAGCAACCACGGTGAGAAATGAGAGAGAGTTGTAGTTACCACGGGGTCGGGGGCGTCGTCCTGCTTGCACATGACCCACGGCACGCCGGCGTTGGTGGCGACGGCCATCTTGGCGGCCCAGTTCGCGTACGGCTTCGCGCCGCTGCCCATCACCGACTCCATCGGTCCGTACTCGTTCTCCACCTGGATTGGATGCATCGTTCACCAAGTCAGAAGAACTCAGCCAAGTCCAATATCATCACATTGCAGAATCAAGAATTCAAGACGAGTGATCAAAGCGTTTGTCAAAAACAAACAAAAACAGGGCTTTTTTTTTTACCTGAGCGAGGATGACCGGACCGCCCTGCCACTCGAAGAGGCCCTCGGACTTCATCATCGACACGATCTTCTCGACGAACGTCTGCATCGCCGCCTGCGTCCAAAACATTGCGAGGTCAGGCCCAAAATCCAAATTGTGCAACAGTGGAACAAATCAAAGTTGCTACGTTTGTGTGCATCTTTTGTCAGTACCTTGAATGGACCATTGTCCGTCCTGAAGCTAATGCCGGGCACATACTTCAGCCAAACAGGGAATCCACTGCAACATCCAAACCAAAACAACCAACAGCGGATTGCAACCGTGTAAGCCAAAGAAGAAATCAAGAAGACGAAACAAAAATGCAGGAAAATTAAGTTTACCAATTTGCTATTGCGTTATTACGTACCCGAAGTTCCACTCGGCGCAGACGTAGGGGCCGATGCGGAGGTGGACGTAGAGGCCGGCCTGCTTCACCAGCTTCACGAACCGGACCAGGTCGTAGCGATCGCTGAAGTAGTACTGCCCCTGCACCGGCTCGTGGCCGTTCCAGAAGACGTAGGTCTGTATCACGTCCAGCCCGCCGTCCTTGGCCTTCTGGATCAGGTCCGGCCACATCTGACGCCCGGAAACGAGAGAATTATGAGGCGAGCCTGAACTCTGAACTGATGTGCTTGGTGTTGTTGGGTGTGTAACTGTGTGTATACCTCGGGGGTGCTGCGCGGGTAGTGGATGGAGCCGGAGATGAGGATGCGCCGCTGGCCATTGATGACGAGGGACCTGTGGTCGTAGGAGACGGCGGCATTGGCCGGGGAGGAGACGAAGGCGGCCGTGACGAGTAGCAGGAGGAGGAGGGCGCCGCCGGACATGGTGCCGCCGCCTAGGACGGCCTGGGGCCCAGCTCTCTCTCTCTCTCTCTCTCTCTCTGCTCGGAGTGTGCGAACCAGTACAGCTTCTTGGCTTCTTGGAGGGGCAATGGAGAAGAGGAGGAAGAAGAAGACGAGTGGGGCGGTAGGGGAGGGGTGGTGGTGGGCTTATATGTGCTGATGATGATGAGTCATGAGCCTACCAACTGGCAGTGGGAATGTGTTCTTGATTTTTGATTCTTTTTTGCTCGTTTAACTGTTTCTTTTGATCTTTCCCCCTCCCTTTTGGATTACTCGATTTTGTTTACCATTGAAGAGGAGTAGAAGACGGTGGTGGCGGTGGATTGTGGAATGGTGAAAATGTGAAGCGGAAGCAGAGGACTCTGCAGCGTTGTTTTAGTTGATGGAGAAGGGAGGGAAAGGGAGCCCTGGGAACGGAGGAGAGAGAATGGTGGGACCCACGTACCATGGCCTGCTGTAATATTATCCTTTTCGTTTCTTTTTTTTTCCCTTTAAGCTTTCCGTTGGGTAGCTAATTTTATGTTCAGTCTTGCGATTTTTGAATTTTTTTTAAAATAATATCTTTTAAAAGATAATTACAAAAGTGAATAGTCGTCCCAAAAAACTGGCGATAGGGACCCTCTCGCACCCCTCTCGCCAGTTGAAATGGTGATAGGTACCTCAAATCCTAATCTGATTTGCCTACTTCTAATTTTCATAGTTTTTAAACGGTACAAAATCTGTTAAACTCATAATAATATTTTGTGATCGTCATATGTTGTTCTAGTGCGGTGAATTTCTGAAGAATTTTGCGAGAAAGATTAAGGTATCAATGATTCGTAAGTAGGATGGTAAGTGATATTGCAATACGTCTGAGAATTCATACACTTGCTCATGTACATACACTGCATATTATGTAAGGAAACAAATGTGAACTTGCCATTACTATCCAAACTACGATAAATCACACTGATATTACATAACATTCAACAAAACGTCATAACACTTAATCAAAATGATAATTCAGAATATTAGCAATAACATATTACTACTGTCTGTGCTTTCTCGTGGTCGCAACCTCAACGTCCCCTATGTGGACTGCCTCGAGTCGGGTGACCGGATAAGGTCCCCGCGGCGATGTTCGGAGTGCCGATGTCTCCTTCGTCCTGAGGATTTCTCGTGGGACATTTCTTGAAGGTGTGTCCAGACTCCTTGCAAATGGAGCACTTCTTCGTACGACGTCCGGTTTCTGCTTCGTCTATATCGTTCCTGATGTGCCGTACCTGTCGTCGGCCAACCTTTCCCTTGAGCCTATGAATGTCTGCGGCCTAGATTAGTTGCTCCCAGGTCGGATGGCCAATGAAATGGCTAACCACAGTGTAACCATATATCTCCCCAGTCCAGATTTGCATCACTGCCTCTTTGGTGAAATAGTCAGAGAGGTACTGATCGAGATGCTGCGCCACCGTCGAACATGCAGCTATGACATGGGAGCAGGGCCTATGCAGAAGAAGGGGCTTGTTGCAAGTGCATATGCAACTACCGCGGCATAGCGTGCACTCGTGTGTGACCCTCTCGCGGTTCGTCTCACGACGTCCTTTATCCCTGCACATTATCTCGAAGCGAAGCTCCCTTGTGCCTATCTTGAATGCCCAATGTATCTCACCCTTCTTGCTCTTCTCCTCTATGTACTTAGTGACCATGGTAGAGTAGAGTATTCTGTCATTTGCCATGGCGAGCGACGCGTTGTTACTTCTATCAACAAAGTAGTTCGTCGTACCGTGGAGAATTGCCTCCACAATACCAACCAAAGGGAGGCACCTTGCACCGTACATGACCCAGTTGTACACCTCGGTTATATTAGTTGTTATGACACCATATCGAGCACCACCTCTGTCATGTAGCAGCGACCAATTCTCCTTAGGCTCGTGCTCAATCTAGTCTGAGAAGCATTTCACCTGTGCCCCCCGTCCTCCTCGTCAATCTGGGAGCATCTGTGGGTAGCTGTGGCAATGTTTCGGGGGGCCTGGTCAGTGCTTGGGTCAACCCTTCTTGCTGCCTCCCTTTTGTGTGCCTTGGTCCGCTCATCTAAAATCTTCCAAAGTGCTTCGAACTTCCGCTGCTAGTTCTGGTTGCACAGCCGCTTGAACATGTTCATCAAGTCTTTTGTTGCAGAACTGCTTGTATAAGTTTGTACCCAAGTGTCTTATGCACCACCTGCTCTGCAGATCCGGCCATGGAAATAGTACGTTCTCTCCTTGTTGCAGCTGAGTTATTGCACACAACAGGTCTGTATGCCGATCATGTATGAGGCATACGTTGGGACGACCTTACACAACAGAAATCCTCACATTCTTCAGGAACCACAACCAACTGTCCGTATTCTCGCTTTCAATGAAAGCAAATGCCACGGAAAGAACTTGATTGTTCTCGTCCGTCGCTATTGCAGTCAGTATCTGGCATTTGTACTTCTTAGTCAAGAATGTGCTATCTACGCACAAGATTGGGCAGCAAGGCCGGAATGCATTGATGCATGGACCAAACGCGAAGAATGTTCGCTGCAGTACCCTATTATTGGCCCACTTCGGGTGCGTGGCGTCTTGAATGTCGATATGGGTGCCGAATTCGCTCAGATGACTCGGTTGCTCGGGAGGTTGTGGTAGGAATCTCTAACGCATTCTCCTTGATTCCAATGCCTTCTGTTTTGCCCTTCAAACCTTGGTATAACTGATTGTGTACTGGAACATTACCTCAATCGCCTAAATGATGGATCGTGGCTCAAAATCTAGATTATCCACGATCTCACTGTACATGAGGTTGGCGATAAAGCGATGATGAGTTCGGTGGACTCAGATCGACTCGAAATGACGTATGTGTGAGGGACCACTATAAAGCACTTCCAGTAGGTGTCTCACTTAGGCTGAAATGCGTGCACTCGCCAAGAGCATCCCTCTATGCCGCACTTCACGTCATAGAATCTTGGGGGTAGACTTGACGACTTTGAATGTGCATTGCACCGACAAGGCCTATAATTTGACCGCGTCCTGCACGGCTTCCTTGCATTTGTACATAGCTCCTAGCCTGACCTCACTTTGGTCGTACTCCCACGGCACACGGGGGCCTTCGTTGACGACGAGGTTCCCAAACTGGTATGTGTTCTAGTCGGATGGAACTGCCTGCTGGTCCACATGATCCTCGTTGTCGGAACCTTCATCTTTAGACAATGCCATGTAGTCTCAGTCTTCGAGATCCATCATTTGCACTACGGCTTCCACCTCCTCACCCTCGTTAGTAAGACCACTAGCTTGCCTGACCGTAGGAGCTATTTCCGCAGGGTCTTTATTGATAGCATCAGCAACTACGAGAGCTTTAGCCATTATGTGCGTCGTGCTGTGGCTAGTGTCTCTGACTTCTTCTTCAGCGTCAGCACCCCCTTCTTATTTTGCCGTGGGTGGAGGAGTGGGTTTAGCATATGCTTAGACTAGAAGGACCAATTTTCACACTCCCTCCCTCGCCATGCGTACATATGACTGCCATGAATTTGTTCCCTTCAGTTGCACTAACTCCCAATATGTGGGCTGTCCTACCCATGGAACAAGGCAACTCAATCTCAGATTATACACATCACGGTCCACTTGAAATGTGTGGAACAACCACCACATCACAGCGCCCCATATACGCTTCTCTGGTCTTGGTAGGGGCACGGTCGTCGATTGGAAATAACGCAATCAATCCCTGCGGGACCCTTCATAATAGTCCCTTGACCATAGTAAATTTTGAAATTGGTGACGTCAGACATAATTGACGCACTGCACCATAAAGAACATTCCCACGATTAACCGCATATCTAAAACTAGACTACCCACCAAAAAATATTATATAAAACGTACTGCACTAACCGTATATTTAAAACTATGTAACCCATTCAGTTAAAAATTTACCCGAGAGGTAGGCAATTGGACGGGCAGCGCTTCGTTAGCTTCTCTCCTCCCCTCTACTTTTCTCTCCTACTCTTTTTTCTGAATAAAAGTAAGTTATATGCTGAATTTTAGAGTTTCAAGAGGGTTTTATAGGGTCAGTCTTTCTGTCACATGTTCAACTGGTGACAGGAAGTGACGCCAAGAACCTAGACCGACAATAGAAGGACGAGAGGGTCTCTGTCGTCAGTTGAACTGACGATAGGGATACATTTTTGTAATTTTTTAGGGTGACTATCTATTTTTGTAATTATTTTTAAAAAAATATTATTAAAAAAGGTCTGCGATTTTTCTGGTCCGACTTGCTTTGATATTTGTGCAATTAAAATGATGGAAGGAACAAGAGACGAAAACATGATGGACACGAAACACAAAAAAGATGTCCTCATTCCACACGCTAATTTACTTAGAGATAATTAAGATCCGAGCCTGCAGTTTTATTGGACCACGAGCTGCACGAAGACAGGGTGGCCTAGCCCAAGAAAATGTACGAGACATCTCCAACAACGTGCTTGCAAATAGTTTTTTTTTTCTGAAAAAGTTATAAAACACTATAGCGTTGGAAGCAAAACTAACGGAATAGGTGTTGCCGATCCGATCCAAGGTATCCAATGGTTACAACCATGAAGCAATCACACACATGATTCGCCATTGATAGCGGCGAATCTCTACCTTGAGCTTACTCCAGTTCATTTACTGTCAGTTTCCTCCCCCAATTTGGGCCCTCGTGCTGCAATCGAGCGACGAGCGAGCACGGTTGCGTTTGCAACAAGCAAGCACGGCAACGGGCGAGCATGAGCGACTAGTGGGCATGGTGGGAGCAAGCCGTTGGAGAGCACGGCTGTAGTGGCGAGGGACGTGCTGCGGTGCGCCAACGTCGTGGAGTTCCAGTCGAGGGACGCAGCGATGACAAGAGTGACAAGTGTGCCAATGAGCATGAGCGCACAAATCACTGCCGACGAGATGCACGAATGCATTAGAGGAGGAAAAAAACCATCGTCCCCCCGGGGCGACTCGGGGCGACTCTCTCCACAAATGAAGGCCCCTTCATGGCTTCATTGGGTCGCCGCTGCCGCTGCGACTGCTCCGGCGGCGGCGGCCCCCTCCTCTCTCTCTCTTCCTCCTTTCTCCTCTCCTCCTCCTTTCTCCTCCCCTATGGTGGGTTTTCCGTCATGCGGTGTCCTTGTCGGATCCGCTCCGGCTGCCGGATCAGTCTCCGCCGGTCGGATTCGCGACTGGCACCAGCTCGCCGCGGTTTCGTGCCTCTCCAGTGCTATGGTGGGGTGGAGGCGCCGGCGATCGTCGGCGCTTCGGCCTCTTCGGTGGCGGCCGCCGTCTTCGCGCCGCCTCCCCGCCAGCCGAGTGGCGCCTCGCGGATCCGCTCCACTGCCGGCTCGGGTCTCGCCGGCCGGATCTGCGTCTGGCGGCTCGCGCGCGCTGTAACGCGCCTCTCCGGCTACGGTGGGGTGGTGGCGGCGGCGTCGTCGGCGCTCGCCTCTTGGTGGCGGCCGCCGTCTTCGCTACCTACCCGCCTGAGCCACTTCTCTGCAGCTCCCTCGAGTTTGGGCCGACGGCACGCCGGTGAGGTGCGGTGCTAGTACCACACGGTGGTCGCAGCGGCATGTCGTCCGGCTGCCTCTCGACGAAAGCCGCCACCGCGGCTCCCACTATCGGACCCTCCCCGCCACGCGGCGCAGAGCCCACCGCCGCCATCGCCGCCAACACGCGCGCGCCTGTGTTGCCGCAGGCACTTGCAGGGCACGGCGGCTCGTTCGCCGATGTGGTTGTGTGCGTGTTCCAGGCGGCGCCGTGCACGTGGATGTCCGAGCCGGTGCGGTGCTGTTGTTGGTGGTGCTGTTGTCGGTGCGGGTGCTGCTGGGCGAGGGTCGCGTGGCTCGTTTCTCCTTTTGTGCAGGATTCCGAGGTGTACGGAGCCGCGAGCGAAAGCTCTGCCCAGCTTGCCGGTGCCAATGTCGTTGACGCCCTCGGGCGCCATTCCCTCCCTGGAGGCGACATTTTCGCGGCTCCCCCACCCTAGTTGCTTCTCCGGGTGAAAACCCTGTCCGGGTGTCCGGACGGGCGACGACGGCATTGATGTCGTTACCTTCCTGAAGGCGTCGCTTCGAGAAGCCCCTAATCTCTTCGTTTTGTACCGCCGGCTCTTCTGTAGGTTTACCCCAACGTCCTCAATTCGCGGTGGCTCTTCATTCTGGATTGGCGCTTCACGACAACATTTTGGTCCAATGCGCGCTCCTCCGAAGCGACGCGTTGCCGACTTGCGTAACTAAGGTGCGGCGTGGGAGCAGGGCTCCGCCGACAGAGAGGAGCGGCGTGGGAGCAGGGCTCCGCCGATAGAAAGGTGCGGCATGGGAGCGGGGCTCCGCCGATTGAGTCTTCTGGCGAGGGGGGAGGGCGCCGATCGAAAGTTGAGGAGTCGCTTTGTTTGGTTGGTTAGCGCGCGAGTTGAGTTGGGTTGGACTTGTCTGTTGTTTGGTTGTGCCTTTTGGCGTGAGCGTCGTTCTTTTTGAGTTGAGGTCGTTTTGTCGTCTCGGGGTCGGCTGTCGGTTTTTTTTCTTTGAAACCATGTACTTGTTAAGGTTTTTGGGCCCGATTTCCCTTATAAACTGGGTCATTTCTCTTCTTCTTTATATATATGCTCAGCTGGAGTTCTATTAAAAAAAAAAAAAGAGCATGAGCGCACGCAATAGTTATTAAAAAAAGATACTATTTGTCAAAAGTAAAAAATGATTGAGCGTGTCTTTCCACGTTAGGAAGATTTTGATATTCCTCAAACAATGTTCCTACACATTATCCATTGTCATGAAAAAAAAACTTCTTAGTTTAAGTATAAATATCCTAATTCCAATTAATCAGAACAGACTTAGAAATATAATTAAAAGTACGGTAGGACTAGCCACGCAATTGCGGGGGTAACTTACCGAGTGTCTATTAAATTGATGCAGTTCAAACAGACATTTTCAAACAGGCATTGAGTAGGGATTGCAGAGGCGGGAATAGTGTTCTCAGCGCCGGTGATGACACAGGGGTGGTGGAAGAGGCACATAGCAGATTATTTGTCCAAAAAGTGCATGATCATTGGACCAAATCGAGCCTCTCTTAGCTAGACTTTTTTTTTCTCCATCAACTGAAGTGCATGACATATCATCCCAACTTTGTTTGCCATATCCCAAATACATGCCGAGATGCACAGTGTTCATGAGCGGTTGATGAATTCATTTGGTGGTTGAAGCAGTTGTACTCACTCTGCGGCTGTAGTCGTTCCAGTTAAGCATGGTTGGAAGGCATTGATTGGGGTCAGCAAAATCTAAAACACATTAGGACAGCGTTGATTTGAGGGCACCCTGACATTTGTGCACTTTTGGAGGTACCAAGTGCCGTCACTTATTTACCTTTTTTTTTTGAGATTGCCCTTCCTTTTTTACTAGTACTACAATGTTGTACATTTGCCGGCTCCTAGTAGTCCTAGATGGTTGTTCAGAGAGGTTGAAAATTGTCGGTAAGATCTGGAGAGGCAGCTAGTGGCATTTGGAAGCATGCAACAAGGGATCAGAGAGGGAGCACTCGCGACACTGGTTCATGCTTGATGAGCCTGTCTAACCACCCACCTGCTAGGAATGCAGGATTTTCTCTCTATTTCCTGTAAAATTTCAACGAAATTCATGTGTAATTATCGCATTCCAAACGGGGCTTATTTGTGAACTTGCTGGTTCAATTTTCAGATCCTCAATTGATATTTTCTAGTATGTATGAGCAGTTGCACTACTCAGTCAGCACACGCATGAGCAAAGACATGCTTCTTCTACTGACAAAAAAGAAAGAAAGAGAGAAAGAAAGAGAACCGTTACATTGAATCCAGAGCTGTGCTTCTTAAAGGTGCAACAACTCTGAACTAACCCCATGATCTTTTGCAAAACGCGAGGTGAAACTGAGCTTTCAGGAGAGGAAAAGTGAAGAAAGTACACGTCCAATACACCAATGCAATGCAATGTAGTTTCAGTCTAGTTTCTTAATCGCCTACGAAATCACCAATCAATGGAATTGAAATGCATCCGATGCCAGGACAACAGAGTGGATGCGTGTGCGTGTTGCCACAAGCCCGTACACTTGGGTTTCTGGTTTCTGAAAGCTGCACACGTGCCATATAACTGGGACAAAGGCATCAACGCAACAGAACAGAAGGTGACAGTCCAACATATATGCAACGGGGGGTGAAGCTTTTGCATGGTCCCGTTTTAAAATGTTAGATTTTTTCTCTAGATTTCTGCGAGAATTGTATTGTTTTCGATGAATTTCTTGCATTTCAAACAGGTCTAAATATGTTTAAACTAGAATGTACTCACGTAAATACAAGTTGCATAAGATGCTTCATAACTCCTACACGCAAGGTTATTATTCCCTGGGACTGAACATGACACTGGCCAATGATTGCTCAGTGTGCACCATTTGATTCCCATGCAATTTCTTAGTCACCTAGCTGTATGGCTCGAAACTATGGTTAGTCATCAATCAAGGAGAGCGAATGATAACCATCATCATATTGTATGATGCACTTTTTATCTTTTAGTACATACATATTGCTTGGATTCGTACCCTCAACTATTCTTAAGCAACGGCACGGTGTTTACGTACAGATTGTAAGAGCATGTACAATACAGGGGTTTAGTGAGAAGCTTCGCAAATAAAAACTAACTTTTCTTGTCATATAGGATAGATAAGGTACTTCTTTTGTAGCATCATGCTTAATTAGACACCAGTACTTAACATGTGCTCGTGTATATAACTATATGTAATAAAAATAATAATACAATCATCTAAACACTTATAAAAGAGATGTTTGTATTGGAGTAAATGACTTTTACATGTGTGTTTGATGATATGACTATATTCTCTCTCTAAGCAACCCATGTTTTAGCATCTTGCATTGTACATGTCATAAATGCTGATAGTATATCACCGTTAGAATAAATGCTAGAAACTATATATCTAAGTTTGTGGTGACTATTAACGTGATTAATTGGTACCACCACCCAATTAGTGGTTACGACTACCCTTTCGGCCTTTCCATTGCGAGTGTTACTTCAGTGCATGATAGGGCGTTCACTGCTTGTCCTGAATAGATTTTCGTCACTGATTGAAAACCTTTAGATTCTGTTATTTTCATGACCTGAACAGGATCTCTCACCAACCAAAAGCTCTTGATAGATCTTAACGAAACTGCACCGACAATGCTACGCGGAGGTTAGAGAAAGGAGGGGTTTTGACTAATCCCATTGCAAGACATGTCATCGAATTAAATCCTCAACAACTTGAGCAGTGTTGCATTGGATTGCGTTCGCTAGCTCATTAGCATCCATGCACCTAAAGAAATTAAAGTTGATAATTGACAGGCAGATTATGTTGATGCTTGATTTTCAATCACCGTCGATTAGATGCAGATGAAGCTGTTCTAGTGGGAGGTTAGTCCTCACACCTCGTAAAAAAAGGTTAGTCCTCACTTGATGATGGGTAAAAAAAAGGTTAGTCCTCACTTGATGATGGTCCTTATAATAGAATATCATAATCGAATTTCTCCGGTAAATGTGCTACAGAATATCCCTAGTGTAGTAATGTAAATTGCCTCATACTACGGTATATATTGACAGTTTTCAAATTTTTTTAGTTGAAAGTTGATTTTTTTAGGCGGAAGTGATAAATTTTGAGTGAAAAGTCTTCGAAGTTGATAGGGAGAAAAAAGGACACGAATTTTGATGCAGAATCCAACGGTAGACTCTAGGTGAGCAGCTACCCCTAGACAAAAAATCATGTCTCTTATATAGAGTACATACTTGTGACACCATTGGAATTGTAAGCTTACATCAGCTGTTTATAGTCTCTGCCATGTATGATTTAAGCTAGTATAGATGAAAGAGAATAAATAAAAAGAAATGTGTTGTCCATAATCCTGTAGCCGATTGTATCACCAGAACCAATGAGGCTATCACTAGGATCATAAAAGCATTAAAAAATTATGTGATCTATAAAGACAAGTAAAAACACAACATATTGTATGATTTATTTTTAGTGCTATCTACAGGTGATATAGAGAGTTGCTATAAATAACAACCGTCTATACTTTATACATGCCCTAAGGCGTAAGGCTATGGATATGTCAACCATCAGATAGAGAGGCAAGACAACGACGCAGGGGTTTCTCAAAAATAGAAAGATAATAAAAAAGATAATGAGACAATGTGCCAATTGCATTAGTTAGAAGAAAATTGAAACAAAATGACAGCTGTACTAGGGACAATGGATCATGACACCACTGTCCTCAACTTGGTTTAGTTATACACATCAAAAACGAAAGATCAACCATGAAATACGGTGTGCCCATCATCCCAAAATCTAGAAAAGGAAATGGGAGCAGATTAGGGAGATGAAGATAGATAGCACAATAGATTATATATATATATATATATATATAGAGAGAGAGAGAGAGAACCACAACAAAATTACTGAAGTACTCGGACAACATCATACATGCTGTAGGCTGTAGCATGTGGAAACCAACAATATATTCACATACAAGAGCCGATAGATTCATTTTTTCGTTTACTTTTATTTTGTTTTAAAAAATAAACCGAAGCTAGCAGAGAAAACTCCTTAATCCAATCCAAGTTTCAACTCAAATGAGATCTAAAAATCTAAGTCTCTTATACAACTACAAACAAGATTAACCATTGAGCAATGTAACTGTGACGTCCCACCCTGTGATGTACAGCAAAGGTCCAGAAGGACCTTCCTTTTTTTTTTTGAGTTACGGTACTACCGCATGGAGGAGCGGTAGTACCGCTCGGTGCTGCCCGAGGGAGGTCTGCCCGGACCTCCCAGGAGGTCCTCAAGACCTCCTGGAGGTCTGGACCACCAGACCTCCCAGAGGTCATCAAGACCTCCCTGAGGTCTTGGCCAATAACCCGCCAGAGCACCTCAACAGATATCACAGGAGGTCCGACAGATCTCCTGTGCCAAGTCCCGTAGGACTTCACGAGGTCCCGCCTCAAGACCGAGCTAGTCCCAGGATCAAATTGGCTAGCTCGCATGTAACCGACATGTGTAATCAAATCCATACAACAAGCTTAAAGAGAAGACAAACCAAAATAACACATATATTAACAAGTGGCTTTATGGCCAAGGTTTGTACAGGGGTGCCACTAAAGGCTAACAACAAACGAGAACAACAACACAATGGAGGCGAAGACAAAACACAAGGTCCATTCGCCAACCCACAAAGCTACCAAGTGGAGGACGCCACCTCATCGCAAGCAGTTTTCAAGGGTGCTCCCTCCCGAGAGCACTGGACCACTGAACTCCAACCTCTCACGATCAAACAAATAGGCACAAGCCAATGAGTACCTCGAATGTACTCAAGAAGCCATGGGTAAGGTATGCAAGTAATAATCATGCATGGCTTGACAAAGTGAGTCAGAGGGTTAGTTTATGTAAAGCCAAAGTGACAAGAATAACATAATAGATTGCAAAGCTTAAGTTAGAAAGCGTAATACATAAGTACATTTGATTTTTAAAGGGACAAGTGAGCACCCACTCACACCCAAGGCACCAACCCAAACCTCTCTCGAGCACCCACTCCAGAGCACCACAAGACCAGCCCTGGACCACTTTGTGAGCCCACCATGACCCCTCCGAGCCGGCCAAGGTCTCTTCGAGGCACAAGCCATGACCTCTCACCAAAACGCCCAGAGAAACACAATTTCACAAAAGAATTCTACCCTCATTCAAATCTCCGCATGTCCATAACCGAGGACGCGCCATTCGAACGGATTTACACTCGCAGAGGTGCACAACTTTACCCACAAGAGGTAGTCGCTGATATTTCACACGCTACCTTAGACATGCGAATCAAGTGGAGACTATCACCGGCTTTTACAAGGTCCCGCTCGACTCACCACCAACATTAAGGTTTCGCCCTCACTTGCAGCGCCTAGCACCGGTGGCCCCTCTTAAGCCATGGTGCTCCATCAACACCTCCTCTACCTTGGAACCGAATCGAACAAGACCAGTTATTACTCGGTCCACCCCATAATGGACATGTGGTTGCACGGTTTGGCCCAGATCAATGGCTCCCAAGGTTCGGTCCTTAAATGGTCGCCAAAGTAGGCATTCCACAACCCAAATGTGACCCCAAAGAACAACTTGGGGCACCCAGTGACTCCATGGCTACCACCCTTGATCACCTAGGTGACTCCATGGCTTCAACCCTTGAGCACCCACTACTCGCCTCCGCCAACTCGCCCGAGCAAAACAAACTTTTAGGTTCAACTCGCCAAAGACCACCCAGATCCTGGCACAACATATTTTAAAGTGGTCTCAAGACCACAAACAACACAACTATGGCTTCAACCCTAGTTACTTATCGCTGGCACCAACCAAAGTTCCATAATTCATTAGTCAAGATTAAGCAATAAAGATGATTCATGAGGAGACCCACGTCTACTAGAGCAAGGCTAAGCAAGAACGATACCCATGTTGGTAATAGCAATACAAGACCAACTAACAGTACCATCCTAAGGTTGTCAAAGGTAACATGTCAACATGTAGATTACCAAATAGACGAGGAGGCATAAAACCAGTAGGTATTTAACTAGAGCCCAAACCATTTTATACAAATAGCAATGCAAGTTTAACAAATCAAAATACTTTTGCAAATGGGATCAAGATGGTCAAAGGTCCCATGACTTGCCTTCAATGGCGGGTCACGAAGCTTCAACCGGTCGCTGGATCTTCAAGCTCCTTAGTACCCACGGAATCTACACGCTGCAAAGAAAACAACTAAATAAAGCACTCAAAAAGGAACCCGAAAAGAACTAGCAAGAACAGTAAAGGAAAAAAAAAACCACGAAGGGGAGGTCCAACAAGAAGGAAGGAGGAGGTCCGAGAGGAGGAAATCCCATGGGAGGGAGGTCCAAGAGGAAGGGCTCTTGACTCAAGGAGGTCCGAACAGAGGAGCCTGGAGAGCTTCTGCGGACCGAGAGAAAGAGGGAGGGGAAGAAATGACTAACATGGAGCAAATGGAGGCCCCGGTGCCCTATTTAAAGAGAAAGGGAGAATAGGGGCACCCTCAAAAGGACGCCCAGATTCAAGGCATCAAGACAAAGGCATACCGCCACAAGGTACGTAAAAAGGATAAAGAAAGCTAGGGATGTGACAAAAGTAGAAAAGAGTACAAGGTAGCCGGTAGCATTTAATGTGACTCAACCCACATCAATGCACTTAAGATCGCCCAAGGGCCACCAAAGGTGCATGCACCTACCAAAGACATGGTCCACGGTCCAAAGAGGAGGTCCTAGAACACAGGGAGGTTTAGACCTCAAAGGTCTAAACACAAAGGGGAGGTCTCGAACCTAAAGGAGGTCCAACACAACAGAAGGTCTCGAACCAAGGAGGTCCAAACACAACAGGAGGTCTGAACCTAAGGGAGGTCCAAACACAACAGGAGGTCCGAACCAAAGGAGGTCCAAACACAACAGAGAGTTCTGAACCTAAGGGAGGTCCAAACACAACAGGGAGGTCTGAACCTAAAGGAGGTCCAAACACAACAGGGAGGTCCAAACACAACAGGGAGGTCTGAACCTAAGGGAGGTCCAAACACAACAGAGAGGTCTCGAACCCAAAGGAGGTCCAAACACAACAGGAGGTCTAAGCGGCTAAGATCTCCAGAGAGGAGGTCTTAACGGCCGATCTCAACAAGGGGAGGTCTGAGCGGCTAAGATCTCTGAGAGGAGGTCTTAACACCAGATCTCAACGAGGGGAGGTCTGAGCGGCTAAGATCTCTGAGAGGAGGTCTTAACGGCCAGATCTCAACAAGGGGAGGTCTCGAGCGGCTAAGATCTCTGAGAGGAGGTCTTAACGGCCAGATCTCAACAAGGGGAGGTCTGAGCGGCTAAGATCTCAGAGAGGAGGTCTTAACGGCCAGATCTCAACGAGGGAGGTCTCGAGCGGCTAAGATCTCTGAGAGGAGGTCTTAACGGCCAGATCTCAATAAGGGGAGGTCTCGAGCGGCTAAGATCTCGAGAGGAGGTCTTAACGGCCAGATCTCAACAAGGGGAGGTCTCGAGCGGCTAAGATCTCCAGAGAGGAGGTCTTAACGGCCAGATCTCAACAAGGGGGAGGTCTGAGCGGCTAAGATCTCCAGAGAGGAGGTCTTAACGGCCAGATCTCAACAAGGGAGAGGTCTGAGCGGCTAAGATCTCCAGAGAGGAGGTCTTAACGGCCAGATCTCAACAAGAGGGAGGTCTGTTTGAACCCAGGGGAGATCCAAACACAACAGGGAGTTCCTAAAGGACGCAGGGGAGGTCCGAAGGAGTTCCACAAGGATACAAAGAGGTCCACGGGGAGGCCAAGATAGGCAAAGGAGTCTAGATAAAAGGAGGTCTAGACAGAGAAAGGTTTAGGCCGAGAGGGAGGTCCAGACACAAAGAGATTCAAACCAACAAAAAGGAGGTCTGGACTACAGGATAGGCACAAGGAAAAGGTCCAAAGATCAGAGGGGTTGAAACATAAACCTAAGCTGGTCTAAACCCAAAGGAGCCCTGGGCCAACAAGGAGAGAAAGAAAGAGAAGGGGCACCCAGACACAAAAGAGGTCTGGGAAGGAGAAACCAAACCCAAAGGCACACAAAGCATAAGAGGGAGGAAAGGAACACACCAACAAACTCCCAAAGGGAACCGAACAGATTTAGTTCAAGTTTAGATTAGTCAATTAAAGCTTCTTTTGAAAACTCAGGTTAAGCTTTAAACTCTCACCAAAACCAAATGGTTATTTTTAATTTTTAAAACTCCGGAAAAACGGGACATTACAGTAACGTGCCAAAATTTGGGTTTTCAAAAATCTTTTGAGTAGTTTAGGCTCTTGAAAAATTTCATCAATTTTCCTTGAATTAATAAAACTTAATTGGGAATCTCAGAAATTTAAAATATTTTATTTGACCAAAATAAACATCAATTAAAAGAAAAACAGTGTTAGTTGGGTTCCTTGTATTCCAAGGAATTTTCTTGTATTTTTCTGAATCTATTTGCTATTTATTTTGCCTCTTTTGAACTTCCAGCTTTTCATTAAATCCAAAGCTAATTTCTTAATTCTAAATCTCAGTGCGCCAAATTTGGCTCAGCCCATTTCCTTTTCTTCCTTCCTCGGCCTAGCCCTCGCGCGTCGCTCGCTGCCCACTCCGCCACCACACGACACCGCCGCTTGCCAAAGATAAAGGCCGCAGAACCGTGTTCGCCTGGGACACTTTGTCCATACCGCCACCGCCATTGGTGTCCGCCTCCCACACGCCTCCCAAGGCTATAAAGCCACTGCCCCTATGCGCCCTAGCTTCGCCTTTGTGCGCTGCTCGTCTCGTTCTAGTCACATCGCCTTGCCGGATGTCGTTGCACGCCACCGCTTCAGTCATCTTCTTCGCAACCAGCCGCCACCCTTGCCACGCTCGTTCCTCCATCGTTGTCGCTCCTCAGGTCGAGTTCCTTCCACCGACGACATCACCTTGTCCTCCTCTCCGCATTGCCGCCACCCATTGGAGCTCTCGAGCCTCGTTCGCCGCTACCATCGGTGTCCGTGATGCCCAAAACCGTCTTGCCGTGTTCCTCGCCGCCGCGGTGAGCTTCTCTCAAATCCTTCCGAGTCATATTGTGTTATAATCCCCGATCTACAATTATCCTCTTTTGATTTATTGATTTGACCACCGTGCACCTAGATTTTCTTCTTCCCTCCCATGTCCGACCGCCGCCTTTCGCTGCCTATTCCTCGTCACTACGATGAGTTTTTGTCGACGCCATTCACCCTGTTGGGTTCGTCGCTCGACGTTCTACACCGTGCTCCACTCCCCTTTGCCGAAACGCCTCCAGAACCATGTCACCACCGTGCAAGCCGTTGCCGCCGCCGCTCTTTCCCTCGTCGCCGACGATTGTCGCCGTTCCTCGCCGTCGTACCCGTGTCACTACCTTCGCCTCGTCTATAACATCCTAATTTTATGAGCTTTAAAAATCCTTTGAATAGTTAGTAGGGAGAAAATTTACCATTTGGTTTTATTAGAATTTAATTTAAAAGATTAATATTGGACTTTGGATATCAAAACAATTTAATATGATTAAATTCAACATCAACAATGGTCAAAACTATTTTATTTGGGTTCTATGTGCTTGGATATATTTTCTAGATTTTTCTAGAATTTTTCCATGTCCATTTGCTATTTTTTTTGCTATTTGGAATTTCTGCTATTTTATAAAATAGAAAACTATTTAAAATCTCGGATTAAGTTTCGGGCCGAATCTTCCCGGCCTAAAACTCTTCCCGCAAGCGAGGCTCACGTAGTGGCCCAACTTCGCTCATGTCAGCCCAGTCCGCGTCGCCTTCTCTCGTTGACCGGTGGGTCCGCCCTGTCAACCTCGCGCCGCACCGAACCCTAGCGCCCGGGCCCACTTGTCATCGTCCTCGCCACTGCTCAGCCGCGTTTGCCCTGGACTGTAGCTCATCCGCCTTTCCGTTTTGGAGTCCGGGTCGGACACGCCTTCCAGGGCTATTTAAGGCCCCGAGGACTGTCGTGGTTCGCACCCCGTGACGCGCTGCCCTCGCAACGCTAGCCGCCGCCCTTGTTTCGCTGCATAGCGTCGCCGCCATCGTCTTCATCTTCGTCTTCATCTCCACCGAAGGACTTCCTCGCCACCGCCGCCGTTCCAACAGCCCTCGTTGCTGTTGGAGGTCATCTTCGGGACCGCCGTGTCGCCCGCATCTCGAAGCCGCCTTCATCTTCGCCGGAGGACCTCTCCAGCGCCGTCGCCGTCGAGCCCGAGCTTCAAGCTTCGCTTCGACCTCGCCGCTGGCCGCCACAGTGGTCCTTGAGCACCCGTGAGCCCCTCATTGAGTTCACCAGAGCACCCTCTACCTTCCAGTGCCACTCACCGCTGACGAGCCGCCACCCATCGCCGGATCCCTTGGGACTCGAGCGCCGCCCACCTCGCCGTCCTCCACGTCAGCGCCACATAGGTATCTAGTTCAACGCCTGTGCGTGCGTGGCAGCCATGTGTCGCCCAGTCAGCCTCCACGTCAGCGCTTACGTGGCAGGGCAGATCCAAACCAAAACCTCGGTTCGGTGAACCAAGTTCACCGTTGGTTGTCTCACTAACATGTGGGTCCCACATGTCGAAATTCTTTTTATTTATTTTATTCCGGGAAAACCCATTGCTGACGTCAGCGTTGCGCAATAATCCAATTTTCTTTTAAGGAATAATTCGGAAATTCAGAATAATCCAAAATTAGGGTTTTCTTTTAGATTCAAACTTCCAAAGCCCATATCTTTTGCATCCGAACTCCGATTGAGCCCATTCAAATTTCTAAATTCATCTAAATTCAAGATTTATTTATCTAAGATTTTTATTTAATTTTTGGAGTTTGTTTTGCCTCTGTTATTTATTTGTTTTATTTGTTTGCTTCGTTTGCGAGTAGATGTCGATACTTCGGGAAGATTTGAAGAAGAAGAAGCATCTCAAGAGCAAGATCAGTACCTAGACCTATTTCAAGGCAAGTTATACCTTTGATCGTATTGAACCCATTTTTTAAAATACTTTGATTCAAATTATTGCATTTCATTTAAATGCTTTTGGGTTTAATTATTAATCCAATTTGGCTGTGAGTTTTAAGCTTTTTAATAGCTTTTCAGCTATTTGTGTGTTCCTTGGGTTAAACCTGCTCCCCTTAGTAGATCGTCTTCTCTTACCTTATGGTTTTTCCTATCATCTATTAAGACTTGGTCAGTCGGTAGATGGAGAGCCCCAGTAGAGCCAACCCTGTCAGTAATTTTGACACAATCTATGCCAGCTCAGATCTTGTCAATTCCAGTGGACAGTTATTAGTATCAGGAGTAACAGATCCACACATGATACAATTTTTGGCCGCTTAGACTCAGTTTGTGAACACGATAATGTGGAACATGAACAACATGATGGCACAACAGAATCAGACCGTTGCTACTTTAATCGATTGGTTGAATCAGAGTAATCGACCAAGCCGTGGTACTGTCACTAGTGTCAGTACTAGAGCAGACGTTAACCAGCAACTATCTCAAGTGCCAGTAGTGAAACATCAGAGCCTGAATCAGTTTTCTACCACCCAGAATCAGCTCATGCAAGCGGTGATGCAACCATTAGACAATAGTAATATTTGCAATGATGAACAACTCATTGCCATCCCAACAGCACACCCTCAGTTCAAGTTTACGAAGTTCATATTGATTCAGTCGTCCGTCTTTGAAGCATCAACCGCACTCAAGGATGTAGAATCCTGGATTCGCACCATAGAAGAGAAGCTAACTGTTGCACAATGCAACGATAATGAGAAAATTTTCTATGCTGCTCATCAATTGGAAGGAGTTGCATTACATTGGTGGGAAAACTTTTGCGCTGCCCATTAGGACGAGCACACCATCACTTGGGCAGAGTTCACCGCTGCTTTTTGCCAACAACATGAGACATCAAGCAAGGGTGATCAAGAGAAACCTACTATTCTGATATCCTACATACAATCTAGTCGTTGTCATTTGAAGTGTTGCCAACCAAATAAGTCAAAAGATTGTGCATGTGCAAATTGTGGAGAAATAGACCATAGCACCGACAAGCACAATATCGATTGTTCCAGTTGCGAAGGAAACCATTCCGTTAGAGAATGTCCAATGAGCAAGATCACATATTTCTTTTGTGAAGGCAATTATCATTGTCCAAGCCAGTGCCCCATGTATTCAGTGTTGACTTCTGCAACACAACATCAGTGAGAGAATTTTTGAGCCACTTTCCTTCAGGCAATAGCAATACAGTGCAAACCGTTGTTAGTACAGGAATTATCAACTGATGGATCACAAAAGCAAAATATTGACCTTGGCAACCCACCTCAAATTAGAAGCAAGCTAGTATCATCAGTAGAGTGTTTTGAGCGTGGTAAGAAAGACCACTGTGCCAAGAGATGCCCTGCAAAGCATCAAACATCAATTTTCAGAAAAGATAGTCATTCCTGCATAGTCTCATCAGGAAAGTCACAATGGCTGTCACGTGTATGTTACAGTTGTCGCAAACAAGGCCACTACATTAGCTAGTGTCCTCAGAAGAACCAATCACTCACTCCAAGTGCAAGAATGTCAGAAGTCATTTTAGTCAAGATCATAACACCCAGAGCAGGTGGTAAAACAACAGGATCCGTTTGTCCAATGAAGCAATCAAAGAAGAGGCTTTTGAACAATGATGTTACCAAGAAAGACTAGATTGATGATGCTAGATCATGCAATGTTCTGTCTTTGATCGTAGCAGTAAAGTCAGAGAATCATTGTATTCTTTCCTTTGTTTGAGAGCAAAAATCTGGACATCTTTGTATGTCAGTTATGAAGAAAAAGGATTGTTAGATATTAAATCATTGGATAC
This sequence comes from Phyllostachys edulis, assembly GCA_036346405.1. NCBI lineage: Eukaryota > Viridiplantae > Streptophyta > Magnoliopsida > Poales > Poaceae > Phyllostachys > Phyllostachys edulis. The sequence goes on along the minus strand of CM070555.1, from coordinate 33,423,328 downwards.
CTTTTGTTGGACCCCCAGGCGTGGAATACCCGAAGACCTTATGTGTGTACCGTACTAGTCCCATGATTAGTGGCTAGTACGCGTAGTCACAACAATTGGCATTCACATCCATACATTCACATGTAACGTAAAGCAAAATGGTACTTAACTTAAGCGGTATAGTTATTACAACAGCAGCCGATTGGCCAAATGTAAACAAGTATTAAATAGAGTAGAGTAGCAGCGGAAGTAAAGACAAAAGCAGCAAAATCCCAGTGGTTTGCCCATCCAACCCTCAGGCAACCTGACAAGGTACAAGGTCCTATATAGACCCGTCACCGAATCCTCCGGTTTTGGGTGCGAACAAAGCGTCGCCTGGCATAGGTTCATCTTCATACTCTAAACAAAAACAATAGTAAGATTGAGTACTTGTGTACTCAGCAAGACTTGTAGTATATCACAAAAGTTATATTAGATGCAAGGCTAATCAAGGAGAAGCTATAAGTTATTTTGCATTAAGCAGATTTTATTTGCAATATTCATAAGTAGTACTTTGCAACCGTATTTGAAAGAGCATTTAAATAGATAACAGGACAGTAAGTAAGTAATTGAATGCATCACCAATAATAATAACTACTACTTGCCACCCTCCTTGGCTGCGAGCAACATTTCATATTCAGCCATAACATGGCTGTTATCTCAAATAAATCACAAACCATTTCCCATGTTTTTCCGATAAGACAGTTTTTGGAAAAATCAAGACTATACCCAGCAATACTACACTTAGCACACTCATCACCGTGAGCATGTCTATTATAATAGATTTACACTCTGTAGAGGGGTACAACTTTACCCACATAATATGACTTCTCTAGTTTGTCTGGCACCCATCGATACCACTGCTCACTACCTTATGTAAGCAGTCTAGAGCACGTGTCGAAGCCTTTCAATTATATAGCCCTAACCTTGCACTTAGCCCGTTGAATGTTGTTCCTCACTGAACCCAGGCATACCCGTCTAGGTGCTACGTTTATTGTCACTTCGCCTAGGTATCCCCGTCCTAGTGAGGCATTCGCCGTTATGTCGGCAATCGAACATGCTCACACCTCTCCTGCCTACCCCTCATGCAAGGCTGGTTCTCGATAACTTAATTAGCTAAGGCTACCCCATAAATAGCACATGTGGTTGTACGCTTACGCTTAGGTCGGATATACCGGCGTTCGGTCCTTAAGTGACCTGGGTGAGAATCTCCCCTATCTACTAGTGATACTCCTTTCCCACTTTTTCAGAATATAATATAACTCGCCCGCGTCCAAATATTGTCTAACCCATATCCTATTGGTTACAGCAGCAAGGACATCAACATACAAAAGGAATTCATGCACCAAATAGGACGTACAACTACCAACATCCCAAACATAGCAGTTTAATATTGAACATACGCGCATACAATAATAGAATTTACAAAACAAAATATAATAAGTAAAATACTGGGATCAATATGATCAAAGGGGTTTCTTGCCTTGCTCAGGTTGTTCTGAATATGATATTGGTTGGTCGTCGAAGATTTCACTTGCACAAGTAACATCTATTGCAAAAAGAGCCGGAAATCAATTAAATAATGCAAATAAATTCAAACAGTAATAAAATTCAAATATTTTTGCATAAATACGTAGATTATGATTTTATACGAATTTAGAGACCAAAATAAACTCATTTGAAGTTTCCTAGCAAAAGTTACTAAGGTTTGAAGTTGAAAAGGATTGAAAATCTCTGGAAAAAGAAGAGAGAGAGAGAGTGTGTCTCTTTGACAGGTGGGACCCGCACCTTTTCTTGTTCTTTTTTATCTACTTTTCCAGCCAAAATTTTCTAGTCAATAACAGGTGGGCCCTCAGGTTTTTATTTTATTTTCTATTTAAGTTTCTAAAGGAAATTCATTTCTTACATGCGGGACCCAGTTGTCGGTGATACGGTCCACCAAACAGTGCGTGTGGACCAGAGTCCATGTGCACTGTCCACTGGTCCACGGGGTGGAACGCTGTGCAGTTTAAGACGACGGGCCCATGCGTCAGTGTCTTAAGGGAGTTTATGAGTTAATGAAATGCTTTTACTGTTTCGTCGGGCCCGCATGTAATAGAGCGATAGCGTAATTAAACCGGGCGTTGATTTCTGTTTTACCCTAAAGACTAGGATTTGGTTCCTTAATGGTGCTCGAACAGTAGCTGTCGGCTTAGGACAGGGTAGAGAGCTCTAGTGTGCGCTCATGGCTGTGCTTATTGCCGGCGGTAGAGAGGATGGTGATGCGGGTGAGTGATAAAAATGGAATGCTCATGGCCAGGTGACCCTACTGCCACCAACGGCGAGGCCCTTGGTGATCTTATGCGGTGGCGCAGCGAGGTTCAGGTGGCGGTGAGGTCTGACCGAAATGCCATTTCGTAACCCGGTGACGCCCTAAGCCAAAAAGCGCGCGCATGAGCAACTAAAAGCCTCTAGGAATTCACCTGAAGCACGCGAAGAGGACGAGATAGCCAGAGATGGCTTGGCGTCGTGAACCATGGCGGCGATGAGGGCCTTCATGAGGAGGGGCTAACCTGAGCCACAAGAGAGGAGAAGAATGGTTAGGGAGGCATCAGTGAGTCAAGGAGATGATTCCAGAGCAATGAATTGGGCAATGGTTTACCGGAGATAAGGTGGCAGTCGAGGTGATCCTTTCGGCCGATAGTGAAAAAGAAGAGGGCAATGTTGAGAACCTGTGGAGAAAAGATGCAATTAAGTTAGGGGAAAGTTTCAAGGAACCCTAAAACATATGCTGATGTAGGTGAGGGAGAAGGAGGTTCACTGGAGGACCAAAACAGCAAGGCGACGCTCTGGCCGAAAATGGGGACCCGAGCTCTTCTTTGAGTTCGAGCTCAAAACAGGAGGGAAGAAGACAGTGGAGAGGTCGGAGAGGTAAAGGATGAAGAAGGGGATAAACGGAGAGCTCCCAGTGGGCTTTTATAGCTAAGCGATGGAGAGACCGCGAGTGAGCCCCGGCATGGCGTTGACACGCTCGGTGACACACGGCCCTAGCGAAGCGATTGCTGAGCGACGGGAAGAGAGAGGGCAGTTAAGGCGCACGGACATTGCGGCCAAGATGGAGAGAAACCGGGGCGGGCTTGGCCAAAACAACTGACGCGGCGGAGGAAGCCATGGCACGGGCGTGCGCTAGCGTCGAATGCCGCACTACGTGGACGAAGAAGGCTGACCGGTGGGTCCGGCTGGTCGGTGAGGGAGGGGAAGGGAAGGAGGTGACTGATTTGGGGAGGAGACGTGCAGACAAGGCAAATCAAAGATGGAAGGAGATTAAATATAGGAATAATTACCGAATTATCTACTTTTACAAAATTTTCTATTCCTAAGTTGCCGCTTCGTAAATCAATGGTTGACGTTTTTTAGAGGGGAGGTACCTCAAGCACCTTCCAAACACAGTAGAAAGTCTCATATCATGCATGTTGAAATAGAAAACTATACCTACAAAAAATGAGAAATACTTAAAAGAGATGTGGCATGTGTTGTATCAAGTTGGGATCAAATATTGTCTAAAAAAAGTTTGGATCAAATATTGTGCTTGTGAAAAAAAATGTTACCTACACAAATGAGAAATACTTAAGAGATATGGCATGTGCCATATGAAGAGTCGATCTAATATTGTTGTAACGTCCCATTTTCAGATGGCATATAGTAAATACTATTCTGGTTTTCATTCTTCGCCGTATTTCAAAATTACAAATTATTTTTGAAGACCTTCTAGCCTCTTTAAGCTCGGGTTTGTGTTTCAAATATTCTTGAAAGCTAAAATTCAAATTCAAGTTTGAATTTCTCCTTTTTCAAATTTTGGGCCTTTTCTCGTTTGGCTCTTCCTTCCTTTTTGGGCTTAGCCTATTTTTCCCCTTGGGTCGGCCCGCTTTTTCCTCCTCCCTCCTTGGCCCGCTCGGCCCACAGCCCCCCAGCCTTTTTCTTCTCGGCCTAGAAGCCACCCAGCCCCCTTTCTTTTTTCCTTCGGCCATTCCTTGACCCGGCTCGCCCCTCCCCTCTTATATCTTGGCCGGCTCACTTGTCTTCTTCCTCCAGTCGCACGCCATCGTCGAGCTTTCTTCTCTCTCTCCCTCGCGTGATCTGCCAAGCCACCGGTTCCTACACGCGTGCACGCCGCCTCTGGCTCCTTCTCGCCTTCCGCCACCAGGCGCCTTTGTGCCGCCGCCCTCGCCTTTGTCCTCACCGAGCACCACGCCTCGCCGCCACCTCCGACCGCACAAAGCTGCCAGCCCCGAGCTCTCAAGACGCCGCCAGACTCGTGCTCAAGCAGACTTGTCCCATCCCCGAGCTCCCCTCTACGTCCACCCCCCCTTTTTGCCACCAGGCCGCCGCCAAGCCGCCATCATCACCCGCGCGCACGCTTGAGCCCCCTCTCCAATGGCTCCATCCCCCTTGAGAGCATATAAGAAGAGCCCCTGTGCCCCTTGACCCTCCCCCACCTCATGCCCTTCCTTCCCGTGTGCAAAAACAAGTCGGAGCCGAGCTCCCTTTTTCCGCCATCGCCGCCTCGCCGCCTCCTTTGCTCGGCGCCTCCCCAGATGCCGCCACCATCACCTCGTGCCCCGCGACGCGAGGAAGCCATTCCCCGCCACCATTCTCCCTCTCCGCCACCAGGGACCTCTGCCGCCGTCACCCCCTTCCCTTCCGCCTCGGCCGCCGCTGCCGGACCGCTTTAGCCACTCCTGAGCTACCTCAACCCCGCCTTTGGCCTCCCCACGCCCACGCTCAGCTCGTGTGCACACGCCCTTCTCCTTCGCACCACCCTGTCGCCAGTTGGCCGCATGACCGCGCCACCACCGCCACTTGCTTTTCGTCGCGCCACGGCTCCACTGGGTCGCTGGCCCCGCCGCTGGTTCCCTTGAGGCCGCCACCAAAAACCTTTTCGGCTGCTTGCCGCCGCCGCCTCCTGGCCGGGCGCCGTGAATGCCTCAAGACGTCAGAGTTCTCTCGTTTCGGCCGAAACCCACCAATACAAAGGGCCTCATTAACCTCTCCAGATCCTTGTCTTAAAAGCTAACCCATCTTTTGTATTAATTGATTGGCCGGTTTATTGATACGTGACTCACTGCCATGTGGGGCCCGGTGAGCAGTAAATGCTGGCTTTAACACCTGGGCTTCACCTCCCTTTTTTCTTCGGCTGACAGTGGACCCCGCCCTTCACTATCCCTATGGACCAGCACCCTATGCGCATGAGCCCGGTCCATGAACTGTGCTGTGAACCATTTCTCTTTCTCTCTCTCTTTTATTTCCAACTCAAACTTCGAAAGCTCCGTTCTCCTCCGTTATTGCTCCAAAAATTATGAAATTTGTTTCTAAAATTTTGTAAATTCAATATCTTGCTAATGGCATAGGTCTTGTTTAATCTAGAGTTCATTTGTTTATTCTTTAGTATTTATTTATTTTGTTTGCTTATTTGTGCCTTTTTCCGGTACGCCCGTCCGATTAAGATTCGAAGACGCGAAAGACCTCCAAGTTGATCAAGGACAAGAATATCAAGATCCTTTTTCCTATAACCAAGGTGAGTCAATGCTTTAATCATTTTGATCCTACATTTTATGCAAATTATATTCGTTTAAATTAGCAAAATTGCTTGCTTTAATTCTTTAATCAAATGTATGTTAAAGCTTAAGGTAGTTAAACACCCATTTGATGATTAATTAATTAATATGCCTTCCATTGATAATTGAATCCCTTATTCCATGTCACCCTAGTAGCTATGTGGTAAATACTAGTTATAGGTTGTACTTAAGCGACATGCTAGTCTTGCTTAAGTACCAGGGTATTACATACCCCAATCATCATTCTTCAAACATGAAATGATTTTGGGCAGTCATTGGTGGTCCATGACTGAGATGAATGAGATAATTTGGTTTTACTTCTTAAAACCCTATTAAATTGCTATTACCACATCTGGGCGGATGGAATGGATGGTGGGTGCGGATGTAGTACGAGAATGGTGGGTATGTGGAATTAACCGCCCGGATGGATTAAGGACTTAATCTTGTCACGACCTCCCGTGTAAAACAAGTACAACCACAAGTCTGCAAATTACAACTTGGCTTAGTAAATTATTGAACTCTGAATGTATCTCGCTGGATGGTTAGTGGGAATGCGTAAGCACATGATGGTTCCGGCTTGAATAGGACACCGATTAAGGGTGAAGTTACAAGCTGCGCTAGTCGTTGTGGAACGTCGGATTCCAGCTGCAATAGCGTTGTGGTGAACATCCCGCGCAACGTATGGGTATAACCCCATATGGGTGAGATGACGGAAGGGGCAAGGTAGTTGAAAGGTTATTGTGACGGTCGCTCAACTACATGACTAAGGAATCGGGTAGGGTAATGAGTATGATTATCTCTTGTGGGTACAATGTACAACTTCTACAGAGTCTAAACTGTTTAAACAGCCGTGCCTACGATCAAAGGCGGACATGGGAACTTAACTTGAGTTAGTTCTATTTTAAAAATTTTGTGGGTGGGATGAAAGCTTCTCGAGCTGACGTAACCCGGCATTTGGATTTTCCCTGAGTCTTCGAACTCCGTGATATTAATGAGCGGAGGTAGCTCAAATCAAAATAAGCATGAAGGTGGAGGTAACCTCTGCTGATTATACAAATATTGCACAATTACTCTCTTTAATAAAATACAGTTTGTTAAAATGCTAAGTGATAGGAATTTATAATTATGATAATTGAAAATGTTGCTTTAGCAAATAAAAGAACCCGAGCCATCCTTGTTAAGCCTTGCATGTATAGTATTATATTGTGTGTTGGCTCGCGAGCATGGAAGTTGTGCTCATTCTCGCTCTTCTCCCAAAACCCTTAGAAGCAGGAAATCCTGAAGATTACGACTACTACAAGGATCCCGAAGTTGAAGGCCCAGGGGATGATGATGATTAGTTTAGTTCCTTTAGTCAAGATCTCCGTTGGTGCTTGTGTGCTTCCAATATTATCCAGGTCCTTTTAATATCGGATGCATACGAGTTTTCCCAGTTACTTGCCTGTGGAGAGATGTGCTCTCACCCCCCACTTTTTCTTCCGTTGTCGTTTCCGCTACTTTTGTAATGTAATCAATTTGGCCTCATTCGGCCCTTAATGTAAAAATTGACCTGATGCGGTCTATGTAAACTCTGATGTGTTAAATTAATAAATGATATGGTTTTACGTCATGTATGAATGATTCAGCAATGTGTCTGTGAGTGCTAGCTACTGATCTAGGGAATAGCACAGTATTTTTACAGAGGATTTAGATTCTCGGAATCCGGATCCAACAATTGTGCAAGCAAATCCAGACGCATTAACTCTTATCTCGTGTCATCCTCCTCTCTCAGACAATACTTTCATTTGCAGCTGGTTCCATGTGGGGTTCCGGCTGCCTTGGTTGGAAACTTGCTAGGACCCGAGGACAGCCAATACCAGCATAACAAGCGACAACAATGAGATACCTCAGTCCGTAAGCGCTAGCGCAATACTTCCAACTCATCAGTCATCACCTGTATACATGGCACTGTGGTTAGATCTAATCACATTGCCCGTACAGATAATCAATTGGCCAGAAGGAAGAATTATGCTTTAACTCGTTTGTGTACCTAATGAACGTACCTTTCATGATCTAGCACAAACAGAGGATTACCATTCTGAAATGAAATAATAATGGGACTATCCAAGAGAGAGTAACCTGAAATTAGGCACAAGGTATCAAGAAATTGATGGATCTTCAGCTAATAGTGCCAAAAAAGAATGCTTCAAATGCAAGCCTCGTGGTCATGGAGAGTCATGTGACCGCATAAAAAGAAGTTTTTTTTTTCTTATCTTCAGTCCATGATGTGGATATGATGCGTATCCTTTTCATGTTGTACATAACAATAGAAGCTATATGCCTAAGGCAATGACAGACAGGCACAAACACTGACTTGACAGTGAGAAATAGGAATATACATGCAATTGTGTGGGGAGAGGAGATGAAGTAGGAAAAAATGTTTGGTCAAGAAAAAATTATTTCAAGGTTGCATCTTCAGCAATAAGAATCCTCCCAAACACAGAGTATGTAGGCCGTTTGATCGAAAATGAATGCTCAAAATTGAAATTCACATTCTTGCGTAGACACTTTCTCAAGAGTGATCATTTTCAATCAGCTGACCCTGTGCAACTCAGTGCGACGATCTGCTTCATTTACACATTTGATTGAGATATAATATTATGCTGTTTTTTCTGTCCAAGTCTCCATCTAACTGTTAATTCCGTTGGGCAAGTGATCGGATAGGGTTGCGAGACATACCAACTTCTTTGGATTGACTACTCAAGTGACAGAACTCATGCTGGTTGACACCAAGTCATGTGTTAGGCAGCCGAAAGTCTATGTTTCTTGCTTGATCAAGAAGCCTACCAATTGGGGCTTTGAAAAGAAGCATCAATTCATGCCATGTATCATCAGCTTGCTCGAGACCATCATCCATCACCTACGGATCATCGGATTTTTTTTTAGAATAATCAAAACTAGGGCGTGCGCAATCCGGAGTGTCAAGGCGAAGATCCGACGGCGATTTTGTCAGCGCGACGTGGAGCGCGCGGAGCCACGACCTGCCAGCGCACGCTTCGGCTGGGATCAAACGGCGCACAGGTGTTTGCAGGGTGACCCAACGGCGCCCAAATTCTAGCTGACGTAGCACGTGTGGGAGAGCTCCAAAGCTAGCAGCCTTTAATGTTAAGTAATGACTGATACTGCAAAACATAAAGATAAGCTTCTCTTTGGACAAACTAAAATTGAATCTTCCAGGCTAAAATCAAAGCTTAAGGATGCAGATCGCAATTGACAAAATAACTAGGCCACATCTTAGCCTACATATAATGAAAGCACATAGCAGTGATATAAATAACCTATTCAGTTGTTGGGTGGCATTAACAAAGAGAATAAGAATGCTAATAGCACACCTAACAATAGCACTATACTAGCTCCCAGTCTCGTTCCTTTTGTTTATTTATTAGGGAGCATCTTGCTTTCTCTCTACCAAATACTAACTACTCTTGATGACCTTGGTCGAGTTTTGACATCATTTTCAATTCAATCATATCACCCTTTCGACTGACCATATATCTTTGTAACACATAGTCGGTCACTGATATAGATAATTAGGAAATTACTCACAAACTTTTGACCATATACTACATCAGAACATAACTCTTTGAAAAATTATACCAAATGTTGTGGTCTTTGGTTAGGTACAAGTCCGAGAACCGAGTGTAGAGCACTCACTCTCATCTAACAATCGGCAGGGCTCTTCCCTGTCGAGGTAGCGAAGCTCTAAGACTTGATTAGCTAGGGAGACGGGGGATCGCCTTCCAAGCTTGGACGAGACTCCTCCTGATGAACAAGGAAGCTCTAACATTTAGCCAACCGATTAGGGACTAACGTTGTTTATTTCTTACTTGATTGATAATTGATACATACTATCCCTTTTATAGGAGTGACCCAACTTGACTCCTAAGAAATAATCTATAAGGAAACTTATCTCCAACAATTTAATCTAAGAATAACGTGCCTAACCAATAGTTAATACCAAATGCTTAATAGATAGATTATTAAGTAATAAATCCATCATAATACTTGCGGACATTCCTGTTCACACGGCGTTACAGTACCACGGTATTGTTCGCACGCTGCTACAGTGCCTCACTGGATCTTAGTCCATAAAAACAAATGACTGTACAAGCTTACCTATATGAGGAGCTTGTAAAGTTGCAAGCCATTAATCAACACAAAAGAAAAATAAAAGGAGCTGGAGGATATATTCCCGTCTTTTCACTTTTTCATATCCACCAACTGCTCACTTTTTCATATCCACCAACTGCACGATGCAAGGTGCCTGGATGCAGTGTCCATTCGACAATCGAGTAGTGTCGGACCCACATTTTTGAAATCCCAAATCTTCCGTGAATATGTTGTGCTATTTTCTGGATCAGTAGATAGTACTCATAGACATATTGCTGAATCAATTCATACAAGTCGTAAGACCAAATCATTCAATATATTACAAGCATCAGAGTGACATAGACCTCATCGGGTCGAGTTCACAATAAGGGTCGAACAGACCAAAAGATTACATCACATAAGAACAGCGGAAGCAACAGTAGAAGTAGAGCACATCTCTCCACAGGCAACAACTGGGGTACTCTTATATGACTGGCAAGAGCGGAACTAGAACGATAATGACCGGGGTTCACTACTTCACTATACATATAACAATATATATAATTTTCAAGCAACAATGTACTAAATAGTAATTTATATAGCAAACATCGGTAAAATGCATCATCCAGCCAGAAGTTGGGCTGAACCGGGGTGCACAACTTTTGAGCCAGGGGTGCACACGTGGTATATATGGACTAATCTCTACTAATTATTTTTTTTGACCTAGTGTCCTGTGACACCGGGTCCTCCCATTGAGTTCTGCCCCTGACGACTGGTATTAACCAAGGACTTGGATAATACCGGTCGTACGCAAGTACCGACGAGCTAGCTAGACTGGGGCGAGACTTAGACTACTCGAAACTAAACTACTCTTCATCACTGTCTTGTCCATCGACTTCGGGGTCCTCGTAGTAGTCATAGTCTCTATGGTCGGCAGGCTCTGAAGGTTTGGGAAAAGAGCGAGGATAAGCACAACTTCCGTGCTCGCGAGCCAACACACAAGATGCAACAGTATACATGCATGGCTTAACAAGAGAGGCTCGGGTTCTTTTATTTGCCAAAGCAATGCTTTCAATTAACATAATTAGAAATTTCCTATCACTTAGCATTTTAACCAAAATGCATTTTTGCAAAGGGAGTAATAGTGCAATATTGAAATACAGTGAAGGTTACCTCCACCTTATACTTATTTTTGATCGTGGTTATCTCCACCACTTAACAACATTGGGTACGACCACCTAGGAAAAATCCAAATGCTGGGTTACATCCATCCGATCAGTTTTCATCCCACCCAAAAAGGTTTTTGAAATAGAACTAACTCTAGCAAGTTCCCATATCCACCTTTGACTGTAGGCACGGCTGTTTAAATTATTTTACACTTTACAGAGGTTTGTATACTGTACCCACAAGAGATAATCACCTCGTAGCCAAACACGATTCCTTAGTCACGCGGTCGAGAGACCATCGCAGTAACTTTTTAAATCACCTCGCCCCTTCCATCATCTCACCCATATGAGGTTACGCCTATACGTTGTGTGGGATGTTCACCACAACGACTAGCGCAGTTGGCAATTTCATCTTACCATGGTGTCCTTTTCAAGTCGGAACGCATCCGCCGCTTGTACTGCCCCGATGCTCTCTAGCGAGATGACTTTCAGGGTTCGATAACTTTACTAAGCCAAGTTGCACTTTGCAGACTTGTGGTTGCACATGTTTTACGATGTGAGGTCATCACCGGATTAAGTCCTTAAAGTTATTTGGGCAATTCATACCAGATACCCACCATTCTCGTGCTACCTCCGCACCCACCATCATACCATCTGTCCAGATGTGGTATAGCAGTTTGGGGTTTTGAGGAAAACTAATTTATCTCAGAAACTGTAGTCATGTACCTCCCAAGACTGCCCCAAATCATTTTTCATGTTTTTAAGAGATGATGATTGAGACATTTTAATGCCCCGATACTTAAACAAAACTAGCATGTCGCTTAAGTACAACCTATAATTAGTATAGTTACCACATAGTTACTATGGTGACGTGGAATAACGGATTCAACTGTCAAAGGATGGGATAATAATTGATTAACCAACAAGTGGGCATTTAACTACCTTAGGAGTTAACATACATTTGCTTAAAGAATTAAAGCATGCAATTTTGGTAGTTTAAAGGAATATAATTTGCATAAAAAGTAGACTTAGAATGATCAAAATATTGACTCGCCTGACCTAAGGCCAAGAGAGTCTTGGTAGCCTTGTGCTTGATCAAACTGGGGATCTCCCGCTTTCCCGAACTTTACTCGGATGAACGTACTGGAAAAGATCAACAAGCAGAGAGAACAAATAAATACACAAGAAATAACAAATGAACTCCAAATTAAATAAGACCAGTGCCAAAAGCAAGATCTTGAATTTAGAAAAATTTAGAAACAAAGAACGATGTAATCGGAGTTACAACGGATGAGAACGGAGTCCTCGAAGTTTTGGTTTTGAGTACAGATCAACAACTTCGCGAGGTCGGAGGGAGGTTCGACTACACCACGTGGTCGAAAGGGGTTCGACTATGGGACGTGGTAAAAAAAGAAGGAAATGATTTGACTACGCAAAGTGGTCGAAAGAAGGAAATGATTCGACTACTCAAAGTGGTCGAAAGAAGGGAAGGATTCGACTACCCAAAGTGGTCGAAAGAAGGAAATGATTCGACTACTCACAGTGGTCGAAAGAAGAGAAGGACTCGACTGCTCAACGCAGTCGAAAGAAAAGAAGAACTCGAAAGAAGGACTCGACTGCTCAACGCGGTCGAAAGAGAAAGATAGAGAACAGGGCACGGGAAACTTACCACGACCAAGGGAGAGGCCGGAGGAGAATGGCAGTGAAGGGGTCAGTCGGGAATGAAGGAGAAGAGGAAATGCGGCAGCTCCTGTGAAACACAACTAAAAAGAGTGAGGAGACTGCTTTAAGGAGCTCTAGGACACAAAAAGACGCGGGTAGAAGAGGGGGCTGCACCGACACGGCGAGGACCGAGAGGAGGTGTGCAACGGCTTGAACTTGGAGCTTGGAGCTTCGGGCAACCACAGCAACAAAAGCGAGAAGTGGAGAGAAAAAGGGAGAGTTGAGGGAAAAAATAGGAGGCAGCAAAATGGCTCCCTGGTACTATATTTATAGAGGAAGGAGGGGGGAGGGGACCGGGCGTCCGGATGAAGCGGCGGGATTCGCGGCGGCGTGGCGAAGACAACGACATTTAATGCACACAACGCTTAATGTGCACGGCGTGGCAGAGACAACGGCATTTAATGCGCACGACGCTGCAGAAAGAGAGAGAGAAAGATGAACCGAGGCGAGAGTGGTCGAAAATGAGAGGGTGGTCAACAATGAGAGGGTGGTCGACTATGAGAGGATGGTCGTAACCGAAAGGGTGGTCGCAAAAGGTGCCGAGCGGGGACAAGGCGCACGGGGCGCAGCAAAGTGGGTACGTGGTTGAAAGAAGCTTTCGACCACCTGATCGAAAGAAAAGAAAAAAGGGCAGGGGAGGAGAGGGGCTAGATGAGCCGGGCTCAACAGAGAGGATTCGAAATGAAACCGATATTCAAGCTGAAACTCGAAATCCGAAATTTGAAATGAGGCAGAAACTAGTGAATTTTGTAATTGCACTATAATTTGAAATAGGTTTTGAAAACCAAGAAGACAAACAGAAAGATACTATACAACACTTGAAAACAGGATGTTACAAGTAGACTATAGAAAGGCAGAGCAGATCCAATAAATATCAGCCTCAAATTGCGAAGGAAAATTAATAGCTGGTTATAGACTAATAGTAACAAACGAATAAAAACAATGGGGAACAGGAACGGAGCTGGCCATGGGCCAAGTCTTAGGCTCATCCAGCTGCTTTTGGTCCAAAATCACATTTCGCTGGTTTTTTAAGGAAACATGTGCTTTTGATCTTGAGCCTCAGGCTATTGCTATAGAGGTCCGAGGTCTAGCTCCGCCCTTGGTGGGGAAGAATGAAAAATTTAGATTCTCCATTTTATCTGAAGATCAGAATATAAAATCTGATGTTTGTCAGTTCCTATCTCTCTCACTGAAAGATGCCAAAATACTCAGAAAGTGACGGTGAAAACTAGTAACCAAGATGCAGCTATGAAATGTCACCTTCATTTTTTGATGACCATACTGTTCTATGCTTTCCACTGATGAAACATACAAGGCTACAACGAATTATACGCCTTACAACCGCGGTGACCCAATCCAAATCTAATCTGTTTATCATCTCCGGATCTAGGGTCTGGAGGAGTTCAGGATCAGAACGAATTCTTCATGACTGGTATATATGAATATATCATGTAAAATGTAGGAGCCAAAATAAGAGATGTAGAGTGCAAACCTTATCACAAGGAACAAACTCAGCTTGTCACTAACACATTTAATAGAAACTATAGCAACATGGACCGAGAGAATCCATTGCAACATATTTCTAACGAGTTGAAAGCAAAAGAAAGGCATGTTCAACTAATATCCAACTAGCTTAAGGGTTTGGACATGTAGGACCGGAAAGACGACCAGAGAGGGGGGGGGTGGGGGTGAATAGGAGCATGCCTAATTTTTCACCTCATTCAGATTCAACACCAGATTCACCCCAATAGCTATGAGAACTATGAGGATCAACAGCGGAAGACTTGTGTTGAACTCGAACCAAAATTCCAAGAGCAAATAACCAAAATGACCAAACCCTAATCTGGAAATCGGTCAGACCGCCGGCAAAAATTCGGTCAGACCGACGGGCAGTTTGACCGGCGTTATAGGATCGGTCCGACTGGCCCTTACCAGAAACAGTGCAGACAGCCCAAAACCAAAACAGAAATCGGTCTAACTTTTGATCTACACGGCCAAACTTGACCAAATTTGGAATACACCTTTCTAAGGATATTAGGAACCTATTCCAAACAGAGATTGAGTAGATCCACGTCAAAGTTTCAACCTTTTTCCATTTTACCAAAGGAAGGTTTAAAACCTGGTAAAAACGAAAACTTGATCCAACACGTGCTCGTGGGAGATTGATGATCTAGGTGATCTTAGATATGTTCCCACATGTCACAGTAAGGTAGAAGAGGGCACGAAACCAATCAAAAAACAATAGATCAAAGAAACCTCTAAAATCTCAAATATAGAGCAAGAACACAAAAGAGACTCATCTTTGGGGAATCATCCATAGATTGATCTGAGGTTGAGAGGGTTTACAGCCACTCCATCTATGGAGGACAAAACTCAATCTATGAGCACACAACTCAACTCATCTCACTAAAACCCTAAGCCTCTTCTCTTTCTCTAATACCCTAACACCAAACTAGGGTTTACAAATGAAGTGCTTGGGGGCTGCTTGACAGTACCCTCTCCTATTTATATGAGGCCTAGCTTCTAGAAGAGTTAACCCTAATGGGCTCTCGTTAAGGCCCAACACAAACGGGAACACGCACGTATCTTGAAGCGTCGTCTTCAGCTTCTTCTTGACCTAAACCGCTTCTTCACGCACCGTCTTGCGCCGCGGTTTAGCCCAAGGTCACAGAGGCGCTATTTGGTAAAATTACCAAAATACCCTTTCTCGATCTTTTTCGAAGACCGAGTCCGAATCGCATTTAAACACATCCATGCTTCGCCACGTAGGTTGATCCAAAGATCTCTCATCGTGGTCGGCAAGTCTCTCCCATCCAGCCTCCCAACGGACCACCATGGCACTTGCATCACCTCGCGACCGCTTGATCCAACCAACAGACCGAATCGCCTGCTCGGTTATCCTTATCCATTCTGCGCCATGCTTGAGTCCATTGACCTCACCCGGCATCCTCGATTGTTTTGGACCTCAGCTCTCCAAGCTTAGTCCCGATCCTCCTCGCCGTTGACCGTTGTTGACCTCCAAGCAACCTACATACCAATAGACAAGCAAATCGAATCTAGGAACAAGTTCTTCACAACTTGACCCACGTTAGTGAAAACATGCATCATGCAACACATATGCACTGAAGCCCATGCCCTTAAGCTAACCCAACAAGCATCGCCAAACAACTCGATTTAAACAGTAAAAAATCGGTCAAAGCACGTTTGTAGCTTGGCCTCGACCTCCTCGACTTAACCACAAAACTATTCGAGGTATGGCTGGTCTGACCGCCAATAACCTGACAGTTCAGTTTCTTTGCCGAAAACGCTTGAATCGACAAACCGCAAACGCCATTGCCAATTGTATCATCATCCTAAGATCATGCACATATCCCCATGATATCCACAATCTCCCCTTTGATGAACACATTGGCAATTTCCTAAAAATGCAAAGTTTAAGGTTTGAAATAGTAATTACTCGACGTTTTTGCGCAAAGGCACAACTTGGTCTAAATGCAAGAGAAAGCAATGGAAATGACCAAGCTGGCTTCAGAATAGCATAGGCAAGTGAGATACAGCAAAAGAAAGCACAAAAGCTTCAATTTCCAGAAAATTACAAAATCTCACTTAAGATCCATATGAAAGAACAATTGTTCAACATGACCTTTAATCATTGTGAGGATGCAAGAATTGCAAATCAAATTCAGAAATGACAATAAGATCACAAAAATGCATATGAGATGCTCCCCCTTACTATGATCATCAATTTTTGTGAAAATTCATTTCTCCCTATTTGTCCATTTTTACCATCTCCCCCTTTGACAATGGATTCATCAAGGTGCATAGAGGAAGATAGAGCATGAATGACATGGAATGGCTGCAATTTATTCAATTTTTAGTAAAGGGAGCCATGAGAATTATCCAAGAGGACTGTACAAATATTACACCAAGCCATATTATGTGAAGAAGCTACGTTCTATTATGGCAAAAACATGTACAGCAAAGCTAAGGCCAAAAGAGCAATAATCTGAGATCAAATGAAATTTTAGCATGACAAGATGCTCAAGATCATAGTTTAGCTACAGGTATCCAAAAATGAGTCAAGCCATGTCTATAAGCAAAATGGAGCTCAGAAACTAGAAAATGAGTCAATTTTGAGCGCTATGAGTTCAGTTATGAATCAATTTGTTCAAGCAGTTGGAATTTAGCACATTGAGCATTTTGCTGAAAATTTTTTGGTTTTATCTTAGTAAAGCAAGTCCTGGACTAGGAGCCATCCACAACTGCCTCCTAAGCTTCAACCAAATGACAATTTGTTTTCTTTAGCATTGTGCTAGATCTCAAGCCTTGCCGCGACCATCCCAAGCAAGAAGCTTAAGAGAGTGGTCTAGGTCATCCAAAACTCCTCCTGAGTTCATGCCTAGTGCAATGGCAAGCCGTCTCATGAGAAAGAATTGGTGAGATCAGTTTTTTCGCACAGAAAAACTCATTTTTCAATTGCTTGACTTAAGAACTATCATGGCTCAATTTAAAACTCAAAGTAAGTTCAAGACTCAATTTAGCCTATATGACATGGCGTGAATCATGAGAGGATCACTATGACAAAACTAGTCACAATATCCAACAAGTCATGTTTTGATTCAATTTTCTCACAGATAATAAAGCTAGCATGGCAAAAGCTAAGCTATACAAGAAAAGCTATAAAAGAAATCTAGCAAACTAGCACAAGATATGGCAGTGTATAAAGTATGAAACCATGTCATACAAGGATAATAAACAAGGCTCTATGATTTATATTACAATGCAAGTTGCCGATTTTAAAATGCAATATGTTACAATGAATGCAAAAGAGGCAACTCCCCCTCAAAACAGGCCAAGAGGACTAATAACCCCCAACTCTCCCCGCAAAGAAGCAAACCGAGAAGAATCAAGAGCCTTAGTGAAAATATCCGCAACCTGCTGCTCAGACTCTACAAAGTGAAGCACAACATCTCCCTTCTCTACATGGTCTCTAAGGAAATGATATCGAATGTCAATGTGCTTGGTCCTAGAGTGTTGCACTAGGTTTTTGGCAATGTTAATGGCGCTAGTGTTGTCACAGAAAAGAGGAACACTACCCAAAGACAACCCATAGTCCCGCAGAGTAGATAAGATCTAGAGAACCTGAGAGCAACCATCGGGTCAGAAGCTACATACTCGGCCAAGAAGGATCAGGCAACAGAGGACTGTTTCCTAGATGATCAAGAGATAAGAGATGTGCCTAAGAAATGACAAGTGCTAGAAGTACTCTTCATATCCACTCTACACCCCGCAAAATCAGCATCAGAAAAAGCCCGAATGGAGAGAGCAGAATCAGAAGAATACCAAAGTCCAAAGTCAAGAGTGTCTTGGAGGTACCTAAAAATGTGACGCACTGCTTGACGATGAGAGGCACGAGGGGAAGCCTGAAATCGAGCGCATAGACACACAAAGAAATCAGATGTCCGCCTCGATTTGTGAGGTAGAGAAGAGAGCCAATCATGCTGCGGTACTCCTTCTAATCCACGAGCTCTCCATCCTCATCAGGGTCCAGCACGATGGATATAGTAATGGGAGTAGACATTGGCCTACTGGTTCCCATGTCGAAGCGCCGAAGAAGGTCCTTTGTGTACTTGTTTTGATGAATGAAGGTGCCTTCTTTCAGTTGCTTGACTTGAAGACCAAGGAAGAAGGTCAATTCGCCCATCATGCTCATCTCGAACTCCCTGCTCATAGAATCTGAAAATCTGGACACCAAAGCATGAGAGGAACCACCGAATATAATGTCATCCACATAAATCTGAACCAACAGAAAGTCACTGCTATGCTTGAGAGTGAACAAGGTTTTATCTATTATTCCTATTTTGAAATCATTTTTAAGCAGAAAACTCTTAAGCTTATCATACCAAGCTCTAGGGGCTTGCTTTAGTCCATGCAATGCTTTGGAGAGTTTAAAAACGTGGTTTGGGAACTTAGGATTTTCAAAACTAGGAGGTTGCTTGACAAAGACCTCTTCTTCTATGAAGCCATTCAGGAAAGCACTTTTGACATCCATTTGAAATAGCTTGAAGCCCTTGGATGCCGCAAATGCTAACAAAATGCGAATGGCTTCTAATCTAGCTATAGGAGTAAAGGTCTCTTCAAAGTCTAAGCCTTATACCTGGGAATAACCTTGAGCTACAAGCCTAGCCTTGTTGCGAACTACCAACCCATCTTCACTTTGTTTATTTTTGAAAACCCATTTTGTTCCAATTACATTATGATTAGGTGAAGGTTCAACTATGGTCTAGACTTTGTTTCTTTCAAAATTTTCAAGCTCTTCATACATGGCATTGACCCAAGAGGAATCAGATAAAGCATGGGTGACATCTCGGGGTTCAAAAGAAGCGACAAAAGCAGAATGTGCATGAGAATCAGGAGAAATAAACCTAGAGCGAGTGACTCGCTCATGGAGATCCCTAATGATCTACTCAGGTGGATGCCATCGTTGAATGTGAAGAGGAGGTCCTGGTGCAGAAGTGGCCTCTACCTCATGAGATGTGGAGGTAGGAGCAGAGCCACTCACATCGTCGGTGAAGGTAGGAGGAGGCTGCTCAGCTAAAACTGGAGAAGTAGAAGCAGGCTCTCCAACCATCTCAGAAGTTACTGGAGGATGGATTGGGTCCTCATCCTCGAGTCGCTGCCGATTTAAGATGCTTTCGTAAACCTGTACTGCACCATCGGGTCTAGTACCAGGACTAGCCTCATCAAAAGTGACTTCGCAAGTCTCAACAATTTT
The DNA here is from genome assembly GCA_036346405.1 of Phyllostachys edulis. Classification (NCBI taxonomy): domain Eukaryota; kingdom Viridiplantae; phylum Streptophyta; class Magnoliopsida; order Poales; family Poaceae; genus Phyllostachys; species Phyllostachys edulis. The sequence continues at coordinate 33,403,925 of CM070555.1, read as the reverse complement.
GTTAGTATCCAAATTAAATACACGATAGCCACGAGAATGAGCAGGATATCCAAGAAAAATGCCATCATGACATCTAGATTCAAATTTATCCAAGTTGCCATATTTAAGAATGAAGCACTTGCAACCGAAAATCATGAAATGAGAGACTTTAGGCCTATGACCAAATCTAAGCTCAAAAGAAGTCTTGCCAATCACAGATCTCAAGAAAACCCTATTTGACACATAACAAGCAGTAGAGATCGCCTCAGCCCAAAACCTCCTAGGTGTGGAATGCTCATCTAGCATAGTCCTGGCCATCTCTACAAGGGTCCTGTTCTTCCTCTCTACAACACCATTCTCACGAGGAACTCTAGGTGAAGAAAATCGGTGCTCTAGTCCCCTATCGCGTATGTAGCAAAGGAAGAATTCTTGAACTCATTCCATTGTCACTCCTAATGGCTCTCAAAGCTCTAGGAAGATCAACAGCTAGTCTAAGGACCAATTCTCTAAAATAGCCAAAAGCCTCGTCCTTAGAAACCAGAAAATAAACCCATGAATACCTGGAGAAATCATCCACAATCACAAGCACATATCATTTCCCTCCTGCAGACTGAACTCTAGAGGGGCCAACAGTGTCTAAGTACAAGAGCTGACCAGGTCCATCAGTCATCACTAAAGTAAGAGATGGATGAGAAACAGAAACTATCTTACCATGTCTACAGGAAGTGCACACAAGGTCTCTAACATGTTTTAGCTTAGGCAGACCTCTAATCAAATCCTTGCTACTGATCCTAGTCAAATGGTCAAAACCTATGTGTCCAAGCCTACGATGCCACAAAACTAGATCATGAGAGACAGAGGCCACAAGACATCTAGGACTGGAAGCAGAAGAGACACTAAAATCAGCACAAAAGATCTTCTCAAATCTGGAGATCTCAAAGACAAGCTCACTCGAGGAGTCTAAAACTCTACACTCACCGCTCTTAAACCTCACCTCTAGACCCTCATCAAGAAGCTAAGAAACAGATAGCAGATTATACCTCAACCTACTTACCAAAGCGACGTCCTTAAGCATGAACTTGTTGTTGACGCGCACTGTGCCCTTGGCTGTCACGATCCCAGTAGAAGCATCCCCAAATGTGATCAATTCATTGCCGGATGCACGTGTGAGGGAGAAGAACCATCTAGAATCTCCAGTCATGTGTCGAGAATACCCGGAGTCAACAAGCCATATGTCCTCCTTCCTCGCACGACGGACCTACAGAGCACGAACATGAAACATTTGTGCCTCACTACTGGGGTTAGAAATGAAAGACTTGGGAATCCAGTATTGAGTCATATGATGCTTGAGAACAATAGTAGAAGCAGCAATAAAATGGTTAGGAGTAAAATCATAAGAATGCGCACGAGAAACACCTAGACCTCTCCGAATCGACCTACCAAAAGGTCGGTACTCTGCCTAGATGCTCTGGCGGTCCCTCCTTACGATACCCTAAACCAGAACGCTGCCTAGAGACACCAAAGGAGTCAAAGAAGTCCTCTACAAACCTAGGCCTATGTCTAGTAGGAAAAACAGGCTGCCTGACTCTAGAGACAACAGCAAGTGAAGGAACTCCTCTAATGATTCTCAAAACACTCATCCTCTCATTCCTCTCAATCTTGGCTCTACGAAAGCAGAACTCAACAATGTGGCTATCCTTCTTGCAGAAGGTGCAATGGTACTTGACCTTTTGAGGTGTCTGACCTGTTGAAGTAGAAGCACCTATCTTGCTAGAAGGGGTTTGGGCAAAACCTGCAGATCTAAAAACTACCTTAGATGGCTCAGGAGGTTCTACCTCAAACATACCACTCTCAACAGCTCTCACAACCTTAGGTGGATGGTTCTTGGAATGCTCTAGTGAATTAAATCCTAGGCCACTTTTCTTCACACTCACCTTAGATTGGTCAAGGATCATGTTGAGGTTCTTCTTCCCACTAGAAAATCTCTCAAGAGTCTTTTTGAGGTAATCATTTTCTTTTGCTAGGTCCTTACAGGTAACATACCTATTTGACTTGATTGTCCTAACAAGCTTATCTTTAGTAAGAGCTACCTCAACCTTTAAAGCCTCACAAGACGCACAAGGAGCATTCTCAATCCTACTCACTTGCTTTTTGAATTTGACTCTAAACGCCTCTTGTATCTCATCTAAATTAGTCTCAATTTCAGTACAAAAAGCACAAGAAGCAGAATCAACAATTTTCTTGGAAGCAGTTTTGGACATGGATTGTTCAATTTTAGATTTCTCCGCTAGAATCTTATTCAAAGCATCATTCCCAATTATGAGTTTAAGACAATTTTCACATGAAGCAGTCTTAGAGTAAAGAATCATTTCAGACATTTCGTTTATTTTAATCTTGTTATCCTCACAATGAGAGCATGTGTGACTAGGATCATATTTCAGCAATTTCTTAGTAGCACTATCCAATTTCAATTCAAGCAAAGCACAATTTGAGTAAGGTAAAGGAATAGTATCTATAGCAGTCACATCTATAGCAATAGCATCCATGCAAGCAGGGCTAGACTTGAGAGATTCTAGTTCATCTAAAGTATCTTTCAGTTGATTAGCAACAGAGGAATGAGCAGGTTTCAGTTTGGTCAATTCATCATGCAAGCTAGAGCAAGAATCACAATCATCAGCAGGATTAATGGATTTGAGCCTAACCACTTCTAGGTTCAAGTTGTCAATCATGAAATCCTGTTTCTTAATCATTTTAGCTTGCTTCTTCAGTTTTTGTTCAGCAACGACCAAAGCACGTTTTATATCAATGAGTGAGGGACATACTTCATCGGGATCGCTGAAAGGGTCGTTGTTGTTGGAGGAGTCGACGTCGTGCAAGTCCTTGGCCATGAAGCACATGCTAGTGAAATCCTGGGCCTTCTTCTTGCCATGAGAATCATCGTCGTCGTCCTCCGTCCCCGAGTCCACATCGCTCATATCAACACTCTCAAGAGCGGCAAGGACCCGACTGACGAACTTGCGATAGTTGGGCTTCTTGTCTTTTGCATCCCTAGCTTAAGGACGTCTCCGAGAGTCCTTCTCCACTTTACCCTTCAGCTTGGGGCACTTGGAGCGAATGTGGTTTGGCTCACTACACTCAAAGCAAGTGACATGGCCACCTCTCCTTCTGTTCCTCACCTTGTTGTACACTTTGGAGAATTTTGTGGACAGGAGGGCTAGGTCATCCTCAGATAGCTTCTCTAGCTGCTCATCACTCAAAGAATGCAAAGCGGACAAAGAAAAACCAGATGAACCAAAATCCAATGAATCAGAAGAACTACCCTTAGATGGGTCGACCACTAAAGCCATCGACTCTGTCTTGGGGAGACGCGAGATGAAGTCAATCTCATGCGTCTTCAACCTCGAGTAGAGCTTATCCATGGTAAGCTCACTCAAGATAGTGTTGTCATTGATGGACGTGATCTTCATCCCCTGACCTTCACAAAGAAGAGCACCCAAAAGTCGACGTATGTTTTGATTCAAGGAATACAAGATCAACAGCACGTAAATCATGAAGGATCTTTGAGAATCTCCCCCACAGCTCATCTAAAGACTCTCCAGGCCTTTGCTTGATCTTTGAATATTCTTTCTTGAGCTGGTTCTGTCTCACTTCCTTGATCGCAGTAGAACCCTCGTGATAATCACAGAGAGTCCTCCAGATCTCGTGAGCAGACCTCAAATGAGCCACACGCGCAAACTCGGATCGACTAAGACCTTGGATCAAGAAGTTGCGAGCTTTGCTATTAGCCTCAACATCTGGAGTGATCACATCGTCATTGGCTGGCACGACATATAGATTTATGACCTTAAGCCAAATAGCGTACCCTTGTGCCTCGATGTAGGCATGCATGCATGCCTTCCAGTAATCAAAATCAACTCCATCAAAACACAGGTAGTTTGGTTGAATACTTGTCAGCCGCCATGGCTCCAAAGACCGGTTAAGATCTATGAGAAGAGCTAACCGGGCTCTGATACCACTTGTAGGACCGGAAAGGCGACTAGAGGGGGGGGGGGTTGAATAGGAGCACACCTATTTTTTCACCTCGTTCAGATTCAACACCAGGTTCACTCCAATAGATATGAGAACTATGAGGATCAACAGCGGAAGACTTGTGTTGAACTCGAACCAAAATCCCCAGAGCAAATAACCAAAATGACCAAACCCTAATCTGGAAATCGGTCGATCACGCAAGAAAAATTCGGTCGATCGACGGGCGGTTTGATCAAGATAGGATCGGTCCGACCGCCCTTACCGTAAACAAGCAGACAAACGACCCAAAACCAAAACTAAAATCGATCTAACTTTTGATCTACACGGCCAAACTTGACCAAATTTGAAACACACCTTCCTAAGGATATTAGGAACCTATTCTAAGCAGAGATTGAGTAGATCCACGTCAAAGTTTCAACTTTTTTCCATTTTACCGAAGGAAGGTTCAAAACCTAGCAAAAACGAAAACTTGATCCAACACGTGCTCGTGGGAGATTGATGATCTAGGTGATCTTAGATATGTTCCCACATGTCACAGCAAGGTAGAAGAGGGTATGAAACCAATCAAAAAATAATAGATCAAAAAAACCTCCAAAATTTCAAATATAGAGCAAAAACACAAAAGAGACTCATCTTTGGGGAATCATCCATAGATTGATCTGAGGTTGAGAGGGTTTACAACCACTCCATCTATGGAGGACAAAACTCAATCCATGAGCACACAATTCAACTCATCTTACTAAAGCCCTAAGCCTCTTCTCTTTCTCTAATACCCTAACACTAAACTAGGGTTTACAAATGAAGTGCTTGGGGGCTGCTTGACAGCACCCTCTCCTATTTATATGAGGCCTAGCTTCTAGAAGAGTTAACCCTAATGGGCTCCCGTTAAGGCCCAACACAAACGGGACACACGCACGCATCTTGAAGCGCTGTCTTTAGCTTCTTCTTGACCTAAACCGCTTCTCCACGCACCGCCTTGCGCCATGTTTAGCCTAAGGTTACAGAGGCGTATTTGGTGAAATTATTTAAAATACCCTTCTTGATCTTTTTTCAAGATCGAGTCCGAATCGCTAAACACATGCATGCTTTCACACGTGTAGGTTGATCCAGTGCTCTCATCGTGTCGGCAAGTCTCTCCCATCCGCTCCCACGGACCACCATGGCACTTGCACCGACCCCGCGACCGCTTGATCCAACCGGTCGACCGAATCGCCTGCTCGGTCATCCTTGTCCATTCTGCGCCATGCTTAAGTCCATTGACTCACCCGCATCCTCGATCGTTCTAGACCTCGGCTCTCCAAGCTTAGTCCCGATCCTCCTCGCCGCTGACCGTCGTTGACCTCCAAGCAACCCGCAGACACCAATAGGCAAGCAAATCGAATCCGGGAACAAGTTCTTCACAACTTGACCAACGTTAGTGAAAACATGCATCATGCAACACATATGCACCAAGCCCATGCCCTTAAACTAACCCAACAAGCATCGCCAAACAACTCGATTTAAACAAGTCAAAATCGGTCGATCATTGCTCGTTACGGCGGTCGACCGCCTCGACTTAACCATAAAACTATTCGAGGTATGGCCGGTCTTACCGCTGAAATGGCCAGTCTGACTACCAATGACCTGACAGTTCAGTTTCTTTGCCGAAAACGCTTGAATGGACAAACCACAAACGCAATTGCCAATTATATCACCATCCTAAGATCATGCACATTTCCCCATGATATCCACAGGACAATAGAGCCACCACAAACTGTTTAGAGTAGTTACTAGTTAATGCATTCAGTGAGGTGAAATTGGCTTGCCATTACCTCCCTTTGTGTTCACATCTGTACTCTTCTCTGTCATCTGGACCCTCGATGCACACCAGACAGACTTCTGCAATATTAACAGAGATAGAAGCACATAAGGGGGATATGCATATTGCGTCCACTCAAAAGGCTAAAACATTTGACTTGCCAAAGCATTACGTGCAAGCTATATGCTTATCAATCTTCAGAAAATACCGAACTAACCCTCTCTTCCTTGCTTGCTTTAACTTCCTCGGACAAGAAAAAAAGGATGTTCTTTCTAGGTTCCAAGAGGTGGCATAGCAGCTCTAACAATAACCTGACGAAACCAACTCAATGCATCACTTTATCATTGTAGCAAAGCAAGTACAATATACTCAATAAAATATTGATAACAGATGACATTTTTAATCAGTTGATTATAGATCTACTTCAGATTGCTCTGACGACAAATTTCAACACCTAAGATCTCTTATCCCATTCCACAGGTTCCATGCGACAGGACTCAACAACTGCAACCATTCTTTAATGCCGCAGCACATGCTCAAACACAATGGATAGGGGCAGGCAACGAATATATACATAAGAAAATGTTTGTCTTGGATAAGACATATGCTTCATGCAAGTGTATCCGGCTTGCTAGCAGCTTGCCTCACGCAATTTCCTTCTCCAAAGTTGTAATCTTCAGTTACTTCCTCACAGCCCCATCCTACTGGGAATTCTTATCATTCTTTGTTCTTATCCGTCGAGCAGCCATTTCACAGTCCCAGAAATCCTCTCTGTAAGACTGTAACAAGGTGACGATAAGCTTCTGCTTACAGAAATTGGAGTAGGAAATCTGAACCACCACTCAGAACCAATTCCAGGCTTCCAGCACCCCAACTTCCAGATCTGCATTATAAGCCACACTTTAGATACCAATCATTCTTCTATGAAACAAAAATTCAGAATCTTAGCAATATGACGCCAAGAATGCAGGAGGTAGCTGGTCCGATGGTATAACGAACAAAGCTCCCATCCACACGCTCTAATACAGACATCAAAACAAGTCAAGTTTCGACTTCAAACAATGATCCCCGGACTTAGCTGGTGCACCGTGCACTGGTACTTCGTATCAGACGACAGGTTGGCGTCTGAACACAAACAAAGTGTCACCTGTTAGTGTTAGTTCGTCCACTGCTTTCAAGATGTGGGCTTCCTTCTTCCAGCATTATGTCGACAATGCCTGCCACGGTGCATCGGTGGCCTACTTCATGATCCCATGAGGACAATGTAGTAGCCTGATACTATAACAATGCAGCCACGGCATTCTACTTAGAAGACAACCCACATGAGTAGCTTTATCTGTGCTTAAGGCCCATCTAACCATGCATGTAACATAGTTCTTGCTGAGCAATGGAGCATCTAACAAAGAAGGCATCTGATCATAGATATTTCCTGGGTGGATAAAAATGCAGATCTCAGGGGCCACAATTTTAAGGAAAACAGCAAAGGCAGCAATTTCCTGTGCTGTAATCAATTAATCATGAACCAATGCGTCAACAATATGCAAATGCAAACCAGCAATGTAGAGCTAAATAGCATCAAATCTATCCTGATTCCTGAACCCCGCATTACCCTGAATAGACCGGTCATAATGGATTTGGTGAATGGTATTTTTCTTTATGTTTTTTTTTAATTTTTCTCCGGTTATTCTTTCAGGTACATAGGATTCTGAAATATATATTTAGAAAAACAAAATCATCTTGACGGATGAGATTGACACTTCAGCTACTACATTACAAGCCTACCATAATGGTACCGGTGGTCCATCTCAAAGTTGTCACAACTAACCGTAGGGCCACCGATTGGGACTAGTAATGTAACCCTTTTTTTTATTAATTAACTCTTTTTTAATTTTTATTTTAAAGTTAACCTGTAAGTAAGACTTTATTTTCAATTCTAACCCTTTGGCACACGCCACCATTAGCAGAACGCGACAAAACAATTTGTCACGCGATAGAATAAGTTCGCTAAATAAGACTTTTGTCACCACTGGTCAGTGGCGTGATCAACAACATCATATAATTACACATGTGTGGCGTGACAAGAGATACGGACGGCGTGACAGCGTTGTTTTGTCACGCCACGGGTGGTGGCGTGACTAAAGTGATCAGATTTGAAAATAAAGTGCGTTGGGGGTTAACTTTAAAATAAAAATTTAAAAATGGTTAATTAATAAAAAAAATTCCAAATCCAATTCAGTACCTGAGGACCCATGAACGGGGATAAGAGAGGATAGCACAGAAGCATGCTTTTCGCTCTTGAACTCTCAATACTTTTCTTTTGATCAAATAGCTCGATAATTCGATGCAGAAGGCAGAATTTGTCACCTTGGCAGGCATTTTTCTTCTCCTTATCCCATTCTTGGAGAAGATGTAACCATACACTCATCTTTGATTGGTGAGAAGGACCTAAAAAAAGTTATTGCAATCTTATCATGGAAAATGATGCGCAATCTTATCTGTCAAGAGGACTGCTTAGTGTTCAACAGAAACTTCGACATCGTTGCATTGCCGTGAGGGGAAAATGGCTGCAGATATTTGATGACTTACATGAAAGGGAATTGTGGGATAACAGCGTAACTTCAAAACTACTACCAACCCCAGACTGGACCGCCGTGAAACGTGGAAAGTGTCAGAAAATGACAATATAATCAGTCAACTCTAGGTTTTAGGTTGAAAGGAATAAAAATATAGGGAAAAAATAGTAGAAGCTAATTTTGTAGACTGATGATTTTGTAAATGTCAAAATTGCCTTTGATCAAACTCGATCTCCTCGCCAAGTATCTCATTCTCCTATACCGCACATCGTTCTCATCCCTCGGTTCACCCATCTACCCATGAGGAGATGTACAATCAGATGTGCAACGAGCAACCACAGATTTCCTAGATCACACATCACAAGCCAACAATGTTGCCTACCTCAAAAACACCGTGCTCCTCTTCATCGGTGAAATCACTTTAGAAACAGACAATTCGATCAAAGTTACTGAGAAATGTGTGTTCGGTTGGTTATGGCATCTATCTTAAATATAGGGCCACTGCAAATCGTCATCTCAAACTGCTACATCAAAGTCTTGACTCCACATGCTACCAGTTCAAACTTCAAACATACAGCTCAGTCTACAGACTACAAATGCCATTATTTCGTCAGAAAGCATGCAAGATATGAATAGGATAAGCAGCTTACTGCCTGAATCCTACAGTATATTATTTGTTGAGGCGAAAAGAAAAATATAGAAAGGCAGGTTCCAATTGAATGCGGCTAGGGGTGGAAAAAAAGCTCGTTAGTGGGCTCGTTGGCTCAGATCAAAATTGCTCCAATTATACTCATTAATTAGTTAAACATTGAAATAAGTCAATTTTTAATGAAATTAGATCTCGTTCTAGTTCGGTTGAGCTCTTTGACTCAATTCTAAAAATATTTCCAAACTAAAATAAAATAATATTAAATCAATCCGTTAATTTCAGAAAAAGCTCAATAAGATGAAGGCTGGCTCTTGATACCCACCAAATGCGGCAAGGCAGGCAGTGAAGCAAAGCTGAAAAAAAATCCAGCAGAAAGCGAGAAGTGGAGAGAGGGGTGGGGTGGGTGGGGGGTCAGCTCCTGAAATGATGAAGCCTGAATTTCGGTCGAAGTAACTCTTCAGAATGCATAGTATGGGAAGTCCGCAGCAAGGGAAACGCTTGGGCGACTTCAACTCTGCGTGAAACAAAGGCTGAGATGTGGCGATATGGACAAGAGGATGGATCCAAGGGCTAAGGCTGTTTCAGTAATCACTGTGTAACGTCACTGTTGTCGTTTTCTGTTTAAAGCACTGATAATTCAGTTTATCCTTTTGAACACCCTTTGCTGTAATGCAAACTTAATTGAACCCTGCACTACTACAGAAAAGGTCTTCACAGACGGTTCAAAAACGTCATCACAGACGGTTTTGTGAGCCGTCTGAATTTATGGGTCTGTAATGACATGAGTCATCACAGACGGTTCAGAAAAGGTCTTCGCTGAGCGGTTCAACGTCATCACGAGCGGTTTTGTGAGCCGTCTCAATTTATGGGTGCTGTAATGACATGAGTCATCGCTGAGCGGTTTTTGAACCGCTCAGTGAAAATGCTATCCTGAGCGGTTACGAACAAGAACCGCTCAGGATCATATACCGCTGAGCGGTTCTTGTTCGTAACCGCTCGTGAAAATAGACTATCACAGAGCGGTTACAACAAGAACCGCTCGTGATCATTATTATCACTGAGCGGTTCTTGTTCGTAACCGCCTATAATAGTTTTTTCCATTGCAAAAAAAAAATCGGATTTTGAGCCAAACCAATCAAGTGCTAGACAAGAGTTTCCATATACAACCTCTAGCAAGACAACTAAAATCTAATTAAAATTACGATGGCAAACACATTATAGGAAAGGAAACCAAAAGGTTTCACAACGCCCCTCCGAATGGGAAAAAGAATAAAGTTACAAAGTTAAACTAGCTAGAAACCATCTATGCCTCTAAGCTCTCAAGAACTCATCGGCTTCTTGGATTGGTCTTGTGAGCTCCTCTCAGATTTCACCAAAGATATCACAAGATGTTCTTGCATGTCGCCGAGTTCGACTCAAGCTCGTCGGCAAGGAGAGACGACCGAAAACCTCCAACAAGCGCTCCGACCTTAGGTAACACAAAATTAAGATAATTTTCTTTACAACAAACAGCCAACAAATTATGTATGTTATGGGATGTACACGCACCTTCCTAGAGACAAGGAGCTCCTCCGCATCCCTCCTCATCGTCATCGTCGGTTGTGTCTCCTCGCCGAATCGCGACGGGAATCGAGGTGGTCAGCTGGAGCTCGGTGTGGGGAGGAGAGAGGAGAGATCGATGGAAAACAAGGCAGTGTCTAATATATAAGGACAGCGCCAAAATATTTTACCTCCCGCGCGCTCAAAATTTTTCAAACTCCCACGCTGCGAATCACGACGGTTTCATACAAAACCGCTCAGGACGATATATCACGACGGTTCTAATACGAACCGTCGCGATAAGATACTATCGCGCACGGTTCGTATTAAGAACCGCTGTAATATGTATCTTATCACAGACGGTTTGTATTAAAAACCGTCTGTGATATATATCTTATCACAGACGGTTTTTATTAAGAACCGTCTGTGACTTGGAATGTTAGTGATTTCAAGCTATGGCAAGCCATGGTAAAATCGGAGTGTTAGTGATTTCAAGCCATGGTAAAATCGGAGTGTTAGTGATTTCAAGCCATGGTAAAATCAGAGTGTTAGTGATTTCAAGCCATGGTAAAATCAGAGTGCTAGTGATTTCAAGCCATGGTAAAATCAGAGTGTTAGTGATTTCAAGCCATGGTAAAATCAGAGTGCTAGTGATTTCAAGCCATGGTAAAATCGGAGTGTTAGTGATTTCAAGCCATGGTAAAATCGGAGTGTTAGTGATTTCAAGTCATGGTAAAATCGGAGCGTTAGTAATTTGAATCCATGGTAAAATCTGAACAAGAACCGTCTGTGATATTAATCAGTATCACAGACGGTTTTAAAACACAACCGTCTGTGAAGTATCACAGACGGTTCTTAACAATAACCGTCTGTGATAATATCGCTCCAGCGTGAGTTTCTTCATCGCCGATGCGTCTGTTCGCCGCCATCCGCCGGCCCCGATCGCTCTTCATCGTCGATCCGCTTCGCCTCGATGCGTCTCTTCGCCTCACGCCCGAATTTATTCCTTGTTTTATAAAAGGATCATCCGCCATCCAAGATGATCATCCCCACATACTTATAAAAAAAGAAATGGTCGCCTCTTCCTTGTCGCCAGATCGATGGCCTTCTGGCGCAAGACTGCATAAGCACCTCTCTCGGTGTAAGTTGAACTGTTATGGAAGAACACCGCTTGATCAACATGTCTTTACTCCTCGCCGCGGAGAATTTGCCGAGTAGGTGACGACCACCTTCCGCCGTCTTGACATCCTCCTCCGCCGTGTCTTCGGGTGATCTCCCATTTTGGCGAAGTTTGGCGTCATCGACGTAGTCCTCCAAAACGACGTTGCGTCTCCGTAAGGCTTGCCGTCACTTGGACTCGTAATCGAGGCGGCAGAGCATCGAAGTCGACTGTGCCGAGACCCTCAAGTAAGGAAGAGAGCCTATGGGCTCAATTCTTCTTGGTTCAACGACCGAGGGTCTTCGGAGACACTCGAACGAGCACGCCAACGGTGGACGATTTCGAGCTTCGTCACGATGATCGAGAACCGTCCGATGCCGCTAATCGCCGCTTATGAAGTATTGCAGATGGAGATAGCAGCCTACCTTCGCCACTAGAAAAACCTTGTTTAATTATAGGTTTCTGCTTTTTTAATATAAACATGTAATTTCTTCATGTCATGTAAGTGTATATACTTGAGAAAAAACCATTTCACAGACGGTTCCATTATGGAACCGTCTGTGATATGTCCATATCACGAGCGGTTCTATTATGGAACCGCTCGTGATATTATCACCGACGGTTCCATAATAGAACCGCTCGATAAGTCTCTTTATAAGTAGGAGCTAGCCCAGCTTGCCGCTAGGGTTTGCGCTCTAACTCGTCACTCCCCAGCGGCCTTACTCTCGTCCGTTCCCCTCCCCGTCGCTGCTGACGCCGCCATTCTTCCCGTCGCCGACGGTTGTGGCATACGGTGACACTGCAAAAGACACTTGTACGATAAGAGTGTCTTCTGCGCACGTCACCGTCGTGCACAACTACGGTGACGCCCAAACTCGTCACTCCCGGCTCCGCTTAGGGTTTGCGCCGCCTCTAACTCCGCTCCTCCCCACCTCGACGCCGCCGACCTCGCCGCCGACGCCGCCTGACCCCTGCTGCGCCTGGCTAGCTGGGCCTGGCCGGCTTTGCTTTCCCCATCCTCCTCTATTCTCCTCTAGATCTGTTAGCTTAATGTCTTGTTGAGTTTGATTTTTATGCATGAGCCTTAAGTTGTGTTCGATGTTTGTGTGATTTATGCAAGGTAAAGGAAATGGATGAGGGTTGTCTTTGGTGGTGGGGTCGCCACCGTGGTTCTTGTTGTACTAAGGTCCTCTCTGTCTCTACCCCTTGCTCTGTGATGAAAATGGCTAGCTAGTGCTCTACGATGGATGCCGAGGGCTACGATCGTGTGGTGGGTTTGGACACCCTTGGTCTTGTTCTCTTGTCGATGAACCGCTCAATGATGTTAATAGTCTTATGCTGAAATTGAATTGATAATTAGTTCATATTAATAGTCCCGTAATGATGTCAATAGTCTTATGCTGAAATTGAATTGATAATTAGTTCATATTAATAGTCCTCTTCTGTGTGTGATGTAATGATGTCAATAGTCTTATGTGAAATTGAATTGATAATTAGTTCATATTAATAGTCCCCTTACTTTGTGATGTAATGGTGTCAATAGTCTTATGCTGAAATTGAATTGATAATTAGTTCATATTAATAGTCCCTTGCAATTGTGATGTAATGGTGTCAATAGTCTTATGCTGAAATTGAATTGATAATTAGTTCATATTAATAGTCCCCTTGTTCATGCCGATCAAGTTCTCCTACCTCTTTCGCACTGTGCACGCCCTACCATTCTATTCATAATCTCTTCTCTATAAAGTCTCCAAGCGGTGGTTGCTTGTGCCATTAAAACCGCATCATATATATATATATATATATATATATTATTAAGTGATCTGACCACTTTAGGAATTCGTCCCATGATGAGAAGAATGAGGCGGTATCCACGGGCAACCTTATTGAGCCTGTAAGTTTAAAAAGTATGGATGCAAGGAGGCGTCGGGACATCAATTACAGATTGGGCGTCGCTATGTTCGAGAAAGTGGCGTCGATCTTAACTTCTCCATTGGAAGTGGCATCATCTATTAGCAACCAATAATTCTTGAGCATGTAATTGTCTTTAAATCCATCAAGAACACCCAAACAACAAGTTGAGAATTCTTTTGAAATATGAGAATGGTTGCTTGGTGTTCTTGTTGGGTTTAAAGACGATTACATACTCAAGAATGGTTAGTTTGCTAATACATGATGCCACTTCCTGCGGAGTACCAAGGCCGATTTACACTTTCTAAACATAATGACGCCCAATCCAAAGAATTGGATGTCCCGACTATCTCCTTGCAACCATACGCTTTTAAACTTGCAGGGCTCAATGAGGTTGCCCGTGGCTACCGCCTCATCCTTCTCATGTTATGCGGACGATCCCCAAAGTGGCCGAGAGACTACTTAACAATATATATATGATGCCGATTTAATGGTACAAGCAGCCACTACTTGGGCCTTTATAGAGAAAAGTCATCACAGACGGTTCCAGCCACAAACCGTCTGTGATAAGTACTTATCACAGACGGTTTGTGGCTGAAACCGTCTGTGATATTACTTATCGCAGACGGTTTGTGGATGAAACCGTCTGTGATATTACTTATCGCAGACGGTTTGAACCACAAACCGTCTATGAAAGTATACATCACAGACGGTTCAAAACCATCTGTGATGACCTCATGTCATCACTGACCCATAAACTCAGACGGCTCACGAAACCGTCTGTGATGACGTTTTTGAACCGTCTGTGAAAGCCTTTTCTGTAGTAGTGACATCAATATGCTGATGCAGTAATTAGAGGGCCAAAGTTAGAAGTGCCTTTGTTTTCAGGGCAGGAACCTATTAGCTGGTTAGAGTAGTGTGAGAAGTTCTTCGTGATGGCAGCTACTCCTAGAGAGCAATAGGTGATCATAGCTACTGGACATTTTGCTGGAAGGGCGAATACTTGGTTTAAGGTGATTGGTATAGCTTGGCAAGTACTGAATTGGTTGTAGTTGTGTGCATTGTTAACTGACCGGTTCTCTGAAGCAAGTGCACATGAAGCTGTAGAGAAGTTGCAGACAATGAAGCACATTGGTAATGTCAGCAAATATATTGACTATTTTGAGAGGTGTGTGGAATTAGTGAGAAGGGATCATCCTTATTTACAAGAAGCCTTCTTACTGAGCTGTTTTATTGGAGGCCTAAAGGATGAGATCAAATATGGGGTAAGCAGCCATCAGCCTAAAGGACTCTTGGAGGCATACTGGTTTGCTAAATTAGAAGAGAAGGTAGTAGCAGCCAGGAAATCTAGTCAGATTGGAGGATTCAACAGAAACAAAGCAAGTGTTGGTAGTAATCGGTTGGGGTCACAAAAGATTAATCATGTAGGAGAGACTGAGAGGGTAAAAATCCCTACACAGGAAGTCAACAAAAGAACTTGCTAGCATTGTAAAGTGCCTTGGACACCATGCCATAATTTGAAGTGTAAGGTTAGGAAAGCCCTACATGTCATACTGATGCAAGGAGACGAAATGGTGGAGGAAAAATCTGAGGAACCTGAGATAGCTGAGGAACAAGAGTATGCTACTGATCCGGGAAGCCCTACAGAGGTGGAAAACCCTCTAGAGATAGAACAACTTATGATGATTTCTAGTCATGCTCTAAGGGGAATCATAGGACCTGCTACCTTCTCATTGATGACAATGATAGGGGGTCAGAGAGCAGCGATGTTCGTAGACAGTGGTAGTGCGAACTCCTTCATGGATTATGAATTTACTATTAAAAGTAAGTGCAGACTCAAGTATAGACCTGCAAAGACAGTAGCTATGGTAGGAGGAGGAGAGCTATGTACAGATGCCATGACAGAGGACCTTCCTTACCTAATACAAGGATATTCATTCACCAACTCCTTCCAATTGTTAAACATAAGAAGCTATGATATCATTTTGGGAGCCGATTGGATATACCATCACAGTCCTATTGGGTTGGATCTGAAAACCAGGGAATTAACTATCTGCAAGGAAGACAAAGCAGTGGTTTTCAAGGACTATACTTCTCCTGACAAGCATTGTTTGGTGGATGCTAGTAAGCTGGAGAAAATCATGAGAAAAGAAGTGATGGGATACATGATTCAAGTAAATTGGATTGAAGAAGTGGACATAGAAAGAACTAGAGAAATACCCATGGAGGTCCAAAAGGTCTTACAACAGTATGAATTAGTGTTCAGGGAATCCAAGGGACTGCCCCCAAAAAGAGATTGTGATCACTCCATCCCACTAAAATCTAATGCTGACCCTCCTAACATCAGGCCTTATCGAATTCCCCACAAACAGAAAGATGCTATGGAGGACATTATCAAATAACTATTGGAATCTAAGGAGATCTAGGTTAGTGTGAGCCCCTATTCATCTCCAGCTGTAATTGTGAGAAAGAAGGATTGATCTTGGAGAATGTGTGCGGACTATAGGCAACTTAATTCAATGACAATCAAGAACAAGTTTCCCATGCCAATTATTAAGGACTTGTTAGATGAACTGCAAGGAGCAACCATCTTTTCAAAGCTGGACCTTAGGTCAGGATATCATCAGATTAGGATGATTGAAGAGGATATTCCCAAGACAACATCTAGGACTCACTTAGGACATTATGAGTACTTGGTGATGCTATTTGGGCTAACCAATGCACCTGCTACATTCCAATATCTTATGAACAACATCTTTGGACAATAATTGAGGTTTATTCTAGTTTTTTTTGATGATATACTTGTATATAGCAGGAACCAGGATGATCATATTGAACATTTACACACAGTTTTACAGATCTTACAACAAAACCAGCTGACTGCTAAGAGGAGCAAATGCTGTTTTGCTATGTCTAAAATTGGATACTTGGGGCATATCATCAGTGGTTCTGGAGTGTCTACAGACCCTAGTAAGATGGCTGATGTGGTTAATCGCCGCCTTACCATCGTGACCAAATAGAGGATTTGGTCTAATCGATATTATCGAAGATTTGTTAAGGGCCATGGGAAGATATGCAAGCCTCTCTATGATTGCCTTAAAAAAGAATCTTTCAAGTGGGGGTGAAGAGCAAGCATTAGCATTTGAGGAGCTGAAGAAGGTAATGACTACCTGTCTTGTTTTAGCATTACCTGATTTCTCAAAGCCTTTCATTTTAGAAATAGATGCTTCTGGGAATGGATTGGGTGCAGTGCTAATGCAAGAGAATCGGCCCATTGCATATTATAGTAAGTCATTAGGGGTGAGAGCAATAGCTCAGTCTATATATGATAAGGAGGCTATGGCTATTCTAGAAGCACTTAAGAAATGGAGACATTATCTATTGGGCAATCCATTAGTGATAAGAACAGATCAAAAGAGTTTGAAATATATCACCACTCAGAGGCTAGTAGAGGGAATACAACACAAATTACTCCTTAAGGTGCTGGAATTTGATTATGTTGTGGAGTATAAAAAGGGTAAGGAGAACATTGCAACTGATGCATTGTCCAGAAGAGACAATAATTACAAGGAGAGTATTGAGGGCTGTTATGCCGTTGTGACTATCATGCCACAGTGGGTAGAAGATGTCAAAGGCAGCTATGCAAATGACCCTTAGTATGAAAAACTGGTGGGCAACAATCAGGGCAATGGGGAAGCTGACATCAGTTTTACACTGGAATCGGGTTTAGTAAAAGATATAAGGGAAGAATATATGTGGGGATAGGAAATGAAATCAGATCCAAGATCATGGAGTCCTTTCACTCATCTGCTATTGGAGGGCATTCGGGTATGAGGGCAACCTATCACAGAATCAAGAAGCTATTTTATTGGCCAAGACTCAAAAGAAATGTAGAATCACTAATTGCTGAATGTCCAGTTTGTCAAGTCACCAAATCTAAACATACACATAATCCAGGATTGTTCAACCCTTTGGAAGTACCAGATATGGCATGGACACATATTAGTATGGATTTCATAGAAGGATTACCCAAGTCTGGAGGTAAATAAGTGATTTTGGTAGTAGTGGATCGATTCACTAAATATACTCATTTCCTACCTCTTGCACATCCATATTCAGTACAGCAAGTCGTACAAGTTTATATGGATCACATTTTTAAACTACATGGATTGCTAGTTGCTATAGTAACTGATCGAGATAGGATCTTTACTAGCAACCTCTTCCAGGAAATATTCAGAACCTTGAGAGTATCACTGAGGTTAAACAACGCTTATGACCCCCAAACTGATGGGCAAACCGAGAGAGTGAATCAGTGTATAGAGTCTTACTTGAGGAGTATGACTTTTCAGGAGCCCTGTGAATGGTTAACTTGGTTGACAATGGCAGAGCGGTGGTATAATACAACATATCACACTTCTCTGAAAATTTCCCCCTTCCAAGCTCTATATGGCTATCCTCCTCCTCAGATTGGAGAGCTAACCATCCCTTGTAACATTTCAGAAGAAGCTAGAGTATCAATGGAACAAAAAGAATAGATGTTGGAGCAACTAAAAACTAATTTGCATAAAGCTCAAGAGAGAATAAAACATTTTGTTGACAAAAAGAGGTCGGAGAGGCATTTTCAGATTAGAGATATAGTCTATCTCAAGATGCAATCGTATCGGCAGACGGAATTTGGCATAAGGGGGTCTTTGAAGCTTAGATCAAAATACTTTGGACCTTTCAGAGTCATGAACAAGGTGGGGGTCAGTGCCGTATAAACCGCAATTGCCTGAAAATGCTGCGATTCACCCTGTCTTCCACATGAGTCAGCTGAAGAAGCACTTGGGATCTCGTGATGTTCCTCTTCCAGGTCTACCCTTAGTTGGAGAAGATGGAAAGGTGAAAACTAAAATAGTAGCAGTATTGGACCGAAGGGTGGTTCCCTGTAGGAATGAACTAGTAGCGCAATGGTTAATCTAATGGCAGAGCCTGGGACCGGAAGACGCTACTTGGGAAGACACTTCTTCCATTCAGAGTACTTTCCCGAGCTTTGCACCTTGAGTACAAGGTTAGACTCAAGGGGAAGGCAAAATGTCAGATCCTAAAATGATGAAGCCTGGACTTCGATCGAAGTAACTCTTCAGAATGCATAGTATGGGAAATCTGCAGCAAGGGGAACGCTTGAGCGACTTCAACTCTGCGGGAAACAAAGGCTGAGATGTGGCGATATGAGCAAGAGGATGGGTCCAAGGGCTAAGGCTGTTTCAGTAATCACTGTGTAATGTCACTGTTGTCGTTTTCTGTTTAAAGTACTGATTTTTTTAGATAATGGAAGAGAAAAAAATCTCTCCTAGCCTCTGCATCGAGGATGCACACAGCCCATTACTGTAATGCACATAGTTCGTTTAAAGTACTGATAATTCAGTTTATCCTTTTGAACACCCTTTGTTGTAATGCAAACCTTAATTGAACCTTGGGACTATATAACTTAGTGGTTCCAGTAATGAAGAAGGCAATGAACAATATATTCGAGTATCTAGTTGTTAGCTCTGGTAGAACCCTAGTTACTTTCCCTTTTGTCTCCTTAATCCTTGTACATGATATCGCTGAAATCAGGCCATCCAGTTTCTCTGAAACTTTAGAACCTAACGGGGAGGGGGGTCGTGGATCACTAGAAGTGGGAGGCGTTGGCCGGCGTGGCCCATGGTCGACATTGGGGAGGACGACCATGAACAGCGACCGTCGCGGGCGGTGCAGGAGACCAGGAGTAGAGCGGCAGGATGAAGTTGCGCGGTTGCAAAGACGCTTTCGTTGTTCGTTTATTTTTTTTTGAATAGAGCTCCAGCTGAGCATATATATATAAAGAAGAAGAGAAATGACCCAGTTTATAAGGGAAACCGGGCCCGAAAACCTAAACAAGTGCACGATTTCAGAGAGAAACACCGGCAGCCAACCCCAAGACGACAACACGACCTCAACTCGAACAGAACGACGCTCTCACCAAAAGGCACCACCAGACAATAGGCTAGTCCAACCCAACTCAACTCGTGCGCTAACCAACCAAACAAACTGTAACACCCTGGCTATTTGAAAGCCAAGATGTCACCTAATTACACTAACATACACCCATAATGCGGAAGAATAGAAATAAAGACAACTAGGCACAAATAAACAATCTAAAATATGGAGAAGGTATCCTTCCTTCTCCAATTAAGGTTTATTTATTACGGTTCATCATTAAACGTAATGAAACATCAATAGTTGCGAGAAGGTATCCTTCCTTCTCAACAAGACTTATTTATTACAGCTCATCCATGAAGAGTAAAAGGTGGAAACAATATCAAATTGTTAAACTTGAATAAAGTGAATCTCTTGATTAGTGTGTGTCTACTCCTCCGGTAGAGAGCTAGCATCAACGATCACCTAAAAAAATATAAACAACAACAAGCGTGAGTCCAAGACTCAAAGAAATACAATGGAAGAACGGACAAGTAGGAACAATAACAAGCCAACCTCCTCAAAGGTGCTGAACATAACAACAATGAATAGAGATGAATGTATGAAATGAATGAAGATTCACAATGGACGACTCAAGCTGATATACCGGTAAGATAGCCGTGAAACACCCGTCGGTGATCACTCGTGCCAAGATCTTAACAAAAATACGGATCCAATTCCCGTATGAAGAACGTATCATACGGGTGTCCAACATTGCCCATACTGGAATTGATGGGACTTACATACCCATCCTGGAAAGGATGGGTCAAACTCGTCCACTCCCGTGGACGGTTACTACAATGTATGCATGATATGCTCTACTGCATAGATAACATCAACATCTAGTAACATTTCAATACATAAGAACGATCATAGAATAATCAGCATTTCTTCCATCATATTAAAGCCCTGTAGACATCAAAACATTCATACCACACAAGCCATATAATAAACATTGCACTTGCCTTCAGAGATGCGACGATTAGCCGCAAGGATGAAACTCCTAAACCTGCGGCTCCACCGCCTAAACAAGCAAGTAACTTGAATAAGAATAGTACGAACACGCCACTACTAAATAACGTTCTACAACGCTTATTGTCCCAAGACTTAACTACTAAGTCTAATCTGAAAAACCGACAAAGCTGTCGAAATCCCAAACTGGACAGCAGCACGGTAAAAAAATCATAATTAAAGATCTGGAACTCGAATGAATTGAATCCAATTTCTGTGGATTCTAAACTAATAAATCTAACTTTCTCAAGTTGACAGAAAAGACCAAATCGGCCAAAATAAAATACTTCCCATCTGTTGAACCTGACGGTCATACTCTGTCTCAACGACAAGGGCAGCAGCAAAGAAAATAGCATAACTTTTGCTACAACCGTCGGAAATACGTGTTCTTGGCGGCCACAGAAACTTCAGGACGAGGCCTACACATCTCAAGGAGACCAAAACCTCTGGATCGGCCTCTATGATCCGAAAACGTCCACGCAAGAAGACTGCTGGAAAATAATCTACGATCTGGACTGTAGACACTAATTAAACCATAACTTTTGACTCGGTTAACGGAATTGAGTAAACTCGGTGGCCACGGAATCTTAAGGACGAGACCTAGACATTTCAAGGAGACCAAAACCTCTGGATCGGCCTCTAAGGTCCCGAAAATGCCCACGCAACAATCTGGACAGAGAGGGGTTTACAGCAAACTGACCCTGATCCCAAACGAATCTGTCCTATTTCTCCTCTACGGCACCCGGGGAAAGGTCTAGGGGAGGAGGAGCATCATACCTGGACCTTGGGCCACCAATGGGGTGGAGGAGGGCGGTTCCCCTGCTGGAAGAGGCGCACAAGGGGAGGAAGGTGGGTGGCGGCTAGGAGGGGAGGAGAGGGAAAAAGTGGGGTGCTAGGGTTTCCCCTCTTTTATTTGGCCGGCCACTAATGGGCCATGGGCCCCACGGTTGCCCTCCTTTGGGCTGCAAGGATGCCCCCTTGGCCCATAGGGCCCCTCTGGGCCTGCTGGCCAAAGGCCCGTGCCCAAATCTGGAAGAATGCATTTAAACGCAGAAAATTTTTCTTTTAAAATTCAAATTAACTGAATTCTTTCTAAAGAAAACGGAGTATTACATTCTACCCCTTAACAGATTCGACCCGAATCTAAACGCCGATCTACCCGAAAGTAAACCGTGACTAGAACTTAACAACGGTAAGCATGATAACCGCTATGTAACTAAGTTTAATAATGCTCACACATGTGAAACTCCAACTCCCAAGTGGCCTCTCTCTAGGATCGAGGACCACGACACAATGACGGATACGACGTTTCATCTAACAAATCAACCCAACATTCCGGTACATTCATCGATAAGACTCGAAAGTAAGATACTACTCGGTGGTACACGATGAATACGAAAATCCAAACTCTAGATCTCACAAGTACACACTCGGCACCTGACATGCCAAAAGTTGCTACACCACAGATGGACCGAGATGGCCATAGCGCCTCATCTACCTCCTAATCTCCGCAATTGGCGAAAACAAACCAATGTACCTTGGGCCAACTTCCTCCTTGGTACTAAAGCGCATAACATGCGCAACACACATGGAACACTCGTCCCAATTCTCCATTGATTTATTCATTTTAACAAGGAGTTTTCTTTTAACTCGTAACACACAATGTAACTCGCTTTAAACCGCCTTAACAAAAACAGCTCCCAAATGAAAATAACGAATTTTCATCACAACCAAGAAAATCAACTCCACACCAAAGGGTCAAATGCAAAAGCGAAGATTCGTCATGAAATTCCTTCCGCTTCCAAATAGGCGGTTTACAAATAAACACCCTTAAACCGAAGAGAAACTTCGCAAATACCCAAATTGAATACTTCCTTTAATATTTCAACTTATAAGAACCACACATGCCAAACATAAAGTCAAACTCAATTTGCGAAAAGACAACCATCAACGACACATTGCTCAAACGGAATAAAACAAAACGTTGCACTACTCGAGAAACAACCGCTTCTCGTGTTCTCCCTTAGAAACAAAATTTCTCTCAAGCCTTGGAATTCCAATTCATCGCATAACACACTAACTCATCTCTTCTTAACTTAGCATTCTCAACGCTATGCTCAAGTCGAAATATATCACCCACACCTCAGATAGAGGCTCTATCGACTCCATAGAAACTTTCTCTCAACAACTCCTCTACTAACATAATTAATTTGTCAATTGACTCCCAATGTATCTCATAATAGATCTCACAAGAATCACATCACCTCAATCTTTTAAGAGTAAACAACTCGAATCCTCAAAGACATACATTCATATACTTCATCAAAAGGGTTCTATCAATGATCATCCCACTGTTCCCCTAATCTACTTCCTCTATACATAATCATTGGGCGATAAAAGTCCTAGCATAAAATGCGAAGCCCAAATTTAAACTCCAAGACTCATACAATGAACTTCTCATATAGAAGATAGGGGAAACCTCAGATTAAATCCCTAAAATTCTCACAATCCAAACATACTCGCGCATTAACATCAACACGAAAATATTTTCTCGACCCAATTATCTTTAGGAAGACTCTAACTCATAGAGAGTTACTTACTAAGACCAAGACATTCCCGCAATAATCCAACAATCTCGGCTATCTCTTTAATCTCTTTAACGATCGATTACTTCGCTAATATTACTCTCATTACAACACCATCATACTTCATCTGCACAACCGCAAGGTACTCAACCATGACACTCTAATACATTGATCAAGATTTCCATACTTTGATAATTCGTGTTTCATTGAAATGAACAAAAGAACTTGGACCACGCCTCACTATAGATTCTACTAGTTGTAACAATGCAATCAGTTTAACCTCCAAAGACACTCTTCTATTGAGATAACCTTGTCTCAAGAATTCTTCTACAAAATTATTTCATCCTCCAATGCTCATCGAATAACTTACAACCCAAGGTCTCACAATCACATTGAATAAACACTTGAAAGTCTCCTGTGAAACGAATCGATTTAATCCTTTCTCAAAAGAAAACAAATGAAAACAATTTCACCACATAGAAAAATATTTACCACTCGCGGTGAACAGAGGACCAAGGGAAAAGTGAGCGATTGAGGGCACAAGTACCGCATTTAAAGGAAGATCAACCCCAAATAAGAAGAAGGTATTGCCTTTGAAAATTGATAAACTCTTATGGAACAAATGCATGAGGTTTAAGCACACTCAAATAAAGCGCAAGTTGCTAAACGACTTAAATCTCAGATACTTATACTCCACTCCTTCCATTAACAAGGAAAGTTATTTTCGTGAATACTACATCACTTTGCCGCCTTAAACATGATAAGCTCTTGAAACCCAAATCACAGAACCACTTAAGAACTAATAAAATTTTTCAATATAACACTTTGCTCAAAACAACCTCAATCACCACATAACTCAAGAGGTCCAAATGATCACAAACGCAATACTCAAAACACTCTCACTAAATCAAAATTACAAAAGACGATCAAATTACTTTATTTCTAAAAGAATCATCACCACACACACAAGCCACAATCTCTTGCGATAATCTTACTAACATCAAGAATAATACACTCAACACTAATCTTTAACATCAACTATTCCATTAGAAAGCCCCAAAGTTCCACCAAATTGTTTCATACCACCTTTTCATCTCATCTTCAAAACGCGAGTATACCAAAACCATACAACCTCACTACATCCACCTCTTAAGTTTAGAAGGGTCTACTACACAATTGAAAAGGTCCCACCAAAACCTTCTCATCAAAGATACATTATCATCCTATGATTTCACAATCATGTGGGCATAAGCCCCTATTATATCATATCGGTTCAACTTTTAGTGAGGCTCAACATCAAACTTCAACACATAATGCTTATACTCCAACCATTGTTGTTGTCATCCGCTTCATTATGAAATCTGGTTGCTACCTTCTTTCCTTCCCAAATCACATGGATATTTACGAACACATATTCAATCTGCTCCTCCTCTTATTTGGCTTTCGTAAATACACTAAAACTTCAAAAATCGAAATCTTCTATCGATCAAAGTCTCAACAACACTACAATCGAATTCATTGCGCCATTCTATATAGAAGAACTATATTGAACTCCTCCCATAAATTCTAGATTCACCGATATTCAATCCCTTCAACCGGTTGTACACAATTCCAATATTTAATCATACTAAGGAATATGTAAATCTAGCATTTCCTCTAGTTTCCTTTCCACTCATTTAAAGTAATCCATCGAACCAAAGAACCCAACAAGTTTAGCAACCTAAACAATGTTAATGACCAGCTAATTCATCAATGTTTCATACTTCTTAATATCTCTCACCACTATTCTTATATACAGTTCATCAAGATCTAGTAGAAGACAACGTCATCTTAATCAATTTCACTTCCAATGTTACTAATTAACATTAATTATGCACCACACCAATGACTCAACTTGATACCCATACCATATCAAGTTATTTGATTACAACCTCGACTTAACCATAACAAGGCATCACAAAAGGTTTTAACAATTTCCATCGTAAAAGGGATGCATTAAGCTTCAACACTCGGGGTAATCC
Source organism: Phyllostachys edulis (assembly GCA_036346405.1). Lineage (NCBI taxonomy): Eukaryota > Viridiplantae > Streptophyta > Magnoliopsida > Poales > Poaceae > Phyllostachys > Phyllostachys edulis. Next base: position 33,378,692 of record CM070555.1, on the reverse strand, counting down.
AAAAGAAATACATAGAGCCAAAGCTTTCATGTTAACAAATGTGCAACATAAAACTCTCATTATCCAAACTATCAAACTAATAAACGAGTCAATCTTTTCTAATGAGAAAGAAGGAACAACCATGGAATTATCTATATTGCCAAAAGACGAAAATCACAAGTAGTAAAAACAACTCAACAAATCGAGAAAACAATAATTGTTTCAGAGAACCATTAGAGACCCATTGAAACAAAACAACTACCATGAACCACTTAACCCAAGAAAAATTCATCATCTACCACGTAACAAGAATTTGTCAAGATTAGAGGTCAAGAAAGAAACAACTTTCTAAAACAAAGACACGCCAACTCCCCGAATCGTGGTATTCGGGTAACTACTCTATTCGCTCATTATGAACGGTGGTGTAGCTGGTGAATCCTGTGGCAACAACCACGACCTCAACTTCTTAACCTCCTTTATCATCACACATAACCAATATAATCAATTATGAATATAAGGTCATCTCATAGTAATCATAGAATAATTTCATGGATATAGAAAATCATAGCGAGATCATAGATTAACAACAAGAAAGATAAAGATAGAAGCAATTCAACAATTGCTCAACGAATGAAACATAGTAATAGAAATGCGGAAGCAACGAATTACCTAGCCCACCTACTGTGCACAGTGTGTCATTTTAATATATTTCTATTAACCACGGACCTAAAGCCCGCTCTGATACCAACTGTAACACCCTGGCTATTTGAAAGCCAAGATGTCACCTAATTACACTAACATACACAGTTACTTGCTTGTTTAGGCGGTGGAGCCGCAGGTTTAGGAGTTTCATCCTTGCCGCTAATACGCCGCATCTCTGAAGGCAAGTGCAATGTTTATTATATGGCTTGTGTGGTATGAATGTTTTGATGTCTACAGGCTTTAATATGATGGAAGAAATGTCGATTATTCTATGATCGTTTTATGTATTGAAATGTTACTAGATGTTGATGTTATCTATGCGAAGAGAGCATATCATGCATACATGTAGTAACCGCCCACGGAGTGGATTTAGTTTGACCCATCCTTTCCGGGATGGGTATGTAAGTCCCATCAATTCCAAAGATGGGCAATGTTGGACACCCGTGTATGATACGCTCTTCATACGGAATTGATCCCCCGCATTTTTGTTAAGATGCGGGCACGAGTGATCACCGACGGGTGTTTCAACGGGCTATACCCAGTATATGCAGCTTGAGTCGCCCATTGTGAATCTTCATTCATTTCATACATTCATCTCTATTCATTGTTGTTATGTTCAGCACCTTTGAGGAGGTTGGCTTGTTATTGTTCCTACTTGTCCGTTCTTCCATTGTATTTGCTGAGTCTTGGACTCACGCTTGTTGTTGTTTATTTTTTTTTAGGTGATCGTTGATGCTAGCTCTACCGGGAGGGAGTAGACACACACTAATCAAGAGATTCACTTTATTCAAGTTTAACAATTTGATATTGTTTCCACCTTTTACTCTTCATGGATGAACTGTAATAAATAAGTCTTGTTGAGAAGGAAGGATACCTTCTCCGCAACTATTGATGTTTCATTCTGTTTAATGATGAACCGTAATAAATAAACCTTAATTGGAGAAGGAAGGATACCTTCTCCATATTTTAGATTGTTTATTTGTGCCTAGTTGTCTTTATTTCTATTCTTCCGCATTATGGGTGTATGTTAGTGTAATTAGGTGACATCTTGGCTTTCAAATAGCCAGGGTGTTACACAAACTGACTCCCTCACAACTCGGTCGGCGGAGCCCTGCTCCCACGCCGCACCACTCAATCAGCGGAGCCCAACTCCCACACCGCACCTCTCTAACGGTGGAGCCCCGCTCCCACGCCGCACCACTCAATCGGCGGAGCCCTGCTCCCACGCCGCACCTCTCTAACGGCGGAGCCCCGCTCTCACGCCGCACCTCTCTGTCGGAGCCTCGCCTCCCACGCTGCACCTTTTGACACACATTGTCGGCCAGGACGCCGGAGGAGCGCGCAATGGACCAAAAAGCTGTCGTGAAGTGCCAATCCAGAAAGAAAAGCCACTATGAATCGAGGACGAAAGGGTAAACCTACAAAAGAAGCTGGCGGTTCAAAACAAAGAGAGCAGGGGCTTCTCGAAGCGACGCCTTCAGGAAGATAATGACATCAATGCCGCCGTCGCCCGTCCGGACACCCAGACAGGGTTTTCACCCGAAGATGCATCTAGGGTGGGGGAGACGCGAAATTGTCGCCTCCAGGGAGGGAATGGCGCCGAGGCGTAACGACAAGGGCACCAAAGAAGCCGGGCGAGCTTTCGCTCGTGGCTCTCGCCCCGTAAACTCGCACAAAGGAGATACGCAGCGACCCATGCCCAAAGAAGACCAAAGACCGACAACAAGATCGCCGGCGGCTCGGACATCCACGCACGGCGCCGCTCGAACGCGCGACACGAAGACGCAGGCACCACACCGGCGAACACGAGCCCCGATCCCATCAGGCCCTACAAGCACTGCGAAGAACACTAGCGCGACGCAAGATTGGCGCTTAGCAAGAAGCACTGGGCTCATGCGCGCGCGTGGCCTGTAGGGTCCCGGTGGGAGCCGCGATGGCAGCCGCAGCCGCATGTGAGCGGGTCATCGGGGACGTCGGCAAGAACTCGCAGCAGCCGCCCATGACATGCCCCTCGCTGCCACCGCGTGGATCTGGCGCCACGCCTCGGCGGCGTGCCGTCGCTGCCCAAACACGGGAAGTTGCGAAGTGGCTCAGGCGGGAGGCAACATGAAGACGACGGCCGGACGCCGCCAGAGCGCAGATCCGGCCAGAAGAGCACCGACCCGAGTGCCGACGACGCGCTGCCGGCCACCACCACGCCGTAGCACTAGGGAGGCGTGGATCCGCGGCGAGCTAGCCACCAGGACGCAGATCCGGCTCACTGAAGACTCGATCCGACCAGGCCGGAGTGGATCTGGCGAGGACACCACGGGCCCGGCTAGCACCGCTCGACAGGGAAAACTAGCCGGTAGGGGAGGAGAAAGGAGGAGGGGAGAGGAGAAAGGAGGGAAGAGAGAGGGGGAGGGGGGCCACCGCCGCCGGAGCAGGTCGCCGATGGCGGCAACGGCCCGGTGGGGTGCGACGAGGGGGGGGGGACGCTGGCAGCGAGGTGAGTCGTCCCGAGGGGGACGATGCGAGGCCCGGGAGCTGTATTGTTAGAACCTGCTCGGTGCCTCTCGTTTTTCGTTTAGGGTATACACAATACGCCTTCGATGACAGGTGTCGGTCTGGCAGAAAAAATAGGATAGGGAGGACATGGCTTGGGCGCCCGGAACGGAACGACGAGGCTCTCTACTTCCGGCCCAGCAAAGGCCGAACAAAAGAGGGCTACGATCTGCAGTTTGTTCCGCCCAATTTGTTGCCTTAACCACCAAGCCCATGGCGTAGTAGCGCTGTAGCGGTGGTGGTGCGACCGGCGGAGGCGACAGCGCGACACGACACCACACGACGTGCGCGTGCGTCCACCGAACCGAACGGATGGGTCAAAGAGGGAGCAGCTGCCGCCGATGCGCACGATTCGATCGGGATTGCTCAGCTCACGCGGGATCCGGATGTACTTGTACTGCCGCGCACCAAATTACCACAGTTTGAGTAGTTTTATTCTCTTGTTTGACTCGGCGTTAGAAAGAAACCTTCGTCAGCCGTGACTTGCCCCTACACTACAACATAAACACCTCTTTAGCAACGTATATATGCGTTGGTAGAAGTCTAAATAAATGCTGTTAGGGTCTATATCAACGCATTTAATATGCGTTGCCATTAAGGCCGTTGCGAGAGTCTATTACAACATATAAACAAGCGTTGGTAATATATATGAAAAGGCATTGCGACGTAGCAACGGATATAATTAGGTTGTAACTACACTTGTATGCGTTGGTACTTACCATCTATGGTTGACTTTTACTATTTTGACAATGGATGTAATTATATTGTCACAACATATAGAAGCGTTGGTATTTACCATACAGATGACTTTTGCTATTTTGGCAACGAATATAATTAGGTTACTGCGACGATTTTAAATGTGTAGAAATCAAAGTAAAAAAATCATTATCGGTCGTAGCATGTTTAAAAAGAACACTCATATATTAAAAACATCGTTGCATTACATAGAGAATCATCCACACAAGATATGATATAAATATTTTACTTGAACATCATTTTCTAACAGAATGAAATCTAAACGTATTGAAAATCATTCGCCTATATCACCATTCTCCACCTTGCATATTCAACGTATCATCCATAGCATCATCCATTTATCTTATCAACCTACAATAAAAAATTGGAGTCCATTAATGCACCATTAGGAAAAAACAAAATCACAATATTAAAGTAACAAAACTAAAAGGAGCACTGTACATAAGAAAAGATTATACCTACTGCTCCAACACATTGCAGGGTTTGGGCTCTAGCTTCGGCACCCGGCTCCTCTTGTAGGTTAGCGCGATTCCCTGACAAGCAGCTTCTCCTCCCCCTTGCTCCTCTTGGCATCCATATTCCACAACAGGCGGTTCAGACTTTCAGACCAGAAAAAAGAGCCTGGTTCAAAAGCAACCAAACTTGTCAGTAATACATAAGGAAGCATCCAAAAACATCTAAAACCAGATCAAAAGTCCTGGTACATTTATGAGCTCTACTCAATAATATGTAAACCTTTACATTGTTCAGTGGACAAATTTTGAATTAGCAGAATCTAGGAGGCAATCATCATTCTAAAATTAAAGAAGATTTGCTACAGTTTGGATGATCTGACTTGGGCGATGAGCTCTCTTCTCAAAATCTTTCCTGAAGCTGACTTTGGCACACTGTCCCTCAATCTTTTGTAGTATGCACTGTGATGTAAGTTCAAAGTTAGAAGTGCATTAGCAGGGTAGTATGCGCTGATGGAAAGCACATAATCTTTGTTCATTCAGGGATTACAAATGTTCCATGCTATTCGTAGAATAGCAAGCAGTCTTTGGCCACAAAACTATTCTACTTGCTATTTAGTTTTTGGAGTTTAATGTACAGGTACTATCAAAGGTGGGTGGATCTCTATGTACTTATTGATTTTCCCCCTTTGATAGACATTTGTACCTGGATGTGCTTTACTCAGTTCGTCTCATGCTAGTAAAAGAGTTACACTAGTGGATGGTCACAATTTAGCAAGGTTCCAAGTTAGCCTCACCTGACTTTCAATAAATTTCTCGACATCAATTTCTGTCAATAAACTGTCAGGTGACCGACAACATAGGCAATAGGAACTTTCTCAGCTTTAGCATCAGGAAACCTTGGAAACAAGTAGGGCTCCACGTTAAGAGATAAGAGAGAAGAAAAAAAAAATTAAAACAAGAAGGTTGCAACAATTCATACTCCTAAGTAGCTAGAAGAATTCAAAGCTATTATGATGCTCATGAAAGAAATAATGAAAAGCTAAAAGTACTTACATCCAGAAGCGGGTTTCTCTTCGCAGCGCCAGAGAATATGTCATCCAAACAGTGAGGAAAACATTAGAAAATTTCATGTAACATGGTTTTCAGTCATTTGGCACCACAGTACTAGGTAATGAGATAACCAAGAGAAGGAATTCCTCTTTATTACGGCTACTGGTCCCTACCTCAAACTAGGTCAAAAGATTCTTTTTATTTTCCCGCTTACCTTGAATCACATGCTTTCCAGCCTTTAGCATCTTTAGGGAAAGCTCAACCTGCATATTTGGAAAACTACAAATGAAACACTCAACTAGGTTTTTGATTATTTTTGCAGTCCAGCGTTGTATCATCTCTTTATACAAGTGGACACCAATGAAATTTGCAAAGTAATTTATTGGTAAAGGAAATAAGGTATGGGAGCATCTTGGTGAAATATTGAATCCACGGGAAACAGCTCTCCTAACAAGGCAATTAAAGGAATTTTCCATGACCCTGACCTGGACTTGCCCAGCAAGAACAACGGCAACGCCCATGATTGAATGGTCTCCAATTATCTCCTCCAGCCTTGCATCACCCCATTTGCACTCGATCTCAGGTGCAAAATCACGAGCAAGCTTCAGAGCGACTGTGCGGATTCTCGAACAATGGTGCCGAAATGGTCGACACACAAAACACAATAAGACATATCTCACAAAACAATGATTTTCACCAACCCATCCAGCAACAAACATTATGCAATTAAGAAGCCGTGCAGAACAAGTAGGTGTTAGGTCATTATACTTACAGTATCAAAGCCACTGCTAGGTTCTATCATTTTGACTACTGGCAAACACGCTGCATTATATAGACTACTTAATTATCCATGCACCAAGAAGTATGTTAGGTTGTTTTGGCGAATTATTGGTATTTGGATCACATGATTTTCATAAACTAGAACCACCAAGTCTAAACTCATTGGCCAAATAAATGGTATGATGGTAAAAGTAACTAGCATTCATAGAGATATTTTATGCAAACAGTGCATAGTAAGATGAAATAAAAAGAGAAAACATTGTGAGATCTGATAGACAAAGATTTCATGTAGCACTATCATATCTAAAATTACAAAAATGGTGTAATATATATACTTCTTCAGTAGTCCCTATTTCCTGGGTGCTTCATAAGAAACAAACCTTCCCATAAAGGGTGCTCAAATCCACTTCATCAAATGGAAGATAACCTGCCAAAATGACATAACGAATAACTCCACATGACCATGTATCAGCAAGTGCTCCATCATATCCCTTATGACTGGGAACCTGGTTCATAAGATGAATTAAAAGGATGCATTGTAGTTAACACAGTATCTAATGGGTAAAATGCAAAAACAGTTATACTTGAGCAACAAAAAGGAAACTGAATTTACAAAGCAAAGAATCGATAGCTATTGATTGCATTTTTGAAACGGCCTAACCATTTTTGGATGATTTGCCATATATGCAGCTTGACCAGGCGACCAACTAAACAAATCTACAGAGTCTAGATGCCTAAAAATATTGCTCCCCTACCCGAGAACCCCAATCTACAACTCCGAAGTAAGAAAAGGAAAGCGAGGAACATGGGGTTGGGGAACATCACCGTCTTCTTGGCCCACGGCCGGTTCTTGGGGAACACCCTGTTTGCGGTCACGGACAGACGGCCGAGGGGCGAGGTCTGCTACATACCTTCTTGAGGATCTCCTTGAAAAGGCCAGGTTGAGCACGGCGGTGGCGGCGAGGGAGAGGGTTAGGGGAGAGAGGCGAGGGATACGGTGGATCTGGCCTCCGCCATCCGAAGTCGGAGTAGCGGTGCTTGAGGATGCCGCCGAAAGCCGAGGATGGAGGAGGCGAAGCAGGAGATGCGGTGCGGAGGAGGACGGGTGGTGCAGATGGGAGGGAGGGACGGGCGCGAAGGTGAGGGGCGAGTGAGGCGGGGGAGGGGCAAGGGGGTTGCGGCGGCGGGCGAGGGGTAGGCAGCGGCGGGTGAGGGCGGCGCGGAGGATGGGGCGAGGACGAGGGCAGGTGAGTGGGTGATGGAGGCGGAGGATGCAGGTGAGGACGAGGGCAGGTCGGCGGTGGGCGAGGGCGGTATGGTGGCGACAAGTGGGGAGCAGCACGGAATTGGGGAATATGACAGGGTGGCGGATTTTTTTGGAGGAAGGAAGCAGAAGGGACAGGGAGGAGGGGGAGTAAGGATAAGATAGTACAGAGGGGAGCAGTCGAGCAATTTATTTAGATGTGGGAGGTGGTGGGTTGAGTTGTCCTGCAACGTATGTGCTTTCCGTTGCGAGTTATGCGTTGTTGTATGTATGTTTTTCTTGTAGTGCTAGTCACGGGCTCATGGCGTGCCTCCACTTCTTGGCCCTGGTCTGTGCTGTCCCTGTCGTCGTCACCGGCATCTGGTTCATCTCCAAACAAGGTTAGGAGAATATTTAGACGGTTCTGTAGTTCAGGGAATAGATCAGACGCACCCAAAAGATTTAGAGAGTAAATTAGACTTATTCTATTTTATATTTATGGAGTCTTATATTTCTAGTACGACTTGCTTCGAGATTCATGCAATTACACACAGAGGATGGAGGAAAGAAGGAAGGAGAATACAACTGGACATAAAACTGAAAAAAGGTCTTCATTAAGATCGGAGCCTGGCAGTTTGATTGGAGCACACGCTACATGACGGCATGGTGGCCAAGTCCAAGAAAACGCAGGAGAGGTCGCCCACAACGGGTTGGCAAATAAGTTGATGCCAAATAAAAGGACAGAGTTACATAGAGAGTTCAGTGGAAGACATACATAGAGGCATATACATAGGGGTGGAAACGAACTGAACCGAGCTCGTTTCGGCTCGGATGAACAGTGAGCTCGGCTCGGCTCGTTTCAACAACGAGCCAGGCAGGGGGCTAGGCTCAGCTCAGGCTGGGGCTCGAGCTAGCTCGAACGGCTCGCGAGCCTGAGGAAGAAAAACAGCATCGGCAATTCAACGTTACAGAAACAAGCATTCATCCAGCACTAACATGACAATTGACAGCACATAAACAAGCATTCATCCAAAGAACAGCACAGAAACAAGCAAATCGCAAGATCAATCTCCTTCTTGATCTCATCTAATCCATCCTGGGCTCCTGCGGTCCTGCAGCATGCGGCAATCACCAACTAAATCCATCCTTGAGACCTTGACTAGTGGATGAATCAGATCTGGGATGGGACAAGAGGATGCAGCTTGCACGGCCATGGAAGAAGCAAAGGGGCGCTGCCGGGGTGAGGTAGAGGCAGAGGAGAGTAGGGATCTCGCCGGCTCGAATCCGGCATGGTGGCACCAGTGTACCACCCCACACGAGCCGCCGCCTCCGCAGCAGCAACGGTGGCCGCTACCGCCCCCTCCTCCTTCGCCTCGTCCGCCGCTGCCTAACCCCTTTCACGCATCGCAGCTAGCCTGCGGCCGCCGTCGAGGAGAGGAGCCTCGCCAGTACACGTCGCGGTCGCGGGAGTAGGACTTTGGCCGGAGATGGGGGAGGGGGAGTCGGCGGGTGGAGGAGGTGGATGGAGGCGGCGGGTGGAGCTGGGGGAGGCGGAGGCGGCGGGTGGAGGAGGTGGATGGAGGTAGGCAGGCAGTGGGTGGAGAACTGGAGATGGGGGAGGCGGCGGCCGGTGGGTGGGGATGGGGGAGGTGGAGGTGGCGGGTGGAGATTGGGGAGGCGCCGCCGGCGGGTGGTGTGGAAATGGGGGAGGGGGAGGGGGAGGCGGCGGGTTGAACTGGAGGAATGATGGGGAATCGAGGGAGGCCGGGGTTTTGAGGTAGAAGCAGTGGGTGGATGGGCCTGGGCCGAGCCAAATGGCTCGCGAGCTGGCTCGGGCTCAGCTTATTTGCTTGGCGAGCTGGACAGTCGGCTCGGTTCGGCTCAGCTTGAAAATTCATGAGCCCGAGCCAAGCCGAGCCGAGCCGTGACGAGCCCGAGCAGGCTTGCGAGTCTCGAGCTTTTTTTTTCCAGCCCTACATATACATATAAATTATAGAGTATATTTCACTTGCACCACCAAATCTTATCAAAGTTTCACAAAACACCCGACCTTGCTGTTCTTATCACTTGACACCACATTTTCTTACTCTCTATTGCACATTGCATCAAGGGCCCACCTCCCGGAATAGAGGCTTCCATGCCATCTCCTCGCCGGAGCAACCCAACAACGTACCGGCCACCGCGGCCAAGCTCCGGGGGCAAGTCAAGAACCAACGCAGAGCGGGAGCCCAGCAACCTGTCAGTCACCGCCGCTGCCACAAGGAGGTGGCGTGGAAGCCAGCCTAGAAACCTCAATCACTCATGCCGGCAGGCCCCTGGTGCAATCTGCAATAGAGTGTAAGAAAATGTGGTGTTAAGTGATAAGAATTGCAAAGCCTGGTGTTTTGTGGAGTAAAGTGTTGTGACATTTTGGTATGTGGACACTTACCTAAACTTAGAGTCTTCTTATAGATTACTCTAGCCCTTTCTTATCTTGCAAGAAAAGGCACCCCTCCTCCCACTATGTAAAGAGGGGAGGATCGAACAAGGTCATCTTGTTCCCTATTCATTGGAAGCTACATAAAACATCCACTTTGTTAGCCAAGACTCGAGGCAGCGCATTTCTATAAACTACCACCCATTAAGAAAGAGTGCAAGGCTATTGGGACTTAAAACCCTGCTTTTATAGAAAGCATATAAGAAAGATACAAGCAGTTCAAACTGAAAGCAGGCTGGGGATACCAGCAGCAAAAGAAAGCTCAAAATAGGGAAGCAACGTAGGCTTCCACCAAGACTAACCTGTTTACGACTTCTTACAAAAAAAGATCTATGAAACTAAGTCAGTCTCCATCCAAATAGCCACAGACAAGCAAAATCAACCCTTCATCATTCTGAAGCTTCTCACCCAGGCCCTCATCACCTCCATCAAACCATCAAGCTTCTTCTAGTCACCTTCTCGGAGAAGAATGTGCCATCGCTGCAAACATGATACAACGTTGAAAACAACTTCAATTAGTTGTTTAGTAAAAGTCTTCTCGATTGCGCATTTGTTCTTGCATTTCCAAATTGTCCAAGCAAAGGCTGCAAAACTAAGTAATCCAAGGTGATAATCATTAGCACCCTGGTTATCCAACCATCCAATATGCAAATCATCAAGAGAATCCGGGGTTCTCTTCCACTAAAAGACTCTTTGATGCAAGACCAAACAAAATTAGCCATTAAGCACTTAAAGAACAAGTGATCTGCATCTTCTGGCACCCCATAAAGCCAACACTTGTTGTTACCATTCCACTGTCTTCTCACTAATTGGTCTGCAGTTTGAAGTCTATTCAAATAAATCTGCCACAAGAAAATTTTTACCTTCAAAGGAACTCTGCTGGTCTAGATTTTTTGAAGTCTCCTATCAGTGACCCCCCCAAACACTATATGTCTATAAAGTGATTTGACAGAGAACTTTTTAGACCTTTCTAAACACCAAACGGCCTTGTCCTTCTCCTTAGAAAGCCTCACCCCTTTGATTAAGTCTTTCAACTCTCTCCAGATAATTTCCTCTTCAGCACCGAAGTTTCTTTTAAACAGAATATTCCAAGTGTTATTAACCAAACAATCTGAAATCTTAATATCAGGAACACTGCAGATATTATATAAACTTTTAAACCTAATAGAGAGAGGGCAGTCCCCTATCCAAACATCCTTCCAAAAGGAAGTATTAGCACTATTACCTACCTGATAAGAAACACCCCAATTGTACAAATGCTTGACCTTACCAAGGGTTTTCCAAAACTGAGACCCCCTTTAGTCTAAAGAGTCTCTGAAGTCTCCTTGAGGAAAATATTTAGCCTTTAATAACCGAAACCAAAGCTCCTCTTTAGCTTCCCAATCCTCCACATCCATTTACTTAGCAAACAATCATTCATGAGATTGGTATTAAGAATCCCCAAACCCCCATAATCTTTAGCTCTGCAAACCGCCTCCCATTTGACCATATGATACCTTTGCTTATCTTTGGGCTCCACTCCAAAAAAATCTGGCTCTGATAGTATCCATCCTTCTATGAATCTCCTTACTCAATCTGTAGAAACCCATTATGTACATAGGCTAACTACTTAGACAGCTATTAACCAAGATCATTCTCCCACCTGAAGAGAGTAACTTGGATTTCCAATTATCCAGTCTATGACTCGGCTTGTTAAGAATCTTTTCACCAGCCCCCTTATTGATAAGGATCCACCTAGTTGATTAGATGAATCCTTATTGTTGGCCCAATCTTTCATGGTACACTCGAAGATCAGTAGCAATCTCACAAACCAATTCGGTGAATTGAATTGTAAGAAAATCAATACACTCACAAACCAATCTAATAGATTGAATTGCAAGTAGTAGCCTTCGGTGAATAGTACTCCGAAGCAAGAGATAGATATCTTGATCTCGCTCTCAACCTTTCTCTCTCAATCTCTCCAACTCATATCACAACTCATGAACACACGATATGCGCCAAAACAGCTTTTCTGATTTTTATTATCTAAATCATAACTTGTCCACCAATATGGTGCGGCCATGGGGGTTTTATATAGCCTCTCACGCAAGCACACAACTCAGATAAACAGTAACCAAATCGCTACAGTAATCCGTATCTGGTTACTATTCATGTGAACAGTAATCCGAGTCGGTTACTGTTCACATGAGCAGTAAACCGAACCAAAAAAATACTTTCTTTAATTAGAATTTAAACTACTCTAGTTTTGGAATAAAAATATTAATCACCAATTGGCTGTCTGAATTGGATCCAAACTGAACCAACCCACATGCCATGTTCCTGACGTCCTCTCCATGCATGGCCAAGTCTCCCTCTTGGTTTCCCTTGTGTTGTGGGCTTTCCTTCTCTTAGCTTCTTGCGTGAACTTGTTCCATGCACTTGATGGTTCTTTTGACGCCAATGCAACTCTTGTTGCCATACCACCACATGTCTTTCTTGACTGCACGTACGCGCTAGGGTTTTATCCCGAGAGAATGTTCCCTCTCGTTGGCCAACATCCCCATCCACCCTATCGGCCTTCACAACATTTTGTTTTACCTTTTGCAATGCTTTGGTTGTAGTTATGGCCGTATCACTTATTTACTTTTCTCATATCAATTTCTACCCCTAGGTAAGTAAGGGGTAAGTTCCCAAGTTTGCAATTAAACATATTAGTAATTCTCATTGCTTCTTCATTTCCCACCCCAATCACAAAAACCTCACTCTTATGATAATTGATTTTCAGACCAAACATCCATTCAAAGCAGTACAAAAGGAACTTAAGATTTAAAATGTAAGCATCCTCACACTCTAGCATCAAAATAGTATCATCAGCATATTGCAGAATAGGAACTCCTCCTACAATTAAATGTGATGCCACCCCTTTAATCAAACCCCTTTTTTGAGCTTTATCAACTATCCCTGACAGAGCATTTGCCACCAGGTTAAACAGTAAAGGAGATAAGGGTCTCCTTGTCTCAAATCCCTGTGTGTAGTAAAATATGGACATACAGATCCATTCACATTGATACTAACCTTATCTCCCTGAACAGAATTCATAATCCAATCTATCCATTTCTGAGTGAATCCTTTGCCAATCATGATGTCTTTTAAGAAACTTCATTGCACTTTATCATAAGCCTTTTCAAAATCTAATTTAAGCACAATCCTAGATTTTTTGGTTGTTCTCAGATCATGTAATATCTCATGAAGAGATAGAACCCCATCTAAAATATTTCTCCCCTTGATAAAAGTAGTCTGGCAAACATTGATAATGTGATTAGCTATATCGCCTAGTCGAACAGTTAATAATTTTGTAATGATCTTGAAGCTCACATTCATTAGACACATGGGTCTGAATTGTTTAATGTTGTTAGCATCTTTGGTATTAGGGATCAAAGTGATCATCCCATAATTCAACCTTTTTAAATCCAACTTCCCCCCAAAAAAATCTTTAAGAAAATTCATAAACTGTTGTCTCAGGGAACCCCAACAAGTTTTATAGAAACAAGTGGGAAAACCATCTGGCCCAGGTGTAGAGTCACCTGGTAAGCTCTTAATAATATCCCAGACTTTAGCCTCAGAAAAGATCTGAACTAATCTGTCATTCTTTGCATCAGAAACCTTATTCTATGGATCCCAAAAATTGGATGATAAGCAAACATTTTGACTCATTTCATAGCCAAACAGATTCTTATAAAATTTGTATATGTGTTCTTTAATATCCCCTTCATCAGATAGGAACACCCTTTCATCCTCTAGAGAGTAAATAAATTTTTTTTCTTCTTCTGCCATTAGCACAACAGTGAAAGAATCTAGTATTAGCATCACCCTGAGTAATCCACTTCACCTGACCTTTCTGTTGCCACTCTTTTTCTTCAATCTCATAAATTCTCTCCAAATCCTCTTCAACCTTATATCTAGCCAACCAATCCTTAGTGCTTAAGTTTGAAATATCGACTTTTCTTTCATACACTCTAAGCTGGTCTAAAAGGATTATCTTGTCTTTCTTGTATTGACCACAGACATTAGCACCCCATCCTTTTAAAAACATTCTCAAAGAGTGATGAGGACATGACCCCTATGGATACAACTATATTTGCTATGCTTGCTGTTCCAAGTACAAGAGCTCGTACGCTTTACTTAACTTATCAAGTGAGCTCGTTTTTAAGAGTGTCTTTATATTATATGAACTATATGATGCTACCTAATGATGGAATATATATATGTGCAGCACCATGTCACTTTTGGTCCAAGACAAGCAAGCAGTTCGAGCTGGACCCGTTTTGGAATCCAGTTCGTCCTCTAGAATCAGCCTGACAACACCAACTTAAAACAGGCATAACTTTCACATACGGAGTCCGTTGGAGGTCTACGAGTACTTGATGGAAAACTTATTTCGGCTTCTTTCCAACGGATCCAGCCTCACCTCCAAATTCCTTCTGGACTGATCGCAATCATCAAAAGAAGGTGTCATATCACTTTTTTGGGTCAATCTGGACTTTGTAATCGTATTGAACATGGCCCATCTGCCGGCGGCCCACCTGGGGGTGTGTTTACTGTTCACATGAACAGTCAAGTGACCTTTAGTACCACCCCGCTAGTTCCTTTAGTTTTGTGGCTCCTCGTTCCCTATTTAAGGAGGCCGCACCCCCTTTAGTTTTCTTGGATTTTGTTGAGTTAAAAGTTAGCATTGTGCAACTTCGTGTATTGGCTTGTGTCGACTAGACCAACCATAATACCGCTATCAAAATCTCAAGTTCAATACTTCAATCTTTATTTGCAATTTCAGATTGCTTTATCTTGTTCTTGCGTGCTTCTTCGGTGTATGCAGGAATCGACCTTCGTGGTCAGGTCAACCGGGTATTCGTGCACGGTTGATAACGACTTGTCAATCAGTTCAGCGATTGCGTGGTTTCGAACCTTGCGTGTTCGTAGCCAGGATCGTCAGAGTTGAGCGACGCCTACCGGACTTATCGTTCTCATCGAAAGATCGGGCCAACAAATAGAACCTTAGGGTTCATCAGGTGGTATCAGAGCCAGGTTCATCGGTGAGAATTTTTTTTCTTCTTTCCTACAGTCCATATAGCCAAAAATCAAAAATTAGGTTTAGTTCATCGTCCAAGCCAATTTGTGTCTTTGCAATTTTTCTTTTTAGTTTTGCTTTGTTGAATTATCGTTGCATCGTCGAGTCTTAGTGCTGGTTTTTCTTGTCTAGATTGGTCTCGTTTTAGGGTTTCTTGTTCGATCGTCTAGTCTGTTCTTCATACAAAAAAAAGCAAAGCAGATTCGTTTGGCTGCCCCCATCGCGAAACTACATTGGCAGCAGGATCATACTCAAATTCGCCGCCAGCGATCAAAAAAAAGATCGCGCATAATCACAAGAAGCCAGCCAGCGTAGCAGCAGATCCAAGTTCATCGGCAGATCCAAGTTCATCAGTAGACACATTCATACACAAAAAAAAAGAAATTAGCAGATCGGTCGCCGGAGCCGCGGCCGTCTCCACCACCGTTGCTGCCTCCACCGGTCTCGCGCCGCTCGGTTTTGCCCTCGGGCCGCCTCCGCATCAGGACGACCGCCGCCGCCGGAGCCACCGAAAACCACCGCCGCGCAGGCCCTCGCCGCGCGCCGCCGCCGCCGCCGCCGTGCGACGCCGCCGCTAACGCGTCTCCTCCCGTGCCGCCGAGCGCGCTGCCGCAGAACAGCGCCGCCTCCAGCCCGCCGCCGCTGCCGCGCACTGGCTGCTGCCGACGCTGCCGCGGCGCCTGCCGCTCTCCGACACCGCCGCCCGACAGCATTTCAAGCGCCGCTTTGGACCGCCGCCACCTCCGCCTCGGGGCCACCTCGCTCGCGCGCCACAAGACGGACCGAAAGCCGCCGCGCCGCACGCCGCTGCGGCGCCGCGCCTCGCCGGAGCCGCCGCTTCCACGCTACAGAATCGCCACTGCTGCTTGATCCACGGCACTCAAGGCGCCGCCTTGCTCCCTCTGCTGCCGCCGCCCGCCAAGCCGCCGGGCCTTGCACCGTCCTGCCGCCTCTGTTGAGGAAAGCTTCACAGGAGAGCAAGTCTTTCCTTTGTTTAATTTGGCTTTGATCAGTTCCAGTAGCTTCCTAGCTATTTGAGGCAGTAAAAGGGAATACAGTAAAAAAAAGAAAGGAAAAAGAAGGAAGAAAAAAAAACAGAGAAGAAAGAGACAGAGAAAAAAAAAGAAGAAAGAGGAAGAAAAAAATATATTCAGAGTTGTATTTTGTTCAGTTTGGCTTTCCGTTGTTACGACTAGTCGTTCTTGCGAGTTGCTCTAGCTAGGCTTGGTTTAGACTAGGACCAGCACTTGTGACTAGTACTTTGAACTGCTATTCAACTTTGCATACTGATTTGAACAATTGCTATTCCTTTGCTACATACTAGCTTTCCGAGCTCCACTTCCTACTAACTCAGCAGATGCTGTTCCTCGCAATCGTTGGGCTGATCGCAAGTGAGAGTATCATGAACCAGCCACCGGTTGTACCGTTTCCTTGCTACATTGGTAAGATCTTGTAAGAACTGGGTATAAGCTTGAGTGTGAGTGACTTGTGAAACTCCAGAACCTAGTAGTTCATAGGGACATATACACTGTGATTTGTTCTTTGTTTTCTACTAACTATGGCAGGTTCACGGGATGATTACGAGTTCGATCCACATCTTCTTCGGGCCATTGAACGGGAGCGCAAGAAAGTCCACGAGGAAGATGCACGCTTGAGACAACACCGTCCACCACGGGAGGCATATAATCGTGACAGTACTTCTGGTAAAACTAAACTCACTGTGCCATCCTTTGCTGGTAAATTTGATCCTGATGCCTATATTGACTGGGAAATAGCTTTAGATAAAGAATTTGAATATTATGAATGGTCTGATAGGAAAAAGATTAGAGCTGCCACTAGTATTTTTGTTGAGGATGCAATACTTTGGTGGAAGTATTTACGTAGGCATGGAAGAGTGCCTCAAACTTGGCATGCGTTAAAGAAACTTTTGAGAGCTGAATTTGTTCCTAAATATCATGCTGATTATTTATTAGCTAGATTACAACGTTGTAAACAAGGTCGTAGAACTGTAAGGGAATACTATCATGAATTGAAAACTTGTTTGTTGCATTGTGGCTTAGAGGAACATGCTGAAGCTACAGAGAATAGATTCTTAAGTGGGCTTAATCAACCAATTCAGGACCTTCTTAGTCACAAAGAATATGGTTCTCTCCCTCATTTGTTTATACTTGCCTGTAAGGTTGAAAGTCAGATTAAGGAGAAATTGAGAATGCTTGATGATAAGAAACATGAGAACAAACTGTGTTTGTGTCTTTTTCGTGACTAACAACTTGCGTGAAGTTGAGAACCATACCAAGAGGAGAATGAGCTGATTGAGACACCGACTCCATTGGTTGAGAAGGAAGATGAGGAGATGGATGCACCTACATCATCTGAGGAGAGCCAAAAAGGTAAAGGCCATGGTGCTATCATCACTGAGGGTAAGTATGCTTGTGAAGAACTACCATTGTCCACTGTTCATGCTACTTTAGAGCAAAAATTAGTGGAAAATAATTCTGATATGCACATATTTCAAGTAGAGAATTCAAACTGCATTGATTTGAGTGCACCATATGATAAAATAATTGAATTGCCTGCTGTTGTGAGCACTTCATGTGATGCGTTAATAGCATATAATGATCATGTGGAATTGGTTAGACATAAAGAAGTTTTGACTAGAATTTCTCCTGCTGATTCTTTATGTTACATTATGTTGGATTCACCTATGACATTGTCACATGTTATGGAGAAAGTTTCTGAAGTTACATGTTTGAAATCCTTGCTTGGTACCTACACCCCTGGGTATAAGTTTAATTTGATTGGAGATTATGGTGTAGACAATCAATTTCTTATATATCGAATATGCATAACTTGTGATCATATGGATGAATTGAAGCTTGCTGTTTTGGATAACAATTCTTGTGTGCTGAATCTTGTTCAATATGAGAGGAAAATAAAATTTGTTGCTCATCCAATGCCTATGTGTTCATCCCTTATTGCACCATCTAGTATTGACAATCCGAATATTGATGCTGAAGTTTGGAAGAACTTACAATTCTTTTCACCATTGCTAGATGAATTTGCTATTGCTCGATTGAAATCTGATTATATGGATGAATGTTGTTTGATTCCAAAAGTTGTAGATTTGCCCATATGTACTACCACTGCAAGTTTACAACTTCAGAGAATTGAATTGCATAAACGCTTCACTTACATTTGCAAAACTAGTTGCAATATTTGTTGTGTGAGAAATTTTGTTTTGATCATTCACATATATGATTACTCTTGGATTAATAATACAATGATCTTTTATGATCGCTGTTGTCTTCTAACATTAAGTGTGCAACAACGAAGAACTGTTAAAACAGATGACATATACATGTACCATTCATACACCTTGGCTTTTTTGTTACCCTATTTTCAGCTTATCAAAAGCCGAGGACGGCTTTGTTTTCAAGAAAGGGAGGATGATGAGGACATGACCCCTATGGATACAACCATATTTGTTATGCTTGCTGTTCCAAGTACAAGAGTTCGTACGCTTCACTTAACTTATCAGGTGAGCTCGTTTTTAGGAGTGTCTTTATATTATATGAACTATATGATGCTACCTAATGATGGAATATATATATGTGTGCAGCACCATGTCACTTTTCGTCCAAGACAAGCAAGCAGTTTGAGCTGGACCCGTTTTGGAATCCAGTTCGTCCTCCAGAATCAGCCTGACAGCACCAACTTAAAACAGGCATAACATTCATAACATTCACATACGGAGTCCGTTGGAGGTCCACGAGTACTTGATGGAAAACTTATTTCGGCCTCTTTCCAACGGATCCAGCGTCACCTCCAAATTCCTTCTGGACTGATCGCAATCATCAAAAGAAGACGTCATATCACTTTTTTTGGGCAAATCTGGACTTTGTAATCGTATTGAACATGGCCCATCTGTCGGCGGCCCACCCGGGGGCGTGGTGAACAGTCACTCGTGACCTTTAGTACCACCCCGCTAGTTCCTTTAGTTTTGTGGCTCCTCGTTCCCTATTTAAGGAGCCCGCACCCCCTTTAGTTTTCTTGGATTTTGTTGAGTTAAAAGTTAGCATTGTGCAACTTCGTGTATTGGCTTGTGTCGACTAGACCAACCATAATACCGCTATCAAAATCCCAAATTCAATACTTCAATCTTTATTTGCAATTTCAGATTGCTTTATCTTATTCTTGCGTGCTTCTTCGGTGTATGCAGGAATCGACCTTCGTGGTCAGGTCAACCGGGTATTCGTGCACGGTTGATAACGACTTGTCAATCAGTTCAACAATTGCATGGTTTCGAGCCTTGCGTGTTCGTAGCCAGGATCGTCAGAGTTGAGCAACGCCTACCGGACTTATTGTTCTCATCGAAAGATCGGGCCAACAAATAGAACCTTAGGGTTCATCAAAGAGGCCAAGCCCCCATTCCAACTGTCTACAAAATATATCAGATCAGGTATTTTATTGCCAATGTCTCTCCATCTTTGAGTCACTATATCACTGAAGTTCTCAATATCCAACCAATTCTTATTGAAGTAGAATCTCCCATTTCTTTTGATCTCATCCTCCCCTAAGGTCAAACAGATGGGATTATGATCAAACCCCACCCTAGGAAAAGTAATAATTGAACATAAGGGGCACATAAATTCCCAATCAGTGGAGACCAAAACTCTGTCCAAATTCACCATGATGGGACAAATCTGCTTATTGGTCCAAGTGAACTTTGGTCCCTTTCTCTTAATCTCCATCAACTTATTATCAACAATAAACTCATTAAATTTATCAATCAAAGAGAAATTGATCCCTTTAGAACTTTTGTCTTCTGCCTTTCTAATCAAGTTAAATCCCCCCTATCACCACAGGTAAACCAGAAGTATGACACTTCTTGTTCAATTCTCCCAAAAACTCAAGAGACAAATTATGCTGAGTAGGGCCATACACAACCAACAGCTCCTATCTAAAAGAAGTCTTTTTATTTCTTACTATCAGACTCACAAAAAAACTTCCTTGATCACCCCCTTCAAGCTCCAATTCACTTGTATTCACCCCTAGTAAAATCCCACCAGAATGGCCAGAGGCAGGAATCCAATTCCAACCAAAATTCTGACCTCCTGCCAAGGAGTCCAAAACTCCAAATCATGTTTAGAGAAATCAGTCCTGAGAGTATCTTGAATACCCACAACATCCAATTTTTCTCTGTAAATCAGCTCTTTCAGCTGTCTTCTCCTAGCAAAATTTGCCCATGCCTATAATATTCCAGAAAAGACACTTCATGTTTTACTTCTTTGTTTAGTGCCTCTGCCAGCTTGGCCCCTGTTTCTGAGCTTTTTATTCAGCTTGAAGCCCACTACCTCTCTTTCTGCATTGTCTAACACTTTAAACACACATCAGCATCAACACCTCTGTTTATCTCAACATTTGTATTCACCCCCTTATCATCAGATGTGTTTTTAGAATCACTTTCTAATTGAGCCAAGGCAGCTCTTACTAGCTCCTGAGCTTGCATAGCTGAAATCACTTTCTTTGCACTTTGATTTTGAGAGCCAAGAACAGTGTCACAAGAAGAAGCAATATTTTCTAAATAGATATCAGAAGCATCATTAAGAATACTAAAAGGATTAGATGGAGTTTTACCTTGGGTCTCCAAATTCTGAATGGATTTGAGGAGAATAGCTTTGTAACATCCCAAATGTATAAACAGGGTTTGTTCAAATATAATTAAGGTGTAGAAATTAAAACTTTTTCTCACACCTTGAAAACCCCTAAACACTCATGTAATTCTTGTCCAAGAGTTGTGTAATCCAAAAACACAAAGCTCTTGTTGACCAAAAGTCAAACTCATTTTCCAATTGTCTAAATCTTGTGCCAAATATTTGGAAATATTTTTCCTTAGTCCTAAAGTTGATGTGGGACCCCTCTGAAAAACATCATGAGTTATAAAACTTGTTTGATAAATTGTGGAGGTAAAACAAATCCTTGAACAGCCTTAATGAATTTCCTGAGAAAAATGCATTGCATAATAACCTCTAGAAATTTTAGGTAAGGTTAATCTCATTGTCAACAAGCTCCTGTTAAAATTTCATGAATTTTGGAGTTGGATTGCTATCCCAAACAATTCTGCTAAGTCTCAGCAGTTGAAAACTAAACTTAAAAGCTTACACTGTTCCTTGGGCTAGCCACTTTGCAAAGTGGTCCAGCCCCAACCATGTCTGCACTCCAGAGACCTCCTCTCCACCTTGGTCAGGTCGCAGCCGTTGGATTAACATCCAACCGCCACGACCTCCTCTGCGGTTAACACCGCCAGGACCTCCCCACCTCATTAGGTCTTGGCCGCTGGATCAAATCCCACGGCTCTGACCTCCCCTTGTTATCAAACGTCAAAGTCCACATCCCACCTACATGAGGTCACAGCCATTGGATCAAAAATCCATGGTCGCGACCTCCTCCTCTCAACCTAACTATCAGACCTCCCTTTTTGCACGCGGTTGAGGTCGTAGCCGTTGGATTCAGATCCAAAGGCCACGACCTTCGCTGCAAATCATCGCAGCTCAGGACCTCCCCGCTTTAATTGTTTTGCGCCATTGGATTTACATCCAACAGCCCACAACCTCCCTGCGTTTTTAAGCGCTCACAACCTCCCCCATCTCGTGTTGTGCACCGTTAGATTAAAATCTACGGTCACGACCTCCTCCTTTCCTCGTGCGCATCCGACCTCCCCGCGCACGTGAGGTCATAGCCATTGGATTTAAATCCAAAGGCCATGACCTCCCCTCATGTTCTTAAGTTCATGTGCGGTTAAGACCTCACAGAGGTCCGCGACTGCTGGATGGAGATCCAACGCTTTGGACCTCTGTCTCATTTTCCCATGTGCGACACGCATTAAGGAAATCGTGAGGCCATGACCTCCCCATCCTTGATCGTGTGGCTGGGACCTCCTCCCACCATTTAGGCGTAACGGTTCAAAACCACATCGGAGGGCCAGACCTCCCAAGTCTTATCCAACGGTCATCAGGACCTCCCCTGTTCTTCTCCTTCCTCGGGCACGCCTGCGAGCTCCTGAGCAGGGAGTTAATGCCCAGCCTGTCACTGTGTACCTTCAACCACTCCTTGTCGACCAAGCATTAATTTCGCCGCCTTTCCGCCCCTCCACCGCACAAGGTTGTCCCCTGTCAACTTTACATCGTGTCCAAACCCTAGACCGTGCCTTGGGTTAGAGCACTGGATTTTATTAGGCTCATAATACTTAGTCATCCAATTGACTCTAGTATTATCAACCAAATAAACTCGGTCTCGAGAGATGTATACTTCCTGCACGCAAGATACATACCTCACAACAAAAGAATGTATCAATTCCACACAACACATAGTACATAAGCAACAAACCGAAGTTAATATTAATATGGAATAGCTATTACTAAAGAGGGCCCTTAGGCCAAATAGCAACAACTCTAAAAGATAACAATGAAGCAAAAGTGCCATAAAGATGGTCGTAACACAAAGCCAATCAGCGGTTTTAACCCCTAGGCATCTGACCGACCGCCAAGCTAGTCGTCAAGAAGCTGCAACACATAGCACAAAAGTGAGGCTCTTGGAACTCACCTCTCCCTCTGCAACCAAAACCACAAAATGCCACAACCACGGGTAGATGAGTACATAAAGTACTCCGCAAGACTTACGTAAGATAACAGCCTATAACATATGCTACATGCAAGCTTTATGTAAGTGGAGGTTGTATGTCTCATTTAGCATAAAGCAACATTTATTTGCAAATAATGTAATACATTTAAAGCAAGTTATCAAATCTGTTTTTATCATTCAAATATCAAGTTTGACAACGATAATAACAATAAGTAGATGACAACACAGTCCTAGAAGTGACTAACCCAATAGTCACCACAACAATAGCATGAACTCCCCGTTCATACCAACCAAGTCAAGTTTTAATTAAGTGTTGTAGTCTAACTCTTGGAAGACCTCCCCAAGCGTGTCCATAACCTAGGACGAGGCTATTCGAATAGTTTTATCCCTGCAGGGTGTACCACTGTACCCACACGTCAGACCGCCTTTCCTTTACGCACACTACCAAAGGTGTGCTGGCACGGCTAAGTCCTACGAGACATTTCCAATGGACAATGCTAATTCTGAGTCGCACAACCCACGGGGAGAAGGAGACATCACACGACCTACCCGGAAGCTAATGCTCCCCTCCCACACCACACACACACATTTTATCTTTAAAACCACCAACCGAGCGACCCCAATTAGCAACGCCCAAAGTACTTAGTCAAGAGGGGTTCCATATGCCCTCAAGTGGTTAGTACGCATAAAATTGCTTGGTTTAGTGTAACAAGATGTTCGGTCCTTGGTGACTTAGGCATACTTCCACAATCCAAAAGAACCACACCATTCCTCCAATATGCCCAAGTCTAAACAATCTTTTATTTTCAGATTTTTACTTTACAAATTAACAAAGCACAAGTGCTGTACAATAAGAGGTAGTAATAGATTGATGTGATCAAGACCACCGATTAAATCGATGATCGCCCATTTCTACCGTTATCTAAGCATGTCTAAGCAATTAAATCGTAACTACTAAGCGATAAGAGCTCATCCAACGAGCTCCAACCACAGCAAATAACCTAGGCTCATTGGTAGTAGAGGATGATCATTTCCTACAGATTGTGCAACTATAGGATTCACTAACCATAGTTAAAACAAAGTAGCAATGCATACATAGAGTTTAAACAATATAATAGACTTGCAAATATAGGATGAATCATGGTCAAACTGCTTGCCTTGCTGTTGTTGGTCAATTGGTTGCTGAGGATCACTCTCGGGATCACCACAAATGTCAAACCCTAACGAAAGAGCGAAAAAGAACCGATAAGAACAAAGAATTCAAAAGGACTCAACAGCAAACTTTCTCCAAATGACTTGAAATTTTTACAGCAGCACGATAAAGATTTATCATGAATTTAGCAACAAGAATCAATCGATTTGGATTCTTGATGCAAAAGATATGATCAAAACAATTCAATTCGGCCAGAAAAATCCAAATTAAATTAAAAAGGGCTACTGTTCATAAATTATTTTCTAGGGGTCTTCTGGACATGAAATTTTTATGGTAGATAGGTAATGACATTCTAAGACTAATGGAAGTGGTTTCAACTCTTTTGGAGTTACATTGCAACTTCTACAATTTTTAAAGACAAGAACTTGAACAAAATTATAATGCATAATTATTATTTCTGAAAACAGTAACATGTTCAAAACTATTTTTCCTAGTAAGTTCATTATTAGAGGAACCCAACAAACTTGGATTCACTCAAAAATCATTTACAGAGAATTAGTTATGTAGTTTATAAGTTACAATGTTTTCTAGTAAACAATTAAAGCCTATGCAAAGTCAAAGTTAATTCTGGACATTATTGCAACTAAAACATGATTATAACTATTTTTAGATTGAAGTATAGGTAATAACAGAATTAACAAAGTTGAGTTTAACTAAAAAGGATTTATATTGAATTTGTTATGCCTTTTTCAATTTAACAGAAATTTTATTGCAATTAATAAAGCTGAGAATGATTAAAATCTAATTTCATGCTTTTCTGGAGTCATATTAATCTTCTAGACATTTTTAGATTAAAGTTTAGAGCATAGCAGAATTAATACAACTGGAATCATCTAAAAATGAATTAATATGAAAAAGATATGCATTCCCAAAGTTTATACCTTTTTCCAGTTCAAAAATAAAGCTCTCGGGAAAAACATTAATACAATAACGACGTGGCCTAATATGAGCCGTCGATGCTGCATCGGACGGCCCAGGCGAAATGGCCACAGCGCTCACGCGCCCGCGAGGAAGACTGCAACGTGGGCCGTTGATCGGAGATCCAACGGTCCACGTTGAACCGAGCCAAGGGGGAAGAGCTTTCAAAAACGAAGCGGAGATTGTGGGCCGTAGATCTGGAGATCAACGGCTCACGGCGACTGACCCTAAACGAAAACGAAGAACAGTGAAAACACCGTCCGGCACGCGACCGACGGCGTTCTCCGGCTAAGCGACGGCGACACAGGCCACGACGGCGCGAAAGGATGCTCGCTACAGGTGCGCAATACCTTGGCGCACCTTCCAGTACCAACCACACGCCTGGTGGAGGACCAGAGCGGCGGCGCACCGGCGGCGAGCGGAGGAGAACCTACGGCTAACGGTGACAGCACAGGAGAGCTCCGCAGCGAGGCATTCAGCGGGTGCCCGAGGGTCTACGCGTTACCAGGGACTTACCCGAGCCACGCGGCGACGCTGAGGTGGCCGGAGCGGTACCGTCGACGAAGTCCAGCGGCGGCGTTAATGGCGATCTCGAGGAGCAGCCGTCCTGGTCAACCAAACAACGCGCGCAATATCAGAATGGAGCCCACGGGATCCACTGATGTTACTGGAGGAAGGAATCGGGCTGAGATTCACTCACCGGCCGCGGAGAAGAAGAATTGCAGAAGCGGCCGAAAATGGGGAAACTCAAATTCAGCACTTGCCTGCACAGGTGAATTCAATTGGGGTGAGGGCTTAGCTCCAGAGAGAGGTGAGGGAGCTGATGGAACACTAAACCGAGAAGGAGGAGCTCCGGGTTACCGCCTTCACCAAGCTCCCGAGATGCGGCAATGGCGGCAACCGGTGACCAAGCGAGTGGAGCACGAACAAAGACCGAGGGTGCTCGCTGGGACTCACAAGTGCGTAAAGGAAGCCAGTAGCGCAGGCAAGGGAGCTTAAGTAGCACCAAAGGAGGAGAGCAACGGCTCGGAGGCCCTCGGGTGCTCTGGCCTGCCCCGAGAGATGAGGGCGACGGGAGCAGTTGGACAGTGGACTTCCGGGGGCGGCCGCACGAGTGCATTAAATGCGACGCAGAGGCTCCCGTTGAACGCCTGCCCTGACGCGACGCGACAGTGCCCTGCCCACTCCCTGCCATGGCGACCGCGGCGTGAGAGAGAGAGAGAGCGCGGAGGAGGACGACGACGCGAGCCGCCGGATTTTGATCGAGTGGCGAGATTCAATCAGCCCGCTGAAGGGTAGACGAATGTGGGCCGTCCGATAGCCATCCAACGGCCCACGATGAATGCGCCAGCGCCGAGCCGCTTCGGTGCAGCTAGGTGGTTCAGCCGAGTCAAATGACTCGAGTCGACTCGGGTCCGAGCCCAAGGAACAAAGTGAAAACCAGATTTTAAGTTTTGAATTTTGGACAGCAGACTTTTGGGGATTTAATTGAGGTATCAAAACAACTCCAAAATTTATGAAATTTTAACTGGAGCTTCCTGGCACGATCATTAACCTACCATAAAATTTCCAGAGGTTTTAATGCCATGCATTTTTCTCCAGAAATTTCAGAAGGTTAGGCATTGAGGTTTGACCAGGTTTGACTTGGTTTGACTTGCCCCAAAAATTATTCAAATAATTTCTAAAAATTATGAAATAATTCAGAGGGGCTGCAAGTCCCCCAAGGAACTTAGGAAAATTATTTACAGAGGTTTGGCCCAAGATTTTCCCAAGGAGGTTTTTTGATAGGAGTGATTTGGAGGATTTGATTTCTGGATTCTGATTTTCCATAATTCCTTTTTAAGAATTACAGATTTGGGCAAGTATTCCCATTTGAAGAAAAAGTTTTAATTTCTCCTCATTTTCATTACATTTGAAACACACACTTAGGTTTGGGATGTTACATGGGCCAAGCTCACCGTGAGCCTAACCCGGGGTCCATGATCTCCTGTGCCCTAAGTATAAAACCCCCCTTGGGTTCCTCCCTTGGCTTCTTTGGCACACTTCTAAGCTTAGGCTTGCACCGTGTCATTTGAGCTTTCCTCTCCTAAGATCTCCACTCTTGGCCGCCATTGTTGGAAGCTTGGAGCCCTCGGTGGCACAGTGCTCCAGTGGCTCTCTCGCTCAACCTCTTCTCCAATTGTGCTCCCAAAACCTCCTGGAAGTCAACCCTAACTTATTTTGTTGGGCATTTTTCAGAGGAGGACAAAGGGAAGCTTGGAGCTGGAGCTTTGGCCGTGGAGCAGCCCAATCTTCTCCAACTCCGGTCTTCACCTTCCTCCACTTCTCAAGACTCGGGACCTCCAGGTACTCCTCCTGATAGTCCCTTAGATGCTGGCACCCGCATGTATGCTGTTGCGGAGCTTTCATTGAGCGCACGCTTGAATGTCGCGCGGAGCTTCCTTTTGCATTTTGGATTTTGGCCGTGCTGGTCATCTTTGTCCTCTCCAGCTCGCCGGCGTTTAAGGCCGTCGTCGCCGTCGAGAGTGAGCCCATGGTGTGCGGAACACTATTGCGCACACCGGGATGTCTTTGGTTGTCGTCGGCGAGGTCTGCATCGCCGGCAATGACCATGTCTTTGAACCCGGGTCCTTGTCGGACAAAAACGGCGGCGTCATTGTCGTTTTTAGGACAGAGATCCGCCGAGTTAATGCACTTATCAAGTGCTCAAATCATCGAAATCCTTCGCGTGTCTTAACTGCATTTAATCCTCCCGTGTTGCGCATTTAAGACCTCTCGCGCGCGGACCTCCTCGTTGTCCCGCGCGCATTAATCTCTTGTCCAAGCACGTGCGTGCGCGCAAGCACGTGGTCGTGAGCTCTGGGACGTCCAAGACCTCCTCCGAGGAGATCCGAGCGCCCAAGACCTCCCTTGCGCTTATCGTGGCCGCCTGACCTCCCCGGAGGTCTGGCGGACGCAGGACCTCCGCTGGGACCTCCTCGAGGTCATCCCGACCGCTGAGGACCTCCTCGTTAGATCTGGTCCGTCCGGACCTCCCCATCGTTGTGGTCCGTTGGATTCCCCATCTACGGCCACGACCGCCTCACCTCGCAAGATGTGCGTTGCTAGGAGGTCCAGGACCTCTGGACCTCGAGTCTTGCAAGTGCGTTGTTCTCTGGGAGGTCTTGAGCCGTTAGATCTGATATCTCGTGGCTCACGCCCTCCCATGTCCTTGTGGGTTTTAGAAATTCCAGTGAACTCTTAATTATAAACTGAAATAAGGTATAAACTTTAGAATTCCATATCTTTTTCATTTTAAATCCAATTGAGGTCATTCAAATTGTGTTAGCTCTGTCTTGGACTTGACTTTAATCTAAAAATGATTGTAAGTTGAGTTCAGCTCCAGAGCACAGTTTTGCCTTTAGGTTTTAAAACTAACTTTAAAAGTACACTCAAAATAATGTCTAACTTGTAAAATACATAACTAATGCTCTGTAGATTATTTTTGAGTGAATCCAACTATGTTGGCTTCCTCTATTAGCGAACTTACTGTGAAAATTAGCTTTGATCTTGTTGCTGTTGTAGAAAAGAGTTCTTGTGCATTATAATTTTGTTCAAGTTCTTGTTTTTGAAAAATGGTAGAAAGTGCAATATAGCTCCAAATGAGATGAACTCAATTGTGTTATTCATCTCATGACGTGCTGGTTTTGCTGTAAAAATTTCAGTGTCACCACTTTTCTAGAAAATGTTGCCTCATAATTAGATTAGTGAATAGTGCAGTTTGGTATTTTTAGGGCTGAGCAGAATTGTTTTGCTCATATCTTTTGCATTGAGAATCCAAATCCATTGGTTCTTGTTGCTAAATTCCTAAAATCATCCTCTTGCTGCTGTAGAAAATTCAGAGTGTTTGGAGTTCGTTTGCTGTGCTGTCTTTGTCGTTTTCGCCGTTCTTATAGATTGTTTTCGTCTTTCCGATTAGGTGTCGATTTAGTACTTTGAACCCGTGAGCGATCCTCAGCAACAATTTGACCAGCAACAGCAAGGCAAGCAGTTTGATCATTTCCATCATTGTCCCATTACTTTAAAGCTTAATATTTTGGTTCACTTATATGTATGCATGCTACTTTGTGTTAAAATATCGCTAGCAATCCTATAGTTGCATAATCTGTAGGAATTGTTTATCCTCTACTACCCATGAGCCTAGGTTATTTGCTGTGGTTTGAGCTCGTTGGATGAGCTCTTATCACTTAGTAGTTGCGTTTTCTACTGCTTAGCCATGCTTAGTTATCGGTAGTAATGGGCGATCATCGGCTTAGTCGATGGTCTTGATCACTCAAAACTGATTATTACTCCTATATGTCCAGCACTTGTGCTTTGATTAATTTGTAAAATCAAAACTGAAGATAAAAGACTGATTTAGACTTGGGCATATTGGATGGATGGTGCGGTTTTTGGAATGTGGTAGTATGCTCGAGTCATTAGGACCGAGTTACTTGCGCCACCGTTCGAGCAATTTTGCGTGCTAACCACACGAGGGGATATGGGACCCTCTTGACTAAGTACTTTGGGAGGTGTTAATTATGAGCTGGTCGGTGGGTGTTTAAAAATAAAATGTGTGTGTGTGGTGTGGGAAGGAGCATTAGCGCACCGGCTAGGCTGTCTAATGTGTTCTTATCCCCGTGGGATGCGGCTCTTAATTAGCATCGCCCATTGGAAATGTCTCGAGGACTTAGCCGTGCGGCATACCAAAGGTAGTGTGCTTAAAGGAAAGGCGGTCTAACGTGTGGGTACATTGGTACACCCCGCAGGTTAAAACTATTCAATAGCCTCGCCCTAGGTTATGGACACGCCGGATACGCCCGTGAGAACTAGACTAAAACCTTTAATTAAAACTTGACATGGTTGGCATGAACGGGAGTTCATGCTATTGTTGTGGTGACTATTGGGTTAGTCACTTCTGTGTTGATCTTGTTGTTGTTACTATGTTATTATCTCGTTGTTATTTCAACAATTAAAATGCTTTGCCAAATTGCCTTCAATCTATTATGTTATTGCAAATGAAACTTGCTTTATGCTAAAATGAGTCCAAAGCCTCATCCACTTAAATAAAGCTTGCATGTAGCTATTTATAGTTCTGTTATCTCACACGTAAGTCTTGTGGAGTACTTTATGTACTCATCTGCCCGTGGTTGTGGCATTTTTGTGGCTTTTGTTGCAGAGGAAGGAGGTGAGCTCCAAGAGCCTCACTTTTGTGCCATGTGTTGCAGCTTCTTCGACGACTAGCTTGGCGGTCCAGTCAGATGCCTAGGGGTTAAGGCACACTGATTGGCTTTGTGTTATAGCCATCTTTATGGCACTTTTGCTTCATTGTTATCTTAGTAGTACTTGTTGTTATTTGGCCAGAAGGCCCCTCTTTTGTAATAACCTATTCCTTATTAATATTAACTTCTGGTTTGTTGCTTATGTACTATGTGTTGTATGGAATTGATACATTCTTTTGTTGTGAGGTATGTATCTCGCATTCGGGAGTATACATCTCTCGAGACTGGGTTTATTTGGTTGATAATACTAGGGTCAATTGGATGACTAAGTATTATGAGCTTAATAAATCCGGGTGCTCACAAGCTTTCTCTTGCATGGGGATGCCCTGATCTTGAATTCCGCTACTCTTCCTATTAGCAACCTGAGGTTCTTTGAATTTATAAGATCCTCCTTTCTTTCTTGAGACAGTCCAGTCATCGGCTACCCCCCCCCCATTTCAGGAGTTTTGCAAGTATCATCAACCCCCTCTATGTCATCAGCAGTATCCACTCTAGACTCACTAGCTTGCTCAGAACTACCAAAATCAGTCTCTTCCTCTTGATGCAGAAATCCCCCCAGGAGAATCTACAAGTTTTGCACCCTTTTCCAATTGCAGATCCCTAGACTCACCACTCTGTTCATTATGTTTTTCAGAAGAGACACTCATTCCTGAATTTTTAGATTTAACAGGTGTCTTCACACAAGGCCATAAAGTAGCATCCATCAAGGTAATTCCTTTTCCAGTGTGAACCACCATGGCCCCAAGAGGAATTGAACTAGGTTCCTGCTCATATTGTTGGTCAGGATCCTCAAAAACTTCCTCAGATTTTGTGCTGGCTCCCTTCTGATTACAATCAGAATTCACATCCGATTTAGGAAAGCTGTAGGCAAGAGGCACAATTGAGAGAACCCTCCCTATATTATCTTGCATGATATTATCACAAGCTGTCTCCTCACCAGAATCCACCTCTTTTTGACTTTTACTTTTATGTTTAATGGTGTCACCCCCACTTTTATGCTCACCAAGAGGATTTGAATCACCCCCAAACTTCTCAGAAAGTTTTTCCTATTCTGTCTTGCGATTGCTTCCACCAAAATCCTCTTCTTATTCATCTTCTTCATCATCATGTCTATCATCTTTGGCTTTGTGTCTCTTAAACCTGCACTGTTCTCCCTTTTTAGCTGTCAATCTCCCCTCAGCTTCAAACTTTATTTCATAGCCCACTGAATTGATGAAAATCTCCACAAAGCAATTGATGCTAGCAAGATCTCGGCTATACACCTTAACCCTAATTGGATCAACCCTCATCAAACTTATTTCATCAACTTCAATTGGTTCCCCCACAGTGCTGGTAATCTCTTTAACTATCTCAGTATTTCTAGCAGGTAAAGGAACCCCAGACACTTTAACCCAAACTATCGACAAAATTGAAGAGGCCTCAGGATCTAGAGTAGATTTGTCAATTTTAGCTTTTATAGAATGGAGCACCAATTCAACCCCTCTTGTTCTTGACCAGGATTCCAAAGTTTCTTAGATGGGAAGACCACCGAACATTCTTGCTCTGAAATTTTTTTGACCTTCCAATCCCAATTAGCCTGTATAAGATGCTTCAATTCAACCTCAATTCGTTGAACAGTAGCCACCCCATCTTTGATGATAATCACCACAGATGCAGATTGTTGTTCTTCTAATTTCAAACCAGGAATTTGAAGGCTATAGAAACCTTGGCCTGGAATGCCAAAACCAAAAAGTTTAAGCCCATGAATCTTTTTCTCATCAGGACATCTAGAGGTTAAATGTCCTGTCTTCTTGCACTTATAGCAAACAGGAGGGTTGGAACACCGGGCTTGATGATGTCCAGTTTGCAAACATCTAAAGCAAATCCCCTTATCCTCAGATCTAAGAACTCCTATATTAGCCCCAATATCACCCCAGACCTTCTTTTGATCCTCCCCTTTACCAGTATTCATAGAATCCTCCCAACGTGGAGCAGATCTGTGCTGTTCTGTCCAAGAATGACCCCCTCTGTGTCCAGCACCCCCTCTAAAATTTCCTCTAATGTTCTCATCTTTACGATAGCCCTAATCCTTATTCTGAGAGACAAGATTGCGATCATATCCCCCCTGAGGACGAATCCCAAAAGTAGATCTATCCGATACTGATTTTGGGAACGTACCTGGGTTCATGCTATCTCCTGGATGATCCTTTTGAACTCTCCTTTTCTGGTCTTGGTCACGAGACAATCTCTCCCATAAGTATTTCTCCCCCATCAGGTCGTCTTCTTCCATCCAATCATCAGGGGCGCTTCTCTTACCCCCCCACCCAGTGTCGATATCCACCTCCAAATCGATGAGGATATCTTCCTCGCCCACGATCCATCATCCCTTCCTTCACTACCTCAGCAAATGAGCGATGCAAAGGTGGTGGATGACGAGCCCTCTGCACAATCCGAGCACGTGACCCCAATCGACGCACTTCACTAGCTCTTGCGACGAACCCTAGTTCGCCCACGCACACGATTTTGGGGACCCAAAGCCACGATGCAGAGGGTATCGGCCACCTCGAGTGAGCGAATAGGTCTAGAAGCTGCGTGCCATATCGATGGGCTGGCCCATCCTGGCGGAGCTTTCCATCGCCTCCCGCTCCAGCTGTCGCCAATCCAACGTTGGTTGAAAGATCCGATGAAGCCCACCTTGCCACGTTCCCTATGCTTCGAGAAACCTCCAAGCGGCTCACGGTAGGTGGAAGACCGGGCCTTGACCCAACAGCGGCGTTGAGGCTGTTGCCGCTGACGCCAACATCCGTCACAGGAGAGGAAGCGCCTCGAAGCATCCTGCACGCAACCCGACTCTGTGTATGCAAGGCTATTGCGACTACATCTTTTGTTTTCTACTTTTTGTTTTTGATCGTCGGCAACGCAGCTACAACTTTAACAAGTATCAACACGATAACCCTCTCGCGTCGATCATATGGTACGTTTCCCATAATAGTTCTATTTTTATTATTTGCGGTGTTTATTTGGCCCTTCCCGTTTCTCTCTCTTTCTCTCTCCTTGCCCACGCCAATGACGCCGTCGTACTGCTCGCCAACGGCGAGCCTCCGAAGTGCTTACCGCAGCCGACCGACTCTGCTGGTGGTCTTTGTCTCCAACGGCGGCCATGGTCCATGACTATGGTGTCACCCTACCCTGCATGCACACCGCCACCCACAGCTGCCTGCCGACCTCGTTGGCCACGCCAATTGCGTCACCGCCACTGTCCTAGCCCACAACCCCATCGGTCATTGCTACTGCACCACCGACACTGTCACCGATCTGATCGACGTCGACCATGCCCACCGCGTTTCCCTCGTCGACTCATCTATGTCGACCGCGCCAACCACGCTGCCGCCGTCGATGCTGATCGCACTGGCCAAGTCAACTGCGCTGCCACTGGCAATCTTGGCATCGCTGTTGCCACCCTCGGAGCTCACCGTTGTGCCTATCATTGTCGTCACTGCGCCTACTGTCACCGTCGCAGCGTGTACCACATCACCTTGGGACGCTACAACGAGAGCTCACCTTGGCCGCGCCAACCACACGGCACCGGCCCACCTCCAGCCTCCTTGTTGTCGCACCAACCGCGCTGCCTTGATCCACCGTATCGCCTTGTCGTTGGCTCACTGCCCAACGCCGTCGTCATCGCCTTCTCGCTGCTTCAGGCGACGAAGCCGCCACCTTCGTCGAGCCCTAAGGTTAGGGCATAACTTTAAGGCTCTATTGTATTAGAGACAGACCCAATAGTGGCCCAGTTAGACTGTGAGAGCCCCGGAGATATCTAGCTTGTAATATTTAATCATCCATTGGTTCTAGCATCACAAATCAAAATTTTCCGCTCTTGGTGTAATATGTACCTCCCAGGACAGTGGTACACATACACCTTCCCAACTAAATATCAAATGTCATACACCATAAGATTACAATATCGAGTCTTACTAGATTACAAAATAATCAACAGACAAGTTCAGATTACATAATAGGGCCAACCGGCCAAATAGAACATCCAAAAGATAGAGTACGCAGCGGAAATACAAAAGCCATAAGATGGCACAAAAGAAAGCCAACTAGCTGCCGTTACCCACAAGGCAACCGACCGAAAATCTACCAATCTAGTCATCGTCGTCGTAGACAGTCTCACATTGGCTAACCCTTTGGGGGCCAACCTCCTCTGAACAAGTGGACAATCCGGTTAAGTACAAAGTTGTACTCGCAAGTCTTACAAGCAATAGAATATAATTGATGGATTCAAGTATCAAAAGAAGGCTACCACAGTAGGCACTTTTCAGCATAAAGCAACATTTCATTCGAAGTATAAGTAGTAGATTGAAATGACAAGTGAGCAAACATTTTTAATACTTTAAATAATAGCGGGTAATTAACATTAGACAACATCTAATAAAAAACAGGTGGCTGCCCCTACAACTCACAAACATAGCATGAGAACCACTCTCAATACCACCCGATCAAGTTTTTAAGTTTGAATTTCCAAAATGTTAAGTCTAACTTGTAACATCCCAACTGTATAAACAGGGTTTGTTCAAGTATAATTATAGGTGTAGAAATTAAAACTTTTTCTCACACCTTGAAAACCCCTAAACACTCATGTAATTCTTGTCCAAGAGTTGTGTAATCCAAAAACACAAAGCTCTTGTTGACCAAAAGTCAAACTCATTTTCCAATTGTCTAAATCTTGTGCCAAACATTTGGAAATATTTTCCTTGGTCCTAAAGTTGATGTGGGACCCCTCTGAAAAACATCACAAGTTGTAAAACTTGTTTGATAAATTTTGGAGGTAAAACAAATCCTTGAACAACCTTCATGAATTTCCTGAGAAAAATGCATTGCATAATAACCTCTGGAAATTTTATGCAAGGTTAATCTCATGGTCAGCAAGCTCCAGTTAAAATTTCATGAATTTTGGAGTTCATTTGCTATCCCAAACAATTCTGCTAAGTCTCAGCAGTTGAAAACTAAACTTAAAAGCTTACACTGTTCCTTGGGTTAGCCACTTTGCAAAGCTGGTCCAGCCCAACCATGTCTGCACTTCAGCCAGACCTCCTCTCCATTTGGTCAGTCGCACCGTTGGATTAACATCCAACCGCCACGACCTCCTCCATGATTAACACCGCCAGACCTCCCGCTTTAATTGTTGTGCGCCATTGGATTTACATCCAACACCCCACAACCTCCTCAAGGCGTTTTAAGCGCCACAACCTCCCCATCTCGTGTTGTGCACCGTTAGATTAAAATCTACGGTCACGACCTCCTCCTTTCTCGTGCGCATCCGACCTCCCTCACAAGACGTGAGGTCGTGAGTCTCGGATTTAAATCCAAAGGCCATGACCTCCCCCTCATGTTCTTAAGTTCATGTGCGGTCAAGACCTCACAGGAGGTCCGCACCGTTGGATTGAGATCCAACGCCTTGGACCTCCTAATCCTATTTTCCCACGTGCATATTCGCATTAAGGAAATCGTGAGGCCATGACCTCCCCATCCTTGATCGTGTGGCTGGGACCTCCTCCCAGTCATTTAGGCGTAACGGTTCAAAAACCACATCGGAGGGCCAGGACCTCCCCGAAGGCTTAACCAACGGTCATAAGGACCTCCCCTGTTCTTCTCCTTCCTCGGTCACGCATGCGTGCTCCTGAGCGGGGAGTTAATGCCCAGCCTGTCACTGTGTACCTTCAACCACTCCCTTGCTGACCCGCATTAATTGTTGCCGCCTTTCCGCCTCCGATGCACACAAGGTGTCCCCCATCAACTTTACATCGTGTCCAAACCCTAGACCGTGCCTTGGGCCAAGCTCACCGTGAGCCTAACCGGGGTCCATGACCTCCTGTGCCCTAAGTATAAAACCCCTTGGGTTCCTCCCTTGGCTTTTTGGCACACTTCTAAGCTTAGGCTTGCACCGTGTCATTTGAGCTTTCCTCTCCTCGATCTCCACTCTTGGTCGCCATTCTTTGGAGCTTGAAGCTCCTCGGTGGACAAGGGTCCCTGAGTTTTCCTCTTTTCTCCTTGCTTCCATTTGTGCCCTACCCTCCGGGACCAAGTCCTAACTTGATATGTTGGGCATTTGCAGAGGGGGACAAAGTGGAGCTTGAGTCAAGCTTTGGCCGTGGAGCACCTTTCCTCCCTAAGACCGGTCCTTCCTTCCTCGACCTCCTCAAGACCTCGGGACCTCCTGTACTCCTCCGTTAGTCCCTTAGTTGTCGGCACCGCATGTATGTCGTCATGAGCTTTTGTTGAGCACACGCTTGAATGTCGTATGAGCTTCATTTTGCATTTCGGATTTTGGCCGTGCTTGTTTTCATTGTCCTCTCGGCTCGCCGACGCTCAAGGCCGTCGCCGCCGTTGAGAGGAGGTCCATTGGGTGCGCATGGTTATTGCGGACCCAACGGTACCATTGGATGTCACCGGCGAGGTCTGTATCGCCGGCGATGACCACATCTTTGAGCTCGGGTCTTTGTCGGACAAAAACGGCAGTGCCGTTGTCATTTTTAGGACAAAGATTTGCCGAGTTAATGCGTTCATCATTGCTCAAATCATTATAATCATTAGCGTGTCTTAAATGTCTTTAATCCGCCCTCTGTTGCGCATTTAAGACCTCCCGCTGACCTCTTTGTGTCTCGCGCATTTATTCCATGTCCGAAGCTGCTGCAGGCTGGGTCTGGACGCCCATGACCTCCTCCCTGGAGATCTTGAGCGCCCAAGACCTCCCTTGAGTGATCGTGGCCGCCCGCACCTCCCCGGAGGTCTGTGGACGTTAGGACCTCCGCTGGGACCTCCTCGAGGTCATCCCGACCGCTGAGGACCTCCTCGTTAGATCTGGTCCGTCCGGACCTCGCCCCATCGCTAGGTCCGCTGGATTCCCCATCTACGGCCACGACCGCCTCACTCGCGCATGTGCGTTGCTAGGAGGTCCAGACCTCTGGACCTCGAGTCTGGGGTGCGTTGTTCTCTGGGAGGTCTTGAGCCGTTAGATCGATATCTGTGGCTCACGCCCTCCCATGTCCTTGTGGGTTTTAGAAATTCCAGTGAACTCTTAATTATAAACTGAAATAAGGTATAAACTTTAGAATTCCATATCTTTTTCATTTTAAATCCAATTGAGGTCATTCAAATTGTGTTAGCTCTGTCTTGGACTTGACTTTAATCTAAAAATGATTGTAAGTTGGGTTCAGCTCCAGAGCACAGTTTTGCCTTTAGGTTTTAAAACTAACTTTAAAAGTACACTCAAAATAATGTCTAACTTGTAAAATACATAACTAATGCTCTGTAGATTATTTTTGAGTGAATCCAACTTTGTTGGCTTCCTCTATTAGCGAACTCACTTTGAAAAATAGTTTTGAACATGTTACTGTTTTTAGAAAGAATAATCATGCATTATAATTTTGTTCAAATTCCTGTTTCAAAAATTAATAGAAGGTGCATTATAGCTCCAATTGGGATGAATCCATTTAGGCTGTTCATCTTATGAGGTGCTTATACTACCTTAAAAATTTCAGCTTCACTACTATTCTAGAAAATTTTGCGATGAATAGTAACATATTTCTAATTA
This sequence comes from Phyllostachys edulis, assembly GCA_036346405.1. Lineage (NCBI taxonomy): Eukaryota > Viridiplantae > Streptophyta > Magnoliopsida > Poales > Poaceae > Phyllostachys > Phyllostachys edulis. The sequence goes on along the minus strand of CM070555.1, from coordinate 33,340,955 downwards.
AGTAGGCTGAGCAGAATTGATTTCATCATATCTTTTGCATTAAGAATCCAAATCAATTGGTTCTTGTTGCTAAATTCATGATAAATCATTGTCTTGCTGCTGTAAAATTTTCATAGCATTCGGAGAAGTTTCTCTGTTGAGTCTTTTTGGTTTTTCGTTGTTCTTATCGGTTCTTTATCGCTTTTCCGTTAGGCTTCGACATTTGTGGTGATTCCGTGAGCGATCCTCAGCAACAAATTGACCAGCAACAGCAAGGCAAGCAGTTTGATCATTTCCATCATTGTCCCATTACTTTAAAGCTTAATATTTTGTTTCACTTATATGTATGCATGCTACTTTGTGTTAAAATATCGCTAGCAATCCTATAGTTGCATAATCTGTAGGCATTGTTTATCCTCTACTACCCATGAGCCTAGGTTATTTGCTGTGGTTTGAGCTCGTTGGATGAGCTCTTATCACTTAGTAGTTTACGTTAACATTGCTTAGTCATGCTTAGTTATCGGTAGTAATGGGCGATCATCGACTTAGTCGATGGTCTTGATTACTCAAAACTGATTATTACTCCTATATGTCCAGCACTTGTGCTTTGATTAATTTGTAAAATCAAAAACTGAAAATAAAAGATTGATTTAGACTTGGGCATATTGGATGGATGGTGCGGTTTTGGAATGTGGTGGTATGCTCGGTCCCTAAGGACCGAGTTACTTGGGTCACTAAGCCAAGCGCTTTTATGCTAACCACACGAGGGGATATGGGACCTCTCTTGACTAAGTACTTTGGGCGGTGCTAATTTGGGTCGCTCGGTTGGTGTGTTTTAAAGATAAAATGTGTGTGTGTGTGGTGTGGGAATGGAGCAAAGGCAGACCGGTTAGGCTGTCCATTGGGTCCTTATCCCGTGGGTTGTCTTGGTCAAAATTAGCATCGCCCATTGGAAATGTGTCGAGGACTTAGCCGCTTGAAGCATACCAAAGGTAGTGTGCTTAAAGGAAAGGCGGTCGGCGTGTGGGTACATTGGTACACCCCGCAGGTTAAAACTATTCAATAGCCTCGCCCTAGGTTATGGACATGCTTGGTAAGGTCGTTCAAGAACTAGTCTCAACCATTTAATTAAAACTTGATGGGTTGGTATGAATGGATGTTCATGCTATTGTTGTGGTGACTTGGGTTAGTCACTTCCAGGTTGATCTTGTTGTTGTTACTATGTTATTATCTCGTTGTTATTTCAACAATTAAAATGCTTTGCCAAATTGCCTTCAATCTATTATGTTATTGCAAATGAAACTTGATTTATGCTAAAATGAGTCCAAAGCCTCATCCACTTAAATAAAGCTTGCATGTAGCTATTTATAGTTCTGTTATCTCACACGTAAGTCTTGCGGAGTACTTTATGTACTCATCTGCCCGTGGTTGTGGTATTTTTGTGGCTTTTGTTGCAGAGGAAGGAGGTGAGCTCCAAGAGCCTCACTTTTGTGCTATGTGTTGCAGCTTCTTGACGACTAGCTTGGCGGTCGGTCCGATGCCTAGGGGTTAAGGCACACTGATTGGCTTTGTGTTATAGCCATCTTTATGGCACTTTTGCTTCCGCTGTTATCTTGTAGTACTTGTTGTTATTTGGCCAGAAGGCCCCTCTTTTGTAATAACCTATCCTTATTAATATTAACTTCTGGTTTGTTGCTTATGTACTATGTGTTGTATGGAATTGATACATTCTTTTGTTGTGAGGTATGTATACTGCATTCTGGGGAGTATACATCTCTCGAGACTGGGTTTATTTGGTTGATAATACTAGGGTCAATTGGATGACTAAGTATTATGAGCTTAATAAATCCGGGTGCTCACATAACTCATGCAAGTCCAATCCCAAGTGTGTCCATAACTTAGGACGAGGCTATTCGAATAGTTCAAAACTCTGCAGGGGTGTACAATTGTACCCACACGCCAAACCATCTTTTCGCCAAGCTATAGAGCACACTTCCTTAGGTATGCCGACAAGGCTAAGTCCTACGAGAAATTTCTAATATAATGTATTAACTACGAGCCGCCTGTATAGATGGAAACCCATACGTTGTGTCGGAGTCACCGGTAAAGCCTCGGTCAACTACCCCTTGGGGTAAAGTCTCAGTCAACTATGGATGCCCCTCGGGGTAGGGAACCTAAACTTGGAACCCATCCCGCACACCCAACAACAACAGAATATTTTTTTTAACATAACAATAACCACCTGCGACTCAGAGCCAACACACGCCAAAGTACTAAGTCAAGATAGGTCCCACATCCCTCTCATGTGGAATGCACGCAAAAATGCTTGGTTTTGGTGAAACAAGATGTTCGGTCCTTATTGACCTAGGCAAGACCATCCACACACCCAATAGCACACCATTCAACCACTTGCCCAAGTCTAAATTATTTTATTTACACTTTTAGTTTTCATTGTAAGAAGCACATGGTGCGGGACGTAGTGTAATAAAATGATTTGTGTGATCAAGGTTATCGACAAAGTCGATAATCACCCAATTCTACCGGAATCTAAGCATGACTAAGCATCACATCACATAACATCCACCGAGCACTAACATTAGCGGGAATAATAACTTAGGCTAGTGGCAAGGAAATAACAATTACCTACAGCTCATGCATCTAATAGATTTAACTGTCTCTAATGAGAAATTAATCATCACATAAAGCATGCATACATATAGTTGCAAACAAGATACTTGTATTGAATATAATGGGATCAAAATGATCAAAGGGGGGATTGCTTGCCTTGTTGAAGATAGTCCACTTCTTGCTGTTGAGGATCACACTCAAACTCACTCAGATCTTCGTAAGCTAACGATTGAATACGAAAAGCGAATAAGAACGCATAACACCAAATATATCCAAATATTCAATGTCATCCAAAAAGCATGAAAATTACACAGTAGGTATATTATGATTTTATATGAATTTAGAAACAATAAACATTGATTTAGAGTTTGTACGTATGTGGAAGTTACGACCTTTGGAAAATCAAATGGGAAGAAAAAAAATCAGAAAATAGTGTTCTGTCAATATTCATCCAAAAATTATCTTTTTGGTGAATTTTTCCAGAAATGTGGCGGATATAAAATTTACATGACAAGAAAGAGAATAAAAAGTTATGAACATAAAAACTTGAATCACCCCATTTGGAGTTCATATGAATTTTTGAAGTTAAAACCATTTCTAGTGTAAAAATAATCCTAAACCGAAATCAATACTAATAATTAATTTTTCTGGGACATAAACAAGTTTCAAACCTATTTCACATTAAAGTACAATTAAAATGATAACTAACAAAATTGATTTTACTCAATTTGGAGTTAATTTGAAATAGTTATGAATTTTTGAAGTTATTTGAATTTTCAGTGCAAAAATAAAACATTTCAGAAATTTAAAGGGAATTAAATACTTTTCTTATCGAGCTGAAGCTAGCCACAACCAACGACTTGTGGGGTCCATTGCATAGTGTTCTTTTTCATTTAATTTCAGAATTAAAAACCTACTAACATGTGGGTCCACATGTCATAGGCTCGGTTTAAGAGAATAGTGCATGGACTAAAGTCTATGCACTAGGTCCACAGTTCAGGGACCAAACTACTACGCAATTAAGGCTTCAGGCCCACTTGTAAGCGAAGCATTAGAGTAATTAATACCGGATCTACACAGTAAAGTTCGCTTAGGGCAGATATTTGCTACTAATCCCGAAGCTACAGTAATGGTAGGTGCTTCCGACAATAGAGCGTCCCTGACCGTGAGCTTGCCATGGCCATCGCTGGCGACTCTATCGACGACGGCGCCGGCTAAGGGCTAAAATGGATTCACCAAGTAGAGGCGAAGCTATGGGCGTCCGGAGCATCGCTGGAGGAGGTCCGACGTGGCGGCACGACGACGGGGAGCGGAGGAGAAGCTAGGGTCTACAGTGCTTGTTGCAACCCGACGATTTAATGAGCTAGCTAACGCATGCATGAGAACCTAAGAGTTCCAGGGAACCTACCGGAGTGCCGAGCAGAGGACCAACTAGTCGGAGGTTCGCCGATGACGTAGACCCGTGACAGCGGTGGTAGCTTCACCGAGGAGAGAGTCGCCTAAGCAAAAAGAGAGAAAATGGGATGTCGAAAAAGCTAAAGAGTGCCATGAGGATGGTTACGAAGGAAGGAATTTAGTAATGCCTCACCTTGCCGGAGGTGGAGAAGAAAGGGGCACGTGCGGCTGGAAATGGGGGAAGTCCTAGATCCACGGGTTCCTGTTAATGGAAGCCAAAATTAAGTGAGGGGAAGTAATCCTCATGACCTAGAATGCATGCTGACGTGCTATGGGAAGGATGAACCTCACCGGAGCTAAAGATGACGAAGTGGCACGGTTGCGAGCGCACTCCGGAGAAGGCGACGGCGAGCTTCGTGTTCCGGAAGCTACACAAGAAGGCAAGGGCTCGGATTAGCCAGGATGAGTGCGGTGAGGAATGAAAACAGAGAGGGACAAGAAGGAGGGAAGCCTACCCGAGAGTTGCAAGAATTTGCCTCCTTTCCCTCGGCCACCGAGAGGGAAAGTGAGCTACAACGGGCGAGAGAGAGAGGGTTATAGTCGGGAAAGAAGCGGCATGAGTAGACGATGCACTGGATAGGGCGAACAGGGCGGTGGATTCACGGCGTCATCGTGCATTGGCGGACACGCTCTAGCGTGCGCTCTGCATGGCGAGTGAGCTCTGCGTCGCCAGTGCGTGAGGAGGGCAAAGGAGCTGACATGTGGGTCCCGCGGCGTCAGCGACAGAAAGCGGCGAGGGTCGGAGCCTAGCTCGGTCGGTGCATTCAGTGGGTTAGGTTGAGTCAAATGGTCCGGGTCGGTGTCTGGTGCGGCTGGCTTGATCGGTTGGGTTAGTGGGTTAGGTCCAACCGAGTCAAAGTGGCTCGGACCGGGTCAACTACAGTTGATTGAGGTTTAAAACAAACTCTCCTACTTTGATCGGAGGTTTAAAAAGAGCAAACAAATTCCTAAAAATTTGAAATTTTTCAAAGAGGTTCCTGGGAGGATCTAGTACACAAATAAATTTTCTAACATCACTGTTCATTTCTTATTTGCTTATTTTTAATTCTTTAACCGCAGGGGTTATTGAAATGGGTTTTGAATTTTCTTAGGGTTGATTTGGTTTCTAAAATTTTGAGGAAAAATATATTTATTTATGAAAAATATTATAAGAGTTAAATAAATTTTTCCCAAGGATGATCACAATTATTTAATACTGTTTTGTTTTGGAGCTTCAATTTGAGTTATAAGTTTTACTTTGTTTTGAACTTTTTCAAATGCAACAAATCATGCAAATGCTCCAGCAAAACTATGCATGCTCAAAAGTTTTAAAAAGTTCACATTTTTATACCTTTGAAATACAAACTGAAGTTTTGGAATATTACATAGGCGTTATTAAAGTAGGCCACAAAATTTTTGCAAATAATCCCTTGAGGTTTTTTGAAATTATGAAGGGGTGCTTGGTTTATATAGATTAGGTCCTTGGGGCAAAAACTCTTGTAGATTAGATTCTAGAACTTACAAATAAAAAATAAATATAAATGAAAAGAAAGACCCGGATGAACCCCACCTGTGAGTCATACAGAATTTTCTTAATAAAAATAAAATAAATATACATGAAAATAAAACCGGACCAACTGTCAGAAATTTTAGATTTTATGGAATTTCTCTTGAGTCAAGCTTTAGAGAGCTTGTTCTCCCTCGTTTTAAATCCAAATGATTTTATTTTTGTTTATACTTTCATATAAATTCAAGATCTTTCCATCAGCACCGAAATCATAATTTTGGAGTTCATTTGAATTTATTTGAGTTTTGTGCATTTATTCGAAGTCGTCATTTTGCACTTAAATAGATTCCAACATCGCCGAAGACTTTGCCGCTACTTCAGGACAAGACCAAGACCAAGTAATATCCACTATTGAGCATGACAATTCCTTACAATTGATCATATTGAACATACTTTTCAAATGCAAATTATTTTGTTTCAAAGTAGTACTTGCATGCTTAATTTTATTCATGAAATGCTATGTTAAAGGTTGATACCTATCTATGCCAAATGTTGTTATTACTATTCCCCTCCTTGATTGTTGATAACCCCTTATACCTTGTCACCCTAGGTTAATTATTACATTAGTAAATTGCTCTTGGATACACAATAATGACTATTGGTTGTGCTTAAACACTGCTTAGTGGCTAAATTGAATACGACACAAACATTGCCATTACAAGAACTTGAGACATATTATGAATCGTAGTGTGGTGACGTGGGTTACCACTAGAAACATAGAAATGTTATTTAAAATGGTGGAGACTTAGGTGAGTGGTTGTTATGAGATCGGTGCAGAGGCATGCACGAGAGTTGGGCTTGTAGATTGTCTCACTGAGTTGATTAAGGACCGAACCGTATGTTACGTTTCTAAACTAATAAATTGTGCAACCACAAGTCTAGTATGTGATAGACCTGGCCAATTACTTTGCTTAGTTTCCGGCATAAACCCCACACATAGTAGTGGGTGGATCTCTAAACAATTTCAATCGTGGAGAGTTTTTTTTTAATATGATTTCTATTATCGTGAAGAGCGACAGACTCCCTAACAATAGAGGGACCCTCATTGAAAATGCGTCCCATAACAGAGCATTCTAGGGGTGCCCCATAATGGTCACTGTCCAAGTGTTGAGTGGTTCCCTGCCGGAGCGGGTCGAGTGTCGAGACTAGGTATTTAAAAAGCCTAGTTATGATCGTCTCCGTCACACGCTCAAGGAAGTGTGCCATGGCCGATATTATGAGTTGATCATATCTTGTGAGTAAAGTTGTATAACCTCTGTAGAGTGTATAATCTATTCGAATAGTCGTGCCTCCGATTACAGGCATTGTGAAGAAAGCCACACTTGGTTAGTTTCAATAAAATGTGGATTGAGACATGTTAACGAAAAAAAGAAATGGTTGTAGCGATGGCATAGGTGGATGAAACCTCATGAGTAGTAATAGTAAGATGGAAATTGGTTACATGATGAAACTTGCTTATACAAACGACACTTTGGTTTTCAATCAAAATGGCTAGGTCATAGGTTTGGAAAATAATTACATTATTTGAGAAAAACCGCTTTGTGCTAAAATAACCATAAGACCTCTCTTTTGGCCAGCCATGCATCTGTATAAATTGCATTTAGTGTGAGGACTTGCTGAGTAGTTTTATATTCATGGTTGCTCATATATGTGGATTAAGTGCTCGAAGATACCAACTGGTGAACAATTATCCCTACCCTTCGGGAGTGGAAGATGATGCCATGTACTTGGTTGCTTACCCTAGTCGATTGCTTGTGGGCATATCTTGAGGGTCACCACGGTTAATTATCCTTTCTGTTGCAAGACTTCATCTATAATTGGCCTTCCCGGACCATGATATAAGACTTCGACCACGTGGTCTATTTACACTTATTTACTATCTTTTTATTCACATGTATGGATGTGATATGCATCGATATTGTACTGTGTGAGCTAGCTACTAGTCATGGGACTAGCTCTGTATACACAAAGGGTATGGATGCAAATATGGGTCCGACAGGATATGAACTCCCTCTTCTAGATATTCATAAGGCCAGTTGGAATGTGCGACTTACGAAAAGCCTCCTTGAAAGTTGTCCAAGTGACACTACTTGTCCCTCCGGTTGCATGTACTGAAATTGTCCCACCATGTGCTTGCTACTCCTTGGAGTTGATATGAAGCAAACAACACCTTCTCATTGTCATTACACTGAGAAATGACCAATTTTTTTTCCACAATCCTTAGCCAATCATTGGCATCGAGTGGGTCTTCCGAATGGCAAAGACCAGTGGTCGAGTTCGCAGGAATTCACCCAACTTGGACTGAGCTTGGTTCGATGTGGCTCCACCTTCCCCTGCTGCCATAGGAACTACACCAGGGTTGGCGTTGTTCTAGGATATCTGTTGGAGAATGAGGGTTTGGGCATGTCGGTTCCGCTCGATCTCGACAAGAACTTGGGCCATTGAAGGGGGGTCCAGGTAGCTCAACTCCATGCTGATTTTGACGATGCTCTTGCTCCTCATTTTGAATAGGGTTAGGTTATTGTGGCAGGTTGGGCGGTTGAGTGCCTATCGACTGTGATTTCGAACTTCCCGAACTTACCAAAAGTTGAGACATTGAGTGGGTTCTTAGTCTTGACATCGTGCCGACAATCCACCCGTTAAAACTATCTTAAGGATAATAGAAGCAACCTTAAGAAGTAAGGGAAAGTAGGGGAGGGGCTATCGGGACCCAAAAATACAATTATGGACCCTCTGTGTATAATGCACTAGTCCAGGATAACGCTAGTGCACACAGTGTCAACATAGGTGAATATCGATCCACATAAGCGATTAATAACATAAACGAGTAATTTGATTAACAAATAAGGGTTTTGACCTTATGGTCGAGTTTACACTTATTAAGCTACGCAGGGCTGACAAAGAAATAAATAGCAGCAAAACATAAATATTTAGTGGAATCCCATCAATTCACTACAGGCAACCGACTCAAGACCCTACGATTAAGCACCTTCGATGAACTCCTCCTCGAAAGCAGGCGATGACTCCTCCTCTTCTGTTGATTTGATTTAGCAAGCATGAGTACACAACCATACTCGCAAGTCATACCACAGAAATGCAAATATACAAGATGACTTACTCCAAAGGAATGGCTTCTGTGGTCATTTTGCAAAAATGCAACATTTGCAATTTGAAAACAAATAATAGATTGAAAGCATAAAGTAAAACAAATAAACAATATTTAATTTTAACGGTTTGATTTCACAAAGACACATAGCCTAAACAAGCTATTCACATAGCCATATGATTTAGATCACACAGCTCCCTTTCCAAATGTTTTATGAAAACTACCCCTCGTGTGAAATTCCCGAGCATGTCCATGACCGCGGATGCGGCTATTCGAATAGATTAATTTAACACTCTGCAGAGGTTGTACACTTTACCCACAAGATACAACTAGTGTTGCAAGCTCTTATCATAACAAAACGTTTCAGAAACTTCATCTTAACATTGACACTCCCGATATGCTTACAAACTGTCATACCAAACTATACACAGTGGATGGTACGACACACATCGTTGGACAGGGAAGCGGTGAACCATCCCGCGATGCGACTACCTGGTAGTACACACCTCCACCCTTTAACATAGCCTAACCTACTGCCTAAGCAATCAATGTCAAGAATTAATAACTTACTAAGTTAGGCCTGTCCCATAACAGGCATGTGGTTGTACAGTAAGGCTCAGTTCAATGGCGCACAAAGTCAAGTCCTTAATTGACCAAGGCAAGACTTCCAAATTTTAACTATGCCACATAGATTAATATACCCATTCACACAGCCACCATGTCACACAGTATCCACCCCTTGCCTCGGTCTAAATATTTTACCACCCAGTTGGTTAAGTGCAACACATGCCATCAACGAGTAATAGCACATAGTACACATAGTTTTATCACGTAGTTCCATAGTCACTTAGTCAATTTGATAATTGCAACTTACATGAAATGATGACTTGTGGCATGGCTAAGCAAACTAGTTGTATCTAACCAACCCATGTTGGTGCTACGATATTACCAACTAAATAAACCAATCTAGGGTGACAAAAGATTATGACATATCAAATACAAAAGATTATGACATATCAAATAGACAAGAAGTTATAACAATTTGGACTATTAACTATACCCAGAAACATTTAAATATTTACTTAAATTAGATGCAATAATTTGAATCGAGGTAATTTTTAGAAAACTAGGAGTCAACATGGTCAAAGGTATAACTTGCCTTGGAATAGTTCTAGGTATTGATCTTGATCTTGAGGTGCTCCTTCTTCTTCAAACCTTCCCGAAGTATCAACATCTACTCGCAAACGAAGCAACAAACAAAATAAATAAATAATAGAGGCAAAACAAACTCCAACAAATTAAGTAAAAATCTTAGATAAATAGATCTTGAATTTAGATGAATTTAGAAATTTGAATGGGCTCAATTGGAGTTCGGATGCAAAAGATATGGGCTTTGGAAGTTTGAATCTAAAAGAAATCCTATTTGCAGAATTATCCGAATTATTTTCCAAATGGGAAATCCTGGATTTATGACGTCAGCCCTAGAAAATCAGCCAAAAAGAATAAAAGAACATGGATTTGACATGTGGGGCCAACACGTTAGTGGCTTGGCTCACGATGAACTGGGTTCGCCGAACCGATCTGGATCTGGAAAATCGACTACCACGTGTACTCATTGAGGTGGTGCCACATAGGACGGCACGCAAGCAAAAGATGATGTGGCTGGCTGAGGTGGTGCTGATGTGGACGACGGTGAGAGTGGTGGCGCATGGGTCCCAATGTTCACCACGTTCTGGGGCTCCTCGTTGCCGGTGAGTAGTACTAGTAGGTAGGTACAGTTATTGCGAACCTGTTGAGCTAGCTCCGGGTGATCAAGGATGACGGTGGTGGCCGACGGCGAGCTCAAAGCAGCGGAGACCTTTGGGTTTTGTTGGACGAAAGCTCCGGCGAGGTATTGACGGCATGGGTGGTTGATGGAGGTAGCCCGTGCGACGGCGGACTCGATGAAGTGCTCCAAGATGACACGGCGGCGAAGACGGTGGCGCAATTAGAGTTTTAGCCAGCAGCGGCAAAAACCCTAAACTTGAAATAGCGGCGGCGCAAGGGTGATTGGGTTGCGGTGGCTTGGGGGGATTTTGATGTGGATGGCAGTGCGATCCCGGGGGTCTTATTTATAGGAGCCGGGGATGGCTATGGCGGCGCATTGGCGGTAGAGATCAAAACAACCCGAAACGAAAACGTGAAGAAATAGGAGATAGAGATGAATACGAAATTTGAATTCAACCAAAATGGGTGCAGAACAGATAAAGCTTCTAGATGGAAAAATCCGTGCACATAATCTAGACTGGTTTCACCTTTGTCGGACAAAGCTTCAATGGCTTCAATGGCTGCAGTGGCGAGGTTTCGTGAAGGGACACGAGGAGGACGAAGCTGAGGTTGACGATGAAGGTAGGCCCACCTGGCAGAGACACAAGGAGCGCGACCCACGCGTCAGCGGCAAAGGCGAGAACGAAGGTGCCACTAACAAGTGGGACCCACTGCCAGTGAAACACAACTGAACGCGAACGATTGGACCACTTGTCCTAACCGTCAGATTTTGATCAGACGGTCCAAAACGAGTGTGCCGTTCGGACCGTCCGAACGGCCCACCAGATCTTGACCGTCCAAAGACGATCCAATGGCTCGGGTTGATTTGAACGCACGTGAAGAGAGGAAGGGCAAGAGACTGACACACGGGACCCGCATGTCAGTGGGATGCAGCGCGTGCGCGCGAGAGCACTAGGCCGCACAGGAGATGGGCCGAGCGGATTAGGAGATGGGTTTAAGCCCAAGGAATTAGCTGAGACTTTTAATACTTTTTCCTTTTTAGAAAATCCTGAGAATTCAAATAAGCAATAGAAAATAGCAAATGAATTTGGAAAAATTCTAGAAAAATCTAGAAAATATATCCAAGCACATAGAAACCAAATAAAATAGTTTTGGTTGTTATTGATGTTGACTTTAGTCATATTAAATTGTTTTGTTACTCAAAGTCCGTGATTAAGCTTTTGAATTAAATTCAAATAAATCCAAATGGTGAATTTTCTCCTTACTAACTATTCAAAGGATTTTTAAAGCTCAGAAAATTGGGATGTTACAGGGGGGATGTGGTACTTATTTAATTTTGCAAATGACAACAACAACACACAATTCTTTTGACATATGGGATAAGTTTCTGCATGGTTTGCGAAATACAGCCCCCATTGGCAAATGTACAAATCATACAGTACTTAAGTAGCATAGTACAATCATCGCATATCGGTGTCTACATGCATGAATATGGGGTATCTAGCTCATGCAAAAGAACACTACTAGTGAGCTCTATTATCCTAGCCCTAGAAGTCTAGTCCTAAAAGCGATCTAGATCAACCTAATATGGACGATAATTATCTCTCCATCCTAGTTACTGATGTGGAGGAAATGGAGGCGACAGAGGCAATGAACGACCCTTCTACTAGCATCTTGAATGGTAGCATTTGGTGAAAGCCCCCAGCCATTGGAGTTGAGGGGTACCCTTGCTCGACCAACTCTTCTGATGATGAGTAGAGTGGTTGTGTGCTTGATCACTTGCCCTTCCTTGAACTCCTATGGGTGGTGCAAAAAGGTCGTCGTCCGGTCCTCAACATGTGCAGAAACTCCCAAAGAAGTCACGTCCAATTGATGCTACGCTCAAGGGCGGAGCCAGCGCTGGCCCAGGCCTCTGGCTGGCCTAGCATGTGTTGGCCCAAAATTAGATTATACACGTTGGAATTTTGCCTTTTACATGGCAATTTTTCGCTGGGCCTCAGGCCATGGCCCAGGAGGCCTAAGGCCCAGCTCCACCCCAGGCTACGCTCGTGGGAGAGGAAAAGCATCAACATGATTTTGAGGGGAGATAAGCATTAGTGAATCATTTTTACAAACCAATGAAAGTAATGGCAAGAAAAGACACTAAGTAAGAAGAGAGGTGCATCAGCAGATGTGCTTATACTTTTCACAAACATTTGATAAGATTTGCACATAAATTTTCAATACCACAAGTCCTCAAACTAACGACCATTTCTAACTAAAGGTTTATCCTACAGCCAATATGGCTCTCATACCAATGCTGTCGGGTCCCGGAATTTTTCAATTCCAAATCCTCATGTGTTTATCATGGTAGTCCCATGACCAGTGGCTAACACACACATGTAACAACATTCATATCACATCTATATACGCTTAAATAAATCAGAGTAGCCCATTGTATTAAACAGTCATGCATAGGTCTATGCGACCAAGTTTTACATGAAGGGGGCTGACCGGCCAAATAGTTCACATAGCATAAAGTTTGCAGTGGAAATAACAATAAATGAGGCACCAAAAACCAGAAAGTATGCCTTAACCCTCCCACAAGAAAATGACTTGGGTTAAGCCCTAGTAATCGATGTCATCATTGCCAAAACTGGCGACATAAAAGTAACCAACCGAGGGGTCATCTTCTTCTTGCTCTAATAGTGTTCAACAAGCAATTGTGAGTACAAAGTTGTAATCTGCGAGACTTTTAAGCAAAGCTTATATAGTATGCAAGTTGAGTCAAAGGTGGCTAGCCTATCTGGTTTAATTTGCACAAAGCGAATTTTTATTTGCAATAGAGAGTAATAGATTGCATTCACAAGTTGTAAAAGCATTTGACACTGATAACCAAATAATAATAAATCATAAACAACATAAATAAGACAAGTGCCTTGCTGCCATAAAGTCAACACCGCAGTAAAATCCTTTTGCGGAACAAGCTATGCATGGATTCCCTATCCATACGTTACCCAACCATTTTGCAAAAACATAAAACTACTAAGGTGGAGGATTCACCAAGTCGTCCATGATCGGGGACTTGGTTGTTCAAATAAATTTACACTCTGTAGAGGTGGCACAACTGTACCCACATGATATGATCAACTTAACCATCAGCCAAGACACTCAATAAGATAAAGTGCAACAAAAATGATCATAACAAGGACTTTGCAATACTTCACTCTAACATAAAATCGCCCTATGAGCTTACTCCTCAAGATATGGACATCAGTTACCATCATCAAGAGGACTCATAGTTGTGTTGATAACACTTGTATGGACATGGACATCTTGTACCATCGTCTAATGCAAGTGTCCTACAGACATGGACATCATTTACCACTGTCTACACGGCATTGCAGTTAGAATGCTAAGACTCAGTAAATTATTCAACCAGGTCCTCCCCATAAAAGGTATATGTGGTTTGAATGGGTATCCTTGGTAACCCAGGCGAAATAGCCACAAACCGAAATCTCGTGCACCTGCACCGGTCTCAACATCTACTCTCCCAAGTTTAAAACAAGTTTTAGTTTTCATATGGTATCCAAAATAGCAGAGGTACCTCCTTTGATCCTTTTTACAAGTGGTTCCCATATTTGATCATTTTATCAAATTTCTCCAACCTATCAAAACTAGTATTGATATGCTTGGCTACGCATCTCCTATTGTGCTTCATCTACAAATTCCACAATATACGGATAGTGGATAGCAATACTAGGGTGACAATAGTGAGGATATCAATGAATCATTGTAGGGTCGATGAAACAATTGGGTATAGCTACCAGCCTTACCAATATAGCAATTTTTTTTACCAAAATTACATGCATGCATAATATTTTTGAACACAACATACATAACAGTGAAAATATGGGATCAATATGGTTAAAGGGGGTGCTTTCCTTGTTTCTTGAACTCCGAGTCTTGCTCTGGATTGAATTCGGAGATTTCCAAAACATCCGTATCTAATCGGTAAAAGCCAAGTAACACAAATAAGAGCCAAATAAATTCAAACAGTTAGAAAATTCAAATATGTTTGCAAATTATGAAAACTTGTGATTTAAAAAAAATAGGAAAAAGTTTTACTTAATTTGGAGTTCAATTGCAAAAGTTATTAGCATTTGAAGTTAATTTGGCAAGGAAAATTCAGAAAAAGAAAAGAGAATATTGTGCATGATTTCCTTTTTTATTTCTGTAATACCCCGAATATCAAATAGAGAGAACATATTATTCGGAAGAGAAATTTATTCAAATTTGAATGCACTAAAGTTTAGAGGAAAATTAAAAGAAAATTCAATATTTGAGGGAGGATTGGACCTTGGGCTTTCGGCCCAAGACGTACTAGCCAAGTGGGCCGGCCTTGTAGTGGAGTCAAGAAGAGGGGTGCCCTTCCCCAAAATCCTAACCTCTGCTACAGTACCGCGCCACACTGTAGCACGCGGTACTGTAGCAGCCCCCCCTCCCTGCTGCTCTACCAAGATGAGGAAGAAGCTCCGAGGTGCCGCCGGCCATGGTGGAAGGAGAAGAAGGGAGAAGAAGAAGATCATCTTCGTGGGTTTTTGTTTAGCGTTTCACACGTCTCCAAAGGTATCAATTCGTTTCCCCGCTGTTTTGATGTTGTTTAGATGCGAAATTAGATTAGTTTGATTGGATTGAGTTCGTCCTGCTGTAGATCAAATCTGTCTAGTATGTTGCGTGGGCTGTTTCGACGTCTTAGAAGCCGAACCAATAGTTTTGATCTCCTTGAGATATCTAGAGGTTGTTCTTAAATTTCTGTGACCACCGAGTTCACTTGATTCCGACATTCGAGTCAAAAGATATGATAGATTTAGTATCTGCTGTCCAGATTTCTGACGTGATTAATCTGTTTTGCTATTTCGTAATATATGAAAATGTAATTGGGAGAATATGGGTTTTCACCCAACTAGACTTTTGTAGAGAATTTGATAAACTTTCCAGATTGTTAAAGAACAATCAATTCGGAGTTACAGATTAAAAGTTATGATCATTTTAATACTGCTGTTTGTTCTTTTAGGCAGTTTCTGTTCTGAAAGTTCAACCTTCTGTTAGCATATTTTATTGGCCGAATTGGTTTATCTCGTCAACTAGAGTATTGTAGATTGGTCAGTTAAGAATCCACAGAAACTGGGCTCACCTTTTTTCGAGTTCCAGATCATGAGATATGTTAATTACCGTGCTGCTGTCCAGAGGCGGTTTAGGGCAGAATGCGCTGGTTTTCAGTTTAGAGTTCTAGTTAAATATTGAATCGCCAGGGAAGCATTGTAGAACGTTATTCAGTAATGTCATGTTCATCGTATCCTTATTTCAGTTATTTACTTGTTTAGGCGGTGAAGCTTCGGGTTTAGGAGTATCACCTTTGCCTCATAACGTCGCATCGCGAAGGCAAGTACCTTGATGTTCGATATTTGGGAAATGTTGAATGCTTGATGTTGACCCTGTGTTTTTTCTAAGATCCATGATAATGTTTAAGTTCATGTTCCTTCTACATGTGTGTTATCTCCATGATTAGAGAGCATGTCTTTTCAATATACATATTTCATTCCATGCATTCATTTTTCATGTTCCATCCACGGAGTGGATTAAAAAGACCCATCAATTCTAGGATGGGCATGTAAGACCCACCATTCCAATGTGGGCAGTTTGGGATACCCGTATGAAATGTTCTTCATACGGGGGCTTGGATCCCCGCCTTTTGTTAAATGCGGCTTAAGTGAATACCGACGGTGTGTCACTAGCAATACCGTATATGCATGTGTGTAGTCCTCCATTCCATTCACTCCATTCATTCCATTCATTCAAATACTGCTCGTGATTTCATCATATTGTTCAATGATGTTGACTTGTTAATGTTTGTGGTATGTTCCATTTATTCATCAGACTTTGAGTCTTGGACTCATTCTTGCGTTGTTTGTTTTTTAGGTAATCATTGATGTTGACTCACTTGGGAGGAGTAGACACACACTACTCATTCACATTATCCTATTCAAGTTCAAGATTATAAATTAGTTCTATCTTTCATTCATTATTGATGAACTGTAATAAATAAATCTAGATGGGAAGGAAGGATACCTTCTCCATGATACTGTTGATTTATTACTGCTTGTGAATCTAGATTAATGATGAACTGTAATAAATAAAATTAAATGGTGAAGGAATGATACCTTCTCCATGTTTTAGATGTTTTATTTATGCCTTTATATGATATCTTATTCGAGTTCTTCCGCAATGTGGTTGTATGTTAGTGTATTTAGGTGACATCTTGGCTTCCAAATAGCCAGGGTGTTACAATTTCCTTTTTTTTATTTCTAAAGGAAAATATGGATTTATTGTGTCATTACTCATTAGGCTGAAAGGTGGGATCAGGTGCACGGTGAACCGAGTTCACAGGCTCATTTATAGTCCAGGGGTCCCACATGTCAATGACTCATATTTTACAACTGGTTTAAATTAAAATCTAATTAATTATTATACAAGTCCCACACGTCTGTAACTCACTAATTTAACTACTGTTATTAACGTTAACTTAATCTGTAGTGGGGATCCATCTGCCAGAGAGAGGGAGACAGGGGAGGCAACGATGGCCATGGTCGAGCTCGCCGACGGCGGAGCAGCAATGGCACTGGCCTGGGAAGCAGCAAAATGTAATGATAGCACTACAATGAAGCTAAGGGTGGTGAGGGCGACATTTTGTGAACATTAGAGTGCTGACGATGACGTTGGCAAGTAGTGGAGCGACTTGGGCTACGACAACTTTTGCGAAAGGAGTGGTTTCTCGCCCAGGGGCTTGGCATATTGGGTTTAGCAGGTGAACATGATGCTAACCGGCTTTGCATGGGAACCAATGGTCACCGGAGTCATTGCGGACGACATGTAGCTGTGATGGAGATGTGAATAGCTATGGCAAACTCTAGGCAAATGACGCTAAGCGCGAAATCTAGGGAACTACAAGAGGCTCACCACTGCGGTTGGCAGCGATGAAGACAGTTGGAGAAGATGAGCAATGGCGAACAGGGATGACAGCGATAGCTTCACAGTGGTAACATGCTACAACGAGGAAGAAGCTACAAGAAGATGCACGTTAGCTTGAATGCATGCGAAAGATGGTCAAAACAGAAGGATTCGACCCAAGACTCACCGAGACTACAGAAATCAATGGAAATGGCGACGGCGGCCGGAAACAGAGAAGACACAATGTCTCGATGACTCACTGTGAAATAAGGACATTGAGTGAGGGGCTTGCATAAGTAGGAGATGGAACACGATGTGACGCATATGGATTGAAACCAAACTCACTGGAAAGGAGAGAACACGATGGCTTAGAACGGGCCTATGCGTCAGAGAGAAAGAAGATGATGACGATGCGGCTCCTCTCGGTTCCAACTGCAAGAACAAGCACAAGAAAGAGATGAGCTAAGCTCTAGAAGGAAAAGTACATGTGTGTCGAGCAAGGAAGCTCGCCAGAGTGGCAATGGTGCGATGGCATGCTCTCCGGCACTAAGGAAGACAACGTCGTTCCTAGCAATCCAAGACCTCAAGCTCCGGTTCTTGGGAGGGATGCTGGAAATGGCGATCTAGTTGAGACAATGTGCATGGCTTGGCTAAAATTGGAAGGAGAAGAACATAAGAGAGCATGATTTCTCACGGGCGCGGCACGGCAGAGCGGACGGAGCAAACTCTCTCTCGTCCATCCGCGACAAGTGAAGGCCACAAAAGGGAGTGATGAGGCCGCTACGATGATGGGATAGGGCGAGGCGGAACAGTGGGCGTCTCTATCATAAACCATGAGCACATGCATGAGCTCGCCGTGGTGTCCACACGGTCGGGCGAGAGGTGGAAGACGGCTTTGGCGGCTAGACCTAGGGGTCCACCCATCAGCGGCGAGTCGAGGGCGACAGACGGAGCACATCTCTACGCTGGTGTGTGCGACCACACGGGCGAAGGGATTGTCGTGAGGTGGAAGACGACTCCCAATAGGAGGGCCTTGGTCCTCCGGTCAGCGATAGCGAAGGAAGGCAACAAAGAGAAGGTGCATTTGGCAGAAAGACGCTTTCACGTGAAGGAAACAGAAAGTGGAAAGTAAGGAGACGACTTTGGTCGGGGACGGTGCACGGGGTGTTGTTGGGTCAAAAGCAAAGATGGGCTAGGCCGAGGTTACTGTTACGACCCATGAAGAATAATCGAATTTTTATTCATTTACTAATTGATTTTATTCAGGAAACGGGTTTCAATTTTTAAAACTAGCAAACCAACTCAAAAATTATGAATTTTGTTGGAGAGGCCTTTGATATGAACTGGTACATAGGAAAATTATTTCTAGTATTTTAGCAGCTTTTAATTTGTCCCTAAAATTTATTTATTGCTATTTTTAACAGAGAAATGTTTTAATAAATACACAAAAATACAGGAAAATATCATAAATGTATAACATAATATTTTAAACATAAACAACATAGAATTTAGATATTTGGGCTGTTACATATTAGGAAAATTACTATTTTTTCTATTTTACTTGGAGATTCGTATACATATCAAATCTCATATTATCCCTTTTTATTCCAAATTTGCATATTTTTGGATTGAGCTTGATGTGGTGTTTTCCAGGTTTTAGGATGGAATTAGTATATAAATTCAAATGCTATTTTTCATTTTTTTTATTATTTATGGATTTTACTTTCCAATTCAAATGGAAATGAAATTGCTAATTTATTTTTCATTCCAAATTTCTATTAATTTGGATTATACTTGATATATATTTTTTTATTTAAACCTAAACCGCTATAAGTTGGGTCCGCTAGATGGATGCCAGATCTTTTCCATTTTTCGGTTAACGTGGAAATTTCCTCAAAGTTTACAATTAGTATAGGCATGGATTTTATTAGGAATTTTTAATATTTTTGGAATTTAGGTTTGGCATTCGCATATGAATAAAATATCTTATCATCTTTTAATTTTTACTCCGAATTTCCATGTTTTTGGGTCATACTAGGTGTGGATTATTCAGTTTTAGGCTAGAATTCGCATAAAAAAATCCAATTTCTATTTTCATTTAGTTATTGTTGTAAGAATAATTCATCTACCATACTGATGGGGCCCGCCTCTCAGAAGACACGCGTACATATCTGAGAAATGCTATTGTACTCATAAAAGACTGTAATACCCCTTACTTGTACTCGTAGTATAGCCAACCCCAAGGGGTATTTTGGTCATTTGTACAGCTTAAGAGCCTATAAATACCTCATGTATCCCTCATTCAAGGAGAGCTCTCTTGAGCAATAAAGCAACATGTCAAAATGGTGAGCCTCGGGGCTCCTCCCCGAGGTAACCCCGATTGGCTCACCGACAGAGTAGGGCGGTCCTCTCGGACCCCGAACTCAGATAAATCCTCGTGTCATTTTACTCTCGTGGGCGATGGCCCGTCAGACGGCCGACGTCCACCCCCTCACTCGTGTTTGGTTTTTACACCTACAACATTGGCGCCGACCGTGGGGAGGTAGCTAATTGACGAAAGGCTATGTCTCCTACCAAAAAATACTATGAGTCCATGAAGCCTCCTCCAGCTCTAGAGGGCAATGATCTCGTGGATGGCCCATCCACTCTTTGAAGGAGCCCCAGCCGAGCACCCTCGTTGGAGATCAGGGCCATCCACCCCAGGATGGACAACGTCCTACATTCCCTGGGGCTCCCACGCGCGTCTTCCCCCCTTGTGCGGATCAATGCGAGGCCCAGCCAAGGGCGAGCAGTTCAAGGCACCCTCACAGCCGGAAGGCTAAGGATTCTGAGGCCAACCATCACTCCCGGGAAGCATGATGTCCATGCAGCGCGAACGATGAAGGCTCGCTACGAGGGCTACACCCTAACGCGCTACTGTCAGGGGACAGTCCTGACATATAAATCTCGTATGGACTCTCGAGACACTTTCCCCTTAAGGGATTTCACCTTCGTGGTGCATAGGGCGTACGACCTCCGCGGTCTCCCCTAACAAAAGTCCATGGTGGCTTGGGCGTCCGTCGCCTCCACCATGGCGGCTCGTGTCCTACTGGACCTAGGGCATGAGCGACCACCCTCGTGGTGCATAGGGTGTACGACCTCCGCGGTCTCCCCTAGCAAAAGTCCATGGTGGCTTGGGCGTCCATCGCCTCCACCATGGCGGCCCATGTCCTACTAGACCTAGGGCATGAGCGACAACTTAGGCCCAGTTCCAAGTTGATGGATGTGCTGAGGAATCATCCCCCTTAGACTCCAGGCCACGTGCCAAACGACCTCCGGGTCCCTGCACATCTAGCTCCATTGCTTCGCAAGGGTTAACCATTCTCATGCATTCCCGATCACCACAAAAAAACCCACCTACGGGGTAAAAGGGCTCCATCGCCCTCATAGTTCGGTGCCCCACGACTTAGCCTCGTGGATGCCCCTCCGATGTGCCTGTGACTTAGTGTTGTGAACACACCTTCAAGATGCACATGGGTTAGCCTCATGAGTGTATCCAAGTCCACTGGGGGGCTACCACCCCTAGTGGCCATTCGGTGCCCCACGACTTATCCTCGTGGGCGCCACCGGTGTGCCCGTGACTTACTGTCAGGGGCACACGTCCAAGGTGCCCATGAGTTAGCCTCATGGGTACCTCCAAGTCCGCTAGGGGCTACCACCCCTAGAGGCCATTCGGTGCCCCACGACTTAGCCTCGTGGGAGCCACCGGTGTGCCCGTGACTTACTGTCAGGGGCACACGTCCAAGGTGCCCATGAGTTAGCCTTATGGGTACCTCCAAGTCCGCTGGGGGCTACCACCCCTAGTGGCCATTCGGTGCCCCACGACTTAGCCTCGTGGGAGCCACCAGTGTGCCCGTGACTTACTGTCGAAGGCACATGTCTAAGGTGCCCATGAGTTAGCCTCATGGGTACCTCCAAGTCCACTAGGGGGCTACCACCCCTAGTGGCTATTCGGTGCCCCACGACTTAGCCTCGTGGATGCCCCTCCGATGTGCCTGTGACTTAGTGTTGTGAACACACCTTCGAGATGCACATGGGTTAGCCTCATGAGTGTATCCAAGTCCACTGGGGGGCTACCACCCCTAGTGGCTATTCAGTGCCCCACGACTTAGCCTCGTGGGCGCCCCTCCGATATGTCCATGACTTAGTCTCATAGACAGCTCGAATCAACTACCATTGACCTGGCTCGAATATTGATCAAGGACTATCATGCCTGCATAAGGCTATCACCTCGGGGATCTTAGTATCTAAAGTGATGGGACTCTACTTGTCCTACGACAACGGCTTTGATTATATGTCATGTCGAACGAATGTTATCTTGTTACAAGAAACAAGTGTTGATCATTCTCTCTTTCACGCAGAGACGCTCGTGTTATCTACCTATCCCTGCAATGTTTCTAGCTCGAACTACGACAATTTTGAGGAGTTCTACTTCGACGACTCTCTTCATACCATGGAGCAAGAGGAGGATGACTTTGACCACGGCTTCGTGCCGACACGCTGCCCACTCGAAGGCTATACCACGGCTCAGCGGTCCCACGTCAACGACTTCGCCTCCACAGGCTTCGCCCCGACGCGCCGCCCGCCTCGAAGGCTATGCCTTGGCAAAGCAACTCCATGTCCACAACTTCGCCTTCACAAGCTTCTCGACGGCCGCTCGCTGAAGGCAATGCCTCGGCAGGCGGCTCGGTGTCACGACGACCGCCTACTCAGGCTTTTCTCCGACGCGCCGTCCGCCTCAAAGGCTGTGCCTCGGTGGGACGGCCTCAAGATTCAAGATTTCGCCAGAATGGAACAACAAAAAACCATCCCACACGAAGGACCAATGAGAAGCAGCAATTTGGTACTCTCCCATGCGTGGAGCACTCACGCGATATGGAGTACAAAATAAGCATAAGTCTTTGGGCACCCACGTACCCACCAAGCCAAAATTGGCTAAGTCACGGTGCCCTTAAGATATTCCTCACTCTCGTGCCTCACAAGACCGAGTCGATTTGGCAAAGTCTCGAGTGCCTGCATTCCCGTCAAGCTAGAATTTGGTCAAGTCTTTGGCACCCTGAAAAAAAAAGCCATGCTAAGTGCACGCAAAAAATGTTGCCAACATACCTCAGCAAGTATATTCATCAATAGGATACAAGACATCAGCATTCTTCTTTGCCCCTCGGACACCTTTGCAAGCGCCCAAAGGATATAGGGGCTAGTGTTGATAAATCCTACCACCTCCCGTCTAAAATGCTCTATACTTCGACAAGTCTGCAGATACCTTCATCTAAGTATGCATACACTTCCCACGTGGCGCCTCGCGTGCCCGGCGCCACCACGCCCTCGCGCCCGTGCTCGTGGCGGTTTTGCACCTAGTCGACGACGAGGCCAAGGAGCGGTCGTGACCCTTGATGAAGGTGAAGTCGACACCACGGTGCCGCACAAGCATGAGTGTGTACGAGCTGCTTACAAGTATGCATGGGCCATGCAAGCACGCATCATGCTAGTACACACGCATGTTACGCGCCTACATCTGTTAGCTCCCGACCAAGCAAGAAAAAGGTGCACGCAGGTGCCCCGCCTCGCACGCCCGCCCACGAGCTCAAGCGCCATGTAGAGATGCTCTACTTGCTGTACGTGAAGACTTCATGTGTAGAAAAGGAAGACTAGAAGACAAGGAAGACAAAGTAGACTCTATACGTGAAGATTTCACGTGAGAAGAAAACTAGAAGTGCTCTACTTGCTGTATGTGAAGGCCTCACGTGAAGACAGGGACCGCGTGGGTGCCCTGGCACGCACGCCCTGCGCCCCGCGCCTAGTGCACTCCGCGACGCCCTGCGCCCCACGCCTTGTGCGCTCCGTGCGCCCTAGCACTTGGCCTCGCTAGTGCCTTGGCACGCACGCCCTGCGCCCCATGCACTCCGTGACGCCCTGAGCCCCACACCAGTGTCCATGCGCCCCAGCACCCGCGCCCAGCTCAGCATCGACCTAGCAAAAATCGCGTGCAGCGCCCTGCGCTCCCGCGTGCACCTGGTGCCTTGCGTGCATCGCGCGCCCTGCGCCCCATGCGGTCGCACCCTGCCCAGCGCGCCCTTGCAGCCACCGCTCGGCTTACACTCGGGGCCTCGGAGCCTCGCGCCCTCCTCCTTTGCTCGCCCCGCGTCCTGGCGCCCCGCAAGATGTTGGCGGTTTTTTGCATCCTACTAAGGACTTGGTCTCAAAAAACACCATGCTGGTCACCCCTGCACGAGTGTAAGCGGGAGTGCTCACCAAAACACCTTGGCACCCGTGTTCGCAACGGTGCCCAGCACATCTGCCGCTCGGTGCCTGGTGTCGCTTGGCGCCACAGCAACCAAATACCGACACATCCACGGCGCCCCGGCGTGTACTACTAACTCAGCAAACTAACAAATTAACAATGCGAGCGGGCCGCATAAGCTAGCCGAACGTAATATACATGTCCTCAACACATGCACATACATATTCATGCATGTAAAACCAGCTAGCTGCTACACGTCCATGTGCATGCATGTAAAACCAGCTAGCTAGCTACAAGTCCATATTCATGCATGTAAAACCAGCCAGCTGCTACACGTCCATATGCATGCTTGTAAAACCAACTACTTAGCACATCCATGTGCATGCTCCTAAAGCTAACAACTCAGCAGCATCCTTTGCACCCTGGCAAAGCTCACAACGCCCTGGCAAAAGGAAAAGGAGAAGCGTCCCCGCACCTCACAACATACGCAAAAGGAAAAGGAGAAGCGCCCGACAAAGGAAAAAAGCGCCGGGCGGTGGCGCCGAGCGCCCTAGCACCTCGAGGCGCCTGCACTAAGCGCCTGCACTGAAGCGCCTGGCAATGAAGCGCCTAAGCGCCTGGCGGTGAAGCGCCCAAGACTGGCGCCTGGCGCCGAGCCCCAAGACACCTGCGTCCGGTGCCCTGGCATCCGAGTGCCTCGACGCCCTCGCGCCCCTCGCAAACACCCACGCCTGCCCGCGTCCTCTGGTTGCCACGCGCAGCTCGCGACCCGCGGTTGGTTTTTGGCCACCAGCAGAGGAGGAGCCGAGCGGCGGTCCACGCCGGGCCAGGTTGTGGCGGGCCAAACTTCCAGAAGCGAGGCGGTGGCGATGGCGCGGACACCAAGGAGGCCTCGGCGGGCTCGCAGCCAGATGGAGAGGGACATGGGGCCGGGCGCAGGATCGGCGACGCCGAGGCACCGGGAGCCGTGGGGATCCTCTAGGCCGCAGTCGGAGCATGGCAGCGCTGTCCCGGCGCAGAGACCAAGGCGTCAAGCATCGGGAGCCGGCGGGGAGCCTCTAGGCAAGAAAGTGGTGTGCGGCTTGAGCACTGAGGGAGGTTACTGGCGCTGCTCGGTGCCGACGGAGAAGGACCGGTGACGCCGGTGGCTTGGCCTTAGGGAGGTGGTGCCAGGGAAGTAGAGGCGACAGTGCTATTGGAGCAAGAACCGAAAGGAAGGAACGAGAGAAAAGTAGAGATGGGGAATGGCAAAGAGAAGAGTAAATGAGGAGAAGAAAATAGAGACTTGCCTACTCCCTTGGATTCCGGGCGCTTTCGGTTTGAGGACTTGCATGCATGGATTGCAATGGGGTGTCTCCATCACATGTCTCAACAAGATAAAATAATGCATCGCTCCACATGAGGACACAGGAACATATCACGTGGAAAAAGACTGCATTGAATCAGGGACAGTGGGCTCGTATCCAAAGATAAAAAGCTTCTTGCGGTTCATCCTTTGACCAAAGTCAGGATGTATCAACGCCTGATATTTTGCATACACATCTGATTGGTCCTGTCCAGAGCAAGTGGAATGACCCGAAAATTATTAACTAAGCTTGTACATGCAATTTTGGTTATCGACCTCCGCCGGAAAGACGCATTTGAAGACTGCCCCCTTGACGTTTCCCCTAAAACACCAAGGGGCAGGGGGGCTAGTGTTGTAAGAATAATTCATCTATCATACTGATGGGGCCCGCCTCTCAGAATACACGCGTACATACCAGAGAAATGCTATTGTACTCATAAAAGACTGTAATACCCCTTACTTGTACTCGTAGTATAGCCAACCCCCAAGGGGTATTTTGGTCATTTGTACAGGCTTGAGAGCCTATAAATACCTCATGTATCCCTCATTCAAGGAGAGCTCTCTTGAGCAATAAAGCAACATGTTCAAAACTGGTGAGCCCTCGGGGGTTCCCTCCCCGGAGGTAACCCCCCGTTGGCTCACCGACAGGAGTAGGGCGGTCCTCTCGGACCCCCGAACCTGTATAAATCCTCGTGTCATTTTTACTCTCGTGGACGATGGCCCGTCAGACGGCCGACATCCACCCCCTCACTCATGTTTGGTTTTTACACCTACAACAGTTATTATTCTAAATTTTAGCTTTTTAGGGATTTTACTTTGGAATTTGTATGGAAATCAAATTGCTAATTTTATTTTATTTTTATTTAGAAGTTTAGTTAATTTGGATTGTACTTGATTTAGAAAGACTGTTGTAACTCAGGTCGGCTAGATAGATTGCTAGATCTTTCTGGATAATGTGGGAGCTTCGTGAGAGTGCCTACATGGACTCTCTTTTTTAAAAAATAATAATAATCTGAACCGTTATAACCCAGGACAGCCAGATAGATGGCTAGATCTTTCTGCTTAATCGTAGGAGCTTCTTCAAAATGCCTACTTAGCACCAGGTAGATGGCTAGATCTTTCCTATTAACGTGGGAGCTTCCTTAAAGTGCCTACATTGACTCTTTTTTTTAATTGAACCGTCATAACTCGGTTCCACCAGATAGACGGCTAATCTTCTTCTAGTTAATGTGGGAGCTTTTCGGGAGTGCCTAATTAGCACACGCATAGATAGATACATAGTATCAGGTGCACATGAGTGATTTTGTGCACACATGGACATACACGATCGCAGCCGTCCAGCGTGAAATCGGCGATCCAGATCACAGCCTCTGTCAGACCCCAATTTTGGAGCTTGGGATCTCCTGTGTATACTGTGTCATTCCCTGGATCAGTAGCTGACACACACAGAATACCAAGTTTGCTCAAGCGTTTACCTACAGAAGCTCCACGCGGACACATGTGTTGGTTCGTAGACACGGCCATCTTTGGTCAAAATAGCAATTTAGAAGAGTCTTAAGAGGTCCTAGTACGGTTTTATAGTGATCCCAAGGAGGTCTTGAGTGACCCTGAGAAGGTCCTGTGGAGGTCCTACGAGGAGGTCGAGGGAGGTCCTGGGAGGTCTTAAGGTGATCGAGGGAGGTCCTGAGGAATACTGTGAAGACGTCCGAGGGAGGTCCTAATAAGCGTAGTCGAATGAGAGAGGTCTTCGACTACACAACGGTGATTGAAGAAAGTCAGGTTCGACTTCTTCACATGATCGATCAACCAGCGAAACAGCTAGAGGAAGAACCAGATGAAACAACAACGATGAAGAAACAAGGCAGGCTCGAACTAGGAGGAGTTTCTGTCCACTAGGAACTTACCGGTATGGAATCTGGGGGATGGTTAGCCGAAGCTGAGCTAGTGACGATGGATCACAGTAAATGAAGAAGCTCTGTGCTGCAAGTAGCTTGAGGGAAATGAGGGTGGTCTTCGGTCTTCAAGGTTGCTTTCTGGAAGCTGGTGCTTGGCCTACTCGAAAGTCTTGGAATGTCCTGTCGGAGGTGAAAGGAGAGTGGTCTTCCAAGGCGATGGTTGTCTACAGCAAGGTGGTGGTGTGGGAGCATTTGACAGGGATGAGGGCTCGAGCTGAACTGGAGCTCGAGCTCTCCAGGAGAAAGAAGCGAAGGGGGCTAGCACTGGAATTAGCGAAGAGAAGTAACCAGGAGGTCCCAAGGTCTTGTGCCCCATATATGTATATGAACGACCTGACTAGGAGGGGAGTGGTGAAAGGGGTTATTGATGGTATGGACAACACAGTGTAGCAGTTGGGTCGGCTTTTGTGTGACGGGCATTAAATGCCGAATGACCATCCAAGAATAAGAAATGAGATGATGCAGTCCAAATAAGAAATCACCATAAAGTCCAATATGAATTGAAAAGGAAATCAAGACACGCAACAATAGTTGTTATACAAAAAGTTTTAAAAATCTCATATTTTTGCCTTTATGAAATTTTTGGTATTTATGACCTCCCACCCACCGCCGCCACTTTGCGTAGGACCCGTGTTCGTATTTGCTCTCTCCTTCGCCCCGCGCCACCTCCTCCGGCCAGCGGCCCCTACGCTCACTACTACAAAAAGGCTAATACTGGACACCTCATTACAAACAGTTGACCAAAACCGTCTGCATGAAATATAATCACAGACGGTTTTGGTTTAGCGACCGTCTGCGTATCTTGGTGCGTGCTAAAAACCGCTCGTGAAGAAGTAATATCACAGATGGTTCATGTTGAAAATCGTTTATGAAGTATCACTGAGCGGTTCTAAACAAGAACCGCTCGTGATATTATTAAATATCATGACGGTTTTTGTTAAGAACCGTCTGTGATACTTCACAGACGGTTCTTATTAAGAACCGTCTGTGATATTATGGTCAACACAGATGGTTTTTGTTTAAAACCGTCTGTGATTCGCAGTGCGGGATGGCGGAAATTTTTAGACGTGTGCGCGGGAGGCGAAATGTTTTGGTACTATCCTTATATATTATAGCCACCCCTGCCTTGTTTTCCATTAGTCTCTCCCTCTGCCCTCCCCACGTCGAGCTCCGACTACCGCCGACTACCGTCGTGAGCTCCTCTGCCTCTGGTTGTGACGCCATGGTGATGCTGCTACCACCT
Source organism: Phyllostachys edulis (assembly GCA_036346405.1). NCBI lineage: Eukaryota > Viridiplantae > Streptophyta > Magnoliopsida > Poales > Poaceae > Phyllostachys > Phyllostachys edulis. The sequence goes on along the minus strand of CM070555.1, from coordinate 33,312,661 downwards.
CTCCTTCATTGCTGGTGATATCCCCTATCTGATCCCCTCCCCTCTCTTCGTGGTTGATATCCAACATGCCAGTAAGTGATCAATCGCTTGTCGCCTCCCCCTGCCTTGTTGCTTTTGGTGGCTCTCAATTGTGACCGTGGTTTTCTTGTGAATGAATAGATCAAGATAAGATTACGGACATCAACAATGAGCACCTAAGATCCTCGACTTCGAGTACCGTGCCATCGTCGCCTCTTCGTCCCGGACTACAAGACCTTTGCTCGGTAAAACAGCCATAACTTTTGCATACGAACTCGGATTGCGGCGTTCTTTGGCTCATTGGAAAGCTAACGAAAAGGTGTTCTTTAGCTCATTGGAAAACAGTCAAGGTCAAATTCTCTTCGCGAGGTCTCGAAAAGTAAAAACCCCAAAAAAGGTCGTTTAGCGCCTCAAAACGGCCTCCGAAGTTTCAGAATTCGAAATTTTTTTGCAATAGGAAATACTATCACAGACGGTTCTAAACAATAACCGCTCAGGATATTTATTTTCACGAGCGGTTCTTGTTCAGAACCGTCTATGAAAATAGACTATCACAGACGGTTATTGTTTAGAACCGTCTGTGATAGCTTTTTCACAAACGGTGCCAAAACCGTCTGTGATGACCTCATAGTATCACTGACCCATAAACTCAGACGGTTCAAAAAACCGTCTGTGATGACGATTTTGAACCGTCTGTGATTACCTTTTCTGTAGTAGTGGCTGGCCCCTACGCCGCCCGCCCACCGTCCTCCATCGCCACCTCCCCCTCCCTCTCCGTCCTCCCTGTGTTGCGCTAATGGCTCGCCTCAAGACCGCCTGCCGGAGTCAAGAGCCAGCCTGCCGCCCGCCCACGAGCTATGGTTCCTCTGGCGGCGTGCTCCCTACGCCACCCCCTGCGCCTCGCTGTCCCGCCACCGGCACACCTCCCTCCAGCCGCCGCCACGCTAGCGGCGGTGCTCCTCTAAGGCCTCCCCTGATGTTCACTGCTCTCCCCCCGACGACCACCTGCTTGGTGTCAACTACCCCTCCTGGGCCTCCCCTCTAGCCGTCGCCTCCTTTCCAGCCGCTGCCTCCTCCTCCAGCCGCCGTCTCCCCTCTAGCGCCACCACCATCTTCGCAGAGGTGTCATCCTCGCCACCCCTCAGCGACTCTCCTCGAAAGGTAGGGTTTGCGGCGTCATCTTCAGTGGATTCAGAACCCCAAGCTCAGCCGGCTGCGTCCCAAGAAATTGAGTGCTTGTGTAGCAACAGATGCGAATGATTTGTCATTTTTTGCATTGTAACAGCCCAAAGTTCTATTACCAGTTTAAAATTAATTAAAGTTATTTATTTCATTGGATTTTCTGAAATTCAGAAGAGTTTGATTGCTTTATTTGAATTTCGAAGTTTTAAAAGTCAAAGACAAAATTTATTAAAATTTTTGAAGTTTTATTTGAAGTTAAAGTTGAAAAAAATAAAAATTAAATTAATTTCTAAAATTTTATGAAATTTTAAAAGCTTTTTCCTAAATATTTTAGAACCAAAATAATTTATTTGCAAAATTAAAAGCCAACTTTAAGTTGGGAATAATTTTATTAAGTCCAAAATAACTCTAGGAATTTCGTGAATTGTTCTAGAATTTTTGGATTTTATTTGCTAGATTCTAAAACCAAAATGTATTAATCGAATTATTTAAATTAAGTAAATCAATTTAAACCCCTAATTTACTTTTGGGCCGAATCTTCCACTAGGCAGCCCTTTCATTTTTCTTTCGGCCCATTCGGCCCGGCCGCTCCCCACCCTTCCTCTCTCACCTCCCGACCCTACCCGCCAGCGACTACCCCCACTTCCACGCGGGCCCCGCCACCTTCTTCCTCCTCCCCTTCTTCCCCACGATCCGAACCAAACCGCCGCCATTAGTGGCCAGGCCGAGCTCCAAATCGGCCACGGTCTCCTTCCCTTTGACCTGCGCACGCGTGCGCGTCGTCCCCCCACGACCTCAACCACCACCACCCCGCCCACCTTTCCCTCTCCCCGCGCGTCGGTTCGCCCACGCGCCACAACCGCCGCCGCCACGCCTCCGTGCCCACGATCTCCTCCTCTCCTCCGCCCCGGCCCCTATAAAAGGGAGCACCGGGTGCGCATTCTCTCCCTCACCATTTCCCCCACAACCTCTCCTCCTCTTCCCTCTTCGTTTGGCCGGATTTTGGCTTTTGAAGTATCCCACCGCGAGTGCTTCTTCTCCAATCCCGACGGCGTCCAAGGGCCCTCGGCAACCTCGACCGCGACTTTCGACCGCACCTCCTCACTCGACCCGTCTTGCGCTTGCTTCGCCGAGCACGCCTCGAATCGCCCACGCCACTGCGGATCCGATCCGCCGCCAAAGTCTCGCCGTCGGCGAGCCGCAAGCCCTCGTGCCTTGCAGTAAGCACCGTGTTCCCCTCACCTCCCTCTCTCTATTGCCACCCTCGCCGGAGCTCGTCGTGGCGCTCCGCGCCGGCGAGCTCAACGCCATTACCGCCGGCCGCCAAGATGACGTGGCCACCGTGGCGCCACCTCACGCCATGCGGGCGCCACATTGCTCATTTCTGCTGATGTGGCGCATGGGTGGAACAAGCCCACGCCACGTCAAACACCCCCCTGTGCGCAAACTACGTAGACCGAGTCCATGTGGGCCGTGTCTATGACACATGGGGCCCACATGTCGGTTTTGATTTTAAAACCAGAAAAAAAACAGGGCTGATGTAATTATTGCGCAATAATTAGATTTCCTTTAGGAAAATAAATCAGAAAAAGGTTTAAATGGCAGATTTAGGTTTTAAACTGGTAAAATTCATATCTTTTGATTCCTAACTCCAAATTGAGTGATTCCAAATTCTAAAATCTTATAAAATTAATATTTAGCTAAATAAAATATAATTATTTGATTTGGAGTAAGTTTAAACTGTCTGTTTGAATTTGAAATGATTTAAACTACAAATGTAGGATTTAAATTTGTAAAATTCATATCTTTTTCATCCAAACTCCAAATTGGGTGATTCAAATTGATAAATTCATATAAAATTATTATCTAACTAAATAAAATAAAATTATTTCATTTGGGGTTATTTTAATTTGTCTTTTTTAATTTCATTTGAATTTGTCGTACTTTCGCGTATAGACTTCGACGATTCCGGAGAGTTAGATCCTTCGGAGGATTTAGAGAGTCAAGACTTCAACGAAGGAAAGTTATACTCTTGACCATATTGCCCCCAGTATTTTAAAGTTATTTAATTCAGTTTTTAAAATTATTATTGCATGCATATTTTTAGTCAATTATTTTAATGCCCTGTTTAAATGCTTAGTTATTCCAATTGTTATTGTATGGCCAATTTTTGAATATTGAAATATCATCCCTTTGTCACCATAGATAAATTGTTTGGAAATGCTTAGCAAATGCTTAGACCATGATTTTGATTTTGGGAGGATTTAGCCAAACCATTACAGAATTGTTTAAAATTAAACCTATGGTATTGTTTTACCATAGGGAATTTGTAAAGGTGGCTTTTACTAAAATAAAATCAAAAATGGTTTGGACTTGGGCGAAACGGATGAATGGTGGGTGCAGGTTTATGCACGGGTTTAATCTGGTTAGGATTAAAGCCTAGGGTTTGATTTGAAAGACGCCCAAGTCAATTAAGGACCGGCCTTTGAGCGTTCCTTTGCTATGCCAAAACGTACTACCACATGTCCTGTATGGGCAGGACCTGGCTTAATAATTTGGGATACCTCATAGATATTTGTGCCATGTTGTATGTGTGGGTGTTGGTTAGACAGTAGTCCCACCTGGCGCAAGAGGGGGCTCCCGGAGGATGGTTAGTCCAATGGAAGCGAAACCTTAGCGAGCATGAGTACTTTGGGGTAGATCATTGTAACGGCCTTATGATAATTGCTTTGTCACATGTCTTAGGAAGCGTGGATTGGCCGACTCAAAGAGCATATTATCTCATGTGGGTAAAGCTGTACAAACTCTGCAGAGTAGAAACTATTCGAATAGCCGCGTCCGCGGTCATGGACATGCTAGCAAAGCCACTTTGAGTTAGACTTGTTTTTGGTTTCAAAATGGTTTCAACAGATGATTTTGGATGGATAATCCTTGTGGAAAAATTGGGCGGTTAGCCATGTGATAGGAGGGTATCCTTCACCATTCAAATATGGAGGTTATCCACACTATAAAATTGTCATTTAAAAATTTGATTTTAGATATAGTATAAAAATGGCCTTAGAAATTAATATGATTATTTAAAATTGAAAATGCTGTTTTATGCAAATAAACCCTGCCAATACCCCTTGTTTACCTTATGCATGCATTCAATCACATTACTTGACGGTGTAACTTATGAGCACTGTAGTTGTGCTCATACTTGCTTTATGCAAACAAATTTCAGAGGAGAAGGACTTCGCTACCGGTGTGGATCTTGATGACTAGGCCGCTACCCCAGTCAATTGCCTGTGGCAGATTAACTGAACTCTACTACATCTTCTTCGTCTTCCGCTGTGTTCTTTGTTGTTGGCTTGTAAGCCTCCTTTGTAATAAACTCTGAATAATTATTAATAAAGTGTGTGATATGTTTTGATTATCACTTTTGTTTGACTGTGTACACTGGAAATCCTGGACTAGTGTATGAACACAGAGGGTTCGGGATCTTTCGTTCCCGGGTCCGACATGCATGTAATTTTTCAGGCTGTGTAGCAACAGAAGCTTGCAATGTATTCTGTTCTTGAAATGTTGAAGCCAAATGTAGTATTCTATTCTTGAAATGATTTCCAATTATCTTGATGTATGCAATCAGAACTATGCAAATTATTAGAGTTTTCATTTGGTAAATTATCTGGAGACGATGACAAATTCTGAGGATGCTATCCATTTATGTTATATCTGCAATGTAGTCTGCTTGCTGTGCAAATGCAGTGCAAATGCTATCCAGGATGCTATCCAGAATGCCAAAGTCCTTTGAAGTGCAAATCTCATTAACATGTCAAAATCTTATGGCAATTTTTCATTCATACCCAGATGTTGTTGAGAGCTTGTAGTTTTGCAATTCAGAATTTTGGAGAACTTGAACAAATTATGGAGAACAAGCATTACAATGTCAATGTGCCCTGAATGTTTGGTCAATAGGACATGTTGATGTTCTCTAGTTTGCTACTTCTAGTTTGTCAATTTTGGAGTCATGGACATGAACTCAGATTTTGACATGTGAATGCCCAGATGTTTTGAAGGTTTGGTCAATTGTTGATGCAAAGAGTAAAGATGACTGGATGAAATGTTCGCATTATTTTTCACAAAAGGAAAAGATGGTGAATTAAGAGAATGCCCTGTAATGATTGTTTTGGTGGCTCTAAGATTGTAACATAGCCTCTTGGGTGCTATCTCCTTTCCTAGATGTCCTCAATGAACTATTAGAACTGTAATAATCATGAACCATATTCATGCCCATTACTGGCAAGCATGATAGCTCCAGTGCAAAGAAAAACTAACTGACTTGAAAAGCAAAGCATGATATCTACTTATTTATTTCCTACTTCTTTTCTGTGCAAATTCTCATGTTTTCAGGATATATTTCTGGGAGAAGTTCTTGGTGTAGTTTACATGGTTCAAGGATCCGACTTGAAACCCTCGGTGAATCTAAAGCCAATAAGCATCGCCGCCAACACAACCAAAAGCATAGATGCTAGATTGTGATCGACAAGCGAGTGCAAAGTCGGTATAGGTATTAAGTGATTTCAATGGTGAAATATATTACAATCGATTGGCAAATTCTTTAGCAAACAAGAAGCAATCTGCCATTATTGGGAGCTTTGAAGAACAAAAGGCAATTTGGAGCAAAGTTGCCAAAGAATTGAGGGCGAGGACATAACAAAGTAGCAAAGGATAGATAATTTTTGTAGTAATATTGCTCAAAAGACTAAAGATTAGATACCAAAGGTCCAAATAGAGTACAACATCAAAATAAAAGGAAGATTCAACAGAGTTACACTTGTATGAAAGAGCATTGATGCAGTAAAATTCATCTTCTCCAAATGGGTTTCATCTATTCTGGTACTTGAGAGAAAATTTTGTTTTACTTTTGTGTTTAAGTTGCAAGCTGTCTGCGTACAAGAAACATCATAAACTCATGTGAACCGAGCTGTTGGATTCATGTCTTCCGATATTTGGAATGTGAACTTGCCAAAACTAATGTTTGCTTGTACATTAGTGTGGTTTTGATGCCACTATGTTGTAGATTTGTATCATTTCATAAGCCTGATATTTGGAATGTGAACTTGCTTGGTTATGATACTTGTTGTGATGTCACTGTGTTCATATGTTGTATGGTACTGCATGTGGTGGGCTGTTGGCCGAATTGCTTGTGATTTCCATTGGTGTGTATGATCAACAAAATATCACAAGAGTAAGATTTATGCTGAGACTGGTAGCTTTGGATAACAATTGGATGATACTTTTCAGACATCTATAATTTCCATTTTCATTAAAATTGGTCCATTGGTGTGTATGATCAACAAAATATCACAAGAGCAAGATTTATGCTGAGACTAGTAGCTTTGGATAACAATTTGATGATAGCTTTCAGACATCTGTAATTTCCCTTTTCATTAAAACTGGTCCATTGGTGTGTATGAACAAAATATCACAAGAGCAAGATTTATGCTGAGACTGGTAGCTTTGGATAACAATTGGATGATAGTTTTCATTAAAACTTGTCCTCTGAGTGTGATGGTAAAACTTGACTTCAAATGTACATTGCCATAGCCGAAATAGGCCCCATGAACGTACCTAGAGAGGACCTATGCATAGTACACAGTAGACCATGTTTGCTGAAATGGTGGTGTGCAAAAGGACCTCAATATATTAGTGCACTTTTACCCTTGCAGCTATATATGAACTTGCTTGGTTCTGATACTTGTGCGGATTCTTGTTCCTGTATGCTTGTGGGTTTTTTGTTTCTTCAATTTCTGGATGCAAACAATTTATAGCTGAAAGAGCAACCTCCTTGGTTCTAACACTTGTTCTGAGGCCACTCTAGTCCATTTTATATTGTTTGCTTGGTTCATATATATTGTTTGCTGCCTGATGCTTGGTTCTGATGCAACTCTAGTCGTGATACTTGGTCCTGATACTTGATGCAATTATGAATATTACAACATGCAGATGGCAAGTTCTGCTGAGTGGAATGATGAACACCTTAAGGTAGTGTGTGAGTTGTTTGTAGAACAAGTTAGGATTGGGAACCGGCTAAACACCCACTTGAACACTGTAGGATATGCCGAGGTAGCTAAGGGGTTTAAGGATATAACGGGGCTCGAATACACTAAGACACAATTCAAAAATAAATGGGATAAGTTGAGGTCCGAGTACGCCATTTGGAAAAATACTCACCACAATGGAGACTGGTTCTGGCTGGGACAATGAGAAAGGCACAATTTCTCAACCCCTTCCATGGTGGAAGAAGGTTAACATAGTAAGTGCAGTTTCATTCTTTTCACTTTGGGCAGCACATATTTTTTTATTTGTCCTTAATCGGTGTCCTATTTTTCCACAGGAAATTCCAGGGGCAATAAAGTTTCGCAAAAAGGGCTTCAAAATAAAGGCCTTCTAAGGCAGATGTTTGAAGATATCACCAATGATGGTGCTGATCATTGGTCTCTGGCAATGGGTATATTGCCTTAAACACAATCTGAGAATACTAAAACTGTCAACCTTGAAGCTGAGAATGACATCGAGGAGATGGATGAGACCGAGCTTGAGGAGGAGCCCCCCTCCAATGGCAAAGGCAAGAGAGTAGCTCATGCACCTATTGGGACGGGCAAAAAGCCTAAGTCAAGCTCAGCTCAAGTTATGCAAGACCAAATCATAAAGATAGCAAACATTGTTGAGAAATCTCAGTCAACATTGGAGTCATTTGCAATGAAAGATGACCTTTGCTCCATAGATGTTGTGATGAACTGGGTGGAAGAATGTGGTGCCTCTCTAGGTAGTGATGAGCACTTCATTGCTATTGAGTTGTTTTTGAAGAGGGAGCAAAGGTAGATGTTCAAAACCTTGGGCGCCCCACAAGCTCGTTTTGAGTGGCTTAAGAGGAAGTACAAGAAGGAGTATGGGAATTGATAATGACAAGTTGCGATATTGTATGATCTTTATGTTTGTTTGCTATTTATGTTAGATCATTCGTGAACCATATTCTATCTATGTAAGACTGAGAACCCTATGTTGGGACATTGTATGAACTTTATATTAGCTTGCTTCTTATGTTACCTTCCTTCTTATGTTGTCGTATGAGCTTTCTTTTTTTTTTTGTCTTTTTATGTTGTTGTCCATATATTGTAACTTTATGTTTGCTTGCTTCTCACGATTGTGATGAAATAAACAGATGTTGTCTTGCGAATGTGATAGTGATGAAGAGACCAAAATTAGAGAGAAGATCATGCGAGCAAAGCATGACAATGTGTGGTTGCAATGTCTGTAGATTATGTGAAACCAAAGGATCCAAACTTCTCCACCATCCATAGTAGGATTAGAGATGATCGAAGGGCTTGGCCACATCTTAAGGATTGCATAGGTGCTCTTGATGGTACTTATATACGTGCAACTCTTCCACTAGAACAACAAGTGAGATACATTGGAAGGTCCGGAAATCCCTCTCAGAATGTGATGGCAGTTGTGAACTTTGATATGCGTTTCACTTATGCATCCATTGGTCAACCAAGGGCTATGCATGACACTAGTGTGCTATATCATGCATTGAGAGTAGACCGAGGTGTCTTCCCACATCCTCCATTAGGTAACTCTCTTTGTTCTTGGATAAATTACTTCTTCCTAAACCATGTATTGTCATTAACTTTATATTACTTTTGATTCAGGCAAGTATTACCTTGTTGATGCCACTATCCTAATCCATCAGGTACCTAGCCCCATACAAGGGCTTAAAGGTATCATGTTCCCGAAGTTCCACAGAGGTGTTGAACCAACTATCGCCATGAAAAGTTCAACAGGTACACTCCTCGTATGCGTAACATAGTTGAGCGAATATTTGGTGTATGGAAGATGAAGTGGCCAATTATACTCAAGATGCCAAGCTATCCAATGACCAAGCAAAAGATGATTGTTGCGGCTACTATGGTGCTCCACAACTTCATACGTGAGCATGGTAGCGGGGATTGGCGTTTCTGTAGGTGCGACCGAGATTCTAACTTTGTGCCTACCATTCCTTCTAAATACTGAAAATATACAATTTCTCAAGATGTTTTGGATGGGTCAACATCACAATCGAATAATCGGTCTATGGATACATTTCGGGATGAGCTTGCTACTGGCATAGCTACTTCTTGGTGACTTGGTATGGTACGAAAGTGAGTTAGCAAAGATAATGTGACCTCTCATTTATTTTCTATCGAAGACATATGTTAGTCTTTGTTATGGTTTTTTGTTATGATATTTATCAAATTAGAACCTTTGTTATGAACTTCATCTGTTTGAGTTTATGGATTTTTCTCTATGATACTCGTTTATATTTATGCAAAATTAACTCAAGTGTGCACATGCTTTAGCTTATCGGTTCCAAACATGATGTTGCACATCCGTTCTTGGTAAGGATGGCGTGAACCTTCTTAGTGGCATACCCACAAAAATCTGGTCCAAACATGATGCTGCAATTAGAAAAGCACAAGCAAGGTCCGATTAACCAACATATCAAATAGCACAAGCAAGTTGTCGTCTGCTTTTGGACAAACTATGCGTTCTCTGCATTCCAAACACGAGGACCAACTATTCGCAATGACTGAGAGAACTGGGGAAGTTGTTTGTGCGTTGGATCTATCACGCATCATTTCTGCAGCTCCTCGTCTATCCCGTGCTGCGATTGCAAACGATTCAAGAAAATCTCCAAGTGCGAATTTTAAAATAATATGGAGTTCAAGAAAATACCATATGAACAGTAATAAATCTGAAAAAAAAATACAAGTAACGAATCCAAGGGTGCTCTCGTCTTTTTACATAGATCATTCTCATTCATGAAGTGGGAGTTACCTTTCTAACCAAACATCTCCTCAGACTACTCCAACTTCTCAGGGGAGTAGATCTAAAAGTAAAGCTGGAGTTGTAGTTACAAAAACTGAGAGCGGAACTGTACAAACAGGGCCTAAGTTTGTTTAGTCCAGAGCCGTCCATTTCACAGTTCAATTGGAACGCACTTCCAACGATCCACTATTGGAATGGCCACGATGCCACGTACCGAAGTATCACAGTTGCACTACTCCGTCAGCGCACGCATGAACAAAGACATGCTTCTTCTACTGACAAAAAAAAATGGTAAAAAGAAGTAAAGAAAGAGAACTGCTAATTCATTGAATCCAAAGCTGTGCTTCTTAAGGTGCAGCAACTACTAACTCTTGACCTTTTACGAAAACGAGAGTGAACCTGAGCTTACAGAAAAGAGAAGGTGAAAGTGAAATACTCCAATGCAATGTAGTTTCAGTCTAGTTTCTTAATCGCCTACGAAACCAATTACATGGAATTGAAATGCATCCGATGCCAGAACAACAGAATGAATGCGTGTGCCCGTACACTTGGGTTTCTGGTTTTTGAAAGCTGCACACGTGCCAGGTTTCGGAAACACATACGTGCCACATCACTGGGACAGAAGCATCAACCCAACTAATTCCAAAATGGTCCAGTAATTATATTGTGAAACCTCATAAGATTAAACTACAAAGAACACAACAACTCCAATGAAGACATCAACTATTAGTCTATTACAGTACAATTACCAGGTTAGGCAAAAAAAAAAAGCATCAGATGAAATGGGCTATTCGATCGTCACATGGACTGCCACATCCAAATCATATTGATAATATGTATAGATCAAACATTGGACAGATATACACGACATGAGGAAAAGAAGAAACTCGTGCTGATTAAAGAAAATTAAGCTTAGTCTCAAAAAACAGAAAGGCATTATAGTCATCAAATGACAAGCATTGTTTTTTTCACACATAGGAGTTGCCGCGTTGGTACCCACATTTCACAGGAATAGCATTTTTGAGAGACGGACAGGCAGTATCACATACAAGACAAACATAATCCTCCACCTTATCCGATGCAATTAGTATATCCCGAGGGATGTAAAACACCCTCAACCTTCTCACGTAACTGAAGCATCTTCAGTCAGCACACTTGACATCTGAAAGATACACCCGAGACTGTATGACACTAGTTCCAATCAAGAAACCAGGCATCACCATCAGGCCAACTTTAGGCCTCTCTTCACTGTCATCTAAGACGATGTTCTTGACAACACTTTCCATGTGAATCTCCGAGAACCCGCTACCCTTTTTTACTTGAAAGACCCTGACTTTCGGATCGAACGAGTATGCCAGCCTGTGCAACAACCATATGGACTTTGCTAACTTGAGAAATGCCTGATAGAAAGGTGTCCTTGGATGGCCACCACTCATGACATAGTTCCTCTGATCCATGTTACCAAAGAAAGAACCTTCCATTTTTGGGTGCACAAGTAATAGGTATTTGCCTCTGCAGAACTTTCCAAAAATCGAATCAGGATTTTGGCTCAGGACATCCAACGGATCCATGGCTCGTACTGCAAGGAACTGATGGAAGAAAGCCTCATTGGAAACAGTAACATTAGATGCCTTGACGGAAAAGCTCTCTTCTTGGAACCCACTGAACATTCTTTGGCAAATATAAGACTCGAACGCATACTTCTTGTGAGCCCTCCTTGTGTAAATAACATCAAGTTCGATTGCGTTAGCAGCGGCATCAAGATCCCATCCTGCAGCTTTCATCATGTTGATCAAGGGCTTTGAAAAGTCATGTATCGATTGGTATGCATTATCAACAGCAGATATATATAAACTTGGTGTCAACTCAATGGAAAAGTAGTTCTCTTCTTCATCAGATTCCTCAGATTCCTTGTTAAGTAAGCCCCTTTGTTTCAGTTTCTTCTCCAGCTTTGATTTCCGATGTTTAGCCTCATCGATTTGCTGCTGTAAATGGGTAATCTCAGTATCTCTGTTCTGGATCTGGGACTGGAACTTTTTTACCATGACCTCATATGTCTTTAATAAGTTCTGCTGCTCTTGTATTTCAGTAAGCAAGCGTGAATCTTGGGGTGATGCTGCTACAGGCTTAGGATTTTTCTCTCTGTAAGTATGCTTGAGTTCTGAAAGCTTCGTGAGCTCCTCTATGACAAGCTTATCAGCAACTTGGATCTTGTCTGGCTCATATGGGGTGTGGGCTTCCTGCAGCTGAATGTATGCAGCCTTTAAAGATGATATGTTGTTGAATATTCTTCCGATCATGGTGTCCATCGAGTCCATGTTCTGATTCATATTTTCATCAATTGGTTGAGGATAAACTTTCTGGTTATTGTTATCATAATTTTGCGACTCCTTAGAGCCTGGCCGGATCATTACTTCTTGCCGTCAGGATCAACCAAGTTAGTAGTCTTCAAGCAACCAACCAATTGACATCCACCTGCAAAGCAATTCGGAATACGACAATTACTGAGTTCAGGTCATAATTTTACAACAGCAGATACGAATTGCATAGAACACAGTTGTAACCAGGCCAGAATAGGAATGGTTCAAAAGTGACTTTATTGAAAGTACTTCGCATGCTAGAATATGGAAAAAAAAAAGATTCAAACAACATAAACTACGGCAAGCTTTTGATTTCTGAGGATAACCACACCCACATATTTTCAACATTCAATGACAGATTTTCCACAACATGACCTCCACCCCAACCCAAAAGAGAACAAGATACGAAAATTATCGAGTTGGATAGCTAACAGCAATCCAATGATCAGTCAGACTCCCCAAGATGAACGAGATGAACCGCATTTTACTCACTAGGGCCATATCTTATAAAGATGGTCACCTTTCCAAAGCAAAGAGAAAATTCATTTCAGGTCATATGGTCTGTGGAACTACAAGTACAAGAACCTCCAATGCAAGTAGCCTACAGGGGGAAAACCAATGGCAACATAAGACACCAATCATAATCTCACCACACCTATCATTTCCGTCCCTCTTTACAGGTTGCTGACCCAGATTAGCAAGCTTCACCATCACATATCCTACATGGATGGTGTTGGTAGCCTTATAAGCAAGAACCATGTGAACCCTAATCACACCTTCCTTTCCTCCCAAGTCTTTGTATATAGCATGATAATTTGCAGGCCTAATCATAACAATCTTAAGATAAATTTATATAAGTGTTTTATTCTAAATTATTCTTGTAATGTTTCTCCATTTAACAGCCGTCTACTGCAAACTTCAAGCATAAACATCTTCTTGAGTAAAGAAACACACATCACAAAAGAAAGAATAACTATGACATGTTCTTTCAACGAAAGAAGCATCACTGTTACTATCTGGATCTTAGAAATCCCCAGCAAGACCAAAAAAAACTCTCTTCACAACACACACCCGATTCTTGAATCCGGAAGCGCAGATACCATATGTTATGGTCGTGGTCTAACTGCAAGAAGAAAGGTTTGGCAGTAGTAGCAATCCCACAAATTAAGGAGAATAAATTGATTAGTTATCATATTTGGTTATAGCCTTCCTTATGTAGTTTGGGATAACATCTTTATTAGTTGGAAGGTTTAGACTTCTTTATTAGTTGGAAGGTTTAGACTTCAGATTTAATTGTTAGGTGGCCGGCTCTATATAAGCACAACATTGTCATCTCTTATCGGCAAGAAAGAAGGAATAATTCATTCTCATCTATAGTCTCCTACATCCCCTCCAAGCCGTCCGTTGTCCGGCCATCCTCTCGACGGTGTTTACCGACTATGAAAGCAAGCCCATAATATCTTGGTATGAGAGATTGCTGCTACTGCCAAACCTTCCTTCTTGCAGTTGGCCCACAACCATAACATATGGTATCTGCGCTTCTGGATTCAAGAATCATGAGTGTGTTGTGAAGACCGAGGCGTAGGTGTGGTGAGATTATGATTGACGTCTTATGTTGCCATCGGCTTTCTCCCCTATAGGCTAGGTACCCCAGCCAGTTAGGATAGCCGGCATCAACAAGGCCATTTTTGGCCTTTAATTTATCCCATTTATTCTTAAATTGCCTCTTTTCTACTTCAGCATAATTGCTCAAGTGGGTATGTGGCCGATTCCAAATCTTAACTTGTTCCGCAAACAACTCACAAACTATTGTAGTGTTCTCGTCATTCCAATCGGAAGCACCTGACATATGCATGTTTTAACAGTCTTACATGCATCAATTTGAACTAACAGCCCCATATGAGCAGCACCACATGAACAGAACACAAACAGACATGATAGCGTCATAATTCACAACAATTAACAGCACACAATGAAATGTACAAACAGATCAGTCATGGACAAACAAGAAAATCAATGTACACAGAAGCTACTGACATCTACTCATCAGGTAACATTTGCTCAATTCTATAGAAGCCATAGCCTGCAATAGCTAGCATTCTTGTCCACAAGTAAAAGAGATTGCAGAATTACACACAAAGCGCCAGATCCAACAGATGAAGAATGCATTGCAAGTATATAGCTCGTATGAATCAACATCCAGTTTTCACTTCTTCTATTGCATCAACTTCTAATGCTACTTGGGGGAACTGACATCAAAGACCTACAAACATCGATCCAATTTTCACTTGTATGAACACTCCAAAAAAATTCTACCACCAATTCGTACCTCCAACAACACAGATCTCAATGATACATCAATCCAATCATCACACTGACAGATCTGCCAAAGAACGAAGGGGGGCAGAGGCAAATCGCCATGGGAACTGACCTCCAAGCCCGTCTCAAGAGAGGACGAGGTCGCCGAGGGGAGGAAATCGCCGTGGGAGGAGGTCGCAGGGGGGGCGGGGAGAGGGGAAGTCGACGCGTGCGCCGGGGCCGACGTCGCCGAGGCCCGATGAGACGAATCTGAGGCTCACTCGCCGGTCGCCGCCTCTATAGTGCGTTCACTCGCTAGGGTTTGAGACTTGAGATGAAATGGGGAAAGGGAGTGGGACGAGTAAACGAGTTGTGGAGTTGAAGTGGCGGCTATATTCTTCGAGAGAAACTGACGGGTAAACAAGAACGGAAGTGAAGACCACGATCCTTGTGAGATGTATTAGAGGTGGATAATGCTCCCATGGGACGCATCAATTGCAGTACGATGAAATTGCGAGACCTGCGTTGAAACGAAGTTCGTCGAATACGATGTCGATAACTTTGTCCCCTTCAAGTTCGGTGAATTCATCGTCACCCCATTCTAACCGTGTTTATTGTTCCCGTCACCTCACACCAACAAAAACAAATTCTTCAGACCCGGAAACGCATCATGCTCACATTTTCACCAGAGCTCTATCGTCGTAGCTTGCTGCCGTCCTCGCCTTTGCCTCCTCTGAGTCGGTCGTGAGAGAGATATACGTTCTCAGTACCAGAGCAGAAGCTACTCACCCTGCACGAAGTCTATTTGGCTGTTTGCTAATAGGAAAAACTGAATGGCGAATTACCGTGAGAGAGAAGTAATGTGCCCCACTCTAGTGCTGGGAACATATTTCTCTCTTACACAGCCGACTCAAAGGAGGCAAGGGTGAGGATGGCGGCAAGCTGTGGCAATGGAGCTTCGGCGAAGACGTGAGCATAGTGTGTTCCCGCACCCAAAAAATCTGCTTTGTCGGCGTGAGATGGCGGGAACGATGAACACAGGCGGAACGAGGCGGCGACAAGCTGTGGCAATGGAGCTTCAGCGAAGACGTGAGCATAGTGTGTTCCCGCACCCAAAAAATCTGCTTTGTCGGCGTGAGATGGCGGGAACGATGAACACAGGCGGAACGAGGCGGCGACAAGTCTACCGGACTCGGAGGGGAAGAAGTCGCCGGCATCGCATTCGACGAGCTTTGCTTCAACGCAAGTTCAAGGAGCTAAGTGATACAGCCTCGCAAGTTCAGGGGCTAAGAAAGTAAAATGCAAGTTTAGAGAACTAAGTAGCACAACCTCACAAGTTCAAGGAGCTAATAAAGTAAAATGCAAGTTTAGGGAGATAAGTAGCATAACCTCGCAAGTTTAAGGACCTACAATGTAATTTTTTCAAAATTTTTCATGCAGTTTTTCATTAACGAACAGAGATAAGGAGCTGTAGATTATGGATGGGACGGAGTTCTGAGAACTTTTTTTTTAATAATACATTTAAATAGAATTACATAAATAAATGATTGTTTAATAAAATTACAAAAATAGGCTTCTATCGCTATTTCAAATGGTGAAATAGACATGTCGCCATTTGGAACAGCGATAAGAGCCTTGTCACCATGAAAACAATGTGGAATGGCGCCAGAGACTTAAGTCGCTATTTGGATTGGTGACAATATCCTCTTGCCAATTCAAATGGATATAGAACCTGGATTTTTTTTTAAAAAAATGGAATTAATGGCAAACAGAAGACAAAAAAATAGGTGGTTACACTGTTCATGGTAAGAAACAGAAACAGAAAGTAATAAGAAACAATATTAGCGGTAGTATATATGTTACACATAATAATTCGACGTATAAGATAACATCATTACATCGGAGAACTTAATTAAATAGGATATACGCTGTCACATAGTTGTTCTACAAATTACAATGATAGTGAGCAGAATATTCATCACAACATATTTCAAAAAGATAAACCATCCCCATGGCAGCCAGCTCCACGTTTGCCATGTCGATATCCATGGTGCCCGCCTTAGTCGGATTTGATCCCCACGGCGTCGTCCGGACTGTCGACCTCTCTTTCATGCTATTCATTTCTCTCATGGTAATACTTGAAGGTATGCCCAAACTCCCTGCAAATAGAGCACTTCTTCGTACGACGTCCGGCTTCTGCTTCGTCTATGTCGTTCCTAATACGCCGTCTCTACCGTCGATAAACCATTCCCTTCAGCCTATCAACGTCGGTGGCCCAGATCAGCTCCACCCAGGTAGGATGTCCGATGAAATGGCCAACCATGCTGTAACCATACAGCTCTACACTCCAAGTTAGCATCACCTCTTCCTTGGTGAAATATTGAAAAAGGTATTGTCGGGATGTTGCGCCAACATCGAACATACGACAATCACATGTGAGCATGGCTTATGCAGAAAAGTAGCTTGTTGCAAGTGCATATGCAACGAGCACGGCCAAGCGTGCACTCATGGATAATCCTCTCACGGTTCGTCTCGTGGCGCCCTTTCTCCCTGTAGAGTACCTCGAAGCGAAGCTCCCTTGTGCCTATCTTGAATGCCCTGTGCATCTCACCCTTATTGCTCTTCTCCTCCATGTACTTGGTGATCATGGTGGAGTACAATACTCTGTCATTTGCCATGGAGAGCGACGCAATGTTTCTTTGGTCAACAAAGTATTTTGTGGTGCCGCGTAGAATTGCCTTCACAATACCAACCAAAGGGAGACACTTCGTACCGCGCACGACCAAACTGTACACCTAAGCTAGATTTGTTGTCTTGACAATATACCGAGCACCATCCTTGTTGTGTAGCAATGACCATTTCACCCTAGGCTCGTGCTCTATCTAATCCAAGAAGTATTTCACCTGCCTATCGGTCTTTCTCATCAAATTGGGTCCATCTATGGGTAACTCGGGCAATGACTCGGGAGATTTTCAAAACTTGTGGAGAACTTCTTTGCTGCCTTCCTTCTGTTTGTCCTTGTCCGCCCATCTAGAGTGCATCAAACTTTCTCTGCTGGTTCTCATTACACAACCGTTTGAAAAGGTTCATCAAGTCTTTTTTTTGTGAAACTGTTTGTAAAAGTTTGCACCCAAGTACATCATTAGGGCTGTTCATTTTGACACCGAACCGAAGAAACCATCCCAAAAATACTGAACCAAACCGAGTTGACCTGTTTGACTGGTGTGCGGGATTCAGTAAGGTAGATGAAAATCACTACTGTTCAATTTGGTAGTTACGATAAAAACCGTATGTAAACTGAAAAAACCGAGAAAACCGAATTCCTCATGAAAACCTTTGAATTCAAGCTCATGTACTGATCTGGCCCAACAATTTTGCCAAAGAGTTGGCCTAGCCTAGTTTCTGCCTACATGCTCGGTAGAGCAGGCTTCCTTTGATGCAGCAACAGTGCCCCTCTGATACCCTTTTGGTACACCAAGGTAGTAGGTGAATTGGAACACGTCAGACTAATCTGATGCTGCTGCCTTGTAGCCCTTTTCCATGGCTAGAAGGCAACATAAATTCACCATTTCCCCCTTATTTTTCATACTTGGTGCTTGTTAACTTGCGATCACACTTAAAATTTATTATGTTGTTTCGCAATTCGTGTTAACTTTGGTAAATATGGTATTTATCGATACGGTATCGAAATAATTTGGTATTTACTGACACTAAACCGTATTTTAAATAATACCATATTTACTGAACTAACAATACCATAATTACCGAATACACTGTATTTACCGAAGAAACCGAATAAACAGCCTTATGCATCATGCACCACCTACTTTGCAGATCCACCGATGGAAGTGGCTCGTGTTGCCCTTGCTGTAGCTAAGTGATTGCGCTCAATAGGCCTGCGTGTCTGTCATGTATGAGGCATACGTTAGGGTGGCGTTGTACAACAGAAATCTTCACGTTTCTTAGAAACCACAACCAACTGCCGGTGTTCTCGCTTTCGACGAATGCAAATGCCACAGGAAGAACCTAGTTGTTCCCGTCCGTCATAATTGCAGTAAGTATCTTTCCCTTATATTTCCTAGTTAGGAACATGTCATCCATGCATAAGATCGAATGGCAATGTCGGAATGCATTGATGCATGCACCGAAGGCAAAGAATGCCCGCTTAAGTACCCTCTTTCTGATGAATTTCGGAGGTGTGGAATCTTCGATGGCAACAAGAGTACTGGGATTCCTGCCCTGTATGACTCGGAGCTGTCCGGACAGGTTGTGGTAGAAGTCCTCAAACTTACCGAACCTTGCTTGCAATGCCTTTTGTTTTTCCCTCCACGCCTTACCATAACAAATTGTGTACTAGAACCTTGACTCTATTGTCCGAATGATGGATAGTGGCTCGAAATCTAGGTTATCCACGATGTCATTGTATATGACATTCACAATGAAGCCCGATGATAGGTTCTTGTGGGATTGCATTTATTTAGAGACAACAAATGTGTGAGGGATTACTATAGAGTATTTCCAGCAGGTGTCCCACTTAGGATGGAATGTGTACACTCGCCAAGGGCATCTCGCTATCTCGCACTTCATGTCATATCATATTGGGTTAGACTTCACTACCGTGAATGTATGTCGTAGCGATAAGGCCTAGAATTTGACAGCCTCCTGCACCGCCTCCTTGCATTTGTACATGGCTCCTTGCCTGACCTCGTTCTGGTAGTACTCCCACTCTACATGGGATCCTTCATCCATGGCGAGGTTGTAGAATTTGTACGTGTTCCACTCGGATCGAACTGCCTACTATTACCCACCATCCTCGTCATCTGAACCTTTATCTTCCGACAATGCCTCGTAGTATTGGTCTTCGAGCACCATCCTTTCAACTAGGGCTTCGATCTCATCAACTTCATCTTCAATCCCACTAGCTTCCTAGACCAAAGGAGCTTCTTCGACCCCGTCTTCATCAGTGACATCAGCAACTCCCCGACCTTCAGTCGTTGTGTGTGCTGCGTTGTGGCTGGAGTCCCTGTCTTCATCAGCGACATCAGTAACCCTTTATGCAGTCGCAGATGCAGGCATGGTCTTAGCATATGCCTGAGCCAAAAGGACCAAATCCCACTCGTGACCCCTCGCTATTCTTAGGTATGACTACCATGACCTCGTTCCCTTGGGTTGCAATAACTCTCAATGTATGCCTTGTGGTGACTCGTTGATAAAGCAGCTCAATTTCAGATCGTACAGAGTATGGTCCAACTCGAAGGTGTAATATAACAATAGCATTACAGCGTCCCATGTATGCCGCTCTGGTCTTGTTAGGCTAACGATAATCGATTGAAAATAATGCAAATCAACCCCCTCGAGACCATCCAAAATTGTCCATTGACCGTAGTAAATTTTGAAATTGATTATGTCCGATACATTCAACGCACTGCACCATAAACAAGACTTCCACAATTAACCACATATCTAAAACTAAACTACACACATAAAAGGATGCACTACAACATACTACACTACGTAACCATACATCTAAAACTATCTAGTCCATTCAGTTAAAAAAATTACCTACAAGGTGGACGACCAGACGGGCATCACTTTGCTCTCCTCCCCTCTCCTCCTCTCTACACATCTCCCTTCCCACCCCTCTTTCTCTTTTTTTTCTAAATAAAAGTGAATTTTGCCCGAATTTTGTGGTCTTTTATAGGAGAGGTTGTGTCGCCATTTGGAATGACGACAGGGAATTGTGGGGTCTCTGTCGCCATTTTGAATAGCGATTTGCCTAAATTTTAGGCAAATCGCCACTAAATTTTAGGCAAATCACCACTCCAAATGGCGACATGAGCTTTCAAAACTATTCGGTGGGCGATAGGGCTCCTGTCGCCATTCCAAATGATGATAGAAGCTCATTTTTCTAATTTTATTAAATGGACATTTATTTATGTAATTCTATTAAAAATGTATTATTAAAGAAAATGGAGTTCTGGTGTGAGAAGTTACTCTGATTGATTGTTTGTTTGTAGGGAATTAGTCCCAAGTTGTTAATACATGAGGCATTTCTCTTTGGAACATGTTATTGCTCGACAAAATGGCATTTCTCTTTGAAACATGTTGTTGCTCGACAAAAATGGAATTCTAAAAAAAATGAAAACATTATTTTAACAAGTTATCATGCCCATGGTTTTGTCTAGACCTGGGCAGTGGGTCGTGCCAGCCCAACACGGCATGGGCCCAATGGGCCACGTGCCAGGACCGGGCCGTGCCAGCGTAGCCCGAGTCGCCTCCAGTGAGCCCAAGCACGACCCAAAGGTGCGTTGTCACGCCAACCACTGTGCGGTGCCGACCCAAGCACGGTGCAGTTGCACGGTGCAAAGGAGGGAGGGAGGATTGAAGGTCACCTGTGCCGTCATCACCATGGAGGGTCGTCGCCATCACATCGAGGACCATTGCCAACGCCATGGAGGACTGACGTCGTCAACCTCGATGCACCCGAGGGCGACATGAAACACAGCCACGACCTCTGCCTCCCTCTTGAAGTCTTCATGGCCTCCCCCCACCAACGGTCGTGCAGCCTCCCTCTCCCTCTCCATCGCCGACTTCCACTCCCTCCCTGCCTCTCTCTCCATAGCCGGTGCGGTGACTGTAGGAATACAGGTAGGCTACGCTAGCTAATAATTCAAAAATTCTACCACGTAAACCAGGAAGCCATGCAAGTAGAAGATCACAGATCGTTACCACTAGACGTGCAGAGCAGTGGAAGAAGAGTTGGAGCAGCCTAGTCCAACATAGAGCACGTCGATATAGTGGTCATAGTCGATCGTCTAGTGTCAAGCACGTCAATGCAGTGGTCGTAGTAGATCGGCCAGCGTCGAGCACGTCGATGCAGTGGTTGTAGTCGATCGTCTGCTCCAGCAACCTCTATTGTTCCTTATGAAGATCGCGGATCGTCCTCAAGTGCAACAACAACCGCAGTAGCGCCTCTACGGTATCCACACGTCCAGGGAAGGAACAACCGTACGCCGGTGTGCTAGCACCGAGTCGCACGACAGAGCTCTCAGGAAGATGGCGGCTAGGGTTTCGATGGAGCAACTCTCATCCAGTTGTCTATCTCCCAATAGCCTCAAGCATCTCCTTATATAGTGCCCATGATGGATCCTATCCGAACACGTTCTACGAATCGTATCCGTACTGGTTTGTTCCAACCCATTAAGTGTGTGACCCGTTAGGTTTACGCGTATTCGGTTGTGACTCGGAAACACCTTTCCGACCATGAGTCCTTAGTGGTGCCTAGCAGGACATAACGATTCCCGAATATACACAAATTATATCGGACGGACCTTAATGCAATATAATCTACGACCAGATCCTCATCACTTACGACCAGGTCCTATCTCTATACGACCAGGTCGTATTTGGTCACGACCAGTTAGTAACTCCTTACGACTAGGTTACGACCACTCTGTGATTACGTTTGACCAGTCTACGACTAGCTCGTATCTCAATACGTCTATTCCGTAACCGATCGAACTAAGCAACCTACTCGTGTATTCTCCCTTTGCCACACGATATCTGGTTGAACTCCAAGTGAGATGTTGTGTCATCCATGGACTGTTCAATACTTTCTCGATCGAGTGTCGGATAACTTCACGTGGTCGAACACTTCGACCACTAGTGGCATGGCCATGCACTTTCTTTATCCAACCACAACGAGGGGCCCAGAGACATCTCTTCTGTTATGTTAGGAGGGGTAAATCCCATATCCGACCAGTCACATTCCTCTGCATGTTTCATAGCATACCCGAAAGCTACCTTTATAACTACCTAGTTACGAGCAGCGTTTGGCAACCCCTAAGAGTGCTATTACACATGTAGGAATCCATGTTGATCTCAGGTCTAAGGATTATACATCATCATTGCTTGAGACCAACTAATGACACATAGAATCATAACAATCTTAATAGTGTCTCAAGGTGGGTCTTATCCAACACCATGTTCTCTAACATGTGTTCATATTATTGGTTTGATATCTCCATATCCATGACCTGTGAAACATAGTCATGAACCAATACATATGCTAGTTTATTCATATGTGTCCTCATATGTTTCCGACCAGGGAACGCTTAAGAATAATCATCGCAGAAATATAGAGTTTCACAATCAAGTCACATGCTTGATAATAAATATTAACGATATTATTCTGGGAACAAGATAACATATTATCCAATATTATGAACATAATGAAATATAATCATCTTTATGATTGCCTCTAGGGCATATTTCCAACAGTGACGCACACGGAGGCCGACAAAGGCAGGGGTAGAGCTAAAAGGCCTGTGCGCTGTGGGGCACGAAGGGTCATTGAGGCTGACAGAGGGGCACGGTCGTGGGGGGAGGAGCAGGTGTAAGGGTGGCCACGTGAGGGAGCCAGAGCATTGGGTCCGTGCGAGGGAGCCGCAAGGGCGACCGTGTGGAGAGTGGAGGTGGGGTGGAGGAGGGTAGTGGCGGGGCGGCCGTGTGGAGAGGGGAGGTGGGGCTGGAGGAAGGCCATGACGAGGTGGCTGTGTGGAGAGGGACAGTGGTGGAGCAGCCGCGTGGAGAGGGGAGGCGGGGGTGGAGGAGGCGGTGGTGGGGTGACCGCGTGGAGAGGGAGGTGGGGGTGGAGTTGTGGAGGAGGAGGTGATTGGGAGGACGGGCGACGAAAGGAAGGGGAAAAGAGGGGAGAACAGGAGAAGGTATAAGAAGAAGAAGAAGAAGAAGAAAGGTCTCGGGACCTCAACTTCTCGTGGAAGGAGAGAAAAGTAGAGGGAGAGTAGGGGAAAAATGGAGGGAATGAGAAAAAAGAGGAGGGGAAAAAAGAAAAGTGGTTAGGAAAAAAGTGGGGGAAAGAAAAAATAGGATGGGAAATGAAAAACAAAATAAAAATTGTTCATAATGTAGCAACGCATAAATATTCAGGGGAATAACTAAAATTTATTCATTGTTCGGTACAGTATAAATACAAAGTTACTGCCTCGTTAAAAAACCTTACACCTAGTGTGGAGTACCCCTGGTAAGGAAAAGAGTGTTGCAACTACATACACATAAATAGACTAGTTGACGTTGAGATTCTCCAGGTCGGCTATCGCCTCCACGATCTCCGGATCCTCGAGCTGATGTTGCGTCCATTCATCTGTGATCACGCAGTCTTTGAGGCATGTAAGTGCCTCAACCATCTCAGGTATGAGAGACGACCTCCTTGGCTCGATGATCCTCTCCACCGTACTGAAAGTGGCTTTCGATGAGACAGTTGACACCGGAACCACAAATACATCTTGTGCAAAATATGATAGCACAGGATAAATACGCTGGTGGTTCTTCCACCACAAGAGGAGGTTGACATCATTACCCTCCGCGAAGTCAAGCTCGGTGTCCGCAAAAGGTATGTCAAGGTAGTGGTTGATCTCTACTATTAGATTCCATTGAGACCTGGTCAACGCACGAGAGGACGAATTGGATGCTGGGCCTTTTAGCTTCTTCCACACGTTGGAAGCGCTCACATTGTGTTGTCCTTGTTGCATTGTTGAAGCAGTTATTCTCGATTGACTTCTGCTGTCAAACTTTTCATAATATAATTGAAAACTTGAAAAAGCTCATCATGAATGTGAGTGTAAGCCTTAGAAAATCCAAGATCAAATGCCTCCCTAATTCCCTCGTAAGCCCCCTTCAGATCTACTAATTTTCTTTGAGGGTCCATAATAGTACCAAAACAGAAGAGATGTGGGATAGCTTGAAAATATTTTTTAAAAATTCTCTCCATTGGTTCAATAATAGGACTCAGAAGGGCATCATTTATGTTTTCCTTAAAAGTATTAGCAATAGTCCAAAGCCACTCGATAACTAAGCAAAAAAGTAGGATAGTAAACACCAGATAAAACTGTGGTTGCATCGTAAAATACTTTAAAAAATTCACGAAAATGACCAGCAACTAGCCAATGCGCTTTAATAACTAATTGCTTACCAGAATTAGTATTAACGAAGAGAGTGATGATGTACTCGTACTCCTTGCACCACTCCAACATAGTATACGTGGAATTCCATCACACCTTCATGTCCAGGTTGAATTTTCTTGGCCTCTTATTGTTGGCCCTACAGTACTCCTTGAACTGGGTGTATCTTGAGCCCGAAACTGTACTGAACTAGATAGCATCGTGTATGTTGTCTAGACTAGGTTCATTACCTGCAAGCCTACCTGCATGATGAGGTTCAAGATGTGGCACATGCATCTCTGGTGGGGGACGAAACCATCGGTGTAGGACTCCAGATGCGGTGCAAGGAACTCCATGGCCATCGTGTTAGCTGAGGCATTGTCAAGAGTGATAGCAATAGTTTTGTTCTCTATTTTAAAATCATGAATGACCTCTAATACGCATTGTGCGATGACCTCTTCGGTGTGTGCCTCATCGATAGACTTGAACCCTATGTCTCGCTTGTTTAAGTTGTAATCGTCATCTAAGTAATGTGCAACAACACTAAGATAGCCTGTCCTTTGGTGAGATGAAATCCATATATCTAAGGTTAAAGCAAAAGAAAAGGTAACTTTCAGGAAGTTATCTTTCAAACTTGATAGTTTATGTTGGTAGAGTTCTACTATGTCACGCATAGTTGTTCTCCTACTTACGTGTTGGTATTGTGGATAAAAACCATGTTGCATCATTATTTCAAAACTAGAGTTTTTGCCCATCCTAATCAGAAGATCCTCAGTAACTATATATCTAGTAATTTCGTCTCTAGCTACCTAAGGGTTGTACATCCATGCACTTCCCGAACCATCGGACCCAAAGTTAAGCTGGGTCTGGATGTTACCCCCTGCGTCCGCCCAGCTGCTATCTTTTTCAAACATGCCTACACATGTCGCTTGAGATGACTTGTTCCTCCACTTGAGTGTGCAGACAATTTAGTATGTCAATATTTACATATGACATAAGGTACCTGACGTCTGTCCTCCATTTCTATGTTGTACTCCATATATTGCCAACACCATGCACGTCGGCCACCGGAGCTTCCACTCGTTGCATGAACCGATGCACTGGCACCGGCATCCGAGGTGGAGATGTGGGCATCCTTGAAGCCCTTTGTTCCGTCCATATGATGGTCATGCATACCATAGTCTCCTATGCTCGGGGAGAGTTGGCGAGGATCGATCTCTTGCTCTTGCACTTCTTCTAGGGGAGGAGGACTAGGAGTCTAAGGGCGCACTCTCCTGCTTCCCCCTCCTGACTTCTTACCAAACATATTCAAAGATTAGAATTTAGAGAGCAAAGAGAGAGCACGGACAGAGGAGGAGATGGTTGTGTTGTGCAGTGAACAAATGAGGAGGGGGGGATAATTTATAGGCAAGAAGGAGAGATGCGAACGTTATCTCATGTCCCCAAGACCACAACATCTCTCGTCCTCCATGCTCCCATCTTGTCACTGCAAAAGACACTAGCACTGCCCACTTACATAAGACACTGACATTGGCACACTGCCCAATCCCAACGTCTCTCGTCCTCTCCTCCCTCTCCAATCTCCATCACCCCAATGGCCATCTCCCCACGCGGCCACGCCTCTCTCTCCAACGATCGGCTCCCCTCTCCATCTCCCCAGTCCACTCCCTGATGCCTCCCTCTCAAGTGGCTGGCCTCCCCTCTCCATCTCTCATTCTCCCTCTCCATCTCCCCAGTCCACTCCCGACGCCTTCCTCTCCCCCATCAGCCTCCCTCTCCAATGCCCCCCATCCACTCCCGATGCCTCCTTCTCCCCCATCGGCCTCCCTCACCCAGAGCACGACGATGTCGTCGTGGGGGTGTACGACGAGGAGGGCATGGCGCGTGCGGGCTTGGGGGGAAGAAGCAGCGGCTGGACCCGGAGCGCAAGCCCCGCATCGCGTGTGACCTCCGCCCCCACCCACGCCAGATTGCTGTCTGGTTCCAAAATCCAGAACCACCGAGCGTGTTGGAAGGCCAAGTAGATCGAGCACAACTTCGCCGCCCTCCGTGCCCCCCCGACTCCTCGGCCAGACAAGGACGCCCTTAGTTGTGACAAGGACGCCCTCCACCGAGATACGCTTCCCTCTCCCCGGTCCACGCTCGACGCCTCCCTCTCCCCCATCGACTTCCCTCTCCAACGACCGCCTCCCTCTCCAACGGCGAAGAGGCGGGGGGTGAGGCCGATGCGGTGGACACAAGGGTGGTCGCGGCCCCTGGCGGGTGTGCGGTGACCGTGGCGAGGCGACCGGGCGGGCGACGACGTCGAGCGTCAAGTGTGGTAGCGCGCCTACCACCACGTCTTGAAACCGTGCCGTCGGGCCCAAACGTGTCATCTTTGGCCGCGCCCATCGAGCCCAAAAGTGCCGTGGTTGGCCCTGGCACGGCTTGCGGTGGTGTCTTGCGTCGGTCGGGAGCCAGCCCAAGATGGCCCTAGGTTTCGTGCCATGTCGGGCCGGCTGTTCTATGTTTCCAACACAAACGAATTCAAGCAACTTATCACCAGCAATAGCACAACAAAAAAAATTTATGTGTTTGTACTACCGTTACCGTACAACCATCAGACCCCGAGACCCCGTAAGCCGACGCCCCACTATAAAGGCATCTCCAATAGTGTATTTATTGTCGTCTCTTAGCTATGTCACGTCAACAAAATCCTACGTGGAGGAGAGAGGGCGAGGAGAGAGAGCACAGGTCGTCTCTTCCTGAAGAGACTGTCGTGCATGTGAAACAAGGCATGATACATTAATTTACTCTAGTTGACATGTAGGCCCGTTTCAAAGGAAAATTATAAAATATAAATATTGGAGAGTATACTAGAGACTATCTATTAGAGATATTGTCTCTAAAGATGATGTAGCATATATTAGAGACAAAGTTATCTCTAGCTATTGGAGATGCCCTAACTAGTCGGGTTCCCCGCGTCGCCGCAGGAGGCAGGACATCTCTTAAGTGCTAGTCGGGGAACACTTCTTCGTCTAGGAATGTTCACTGAGAACACTTCGGCCGATCGCCTACATGGACTTTGAGTAAGCTGTAAGCAACTAAGCATACAAAAAACATCGAATTGGCACATCCTATATGACAATACTCACGTGTATTTAGTTAATTCATGACTCTGAAGGTACAAAACTACTCAAATATGCTGGGTTCTGTCAAATGATACGAGAGTGGAACGTAAATGAGTGCAGAGATGTCAAAGCAATAGCGTAGCGCGCACGTTAAGAAGCACTGAATGGGCAAGGCAGCTTCAGGTAACACAAAGTAAAAGATGACAACATGTTATACAACTTTTAATACAGATGGAGGTATCAATAAACGTTTTTTTTTTTTGTAGAACATATCCACCACGATTCCATAACAAAACACTGTGTACAAAAATTATATGAAGCATTCCTCTCGAAGTAGAGTGAAGAGCGTATTTTATGGTATAGTCATTTAGCTGCAGAGGAGTGTTGGTTGATTAGAAGCACAAAATCTGCATAGTGGACACTGGATAGTTTTGCACATGGACAATACACTCATGCCAAAAAAAATGCATATCGCAGCGCTATCTATGGAATTGTTCGTAGTCTCAAGCTCTGAATAATCCTAAACAAATATTCAAAGTGATACTTAAGTTCAACATCTATGTTTTCTTGTGCACACTTGCTATGTAGAACTAGGGAGGGCAACACATTCTGAAGATGCATTGAACTGAAATAAAATGATTTGACAATAATAGCATGTGAAACTAAACATGGACTTACCATGTACTAAAATACAATGAATTTCTGTAATAAAGCCATGATTATTGGCTGGCATTGGTATGAGAGCAAACGAATCTGGTGCCTTTCTTTTCTGTTAGTGTGCACCAGCATTTTGCCTAAGAATTTAGCACTGAAGTCGATAGCATCATATTAATCCCCTCCCTGAATTAGTCAAGAAAGAGCCCAAACTGTAGAGCATAAACCAAAGGTACATATTCATAAGAAAAGGGGAAATATAATCATGGTGAGAGCTGGTAGTTTCCTTCATTTTCACACTCAAGATGTACTCAGTAAGCTACATTCGTTGTGGGTCTACTGAATCTCAGCTATGGATGTGCCAGGATGCCGTGCAAACAAAGCCCACTTATGACATGTGGGCCAAATGTTAGGGATGCGTGATTCTAGCGTCCACTATCTCGTGTGCACCTCGTGACGTCGTGTGCACCCAACATGGCGCACCTGAAGGCTTCTTTTCCAAGGATTCTAGCTGCCGACCAGAGATACTCCCTCCATTCAAAATAATAATGATAATAATAAATCATTTTAGAACATGTGCTATCAAACTTTAGGAACTTGGGCTATCGATATATTTTAAAATATTTAGATTAGATACATAAAAATTATATGTGTAGATTCTTCTTAAAAAGTACTTCATAATATTATAAATTTATTAGGTTTTACAAATATATTATAGTAGTAACTAGTGGTCAATGTTATATTTTGAGAACCGTGTCGATATTCAAAACAACTTGTTTTGTGAACTGGAGAGAGTAATTAGTTAGAAAATAAATCATGTAATTAATTAGCCTTTGGAGACCGGTTAGTTTCCTTTTTGTTGTTAGATCTTTTTCCATAGTTGTTTGATTGTTTCCGCTTATATATGTTGAGAAACCCTGGATTAGGGTTTGATGGCTGTAATATCGAAACTACCTCCGGCGGGTTTTAGTCTTTAAATAGGACCACCCCCTTGTACTCAGAAAGAGATCGATCAATTAATAAAGAGATTCTCTGTATTGTGTCTCCATCTATTGTCTCTTGGTTGGTTGTCTATTGTTTTGGTGATTGGTTGATTTGTTCCTACGACTACTATATTCTTCAACAAGTTATCAACACGAATCGCTCTATACGACCGAATCGGTATGTCGTCGGGATTCCATCTTTCAATCCCTAAATCTGGTAGATTAAATTTGCTTGAATCTGTTTAGATTTGTTAACTGCTAATTAGCCATCAGATTAATTAGCGTTCTAAATCGAGATTAGACCTAGATGGATTACTATTTATTGTTACTGTTCATCGAGAGAGAAAAACGATCTATCGACCGGCCGAGAACCGTCCGCCGACGGCCTAACGTCGGCGCCTACCACGCACAATCTCGCCGACATGTCGCCGCCGCCTTGATGCCGCTGCGTCGTCCCGCGTCCCCATTGCCACCGTGCATCGCAGGCCCGAACACTACTACAGAAAAGGCCTTCTGAGACGGTTCAACGCCATCACTGCGGTTCCGTGGAGAAATGCGAGTTTATGGGTCAAGAATGCTAATGGTCATCACGAGCGGTTCTCGAACCGCTCGTAATACTATACTATCGCAGGCGGTGCGTAGATGCAACCGTGCGTGATAATCGACTACCGAGCGATGCGTAGATAAAACCGCTGCGTGATGATCGACTACCACGACGATGCGTAGATAAAACCGTGCGTGATATTGATTACCACAGACGGTCGTAGATAAAACCGTGCGTGATGATCGATTACCGCTGACGATGCGTAGATAAAACCGTGCGTGATATTCGATTACCGCTGGCGGTCCGTAGATAAAACCGCTCGTGATAGTAGACTACCGCGACGATGCAGATATGAAACCGTGCGTGATAGTGAACTATCGCGACGGTTTCATATCTGACGTATCGTCGTGGTAAGTCGACTATCCTGACGGTTTCATCTGGACCGTCAGGTAAGTCGATTATCGCTGCGGTTTCATCTCTGCACGTCTGTGGTAGTCTTTGTATTGCTTAATCTATTTACGTTTATTGGCTAGCCTCAGGAAATGCTAGCCATGCCCTCTGAAACAAGCACATCCAATTCTCATTCATTTCAGAAGCACATCAAAATTGCATTCATTTCAGAAACAAGCACACATCCAATTCACAAATCAATTAACTAAAATTAACCATTAATGTACATTAATTTACACACATGTACCATTATGTTCAATCTATCTCAATCAAGTTCAATACGCTACACCGTGGAAACTCCCATTTGGATTTATGACCGTCTGCTCAGGGAATGCCGCAAGGTGTGATCGAATTTTATGAGCTCGCTCTGTTCCAACGCATTTCGTGATGTTTGCAACTTTGTCGATATGAAGGTTAAATTAGGGCTTATATAAATTGGTAAGTATATATGAAATAATTGTTGAAAGATTGACAAACCCGAGGATCATTGGTGATCGCGAACCGATTTAGTAGTTGCATGTTGTGGCAAACATAGTATCCACAGACGCGTTGCCCTACGACCGCCGGTGGCACCGCAAAAATAGAATTGGTTAGTTCAAGAGGCATTGCTACTGAAGTGTTATATAGGATTAATGTGTACTAGCTAGCAAGTACAGGGAATGTTTGATCATGTTGCGGCGTCCTTCCCTTGATATTCCATCCTCTAGCATGTAACACGTCGAACACCCCACGTGACTCAAGAAGTTAGCCTTAGCCATTGCAAAGGAAGGAAAGACTACAATAGAGTTTCTATGGAGGAAATGTGTTTACGATGATTAAACTCCGGATAGTCTGTGAAGTTGTGGATGGCCCTCTCAGAGGGAATCTAGGTATATTACGTATTTCCGTTTTGGTATAATTACAATTAGAATCCAATGGAACCTACACAGGTATGTCAGCATGGTCATTAAACCTAAGTTCGTGTTGCTTATAAAGTACAAATCAACATTAAGTATAGCGGAGTGCAACACTACTTACTACGGTTGTAGGGCAAAAGTATGAATTCCTTGTTGCGGTGAGCCATGAAAAAATCTATAACGTAATTCTCGACGAATGTTGCATTCGCCGTGATGCTTTGCTCGGAGACAACGTGTGGGTCGAGGAAACCTACCGGTGATTTCCTTCTTCGCTTCACAGATCATGTATCTATTATACAAAAGCTAGGAGTTATATATAACATTTATCGATATTACACGAACATTGACCGTGATTGTACACACTTACGATGTCCAAAGATCGTATGATTGAGACATCGAGCTCGTCGAGGTTGAAGAGACGTAACAAGTCGTCGAAGGTCACCGTGAAGACGGCGTCTTGATACACGTGGTTAAAATGATGCTCCTTGAACTTGACGGTGACACCCGAGCATCGTTGATCAACCGCTTGTTGGGTATTCCATGTACCATGCATGCAATTCCGTGCAATCCGGTCCTAGGTAGGGTCGTCTAACTTCTCGAGCAACGGCTCGCTGGCTTGTATTTCCGCCAGCGGCAAGAAGGGATATCGAGAAGACTTCGATCGTCTTGATTTGCCCTTGCCCTTGCCGCCTCGCTTTGTATAGGTCGACTTCACAAGAGTCGATTGAGCACGAGTGTAGATGCATGTGATGCGGCGGGCCTTGCCATGTCGGTCAGCAGTAACCGGTGCGATCAAGTCCGTGAACTTGATGCCGTGCGCAGACATTCCGTGAAGTTGACACCGAGCGAGTAGCTCCAGCGAGATGTCCTCCTTGGGCCTTTGGATGAATGTTCCAACAAAGATGCCCTAGAGTCATGACCTCATCGTTTGGGGAATTTTCAGCAGGGACGGCCTCGAAATTGGCACAAACACCGTTGTCGGGTCCCAAAACTATGGTTCGGGACCCTCAGGTTTAACGACTAGCCCAGGATCATGCTAGTGCACGGTGTCAACAAAGATGGCATTCGTTCCATACAAGCGAATAATAACATAAGCGGTTAACTTTGATTAACAAATAATGGTTTTGACCTTAAGGTCGAGTTTACAAATATTGAGCCACGCAGGCTAACATAGGAAATAAAGCGGCAATGAAACATAAGCGGTAGTGGCACCCCATCGATTCGCCACGAGCAACCGATGGGATCAAGACCTCACGATCGAGGCACCTTCGATGTACTCGTCCTCAAATCTTTGGTGAAGACTCCTCCTCTGCTTGATTCGTCAAAACAAGCGTGAGTACACACCGTACTACATAAGCCACACCACGTAAATGCAAATATATACATATCTTTGGCTTTTTACAAAGGAAGGCATTCAGTGGCTCTTTTGCATAAATGCAACTTTTGCAATTGAATACAATTAATAGATTAAAGGCAAGTAAAACAAATAGCGATAATAATTTTAACAAGTTATTTCACAAAGACACACACACTGACCCTAACAAAGTTATTCACATAGCTAGATGATTTAATCACATAGCTCCTTCCCTACAGCTTTTATGAAAATCTACCCCTAGTGTCAAATCCCCGAGCATTGTCCATGATCATGACGCGCTATTGAATAGATTAAGTACACTCTGCGAGTTTGTACACTTTACCCACAAGATACAATTAGTGTAGCTAACACTAATCATAACAAAGCATTTCAGATACCTTATCCTACTATGCTAGGCCGAGTCTCAAAAGCAGGCATGTGGTAAATGCAGAAGCTCAGTTCAAAAGAGCACATGGTGAGGTCCTTAATTGACCAAGGCAAGACTTCCACAAGCTAACCAAACCACATAGACACACAGATTATTATAATTCACATAGTCCACACAGTTCACACAGTCCACCCTTTCACACAGTTTCCACCACTTGCCTCAGTTCAAATCCTTTTACCACCCCATTGGTTTTAAGTGCAACACATGCCACAAAGACACATAGTACACGCAGCTTTTATCACATAGTTGCATATTCACTTAGCCAATTTCATATAGCAATCTACATGACAAATGATTCGTGGCATGGCTAAGCAGTCTAATCGTACTAACCAACCCACGTTGGTTCTACAATATTAACCAACTAATTATCAACTAGGGTGACAAGGAATCAAGTCATAACAATTACACAAGGAGGCATATCAATTTGGATTTAACTATCGCACCCAAAAACTTTTAAATAAATACTTGAATTAAGATGCGATAATTTGAATTAAAATACTTTTATAAAACTGGGAAGCAAAATGGTCAAGGGCATAGCTTGCCTTGAAAAGGATCTAGGAATTGATCTTGGTCTTGGAAAGGTCCTTCTTCTTCAACTCTTCGGTGACGTCAAGTCTACTCGCATAAACGACACAAACAAACAAACTAAATAAAAACCAGAGGCAATTAACTCCAATAAAATAAATAAAAAGCCCCAATAGATAGATCTGGATTTTAGACGAATTTAGGAATTTGAATGGATAGATTTGGAGTTAGGATTCAAAAGATATGAATTTTACAAGTTTTAACCTATCTTTTGAAATTTAGTTTGAATTTCTAAATTTAAACAAAAGTCAAATCTAAATAATTTTGGTTGGATTAGCTAGATCTTAATTTTATATGAATTTAGAAATTTGAAACACCCAATTTGGAGTTTGGATGCAAAAGTTATGAATTTTACAAATTTAAACCTAAATCTGTTATTTAACAATTTTCGAATTGTTTTTCTAAAGAAAATTCAATTATTGCGCAAGGTGGCGTCGTGAAGGATTTCCGGAATTTAAAAGAATTAAAGAATTAAGCGACATGTGGGACCCACATGTCGGTGACCCTACCACTGTGGACCAAGTCCATCGAGCCCTTTGGATCTGGTGGCTCGAGCGCCACGTGGGCACTCACGTGGCGCACACGCAGACGCCGACTTGGCGCCACATGGGCGAACACGCAAGCATGGGGCCGAGCCGACGCCGACGTGGGCGGGCGGCAAGGCGGCGGCGCGACGGAACCAAGGGTCGGTGAGCAGCGGACAGCCGGCGAGAATGGGTGGTACGGTAGCGTAGCTAACGCTATGCGAACACGATGAGGTACCTCCGGGTGGTTGAGGTGGGCCGGTGGCGGCCGGCGAGGTCGGAGCGGCAAGCGATTCGGGTTTTGTCGCAAAGCGCCCGTGAGTCAGGCGACGGCGAGGGGTCCGGGAGGTAGAGGAGGCGATGGCGAACCGGTGGCGTGCTCCCGACAGCCTTGGCTGGCTACTGGCGGCAAGAATCGAAAAATTCCACCACGTAGAAGCTCTAAAACTCAATTCTTTGGCTGGGGCTCGGGAGGAGGAGGAGTTGGGGTTTGGGAAAAGGAGGCGGTGCGATCCGGGGTGCCTTTATAGGGGCCGGGAGCCCTCGGCGGGCTACGTGGAGATCGTGGCGGCGATTGCGGGATGTGGGGCGCAACCGCAGCGGGATGAGGTGTTCTTGAGGTGGTGGCGTGGTCGTGGAGGTCGGCGCTCGCATGAGGAACGGGAGGTTGAGGCGCCAGCGTGAAGCTCGGCTTTGACCGCTCATGGCGGTTGCTCGCGACAAACGCCAAAGACGAAAGCGGACGAAGCACGACGACCAGATGGCCCACCCGCCGAGAGAGGAGAGAGCGAGCGTGCATGGTGAGATCGACCGCTTCGCCGATCCAACCAGAGAGGAGAGTTTGGGCTGAGATGAGCAGGATGGGCAAGGAATTCGCCCGAATTCTATTGGAGATTTAAATAGCTTTTTCTTTTTAATAAAATACCGAAATTCAAATAAGCAATGGAAAATAGCAACAGATCTTGGAAAAATTCGAGAAAATTCTAGAAAATATATCCAAGCTCATAGAATCCAAATAAAATAGTTTTGACTATTGTTCATGTTGGAATTATTCATATTAAATTGTTTTGTTACTAAAGTCCAAGTTTAAGCTTTTGAACTAAATGCAAATAAATCCCAAATGGTGAATTTTCTCCGATCAACTATTCAAATGATTTTTAAGGTTCGAAAATTGGGGTGTTACAAACCTCCCCCTTAAAGGAATCTCGACCGAGATTCAAAGCTAAATGGAGAAAAGGTGGGAACTCGGCTTTCAACTCTTCTTCACGCTCCCACGTGGCTTCACCTTCGAGTGGTGACTCCATCGCACCTTGCAAAATGAACTCTTTTGCTTCGTCCGACGCTCTGCGACGTCCAAAATCTTGACCATTTGCTCTTTGTAGGTGAGGTCTTCTTTTAGTTCAATTGACTCAACGGTGCTTGTTCTTCCGCACACGAAGACACTTCTTCAAGCGAGAGACATGAAAGACATCATGGACTCCCGCTAGCGACTGCGGTAGCTCCAACTGATAGGCTACTTCTCCACGGCGATCCAAAATCTTGAACGGACCAACATACCGAGGGGCAAGCTTTCCTTTGGCATGGAACCTTTTCACACCTCGAGGGGCGAACTTCGGAGATACACAAAATCTTCGGCTCGGCGAGATCACGGCAGCGGTTATCGGCATAACTCTTTTGCCTCGATTGAGCTATCTTTAGCCTCTCTCTGATCATGGACACTTGCTCTTCTGCTTCTTGAATAATATCCGGACCAAAGACTGTACGTTCAGCTGTTTCTGACCAGTTCAACGGGGTTCTGCAAGCACGACCATACAAAGCTTCAAACGGTGACATTTGCAAACTGGCTTGATAACTGTTGTTGTACGAGAATTCTGCATATGGTAAACTCTTATCCCAACGGGTAGCATTTGCTAGGGCACGTGCTCTCAACATATCTTCAATATCTGGTTAACCCTTTCGGTCATCCATCATGTCAGGGGTGATATGCAAGATCTTGAAATTCAGGTGAGTCCCTAAGGCTTCATGCAAACTCTGCCAAAATCGGGAGGTGAACTGAGATCCTCGATCTGACACTATCTTCTTAGGTACACCATGCAAACTGACAATCTTCGACATGTACTGCTCGCTAGACGATCTCTGAGTGCGTGGTTTTATTTGGTAAGAAATGGGCAACTTTAGTCAAACGATCCACTATTACCCAAATTGAATCGTAACGAGTGAGTCTTGGGTAAACCGTAATGAAATCCATTCCGATTTCTTCCCACTTCCATTCTGGAATCTTCAAGGGTTGCACCATGAGACCTGCTGGCCTCGATGCTCTGCTTTAACTTTTTGACACACGTCGCACAAGGCGACGAACTCTGCGACGTCTCGTTTCAGATTTGGCCACCAAAACTTATTCTTAACATCCTGATACATCTTAGTACTACCAGGGTGAATCGAATACTTTGAGTCATGGGCCTCCTTCAAAATCAGCTGTCTCAATCCATCAATATCTGGAACGCAGATACGTCCATTGATCCACAGTATATCCTGATCATCCACTGTGAAGTCCTTGAACTTCCCTTCTGTCATCTTCTTCTTAATGTCGGAGAATTCGGAGTCTTTCTATTTGAGCCATGAATCTGCTTCTCCAAAGTAGTTGCACTTCCAAGTTTGCTACTGAATCCTTCAGACACTACTTCTAGCTTCGACTCCGGAATTCTTCTTGTAGTTACGAACAAGGCTCTTTCACTTCGAGCATTGCGGTGACTCTTACTACTCAAAGCATCTCAGAATCGACATTGGCCTTACGGGATGGTAATGGATTCCAAGATTATAATCCTTTATCAACTCTAGCCATCTCCTCTGTCTCATATTCAGATCCGACCGAGTGAAAATATATTTCAAGCTCTTATGATCTGTGTATATCTCACGGCGATTCCGATGAGGTAATGGCGCTAAATCTTCAAAGCATGCACTACTGACTAATTCCAGATCATGGGTAGGGTAATTCTCTTCATGCGGTCTTAATCGCCTTGGCGATATAGCGGCAGCTCTCCTTCTTGCATCGGGACACATCCTAATCCTTGACGCGAAGCATCACAATAGATATCAAAATCCTTGCGAATATCTCGCGAGAATCAAGATCAATGAAGTCAAACGCTTCTTCAATTCTTGAAAACTTTCTTCACAAGCTGGGGTCCAGGTAAACTTTTTCTCTTTCTTCAACAATTGCGTAAGAGGTTTAGCAATTGATGAAAATCCTTCAATGAAACGGCGATAATATCCTGCTAATCCCAAGAAACTGCGAATCTGAGTGACAGTCTTGGGCTGTTCCCAATGTAACACAGCTTTTACCTTACTGGGGTCAACTGCTACTCCTGCAGCTGTCATCACATGACCAAGAAAATCCACTTCCTTCTTCCAGAAATCACACTTGCTAAACTTAGCATACAACTGATGCTCTCTGAGCTTCTCTAGAATTAATCTTAAATGTTCAAAGCATGCTCTCCTTCTGACCTGGAGTAAACCAAAATATCATCAATGAATACGACTACAAACTTGTCCAGATACTCCATGAATACCTTATTCATCATGTTCATGAAATAGGCAGGGGCATTGGTCAGACCAAAGGACATGACTAGGAACTCATAATGTCCGTACCGCGTTGAGAAAGCGGTCTTAGGTATATCCTTGGGACAGATCTTCAATCGATGGTAACTTCGATCGCAAGTCGATCTTCGAGAACACTCGGCTCCTTTCATCTGGTCAAATAGATCATCTATCCGGGGCAATGGATACTTATTCTTGATGGTGACTTCATTGAGAGATCGGTAGTCGATGCACATCCTCATGCTTCCATCCTTCTTTTTGACGAACAAGACTGGCGCTCCCCATGGCGCATTTAACTAGGCCTCACAAAGCCTTTCTCTAAAAGTTCTTCTATCTGTTTCTTCATCTCCACTAACTCATCGGCTGGCATCCGATACGGTCTCTTCGAGATGGGTCTTTGTTCTGGCACTAGATCGATGACAAACTCGATGTCACGATCCGGTGGCATCCACCGTAATTCTTCCGGGAACACATCTGGATATTCTTTGACGACCGCACATCTCCCAATGCGACGGTCTTGTGCTATTGACTATCAAATGCCCATTACGACCGAGGTAGCTAGGAACTCCACTTTGTTTCCTTTGGTATCCTCGATTATAATGGCTCTTCGCCACAATCTAGCACGGCTTTGTGCTTGGTCAACCAATCCATGCCAAGGATGACATCTAGGGTTTGGGTGTCTAGAATAATTAGGTTAGCTAGAAACTCAACTCGACTATGAATAACTTAGCCCTAAACAACCCACATTAGAACTTAGCTCTGCTCGGCGATGGACTAATAGAGTTAAGCTTAAGAGGCATAACTTCCAACTTATTCTTAGTTGCAAAAACTCCGAAACAAGCGAATCGAAGCTCGAGAATCAAAGCGAGCAGGCAGTCTTGAATTTACTAGGAACTTACCTAGTACAACGTCTGGTGCTTCTCGGCTCCTTCAGAGTGGCGTGATTAACACGACCTCGACCCTTGACCGAGGCGTTCCTCTGGTTGGTGGTTCTCGAGAAACTCCTTGG
The DNA here is from genome assembly GCA_036346405.1 of Phyllostachys edulis. NCBI lineage: Eukaryota > Viridiplantae > Streptophyta > Magnoliopsida > Poales > Poaceae > Phyllostachys > Phyllostachys edulis. The sequence continues at coordinate 33,273,840 of CM070555.1, read as the reverse complement.
TTGTTACTGCTTTGGGGTCTTGGTAGGTGTTGCTCCAAGGTTGAAGCGAATTTGGAGTGATAGTTCCTTCGAGGACACCGATTTGCAAAATGCCCCTGCCGACGGCAATTGTAACACACTCTTGGTTCATTCTGCGGTTGTTGTTCCTCTGGGTGGGGTTGGTCGTGTCGGGTTACGAGAATTCGAACAAAAGGGCGAGTCTGTGAAGGTGGTGCGGTGTCTGAAAGAACTCGAGGTCGAAAACGATTAAACTGGCTGTGGCACTATCCTTGCCCTCTCTTTGTTGTGGTGGTGGCTTCGCTTTGAGCCATTTTACGCTGCGGTGGTCCTCATTCTTTGCGTTTGTCCTCCATGACCAACGCCTTGTTAATCAACTCTGGAAATGCAGGAAGGTGTGAGCAAGTAGATTGACTTGCGATCTGAGTTCAATCCCTTCAAGCGACTCTGGCGAGACACAGCCGAGCGACATCCTCTGGAGCATAGCGAGCTAGTTGGGAGAACTTATTGGGTAGTCGATCCGACATAGTCCCTTGCTTGAGAGCACGGAACTCATCCTTCTTGAGATCCATAATGCCTTCAGTACATGATCTTGGCGAAAAGGTCTGCAGTGAATTCTTCCCAAGTGATATTGCGGTGCTCCATGGGCTGCAGAAGTTTTCCCACCACTCGGCGGTGTGCCCTCCATCGATGGGTGGCATACAAAACCTTCTCATGATTCTTTGCATTGGGTGATCGCAGCTTCCTCTCAATCACGCTGAAGCCAATCATCGACCTCTCTTGGTGTGACATGTCCAGAGAAAGTTGGCGGACGGGTTCTCATGAATTGACCAACTTGGATGGTCCACGATGACCATGATTTGGGGCTCCTCCTTGATGATGGTTGTGGTTGTTGTTGTTGTTCATGGCTGCATCTGGTTCATCATGGTGTACATCATCGTATCTGTCTTTGCCATGAAAGCTCGAAGTTTACGCAAGTCAATAGGAGGTGCTTGGGGTGGCACTACTCTGTAGGGGTTTGCTCATTGCCTCGATCCTTGGGCTCCGGATCCACTTGCGGCAGTATGGCGAGTCTGAACCATCTGGTGAGGTTCCATGGGTCAGATAAGGTAGAGAGCACAAGATGAGTTAAGAACTAGACAGGGGAAGTAGATTAAACCCAACAAACACAGCTCAAGAAACTTGAAAGAAATAATCTTCATTAATAGTTTAATAGCATGGTCGCAACAAATGCCTAAGGGCCTTTGCGGCTCATACTTGCACAGGAAAATAAAGCGAACCTAAGCACACAAGCTACCGCCTAAAGGCGACTATGAAAAAAGAAGCGGCTAAGCCCGATTTTGGAACTTAAACTAACTACTCCTCGAGAAAGCCTCATGACCACGGTGCGCTCACGCTAGTGTAGACTCACGAAGTGGTGGCATCCTCATGAATCGGTTACGATGCCGGGGATGGTGCGGCGAGAGCAGTGTCTTTGAGTGCAGTCTGGTAGCTCCTCTGGCTGTCTTGAGCTCATTGGATCCTCTGGAATCTCCTCTGGATCCTCTTCAACTTCTTCGGATCTTCCTCCGGATCATCTTGATCTCATGTTGACCGTAGAGAGCTTGCTCTAAGACGGCGATCCTTTCTCGGCTTCTTCCCGGGTTCGATAGGCGCACCTCGGCTCGGTGGCGGCCATCTCCAGCGACTCCTCTGAAAGCGGTGAACAGTGCAAGATGCACCACAGTGGCATTGCCTTCCTGTTGGTAAGCGGAAGCGCGGCGGATAGCTCCCCGGCGGCTACTGGGATGGTAGCGGAAGGCGGTGTTCTGCAGTTCCTCCGCGTAGATGTGGCGGACTCGAAGTATGGCCAAGCGTGATGACTCTGGATTCCTTGCGTGAAGGTGATCCTCTGGTGAGATGTCCAAGGGTGGTTGCCTCTAGTGTTCCTCTGGCGTGACCGTCGGTGCGGAACACACCACGATCTCGTCAGTTGACCATGTACTTCTTGCCCACGATACATTGGGCGATCGAAGCCTCAAGTGTCTGCAGCGGCTTCCACTCTGCGGCAAGTCCTCGTTGCAATCTCCAAAGGTGCGAAGGTAAGGCATCTGTCAAGACATGACAAGAGGTAAGAACCACGTTAAAACAAGCGGAAGAGGAAAGAAATTCCAGCAATGGATGAGTCAAGAAAGATATAAGAGGAGTTAAGCAATTCATTTAGTCTTGTAAGTTAATTTTCTTTTAGAAAATAATTTGGACACTCGAACGGCCAATCTAACTAAGGTCTAGACCTACAGTCAGTATGGCTCTGATACCACTTTTGTCGGGTCCCAAAACTATGGTTCGGGACCCTCTGTGTTTAACGCACTAGCCCAGGATCATGCTAGTGCACACAGTGTCAACAAAGATGGCATTCGTTCCATACAAGCGAATAATAACATAAACGGTTAACTTTGATTAACAAATAATGGTTTTGACCTTAAGGTCGAGTTTACAAATATTGAGCCACTTGAGAACTAACATAGGAAATAAGCGGCAATGAAACATAAGCGGTAGTGGCACCCCATCGATTCGCCACGAGCAACCATTTGGGATCAAGACCTCACGATCGGGCACCTTGATGTACTCGTCCTCAAATCTTTGGTGAAGACTCCTCCTCCGCTTGATTCGTCAAAACAAGCGTGAGTACACACCGTACTACTTAAGCCACACCACGAAATGCAAATATATACATATCTTTGGCTTTTTACAAAGGAAGGCATTACGTGGCTCTTTGCATAAATGCAACTTTTGCAATTGAATACAATTAATAGATTAAAGGCAAGTAAAACAAATAGGCGATAATAATTTTAACAAGTTATTTCACAAAGACACACACACTGACCCTAACAAAGTTATTCACATAGCTAGATGATTTAATCACATAGCTCCCTTCCCTACGCTTTTATGAAAATCTACCCCTAGTGTCAAATCCCGAGCATTGTCCATGATCATGACGCTTGTATTCGAATAGATTAAGTACACTCTGCGAGTTTGTACACTTTACCCACAAGATACAATTAGTGTAGCTAACACTAATCATAACAAAGCATTTCAGATACCTTATCCTACTATGCTAGGCCTGTCTCAAAACAGCATGTGGTCGTGACAGAAGCTCGGTTCAAAAGAGCACATGGTGAGGTCCTTAATTGACCAAGGCAAGACTTCCACAAGCTAACCAAACCACATAGACACACAGATTATTATAATTCACATAGTCCACACAGTTCACAGATCCACCCTTTCACACAGTTTCCACCACTTGCCTCGGTTCAAATCCTTTTACCACCCCATTGGTTTTAAGTGCAACACATGCCACAAAGACACATAGTACACGCAGCTTTTATCACATAGTTGCATATTCACTTAGTCAATTTCATATAGCAATCTACATGACAAATGATTAGTGGCATGGCTAAGCGATCTAATCGTACTAACCAACCCACGTTGGTTCTACAATATTAACCAACTAATTATCAACTAGGGTGACAAGGAATCAAGTCATAACAATTACACAAGGAGGCATATCAATTTGGATTTAACTATCGCACCCAAAAACTTTTAAATAAATACTTGAATTAAGATGCATAATTTGAATTAAAATACTTTTATAAAACTGGGAAGCAAAATGGTCAAGGGCATAGCTTGCCTTGAAAAGGATCTAGGAATTGATCTTGGTCTTGGAAAGGTCCTTCTTCTTCAACTCTTCCGGACGTCGAAGTCTACTCAAAACGACACAAACAAACAAACTAAATAAAAACCAGAGGCAATTAACTCCAATAAAATAAATAAAAAGCCCCAATAGATAGATCTGGATTTTAGACGAATTTAGGAATTTGAATGGATAGATTTGGAGTTAGGATTCAAAAGATATGAATTTTACAAGTTTTAACCTATCTTTTGAAATTTAGTTTGAATTTCTAAATTTAAACAAAAGTCAAATCTAAATAATTTTGGTTGGATTAGCTAGATCTTAATTTTATATGAATTTAGAAATTTGAAACACCCAATTTGGAGTTTGGATGCAAAAGTTATGAATTTTACAAATTTAAACCTAAATCTGTTATTTAACAATTTTCCGAATTGTTTTTCTAAAGAAAATTCAATTATTAGCAAGGTGGCGTCGTGAAGGATTTCAAGAATTTAAAAGAATTAAAGAATTAAGCGACATGTGGGACCCACATGTCGGTGACCCGACTCCACGTGGACCAAGTCCACCGAGCCACCTGGATCTGGCGGCTGGATCGCCACGTGGGCACTCACGTGGCGCACCTGCAGACGCCGACGCGGCGCCACATGGGCGTAACACGCAAGCATGGGGCCGAATGACGCCGACGTGGGCGGCAAGGCGGCGGCAAGACGGAACCAAGGGTCGCGACAGATGCCCGCCGGCGAGAATGGGTGGTACTGCGTAGAGCTAACGCTATTGCGAACACGATGAGGTACCTCCGGGTGGTTGAGGTGGGCGGTGGCGGCCGTGGCGGTCGGAGCGGCAAGCGATTCGGGTTTTGTCGGGCAGCGGCCCGGTGAGTCTAAGCGACGGCGAGGGGTCCGGAGGTAGAGGAGGCGATGGCGAACCGGTGGCGTGCTCCCGACGACAGCTGGCGGCTCTGGCGGCGCAATCAAAAAATTCCACCACGGCGAAGCTCTAAAACTCCAATTGTGGTGGGGGCTCGGAGGAGGAGGAGTTGGGGTTTGGGAAAAGGAGGCGGTGCGATCCGGGGTGCCTTTATAGGGGCGGGAGCTCGAGGCGGCGGCTACGTGGAGATCGTGGCGGCGATTGCGGGATGTGGGCGCAACCGTGGCGAGGATGAGGGTGTTCTTGGGTGGCGGCGTGGTCGTGGAGGTCGTCGCTTTTCGCGGAGAAGGGAGGTTGGAGGCGCCAGCGTGAAGCTTGGCTTTGACCGCTCATGGCGGTTGCTCACGATTTAACAGCCAAGAGCGAAGGCGACAAGCAGCGACCCATGCGAGCCCACCCGTCGAGAGAGAGAGAGGCGAAGGCTTGTGTGAGATCTGACCGCTGGCGCCGATCAACAGTAGAGGAGAGTTTGGGCTGAGATGAGCGAGGATGGGCGAAGGAATTGGCCCGATTTCTATTGGAGATTTAAATAGCTTTTCTTTTTAATAAAATACGAGAAATTCAAATAAGCAATGGAAAATAACAGCAGATCTTGGAAAAATTCGAGAAAATTCTAGAAAATATATCCAAGCTCATAGAATCCAAATAAAATAGTTTTGACTATTGTTCATGTTGGAATTATTCATATTAAATTGTTTTGTTACTAAAGTCCAAGTTTAAGCTTTTGAACTAAATGCAAATAAATCCCAAATGGTGAATTTTCTCTGATCAACTATTCAAATGATTTTTAAGGTTCGAAAATTGGGGTGTTACAAGCGTCCACATTCACTTTTGCGAAACACAGAGCTAGATTTGCACGTGCACCAAAGCTCAAATCTTGGATGGATACACGGCCCTAAGCAAACATCTAGGGCAACAGAGACATATCTCACTTGGAGCTTGCGCCGTAGCCACCTCGTACATAACGGTACAAAATTAGCTACTCCAACAGGCTTATGAATGGATTGAGCATTCGAGAGATAATAATTATTACCGGATGTCATCGACGGAAAATCTGTCATCACCTATTGTGGTAGGGTTAGGGTTGGACGCCAGCTACTACGGATGTTTGGGGGCTAGCTAGCGGTATAGTAGGGCAGGGCTTCCAACCGACTTGGCATTTGCAATCCCTAATCCTTTCCTCAAAAGTCTCTTCTTTGCTTTTGCTCGAGCATACGAATCCTTTCCTCAAAGGATTGGTGATTTTTCATGACGACCTCCGCTCTGATTTTTTCGGTGAGCTTATCTCGAGGATGCACGAAGATCCTCTCGTAGCTTTGCATCGTGCTCGGCTTTGGCTCTCCTCCTACTCGATGACGATCCTCGTCGCTTGGAACCATTGTTCCCATGTGACAAAAACACCGGCGCCTCTCGTGCGACCGGATGCTCCTTTGTTTCCTAGGGCCGCAGAGAGTATATCTTTCTCCCTATCTCGCTGGAATGAGCCTTGGGAAGATTGTGCACTTTCGGCGTTATCGCAATATAGCCCGACATGTCATTTCACTTCCTATGAAGTTATGGAGTAATTACAAACTAGGTAGTTCGATATCTTACAGCGTTGGGACACTTCACGGTCTTGGGGTTTGGAAAGTACACTTCAGAGTAGAATAGCTAACCTCGCAAATAACCTTTGTCGGTAGCGCACATCGGTGATCTCGGAAATAGCGAGGAGAGATTCAAAGCGCTTTCGCTGTTCCTGATCCTCCATATCGGGCTTTACCCGCATACCCAGTGATGCGAGTGCGTGGGGTGCTTGTTTTTGCCTGGAGGGCCGCAGCGCCGCACTTTCACTCTTAAATTCATCTGTCGTCTTCTTCGCCACAAACTTCGGCCCAGACTCTTCCAATAATAGATACTTGTGGAAGGGCGGCAGATCCTTCTCCCGTAGTTCTTGACAAGCGTGCTCTTGAAGTTCTTCCACGCTTTGCACGCTTGTAACAGCGCGTGTCGTCGCCGGAGTCCGGGAGTTCTCTGGGATCTCGAGCGATGCAAAATTTCCGTCGGCCTGGCGATTTTTCAATGGTCGGGCACCACCTTCCACGAATCGTAGGTGATCTTGACCCGTTCCGTGCAACTATTCGACCATTCTCCGGAATCGCGGCCGCTGCTCGGCGAGATTGATAGGGGTCGGTGATCGACCTCGTGATGGTAAATCGGCCCGTGGTCCTTTTCGATATTCCTCTTCTTCTACCGCGGTTGGATATTGTTCGAGAGGATGGTGCATCATCGGACACATGGCGGTACCGACTCGAGAATGAGCGGAAGACATCTTCACAAGAAATAGAACATCATGTGAACAAATGAAATCAGCATAAAGCTAAGATTTAACATTTTGATATTGCTATCAGATGTAGAGTAAGCATTCCAATTAGAGCTCAAGTACAAACCCGATTATCAAAACAATTTCAGTACAAGACTATTATCATCACAGAGCATTCATCTCAAGCCCAACACACCACATTGCAATGTATTCCAGTAGCAGTATCAAAACAAATACCATATGAATAACTGACTAGAGCAAATACAAATTCCTAAAACAAGTACAATTATCACGAAGGACCATGACAGATTATTGATAGAAATAGTTAGGGAAAGGGGCATGGGGGTCGATCGGTAACTCGGCATTGGTTACCTTTGGGCGTCGAGGAGAAGGACGAGCAGGGAGCAGTACCGGAGCAGCAGGGCGGCGTCGAAGGGGAGGCGCGCTGGGCTCGGGGAGGAGGAGGGCAGGCTCATGGGCTGTAGGAGGAGGCTCGGCGGGCTCGGGGGAGGCGCAGCCTTTGGAGGAGGAGGCGTCCGCCAGGATCGGGAGGAGGGCCAAGGCTCGAGGAGGCGGCGTCGAGGACGGTGGCGACGGGCTCGGGGAGGAGGAGCGAGAGGAGTTGAGAAACTTAATCGTTTGAGAGTGGCGCGGCAAACCCTAGCTAGAGTCCGAATGTAAATAGGGATGGACATCACGACGGTTCTAAATTAGAACTGCTCAGGATACCTATCACGGCCGGTTCTAACTTAGAACCGCTCGTGATATGTGATGTATCATGAGCGGTTTTAATAAACAACCGTCTGTGATATTGATGAATCATGCACGGTTTTAATAAACAACCGTCTGTGATATGATTTATCACGAGCGGTTCTAATTTAGAACCGCTGCGTGATAGATAATAATACGAGCGGTTCTAAGTTAGAACCGCTGCGTGATATATGATGTATCACGAGCGGTGTTAATAAACAACCGTCTGTGATACATGTGAGACGATGCGTAGTTCAAAGCATGCGTGATATTATTTTGTATTGGTTAATATCTAGATCGTTACGTTTATTGGCTAGCCTCAGAAATGCTAGCCATGCCCTCTGAAACAAGCGTAAAAGACAACAATGTATATCCAATTCACATTCATTTGAGAAACAATCACATCCATTTCACGGTACAAATCTCAATTAATTAACTCAAATGAACTAAAATTAACCATGATCATCGAGAATGTATATAGTACATATATACACACATTGTTCAATTAATCTTTAAAAATTAGCCCTTCATGATGATCGACGCGTATGTAGCTAGTTTAGTCATGTTCTTCTTCCTCGACCCTTATGCCGCTTTCGAAAGGAGGCAACTCGTCAAATTGATTGTATTCTTCCTCGCCCACTACATTCTCAACTCCAACAATCCTCCTTTTCCATGAAGAACTACGTGGCGCTTCTTATTTGCGGGTCGGTAACATAGAAGACTTGAACAACTTGGTTGCCAAGACTGAGCGGTTCGTCTTTGTATCAAACACGTTCGAGGTCCACGGTAGTGACGCCTGCATTTGTCGACCTTCACTGTGGGAGATGGACCCAACGGCACCGAAATAGGGGATCTTGAAAAGCACGTAGTCGAGCTCCCATATCTCCTCTATTTGCCCATTGTAGGAGCTCCTCACCCATCGGCATCTTGAATGCATCTATCACGGACACCGCTGTTACGTTAGTGCTTTTTATATCCCGAGCTGCAGATAGAATGTGTACCCATTTATGTCGTATCCTCGCCATGTTACAAGCTGTAAATGTTGGCCCTTTTGCCAACCATGTCAAGATATCACTTGACGAGCTCATAGCAAGTCGCTCCTTCAACCATTGGTTGAACAAATGCATTGTGTTGTCTCGTGATCCAAACATCCGCGCGGCGGATTACATTGTCAAGCACGCCCTTGTCTTTGGTCGATATCTGAGGACACTTCGGTCATGTGTTGCAAGACAGTGAAATGGGCTTGAGCATACGCATCCATATTTGGAGTGATTGCTTTCCTTCCGATGGTCCCGATACCCTCGAGCCTCCCTCATGGCGAGATCGAGGCACACCTATCGGTTCGACTGAGCCATGTAATCGAGGCGAACTCAATGACCTCTTCGGTTGCATAACCTTCGACGATCTTGCCCTCTGCCGAGATCGATTTCGTACATATGACTTGAGAATTCCCATGAACCTCTCGAGCGGGTACATGCTACGAGGAACACGGGCCCGCACATCTTTATCTCCCTCACAATATGAACAATGAGATGGACCATGATATCGAAAAACGGCGGAGGAAATACATCTCAAGATCACATAGTGTCGTCACCACCTCGTCTGCAGAGCATCTAGTCCTTCGAGATCGATGACCTTCGAGCAATTGTGTTAAAAAATAACACTGACCTCATGATTGTCTCTCGGACCTTGATCGGCAAAATACTTCTAATTGCAACAGGGAGCATTTGTGTCATCAACACATGACAATCATGAGACTTCATGCCAATTAACTTCAAATCTTTTATCGAAACAAGTTTCTTCATGTTGGCGAGTAACCGGACGGAACTTTCACGCCATGCAAGCACCGCACATTCGGTTCTCTCGGCCTTGGACAGAGTGTAACAAGCGGGGAAGGTACGTTCGTCTTTATCGGTCCTTGTTGGTGCTAACTCAGGTCTGATGTCCATATCAACCAAGTCAAGCCGTGCGTTGACACCATCTTTTGTTTTGTCACGAATGTTCAGTAAGAGACCAATCAAGCTGTCACATACATTCTTTTCTACATGCATGACGTCGATGCAGTGGCGAACTTCTAGGTGCTCCCAATAAGGTAAGTCCCAAAATATTGATCTCTTCTTCCACATGTTCTTCTTACTTGTCCTCGATTTACATCCCTTTCCAAGCACAACATCTAAATCCTTAACCATATCATAGACCTCTTTTCCGCTTAAATACCTTGGAGCTGAACTGTCCTCCTTCTCTCCGTCGAATTGTTTCTTCATCTGCGGTATGGGTGAGCCCTCGAAGGAACCTACGATGACGCATGTACACGGTTTCTTGTGAGTGATTGACCACACACTCTGGGTATCATCTAAGCGGTGAGTATGTGCTTTGGCCCTTTTGTACTCGGCGAACCAGTTAGCAAGGCGGGATAATCATTTATGGTGCGAGAACAACAAGGAGCGTAAAGTGAAGTTCTCTCGTTTGTACGCATCCCATACTGCACCCCTTCAATCCACGGTATTTTTAGATCTTCCATCAATGGTGCTAGGTACACATCAATATCATTCCCTGGTTGCTTGGCCCTTGGATAAGTATCGACAACAAAATATACTTCCGCTTCATACACAACCAAGGAGGAAGGTTGTAGATACTGAGCGTCACGGGCCAAGTGCTATGTCATTTGCTCATATTACCGAAAGGATTCATTCCATCTGTACTCAATCCAAACCTTATATTCCTCGGTTCGCATCAAGTCGCAAACCTCCTATCGATGTTTCTCCTTTGGCGGAATCGGCAGGTGTCTTAACTTTTCGTTATTCTTACGCTCCTCGAGTGCTAATACGTTAGCTTTTGCATTCTTTGGGTTCGCAAAAACCGCTTCAAGCGGGAATTACAGAAGATACCACGCCACCTTAGCGGGAGGTCCTTTCTTCACCTCGATTCCTCGTCGTCATCGATTGCTTCTTACGCTTGTATCGGGATCGTTGCACACCGGACATACATGCATGTTTGTATACTCGTTACGGTAGAGGATCTGATCGTTCGGACATGCATGTATTCTTTCTACTTCCATTCCCAATGGACAAAGAACCTTTTGGCTTTGTAGGTGGTTTTGGGCAACTCATTTCCCTCAGGAAGCATGTCCGCTAAGAGACCTAACAGCTCAGTGAAACTCTTGTCGGACCAACCGTTGCTTGCCTTCAATTTCAGCGGTTTAAGCACGGATGACAACCTTGTGTATTCCGACTTGCGGCAGGGAACAAAGGTTTCTCTGAGTCCTCCATCACGCCGGAATTGAACATACTCCCTCTCATCACGGTTCCCTTACGCATCAAGCATCGATCTAGATTGTCATCGTGCGGCCTATCCGAATCGGAACCACAATCGACATTGGCGGCATATCGTTGACTTCTGTATAATATGCATATCGTTGACTTCTGTATAATATGCTCTTCACCGTGGTGGTCCAACATGTATAACCCTTTTGAAACCCTTGAATCAAGTGTGCTTCGATCTGCGCTCGGTTGTTAAACATCTTGATTCTCGCAATCAATGCATGGATGAGTACATATATTCCGCCCCTTATTCAACATATCCTCCTCGGCGGCTCTTGTAAGCAGACACGCCATTAATGTACTCTTCACTCACACGGTTCTCGGTGTACATCCTTCGGTCCATCACACGGTTCGTATTGAAAACCACGAAAATAAATAAAAGGGTGATGACTTTCAAAGCGTATTTTCCGAGGCTTAATTATGATTTTTTCATTTTTACATTTTTTGGATTTTATTAACTTACATGTGGGCCCTACTTGTCGGTGACTCATTTTTTATTTCATGATTTTATTTATAAAATCTATGGCGATCCCACATGTCATAGACTCGTTAGTTATTAACTAAATGATTAAAAGCAAGAGGATTAATTAATTTGAAGCTCAAACTGGGCTTAGGGGTGACATCGCATTGCTATATAGTCGTGGCTCTCGGCCCTAAGGTCTCGCGCCGAGGCGAACCGACTGCAGACGATGTCCCATGGGCGCTGAAACTAGCGATTTGGCGTGCGCTCAAACTACTCAAATTAAAGGATGCTTATGCTTGATATCTCACCTCGATCACGAGGAAGGTGTCAATGAAAGTCGGGAAGGTCCAAGGCGTGGTGGGTCGTCGATCGGTGAGCAGAGGCGGCGGCAAGCTCCTCGGCGACAATATACAAGCTGAAATGGACCGGCCGGCTCGGTGAGGTGAGGCGATGTACTCAAGCAAGACGCAGGCGGCGATGGACCTATCGTGGCGCCTAGAGATATGGAGATCAAGAAGACTATATCTGTTTTTGGCCGGGAGGCGGAGCTATATATATCGTCGTGGTGAGTTAATTATCACGGATGGTTTTAACAAAACCGTTTGTGATATTGGGCAATATCACAGACGGTTCATGTTTGGAACCGTCGTGAAGTATCCTGACGGTTCTAAAACAAACCGCTCGTGATATTGTGTAATATCACAGACGGTTCATGTTTGGGGAACCGCGTGAAGTATCCTGACGGTTCCAAACATGAACCGCTCGTGATATGACATCTTCCTGAGCGGTTTTTAGCGCGGAGAATAACACGAGCGGTGGGTAACAAAACCGTCGAGATTGTATTTATCTGAGCGGTTTCGATGAACCGTGCGTGATCGGCGTCGATATTAGCATTTATGTAGTAGTGGAAGTCGTGCTGCCCGTGACTCGTGCGTCACCACACTGGCTTGAGGCCGTGCCGCCACTGTCCACGCACGCAAGCCGAGGCCGCCACATCACCGCTGGCCCAAAGTCGCGCAGCCACACGTGCCAAGCCGCCGTCGCACCACCGCCGGTCCACAGGCTACGATAGCTGCCGCTTGATACGCCCATGGTCGAGCTCGTGTTCTGACAACGCCGCGCCCGATCCGCCATTGCGCCACCCGTGCTCACCCATCGTCATGCCTCATGCCGCACCGCGCCCATGCCATGGCGGTTGGCCAAGGGAAACCCTAGTTTCCCCTGACAACTCTTTTCAACCCGACCTTTGCAGGGTGGCTGGGCCTAATGTACTGGGCTGGCCCACCGAAAAAAGAGGGGAAAATCGAAAAAAGGAAAAAAATGGGAGCGAAAAAATTAGAAATCCCTAAATTTTGCAAGTGGACCCTTGCAAATTCTAAAAACTACGAGGAATTTTTCGTGGATTAGAAAATTTTGCAGAAAACCCCTTGGAGTTTGGCAAATTTACGACGGATTTCAGGTTTTTATATATTCTTGCAAAATAACCCTTCGGGAATTCGATTTTTATGACAGATTAGTATGTTTCATGGTTATCGCATATTTAAGACTCTCGGTTTATTGTTATTTGCTTTAATATATTTTTTTTGCAATAACCTTAATTTAATCCTAAAAATTGAATTTCTAAGGTATATGAGTTTCCATAAATTTGTGAAACTTTAGACCTAGTACACCTTGGAAGCATCATATGTTTATGGTTTATTTTTTCCCTAGTATCGTGTGTTTTGGGAAAATAATTAATTGTTTTAGTAATTCTGAAATTGCTCCCATACCTTAAAAATTATCAGAAAATCCCAAAAATACCTAGAAAATTATGGGAAATGTGTAAAATTGTCTACTGAATAGATAAAATTAATATTTACTAATTTGCACTCATTTCATGCATTTAAAATGCTTTACCAGCTGTAAACATAGAAAATTGCACGAATTATGTTGGACATGTTTGACATCACTAAGTAGATATTCGTTTGTCCTGGATGACAGCAATGATAAGCCCATATTATACTCTATGAAGACATGTAGGAATCTCCTAGTTATCCCTTAACTTTATAAATATGTTATTTTCTTGCACGAGTTGCATTAGTAGGATAGATTCAACTCCTATCGAGCTTGGTCCTACTCCTACTAAACATCTCTTATCTTTTGCTTTAAGCTGGAACCTTATGCATTAGATTGTTATTTCCCAGATGCCATAAATAAAATAATGGTATGAGTTGTTCTATTAAAGTATTATCTCATGTTGAATAGTTGAGTAAATCTGCTTAATAGAACATATTGCCAGTAGCACATTTTACATGTAGTAAAATAATTAATCTTGCATGAAATAAATTTTGTAAACAATATGCCTAAAAAATTTGAAAATACTTTGCCATGCCTCGCTAACAAAATATTGGACATGTGCTCTTGATATCTAATAAGCCTTAATTTACTAGCTTGTAGTGTACGGATGCCCAGATGGCAAAAGAGAAACTATTTTTCTCAGTGGCAATGGACCAAGCTTAGTCATATGTTGATTTCTGATGGATCACTTTGGCTAGAAAACACCATATTCCTCAAATAAGTGCAAAATAACTTCAGCCCTAAGACTTGGAGTCTATATAACACTATCCTCCACCACACCGATTTCTTAATTGAAGAATGTTACATAGTATATATTGGTTTCACGCCAACAAAATTGTACTCCTATTGAAGTATGATTACAAATCTTTGCTAAAACTCTAAGTTGATTTCAAACAAATACCTGATGCACAAACTATCACTCGAGATTTTTATAGTTGACATGAAAAAGGGGAGGATGTTGGGCTTGTGTGGGATATTAGAACCTAAGAGGCATAGAAAGATATTTAAAACAAGAAGTCATGGTAGGCACAGTGGCATATCCTAGGTCAAAGCCAGAAGCAAATTAGCTCGAAGCAATAAATTAATCTACTTTGTTTTGGGAGATAATTAAAGTAAATTACATGATTATTATCCTTATCTAGTTGATATGGAAAATGATATTTATGCCATTGCCGATATCCATGCTGTTGACAACCACGATCATTGCTACCCACGAAGGGCAATTGATTTGTGTTTTCAGCAATATGTTAACCGCCAGCATGCAGGAATGCACATGGAAAATCGACGGCCTACTACCACAAAAAGGCTAATATTGGACACCTCATCACAGACGGTTGACCAAAACCGTCTGTATTAAATACAATCACAGATGGTTTTGGTTTAGTGACCATCTGTGTTACTGGCTGTGCTAAAAACCATCTATGAAGATGTAATATCACAGACGGTTCATGTTGAAAACTGCATGTGAAGTATCACAGACGGTTCTGACAAAGAACCGTCTATGATACTTCACAGATGGTTTTCAACATGAACCGTTTGTGACTTCCCGTCCTTATCACAGACGGTTTGTATTAAAAATCATCTGTTATAATCTCACTTATTGCAGACACGACCCTCACAGATCTGTCTTAAATTCCAGCTCTGTTCTCGTTGCTACTGCTTTGAGGAGGTGGGGCTTTGAGGCGATTTGGTGAAAGGAAACCGCGTATTTGGGAAGAGTGATTGTAGATCCATTTGTTCTTGACTATCGATGGTTAGTAATTTGTTCCTAATTGCATTATATTCTAGATCTAGCTTGGTAAAGAGAGAATTGAATATGGTTTAGTTCTATCTTGCCATCTGAAGTTGACTATTAGTACTTGAGATTTTTGTTACTTTTGCAAATTAATTAGTAAAAGTTGGGTGGGCTGTCTATAATGTGTTTGTGATGAACAACCTAACCCTAGGGGTGCATGGCCAAAGTTTGGATTTTATTGGTGTTATTAGCATTGATTACACACATATTACTACACTCCTATTGTAATGCATTGCTGTTTTTTCAGTTCATTAGAAATACATATTTCAAATGACATATCAAAAGTTGCATCTATAGTATACTAATTAATTAATTCAATATTTAACACTAAATTTTGTTATATGCGTAGCGTAGTTAGACCGAAGCTGTGTGAGTGAAGAGTACATTAATGGCGTGTCTGTTTTTACAAGAGTTGCCGAGGAGGATATGTTGAATAAGGGCGCAGAATATATGTATTGTCCATGCATTGACTGTGAGAATCTGAAGATGTTTAAGAACCATGCATAGATCGAAGCACACTTGATTCGAAGGGGTTTCAAAAAGGGGTATACACGTTGGACCAGTCACGGTGAAGAGCAGATTATACAGGAAGGTAGTAATAACGACATTGCCGACGAAGTCAACAATATGCCGCCGGATGATGTCGATTGTGGTTTTGATTCGGATAGGCTGCACGATGACAATCTGGATTAGATGCTTCGCGATGTAGAAGTGAACTATAATGAGAAAGATTTTGGTAAATTCGAGGGCTTGATGGAGGACTCGAAGAAGCCTTTGTTCCCAGGCTGCAAGTCGGAATACACAAGGTTGAAATCTGTGCTTAAACCGCTGAAATTGAAGGCAAGTAACAGTTGGCCCGACAAGAGTTTCACGATTCTATTAGGTTTCTTAGCGGACATGCTTCGAGATGGAAATGAGTTGCCCAAAAGCACCTACAGACACTACTACAAAACAGGCTATAGTAGAAGCCCCATCACAGACGGTTCCTTTGGAACCGTCTGTGTTGGGTCAGTCCGAACATGGGGCTGGCGCGGAACAACTATCACAGACGGTATTTTTTAGAACCGCTCAGTGATAGTCACTATCCTGAGCGGTTGAGAAATAGAACCGTCAGTGAATTATCCTGACGGTTCTATTCACAAACCGTCTGTGATAATCTAATCACGCGAGCGGTTTTACGTTACAACCGCTCGTGTAGTATCCTGACGGTTCTTATTTAGAACCGCTCGTGAGATCCTCCGCCACGCCAAGCGTCTGTGTCCACCGCCGCAGTGACGCCTCTCTGCCCATCGCCGATTGGAGCAACGGCCGGCCCCCCCCGCCGGCTCGAGATCAACATACCTCCACACTTCAAGACTGGATGGGATGAGGATCTAGCTCTTACTATGGGCAAATAGATATTGTAACTTCTCCTCCAAACTTTTTTAAAATTTTGGAATTTTCATATATATATAGCCAAACAACGTGCGTGGCGAGAGCTTACAAAAAGATTAAAAACTAGAAACCTATCTAGTGGTGGAGGTAGGTCGCTATCTCCGTCTTCAACACTTCAGTGGCGGCGGCATCTTGGGCGGACGGTTTAAGATCGAACGAATCTGAAACGTCCACCACGACGCTCGCTCGAGTGTGTCCCAAGACCCTCGGATCGTTGAACCAAGTTGAAGAGAGCCCATAGGCTCTCTTGTCTTGCTTGAGGGTCTCGGCACAGTCGACTCGACGCTTTCTTTGCCTCGATTAGCAGTCAAGTGACGACAAGCCTCACCGAGACGTGCAACGTTTTGGAGGACCACGTCGACGACGATAAACTTCGCCGAAAGTGGGAGATCACCGGAAGACACGGCGGAGGAGAATGTCAAGGCGGCGGAAGGTGGCCGTCACCCGCTCCGGCAAATTCTCGGACAGAGGAGTGAAGACATTGTTGAAATAGTGTTCTTCGCAAAGACGACTCAACGATAGCGAGAGAGGTGCACGCGTCAAAGGCGTGTCTGTAAGAGGAGGCAGCCATTTCGCATTTTTGTGGAGAAAGGGATCAAGGAGGTTGTGTGAAATACATTGTAGAAGGATACATCTATATATAGAACAATTTCTAAAGCCGGAACGGAGACGAAGAGATATTTGGGGAGTCAGAGCGACGTTGGAAAATGAAGAGATGAAGCCGCCGTGTGATCGTGAGACGAAGAGACACACGCAGAAAAT
Source organism: Phyllostachys edulis (assembly GCA_036346405.1). Classification (NCBI taxonomy): domain Eukaryota; kingdom Viridiplantae; phylum Streptophyta; class Magnoliopsida; order Poales; family Poaceae; genus Phyllostachys; species Phyllostachys edulis. Next base: position 33,256,584 of record CM070555.1, on the reverse strand, counting down.
GAAGACGAAGAGACATGCGGGAAAATGAAGAGTTATCACGAGCGGTTCCGTTGTATAACCGTCAGGAAAAGGAATCACTGAGCGGTTCTATTTAAAAACGTCAGTGATACGTTCATATCATAGGCGGTTGTAGTTAAAAAAATGTCAGGATTATCGCTGAGCAGTTCTTTTATAGAACCGTCGTGATATATTATCACTGAGCGGTTCTCGTTATAAACCGTCTGTGATATACTTTTTATAAGGCGGAAACGCTAGGGTTTTGCTCTCACTTGTCACTTCCTCTCCCGCGCCCCTTAGGCTCTCGCGCTCGTTCGCCTCCTCTAGGGTTTAGGGCTCGCCCGTAGTTTTCACCGCCGACTACGACCTCGGCGCCGCCGCCCCCAACCTCGGCGCCCCCGACCTCGGTGCCGCCGCCCCTGACCTCGGCGCCTTCGACCTCGGGTGCCTTGCCCCCACCACGGCGCCCGTTCACCTCCTGGTCAGTAAGCCCCGGCGTCGCCGTCCTCCTCCCCCTCTGACCGGCCTTCTCCTCTCTGACCGGCCTTCTCCCCCGCCGTCCTCCTCCCTCTGCACCGCCTTCTCCCCTGCCGTCCTCCTCCCGTGTCGGCCTCCTCCTTGCACCGTGAGTTCTTGTGCGGCATCCTCTTTGTGAGTATTGCTCCTCTGTGGCGATTCGGCTTTGTTGATCGATGGGCTTTGTTGACATGCTCTGTGATGAACTATGTCTTATCTTGAGATTGAATGTGATAGTTAGTTCATACTTGAGCTCTATTGTATTACTTGCTACTTGTCAATATGATATCGTTAATTGGTTACTTTCGGTTGAGCTCATCGCTACATTGCAAATTGATCAGTGGGCTTTGTTGACATGCTCTGTGATGAACTTTGTCTTATACTGAGATTGAATGTGATAGTTAGTTCATACTTGAGCTCTATTGTATTACTTGCTACTATCAATATGATGTATTGTTAATTGGTTACTTCGGCTGAAAGCTAGTTATTACGATTCTTCATGTTCGCCATTGAGAGTATTCGGTTTTCGTTGGTAATCTAATGACTAGTTTGTGATTCTTCTAGTAGTCTCAGTATGAGCTCATTCAACTTTTCATTTGCCATCTTGATCTCTGTAGTCAACCTCTGCTTGATGGAAGTTTAATCTGTTTTTAGATTAGCTTGAGATCGTTTGACAGTTTAGCAAAGTATTGTTTAGAGCTCATAGTTTGAATTTATATTATCATATTCATTTAATGAAGAGTATAGACAATAGGATTGAGATGGCAAAGACTTGTTCTTTAGCTACTCTCCTTACGAGAGCACATAATATCATCAATCAATATGTTGGAATAGTGTCTGTAATCGTTAATCTCTAGACCTTTTATTGGTCGAGAATTTAATCGCAGCGGTTCTTATTAAGAACCGCCTGTGATTCCTTTGCATTTCCTTAGAGAAGCTGGTGGATTAAGGAGTGTTAAATTCTTTAGAAATTATGCTTTAATGCTAATTAATTTTGTTGGGATTAATTCTGAAATTTTGCTAAAAGCGCATTTTTTACAACAATCCAAAAAGAAAGTTTTACTTGATTCTATTTTGTTTCTATGTTGGGATTAAACCTTGCTTAGCATTTCCTTAAATCGATCATTTTACTTGATTCTAGTTCTATGTCTTCATTAAAGGCTAGTCTTCTATACATGAAGCATTAAACCTTTGCTTAGCATTTTCTTCGTCGATCTGACACACTTGAGTGTACCTTTGCTTTGTGCCAATCCTCCACAAGACGAAGCAAATGGTACACTCCAAAGGTGTCGAGCTCGATGAAGTAGGCTCGAGCAAAGATTTGTATCACTAGTTTCTATCTATACAAAGATCATAAGAGAATTTGGTGGATTAAGGAGTGTTAGAATAGAAGTTGGTGGATTAAGGAGTGTTAGGAATGTTAGTAGTCCAGTATGAGCTCATTCAACTTTTCATTTGCCATCTTGATCTCTATAGTCAACCTCTGTACTTCTTCCTGAGATTAATTGTTTCATATTTATGCTGGAATTATTTATGATTATTTGCTATGTCTATTTTACTTGATTCTATTTTGTTTCTATGTCTTCATTAAAGGCTAGTCTTCTGCACATAATGCATTAAACCTTTGCTTTGTTGATTAAGGAGTGTTAGGAGTGTTAGAATAGGAGCAGGGAGGCGGCGAGCCCTACAGGATTAAACCTTTGCTTAGCATTTCCTTCGTCGATCCTGACACACTTGAGTGTACCTTTGTTTTATGCCAATCCTCCACGGCATAAAACAAATGGCACACTCCAAAGGTGTCGTGGTCGATGAAGAGTATAGACAATAAGATTGAGATGGCAAAGACTTGTTCTTTAGCTACTCTCCTTCCGAGAGCACATAATAGGAGCAGGAGGCGGCGAGCCCCTACAGATTAAACCTTTGCTTAGCATTTCCTTCGTCGATCTCGACACACTTGAGTGTACCTTTGTTTCATGCCGGTCCTCCACCAAGATGAAACAAATGGCACACTCCAAAGGTGTCGACCTCGATGAAGTAGGCTTTTTAGAGAAGCTAGTGGATTAAGGAATGTTAGTACTATGTATGAGCTCATTCAACTTTTCATTTGCCATCTTGATCTCTATAGTCAACCTCTGTACTTCTTCCCGAGATTAATTGTTTCATATTTATTTGGAATTATTTATGATTATTTGCTAATATTGCACATGTTGAGCATATTATTAAGTTTCAATGTATATGTTAATTTGGGACACTTGCAATCCATTTTATTGCATATGTAACTTATATAGATAGCAAGTGCGAGATGGCAGAGACATCGTCTTCGCCGCCACCGACGCCCATGAGATGGAAGAGGCGCCGACGAGGTCGCCGACACCGACGCCATGAGATGGAAGAGGCGCCGACGAGGTCAGCCGTCACCGTCGGCGATAATGACACGAAGCGAGATGGCAGAGGACAATCGAAAATGCCTACGGCCGATCGGTCATCACGGAGGTCAATGACTTTGGGGTCCCTCGAGTCCCAAGAGATCGTGGTAGATTCCGGACCATCTGCGGGATACTTGCAAGGAGCGGGTCCTCATCACCACACCAACGTGGAAGGACTGACGAAAGAAGCGAAGGCGCTGTGGGCCAGAACTTTCGAGAAGTTCACTATTCCGTAGCACATGTGGCACGCGCGACGGACGGCGATGCTCACAATGGGTAAATCGTGGAGGACCTTCAAGAGCATTCTTGTCACGGCACGTGAACACGGGTCAAACACCCTTCGTGCAAGACAAATTCTTGACGGGAAGCATGGGACACCTTTGTGGCTATGAAAACGACGGCGAATTTAAGGAGCAAAGTGCGGCGCACAAAGCTCTCGGACATCTAAACACTCACCAAGACAGACTTCGGCACCACTGGATACGCGGTAAATACGAGGAATGGGCGGCGGAGAAGGAGAACCCGTTTCGATGTCACAGACCCGCGTTCCCTAAAAGTTGGTTAAAAGCGAGGGCACAAGTCTCGTCTTCGGCAAACATCTCCTTCACAAACCCGCAGACTGGGAAGTGTCCCAGCGTGTGGTAAATATGTCGAACTACTAAGTTGTTAATAAGTCCATCACTTCATAGTGCCTATAATAACATGATGACCTCTTGCGGCGTGACTTGATCGCCCAAGCTTCCCAAGGCTCCTTCCATGCGAGCAGGAGAATGATATACTATCTACGACCTTGGGAAACAAGGAGCACCTGGTCGCACGCGAGGCTTTGGGGTTAACGTGCCTTGGAGTCATGGATTCATGGACGACTCATCGCACGTATAGGACTAGGAAGAGATCCAAGGCGAGCACGACAACCGGTTGGTACAGATGATTACTAACCAATTTCAAGTAGAGATGGCGGCATTGCGAGTCAAATGGATATACTCATGAGCGGTGATGCATAAGCCGCCCGCTAATTGGGAGGCGTCCTCCTCGGCGTCGGAGTAGCGTCGCGTCACAAGATAATTGTGAACATGACGACGTCCGACACCGATAGAGCGACATCAAGGTAACGTACATCTATGGAATGCACCAAAGATAGACCTATAGGGCGCCTTAGCTAATTGCGTATCATTTTGTAGGAGCCAACATACAGTAAGCTCCAAGTGAGGATGGATGGGTCCTTTGTATTGAGGTTGCGAGGGATGGTGTATCCATACGAGGAAGGGGCGGTCAAAGACGGCGGTGCCGGTGGCGCGCAGTTGTTACGCCAGGTCAGTGGATATGGTACATGTCAATTTCGAGCCGCCCCGTGAAGATTTGCCCGAACGAAGAGATCACAACACTAGGGATGCCGTCCTCTCTTTTATCCGATGGCCCAAGAAGGACATCGCCTCGACCCAAAGAAGGTTGCGATCTGAGACACGACCATTCCTCTCCAACGGACCTCGATGACTCCACCTCATGTTTAGCCTCATAAGGCCACCTCTTGATTCCCGTGGAGAAGACGCCAAGGAACGACAAAAGCGTGCCGCCGATCCGCTTCGAGTCATCTCACAAGAAGACGCCGCCAATCGCTAAGGCCAAATCGAATCCACAAACGTTAAGCGCCTCCCAAGTCCGGAAGTCCGCGATACCAGGAACTACATCATCGGAAAACCATTGTGCTCCGATGCGATGATAATGCAATTGGATATGCTTGTCGGGCTTTGCATGCCTAGTACTTGGCGAAGACCCAAAAGAAGGGTGCGATCATGGAATCACCGTCGATACGAGGATAAGCATTTCTTCAGCGGACGAGGTACTTCGTCGTGGGCTTCAATGACTTATTTCAACTATTCAACCTCGTTGGCCTCGACGTCTCGCTTCTACGATGTTGGACCTCGTAAGTCGCGCACAATCAAGTTCTACATTCATGTAATACCAATAAATATCACAACTCATTGCTTATGTATAGATACATCTTTGAAAAATGTCCGGAATGGAAAGAACCATTGGGTTTCCTCGACCCACATGTGGTATCGTTGCAAACCATCCAACAAGACTCCTCCTTCGCCGAGAAATACATAACGAGGTCATTGCTTCGTCAGATTTAACATGAAGTACATAGTGGTGCCCTACAACCGGGGGTAAGTGTCACTACTTGCTATACAAATTTCATTTGTACTTTATACGCAGCACGAACTTAGGTTTAATGACTATAGCGACATACATGAGTAGGTACCACTGGATCCTTTTAGTTATTATACCCAAGAGGAACCATGTGATATACCTTGATTCCCTAAACCGCAACAAGCACGACTTCAACACTCTAAGAGGAATACTCGAGAGGTATGCTCATTTCCTCCTTACATAACTCTATTGTAGTCTTCATTCGTTTGAAATGGCCGAGGATAACCTTTTCGAATCATGTAGGTCGTTCATCAATTATGTTGCCAACAAAGGAATATACAATGGAAAGAGCGCCAACTAACACACAGGATGGATTTTCCGGTACGCGCTACAACACGATAATCCTATATCATACTTCATAATAACGCGTCTCGAACTGACTATACCTATATATGTAATTCTATTTTTGCAAAGTGCTTGACAAAGAAAAAGATGATGAGTTATGTGCAATCTAAATGCTATCATATGCACTAATCCTTACTGACTAGGAAGAAGGATCCTGAGGTTTGTCAATCTCAAAATAATTATTTCCTAATTATAAATTTAAATATATATATCTTACCACTTTACTCTTGCTAGTGGCAGGCCTTGAATTTACAATGTGATTCACTCGTTGCGGAAGAGATCAAGGACATTCGAGGAAGCTCTGCGCCTTTATCAACACGAAATCATTAACGACAACGGAGAGTTTCACTCCGTCGCCAACCCGAGCATCACCCCACTAAAACCTCTCAACGCAAAACAATTGTAATCTAGTTGTAACTATAGCGACAATACTTGAACAAATGCGGATCTTTTGTAATTTATTTTGAGTAATGATCACTTTGAGTTGTCATGGCTCCTTGAATCTGCTTTTTGTGAATGCTTGAATCTGCTTTACGTGAATGCTTGTTTTCAGAGGGCATGGCTAGCAATTCCGAGGCTAGCCAGAAAACACCAAATTGTGGCGAAGTGCGAGCTATCACAGGCGGTTTTACGTTAAAACCGCAGGAAGTCAAGTATCACAGATGGTTTGAACAGAAAACCGTGCGTGATAGGAGAATATCACAGCGGTTCTAAATAAAACCGCTCGTGATAGGAGAATATCACGAGCGGTTCTACAAAAAGCCATCGTGATATTCGTAAATCACGAGCGGTTTTATTTAGAACCGCTCGTGATATTCTCCTATCACGCAGCGGTTTTTATTTAGAAGCGTCTCGATATTCTCCTATCACGAGCGGTTTTTCGCTCAAACCGTCGTGATATTTGACTTCCTGCACGGTTTTTAATAAAACCGCTCGTGATATTTCGTATCACGACGGTTTTGTACCGCCTCGTGATAATATCCTGTTATCACAGACCAACAAACATAGACGGTTCGGAAACCGTCTGTGATGACGGTTCCGAACCGTCTGTGATGTCGGTTCCTGTAGTAGTGAGAGCCAAGAATATTCTTTGTCCATTGGGAATGGAAGTAGAAAGAATACATGCATGTCCGAACGACTGTATCCTCTACCGTAAAGAGTACGTAAACATGCATGTATGTCCGGTGTGTGACGCATCACGATATAATCGTAAGAATCAATCAGATGACGGCGAGAGAATCGAGGTGAAGAAAGGACCTCCTGCTAAGGTGGCGTGGTATCTTCTTGTAATTCCCCATTTGAAGCGGTTTTTTTTGCGAATCCAAAGGAGGCAAAACTGTTGCATTGGCACTCAAAGGAGCTTAAGCAGGATGGAAAGCTAAGACACCCTGCTGATTCAACCCAGTGGAGAAACATCGATAGGAGGTTTGCAGACTTCGGTGTGGAACTAAGGAATATAAGGTTTGGATTGAGTACAAATGGAATGAATCCTTTCAGTAACATGAGCAATCGACATAGCACTTGGTCCATGACTCTCTGTATCTACAACCTTCCTCCTTGGTTGTGTATGAAACAAAAGTATATTTTGCTGTCGATACTTATCCAAAGGCCGAAGCAACCTAGAAATGATATTGATGTGTACCTAGCACCATTGATGGAAGATCTAAAAATACTGTGGATCGAAGGGGTACAGGTATGCACTACTACAAAACATGCTATAGTAGACGCCCCATCACAGACGGTTCCTTTGGAACCGTCTGTGTTGGGTATTGCCGGACCTGCGGGTGGCGCGGGAAGCCTATCACAGACGGTATTTTTTAGAACCGTATGTGATAGTCATATATCATGTATGGTTTGTAAATAGAACCGCTCAGGATATTACCTGAGACGGTTCTATTCACAAACCGTCTCGTGATAATCCCAATCACGCAGCGGTTCTAGTATAGAACCGTCAGGTAATATCCTGACGGTTCTTAATAAGGACCGTATGTGATTGTGAGATTATCACGAGCACGGTTTTAGTGAGAACCGCTCGTGATATTATCTGACGGTTCCAAACTAGAACCGCTCAGGATAATTAATTATCACAGCACGGTTTTTATTAAGAAGCGCTCGTGATATCCTCGCTGGTATAAATTGAGCGACATGACCCTCTACCTCCTTGCCAGGTTCATTGCCGCCTTTGCTTGCGTGCCTCTGCCATTGCCTCGCAAGCGTGGTTTGGATAACAACGGCCCTGGCTGGGCTCCACTTAGATCTGCTAGCTAGCTTCCTCCCAGTGCCGTGCCACTTTCCCGCCCTAGCTCCTCCCTAATTAAGCAGATGAAGTAATCTGATTATCCTTTATCCACTCTATTGATTAGTGAATTTCCCTTATTTTGCTACTCTGTACATAGACCCTAATGTTTTGTTTTCTTTGTTGTATTCCTTAATCGGAAGCATAGGGTTTAAGTTTCAATTAATACTACTTGATGGGAAAAGGCAAAACGTACATCTAGCTCTCAATTTGATGGACCCTAATTCGAGAAAATGAAAAGCAAAACATGTAGCCTTTAATTAATCGGTGTAATTCCTTTGTGCAACGATGAGACAAAACGAGTAAATGCGTGCAAAGAAGTGAAAGTCTTAATCGTAACTAATTTCATGAGTAGTTTTCTAGAACAGATTAAAAAGAAGAATTTATGACACATCAAGATAAGTCACATGTGCAATGATCTATTTTATATTTCCTCCATTTATATCCATGAAGAAACGTCATCGCAGTGGTTTATTGTTTCAATTATATCAAAACGGATATCCGCGCAATCGCGCGGACCAACTTGCTAGTTATTAGGATCTTCCTCTTGTCTTTTGTCTCGTATCTAATCAACAATCATGCAGATAATCAATAATTATCCGTTGCGCCAGCTTAGAGAGGAGAAGGTTGGACCCTTGCCCTAAGCGCCTCCAACACCGCCGCCTCCCCCCATTGCGCCACCGAGAGAGGAGAAGGAAAGGAGAGGAATCGTATTTTCTTCGTGAGCTCCGAGGGTAACGATCTATAACCCTTTATGTTTGCTATAAATTAATCGCTAATCAATTTTGACACTAATTTGTTACATGCGTAGTGTAGATGGATCGAAACTGGATGTATAGTGTGAACCGTGTGAGTCAAGAGTACATTAATGGCGTGGTTGCTTTTAGAAGAGCCGCTGAGCAGGATATGTTGAAGAGGGGGATAAATTTTATGTACTGTCCATACATTGATTGCGGTAATATGAAGATGTTTAACAACGCGGCGCAAATAGAAGCGCACTTGATTCGAAGGGGTTTCAAAAAAGGGTATACATGTTGGACCAGTCACGGTGAAGAGCAGATTATTACACATGAAGTTAGTAATGACGGCATCGCCGAGGAAGTCAACGATATGCCGGATGTGGACTGTACTACTTTTGATGAGGATAGGTCACACGATGACAATATGGATCAGATGCTACGCGATGCAGAAGAGAACTACAGTGAGAGAGAATTTTGTAAATTTGAGGACTTAAGGGAGGACTCGGTGAGACCTTTGTTCCCTGGTTGCAAGCCGGAATATACAAGGTTGTCAACCGTGCTTGAACTGCTGAAATTGAAGGCAAGCAATGGTTGGTCCGATAAGAGTTTCACGGCGTTGTTAGGTCTCCTAGCGGACATCCTTAGGAGGGAAACGTGTTGCCCAAAGACCACCTATCAAGCAAAGAAGGTTATTTGTCCATTGGGAATGGAAGTAGAAAGAATACATGCATGTCCGAACGATTGTATCCTCTACCGTAAAGAGTATGCAGACATGCATGTATGTCCCGTGTGCAAAGCATCCCGATACAAGCGTCAGAATACTGCTAAGGTGAAGCAAGGACCTCCTGCTAAGATGTTGTGGTATCTACCTGTGATCCCACGTTTGAAGCGTTTATTTGCGAACCCAAAGGAGGCAAGATTGCTGCGTTGGCACTCAGAGGAGCGTAAGAGAGATGGAAAGCTAAGACACCCTGCTGATTCTGCCCAGTGGAGAAACTTCGATCGGAGCTTCGAAGAGTTCGGTGCGGAACCGAGGAACATAAGGTTAGGGTTGAGTACAGATGGAATGAATCCTTTCGGTAACATGAGCGGTGACATAGCACTGCCCGTGAATCTATGTATGTACAACCTTCCTTTTTGGTCGTGTATGAAGCGGAAGTACATTTTGATGTCACTACTTATCCAAGGGCCAAGCAACACGGGAATGATATTGATGTGTACCTAGCACCATTTTGGAAGATCTTGTGACTTTGTGGAGCGAAGGGTGCAGGTATGGGATGTGTACAAACGAGAGAACTTCACTTTACGCGCCATGTTGTTACGCACCATCAATGATTTTCGCCTTGGTAACTTTGTAAGCCTTCAAGACAAAAGGAGCCAAAGCCCGTCGCACTACTTATATGCTCAGAGAGTGTATGGTGAACAACTCGCATAAAACTATGTATATCGTCACCGTAGGTTCCTTCCAGAGTCACCCATACCGCAAGATGAAAAAACAATTGACGGAATAAGGAGAACGATTCACTCCAAGGGCTTTTAGAGGAAAGAGGTCTATGATATGGTTAAGGATATCGATGTTGTGCTTGGGAAGGGACGTAAATTAAGAACCCGTGAAAAGAACATCTGGAAGAAGCGGTCAATTTTTTGGGACTTACCTTATTGGGAGCACTTAGAAGTTCGCCACTGCATCGACGTCATGCACGTAGAGAAGAATGTATGTGATAGCTTGATTGGTCTTTGCTGAACATTAGTGGCAAAACAAAGGATGGTGTTAACGCACGGCGTGACTTAGTTGATATGAACATAAGGACTGAGTTAGCACCGGAAGAGACCGATACAGATTTAACGTACCTTCCCCAACTTGCTACACTCTATCCAAGGCGAGAGAAATGAATCGTGCGAGCTTGCATGGAGTGAAAGTCCCATTTGGTTACTCCGCTAACATTAAGAACCTTGTTTCTATGCAAGATTTGAAATTAATTGGTATAAAGTCTCATGATTGTCATGTCGATGACACAAATGCTTCTGTTGTAATTAGAAGTATCTTGCGAACAAGGTCCGAGTGGCAATCTTGAGGTCGTGTTATTTTTTCAACTCAATTGCTCAAGATCATTGATCCCCAAGGACTAGATGCTCGCAGCCGAGGTGGTGACCACTCTATGTCATCTTGAGATGTATTTCCTTCGTCATTTTTTTATATCATGGTCCATCTCATTGTTCACCTTGTGAGAGAGATAAAGATATGCGACCTGTGTTCTTACGCCATATGTACCCGCTCGAGAGGTACATGGGAATTCTCAAGTCCTACACGACGAATCGATCTCGACCGAGGGCAACATCATCGAAGGTTATGCAACCGAAGAGGTCATTGAGTTCTGCGTCGACTACATGGCTCAGGTGGAACCAATAGGTGTGCCTCTATCTCGCCATGAGGGGAGACTGGATGGTATCGAGACCATCGGAAGGAAATCAATAACTCCCGATCTGGATACGTACGCTCAAGCCCATTTCATGGTCTTGCAACACATGACCCAAGTGTCCCCGTACATCAACGAGCACAAAGACATGGTGCGCCAACAGAATCCAGTCCGGTCGGAGGTTTGGATCACGAGAGAGCACAACCGTCGGTTCAACGAATGGTTAAAGGTGCGAATCACTGGGAGGTCATCAAGTGATGACACGCTGCTATGGTTGGCACGAGGGCCACAATTTACAATTGTCGCATGGCAAGGATACGACATAAATGAGTACACATTTTATACGGCAGCTCAGGATAGGAAGAGCACAGTCCAGAACAGCGGTGTCCGTATAGATGCATTCAGTACCGATGGGATGAGGAGCTCCTACTATGGGCAAATAGAGGAGATATGGGAGCTCGACTACGTGCTTTTCAAGATCCCCCTATTTCGGTGCCGTTGGGTCCATCTCCCACAGGTGAAGGTCGACAAGTACGGTGTCACTACCGTGGACCTCAAACTTGTCGGATACAAAGACGAACCATTCGTACTGGCTAACCAAGTTGTTCAAGTCTTCTATGTAACCGACCCGGCAAATAAGAAGCGCCGCGTAGTTCTTCATGGAAAAAGGAGGATTGTCGGAGTTGAGAATGTAGTGGACGAGGAAGAATACAATCAATTTAACGAGTTGCCTCCTTTCGGAAACGGCATTAGGCTCGAGGAAGAACCCAGTGAGGAAGCTAGCTATATGCGCGTCGATCATCACGAAGGCCTATATCTTAATTAAGAATTTACTCCAATGTAATTAATTTATTCCATAACATCATGTGTTGATGTGTTACGGACTTGTCATATTTGATATTGATGTCAATGTGGACGTACATTGTAATGTGGAGTATCAAAATTGGTTTCACTTGATTTGGAGTTGAGTTGAATTAGATATGAAATTTTGAAGTCAAATGTGTTATGAACTTGTTATGGACTTGTCATATTTGATATTGATGTCAATGTGTGGACGTACATTGTAATGTGGAGTATCAAAATTGGTTTCACTTGATTTGGAGTTGAGTTGAATTAGATATGAAATTTTGAAGTCAAATGTGTTATAAACTTGTTATGGACTTGTCATATTTGATATTGATGTCAATGTGTGGACGTACATTGTAATGTGGAGTATCAAAATTGGTTTCACTCGATTTGGAGTTGAGTTGAATTAGATATGAAATTTTGAAGTCAAATGTGTTATGAACTTGTTATGGACTTGTCATCATACTTGTCACCAGGTTAGAATTCATATGGACTTGTCATAATTGTCATCATACTTGTCGCACTGAGTTCACTATGTTTTGTCGGGATATTTATGTCTCACCGAGTTCACTATGTTTTGTCGAGGATATCATAAATTGTCATCAAAGGTTTTCGGCTATCACGAGCGGTTTTATAATACAAATGCTCAGGATAATATCATGATCGGTTCTAGAATGTAACTGTCGTGATATTTATATCACGCACGGTTCTATAATAACCGCTCGTGATATAATATCACGCACGGTTCGTTTCTAGAACCGCTCTCAGGATATTATTATCTGAGCAGTTCTCATTACAAACGATGCGTGATATACTTTTTATAAGGCGGAAAACGCTAGGGTTTTCTCTCACTTCTCACTTCCTCTCCGCGCTTACGCTCGCGCGCGCTCGTTCGCCTCCTCTAGGATTTAGGGCTCGCCTTCACCGCCGACACGACCTCGGCGCCGCCGCCCGACATTGGCGCCCCGACCTCTGCGCGCCGCCCCGACATTGGCGCCTCGACCTCTGCGCCACCGCCCGACCTCGGCGCCCGATCTCGGCGCCGACCTCGGTCTTGCCGCCACCGACCTCGGCGCCTGTTCACCTCCCGGCCAGAAGCCCGATGTCGCCGCCCGACCTCGACCTCGGCCGTCCTCCTCCCGTGTCGGCCTTCTCCTCCCGCAGTCCTCCTCCCGTGTCGACCTCCTCCCACCTCCTCCTCCCCGCATCGGCCTCCTCCCCTGCTTGGCCTCCTCCTTGCACCATGAGTTTTTGTGCGGCATCCTCTCTGTGAGTATTGCTCCTCTGTGGTAGTTCGGTTGATCTTTGCACATATATATATTTGCAGTGCTAGTTGCAAATTGATCGATGGGCTTTGTTGACATGCTCTGTGATGAACTCTGTCTTATACTGAGATTGAATGTGATAGTTAGTTCATACTTGAGCTCTATTGTATTACTTGCTACTGTCAATATGTACTGTTAATTGGTTACTTTCGGTTGAGCTTATAGTTTTGTTGCAAATTGATCAGTGGGCTTTGTTGACATGCTCTGTGATGAACTCTGTCTTATACTGAGATTGAATGTGATAGTTAGTTCATACTTGAGCTCTATTGTATTACTTGCTACTGTCAATATGTACTTTTAATTGGTTACTTTCGGTTGTGCTCATAGTTCTATTGCAAATTGATCAGTTGTATTGACTAGTTTGTGATTCTTCTAGTAGTCTGTATGAGCTCATTCAACTTTTCATTTGCCATATTGATCTCTGTAGTCAACCTCTCGCTTGTTGGAAGTTTAATCTGTTTTGATTAATGATTGAGATCGTTTTTGATCAAGCAAAGTATTGTTTAGAGCTCATAGTTTGAATTTATATTATCATATTCATTTAATGAAGAGTATAGACAATAGGATTGAGATGGCAAAGACTTGTTCTTTAGCTACTCTCCTTTTGAGAGCACATAATATCATCAATTAATATGTTGGAATAGTTAATCAGGCACCGTGAGTTCTTGTGCGGCATCCTCTCTCGTGAGTATTGCTCCTCCGTGGCGATTCGGTTGATCTTTGCATATATATATATATATTTGCGGTGCTAGTTGATACCTTGATCGTATTAGTTTCGATTTTCGAGTCTAATATCAAGATATTGCAAATTGATCGATGGGCTTTGTTGACATGCTCGTGATGAACTCATCTTATCTTCGAGATTGAATGTGATAGTTAGTTCATACTTGAGCTCTATTGTATTACTTGCTCTTGTCAATATGATGTCCGTTAATTGGTTACTTTCGATTGAGCTCATAGTTCTATTGCAAATTGATCGCTTGTATTGACTAGTTTGTGATTCTTCTAGTAGTCTCAGATGAGCTCATTCAACTTTTCATTTGCCATCTTGATCTCGTAGTCAACCTCTGCTATTTGGAAGTTTAATCTGTTGCTATTAGCAGTTGAGATCATTTGACAGTTAAGCAAAGTATTGTTTAGAGCTCATAGTTTGAATTTATATTATCATATTGATTTAATGAAGAGTATAGACAATAGGATTGAGATGGCAAAGACTTGTTCTTTAGCTACTCTCCTTCCGAGAGCACATAATATCATCAATTAATATGTTGGAATAGTGTGCGTGCACCGTGAGTTCTTGTGCGGCATCCTCTCTGTGAGTATTGCTCCTCCGTGGCGATTCGGTTGATCTTTGCATATATATATATATATATATATATATATATATATATATATATATATATATATATATATATATATATTTGCAGTGCTAGTTGATACCTTGATCTCGTATTAGTTCGATTTACGAGTCTAATATCAAGATATTGCAAATTGATCGGTGGGCTTTGTTGACATGCTCTGTGATGAACTCGCATCTTATAATCGAGATTGAATGTGATAGTTAGTTCATACTTGAGCTCTATTGTATTACTTTGCTATGTCAATATGATGTACTTTTAATTGGTTACTTTCGATTGAGCTCATAGTTCTATTGCAAATTGATCGCTTGTATTGACTAGTTTGTGATTCTTCTAGTAGTCTCAGTATGAGCTCATTCAACTTTTCATTTGCCATCTTGATCTCTGTAGTCAACCTCTGTTTGATGGAAGTTTAATCTGTTGCTAAGCAGTTGAGATCATTTGACAGTTAAGCAAAGTATTGTTTAGAGCTCATAGTTTGAATTTATATTATCATATTGATTTAATGAAGAGTATAGACAATAGGATTGAGATGGCAAAGACTTGTTCTTTAGCTACTCTCCTTCTGAGAGCACATAATATCATCAATTAATATGTTGGAATAGTGTCTGTGCATCGTGAGTTCTTGTGCGGCATCCTCTCTGTGAGTATTGCTCCTCTGTGGTGGCGATTCGGTTGATATATATATATATATATATATATATATATATATATATATATATATATATATATATATATATATATATATATTTGCAATGCTAGTTGATACCTTGATCGTATTAGTTCCGATTTTCGAGTCTAATATCAAGATATTGCAAATTGATCGGTGGGCTTTATTGACATGCTCGTGATGAACTCGTCTTATCTTGAGATTGAATGTGATAGTTAGTTCATACTTGAGCTCTATTGTATTACTTGCTACTGTCAATATGTACTTTTAATTGGTTACTTTTGGTTGTGCTCATAGTTCTATTGCAAATTGATCGGTTGTATTGACTAGTTTGTGATTCTTCTAGTAGTCTCAGATGAGCTCATTCAACTTTTCATTTGCCATCTTGATCTCTGTAGTCAACCTCTGTTTGACTGGAAGTTTAATCCAAAAAGAAAGTTTTACTTGATTCTATTTTGTTTCTATGTTGGGATTAAACCTTTGCTTAGCATTTCCTTCGTCGATCATTTTACTTGATTCTAGTTCTATGTCTTCATTAATATGTTGGAATAGTGTCTGTGCACCGTGAGTTCTTGTGCGGCATCCTCTCTGTGAGTATTGCTCCTCTGTGGCGATTCGGTTGATCTTTGCATATATATATATATATTTGCAAAGTGCTAGTTGATACCTTGATCTCGTATTAGTTCGATTTTCGAGTCTAATATCAAGATATTGCAAATTGATCGATGGGCTTTGTTGACATGCTCGTGATGAACTCATCTTATCTTGAGATTGAATGTGATAGTTAGTTCATACTTGAGCTCTATTGTATTACTTGCTCTTGTCAATATGATGTCTCGTTAATTGGTTACTTTCGATTGAGCTCATAGTTCTATTGCAAATTGATCAGTTGTATTGACTAGTTTGTGATTCTTCTAGTAGTCCGTATGAGCTCATTCAACTTTTCATTTGCCATCTTGATCTCTGTAGTCAACCTCTGTTTGTTGGAAGTTTAATCTTTTTTCGTTAATAGTTGAGATCATTTGACAGTTAAGCAAAGTATTGTTTAGAGCTCATAGTTTGAATTTATATTATCATATTCATTTAATGAAGAGTATAGACAATAGGATTGAGATGGCAAAGACTTGTTCTTTAGCTACTCTCCTTCTGAGAGCACATAATATCATCAATCAATATGTTGGAATAGTGTCTGTGTCTGAGAGCACATAATATCATTAATCAATTTTGTTGGGATTAATTCTGAAATTTTGCTAAAACTGCATTTTTTACAACAATCCAAAAAGAAAGTTTTACTTGATTCTATTTTGTTTCTATGTTGGGATTAAACCTTTGCTTAGCATTTCCTTCGTCGATCATTTTACTTGATTCTAGTTCTATGTCTTCATTAAAGGCTAGTCTTCTATACATGAAGCATTAAACCTTTGCTTAGCATTTTCTTCGTCGATCCTGACACACTTGAGTGTACCTTTGCTTCATGCCAATCCTCCACGGCATGAAGCAGATGGTACACTCCAGTGTGTCGGGCTCGATGAAGTAGGCTCGGGCAAAGATAGGCTCGGGCAAAAGATTTATATCACTAGTTTCTATCTATACAAAGATCACAAGAGAAGCTGGTGGATTAAGGAGTGTTAGGAGTGTTAGAATAGAAGCTCATGGATTAAGGAATGTTAGGAATGTTAGTAGTCAGTATGAGCTCATTCAACTTTTCATTTGCCATCTTGATCTCTCTAGTCAACCTCTCAGATTTCTTCCCGAGATTAATTGTTTCATATTTATCTTTGGAATGTTAGTAGTCCAGATGAGCTCATTGAACTTTTCATTTGCCATCTTGATCTCTATAGTCAACCTCTGTATTTCTTCCCGAGAGCAAGTAAGCGAGATGGCAGAGGCACCGTCTTCGCCGCCCACCGACGCCTTGAGATGGAAGAGGCGCCGACGAGGCCGCCAACACCGACCCCAGAGATGGAAGAGGCGCCGACGAGGCCCATCACCGTCGATTTATAATGACACTAAGCGAGATGGCAGAGGACAATCGAAAATGCATACGGGCCGATGGTCATCACGGAGGTTAGTGACTTTGGGGTCCTCTCGAGTCCCAAGAGATCAGCGAGAGTCCGGACCATCTGCGGGATACTTGGAAGGAACGGTCCTCATCACCACACCAAGGTGGAAGGACTCGTTAAAGAAGCGAAAGGCTTGTGGGCCAGAACTTTCAGAGAAGTTCACTATTCCAGAAGCATATGTGGCACGCGTGCGACGGACGGCGCTGCTCACGATGGGTAAATCGTGGAGGACCCTCAAGAGCATTCTTGTCACGAAGTACGTGAACACGGGTCAGACGCCCTTCGCGCAGTATAGATTCTTAACACGGGAAGCATGGGACACCTTTGTGGTTATGAAAACGACGGTCGAATTTAAGGAGCAAAGTGTGGCGCACAAAGCTCTCCAAACACGAAACACTCACCCGCACAGACTCGGCACCGCTGGGTACGCAGGTAAATACGAGGAATGGGCGGCGGAGAAGAAGAACCCGTTTCCTGATGTCACAGACCCGCGTTCCCTAAAATTTGGTTAAAAGCGAGGGCACAAGTCTCGTCTTGCAAAGATCTCCTTCACAAACCCGATGCACGGGAAGTGTCCCAACGTGTGGTAAATATGTCGAACTACTAAGTTGTTAATAAGTCCATAACTTCATAGTGCCTATAATAACGTGATGACCTCTTGCGGCGTGACTTGATCGCCCAAGCTTCCCAAGGCTCCTTCCATGCGCATAGGAGAAGGATATACTATCTACGGCCTTGGGAAACAAGGAGCACCCGGTCGCAATCGAGGCCTTGGGGTTAACGTGCCTTGGAGTCATGGATTCGCGGACGACATCTTGCACGATAGGACTAGGAAGAGATCCAAGGCGAGCACGACAACCGGTTGGTACAGATGATTACTAACCAATTTCAAGTACAGATGGCAAGATTGCAGAGTCAAATGGATATACTCATGAGCTAGCGTCGCAAGCCGCCCCGCTAATTCGGGAGGCGGTCCTCCTCGACGTCGGAGTAGCGTCGCGTTCACAAGATAATTGTGAACATGACGACGTCCGACACCGATAGAGCGACATCAAGGTAACGTACATCTATGGAATGCACCAAAGATAGACCTATAGGACGCCTTAGCTAATTGCGATCGCTTTGTAGGAGCCGATGCCTGTAAGCTCCAAGTGAGGATGGATGGGTCCTTTGTATTGAGGTCAGCGAGGGATGGTGTATCCATACGAGGAAGGGCGGCAAAGACGGTGCCCGGTGGTGCACGGTTACGCCAGGTCTAGGTGGATATGGTACATGTCAATTTCGAGCCGCCCCACCAAGATTTGCCCAACGAAGAGATCACAACACTAGGGATACCGTCCTCTCTTTTATCCAATGGCCCAAGAAGGACATCGCCTAGACCCAGAAGATCTTGCGATCCGACATGACCATTCCTCTCCAACGGACCTCGATGACTCCACCTCATGTTTCGCCTCGAAGGCCACCTCTTCGATTCCCGTGGAGAAGACGCCAAGGAATAGCAAAGGCGTGCCGACGATCTGCTTCGAAGTCATCCACAAAAAGACGCCGCCAATCACTAAGGCCAAATCAAATCAACGAACGTTAAGGCGCCTCCCAAGTCCGAAGTCCGGAAGTCCGTGATACCCGGAACTACATCATCGGAAAACCGCAGTTCGACGCAGATAATGCACGTTGGATTTGCTTGTCGCTTTGCATGCCCGGTACTTGGACAAGACCCAAAAGAAGGGTTGTGATAATCGAATCACCATCGACACGAGGACAAGCATTTCTTCAATGGGACGAGGTACTTCGTCGTGGGCTTCAACGACTTATATGAACTATTCAACCTCGTTGGCCTCGACGCCTCGCTTCTACGATGTTGGACATCGTAAGTGCGCATAATCAAGTTCTACATTCATGTAATACCGATAAATATCACAACTCATTGCTTATGTATAGATACATCTTTGAAAAATGTCAGGAATGGAAAGAACCGGTGGGTTTCTCGACCCACATGTGGTATCGTTGCAAACCATCCAACAAGACTCGCCCTTCGCCGAGAAATACATAACGAGGTCATTGCTTCATCAGATTTAACATGAGGTACATAGTGGTGCCCTACAACCGAGGGTAAGTGTCACTACTTGCTATACAAATTTCATTTGTACTTTATATGCAAAGACTAACTTAGGTTTAATGACTATAGCGACATACATGAGTAGGTACGATCGATCCTTTTAGTTATTATACCCAAGAGGAACCATGTGATATACCTTGATTCCCTAAACCGCAACAAGCACGACTTCAAAGATTCTAAGAGGAATACTCAAGAGGTATGCTCATTTCCTCCTTACATAACTCTATTGTAGTCTTCATTCATTTGAAATGGCCGAGGATAACTTTTTCGAATCATGTAGGTCGTTCATCAATTATGTTGCCAACAAAGGAATATACGATGGAAAGAGCGCCCAACTAACACAGGATGGATTTTCCAGTACGCGCTACAACACGATAATCCTATATCATACTTCATAATAATGCGTCTCGAACTGACTATACCTATATATGTAATTCTATTTTTGTAGTGCCGCCAGCAAAAAGATGATGAGTTATGTGCAATCTACGCTCGCTATCATATGCGACTAATCCTTAGAGCTAGGAAGAAGGATCCCGAGGTTTGTCAATTTCAAATAATTATTTCCTAATTATAAATATAAATATATATAGCTTACCACTTTACTCTTAATTGGTAGCGATAGGTCTTGGATTTACAATGTGATTCACTCGTTGCGGAAGAGATCAAGGACATTCGAGGAAGCTCGCACCTTTATCAACACGAAATCATTAACGACAACGGAGAGTTTCACTCGCCGCCAACCGAGAGCATCACCCGACACCTCTCAACGTAAACAATTGTAATCCGGTTGTAACTATAGCGACAATACTTAAACAAATGCGATCTTTTGTAATTTATTTTGAGTAATGATCACTTTGAGTTGTCAACAATTGATTATCTCTAATGAATCTGCTTTTGTGCATGCTTGAATCTGTTTTTGTGCATGCTTGTTTTCAGAGGGCATGGCTAGCAATTCCCGAGGCTAGCGAGGAAAACAAAGAAAATTGTGGTCGGTATGAGCTATCACAGACGGTTTTTGTTAAAACCGCTCAGGAAGGCAAGTATCCTGAGCGGTTTCTCTGAAAACCGCTCAGGATTCGAGAATATCACGCACGGTTCTAAATAAAAGCCATCCGTGATATTCACAAATCACGCACGGTTTTATTTAGAACCGCTCGTGATATTCTCGATCACGCAGCGGTTTTTATTTAGAACCGCTCGTAATATTCTCGGATCACAGACGGTTTTTATTTAGAACCGCTCGTGATATTCTCGAATCACGCAGCGGTTTTAATCCAAACATGCTCGTGATACTAGCCTTCACATCCGCTTTTTAGTAAAACCGTCGTGATATTTAAATATCCTGAGCGGTTTTTACCGTCGTGATAATATCTTGTTATCACAGACCAACAAACATAGACGGTTCGGAAACCGTCCGTGATGACGGTTCCGAACCGTCTGTGATGTGGCTTCCTGTAGTAGTGATGGGATGCGTACAAACGAGAGAACTTTACTTTACGCTCCTTGTTGCTCTGCATCATAAATGATTATCTTGCCCTTGCTAACCTGTCGGGCCAGAATACAAAAGGGGCCAAAGCATGTACTCACTGCTTAGATGATACCGGGAGTGTGTGGCTGAAGCACTCGCACAAAACCGTGTACATGTGTCACTGTAGGTTCCTTCTGAGGGCTCACCCATATTGTAGGATGAAGAAACAATTCGACGGAGAGAAGGAGGGCATGTCAGCTCTAAGGCATTTAAGCGAAAAAGAGGTCTATGATATGGTTAAGGATTTAGATGTTGTGCTATAAAAGGAACGTAAATCGAGGACCTGTGAGAAGAACATCTGGAAGAAGAGATCAATATTTTGGGACTTACCTTAGAGCACCTAGAAGTTCGCCACTGCATCGACGTCATGCACGTAGAGAAGAATGTGTGTGACAGCTTGATTAGTCTCTTACTGAACATTCATGACAAAACAAAGGATGGTGTCAACACACAACTTGACTTGGTTGATATGGACATCAGACCCGACTTAGCGATAAAGACCGATAAAGGATGAACGTATCCTTCCCGGTGCTTGCTACACTCTCCAAGGCCAAGGGAACTGAACTGTGCCAGTGCTTGTATGGTGTGAAAGTTTCGTTCGGTTACTCTACCAACATGAAGAAACTTGTTTCAATGGAAGATTTGAAGTTAATTGGCATGAAGTCCCATGATTGTCATGTGATGATGACACAGATGCTCCATGTTGCAATTAGAAGTATTTTGCCAATCAAGGTCCGAGAGACAATCATGAGGCTGTGTTATTTCTTTAACACAATTGCTCAAAAGGTCATCGATCTTGAAGGACTAGATGCTCTGCAGGACGATGTGGTAATGACTCTATGTCATCTTGAGATGTATTTCCCTCCGTCATTTTTCGATATCATGGTCCATCTCATTGTTCACATTGTGAGGGAGATAAAGATGTGCGGGCCCATGTTCCTACATAGCATGTACCCGTCCGAGAGGTTCACATGAATTCTCAAGTCCTATGTACAGAATCGATCTCGGCCAGAGGGCAGCATCGTCGAAGGTTATGCAACTGAAGAGGTCATTGAGTTCAGTGTCGATTACATGGCTTAGGTTGAACCGATAGGTGTGCCTCGATCTCGCCTTGAGGAGAGGCTCGAGGGTATCGGGGCCATCGGAAGGAAAGCAATCACTTCAGAGATGAGAGCATATGCTCAAGCCTATTTCACGATCTTGCAAC
Source organism: Phyllostachys edulis (assembly GCA_036346405.1). NCBI lineage: Eukaryota > Viridiplantae > Streptophyta > Magnoliopsida > Poales > Poaceae > Phyllostachys > Phyllostachys edulis. Next base: position 33,234,523 of record CM070555.1, on the reverse strand, counting down.
ACATGACTGAAGTGTTCCCGTATATCGACCAACACAAGGACGTGCTTCGACAATAGAATCCGAAGCGGCCGGATATTTGGATCACGAGACAGTATAACAATCAGTTCAACCAATGGTTGAAGGAGCGACTCGCTAGGAGCTCGTCAAGTGATATGCTAAGATGGTTGGCAAAAGGGCCAACATTTACAGTTTTGACATGGCAAGGATACGACATAAATGAGTACACATTATATACACAGGCTCAAAATATAAAGAGCACTAACTAGAACAACGGTATCCGCATAAATGCGTTCAATATCAATGGGCTGAGGAGCTCCTACTATGGGCTCATAGAGGAGATTTGGGAGCTCGACTACGTGCTTTTCAAGATTCCCCTGTTTCAGTGTCATTGGGTCCATCTCCCACAGGTGAAGGTTGACAAGTACGGTGTCACTACCATGGACTACAAACGCGTCGGATACAAAGATGAACCATTTGTACTCGCTAACCAAGTTGTTCAAGTCTTCTATGTAACCGACCATGCAAATAAGAAGTGTCACGTAGTTCTTAATGTAAAAAGGAGGATTGTCGGAGTTGAGAATGTAGTGGACAAGGAAGAATACAATCAATTCGACGAGTTGCCTCCTTTTAGAAATGGCATAAGGGTCGAGAAAGAACAACGTGACAAAACAAGCTACATACGCGTTGAACATCATGAAAGGCTAATTTTTAAAGGAAATAAACAAGTGGAATTATGAATGAAATGTTTATGTGTCATATGTTCTGAATGGTTAATTTGAGTTCATTTGAGTTAATTGATTTGTGAAATGGTTGTGCTTATTTTTGAAATGAATGCGAATTGGATGTATATATGTACTTGTTGTGTTTCTACTTGTTTCAGAGGGCATGGCTAGAATTTCCCGAGGCTAGCCACTAAACAGAAATAGATTTAGCAATACAAAAGAATATTACAGACGGTTCCTTCGCACAAACCGTCTATGATAAGCTATCACAGACGGTTTCATCTACAAACCATCTGTGATACATCCTTTATCACAGACGGTTTCATCTACAAACCGTCTGTGATACATTGCTATCACAGACGGTTCTACTTTAGAACCGTCTGTGAAGTACGACCCTATTTATATTCGAACTCTAGGGTTTGCCTGCGCCCCCCACTCAAAAGATTAAGCTTCTCTAACTCTCCCTTCTCCCCCGAGCCCATCGCTGCCGTTCTCGATGCCGCCTCCTCCTGAAGCCCAGCATGCCTCCTCCCCCGAGCCCGCCGCCTTCTCCCCGAGCATGAACTGCCGCCCCCTGGAACCCGGCGCCCCTCCTCCCCGAGCCCAGCGCCCCTCCTCCCCCGAGCGTGGCGTGCCTCCTCCCCGAACTCGGCGCCCCTCCTCCCCTGAGCCCGCCTCCTCCATTCCCTGAGCCTGGCACGCCTCCCCTTCGTCGCCGCCCTGTTGCTCCGGTGCTCCCTGCTCGTCCTTCTCCTCGACGCCTAAAGGTAACTGATGCAATGTGGTGGGCTTGATACTGCTACTGGAATATATTGCAATATAGGGTGTGGTGGGCTTGAGATGAATGCTCTGTGGTGATAATAGTCTTGTGCTGAAATTATTTTGATAATCGAGTTTGAACTTGAGCTCTAATTGGAATGCTTACTACTATTGATTGATCTTTAGCATTTAGTCTATTACATTCGGTTGGTTAATTAGTTAAACCTCTAGGTCGAAAGTATAATTATCTGTTGTCTTTTGTTTAAAGATCATATCGGCAGATAAGTAAAGCACTATTTTAGAGCTCAAAGTTTGAATTAATATTGTCAAATTAAATTAATGAAGAGTATAGACTAAAGTAGCGAGAAGGCTAAGATTAAATCTTGTGCAACTCTACATCTGTGAGCAATATCAAAATGTTAAATCTTAGCTTTATGTTGATTTCATTTGTTCACATGATGTTTGTGTTGAGCATATTACCCATACACATAGAGAATCTTATGATAGTATGTTCATGCGTGTCAGAACTTCTATTTCTTGTGAAGATGTCCTCCACTCATTCTTCGTTATCGTCGCCTTATGCGTCTAATGTGCAATCCTTTGGAATATCCAAGCACGATAGAAGAAGAGGAATATCGAAAAGGCCCGAGGGCTGATTTACCATCACGGAGGTCGATGCGTCTGGGACCCCTCTCAATCCTCCCCATGTAGTGTTTGTATTCCGGAGAACGGTCAGAATAGTTGCACGGGAACAAGTTAATATGAACACACCCCATAAACTCGACACCACTGGGTATGCGGGTAAAATACCGCAATGGAGGGATAAGGACGAGCAAGCAAACCGTTGGGATGCCTCCCCGCCATTTATCGGGATCCCTAATGAGCGCGCCCGAAACTCGCTAAGAGTGAGGTCATCTATCGTGTCTTCGGGGGCCATCTCCTTTCCAAACCCCGCATACGAGGAAGTGTCCCAGCATGTGGTAAGATATCGAACTACCTAATTTGTAATTACTCGATAACTTCATAGGAAGTGAAATAACATGTCGGGCTCTTGCAAGAAGTGCTGAGTACTGAACAATTTTCCCAAGGCTCATTCCAGGTAGTTAAGGGGAGAGATATACTCTCCGCGGCCCTGGGAAACAAGGAGCATCCGGGTCGCACGAGAGATCTTGGTCTTTATATTTCATAGAAACATGGATTCCCAAAGGACTCCAGGGTGTACCGGAGTAGGAAGAGAGCCAAAGTCGAGCACGAAGCACTACTACGAGAGGAGATTCATGCATCCCTCAGAGAGGAGATGCGAGATGTCGCACGAGAGGAGATTCGTGCATCCCTCATAGAGGAAAGGCTTAGGGCAAATCAGTTGGAAGCCCCTGCCGCTACTGTGCTAGCCAACCCCCCCAAATACTTCTGAGTAGCTGCCGTCCAACCATAACTTAGAAAGTGACAACAAATTTCCTGTTGATAACATCATGGTAATAATTATTATCTCTGGAATGCTCGATCCATAGATAGGCTTGTTGGAGTAGCTAATTTTGTATCGTTATGTAGGTGTCTACGAAGTGAAAGCTCCAAGTGAGATGTGCCTCCATTGCCCTGGATGCAGCTTGGGGCCAGGCGCATCCATCCGGTGTTGGGGCTGTTGGGTCACGAGGTAGGCTACGATAGCTACAAACAAAAATTTCTACCACGCAAACCAGGAAGCCAAGCAAGTAGATGATCATAGATCGTTATCACCAGACACGCAGAGCAACAGAAGAAGGGTTGTAGCAGCCTGGTCCAATGTATAGCGCGTCGATGTAGTGGTCGTAGTCGATCGTCCAACGTCCAGCAAGTCGATGCAATGATCGTAGTCGATCGTCTAGCGTTCTCGCGAGTCGATCGTCTCCTCCAGCAACCTCTACAGTTCCTCGTAAAGATCGCGGATCGTCCTCAAGCGCAACAATCGTAGTAGCGCCTCTACAGTATCCACACATCCAGGGCAGGAACAACCATACGCCAGTGTGCTAGCACCAAGTCGCACGGCAGAGCTCTCAGGAAGATGGCGGCTAGGGTTTTGGTGGTGTTTTCTCGCGTCCCATACCTCCCCACAGCCTCATGCATCTCCTTATATAGTGCTCGTGATGGATCCTATCCGAACACGTTTGACGAATCGTATTCGTACTGGTTTGTTCCAACCCGTTAAGTGTGTGACCCTGTAGGTTCATGCGTAGTTCGGTTGTAACTCGGAAACCCTTTTCGATCACGAGTCGTAGCGGCTCCTAGCAGAACATATCGATTCCCGAATACACACAAATTATATCGGACGAACCTTAATGCAATATGATCTACGACCAGGTCCTCATCACTTACGACTAGGTCCTATCTCTATACGCACCATTCAGAACTCTTACGACTGTGTTACGACCATTCAGGATTACGTTCGATCAGCTTCACGACCAGCTCAGATGTCCATACGACAAATTCAGAATCGTCGAACAGAGCGACCTACTCATGTATACTCCCTTTGCCTCACGATCTCGGTTGAACTCTGTGAGATGTTGTGTCATCCATGGACTGCTCAATACTTTCTCGATCGAGTGTCGGATAACTTCACGTGGTCGAACACTTCGACTACTAGTGGTATGGCCATGCACTTTCTTTATCCGATCACAACGAGGGGCCCAGAGACATCTCTCCTGTTATGTTAGGAGGGGCAAATCCCATATCTGACCAGTCACATTCCTCTCCATGTTTCACAGCATATCCGAAAGCTACCTTTATAACTACCCAGTTACGGTGTAGCGTTTGGCAACCCCTAAGAGTGTTATTACACATGTAGGAAACCATGCTGATCTCAGGTCTAAGGATTATACATCATCATTGCTTGAGACCAACTAACGACACATAAAATCATAACAATCTCAATAGTGTCTCAAGGTGGGTCTTATCCAACACCATGTTCTCTAACATGTGTCCATATTATTGGTATGATATCTCCATATCTATGACTCGTGAAACATAGTCATTAACCAATACATATGCTAGTCTATTCATATGTGTCCTCATATGTTTCCCACAGAGGATCGATAAGAATAATTATCGAGAAATATAGAGTTTCACAACCAAGTCACATACTTGATAATAAATATTAACAATATTATTCTAGAAACAAGATAACATATTATCCAATATAATGAACATAATGAAATATAATAATCTCTATGATTGCCTCTAGGGCATATTTCCAACAGTCTCCGACTTGCACTAGAGTCAATCATTTAGGCATATAATACCGATAGTTCTTGTGTGTGCCTCATGCTTTGGTTGTGTGAGAGGCTTTGTCAACGGATCAGCAATATTTAAATCCGTATGAACTTTGCATATCTTAACATCTCCTCTATCCACCAATTCGCGAATAAGATGATAGCGCCTGAGTATATGCTTGACTTCGATGGGATCTAGGCTCCTTAGCTCACAAGAATGGCTCCATTGTTGTCACAATAGAGATCCATTGGGCTCGAGGCACTCGGAACCACACCCAACTCAAAGAATGAAATTTCTTATCCAAACACCTTCTTTTGCAACTTCGAAGTCGCAATGTACTCGGCCTCGTCGTGGAATCAAGAACCGTCACTTGCTTGAACTTTTCCACTCCAACGCTCCTCCATTCAAAATGAATACAAAACCAGATTGCGAACGATAATCATCTTTATTGGTTTGAAAGCTTGCATCGGTGTAACCATTTACAACGAGCTCTTCATCACCGCCATAAACTAGGAACACATCCTTAGTCCTTCTTAAGTACTTAAGAATATTTTTCACAGCTATCTAGTTACTTTCACCGGGATCAGCTTGGTATCTGCTCGTAACACTTAGAGCATATGATACATCTGGTCGTGTACATAGCATGGCATACATGATGGATCCAATGGCCGAAGTATATGGAATATCACTCATTTTGTCTCGCTCATCAGTGGTCGTAGGACACTGATTCTTGCTAAGATTAATGCCATGTTCCATGGGCAAGAATCCTCTCTTGGAATTTTGCATGTTGAACCGATTCAACACTTTGTCTATGTACATATCCTGGCTTAATCCAATTAGCCTCTTAGATCTATCTCTATATATCCTTATTCCCAAGATATATGCTGCATCTCCTAAATCTTTCATTGAGAAACTATTTCTTAATGAAGTTTTAACCGATTCAAGCATTGGAATGTCATTTCCGACTAGTAGTATGTCATCTACATACAAGATCAGAATAACAAGCACGCTCCCACTAACCTTCATGTAAACACAAGGTTCTTCTTTGTTCTTGACGAAACCAAACCTTTTGATTTCCTCATCGAAACGTATATTCTAACTCCAAGATGCTTGCTTCAACCCAAAAATGGACTTTTGAAGTTTGCATACTTTACTAGTATTCTTTGGATCGACAAAACCTTTAGGTTGTGTCATGTACACATCCTCATCTAGGTTTCCATTAAGGAAAGCTATTTTGACATCCATTTGCCATATCTCATAGTCGAAATATGCAACAATAGCTGGAATGATCCGAACAGATTTAAGCATCGCTACTGGTGAGAAAGTTTCATCGTAGTCAACTCCTTGAACTTGTTGAAAACCTTTTGCAACTAGTCGAGCTTTATGAATGTGAACATTTCCATCCATATCAATCTTTTTCTTATAGATCCATTTGCACTCAATGGTTTTAACACCATCAAGTGGATCGACCAGGTTCCAAACCTGATTTTCTCTCATGGAGTGTATTTCGGATTTCATGGCTCCAAGCCATTTCTCAGAGTCTGGGTCCATCATCGCTTCCTCATAAGTCTTAGGCTCATCATTATTCAATAATAATCGTCATGCCCATACCTTGTAGGCAATTGACGTGGCCTTTAGATCTACGTGGGTTGGTGCCTCATCTGTGTTCAACAACAATTTGTTCATCCAAAGAGAGGTTTAGTAGGAGTTGAAACACTTTTAGATGTTTCCGAATTTCTTCGAGTTGCACCTTTCTCCCATCGACTCCTTTTGAAAGAAACTCTTTCTCCAAAAGACACCATTTCGCAACAAAAACTTTGTCTTCTTCCGGTTGTAGAAATAATATCCTTTGGTTTCTAGGATATCCTATAAAGAAGCATATATCGATTTGGGTGCGAGTTTGTCGACGTCAAACGCTTAACATAGACATCACAACCCCATATCCTTAGAAAAGACAAACTAGGACTCTTCCCAGTCCACATCTCATATGGTGTCTTATCTACTGATTTAGATGGTACCTGATTCAAAATGTAAGCGGCAGTTTCTAGAGCATAACCCCAAAAATACAATGGCAGATCGGATTGGCTCATCATTGATCGAACCATGTCTCGGACACTCCATTCCATTGTGGAGTGCCAGGTGGTGTAAGCTGTGGAACAATTCCACATTGTTTCAAATGACTACCAAACTCATGGCTCAAGAACTCACCTCCACGATCAGATCGTAAAGATTTGATTGTCTTGCCAAGTTGGTTCTGTACTTCATTCTGGAACTCCTTGAATTTTTCAAAGGATTCCGACTTGTGCCTCATTAAGTAGATATAACCATATCTACTATAGTCATCGGTAAAAGTAATGAAGTACTGAAAACCACCTCTAGCTGTCGTACTCATTGGTCCACACACATCAGTATGTATGAGTGCCAACTGGTCGGACGCTCTTTCACTACGACCAGTGAAAGGTGTCTTGATCATCTTTCCAACCAGGCAAGACTCGCATGTTTCAAATGATTCCAAATCAAAAGAGTTTAGAGTTCCATCATTATGGAGCTTTTTCATGCATTTCTCACTTATGTGACCCAAACGACAATGCCAAATAAAGGTGGAATTTATTTCATTAGGCCGAAGCCTTTTCGTATTAATATTATAGACGGATGCATCAACAAGATTTAAAATAAACAACCCATTCAAAACAGGTGCATAGCCATAAAACACTTCATTCAAAAATATAGAACAACCATTATTCTCAATAATGAATTTATAACCCTCTCGCCATCAAACATGAGGCGAGATGATGTTTCTACTAATGGTCGAACGTAATAACAATTATTCAATTCCATAATAAACTCAAGGCAAAAGTAATGGCAAAGTCCCGATGGCTAATGCAAAGAACCCTTGCTTTATTTCCGACGCCAAGATCCATCTCGCCTTTGCAATTCTCCTACTCTTTGTTAGACTCTGATCGAATTGCGATATGAGCAACCGATCCAGATCAAATACCCATGAGTTAATGTAAGAGTCAAGAAGAAAAACATCTATAACATTAATACTGTAGTGGAAGCTTTAGTCCCACCATTCTTTTTCTGATCAGCTAGGTATTTCTTGCAATTCCTCTTCCAATGGCCTAGCTCTTTGCAGTAAAAGCATTCATTCTCTTGAGTCGGGCCAGACTTAGTCTTGAGCTTAGGCTTGTTTTTGATCTCATCCGAAACTTTAGCCTTACCCTTTCTGACCCAAGTCTTGGCCTTCTTCTTGAAGCTTGTACTCTTTTGCACCATCATCACATGACTGTTGCTTTTCTTAATGCTACCTCTCATTGCCTTAAGCATCATATGCGCTCGGTGAGATTCTTGTCTAAGCCATTCATATGGAAGTTCAAAATGAATTGCCCATAGCTTGCAGGAAGCGAAGCAAGAATCAAATCTGTAGCCAACTCTTGGCCAAGTGGAAAACCAAGTTTTTCTAAGCTCTGTGTGTAACCAACCATTTTGATCACATGAGGGCTCACTAGACTACCCTCAGCTAGCTTACACCCAAACAAGTTCTTTGAGATCTCATATCTCTCGGTTCTTGCTTGTGTCTCAAACATGCCTTTGAGCGCCACGATCATATCGTAGGCCTCAATGTTCTCAAACTGCTTCTGAAGGTTTGAGTTCATCGCAGGAAGCATGAGACAGCTAACATCAAGGGATTCATCACATGCCTTTTTATAGGCGGTTTTAAGAGTAGCAGCAGCATTCTCTATAGGCACATCTGGAATTGGTTCCTCTAGAACATGTTCCTTTTTATCTTGCCTAAGAACAATTCTTAGGTTGTGGGACCAATCCGCAAAATTTGTTCTATTTAGTTTTTCCTTTTCAAGTATCGAATGTAAAGCAAAACTGGATGTAGGTACAGCAGTTGGTGCCATGATCTACAACATAAAATATATAAAACTAAGACATGTGTTCAAGAAAAGTAACTTCTATTAAACAATTTAATAAAGATACTCCCACTAAATACCATATCCCTCTTATGACATTTTAGTGATTCAAGATCCAAAATCAATTAATCTACTAGTGAGCTATGGCATCACTGCTAGAAGATTAGTGAAATTGGTAAGCAACCCTTTGCTAATCATATCTCTATATGACTCGTGTTGTTGGGCAGCATCTTTATGCTTCGGCACCCAACCCTTATGCCCCAAGGTCCACAACTATTATGATAACCTTGTTAAGTTAAACCAATGCTCAACGTGTAAGTGTCTGACACAAACTGTGACGACCCACCCCGTGATGTACCGCAAGAGGTCCGGGAGGACCATTTTTTTTTTGCGCTGCGAAGTCACCACGGAAAGATGGGGTAGCACCGCATGGAGCTTTACCGAGGAGGTCTGCCAGGACCTCCCAGGAGGTCTTGCGGACCTCCCGGAGGTCTTGGTCCGCCACTCGGATCTGCACCAGGGAGGTCTAAGGGTCAAGATTTCAAAGGGGGAGGACTTCAACGGTCCAGATCAAAGGGTGTAGGGAGGTCCTGACCAACAGAAAAATTCAAGGTTAGGAGGGTGGTTTTATAAAAGACCAGCAAGGACCGGGGAGGTGGTCTTTGCAAAACAACCAGGAGGAGGTCCTGGGAAACAAAGGCAAATGCACAGCAAAGCAGAGCCGTTCGATTGGAATCGGGCGGCCCAAAAAGGAAAGGAACGTTCGGACCATCCAAACGTTACTTCGCAATGAACCGTCGATCCAGATCCAATGGCGACAACAAAGGGGCTGTTCGGACCAAGCTTAACAGACCATCGAGACTAGGCCGTCGATTAAAATCGGACGGCCAGAGGAAAGGGACGTTTCGACCGAGATAACGTGCCCCTAGGATCGGGCCATTCAAACCCCATTGGATGGTCCTAAGGTAACGAAGGTAAAGTCTCAAGCGATATGACCACAAGAATCAAAGATGGGTCCAAGCGCTAAGGAGGTCTTGGACCTAAGGAGGTCTCGACCTTTGGATACAACTCGGGGGAACTCGGACGGCTAAGATCTCCAGAGAGGAGGTCCTAAAGGCCGATCCTAACAAGGGATCCTAACAAGGGGAGTCTCGAGCGGCTAGATCTCAACAAGGGGAGGTCTCGAGCGGCTAGATCTCAACAAGGGAGGTCCGAGCGGCTAGATCTCAACAAGGGAGGTCTCGAGCGGCTAGATCTCAACAAGGGAGGTCTGAGCGGCTAGATCTCAACAAGGGAGGTGAGAGAGAGGTGCGGATCTCAAAGAGATTCAAACCAACAAAGGAAGTTAAGAGAGAGAGAAGAGGCGAACCAGGGGCACACAGAGAGGCTTTGAGAACCACAACCGAGGGCAAAGAAAGACACCACAGAGAGCCACAACCAAAGAAGGAACACCAACAACGACTTAGTTAAGGTTTGATTAATTCCAATTGAACTCTCCAGATTTCAAAATCTCAGGTTAAGCTTTGGATTCTCAATAAAGCCAAATGGTTACTTTTATTTTGAAAACTTGGCAAGGACTTAAAAGAAAACGGGACGTTACACAAACCCATCTAGTCAAGTAGAGTTAATGGCACTCTGCTATGGCAAGACCTACCAATAAAATACATAACTTTTGATGGTGCAACATATTTGGGAGGGCATCAATTTAACTTAATATTATGTGAGGGAATTTTACTTCTACCATGTTAAAAGCATTTAAAGCAAAACATGTATAGAAATCAATGAACAGGAATATAAAGGCATTCATAGATAATCAAATTGCATTGTGATATAGTATGACCCTTCTTCATGGTGATCTCCATCGCCATGCATCCTGTTCGCCATGTCTTCAAGTGGTCGACTCCTCCAAGCACTCCAACTAAGTCATTATTTCTTATAGCACTAGTAATGAAACACAAGGAGTAAAGAAGCATCACAAGTCGACACGCAAGCTGTTATGCAAAAATAGATATACAGCCTTGGGCTGCAATTAACATGACACACAGGTCATGAACATTACACACATACATGTATCTCATACATGAACCATTATGGGTCATACTATTCACATCAATCCATGCAAAAATAAGTTATGCGTATCGGACGACATGAGCACACACTACCTAAATAGCAGGTACTTAATACCCAAGACGGCGGTCCCGCTTAGCCGCTTAGCGGTTAGTTCAAGGCAATACCGGTCAATATAATGAACATAATGAAATATAACTACCTAATTTGTAATTACTCAATAACTTCATAGGAAGTGAAATAACATGTCGGGCTCTTGTAAGAAGTGCTGAGTACTGAACAATTTTCCCAAGGCTCATTCCAGGCAGTTAAGGGGAGAGATATACCCTCCGCAGCCCTGGGAAACAAGGAGCATCCGGGCCGCACGAGAGATCTTGGTCTTTATATTTCATAGAAACATGGATTCCCAAAGGACTCCAGGGTGTACCGGAGTAGGAAGAGAGCCAAAGTCGAGCACGAAGCACTACTACGAGAGAAGATTCATGCATCCCTCAGAGAGGAGATGCGAGATGTCGCACGAGAGGAGATTCGTGCATCCCTCATAGAGGAAAGGCTTAGGGCAAATTAGTTGGAAGCCCCTGCTGCTACTATGCTAGCCAGCCCCCCCCCCCCCCGCAACGTCTAAGTAGCTGCCGTCCAACCATAACTTAGAAAGTGACGACAAATTTCCTGTTGATAACATCATGGTAATAATTATTATCTCTGGAATGCTCGATCCATAGATAGGCTTGTTGGAGTAGCTAATTTTGTATCGTTATGTAGGTGTCTACGAAGTGAAAGCTCCAAGTGAGATGTGCCTCCATTGCCCTGGATGCGGCTTGGGGCCAGGCGCATCCATCCGGTGTCGGGGCCTTGCTACACGGTGTAAATATAGCATTGGGTTTCACAAAAGTGAATGTGGACGTTGTTTATGCCAATTTCGAGGTCATCCAGCTAGAGATGCCCCCAAACGATGAAGTCGTGACTTTAGGGCAAACCATTGGATCATTCATCCAGTGGCCCAAGAGTGACATCGGCCTGGAGCTATCTGCACTGGTGCCAACTTCATGGGAAGTGTCTGCAACAGAGCTACCTGCACCAGTGTCAACTTCACAGGATGTACCTGCATTAGAGTTACTTGCACCGATGTGGCAAGGGTCCAGTGCATTAGATGCATCTACACCTCATGTCCGGTCGACTCTCATGAAATCGACCTCTAAAAAGTGAGGCAGCAAGGGCAAATCGAAGACGGTCGGCTCATGTTCTGATATCCCCTTCTTACCGTTGGCCCAGAAATTTGTGCTAGGTGAGCCATTGGTTGAGACGGTAGAGCGCCACCCTACCATAGGAACGACTTGCACGAGATTGCATCTATGGTACATGGAACAGGCCAACAAGATGGATGTACAATGGCGCTCGGGTGTCAACATCAAGTTCATGAAAGATCATCTTAACCACGTGGTTCAAGACTGTGTCTTCATAGTGACCTTCAAGAACTTGTTCTTTCTCTTCAACCTCGACGCCTCACTCATGCGATGCTGGACACTGTAAGTGTGTATAATCACGGTCAACGTTTGTGTAATACCGATAAATGTTATATATAACTCCTTGCTTTTGTATATCTATATAGATAGATAATTTCTGAAGACGAATTAAGGAAATCACCAGTTGGTTTCCTCGACCCGCACTTGGTATCCATGCAAAACATCAAGGAGAATGCAAAATTCGTCGAGAATTATATGACGGAGTTATTGCTGGCTCACCGCGACAAGGAATTCATACTTTTGCCCTACAACCAGGAGTAAGTGCTACACTAGTGGCTATACTTGTTGATTTGTACTTTATAAGCAACACGAACTTAGGTTTAATGGCCATGGTGGCATACCTGTATAGGTTCCACTTTCCACTGGATTCTAATTGTAATTATACCAAAACAGAACATGGTAATATACCTAGATTCCCTAAAGAGGGCCAAACACGACTTTATAGTTGTCCGACAATTAATCGACGGGTAAACACATTTTCTCTATAGATAACTCTATTGTAGTCTTTCTTTCCTTTGCAATGGCTAAAGCTAACTTCTTGGAATCACGTAGGCCATTCACCGTGTACTTTGCTAAATGAGGGAAATCCAAGGGAAGGATCCTATGACACGATCTAAATTTCCTAGTATTCGTTGTACACATTAATCCTATATAACACTTCATAGTAATGCCTCTCGAACTAACCAATTCTATATTTGCAGTACCACCACCAGCCACCAGGCAACATTTGTGGATACTATGTTTGCCACAACATGGAACTACTCGTCGGTTTCACGATGACCAATGATCCTCAGGTTTGTCAATCTTGCAATAATTATTTCATACTTACCAATTTATATAAGCACGAATTTAATCTTCCTAGCGGCAGGTGGCGAGCATCGCTACAACTGCGTTGGAACAGGGCCAGCTCATAAACATTCGAGGATAGTTTGCGTCATTCGTGAACCGTGAGGTCATAAATCTACATGAAAAGTTCCACATTGTAGATTGAACTTGATTGGGATAAGATTGAACATAATGGTACATGTGTGTAAATGTATATGAATGGTTAATTTTAGTTAATTGATTTGTGAAATGGATGTGCTTGTTTCTGAAATAAATGTGAATTGGATGTATACATGTACTTGTTGTGTTTCAACTTGTTTCAAAGGGCATGGCTAGCATTTCCTGAGGCTAGCCAATAAATATAAATATATTTAGCAATACAAAAGAATATCACGGACGGTTCCTTAGGACAAACCGTCTGTAATACATCATCTCTCATAGACGGTTTTATCTACAAACTGTCTGTGATACATCAGCTATCACAGACGGTTTTATCTACAAACCGTCTATGATACATCTGCTATCACAGACGGATTAATCTATAAACTGTCTGTGCTAGTAAACTATCACAGATGGTTTCATCTACAAACCATCTATGATACATCCGCTATAACAGATGGTTTTATCTACAAACCGTCTGTGATAGTTGACTATCACAGACGATTTTGAGTTAATAACCGTCTGTGATAGTATGCATCACAAATGGTTTGAAAACCATCTGAGGTGATCTCATGTCATTACTGACCCATAAACTCAGACGGCTCATGAAACCATCTGTGATGACATTTTTGAACCATCTGTAAAGACCTTTTCTGTAGTAGTGGCCGCTTGACGCAATCGCACATATGCCATGTTTGGCTATGCACCGAAGCGTTCCATACTCATTGGAAATAACACATGCATAAATTAGTAAGTGCGGTCTACAACTGCATCACCACCAGAAGCCATATCACTTGCTTGAAGCAAATATAGCTCCCAAAATAAAATATAATGACCTATTGTATTTTGTTGATCCTGAATGATCTAAATTTGGCCATATTAATTTTGGCATTACAAATTAAAATCAAGCATGCAACCCTTAATTAAATATGGTACTCTTGTTGAATAATCAATATTACCGTCGAATAGTTATACTATTTGGGTGATTCAACTAGATTTGAAGTCCAGAAGAAAATCTAGTATGTCCGTGCAAATTAACTATGGTAAAATATTTTATGTTCCAGTATTATATTTATATTCTTGAAAAGCATCCTGTAGTTTTATGTTGTTAGAACATACTACTTATGACCATAAGAAAATATATTGCGTAATTATAAACTTGAAGTTTAATGATCTAAATTATTTAAAATATGGTATGGGTAATTGGATCAAAACTTGGGCAAATAATACACAAGCTAGTCTATAGAATAAGTCCGCCAACTCTCGGATCCCCGTATGAGACCTTCATCGCAAATTAATAACCAACCAGAAGTTGGAATATCCTACAGAATGTTAGAATCATGCGGTTTTCTTGCCACTACACTAATAAAAGTCTAGCTCACTGCATATAATTATCAAACCCCTTGTTGAAATTTGTGCGTGTTAGAAGAATCAAACATTTCCCACATGTTATCACCATTGTAGCATACACTTTTTGTAATACCTCGAATTTATTCTAGCAAAGGAAGTATCCAACAGAGAATAATAGATTAAAAAGGGAGTTTTCTGCTATTATTCGGGACCCTGGGCCTCGGGCCTTGGCCTAGGAGGCCCAAGGGGAGCCGACCACTTAATGGGCCAAGGGGAGCCGGCCATTTAAAGGGCCAAGGGGGGAGGCGCCCTTTTCCTCCAAAACCCTAGTACTGTAGCACGACGTGCTATAGTACCATCGCCGCCTGCTACAGTGACATGTTGCTACAGTGCTCCCCCCCCCCGCATTGCCGTCTTTCAGCGTCGCCATTTCCTGCTTTGGTGGCCAACCGTGGAGGAAGAAGGAAGGGAGGGAGAGAGGAGAAGAAAAGGAGAGGAACTTCTAGCGGGGGATTTCAGCAAGCACGCGTATCTACAAGGGTAACGATGGTTTCCCTCACTGTTTAGGTTGTAGTAGATGCGAATTCGATTAGGTTTATTTGATCGAATCCCTGTTGCTATTAGTTCGGTTCTGTCTAGATTGTTGCACGGCCGATTTCAGATTCTTCAAGGCCGAATTGGAGATTTCCATCTCCTACAGTTATATAGGAATTGTTCTTAGCTTTCCGTAGCCTCCAAGAACACTTAATTCGGACTTACGGTTCAAAAGATATGGTATAATCTTTCCTGCTGTCCTAAATTCCTGATGTGATTGAACTGTCAAGTTGTATTTTAAAATATGTTTAAGATAATGGCAGATTCAGGGTTTCCACTCAACTAGGTTGTTGTATCATTTTTTTTAACCTTTCCAGAATGATAAATAACACTCAATTTGGAGTTGTAGAA
The DNA here is from genome assembly GCA_036346405.1 of Phyllostachys edulis. Taxonomy (NCBI): domain Eukaryota; kingdom Viridiplantae; phylum Streptophyta; class Magnoliopsida; order Poales; family Poaceae; genus Phyllostachys; species Phyllostachys edulis. The sequence continues at coordinate 33,219,007 of CM070555.1, read as the reverse complement.
CAAAAGATATGATTATTTCTCTACTGCTATGTAGTTCTGTCAGACAGATTCGATGTTCGACTTTCAGAGGATTATTGACGTAGGTTTTTGGCCAATTTGGGAGATCCCGCCCACTATACTTTTGTGTAGGATATTGTTATCTTTCCATAGGATCTGAGAGCACTCCATTTCGAGTCTCAGATCATTAGTTATGATTTATTTTGTACTTGCTGTCCAGATTGTAGTCCTGCTAGACTGTCGGTTTATTTGAGTAGATCGACTTTGTGATCCTTGGGTTAGGATGCTGCGATTAGACGTTTCGAGCGATGTCCTATTCACGTGGTTCCTTATTCAAGTATTTAATTTGTGTAGGAGGGGGAATTTCGAGTGTAGCAGCTTCCGTCTTGCCTCATAATGCTTTGCAGAGCGGAAGGTAAGTACTTTGAAATTCATAATATTGGTGAATGCTGAGTGTTTGTATTCATACTGTTGTTTCTATGATCCATGAATAGATTCAATACTTCATGTTCCTTTCATATCCGTTAATCCATGTTTAAAGAGATGATGTCTTTCATTATTCATGATTCATTTCATTCATACATTTGTTCATATTTCTTCAACGGGAGTGGAAAAGAAAGACCCATCAATTCTAGTATGGGCACGTAAGACCCACCATTCCAAAGTGGACAGATTTGGATCCCCGTATGAAACGTCCTTCATACGGGTCTTGGATCCCTGCATTTTGTTAAACGCGGGCCTAAGTGAACACCGACGGGTGTGTCACTAGTTATACCGGTATAAGCAGAAGTGTAGTCCATTCATTCCATCCATTCATATGTTTCTTCCAGTTCTATGTTCCTATTCGTTGTAGTTCTTATTATTCTTTGTACTTGTTGAGTCTTGGACTCATTCTTCGTTGTAGTTCTTATTATTCTTTGTACTTGTTGAGTCTTGGACTCATTCTTGCTTGTGTTTGTTTATTTTAGGTAATCGCTGATGAGAGCATTCCTGGGAGGGAGTAGACACACATAATTCATTCACTTCACAATATTCAAGTTCCAATAATACGATTTTGTCCCTGTCTTTCATTCGTTAGATGATGAACTGTAATAAATAGAGTTTGTTGATGGATGTTATCTTTCTTTATGTTAAGGTTGAATATTTAACTGATTGTGATCTTTGATTACTCTTTTGATATAATTATCTTAGTGGATTCAGTAGACTTGAATAATTGGAGTTTGTGAACCGTTGATGGATTTTGATTATTCCTGCATACGTTCTATATATTGTTGATCTCTTTATACTTTTTGTTGAGATATTGTTGAAGATTACCTGTATTGTTGATGTATGTTAATCCTTTAGGTAACATTTTGGCTTCCGAATTGTTAGGGTGTTATACTTTTAGGCCATCACCAGTTGTTAGGGATCATGTTGAATATGAAATTCAATCAATCAAATATGCCCATAATAGGGGAATTTTGTAGTATGCTATTTTGTAAAGATCAAATCTCAGCATTCGGGGGAGAGAAATGTCCAAAAGTTCGAATGTCATCGTATTTTCCAGAAGGAAAATATCTTCAGTATTAAGATACACACACTAGTCACGCTAAACTTAAGATTTAGTTCATACTCCTGTACGACATAAGCGGGGAGCCGGCCATATACTTTCCAGTTATGGAGGAGTTACCACAGTATTTACTTGCAGTAAATACGTCGCTAAGAGTGGAATACCCTAGGTTGAATAGTATAATCACATATACGAGATTGACTTATTGGTCCTTGATCTAAAATCTATGGGAACGCTTGTGGTATAAGTTCTAATGACACTAGTTAAAAATTATTAATCACTCCATTAACTCTTTTGAATAGAACTCACCTTGAAGGTGAAATACCTCATGAGGAGGTCCATCATGAAAATGAAAGCCCCAACAACTTGATGTGCACATATTACAATGTTGGGAATGCGGAACAACCAAGAATATTTTGTTTGGGAAATGACAAAGATCTGGTTAACATTGATATACCATTAAGTTAGAGGATATGAGAGAAAAGTTGTCGACAACCACTTTGCCTCTACAATTGCTAAAGTTTCTTTTATGAGAACACAAATCTGGAACCAAAGTCCACAGCCAAGTGCTTGAATCATTCATATTGGGTCACACAATGAAAGCATATGAGGCTGAACCATAATTTCTAAATAAAAGTCTTGGAGCCAGATAGTTCATACTTGATGGGTCATTATGAATATAATAAAGTGGTGAAAGCTATGGTTCAAAGGTCTCCATAGAGACCGTTACTCTCCTATTACGAATGATACAATGTTCCGTTGCATAATAATTCTAGCAAATGGAATGAACAAATAAATAAAATATGTAGTCAATAGGTCCTGGAAATCCTTGATGGGATCCTCGAATGACTCAAAATTCCTACTCTTGGGAGTAGTTACTCCCTATTTCGTATCTCACAATGTAGATAGTATCTTGCGCAACCGAGAGTATGTATATGTAGTATACGAGTATATAAGACCACTTATGTGGTATTTACACCTTTTTAGGGGTGGTATGTACAATTTTTTAGACATACTCCTTTTTATATGCGAATATGAAGGTATTTACAAAATATGCTAAAAACTATGGACTCTCTTGCAAATATTTTCATGTGGTTCGCATTGGAGTATCTTATAATTAGTATATGAGTATGCCCAAAGTGATAAAAGAGTATGTCAAGTTCTTTTAGGTGGTATGTGTGTGTGTGTAATTCATACCCAATAGTTCCTTACCTATAGTAAGAGCATCTCGCGGAAGAGAGAGCATCTCTCTGAAGGAAAATTGTCTTACCAGTCGATCTCTTAATCACACCAATGATTATATGATCCCTAGAAGTAGACAAGAACCCATTAAGACCCAAAAGAATGAAATGAGGAACCTAAAGACTAGAAGTTCGCCACATAAGCACTTGTAAAGTGCATCTTCCACTAGAAGTTAGTGGAATGGTGATTTTCTCTAGTACCATGAAGGTACAACATATATTGGTGATATTGGCAATTAATTCCCTAAATACCAAAATTAAGACTGGTTATATTTTACTCTAGAGTGGTACAACCATACTTTATAGTTCCGCAGAACAGACTATTAGTTGTAACTTTAATCACCCAGATATAGTTACAAAATATTAAGACCTTGAAAGATTTTGATAAATCGTATCTGGAAGGCATACGACTTTGCATCTAGTATTACACTATATCCTCTACAAGGATAGTATACTTGTGTTGCATAATTAAATAGTGGTATTTGATAAGTTAAGCATGTTACTCCCAAATAGTGTTTATCCTAAAATCTCCAGATGGGTAATTGGATATTTGTATGTAAGACTCTGCATTGTGATAATCCAGTTGATTTGATCACAATATACTTGCCTATATTCTTTTTGGAAAAATGTATCAAATGCATTAGATCAATAAGACTTCGATAGAAGTTGTTCTCAGGGAGAGCATTTGATAAACACTGTTCAACATACTTAAGATTTTGAAAATCTTAGTCAAGTCTGGAAGGTGTTGATACGATGATTACTGCTTAAATTCATATTGAAGGTTTTTACCACTTAACATTTTAGATTAAGATGGTCGACAATGCAAAGATTATGAAGATCACACATAGATCCTGATAATCATTATTAAATCCTGAAGATATCTATCAAATCCCTACAGTGCAAAATCCTAGAATAGATTTATATTATTTTGTGGTAGTGCAGCCATCTCTTATCAATCATCTTAGCAGACCTTGGTAGTTACTTCTACCAACTACTCAGAAATTATTGTACTATATGAAGCCTCACATGAATGTGTTTGGCTTACACGTATGATTAGCCATATCCAGAAGTCATGTAGCATTAACACCGTCGATACCCTCACAATTATCTATGAAGATAATGCTGCTTGTGTTGCACAAATGCATATGGGTTATGTTAAAAGTAATATCACGAAGCATATCACTTCCAAATTCTTCTATCCTCATGAACTCCAGAAGAACAATAAGGTGAAAATCCTGCAAACTAAGTCTTGTGAAAATCTAGCTGATCTATTCACTAAGTCCCTGCCTACATCCAGTTTCCAATGACGCGTCCATGGTATTGGAATGAAGCGGCTTGGAGAGTTGCAGGAATCAGGGGAGAATCTCCTGAATCATAATCCACTTAAAGTCCTGAAGTTTTACCTTAATCCTGAAGATTAATCCAGAAGGTAGAGAGGTTGCACTTTTTTCCCTTAGTGAGTTTTTCCTAAAGATTTCTCACATAAAGATTTTTAACGAGAGAACGATGCTATACAGCTTGCGGATGCAATGTACTCTTTTCTCCGATCCATTTTTTCTCACTAGGTGTTTGGGAGGGAGTTTTTAACGAGACATGTGCATGATGCGGTATTCGTCCAAGGGAAGATGAGCTTAATCCTGAAACTACCGCGGTGGGTTTAGTCTTTAAATAGGACATCCTTGTACTTAGGGGGTGAAAACAGATCGGATAGTTTTCGACCGATCCGGACAAAAACGGATTCAGATTATCTCGGATCGGAAACGAATACTGATTTTTTGTCGGAAACAAATACGAATACAGTAGCCCTAGTATCTGTCGAATACGGATTATCCAGATTATGCCGGGCCGGATATTCGGCAATTCAGCCCAACACTAGCAATCCTTCAGCCCATTTCTTCTCTTCCTCTGTCTCTTTCTTTCTTCCTTCTACCTCTAGAGCTCTCCCTTCATCTCTCTATTCACTTCGGCTCCTCTCTTCTCTCCCTCTGGGCGGCCGAACTGGTCGGATTCGGCCACCACCGCTGGGTGCTAGGCGTCGCTGCCGCTCTAGGCTACCGCAGCCCGTGTCGTTTGCACCTGTGCTGCTAGGAGCCGTCGCGTCGCTGTGGTGCGCTGCGCCTCGGCCTCTCCGCACATGAGTGTTTGGATCAAATAAACTAGTTATATGTTTCCGTTAATTTCTAGCGTACAATTTAAGGGGTTATCATGTTCTAAAAAATATCCATGATCGTATTCGTTTCGATTCGTATTCGCACCATATTTTTATGCGAAATAATTCGTATTCGTATTCATATCCGTATCTATATTCACATCCAAGAAAAAAAAGAAAACAAATATGCTAGAATCATTATCCGTCCGTATTCGATCCGTTTTCACCCCTACTTGTACTCAAAAAGAGATCGATCAATTAATAAAGAAGTTCTCTATATTGTGTCACCATCTATTGTCTCTATTGTTTTGGTGATTGGTTCATATGACTACTACGTTCTTCGACACTATATAGCCAATACGTACCCCTACTTGCCAAGGCTGGGAAGGAGATGATGTTGAGCACCTTGTTCGGCCCGCGCAGGACACGGCCGGATGGATCTGCGGCTTCTTCGGCCCAGTTTGTTTGTGGCCGTCCGCCTTAGCCAAGGTCCAAGGCGCAGCGGCGCCGGTGACAACACGACATGGCACGTGCCCGTGCGTCCACCGAACCGAAACGACGGTCAACGGAGGCTGCGAATGCAAGGCGCGCGTTTCACTCGTTGGATCGATGGGGCACATCACATTAGGGCTCCTGCTCACTTCACGCTGCGCACGGGAAACAAATACAACGTTAGCTTCCTGAGAATTTTTTTTATTAATTAACCTATTTTTAATTTTTATTTTAAAGTTAACTCTCGGCGCACTTTATTTCCAATTCTGACCTTTTTGGTCACGTCACCACTTATAGCGTGACAAAACAACGCTGTCATGCTGGGGTATGCTCTTGTCACGCCATGGGTAGTGGCATGACAGTGTTGTTTGGTCACACCACCACCAGTGGCGTGACCAAAAGTGCTATTTAGCGGACTTATCCTATGACATGACAGCGTTGTTTTGTCACGCCACGGATGGTGGCGTGATCAAAAAAGTCAGAATTGGAAATAAAGTAAGCTGGAGGTTAACTTTAAAATAAAAATAAAAAGGATTAATTAATAAAAAAGATTCCTTCCTCGACCGCGCAAGCCTTCGTACTGATTTTTTTTTATTAATTAACCTATTTATTAATTTTATTGTACAGTTAACCTCTGCGAATTTTATTTCCAATTCTGATTTCTTTAGTCACGCCACCACCCGTGGCGTGATAAAACAATACTATCACGTCAGCCCGTATCTGGATAAGTTCTTGTCACGTTTGGTCACGCTACGACTAGTGACGTGGCAAAAAGTGCTATTTTAGTGGACTTATCTTATAGTATGATAATATTATTTTGTCACGCCACAGGTGATGGTGTAACCAAAGAAATCAGAATTGAAAATAAAGTTAGCCAGAGATTAACTTTAAAAGAAAATTTTAAAACAGGTTAATTAATAAAAAAATTTCCCTGCAAGCTGCAAAGCAACTCGCTTTATAGTTTATCCTTTGCCGAAATTCTCCCAAAAAAAAGGAAAAAAAAAGAGACTCCTTTCAGGCTTTCACCACCTCACCAAGAAAGAGAGTAAACCCAGGTCACACGCACGCACTCAACTCTCGGACTCAGTCTCTCTCACACAGACGCACACTCCGACAACACCGACAGATCCGGTCGGCCGCGCGCGGCCATGGCGGTGAGCAACAACATCACGGCGTGCCTCAACTTCCTGGCCCTGGTCTGCGCTGTCCCCGTCGTCGTCACCGGCATCTGGTTCGCCTCCAAGCAAGGGGAGGAGTGCGCGCGCCTGGCGCGCTGGCCGGTCGCCATCCTGGGGGGTCTCCTCCTCCTCGTCGCCCTCGCCGGCTTCGTCGGCGCCTACTGGAACCGCCAGGGCCTCCTCGCCGCCTACCTCTTCGCCATGGCGGCGCTCATCACGCTCCTCCTCGCCCTCCTCGTCTTCGCCTTCGCCGTCACCCGCGGGTCCGGGGCCTACCCGGTGCTCGGCCGCGCCTACGACGACTACCGCCTCGACGGCTTCTCCATGTGGCTGCGCGGCTACGTCGCCGACGACCCGCGCCGGTGGGAGGGGATCAGGGCCTGCCTCGCCGCCTCCGACACCTGCAGGAAGCTCGCGCAGGAGAGCGCCTTCATCACCCCCGAGCAGTTCTACCAGTCCGAGCTCTCACCGCTCCAGGTTTATTAACTTTCACGAGTAATCACATTAATTATCCACAATGTGTTAAGTGGTAAATTAGGCAGCGTAATCGTTAACTTGTGTAGTTAAGTTTAATCGACTTAGCTTAAGATGACCAATGTGTATAGGGTTCTAGTCTGAAGTGGTTACTAGTTTTATTTCTAGTGGTATAAAGTGACATGCTACTAGTAGTAGCTAGCACTGGTTGGCAAGAGGAAGCAAGGAACAATTTTGTGGGGTCTAAGGAAGGAAGTAGGGGTAAATTATCTCCCAAAAGGTAAAATGACTTACATCCATCCCACTGCATTTTCTCCCCCTGGTATGCAAATGGTCTAAAGAGGAATCCATGAAAAGGTGGATGGTGTTTTTGGATTCGGATCCTATGTATTAGTGTAGGAAATGCGCACTGCTACAGTTATTTGCATGTTCTTGTTAGCAATTAGATTGGACCTGAAAGGTCTAGATTTTATATGGGTACTATAGCGGTCACGGTGCCTATCTCTTTTCAGATTTAATTTTATAGCAAATGCACCCTAGCAGCCCAATCCTAGCTGTCTATCTTTGATCAAACGCTCTAGAAGTTCTGCTAAAACAGACAACTATAGCTCTCTGCGATACTTAGTTTGCAACGTAGAGGATCGTCTTCCTTGATTTTTGGGTTTAATAGTGTGCATGTTCATTGTGGGTCTAGTGTGCAAGTGGGTCCATCCATGTTACTAAAGCCTGCAGTAGACAGAACACTGTAATGGAAGGGCAGATGATTGCTAGGAAGTACTAGTATGTAAGGCTACTCCCAATGCTCCACTTTGGCTAGTATCTTAAGCATGTCATGTAGGCAAATTGATGATGTGGTACTATAGTTAATGAGGAGAGATAGTACTCTAGTATCTAATTTAGATACTAGTTTGGGCTCGAAATCCAACGCGTACAATTTATTGTATACTCATGCATGTAATTAAATGAAACAGCCTAAGATACTACACCATAAGAAACCATACATTAGAAAGATAATATCTTAACACTCCTCACACACTAAAAAACTACACTAAGATACTGCCCATTGGGAGCAGCCTAATGTGTTCATCTCATTCTAGGTATGAAAAGAGACATGGGCATGTGGGCCGGCGCATGGAAGCATGCAACAGCTTTTCTTAAATTTAAGATCTAGTTTAGCATTCCTATGATCGGCAGTTCGATGTTGTACTGTTGTAGGGATGGATCGATCTTCTGTGCGCAGTAGTGGTGAGCAGTGCAATAACGCCGAGTGTGCCGACCAGCTCACCTGCACACATTCTTGTCTCCTTGTGTAACAGCTTGCTTTGGAGTTGGACTAGTTTCTTGCCTCGTAGTACATATCTTCAGGAAGAAGTTTCGGATTAAAAAATTTGCTAAGAGTGCACAGATAATTTAACTAACATGTGACTCACCAGTAATACTGGGATTAGAATTTGGGTAGGATAGCCTGTTGTGAAAATGCAGTGTCATTTCCAAATCCTGGAATGGTCAGATTGCCATGTGACCGTGTCCAAGTTAACCTCGTGCATTTCTGCAGTCCGGGTGCTGCAAGCCGCCGACGGTGTGCGGGTACGCGTACGTGAGCCCGACAGTGTGGACGAACCCGGCAAACCCGGCGGCCGACCCGGACTGCGGCGCGTGGAGCAACGACCCCAGCCAGCTCTGCTATGGCTGTGGCTCCTGCAAGGCCGGCATGCTGGGCACGTTGCGCGACCAATGGCGCAAGGCCAACGTCGCGCTCGTCGTCGCTACCGTCGCGCTCATCTTTGTCTATGTCATCGGCTGCAGCGCCTTCAAGAACGCCCAGACCGAGGACCTCTTCCGCCGCTACAAGTGGGGCAACGTCTGATACTCTCTGATGATCTGCTCTAGCTAGCACGCGCCTAAGTATATACCTACTCTGCTTGATGCCAGTTGCCAATGGGCGCAGTACTAGTATCTGTATGAACTATGATATGATGCTGTGTAAATTATGTAGTAATGTGGGCCATGTGGCTGGAGATTCTTAGTTTTTCAGGTCGGTCAATGCCAATATTTAGCCCTGAAAATTTTCGATGGAAATGCACTGTTCTTGTAGGATTTGTGCTCCAACGTGTATGGTCTGATGAGAAAAGTTCTGTAGAACGCACAAGATGAGTCTGTGCTTAGGTTACTTCAGTCTCGTTCTTTAGTGATTTCCATGTTTATCAGACTGATAGACTTCCATGTTAGCTCTGTCCAGCCCTTCAAAGCTAAACCAAATAATTGTATGCTACAATCTTGTCTTCACTGGCTGTCAGATTTTTCAAGGTCTTACCTACCAATTCCTGCATTATTGAAGGCAGCTGCTACTTACAAGTTTTAAAAAGCTAAGACAAGTTTCAGGCATTGTGCTGATCTATCTGTTTCCCATAGCATCAATGGCATGCTTCTAGTCAGACTGTCTTTGGTTTGGGAGAGACTGCATTTGCAACTAGGACAATCCTATGGAGCGATTGATCTGTCAGTGACTTGGTGCATTTAATCCTGTGAGTCGGGCTGTGCCGTGACATGTTGACCCTTAGGCCACAGCGTGCTGTACCATGCTGGTACGTTGGCATGCCAGACTGTAGTTGGGTCGGGCAGCACATGCACGACACACATTGCGTACCTTGGCAGCCATGGACGCCGCGCTTGCTCGCCACCGCCGCTGCTCTTGCCCGCCTTGTCCAACAGTGTGCTTGCCTGCCACCGCCAGGCCATGGCCATGGTCGCGACTGCTGTTGTGCTTGCCTGCCGTCGTCGCATGGGAAGGAGGGTGGCGCCGCTGTGGCGGTCTTGTGGAGGGGACTGAGGTGGGGCGTGGCCGGGCATGGAGGACTGAGGAGGGGTGCGGCTACCCGATGCCCCAATCTGGTGCATGGGGATCCAGGAGGGGAGATCGAGGGAGGATTGAAGAAGGGATTAGGCCTAGGGGAAGAGAGTGTCGGACCAGATTTAGCCAATTCAGAATCATCTATGAATCCACGACACTATTCTCTGGATCAGTAGATAGTACTCACATATACATCACTGAATCATTTCATACAAGACGTAAACCGATCCATACAATAAATACAACACATCAGAGTTCATATAGACCATATCGGGTCAAGTTTACAATACGACCGATTAGGCCAAAAGGATATATTACATAAAAGCAGAAGCAAAAGGGGAAAACACATCTCGCCACAGGCAAGCGACTGGAGTAACCTTTGTACGACCGATATTACCCAAAGAATTGGATAATATTAGTGCGTGCAAGCACCGACTTAGCCAGCCAGACTCGAGTGAGACCAATACTATTAGAACCTAATCTAATCTCCACCGCCTTTTTTTGCCATTAGCTCCTGGATCATCGTAGTACACGTAGTGCTCTTGGTCCACAGATTCTGAGGGATTTGGGGAGCGAGAATGAACACAAGCAACCGTGCTCCGCGAGCCAATCACGGAATGCAATAGTTATACATACAAGGTTTAATAAGGATGACTCGGGTTCTTTCGTTTGTTAAAGGCAACATTTCAAACTACAATAATTAGAAACTCATGTGACTTAACATTTTAACAAAACCATATTTAATTAAAGAGAGTGAAGGTATGCAATATTAATAGCGGTGCAGGTTCCATCCACCATATGCTTAGTTTTGATTACTAGGGTTACATCCACGCAACTAACAACACTAGGTTACATCCACCCAGGAAACATGGTTCCACCCACCATATGCTTAGTTTTGATTACTAGGGTTACATCCACCCAAGTAACAATACTATGTTACATCCACCAAGGAAAACTCTAAAATCAGGGTTACATCCACCCGACGCGTTTTCATCCCACCCACAAAGGTTTTTAAAATAGAAACTAACTCGAGCAAGTTACCATGCCCGCTCTTGACCGTGGGCATGGCTGTTCGAATAGTTTATACTCTGCAGAGACTGTACACTTTACCCACAAGAGATAATCAGCTTGTTGTGTTTCACACGTTTCCTTAGACATGTGAATCAAGGAGATCATCAAAAAGGCCTTTGCAATGCATCCCCTAGTGTAAGTTACACCCGCTAAGGTTTCATCTGAGGGTGGTTACATCCACCACACCCAGACCCCCTCTTGTGCCACACGGCGACTTACACCAGTGACACAACCCGTGTCCACGATGGCTTAAAACCAGTGACATGACTCGTAGGTCACTCTAATGGTGCAACTCACACTGGTGGATACAAATTATTTAGCTAGGTCGACACCATTATAGACTTGTGGTTGTACTATTTTACATTGGGAGGTCATCACAGGATTAAGTCCTTAAAGTTATTTGGGCGGTACATACCACATATCACCATTTCTCGTGCTACATCCTCACCCACTGACAAGGATTAAAATCTCTATGCATTACTTTAATACATAATAAAAGACCATATGTCTTCATGGTCGTAACCCCTAAGGCTCACGACCCCCGTGGTCGTAAGGATTTTAGAGGTTACATCATAGGAAACCTGGTTGGATGAGGTCCTGTACCCGGTTCCCGATCGGATGACTGCTCGTAAAAGCAATGAACTGGCATCTGGATCTAACTCTGGAAATATTCCTTACTGTGTGATGAATGGAGCACAAGTCATATTTGGTCCATACCACGCGACGTTTCATAATCCAAAGACAGTGACAACAACCACCCTACGGTTGTGTGTCTCACAGACGCACAACTGCCGAACGGGTGATAGTGAGACACACAACTGCGGAACAGTTGATACTTTATCAACCGTTGCCTCGCTCCGACCAGTCACGGCACTTCCACCAGGTACCTCTTCAAGAAGCAACTGCCACCTCTTCGACGGTTACTTAAAGATGGCGCGCGGAAGACAGTAGGCATCAGTTTGAAGCATAGCAATTGGCATTAGATTCATGTTTCAAGTCTGATTCTGTAATATAGCAAGCATTACGCTCAGTGTAATTAGGATTAGTCCATTGCCTTGTCGAAGGAACCCCCTGTAATAGCCAGTTCATAGCAATAAAAGAGCATTCCCATTCTTTCCCAAGAACTCTTTGCCATTTTTCTATTTTTATTTCGTAAGATCGACGACTTGATCGTCGACAGCTAGTGCCGTCCGTGGGGAGGAAAGGCGTTGAATTTTTTAAGATTACTTTGCTCAAGCATTCCTCATCCACTTCTTTTGCTTTGTTATCACTCATGCGAATATGGCGGGGACATGGGATGAGGAAAACTGGTTCGACTTGGTGGACTACTCCAACCTTGACATGGACGCATACATCCGCGCCATGGAAGAAAACGGGATGTCATCATCATCCTCTTCCTCCGTTAGCTCGGCAGTCGCAGAGATTGATGAAATCAACTGGATAGATGAAGATACACCGCCACCAACAATGGTGCTCTCAGAGGAGCCACTCGTTACGACCAGTTCGGAACGTCTGAACACATCTGCAAGCCCGGTCGATCCGACCGGCAGAAGCGGCAATGGGAACCCAGCGTGGCAATCAGAGAGTCCATGTACTCTTGATATTGTCATGGGCAACCAGTATTCGCCAGCGGCTCCTACGTATTGCGGGGGCCAACTGATATCTGGTAAGGGTATCAATGAAGTTATCACCGATTGTAGGCCAAGTGGGCATGGGGAAACTCAGCATACAATCGGCCATCCGTCGGATCAGGCTAAGTCCACCACAAAGCCTACCAGAGGCGGTAATCTCCGACCGCTCCCCTACATGGGAGCTCCTTGCGGAAGCCCTGGAAGGCTCTCCCTTAGCTACGACGGGAGTTCCTCGGAAGATCATTGTTGGCGTCACGAAGTTAACACAATTAAAAATACCAATCCAGATGCCATGCACAATCCTCCATGGGTTTATTCGCCCTCACTTGTTGGTGGAGATGGTACGGGCGCTCAAGTGCCAACTACCGGAGGCAATCGAGTTGATGGACGTACATAAGTTAATTCACCTGTTCTTACTCCATCGCGAGTAAGGAATCAGGCATGGCCAACCGGAAGGTCGAGGGAAAATTCGACTCATCAGACGCCCACTACAAGTGGAAATCTGCTATGACCTTCAGTAACTATACAAAACTTGCAGTGAGTTTGGGATATCTTGAATAATCCAGACTCTGCTTTAGTAGGAACTCCAGGTTATGTTCAGCTTGTAGGTCAGGTGTCGGAGATCCTCTAACAAACCATGTAGCGTATAGAAATGTACCGGGAGTAGAGGAATTCACAAAGTCACACGATGACCTCATCCCAATGCTCCTCTCTCAGTAGAGGACAACATGGTCGAGCAGAGGATCGATCAACACCAAGACCCCCTCGTAGATTCCGACTAGGAAATCACGAGGGGAGACGGCTCTTCATAGCAGCCACTCCTCCTCTCTAAGAGGAACGACCACTTGATTCAGGCGATCTCAAGCATCATCTGAACCAGGTAGGTGGTCAAAGGCGTTATCATAACGTCCATGACCGAGTTGGGACACCAGATCCTGGATATGCAAATATAAGGAATCGATCCCCGATTGACTATAACCCGGCTCCTTTTCAGAGAAGGCGTCACGACTCCATTACAGGCTACCGAGCATTTTTGGCAGGACTCCAAGCTGTTCGTTGGTCGGACAGGTTTCGACCAGCCAACATAGAAAAGTTCAATGGGACTCAGAACCCATTAGAATTTCTTCGAATTTATTCTACCGCTATCAAGGCCGCTGGTGGTAATGATAACGTGATGGCAAATTATTTGCCCACGGTCCTTGAAGGGTTTGCCCGGTCGTGTTTGCTTAACTTACCGGTCGAATCTATCTATACTTGGGAGCAGCTCTACTATACTCTGATCGCTAACTTTCAAGGGACGTACGACCGCCCCGGAAAGGAGGATGATCTCCATCGGATGAAGCAGAAGACCAATGAAACTCTTCGACAGTATATCAAGAGATTCAATCAAGTCCGGAATTCTATCCTAGAGATCGTAGAATCTTCTGTCATCCAGGCCTTCAAAGCAGGGCTGAGGAATCGCCGGTTTACGGAGGATATTGCAATAAATCCTCCATGAACAACCGTCGAACTTTTCGATATGGCAGACAAGTATGCGGCTGCTAGTAAAGCGGTCGAATGGTATGAAGCTATTGATCGGAAAGATAAAGATCCCAGTCGGGTCTGGAGAAGTAGGAGAAGAAAAGCAAGAAGTCTCTCAAGATCAAGAAGAATCACAAGCCCGACAACAAGGAAGTCCTTGTGGTTCCAGAGAAGTATACCAAGGGCAAGAAAGATTTCATTGGTCGGAACAAAGCTAAGACTCCGACTAGTGACTTCAAGAAAACTAAAAAGTGGTATCCACTTCACAAAGCGACAGGGCATGATCTGCGCATCTGCCGGGTCTAGCAAAGTAAACTAGAAGATTACTACTAAGGCAAAGGACCCTTCCCCTCCATAACAGAACTCGGAGAATCAAAATCCAAGAAGGATAAAGATGGTGATGAAGCGATGGATTACCAGGAGCCGCAATATACGGTGGATATGATCTTCGGAGGATCCTTCTCGTATGATTCCAGACGTCATCTGAAGGCCGTGGAGTGGAAGGTCAACCTTGCCGAGTCTTCGTTCACTGTCAAGCCATCCAGGTGGTCGAAAACTGTGATCTCCTTCAGCAAAGATGACTGTCCCATCCCGTCGACTAGACTAGGTATGTTTCCTATCGTAGTTGAACCTACTATTAACAATTGTAAAGTTAATCGAGTCTTAATAGATGGAGGTAGTTCTTTAAATATTTTGTTTGCGGGAGCATTGGAAGAGATGCAAATTCCAAGGTCCACGGTAAAACCTTCCACGGCATAGTTCCTGGTTCTACCGCCAAACCGATAGGATGGCTGTCCCTACCGGTTATGTTCGGAAAGCCCGACAACTTTCGAACAGAGAAGATTCCATTTGATGGAGTCGATTTCGAAACCGCATACAATGGAATCCTCGGTCGTCCGGCTCTAGCAAAATTCCTGATAGCCACGCACTACGGTTATTAGAGTCTAAAAATACTAGGACCAAAAAGTGTCATCACGGTTCGAGGAAACCGAAAAATAGCTTATGCATGTGATCGGAAGTACTTAGAACTGGTCGATGAGCTCCCTACCAGGGAAACTAACCCGTCACCCATGTAGGTCAAGCACTCGAGGCCAAAGATGGCGCCAAAGCCTTCCGACCAGACCGAGGAGGTACCACCCGCCAAAGGCGCTCCTCTGAAAAGCACCAACACTCTGTCTGGGTCAAAAAACGCTGATGCATCTGCCCAAAAGGTACTGGTTGGGGCAAGACTCAACCTCAAATAGGAAGATTCGCCCGTCTCCTTCCTCCGAGCAAATCAGGACGTATTCTCTTGGCATGCGTCTAACATGCCCGGAGGCCACAAGGAGGTGATCGAGCACAGGCTAGCTCTTTAGACTGACAAGAAACTGGTCAAGCAGAAGCTAAGACATTTTGCACCTAATCGGAATGAGGCAATCCAGTCAGAGATTGATAAGCTCCTCAAGGCTGGGTTTATTCGTGAAGTCAACCACCCAGAGTGGCTCGCCAACCCTATAATGGTTAGAAAAAACAATGGGAAATGGCGAATGTGTATCGACTTCACAAACCTTAATAAAGCTTGTCCGAAGGACGACTTTCCCCTTCCACGCATTGATCAACTTGTAGACTCCACTTCCGGGTGTGAGTTGTTAAGTTTTTCAGATGCATACTCAGGGTACCACCAGATTAACATAAGTAAATAAGATGGAGAGAAAACTTCCTTCATCACTCCATATGACACTTACAACTATGTTAAGATGCCATTTGGTCTCAAAAACGCTGGTGCGACTTTCCAAAGGTTGATGCAGAAAACCTTTAATCCTCAGATAGGTCGAAATCTAGAAGCTTACGTTGATGACTTGGTCGTAAAAAGCATCAATGTTGGCGACCATATTTCCGACTTACACGAGACATTCAATAACTTAAGATGGCATAACCTTAAGTTAAATCCAAAGAAGTATGTATTCAGAGTTTCTTCTGGAAAGCTTCTTGGGTTTCTAGTTTCGGCTAGAGGGATTGAGGCAAATCTAGCAAAAATTTCGGCTAGCAACCAGATGCGTCCTCCAACCACAAAGAAAGAAGTCCGAAAACTGACCGGCTGTATGGCAGCGCTAAGTCATTTCATAGCACGGTTAGGTGAAAAAAGGCTCACTTTCTTCAAACTCCTTCGGAAACACGGAAGTTTCGAGTGGACTAAAGAGGTTGACGACGCCTTTGAAGAACTTAAAAAGTACCTTACGAGTGCCCTGATCTTAGTCTCTCCGAGGTCGAGAGAAAAATTTCTGATTTATGTGGCTACAACGCCACAAACAGTCAGTGGTGCACTAGTTGTTGAACGTGAAAACATCCAACGACCAGTATATCACGTAAGCGAAGTCTTACATGGACTAAAGGAATGATATCCATAGGTACAAAAGCTGCTCTATGGTCTCCTTATAGCTTCAAGGAAAGTAAGGCATTACTTTCAGGCCCACAAAGTGGTCGTACCAACCGGATATCCCTTAGGCCAAGTCCTTGGAAACAGGGAATCATCAGGACGAATAGCAAAATAGGCGGTCGAGCTTGGGGCGTTCGACCTCCATTTCATCTCACGAACAACAATCAAATCCCAGGCAATAGCAGAATTCATTGCCGAATGGACAAACCCTGAACCCACCCAAGGGCCCGAGTACGAACACCACGACGAGTGGACAATATACTTTGATGGATCCTTGATGCTTAAAGGCTCGGGGGCTAGAGTTGTCTTGATATCTCCTACTGGCGAATACATCAAGTACGCCATCCAGTTAAACTTTTCTGCTACAAACAATGTGACAGAATATGAAGATTTACTAGCAGGACTCCGAGCAGCTCGTTCTCTCTGGATTCACAGATTACTAGCGAAAGGCGACTCTCAACTAGTAGCGAATCAAGTCGGGAAAGAGTATCAGTGCTCAAGTAGGAAAGAGTATCAATGCTCAAGTACCAAGATGTCATCTTATCTAGCGGAAGTACGAAAACTCGAAAAGCACTTCTTCGGGTTCCAGATCCAACACATTCCTAGAAAGGAAAACTTTCTAGCAGACCAGTTGGCACGGATGGCCTCCACTAGGTCACCTGTCTCGCCCGGAGTTTTTCTCGAGCAACTCGATTCACCCTCGGTAGTCGAGCTTTCCGAGGACATAGATGTTCCACTTGA
Source organism: Phyllostachys edulis (assembly GCA_036346405.1). Classification (NCBI taxonomy): domain Eukaryota; kingdom Viridiplantae; phylum Streptophyta; class Magnoliopsida; order Poales; family Poaceae; genus Phyllostachys; species Phyllostachys edulis. Next base: position 33,201,696 of record CM070555.1, on the reverse strand, counting down.
GGTCGTACAAATCGATCCTGAGAACATGGATGCTCCATAGGTTGTACAGCACGATCACGGTAGAGATTGGATGACGTCGATCTACAATTATCTTCAGCATGGCATTATTCCTCACGATGATGTAGTGTAACATCCTCAAAATAAATAAGTCGGATTAGCTAAGCATATCATGTATTATGTGTGTAAATTATGTGTTATTGTAAATCCTTTGTTTGATTGTAATAAAGTTTGCCCGAAATTTCAAATTTTAAATTGTTTTCCATCTTTTATTTGAATCTAGAATACTTGTGTGTTTAAAAGTTGTTTGAAATAATTTATTGAAATACTAGATTATTTTTAATGAATTAAAATTATTTTTCACAAATTTTTAGAAGTTATTTTGACGTCACCAAAATTCAAACCATTTCTCTATTACAGTTTTGAAAATAAATTGTTTCTGACAAATTTTATTTTGAAAGGTGTTTGAAAATTATTTTTTCTAAGTCCTATTTGATTCTCTGAACTCCGTCAAATTTTTTTAGAAATTTTCAAATTTATCTTCTATTTTATCTTGCTCGGTCAAATCTGCTACTTGTTGGTCAAACCGATTTTTAAATCAAAACCCAACTCTAGGCTCGATCGGACCATTCCGACTTGGTCCAGTCGCACCGCCTCCTCGTGCCAATATTCGTGCGGGCCGTTTGATGCGGATCGCATGGCTCGCAGCGATTGGGCGTTGCATCGCCAACTCGCTAACGATCCGACCGTCCGATGCGAATCGAACGGCTCATATCTTGTGTGCTGTTCGGACCGTCCGAACTCACCACTAATCTGGATTGTCCATTATGAATCGAACGGCTCTTATCACTTTGTGCTGTTTGGACCGTCGCACCGCGCTGTTTCCATTCTCCGGCTAACTCGTGGGCCCCACGTCCGAGCAGGGTCATCTTCTTCGACGAGGTCGCCGCGTGCGTGGCGCTGTGCATGCATGCCGCTGAGCCTCCAAATGTTAGTGCGTGCGTGTCCATCTCTAAGGTGTCACCCGGGCATCATCATCTCCCTGAGCCAACCCACTCTTCTCCTCTCCTTCTCTTTCGAGCTCAACGACCATTTCTTTGGTTCGGCCAGGGAAGACGACGAGTAGAGAACCGTCGCATTGGAGCCTCCCACGAGTTCGCGTTGCCACCACCGAACTCCATTCTTCGTGTCGCACCCATTTTCGCTGATCCGGGTCCCTCTCGTGCACTGAATCGCCGAGCGGGTGGTCTTTGTCCTCGCGGCCAGTGGCCATGGCCGCGTAGCGCATAAGGAGCTCCGGTGAGTTTATTTCCTCGCCGTCTCGTCCTTTGAAACCGCAATAACTTCTTGAGTCTTCCTTTGAGTTTAATTCATGTTTGTTTCATCGCCGAGGCCACCCAACTCGTTCTTCTCCGTCAGCGGTGAGCCACCGCCATCCACCGTTCAAGCGCCTCCGAGCTCCATCGACGTCATCATTGGCTCCTACGTGATCTTGGTGACCAGGCGATCCCGTTGCGCGCATCCCCGAAGCTCCTCGACGCCCGAAGCTTTCTCTCCACGAGCGCCGCCCATCGACTTTGCCTTCGACCGCCGTGAGCCCGCCTCCGTCAACCTTTGATCTCCCTGCCACCGCCAACAAGTTCATGGAGTGGCTCCGCACTCGGACGTGTTGACCTCAAGTCCAGAGAATTCTCGTCACGGATCGCTATGTAGTAAGCCGTGCTGCTTCATGAGAGCGCTGCTTAATCGACGGTGGATTTAGGTAATGGACATCGTTAGTAACTGTAAATTGTAATTTTTGTAGAAAGTTCTTTTAACTCCTTTTTGAACCGAAAATTTTCACCTATTTAATTCACCTAAAATGTTAATCTACCTACTGTGTGATTTGTATGCCTGTTTGTATGATTTGTAAGTGTTGGCTTTAATTGGAGTTTGTTATATTGTCGTCTTTTCGTTAGGTTTTCGACGATTCTAGCGTATATTGATTTCGATCTGAGGGTATTATCTGAGAATATTTATAAGCCATACTAACACAGGCAACCAGTTTCATCCTTTGATGCACGTTGAATTCCTATCACTTTCAAAAACTATTTATGTTGATTTTCAAGTATTCTATGCATCGCTCTAATTTCAAATTATCTGTATGTCAATTGGGGTAGTTTAGATATATCCTTTTGCTGCGTTGGCCTTCCTTGAATGATTGATTACCATTCTTACCTTGAATAACTAAGATTATATGTTATATGGGTTGTTTGATAATTTTTAGAACGATGCTTAGTCATGCTAGTAGATGTAGTCGAAAATGGTTGATGGAACTAGTCCATCGGCCAAGATCAAATTGAATTGTGATTGAAATTGAGTTATCTTCTGATCTAAAATCTAAGTTGTTATGGACAGATTGGTGTTGGAAATATGGCCTAGAGGCAATCATAGAGATGATTATATTTCATTATGTTAATTATATTGGATAATATGTTATCTTGTTCCTAGAATAATATTGTTAATATTGATTATCAAGTATGTGACTTGATTGTGAAACTCTATATTTCTGCGATAATTATTCTTATACATTCCTCGGAAACATATGAGGGCACATATGAATAGACTAGCATATGTATTGGTTGATGACTATGTTTCACAGGTCATGGATATAGAGATATCAAACCAATAATATGGACACATGTTAGAGAACATGATGTTGGATTAGACCCACCTTGAGACACTATTGAGATTGTTATGATTCTATGTGTCGTTAGTTGGTCTCAAGCAATGATGATGTATAATCCTTAGACCTAAGATCAGCATGGTTTCCTACGTGTGTAATAGCACTCTTAGGGGTTGCCAAACGCTACTCCATAACTGGGTAGTTATAAAGGTAGCTTTCGGGTATGCTATGAAACATGCAGAGGAATGTGACTGGTCGGATATGGGATTTGCCCCTCCTAACATAACAGGAGAGATGTCTCTGGGTCCCTCGTTGTGGTCGGATAAAGAAAGTGCATGGCCATGCCACTAGTAGTAGAAGTGTTCGACCACGTGAAGTAATCCGACAGTCGATCGAGAAAGTATTGAACAGTCCATGGATGACACAACATCTCACCTGGAGTTCAACCAGACATCGTGAGGCAAAGAGAGTATACACGAGTAGGTCGCTTAGTTCAAACAGTTACGGACTGGTCGTATGGAGATACGAGCTGGTCGTAGACTGGTCGAACGTAGTCATATGGTGGTCGTAACCTGGTCGTAAGGAATTACAAACTGGTCGTGACCAAATACGAACTGGTCGTATAGAGATAGGATCTAGTCGTAAGTGGTGAGGACCTGATTGTAGATCATATTGCATTAATGTTCGTCCGATATAATTTGTGTGTATTCAGGAATCGCTATGTTCTGCTAGGAGCCGCTACGAGTCGTGATCGGAAAGGGTTTCCGAGTTACAACCATTTACGCATGAACCTACAGGGTCACACACTTAACGGGTTAGAACAAACCAATACGAATACGATTTGTCAAACGTGTTCGGATAGGATCCGTCACGAGCACTATATAAGTAAATGCATGAGGCTATTGGGAGGTACACATGAATCACCACCGAAACCCTAGCCACCATCTTCATGAGAGCTCTGCCGTGCGACTTGGTGCTAGTACACCGGCGTACAGTTGTTCCTTCCTTGGACGTGTGGATACCGTAGAGGCGCTACTACGACTGTTGCGCTTGAGGACGATCCGCGATCTTCACAAGGAACTGCAGACGTTGCTGGAGGAGACGATCGACTCGTGAGGACGCTGGACGATCGACTACGACCACTACATCGACGTGCTCTACGTTGGACCAGGCTGCTCCAACCCTTCTTCCGCTGCTCTGCGCGTCTGGTGGTAACGATATGTGATCATCTACTTGCTTGGCTTCCTGGTTTGCGTGATAGAAATTTTTGATTTGTAGCTATCGTAGCCTACCCCGTGGCCCAACAATTGGTCCTTGGGTTCTTTATACATTTTTAACTTGGACGGGTGTAGGTTATGATGAAAGTTTTGTCTGAAATTTTGTAGCCCTGTCCGTGTGATTAAGGACCGGTCTATGTGGCATCGAACCAAGCCCTAGGTGCATCCACATGCTGGGTTAATGGTGAAGGCTTGGCCTATTAATTTGTAGTGTGTTTGCTATCAAACCACAAATAGGTTGACAATTGTTGTTTTTTTGTATTGTCAATCTAGTGGGGGCATAATAAGTTTTGTCTTACTTGCCCTTAAGGGTCGCTTGTGTTTGCGGAAAAGCTTCGCAAGGACTTACTTACATAATGAGGTGTAACCATGGTTCAGGCGACCGACAGTCTGCCATGGTGTGTATCCTCGGGTTGGTTTAATAGTTGACACATGGCATTGTAACGGCCTTGTTATGATATCTCAGTCACACTCCTACGGAAGAGTGCATTGGTCGACATTGAGAGATATTCATATCATGTGGATAAAGCAGCACAAACTCTGCACAGTCTTAAATCTATTCGAATAGCCGTGTCCCCGGTCATGGACATTACTTGTGGGAAACAATGCATAGTTAGTCGTTGGGAAATAGGAAAGGGTATGGCTGGGAAGAATTGTCATCATGAACGGGAAGTTTATGCTCTAATGTTGAATCGTCATCATGAACCAAAAAGTTCATGCTTTATGGATAGTTTACCCGAGTAGGATAGCTACTTCGAGTATGATTATTCTTGATGGTTGAATCTTGGAATTATTGATCGTGAATTGGAGAATCTGCTATATTATTATTTTTCAAATGTTTGTCAAATTGCAGTTTCAATCTATATTAGTCATATTGTCAAATAACCTGGCTTTACGCTAAAAAGACCCATTTTAGCCATTCTTTTGACACCAAGTGCATTTAATTAAACTTGCTATACGTAAGTTTTGTGAGTACATTTTTGTACTCAGTTGGCTTGTTTTTGTTGCAGGCAAGAACATCAAGTTGAGGCGTTAACGTTAGTCCTTCGACTTTAATCCCAGTCGGTTGCTCTTGGGGATTGTGGCGCACCATTGGGAAGGTTGTTTTTACTATTTAACCTTCTGTTCTTGTTACTTCTTAATTTCCGTTGCTAAGTTGTATTCTTTATTGTTTAAATGCGTATACAATTGATATACTATTGTTAGGATATGTGCATGTTAGCGGCAGATCTTGGAAGCTAACTAGAGACACATATCCGGGAACTCGAAATTAATCTTGTTTTTCTGTTAAGGGTTACGCCTTTGGCGTAATTACTTAATTTCAAACGCGATTAATTTATGGGGTCCTCACATGTAGAGGCTGATCGTATAGCTCGAAAAGCCAAATCATACACTCTGATCGAAAGTACCTTGTATAAACGAGGATCTCATGGAGTGTTGATGAGATGCATATCTCAAATGGATGGTATTACGCTGCTATCCGACATTCATGGAGGAGTCTGTGGAGCACATCATTCCTACAGAACCTTGGTCGGTAAAGCCTTCAGGCAAGGATACTACTGGCCAACTGCCCTTCATGATACAAAAGAGCTCGTGACAAAGTGCGTACAATGTCAATTTCATAGTCGACAAGTACATCAGCCGGCACAAGCTTTGCAAACAATACCTCTTTCTTGGCCTTTTGCAACCTGGGGACTAGAAATTCTGGGATATTTCCCAAGAGCTCCCGAGGGCTTCGAATTCCTTTTCGTCATGATTGACACGTTTACAAGATGGATAGAAGCCGAGCTAGTTGTTAAAACAACAATTGAAGCCGCTACAAGGTTCCTCACAAAAAATGTGATCACACGATTTGGTATACCCAGTCGTATAATCACAGATAACGATACCCAATTTGATGAACCACGGAGGTCCTGTTCTGGCACGATCTTTCGATGAGAAGATAAATTCGATAGTAGTTGCTCAACTCTCACGATCCTGGTTACGAACTCGCAAGGCTCGAAACCACGCAATCGCTGAACTACTCGACAAGTCGTTATCAACCGTGCACGAATACCCGGATGACCTGACCACGAAGGTCGATTCCTACATACACTGAAGAAGCACGCAAGAACGAGATAAATAGCAATCTGAAATTGCAAATAGGATTGAAATATTTGATTTAAGTTGGGATTCCGAATAAGAATCTTGTCTGGGTGGTCTAGTTGACACACGCAGAAGATACAAGTTGCAACGAAGGCAAACTAAACATAAACAAAATCCCTAGAAACTAGAGGGGTGCGGTCTCCTTAAATAGGGGGAAGAGGAGCCGCACATAACTAGCATAGGCAGGGTGGTACTACTGTTCACGTGAACAGTGCACGCCCCTAGGTGGCCGGCTGGCATATGAGCCAAGTTGAGTATGATTACAAGGCCCAAATTGGCCCAAACAGGTGATACGATATCTTTTGGCGATTTTGATGTGCACAGAAGGAATTTGGAAGTGTGGCCGGATTTGTTGGAAAGAGGACGAGATAAGCTTTCTATCAAGTACTTGTAAACCTCAAACGGACTCCGTATGTGAAAGTTATGCACATTTGAAGTCGTGTTGTCTCCGGAGGTCGAATTGAATTCCAAAATAGGTCCAGCTCGAACTCTTGCAAATCAACTACTCTCTGCCTATTATTCCTAAAAATAACAATATATTTATTAGGCAATATCATATAGTTCATGTAATATAAAGGCACTCCTAAAAACGAGCTCACCTGATAATTTATGTGAAGCGTACGAGCTCTTGTAATTGGAATAGTAAGCATAGCAAATATGGTTGTATCAATAGGGGTCATGTCCTCATCACAATTCTCTAGCGAAAAATTTCAAGAATTCTACAAGGATCTTGGTATCAAGATACATTTCGCTTCTGTTGCTCATCCGCAGAGCAATGGAGCAGTTGAGCGAGCCAATGGTATCATAATGCAAGGAGTGAAACGACGAGTGTTTGACCAGTTAATCAAACGGTCAGGAGCTTGGGTTCAAGAACTTCTTTCTGTGTTATGGGCCGTTCGAACCATGAACAGTCGTGCGATCGGTGAAACTCCATTTTTTTGGTTTATAGTGCTGAAGCCATGCTTCCTCCAAAACTGAAACTCGGCTCTACTCGAACTGATTGTTTCAATGAGAACAATCAGATTCAACGAAGACTCAACGATGTCAATTTCCTTGAAGAACAACGAAACCAAGCCCTCATACGATCAACAGTTTAACAAGCCATACGAAGGTGCCATAGTCGTAAGGTGCAACCTCGCAGCCTAGTTGTAGGTGATCTGGTTCTACGACGAATTCAGAATTAGGCTAATCGCAATAAACTCTCCCAAATGAGAAGGTCCATACATTGTGGTCGAAGTCACCCGACTTGGTTCGGTACGACTAGCTATGTCTGACAGGTGTGTTTTTTTTTCAATTCTTGGAATATTGACCAACTGCGTAAGTCCTTTGTATAATTGTATTTTCCATTATTTCCATTTATTAATAAACATGCATTTCCTTTACTTTCCGACGAACGATGTTGTCTATGTGTCTATCTTATCATCTGGTTTGCATACTATTGTTTCCTAATTGGTCGGAGAAGACCAAATTTTCTCCGATATTCTTTCTAAGGATCTCTATTACTCTATGGCTACGACATACGAGTCAAACACCGTAAGGGTCCTAGTCGTGACCATTCAGACAATGGTTCTTATGCGTGACCAACACTCTTTTCTTAAAGAAATATATGAGTAACAGGAGCATCATACAGGTAATTACATATAGTACTTTACATGCTATAGATTTCGGGGACTATATTTCTTACCATCAACAATCTGTTCTACTCCTATTTTGGCTACTGGTCGGGACACAGAAAACCTCCTCATCGAAGTCTCTTTTTCTCTGCACGTGGTCCTGCCCACTGGAAGGAGCTTCCTAGCGACGGTCCATTTCTTACGATCCTCACTGCCAGTCGGAACTTGAGTAAGAACACGTTTCGTGAAGTGTTTCTTTTAGTCTCTAGTTCTTAGCAACCCTTACGACTAGTTTTGGATAAGATATATAAACAAGTTCACTTGTCGTTTTTTGCATACTTGTTTGCATATTTTCTTATCAATCAATACAAGTTTTATCCATCTTCCAACCACACAAGGTACTTCACAGTATTTCTATTATGGAAATGACCTAAAACTAGTCGAAATCATACGCTGGTTCTGACCACACTGATTTCCTAGTGATACTTAGACCATTTTTGATAACATAATCAACATATGCTCTATACCGTGGTTGTCGCTATTACTCATTTTCTTGGTCTACTACTTCTTTAGTAAAGTTTTTCTACTAACACAAGCAGTCGGGGGCTAGGAAATATATGAGTACTCAACGAATTTAGGAAGACAAAACAAAGACTTCATTGGTGATAAAAGGTAAGTTTTATTTACAACTGTCAAAATATTACAATCTTTTACTTCTCGGAGCCACCAGACTGGTCGTTGCGTGTTGGAGATCTGACCTCTATTTCCTCTACAACCTTGTGTCCTTGAGGTGCCATTTCCTTGATCACTTTGTGTGGATATCATGGGGATATGCTCATGATCTTAGGATGATGATACAATTGGTAATGGCGTTGAAGGTTTGTCGAATCACGCGTTTTCGGCGAAGTTCAAAGTGTTATCAGGCAAGTGGCGGTCGGCCGTGGCAGTGGCGGTCTGACGAACTGAAGCGATCGACCGGCTTTGGGAAATCGGTCAGACCGGCCATTATGAGGTGTTGGATTTTGGAGCTGGGCCAAAAATAGAGGGTGTAGGTAAGAGAGAAATTTCTACTACACTTGGTCTCATATTTTTTGGAGCTTCTAGGCAAAAGTTCTATTGGTTTGAAAATTCTAGTAGGTTTCAGATTTCCAAGAAGGAAATTTGGCTAAGTCTCAGTGGCGGTCGACCGCCCAGCAGTGTGATCGATCGCCGGCGAGGTCGACCGCCAAAGCGGCGGTCTGATCGGTTTTGGTTTGTTCATTGGCCAACTCGGTGGCGATGATTGCTTGGTTAGGTCATATTCATGGTTTTCATGGCATATGTGTTGCATGATGCATATTTCGACTAACGTGGGTCAAGTTGTGAAGAACTTGTTCCCGGAATTGATTTCTTTGTCTATTGTCATGCATGTTGCTTGGAGGTCAATGACGGTCAACAACGAGGATGATCGGGACTAATCTTGGAGAGCTGAGGTCTAAAACGATCGGAGATACCGGGTGAGGTCAATGGAGTCAAGCATGGCACAAGAGGGACAAAGGTGACCGAATGGGCAGTTTGGTGTGACGGGTTGGATCAAGCGGTGCGGGGGTCGGTGCAAGTGTCATAGTGGTTTCGGTGGGAGCCGGATGGGAGAGACTTGCCGACATGATGAGAGCTGCTGGATCAATCTACACGTGGCGAAGCATGGAAGTGCTTCACGAAGATTGGACTCGGTCTTCGAAAAAAGATTGAGAAGGGGTATTTTGGTAATTTTACCAAATACCGTCTTGGTGACCTTTTGCCAACCCTTGGTGCAAGACGGTGCGTGGAGAAGTGGATTAGGTCAAGAGGAGATGGAGACGGCGCTTTAAAATGCGTGCGTATGTAACCCGTTTGTTGTGGGCCTTAACAGGAGCCCATTAGGGTTAACTCTTCTAGAAGGTTTAGCCTCCACTATAAATAGAGGAGGGAGGTGGCTACACCCCCTTCAACCCTTTCATTACTTAAAAAACCCTAGTTTTGCTTTTGTGCTTAGGGAAGGATAGTTGGAGATTAGGGTTCTAGAGAGTTGGATTTGATTTCATGCTTATATATTGAGTCTTTGTCCTCCATTGATGGAGTGGCTATAAACTAATACCATATCAAATCAATCCAAAGAAAGTTCTCTCAAAGATGAGTTCATTTGCTTTCTTTCTTTCTATTTGGTGATTTTGAGTCTTTCTTTGATCTACGAGTTTTTGCTTGGTTTCTTGCCTTGATCTAACTTGCTGTGTCATGTGGGAACCCATCTAGGATCATCTTGATCATCAATCACCCACGAGCAAGTCTTTAGATCATATTTCGATTTTGACTCAGTTTTTGAGCACTCTTCGTTCAAACTGAAAAAGATAGGAACTTTGGCATGGATTTATGCGATCCTTGATTGGAATAGGTTCCCAATATCTTAGAGAAGGTGTGTCTCAAATTTGGTAAGGTTTGGCCTTACGGATCAAAAGTTAGATTGATTTGAGTTTTGGTTTTCGGATTGATTTCACTGTTCATTGGCCTGGAGGTCTGACCGCCATGTATTGAGAGGTCAGACCGATTTCCAAAGGTCAGACCGATTTCTAGTTGGAGGTTAGACCGCCCAACTCATTTAGGTTTTGAGTTTTTATGTTTTTGGTCTATTTGCTTCGGGGTTTTGATTGGATTCAATACAAGTCTTCCACTGTGCTTGTATATTGATATTCATAGCTTTTATAGCTATTGGAGTGAAAAACGTATTGAATTCGATCAAGGTGAAAAAGAGATCGTGCTCCTATTCACCCCCCTCTAGTCGCCTTTTCGGTCCAACACTTTGGTTGCTTCCTCTCACGAGTAGTTGAAGTCTTCCTCAATAGCTTGGAGATATATGGAAGGGTCGGAGACTTTTAGTTTTGGCAAAGCAAAACTAACTCCATTCTTGACAGCTTCAAACATGGTCTACGCATGGTTCTCCTAAGTTGTCTTGAGGACACTCCTGAGGTCTTCGAGCTGTTGGCCAAGGTAGTTGATCTTCTCTGTGGGATCTCCTAAATTGGGTAGTTGCGTTTCCGATCCCATATTGAAGAGCATCTTGTTGAAAGCTTTGACCTTTTCTTTAAGATTTTGACCGAAGGCTGCCTCCTTGCTACGCTCGAACTCTAGAGCCTTTTCTGTTCTCTTTAATGCTTGCGTTTGCTCTGTACGAGTAAACTAAAAGATAAATACATACGACTAGAAAAAAGAAGCATACTGGTCGAGTTTACGACCGGTTACTTTCGCACTTCTTCTCAATAGTCTCAAAAACCTCATTATGTCTGGTCGTCAGGTATTCGATCGAACGGTCCTTGTTCTAACATTCTTTTTTAAGCTTGGTAATTATGGCTTCTTTAGCTGTAACTTCTTCTTTAAGTTTCTCCGAATCTATCAAACATGATAAAAAGGAGAATTAGTTAAAAGAAAAAGAGCCAAATGGTAAAGGAGAGAAGAAAACACCAAAAGGGTGCTTACTTTCTAATTCGGAGTTCTTCTTCTCCAAAAACTTTATTCGCTCGATTAGTCCTCCGACCACAGCGAAATTCTCCACCATATGCTACAAAAATAGCAAACTCCTTTAAGTATTTTTCTTAAAGAAAAGGATATTAAAAGTGGTCGTGGAAGATTACCTGGATTGCCATGTTGTTGTATTCGGCAAAAATAGAGTCATGACTCGTCATTGCTTGACGGTCTGAAATTCTTCCCCAAGCTTCATTAAGATCCTCATCTTGGAAGATTCAGAAGCGATGAGGAAAGACGACTCTATGAGAAGAACTCTCAACAGGGGTCGGAACCTACTGAGATTCCTCAGGAATCACCACCTTTATAGGTGGGGTTGGAACCACCACCTCTGCAGATGGGGTTGGAGCCACCACGAGTTCCCGAGTGGGCACTGGTGCTGCCACCTGCTCGAGGGCTGACTCGATCTCTTCAGGAGCTTTCTCCTGAAGGTTGCTTTGGTCGTCATCAACCGGAATACCAGATGATCTAGAACGACAAGCAGAAGAGAAGTTCAAGACTCAAAAAGACACCAGAGGTAATTACTTACATAAGACCTTTTCATGTCTTCATACCTGGTCATTTGCTTGGTCTTTAATTTGAAGCGCGCTGGAGCAAAATCCGTCGTGCTCGCCTTCCTCTTCTTTTCAACCGACTTCACCGATCCTGAATTGGTAGGGTTGGTTAGATCCCTCACATCCACTGACTGAAGGTTGGAATCAATATTTTCGACCAGTTGGTCGAGAATAAGATTCTTGACCATGGGGTCGGAGGGTGTGGTCTCTTCAACATCCAGCACAGTTGTGATGGTAGCAACTGTCACATCATGAGTAGTCGTCCTGGAGCCAATGTCCTCCGCAGCTTAGGTCTGTGGGCCTTCTTTCTCTCCCGTCTTAATTATAATTCAAAGTTCTAATGAGACAATGTAATTTTCCATCCAAATTATATGTTCTTTTTTCTGCAAATGCTCTTTCTTTCTTTCCACCAGAAGACCATCGTCTTGTGCTATCTCTGAGCAAGAATTGGTCGGAACAACGATATAAAAAGAGTCCTTACTGGATTTAGTGTACCTCAACCCGACCGCCTACACATTAGAGAAAAATTATATGCAGATGAGAGGATATATAAGAGATGAAGAAAAAGTGGTTATTTACCTTGAGTCTTCTCAGTCTCTCCTCTTCAGAGACAATAGCCAAAATGCCCAGGAAAACAGCCTTGGTATCAGGTTCCCTGGCGGAAATCATTTTGAGTAGCTTCTTGACTTCATCAGAAGAGAGGACTACAAGAAGACAAGGAGATTTCAAGGTTAAGACAAAAAAATAATCAACTAGATAAAAACATATTGGTTGGAGCTTTTAAGACTTACCATCCTTTGAGTCCTTGATCGCTTCATCACGACCAATATACCAGAGCAGGGAATGCTCTCGGAGTTTCAAGGGACTAATCCGGCGCAGGGAAAAGTCCCTAACCCCATGCCCAGCAGTCAATCCCTTGGCACTGAGCTCTTGAATGGCATCGACCACCCTTCCGACCCATCCTTCCTTCGTCTCGTCGACCTCCACTTTATATTCTCGCTCGCCCTCTTGCCGATGAAGTAGAGGCCATCATCCTTCGTGACCGTCATATAGAACCAGTTTTTTTCCATGACGACCACGAAGATTTTGAGTACATTTGAATGTACTCATCGGCCTTTCCGTCGTGGAGGCACAGCGAGCACTCCCTAGGTCTGGCTGCCGACTTCCCCAACTTCGCCATCCGATAAAAAAAATACCTGAAGACCTTCAAATTTAGTCGAATCCCCTGGTATGCCTCGCATAGATAAACGAAGATGCTGATATTGGCGATGGAGTTTGGAGCTAAGTTCACCAACTCAACTCCATAATACTCTAGGACCCGAGACAGGAATTTGTGAGCCGGCAACCTCAGTCCGCACTCAATGTAGGTGAGGAAAATAGGGATTCCCATTCCTCGCAGCTCGGAAAGTGTTCTCCGGCCGCTGACCTCCATCTGATCAAATTCCTATCCAGAAGCATCCCAATCTCTTTCAGAGCCTTGAGCTTCTTATCACTCAGATCAGAAACCAACGACTTAGTAATCGAATCCGACATGGTTAGGTTTAGAGCAGTGGTCGAAAAAGGATTTGGGCGAAAGGAACAAAGGAGGTTAGAAGAAATTCTTGGCAAGAAGATGAAAGGGGTCAAAGGAAAAGCTGGAGGCATAAAAACCCTGAAGCCCTGTGCTGGAGGGATTTTATAGCCGCAGTTCCTTAACTGCAATCAGGAGTTACTCAAAAGTCCAACGGACAAAACATTTTTTTCCAATAGATAGAAAAACTCTTCGAGTTCCAAGGCAGTTTCTCAATTTTAAAGTGAATACAGACCAACCTCGTGTGTCACGACATTAAATGAGGGTCTGCCCGATACGACTTCATGGGAAAAAGTGTTCACATAGCCAATCCATTTAAAGTTCGGGGGCTAGCTGACGAGGATTAAAATCTCTATGTATTACTTTAATACATAATAAAAGACCATATGTCTTCATGGTCGTAACCCCTAAGGCTCACGACCCCTGTGGTCGTAAGGATTCCAGAGGTTACATCATCGACACCCACCATCATACCATCCGCCCAGATGTGGTAACAGTAAGTTGTTAGGGTTTTGAGAAGCATAAAGCTAAGTAATTTCGATTATACCACTCATTTTCCTTCAATGACTGCCCAAAACAAGTTTCATGATTAAAAGATGATGATTAGGGCAATTAGTGCCCTAATACTTAAGCAAGACTAGCATGACTCTTAAGTACGATCTATAGCTAGTAAAGTTACCAAGAAATTAGCTAGGGTGACAAGGATTATGTGATTCACATATCAAGGGATGGTATAATAATACTAAAGTATCAAGTCGGCATGTATCTACCTTAAAATTTGACGTACATTTGTATAAGGAATTAAGCATGCAATTTGATAATTTAAAAGAATATAAATTGGCACAAGTGTAGGTTCAATATGATCAAATGTTGACTCGCTTGGAATTCTTGCGCTTGCTCTACTCAAACGATCGCATTAGAAAATGAACAAACAAGCGAGCAAAGCAAATAAATACAAAAGAAAATAAAATGAACTCCAATTTGAACAAAACCACTGCCAATAGATAAATCTTGAATTTAGAAAATTTTAGGAACAAATTTCATTAAATTTAGAGCTAAAATGAGCGAGAATGGGCTCTCCAAACTTTAATTTTGGATTAAATCCAAAAAATAACTAGAGGAGATTCTCTCTCTGATAGGTGGGGTCCACTAAACAGTAATTTAATTTTTGAATTAATTTTCTAAGGAAAAAGGCCACTGAGACTGATAGGTGGGTCCCACAAATTTTAATTAAAGTTAAAATATTTTCTAAAAGGAAATGGTTGAGGGCCTGACAGGTGGGACCTAATTACTGTGCACACACTAAGCGGACCCACCTGTCAGTGGCTTTACTGACTTAACCAGGTTTAAAAGAATTTTAAAAATCGAGGGGCCCACACGTTAGTGGCTGATTAACAGAGGCTAAGCAAGTTCATTAAGCAATAGTGATACGCGGTTAAACCTAATGATGATGCTACAGTGTCATCTCTACCGAAGAGAGGCGAAGCTCATCACCGGCGAGGAAGAGGACGACGGTCTAAGGCAAGGGCAAAAACGAGTTCCACGGCACGATGCGAACCTCCAGGTAAGGTAACACAACTGGATTTGGAGCATAGGGTGGTTGGCAGTGAGCTCATGTGGTAGCAAAAGGGCCGAGCATGGATCCACAGTGACACAGGGGACGAGAGCCTAATTCCTTGCTATGGGAGCAACTACGGGCGATAAGAAACTCACCCGAAGTGATGGCGGTGCTCAGGGAGGCTTGAGGTGGGTTGACGACGGAGACCCAAGGCAGCGGCGAGGTGGTCATTGCGGAGGGCTCGCTGGAGGGGAAGAGGAGGCTTGACGCAGCTTGGGTCATCTTCAAGAGGTCCACACGAAGCTCCAGGCTCGGGTAATTGGATAGAGGCGCCACGATGCTCGAATGGCGTTGGCAGTGGCAATTCGGCTAGAGGGGAAGAAGAAGGTGGCTCGGGTGGCTCTCAGGGGCAATGAAGGTGAAAGGGGTGTGATTGGGAGCAGGGCAGATGCGACTACATCTTTTATAGCCACGGGGGAATGAAGCCGCCCGTTGGACGCTTGATGGACGTGCAGGGTCCCGAGGTGGCAGAGCTAGGCTCGGTGCTAGGGGAGGGGATGGCCGAGTCGGTGGGCACACGGGCATGTGAGGTAGGAGGCTAAGACGGTTGGCAAGCTCCAACAGTCGGCGCGTGAACATGGCGTGGTGTGGGAGCAGTGGAGGTGGACACGACGAGCACACGGGGAGAGAGGGGGTCAGACGCTGTTGCTAGCTCGAGGTAATTTGGGACGCGACTAGTGAAACCTGATGTACTGCACGCAGCGCAGTCTTGAGTCGGGTGAGGCAACGCCGGGCAGACGCAATGGGCGCGCGAGTTAGAATGCAGTGCAAGGTGGCGTGGGCCGTGCAGTCGTGCCAGAACTGAGTTGGGTCGGGGGAGGCAGGAGTGGGCTAGGCTGAGCCCAAGGAGGGATTTTAAAAAGAAGAAACTTTTGAATTTGAGAGAATTTTGGAGTTGCACACTTTCAATTAAAATTCAAATTTCAACAATCCCAAAAAGAAGAAAGTGGGATGTTACAAATCCTACACCCCTTAAACAAAATCTCGACCCCGAGATTCGAGCTACTCAGAGAATAGATAAGGGCAGTCTAACTTCAGCTGACCCTCGCGCTCCTAGGCGGCTTCTCTCTCTGAGTGGTTGCTTCACTGGACTTTGTAGAGACGGATGGTCTGGCGTCTTGTCTGCTTTTCCATGACATCAAGGATCTTGATCGGACGTTCTGGATACATCAGGTCTTTCTGAAGCTTGATGGCCTCTTCCGTGGTTTGCTCTTCAGGTATTCTGAGACACTTATTGAGTTGAGAGACGTGGAACACCTTGTGGATGTCTGCTAAACTTGCAGGTAATTCCAGTTGGTAGGCTACTTCTCCACACTTGGCGGTGATTGGGAATGGGCCTATGTATCTTAGCACAAGCTTGCCTTTTACTTTAAATCTCCAAATTCCTCGAAGAGGTGATACCTTGAGGTAGACATGGTCTCCAATTTCAAAGGTTAACTCCCTATGACAATTGTGGGTATAACTCTTTTTGTCTAGATAGGGTAGCTCGTAGGCGGTCTCTGATCAGTCGAACCTTCTCTTCTACATGCTTAAGGGTATCTGGTCCAAAGATATAATCTTCCCCTGCTTCTGACTAATGCAGAGGGGTTCTGCACTTTCTCCTGTAGAGCGCTTCGAATGGGGACATTTTTAGACTAGATTGGTAACTATTGTTGTAAGAGAATTTCACATAAGGTAGGCATTTCTCCTAGTCTACGGTAAATTCCAAAGCACAAGCCCGACGCATGTCTTCCAAAATCTAGTTCACTCTTTCTGTTTGTCCATTAGTTTGGGGGTGATATGCTATGCTAAAGGCTAGGTGAGTTCCGAGTGCGTCATGTAGACTAGTCCAGAAATGCGAGGGGAACTAGGAACCTCGATCCAAGACTATCCTCTTGGGTACTCTACGCAGACAGACAATGCGAGTGATATACAACTCAGCCAATCTATCTGCCTTGTAGGTGGTTGTCACGGGGATGAAATGGATGAATTTTGTCAATCTGTCAACTATGACGCATATGGAATCATATCCGGACTTGGTTTGTGGTAGGCTAGTAATGAAATTCATTCCGAATTCTTCCCATTTCCACTAAGGGATCGTAGTGGTTGAAGCAGTCCTGTCGGTTTCTTGTGTTCGGCTTTGATCCATTGGCACACGTCACAACAAGCTACAAACTCTACGGTGTCTCTCTTCATTCGCAGCCACCAATATAGGATCTTCATGTCTTGATACATCTTGGTGGTTCTTAGGTGCAGGGTGTATGCTGAGCTATGGGCTTCTTTAAGTATCAAATCCTTGAGCTCCTTCTAGTGGGGAACAAAGAGGCGCTTCCCATACCATAGGATTCCTTATTGGTCTTTGATCATCTTAGGGGATTTTCCCTTGGCCATGAGGTATCTGAATCTTTGGACTTCAGGATGTCCTTATTGAGCGGTCTTGATTTGCTATTCTAAGGTCGGATGTACCATATAGCAGCTATGGTGCTGTGTTTTATTAACTTAAGGTTGAGCACCTCCAATTCATTGTAGAGTTTAGGAGAAGTTCTTGGACTGTGACATTGCTGCAGTAAGGCTTACAGCTCAATTCATCGGCCACTACATTAGCCTTCCCAGGATGGTAATGGACATCAACATTTTAGTCCTTAATTAGCTCTAACAATCTTCTTTGCCGGAGGTTGAGATCCATCTGGGTGAAAATGTACTTAAGGCTCTTGTGGTCAGTGTAGATATCATAATGATTTCCAATCAAGTAATGTATCCAAATCTTTAGAGCATGCACTATTGATGCTAATTCCAAGTCATGAGTTGGATAGTTGTCTGGACGCATACGCCACGACTTTTCCTCCTTGCATGAGTACGTAGCTAAGACCTTGGCACGAAGCATCACAATAGACCTCAAAATCCTTGTGTATGTCTGGTAGGACTAACACAGGTGCAGTGCTCAACTTCTTATTCAACTCTTGGAAACTCCGTTCACAAACTTATGTCCATTCGTACTTTTCTCCTTCTTGAGCAGGTGGGTCATTGGTCTAGATAGCTTGTCGAATCCTTCTATGAAGCGTCTATAGTATCTGGCCAGTCCGAGAAAACTACGAATTTCAGTCACTAAGGTGGGTTGCTTCTATTCTAACACAGCTTCTACTTTGGATGGATCGACTGCTACTCCTCCAGCAGATACAATATGTACGAGGAAACTGATTTCATGGAGCCAAAACTCACACTTGTTGTACTTGGCATATAGCTGGTGTTTTTTAAGCTTCTCTAGGATCAAATGCAGATGTTCGGCATGTTCTTTGGTGGTCTTGGAGTAGATTAAGATGTCGTCTATGAACATGACTACAAACTTATCCAAGTATCCCATGAATACTTTGTTCATGAGGTTCATGAAGTAGGCTAGCGCATTGGTCAGGCCAAATGACATGACTGTGAACTCATATAGGCCATACCGGGTGGTAAAAGCTGTTTTGGGTATATCCTCAGCCCTGATCTTGAGTTGATGGTATCCTGACCTTAGGTCTACCTTGGAGAACAGTACAACTCCTGAAAGCCGATCAAACATATCATCAATGCAGGGCAAGGGATACTTATTCTTTATGGTCACATCATTGAGGACTCTATAATCCACACACATTCTAGCGGTGCCCTCCTTCTTCTTCATAAAAAGTACTGGCGAACCCTAGGGGATGAGCTAGGTCTAATGAATCCTTTCTCTTGCAGGTCTTCAATCTGTGTTTTTAGCTCTTCAAGCTCATTGACAGCCATCCTATAGGGTCTCTTAGCAATTGGGGTGGTCCTTGGTTTTAGGTTGATCATAAACTCTATGTCTCTGTCTGCTGGTGTGCCAGGCAATTCTTCCAAAAAAAACCTCTGGGTAATCTTGAACTACAGGGGTTTCTTCTAGTGCCATAACTTCAAGGTGACGGATTGCACGACCTGAAAGAGAGGGACGGTCCATACTAACCTTTATTGTTAATCCGGGGTACTTGGTCAGTACTACCTTTCTATTGGCATAGTCTATCGTTCCTTGGTATTTGGCCAACCCATCCATCCCTAGGATGATGTCCAAAGTTTGGGATTATAGCACCATGAGGTATGCTGAGAATCCAAAATTTTCCATGGCAATCTCTTCTATGGGACTCACTAACATATCAGTTAAGGGTCCCCTGGGCGAGCTAAGTACCATGTGTTTCTTCAATTTAAAAGTTGGTAATTTAAGCCTTTAACCAAACTTTCTTGATATGAAAGAATGATAAGCCCCAGAATCAAACAGAACATGCGTAGGTATTGACTTAACAGAGAACGTACCCATTAGCACTCCGATAGCTTCCTAGGCTTCGTTTGTAGTGACGTGATTCACACGGCCTTGGTTTGGTGTCGAGGTGGTCTTGGATGCTTGCGAGGTCCGCTGGTTCTTACTAGGAGTCGATGCTTGTCCTCGAGTCGGAGTGGTTCCTAGGTTGAACTTCGTGAGGGAGACGTGGCGATTTGGGCATCGGTTGGTGAAGTGCCCTTTTTCCTCCACAACTGAAGCAACGGAGATGAGTTTCCGAGTTGGTTGTCCAGTGGGGCGAGGGGTGCGGAGTATATTCCCACTGGAACGCATGGTTGGAGCTAGAGCTCTTGGTGGCAGGGCTGCAACTTGCTTGAATGATGGGTTGCCATGATATACTAGCCTTTGAGGGTAGCTACCTTGCGGTCTCTGGGCTGTCATATTTTGTTTGTGTCTGGCCTCCATCATTCTTCTCATATTTTATGGAATGAGAGCTTTGTTGACCAGGTGGTAGAAACTGGGAAAGTCTTGGATAATCAACTGCACTCTCATTTCTTCGTGCAAGCCCTCTAGGAAGCGATTGATCTTTTCTTCCTCATTAGCTTCACTTGGGGCGCAGCGGGCAAGCTAGTTGAATCTGGTAAGGTACTCGTTGATAGACATGTTGCCTTGCTTCAAGGTTCAGAATTCGTTCTTCTTCATCCTCATGATGCTAGCAGATACAAAATTTGTCCTAAAGGCCGTCTTGAATTCACTCCATGGAATTGCATGCCTTGTCTATTCAACTTCTTCTTCTACTTGCTCTTCGACATTCTCCTCTGCTAATTGCTCTTTCTATTCCTCAACTTCTAGTGCTTCCTCTTCTTCGGACTCTTCATAAGCTATCGGACTTTCTCCTCCACGGGCGGCTAGGTAGTTTTCCCACCAAGCGGCTGTGGATCCCTTGAGCTGATGGGTAGTGAAATCCACTTGATTGTCCTCTACACATCGTGCAAGTCGGAGTTTCTTCTCTTTGTCCTGAAGCCAATCTTCTGCTTCCAGCGGTTCATTTGTAGACGAGAAGGTCAAGGGTCTGGTCATTAAGAAATCTGCTAGCTTGGAGTTGCGGTTGGCTGCTCTGGCCTACTGACTAGCGAGTATTGCTTGAAGGATCTGGGTTGGCTAAGCTATGACTTGGGCCATGGTTGGATACACTAGCAGTGGCAGGGGTAGATTTGGTCCACGGCCACGACCTCTTCCTCAGCTTGCAGTAGTACCACGTCCTTGGGCCGTGGCTCTTTTGGAGGCCATCTAAGGGAACAACTTAGGTTTAGGACAAGAGGATATATAAGAGGGTTCACTAGCCCTAGGCACAACAGAAGAACTTTAACCAAACAAGAAAAATGATTAAATACAATACAAAGCCTAAGATAGCTGCATCACATTAGTAGTAAGGGGTTAAGTGTTACATGACTTTCAGTACATAGCATATAGGCCATGCTAAGCCATGAAACCAAGATACACACCACAACGTCTGCTATACTAGGTAACCCAAAAGAAAAGTGCTTGCAACCCAAAAGACTGTTGGTGATATGCTCTAGAGGCAATAATAGAGATTATTGTATTATGTCTATGTTTATGAGTTATTGAATAAATGTTATTATGTTCCTTGGAGGAATCATTGGTTATAAGATTAACAAGTATGTGACTTATTGGTGAAACTCTTTTAACTTATATGATGTCATTCTAAATGTGTCCCTAGTCGGATGCCACTGGTCGGAAAACTAGTGACTTATCGTCCAACACATGTATTGATTGATGACCATGTTTCACTGGTCATGGACATAGGGATATCGAATCAATAATCTGAACACATGTTGGAGAACATGGGGTTGGATTGACCCACCTTGAGACACTATTGAGATTGTTATGATTTTATGTGTCGTCAGTTGGTCTCAAGCAATGATGTATAATCCTTAGACCTGAGATCAGCATGGTTTCCTACATGTGTAATAGCACTCTTAGGGGTTGCCAAACGCTACTCGTAACTGGGTAGTTCTAAAGGTCGCTTTTAGGTATGCTATGAAACATGCGGAGGAATGTGACTTGTCGGATATGGGATTTGCCCATCGTAACATAACAGGAGAGATATCTCTGGGCCCCTCGATGTGGTCGGATAATGAAAGTGCATGGCCATGCCACTGGTGGTTGAAGAGTTCGACCACATGAAGTTATCAGACAATTGATCGAGAAAGTATTGAACAGTCCATGGATGACATAATATCTCACCTGGAGTCGAACTGAATATCATGAGGTAAAGGGAGATTACATGAGCAGGTCTTTTAGTTCGATCAGATACGGACTAGTCGTATGGAGATACGAGCTGGTCGTAGGCTGGTCGAACATGATCATTAAGTGGTCGAAACCTGGTTGTAAGGAGTTACGAATTAGTCGAGACCAAATATGAGCTAGTCGTATGGAGATACGAGCTGGCCGTTAGTGATAAGGACCTGGTCGTAGATCATACTGCATTAAGGTTCATTCGATATAATTCGTGTGTATTCGAGAATTGTTATGTCCTGCTAGGAGTCGCTAACGACTCGTGATCAGAAATGAGTTTCTGAGTCACAACCAATTGTGCATGAACTTAGTAGAACACACACACTTAACGGGTTGGGAACAAACGTGTTCGGATAAGATCCGCCATGGGCACTATATAAGGTGATGCTTGAGGCTATAGGTGAGACAGACAAGAGATAACATGAGTTGCTCCACCGAAACCCTAGCCACCATCTTCTCAAGAGAGCCATATAGTGCAAGTTGGTGCTAGCACATCGGCGTACGACATTCCACCCCTGGACATGTGGATACTGTGGAGTCGCTACTGCGGTTGCTATTGCACTTGAGGACGATCCATGAGTTCTCAAGGAACGTGATTGGTTGATGGAAGAGACGATCGACTGCGCTGGACAATCGACTACAACCACTTCAGCGACGCGCTTTACGTTGGATCAGGCTACTCCAACTCTTCTTCCACTGCACTGCGTGTCTAGTGGTAACGATCTGTGATCCTCAACTTTCATAGCTTCCTGGTTTACGTGGTAGAAATTTTGAATTGCCAGCTAGTGTAGCCTACCCGTATCCCTTCAGTGGTATCAGAGCCATCTCACATAGTTTTTGATCTAGATCGATTGTATATGCTTGATATGCGGCAGTGGTAGATTGGATCTATTGCTGGTCGCATCTGGTAATCTAGATCGGTTCATATGGATGGAACGGTCTAGACACTGGTCGATAAGATCGATTGGGTGTTCGGCGGTAGTAGATGGGTTTGCAGGAGGTATGAGTTAAAAGTACCAGATGGTCTTCTGCGCTTGTTCACGAGCACATTGCATAATACTCCTACCGGTCGGAATTCCGCCATCGGAGTATGCCACAATATGTAGTCGTATCAAGGTAATGATCAGATTGGTTTGGAATAGGGTTAATATGATTAATCTGATGATTTTTGAGGCTCGGTTATGTGAATAAGATTCATGCTATGCTGGGTAATCGTACCGTGCGTTATTGGTAGTATGTGTTCATGTCGCCCGATAGAATTGGATTCTTTGCATAACTCGTTTTTACAGGGATTGATGTGAATAGTAAAGCCCATTGTGTATGTGATGCATGTATGGATTTTCATGGCCTGCGTTTCATGCTGAGGTAGCCATCGAGCTATGTATCCTATGTAATTCATTACTAGCTCTTAGGAGTAATTGCTTAGTAGATGAATGCGGTTGGAGACTTCAAGCATGGTGGTCGGAGGACAGGAAGTATGGTGATGGAGATCGTCATATTGAGGGTCAAACTATTTCTCAATTTAATTTGATTATCTCTGAATGTTTGTGTTTATTACTGTTATGCTATTTGATCATGTTTTATCATTAGATTTTTTAACATGGTAGAATAGTATCCCTCAAGAAAAATTAAATTAATTTGATGCCTTTCCAATCGCTACGCCTATCACGACTTTGATCGTTAATTGGTAGGTCTACCAATGTAGGTTTCCATTAACTATCTTAATAAGATAGGGTGGGTGTCGGACACCCACATGGATACTATTGGTTTGACTTGATAAGGTTATCAAAACAGTTTTGAGCCTTGGGGCATAGTGTTGGTCGTCGGGGCATAGAGATGCTACCCAACAAACAAGAGTCATATGAGATATAATTGGCAAGATGTTGCCTACCTAAATCACTAGGTTTCTAGCAGTGATGCCAAAGCTCACTAGGACTTAATGATTTTTGGATCTTGAACTCACTATATGATATTAGAGGGAAACATGGTTTAGAACATATAGTGGGAGTATGTTTTATTGACTGTTGTTAATTAAGTTCGATCAGGTATGGACTGGTCGTATGGTGATGCAACCAGGTTCAGACTAGTTGTATGGTGATACGTGCTGGTTGTAGACTGGTCGAACATAACTACCAATATGAGTGTCTAATATAAGATCTTACATAAACATAGTGCTAATTTTTTGCATATATTTCTGTTGTAGATCATGACACCTACTACTTCTTCTGCACCTACCTTTAATTTGCGATCTATTTTTGAGAAAGAAAAGCGGAATGGCATCAACTTTATTGGCTGGTTTTGTAATCTAAGAATTGTTCTCAAACAAGAAAAGAAGGAATATGTTCTAGAGGGTCTTTATCCCGAGGAACCAAATGTAGATACTACTCGAGCTGAAAAGAATGCTTATGAGAAGCATTGCAATGACGCAGTCGATGTGCGCTGCCTTATGCTTGCAACCATAAACTCTGAGCTTCAGAAGCAATATGAGACCACAGACGCTTATAATATGATTGTGGGTCTGAAAGGTATATTTTAGGATCAAGCAATAGCAGAGAGGTTCAATACCTCAAAGGCATTGTTTTCTTGTAGGCTGTCGAAGAGTGTTGGACCGAAAAGACGACTAGAGGGGGGTGAATAGGAGCACAATCACTTTTTCTCCTAGATCGGATTCAACACGTTTTCACTCCAATAGCTATGGAAGCTATGAAGATCAAAATACAAGCACAACGGAAGACTTGTATTGAACCCAATCGAAACTCCGAAGCAAAACAACCAAAATTACCAAAAACTCAATTCACAATGAGTTGGGCGGTCAGACCTCTCAGCATAGCGGTCTTACCGCTTCATGGGGCGGTCTGACCTCTCAAATGGGCGGTCTGACCTCCAGCCTGATGAATAGTGAAATCAACCTGAGCTTCTAAAACACAAAATGGTCTAACTTTTGATTCGTGACTCCAAACCTCACAAAACTTGAAACATACCTTCTTTAGGATGTCAGGAACCTATTCCAATCAACGATCATGAAGATCGTTGTCAAAGTTCTGACCTTTATCCGTTTTAGTGAAGGTTGCTTCAAAACCGAGCCAAATACGAAAACGGTGATTGAGATGATTTCATGGGAGGAATCAATCCAAGACGGACAAGGATGGTCTCCCATACGTCATAGCATCCCCAATCATAGGAAGAATCAAGTCAAAAGCCCTCAAGAGCAAAACCCCCTAAAATCACCCTTTCTTTCACCAAAATAGGATGAAGTCAAAACTTAGATCCAAAAGCTTGCTGGTGGGTGGATGATGATCAAGATGACCTTAGATCATATCCCACACGTGCCAGCAAGGAAGATCATAGCAAGATCCCAAATAAAAACCTAAGGAACACCAAAAATCCCAAAGGCATCAAAGAGAGAGCAAGAATAAGAACGAACTCAACTTGGGGCAAATCTTACATGGATTGATTAGATAGATTGTGTGTTTACAGCCACTCCACCATGGAGGACAAAGCTCAACACTTGAGCACTCAAGTCAATCCATCTCTCATGAACCCTAGCTTCTCCACTTTCCTTTCCTAGCCCTAAATCCCAAAATTAGGGTTTCTAGAATCCAAAGGGTTGGGAAGTGCAACCAGCCCACACACAAACAGGTTTCACTTCACACGCATTTTAAAGCGTCGTCTTCATCTTCTCTTGACCTAGATCGCCTCTCCTTGCGCCGTCTTGCGCCGCGGTTTCTCCAAGGCCAAGAAGGTGGTTTCGTTCACCACTACTCACCACTTTTCCGGTATAGGGCAATTTCCCAAAATGCCCCTCTACCGACCTTTGGCGATTCCTTCGTCTCGAAGCATCTCCCATGCTCCGTCATCATCCATGTGGCCCCAATGACTTCCCGTTAAGCCTCTAACGCGTCTAGATCCCATCGAACCATCCTTGCTTACAACTGGGACCAAGTCACTTGGCGCGCCACATGTCTCACCATAACTGCACCCGGCTTCCTTGACCGTTCAGGACCTCAGCTCCTCCTTGAGCCTAGTTAGGACCTCAACTCATCCCTGAGTCTAGTCCCGATCAACCTTGCCGTTGCCCGTCATGTTCATCACTGGTAGCTTCCGCTCCGGTTCCTTGTCTTCTTGGCTTGTATGCACTCCGCTAGCCTCAGTCATCTTCCAGCACAACCTCGATCGTTCTGGACCTCAGTTCTGCTAATCTAGTCCCGATCTAGTCCGCTTCACCATGACCTAGCTCCGGTGTCCTACAACTATCACAAAGAAGCAAACCGTTACATAGCACTGCACGATACGCACAATCATCAATTCACATAATTGATGAGGCATGAGCACATACCTTCACAAAGGCCTTTGCTCAAACTTCGCCTTCTATGGTTCTAGTCCATCTTGCGCCATACTTGAGTCCAACCATCTCACCTGACATCCACGACCATTCTGGACCTCGGTTCTCCTAACCTAGTCCCGGTCCTCCTCGTCGTTAACCATAGTTGACTCCAAGTCACCTGCACAACAATAGACCAAGCAACCATTTCTGGGCACAAGTTCTTCACAACTTGACCCATGTTGGCCAAAACATGCATAATGCAACATCTATGCAATGAAACCCATGAATATGGCCTAACCAACAAACATCGCCGCCAAGCTGGCTGACGAACAAGTCAAAACCGGTCTGACTGCCACCCATGGCCGGTCTAACTGCCCCCTGGCCGGTCTGGCCGCCACCCGTTGGCCGGTCTGACCACCTAGTAGGGACTTAGCCAAATTTTCAATTTGGAAATCTGAAACCTTCTGGAAATTTCAAACGAATAGAACTTTTGACTTGAAGCTCCAAAAATTATGACACCAAGTGTAGCAGAATCCCCTCTCTTGCCTACACCCTCTATTTTTGGCCCAGCTCCAAACTCAAAAATCTATTATGGCCGATCAGACCGGCCCCTGCCACCCATTGGCCGGTCTGACCGCCACCACTTTACTGAGCGACATGAGGCTGGCGGTCGACCGCCAATGTGGCGGTCGGCCGCCCACATAGGCGGTCGACCGCCACACATTGGCGGTCGACCGCTTGACTGACGACAAAGACAAGAACCCGGCTGAAAACGAGGGTTTCTCCAAACACCTCGATGCTTTTGCCAATTGTTCAACACACTAAGATTATGATCATATCCACATGATCTCCACAAAGAGCAACCCAGTCAGTCCTCATGTGATCAAGATGATTGGTCACATTGAGAGCTTGGAAAAGTTTGGTTTCTCCTTAGCCAAGAGTTGGCTACTGCTGTGATTCTCCAATCACTCCTGTCGACGATCAAGTTGCTGATCTTGCGAAATAAAATAGAGAAAAATGGCACAAATTTCTTAGGAGAGAATGAGACTGCTCTTTATTAATATGAACTGAGTATTACAGGGATTGCCTATGACCAAGCGGTGGACTTATCCTAGTTACACTGAATATGATGCTTGCTATACTATTGAATCAGACTTAGAGCATGAATCTGAGGCTGATTGCACTGCTCTAATGCCCTAATCTGATGCCTGATGATCCCTTTCCATCGTCCGCGCTCCATCCTTAAATAACTTCCGAAAGGTGGCAGTTGCTCCTGGAGAAAACGTCCGTTGTGAAGCGTTGCGGCTGGTCAAAGCGAGGCGATGGTTGATAAAATATCAACCGCTTTGCAGTTGAGCATCTGTGAGACACTCAACCGTACTGTGGTTGTTTGTCAGTGTCTTAGGATTATATAACGTCGAGTGGTATGGAGTATACAACACGTGTTCCATTCATCACACGGTAAAGAATATACTTAGAATTAGATCCAGATACCAGTTCATAAATCCTACGAGCAGCTACCTGGTTGGAGACTAGGTACAAGACCTTGTCCGACCAGGGTACCCATTATGTAACATCTGGAATCCTTACGACTAGTGAGGTCGTTAGCCTTAGTGGTTACGACCATGAAGACGTATGGTCCTTTATTATGTATTAAAGTCATACATAGAGTTTTTAATCCTCGCCAGCTAGCCCTACGAGCTTTGAGCCTATTGAAGGGATACATGTAGGTTACGATAGCTACAATTCAAAAATTCTACCACGTAAACCAGGAAGCCAAGCAAGAAGATCACAGATCGTTACCACCAGACGCGCAGAGCAGCGAAAGAGTTGAAGCAGCCTGGTCCAACGTAGAGCGTGTCGATGTAGTAGTCGTAGTCGATCGGCCAGCGTCCTTGCGAGTCGATCGTCTCCTCCAGCAACTTCTGTAGTTCCTTATGAAGATCACAGATCGTCCTCAAACGCAACAGCAATCGTAGTAGCACTCTACGGTATCCACACATCCAGGGAAGGAACAACTATACGCTGGTGTGCTAGCACCAAGTCGCACGGCAGAGCTCTTAGGAAGATGGCGGCTAGGGTTTCGGTGGAGCAACTCATGTTAATCTCATGTTCCCAATAGCCTCAAGCATCTCCTTATATAGTGCTCATGACGGATCCTATCCAAACACATTTTGTTCCAACCCGTTAAGTGTGTGACCCATTAGGTTTATGTGTAGTCAATTGTGACTCGGAAACTATTTCCGATCACGAGTCGTTAGCGGTTCCTAGCAGGACATAACGATTCCCAAATACACAAAAATTATATTGGACGAACCTTAATGCAATATGATCTACGACCAGGTCCTCATCACTTATGACCAGGTCATATCTCTATCTGACCGATTCAGTATTTGGCCACAACCGGTTAAATCGTAATATAATGACCCAAAATTTGAATTTTGTTAGAGTTTAAAACTTATTTGAATTTGTGAATTTTCTGAAATTTAAAACTATTGTTTAAATTGTTGAAAGCTAAAAAGAAAATTTAAATCCAAAATCTATTATCAACTTTAAGTTAGAATTATTTTATTTGAGTCGATATAATTTTAGAATCATCCAGAATTTTCCTAGAATTTTTAGGTTTAATCTGCTATTTTCTAGAGCCTAAATGGATTAAAGCTGAATATTTAAAATAGAAAATCAAAAGAAAATCGCAGCAGTCTTTGGGCCAAATCTCCCTTGGCCCAAGGCGGCCCGCACCACCCACTGACCCCATCTAAGCGTGGACTGTTGGATTTACATCCAACGCCATGCACCGCCTCGCCTCCCTTCTCTCTCTCCTCACCAAGACTTTGGCCCCACTTGCCCCCCCCTCTCTGTCACGTGGGCCGTGACCTTCGTCCTCCCATCTCCTTCCTCGCGGGGCAGCACGTCTTAGCGCCATGGGCGCCCTCGCCAAGCTCATGTGGCCGCCTCCAGCCCGCCTTCTCTCCAGAACGCGCAAGACGACCGCGCCACCTCCCCACGTTCCCTCGCCCTCTCTCCCGTTCTTCTCGCCGCGCCACTCTCAAGAACGGTCGCAAGACGATCCCCACGATCCCTCGCCGCCAAGCCCTCTACCCCTATAAAGGCCACCCCGGTGCGCCTCCACCACAACTCAACCCCACCACCCATTGCTCTCCTCCTCTCAGTGGCCGAATTTTGAAGTTCTCACCGCGGCGGTCCGTTCTTCTCCGATTCGCGCCGTCGTCCCGCTTCGACCCGCCGACCACACCTTCGGTACCGCCCGCGTCGTTCTGGCCGGAGCACCCATCCACGTCATGGGAGAATCCGGGATCGACTACTTCGACGACGATCAAGCTCCTCGCCGCCAAACCTCGCCGTCGGCGACATTCCGCCACGCCTACCGCACCTAAGGTAGCCACTAGGTTCGCGAACTCCCCTCTCGCTTCGCCCACGCGCCCCTCGTAGTGGCGCGTAGCACCGGCGAGGGTGGTCACCGAGCATGGTGGAATCGGCCCTCGTGGCTCGGCCACCTCGGCGCCACTCGGCGCCACGCCGGCGCCCAATCCTCGTGGCCACCCACGTGGCGACCACGTCGATCTTGTAGCGCCACCTCACCGTGAGCCAAGGCCCGTGGACTAAGTCCACGTGGGGTGTGTCTCTGACACTGAAAGGCCCCTTACGTCATATTTATTTTTTTAAATCGGAGAATTCAGGCGTTGGCGTCAGCGGTCAGATAAATAGATTTCCTTTAAGAAAACAATTCAGGAAAATCATTTAAATAACAGATTTAGGATTTGATTTGTAAAATTCATAACTTATTCATCCTAGCTCCAAATTAGATGATTCAAATTGCTAAATTCTTAGAAAATTATTATCTAACTAAATAAAATATAATTATTCAAGTTGGAGTTCATTTTAGTTCTGTTTTAGAATTTAGAAATTCATTTAAAATCCAAATTTAGATTTAAATTTGTGAAATTCAAATCATCTCGAGTTCCAACTCCAAATTTTGTGAATTTAGTTTCTAAGATTTTGTAAAAAGATTATCTAGCTTAATAAATTAAAATTTGTTTATTTGGAATTAGTTTAAATTGTCTCTTTTAAGTTAAAACTATTTAAATTGCAAATTTAGAATTTAAACTTGTAGAATTCATATCTTTTATGTCCTAATTCCAAATTGAGTGTTTCAAATTTATAAAGTCTTATAAAATTATAATCTAGTCAAATAAAATATAATTATTTTATTTGGAGTTAGTTTGAACTATTGTCCTGTTTTTATTTGAACTTCAATTGATTTGTCGTATTTTCACGTTTAGATTACGACGATTCCGGGGAATTTGATTCTTCCGAAGAATTAGAATTTCAAGACTTCAGCGAAGGCAAGTTATACTTTGATCATCTTGCACCTACTATTTTAAAGTTATTTAAATTCAGTTTTCAAATTATTAAGTGCATGCATACTTTTATTCAAGTATTTTAAATTCCTGTTTAAATGATTAGATATTCCAACTGCCCTTGTATGGCCAATATTGAATATTGAAATGTCATCCCTTGTCCCCATAGATAAATTGTTTGGAAATGCTTAGCAAATACTTACACCCTGATTTTGATTTTGGGGAGGATTTAGCCAAATCTTTACAAACTTGTTTTAACTTGAGCCTATGGTATTGTATTACCATAGATTTGTTGTAAAGGTGGTTTTACTAAATAAAATAAAGATGGTTTGGACTTGGGTGTAACGGATGAAAGGTGGGTGCAGGTTTATGCACGGGTTTAATCTGGTTAGGATTAAAGCCCAGGGTTTAATTTGAAAGACGCCCAAGTCAATTAAGGACCGGCCTTTAAGCGTTCCTTTGCTATGCCAAAACGTACCACCACATGTCTGTATGGGAAGGACTGGCTTAATAATTTGGGATACCTCATAGATATTCGTGCCATGTTGTATGAGTGGGTGTTGGTTAGGCAGTAGTCCCACATGGCGCAAGAGGGGCTCCGGGAGGATGGTTAGTCAATGGAAGCGAAACCTTAGCGGGCATGAGTATTGTGAGGTAGATCATTATAACGACCTTGTGATATTTGCTCTGTCACACGCCTTAGGAAGCGTGGATTGGCCGACACAAAGGGTATAATATCTCGTGTGGGTAAAGCTGTACAAACTCTGCAGAGTGAAAACTATTGAATAGCAGCGTCATGATCATGGACATGCTAGCAAAGCCACTTTGAGTTAGACTTGTTTTTGGTTTCAAAATGGTTTCAACAGATGTTTTCGGGATGGATAGTCTGTGGGGAAAATTAGGCGGTTAGCCATTGTGATTGGAGGATATCCATCACCTTTCTTGGAGGTTATCCACATTATTCCATTGTCATTTAAAATATGATTTTTATCAATGTATGAAAATGGCCTTGCAATCTATTATGATTATTTAAATTAAAGCCGCCGCTTACGCATAAAATAACCCCGCCAATGTCCTTTGTTTATCTTATGCATGCATTACCATTCCATATTGGGTGTAACTTGCGAGCACGGTAGTTGTGCTCACGCTTGCTTTATGCAACAAAATTTCAGGAGAAGACTTCTATCAGGATGGTGAGGACACCGACGCCTAGGCTACGCCCCCAGACGATTGCCTGTGGCGGATCGTTCTGACCTACTACTATCTTTTTATTTCCGCTGTGTTATTTACTTCTTTATTTGGCTTAATGCCCAATTGTATCGAACTCTGATTTACTATTAATGAAATGCGAGATTTGGTCATGTTATCATTTTTGTAACTGTGTACACCGGAAATCCTGGACTGGTGTATGAACACAGAGGATTCGGGATCTTTCGTTCCCGGGTCCGACAAAAGTGGTATTAGAGCCATATCGACTGTAGGTCGTGGCCTTAGAATTGCCTTAAGGACTTATCTTCAAAAACTAAAACTATTTTGAGTCTATCCAGAGTCATTTCTCAACCTTTCTCTTTAAAAATGTTTACTAACCCCTCTCCTTCTCAAAATTTTAGATGGCTGAAAGACCGGATGCTACTTCCCACGAGCCTTTTTCGATATTGGGCTGAAATACTTTGGGAAATGATGCGCACACTGGTTCTGGGAAGAGGCCAACTTTCCAAGGATTCAAGTACGGTGGAAGAACAACAAGCTGTGGAGAGTAGAGGTGCTCATCTACTCCAACCTTGCAGGACACCGTCTTCCACGTCTTTGGCGCCCGATCCGGCCATGACACCTTTGATGAGGGCATGCGAGGATGCGGCAAGAGAGGATCCGCCACCTTCGCTACACCTACAATCATCGCCTTGAGGCACGGGTTTCATTACTACCCGATGCACATTCCGACCCGACTTCGGCAAGTACTTTCAACTCCGCTAGAGACGAAGATTCCCCGGCCGACACACGGTGGATCGGCTAAGGCTTTGGATTACGCCTATGGAAACACCTTGAGCGACTTGCTCACCGCCGTCGAGCAGACTACAAGAAGCAGAAGAGAAGCTGAAGACCGTAACTGCGGAGCTAGCTAGCTACAAGGCCGGCGAGGCTAGCTCCAGTGAGCCGGATTATACCCCCAGTACCCCATTATAGTTACCTTCCCTGTTAGCTCGATCTTTAGTTGCGAATTATGAGCTACTATCTTATTTGTGGTAGCCATAATCTTTGAATAAAATGACTTAATAAAGGAACTTTTTTGGAAAAATCTACTCTTTGTCTTGTGTGCTCTTTGTGTTCTTGGGCTGTTAGAATTTACCCCGTTAGAACTTCCTATCTGTCTATCTCTCCTAAATCTTTGGAGTTCTAGCAGATGGTAACCACCGTCTGCAAGCGATGGCGATGTCCGAGGTCGGGCAACGAAGACGCTTGATTACGGGGAGGATCCGCAAAGAACCACCACCGCCACCGGTGAAGGACCAGATTGGCGTCCGATGATGGAAAACAGAATCACGATTAACCTCCTAGCTCGATCCCTCAACGGCGTCACGAGAATGTGCGAACAGCGGCTCGGACTGCACCACCACCTCCACCCGCGCAGAGATTGACCATGGCAGATTTCATGCGCATGCGCCCACCGACCTTCTCCAGCAGCACAGAGCCGATGGATGCCGATGACTGGATCCGTGCTATCGGAAGAAGCTGGATATCACTCAGTGTACTGACCGTGAGAGAGTCCTATTTGCCTCTCACCAGCTCACTGGTCCCGCATCAGAATGGTGGGATAACTACAACATCTCCCATGCTGATGCGCAGACTATCTCTTGGGAGGAGTTTGTGCGGGCTTTCGCCATGCACATATCCCTCGAGGATAATGACCTGAAGAAGAAAGAGTTCCGCAGCGCTCAAACAAGGCAACCGACGCGGTGGGTGAATACTGCACAAGTTCAACCGGCTTGCTCGCTATGCCCCGAAGAGCGTGGCTAGTGATGAAGAAAGGCAGAAAGGTTCATGGATGGTTTGAGCGATGAGATCTCGACCGGTGGTCTCCAATGACTACACCGACTTCCAGCGGTTAGTGAATAAAGCTTTTCGCCAGAGGCCAAACATCTGCAGATGGAGAACTGCATAGCGGAGGATGGCGCTCGAAGTTCAACTCGAGGGCAACCCAAGCCTCGTTTTGCTCGGCCTCGGCCACCTCGAGTGGAAGGTTCGATCTTCTACACCCGAGCTCGACGCAAGACACGGCGCTCCAACTCTTCCGGCTTCCGCAACAATGCATCTGCAGGACAGTTTCAGCAGAAGAACCCAACTTCATCAGCAGCAGGAGTGACATGCTTCCATTGCAACGAGACTGGACACTATGCCAACAAGTGCCCGAAGAAGCAGCAGTCTGCAACACCAATCGAAGCAAGATCCGGGAGTAC
Source organism: Phyllostachys edulis (assembly GCA_036346405.1). Taxonomy (NCBI): domain Eukaryota; kingdom Viridiplantae; phylum Streptophyta; class Magnoliopsida; order Poales; family Poaceae; genus Phyllostachys; species Phyllostachys edulis. The sequence continues at coordinate 33,167,994 of CM070555.1, read as the reverse complement.
CGCCACCGGCGGCACCCCAAAGCCGGCGGGCCAGTTCACGAAGGGACGTGTGAACCACGTCACAGCAGAGGAAGCTCAGGCAGCACCAGATGTCGTCCTTGGTACGTTTCTCGTTAATATGATACCTGCATCAGTTCTGTTTGATTCCGAAGCTTCGCATTCTTTTGTATCCAATAAGTTTGTGGGCAAAAATGGGTTACCTATTTCTCCATTAAGTAATCCTATGATAATCCATTCCCCGGGCTCAGAAATGAGAACCAGTTCTCTATGCCTGAATCTTACACTGGAGATATCCGGAGTTTCCTTCATGGCAGACTTGATAGTCTTGCACTCTCAAGGTCTGGATGTAATACTTGGAATGGACTAGCTAGCCAAGAATCAAGGACGGATAGATTGTGCCAATAGGTCTATTACTCTCACCAATGAGGAAGGAGTCACAGTTGAGTTCAAGCCCAATACTGCATCTGGGAGGAAGTTCCATTCGACCCGGCTTGAAGGAGTTAAAGCTTGAAGATATACCCGTGGTACAAGAATTCCGGATGTCTTTCGATGATTTACGGCATGCCACCGGACAGGACATAATGTTCTTAATTGACTTAGTCCTGTGGACCGCTCCGATCTCGGCGACCCTCTGAGAATGCCGGCTAATGAATTGGCGAGATGAAGAAACAAATTGAAGAGTTATGAGCAAAGGATATATTCGCCAAGTTCATCACCACAGGGGCACCGATCTTGTTTGTCAAGAAGAAAGACAACAGTATGAGGATGTGTGTGGATTATAGGTCACTCAATGAAGTGACAATCAAGAACAAGTACCCGCTACCTAGGATTGATGATCTGTTCGATCAACTGAAAGGAGCAAGTGTATTCTCGAAGATTGATTTGAGATCCGCTATCACCAGCGAAGATCGAGACGGAAGATATCCCGAAGACAGCTTTCACCACCAGATATGGACTATACGAGTTTACAGTAATGTCTTTCGGTTTGACGAACGCCCCTGCTTACTTCATGAATATGATGAACAAAGTGTTCATGGAATTCTTGGATAAGTTTGTGGTTGTTTTCATCGATGACATCCTCGTCTATTCGAAGAGTGAAGAGGAACATGAGAATCACCTCAGACTAATTTTGGGAAAACTCAGGAGAACAGTTTTTACGCCAAATTGACAAGTGCGAATTTTGGCTAAGTCGTGGCATTCCTTGGGCATATTGTGTTCGCAAGAGGAGTTGCATAGATCGACCAAAGTCGAAGCGGTAATGGATTGGAAACAACCCAAGTCATCACAGAGGTGAGAAGTTTCCTTGGATTGTTGGGTATTACCGCAGATTCATTGAAGGTTTCTCCAAATTAGCAAGACCAATGACTCAACTTCAAGAAGGAGAAGAAATTTGAATGGACGAGATGCTTGCGAGGAGAGTTTCCAAGAGTCAAGAGCGAGACTAGTTTCAAAGACGGTATTGGTCCTACGGATATTCATAAAGATTTTGTGATTTTCTGCGGCGCCTCTCGTCAAGGACTTCGGTTGCGTATTGATGCGGGAGGGCAAGGTCGTATCTCACGCATCTCGTCGATTGAGGCCACATGAAGGGAATTATCCAACTCATGACCTTGAGCTAGCGGCGATTGTGCATGCATTGAAGATCTGGCGTCATTACCTCGCCGGTAATCGCCACGAAGTTTTCACCGATCATAAGAGTCTGAAGTACATATTCACTCGGTCCGACCTTAATCTCCAAGCGAGAGAAGATGGCTAGAATTGATAAAGGATTATGACCTTGAGATCCATTACCATCGGGCAAGGCAAATGTAGTTGCGGATGCCCCGAGCAGAAGGCGATTGCAATACCATCTTGGTTCGGAGAATCGGCGAGTTGTATGAAGAATTGAAGCATCCGAACTTGGAGATTGTTGAGCAAGGATGTGTGAATGCTTTGGAAGTTCAACCAACACTTGAGTCGATCAAAGAAAAGCAATTAGTAGATGAAGACATCAAGGAGATCAAGAAGAATATGAGAAGAGGCAAAGCTTCAGATTCACGAAGATGAGGAAGGAACAGTGTGGTTCGGGAACCGCATCTGCGTCTTGGTCGGCGAGGATTTAAAGCGATCGATTCTGAAGGAAGCCCATGAGTCGCCTTATTCCATTCACCTGGCGGTACCAAGATGTACCGGGATCTTAAGGAAAGATCTTGGTGGGTCAAGATGAAGCGGAAATTCTTTGAGTTCAGAGGCAGTTGTGATGTTTGTCGTGAGTCAAGGCGAACATCAAAGACCCATTGGTTTGTTACAACTGTTACCGATCCCCGAGTGGAAATGGGAAGAAGTTGGTATGGATTTCATCACCGGACTTCCTAGGACTCGGTCGGGATGTGATTCCATCTGGGTGATAATTGATCGGTTACTAAAGTAGCTCACTTCCTCCGATCAAGACCACCTACCCGAGCGATAAGTTGGCGGAATTGTATATGGCCAAGATTATGCATGCGCATGGAGTACCCAAGAAGATTGTGTCCGACAGAGGATCACATTACGTCAAGATTTTGGCGAGTCTCGCATGAAGCTTTGGGAACCAGACTCAACTTCAAGATCGCATATCATCCGTGAGCGGATGGCGGACGAAACGAGTCAAGCAGATTCTTGAAGACATGCTTGAGCTGCGCTTTGGATTATGGAAAAAGTTGGGACAAGAATTTGCCCTATCAGAATTTTCGTATAACAATAGCTACCAAGCCGGTCTTCAAATGTCCCGTTTGAGGCTTTGTATGGCGAAATGCGTAACTCCGCTTCTATGGGATGAAGTAGGAGAGCATTAGTTCTTTGGGCGAAATTGATCAAAGAAGTGAAAGTAAGGTTAAGGCGATAAGAGAACATCGAGAGTAGCTCAAACCCGATGAAGAGTTATCTTGATAATCGTCGGAGAGTTGACCTTTCTTTGAAGGAGATTTTGTCTACCTCAGAAGTTACTCCACTCAGGAGTAAGAAGGTTCGAACCAAGGAAAACTTGCACCCAGATTTGTGGGACCTTACAAGATTTTGGCAAGAAGAGGTGAAGTTGCATATCGACTTGAGCTACCAAACATCATATCCGCCGTCCACAATGTCTTCCATGTTTCACGACTAAAGAAGTGCCTTCGAGTGCACGAGGATCGAGACCCATACGGAAAGCATTGATCGCAAGAGGACCTCACCTATGTGGAGCAACCGATCAAGATTACGGGCGTCGCAGGCGTGTCACACGGAACAAGATCATCCGTTCATACAAAGTTCGATTGGAGCCACCACCACGAAAGTGAAGCCACTTGGGAGCGAGAAGAAGATATTAAAACAGGATATCCCCACCTTCTTGCCGGTCAATCCTGAATCTCGGGGTCGAGATTCCCTTAAGGGGGGGAGGTTTGTAACAGCCCAAAATTTGAATTTTTGTTAGAGTTTAAAACTTATTTGAATTTGTGAATTTTCGAAATTTAAAAACTATTGTTTAAATTGTTGAAAGCTAAAAAGAAAATTTAAATCCAAAATCTATTATCAACTTTAAGTTAGAATTATTTTATTTGAGTCCAGTATAATTTTAGAATCATCCAGGAATTTTCCTAGAATTTTTAGGTTTAATCTGCTATTTTCTAGAGCCTAAATGGATTAAAGCGAATATTTAAAATAGAAAATCAAAAGAAAATCATGAGCAGTCTTTGGGCCAAATCTCCCTTGGCCCAAGGCGCCCGCACCACCCACACAGCCCCATCTAAGCGTGGACTGTTGGATTTACATCCAACGCATGACCGCCCGCCTCCCTTCTCTCTCTCCTCACCCTTTTGCCCCACTTGCCGCCCCTCCCTCTCATTTATCACGTGGGCCGTGACCTTCGTCCTCCCATCTCCTTCCTCGTGGGCAGCACGTCTTAGCGCCATGGGCGCCCTCGCCAAGCTCATGTGGCCGCCTCCAGCGCCCGCCTTCTCAAGAACGGCGCCGACCCGCGCCACCTCCCCACGTTTCCCTCGCCCTCTCTCCCCGTTCTTCTCGCCCGCGTGCGCCACCTCGCCGCAACGGTCGCGCACGATCCCCACGATCCCCTCGCCGCCTCGAAGCCCCTCTACCCCTATAAAGGCCACCCCCGGGTGCGCCTCCTCCACCACAACTCAACCCCACCACCCATTGCTCTCCTCCTCCTCTGTAGCGCCGGAATTTTGAAGTTCCTCACCGGCGGCCGAATTCCGTTCTTCTCCGATTCCGGCGCCGTCGTCCCGCTTGATCCGCCGACCACACCTTGGTACCGCCGCGTCGTTCGGCCGGAGCACCCATCCACGTCATGGGAGAATCCGGGATCGACTACTTCGACGACGGACCAAGCTCCTCGCCGCCAAACCTCGCCGTCGGCGACATTAAGCCACGCCCACCGCACCTAAGGTAGCCACTAGGTTCGCGAACTCCCCTCTCGTTTGCGCCACGCGCCCTCGCCAGTGGCGCGTAGCACCGGCGAGGGTGGTCACCGAGCATGGCGGAATCGGCCTCGTGGCTCGCCACCTCGGCGCCACTCGGCGCCACGCCCGCGCCCAATCTCGTGGCCACCCACGTGGCGACCACGTCGATCTTGTAGCGCCACCTCACCGTGAGCCAAGGCAGTGGACTAAGTCCACGGCCGTGTCTCTGTTCTGAAGGCCCCACACGTCATATTTATTTTTTAAATCGGAGAATTGCAGGCGTTGGCGTCGGCGGTCGCAGATAAATAGATTTCCTTTAAGAAAACAATTCGGGAAAATCATTTAAATAACAGATTTAGGATTTGATTTGTAAAATTCATAACTTATTCATCCTAGCTCCAAATTAGATGATTCAAATTGCTAAATTCTTAGAAAATTATTATCTAACTAAATAAAATATAATTATTCAAGTTGGAGTTCATTTTAGTTCTGTTTTAGAATTTAGAAATTCATTTAAAATCCAAATTTAGATTTAAATTTGTGAAATTCAAATCATCGAGTTCCAACTCCAAATTTTGTGAATTTAGTTTCTAAGATTTTGTAAAAAGATTATCTAGCTTAATAAATTAAAATTTGTTTATTTGGAATTAGTTTAAATTGTCTCTTTTAAGTTAAAACTATTTAAATTGCAAATTTAGAATTTAAACTTGTAGAATTCATATCTTTTATGTCCTAATTCCAAATTGAGTGTTTCAAATTTATAAAGTCTTATAAAATTATAATCTAGTCAAATAAAATATAATTATTTTATTTGGAGTTAGTTGAACTATTGTCCTGTTTTTATTTGAACTTCAATTGATTTGTCGTATTTTCACGTTTAGATTACGGCGATTAGGAATTTGATTCTTAGAAGAATTAGAATTTCAAGACTTCAGCGAAGGTAAGTTATACTTTGATCATCTTGCACCTACTATTTTAAAGTTATTTAAATTCAGTTTTCAAATTATTAAGTGCATGCATACTTTTATTCAAGTATTTTAAATTCTGTTTAAATGATTAGATATTCCAAGCGCCCTTGTATGGCCAATATTGAATATTGAAATGTCATCCCTTGTCCCCATAGATAAATTGTTTGGAAATGCTTAGCAAATACTTACACCTGATTTTGATTTTGGGGAGGATTTAGCCAAATCTTTACAAACTTGTTTTAACTTGAGCCTATGGTATTGTATTACCATAGATTTGTTGTAAAGGTGGTTTTACTAAATAAAATAAAGATGGTTTGGACTTGGGTGTAGCGGATGAAAGGTGGGTGCGAGGTTTATGCGGGTTTAATCTGGTTAGGATTAAAGCCGTGGTTTAATTGAAAGACGCCCAAGTCAATTAAGGACCGGCCTTTAAGCGTTCCTTTGCTATGCCAAAACGTACCACCACATGTCTGTATGGGAAGGACTGGCTTAATAATTTGGGATACCTCATAGATATTAGTGCCATGTTGTATGAGTGGGTGTTGGTTAGATAGTAGTCCCACATGGCGCAAGAGGGGCTCCGGAGGATGGTTAGTCAATGGAAGCGAAACCTTAGCGGGCATGAGTATTGTGAGGTAGATCATTATAACGACCTTGTGATATTTGCTCTGTCACGCCTTAGGAAGCGTGGATTGGCCGACACAAAGGGTATAATATCTCGTGTGGGTAAGTTGTACAAACTCTGCGAGTAGAAAACTATTGAATAGCGGCGTCATGATCATGGACATGCTAGCAAAGCCACTTTGAGTTAGACTTGTTTTGGTTTCAAAATGGTTTCAACAGATGTTTTCGGGATGGATAGTCTGTGGGGAAAATTGGGCGGTTAGCCATTGTGATTGGAGGATATCCATCACCTTTCTTGGAGGTTATCCACATTATTCCATTGTCATTTAAAATATGATTTTTATCAATGTATGAAAATGGCCTTGCAATCTATTATGATTATTTAAATTAAACTGCTGCTTTACGCAAAATAACCCTGCCAATGTCCTTTGTTTACCTTATGCATGCATTACCATTCCATATTGGGTGTAACTTGCGAGCACGGTAGTTGTGCTCACGCTTGCTTTATGCAACAAAATTTCAGGAGAAGACTTCTATCAGGACGGTGAGGACACCGACGCCTAAACTCGCCCAGGGCGATTACTGTGGCGGATCGTTCTGGCCTACTACTATCTTTTTATTTCCGCTGTGTTATTTACTTCTTTATTTGGCTTAATGCCCAATTGTATCGAACTCTGATTTACTATTAATGAAATGCGAGATTTGGTCATGTTATCATTTTTGTAACTGTGTACACCGGAAATCCTGGACTGGTGTATGAACACAGAGGATTCGGGATCTTTCGTTCCCGTGTCCGACAGTAACTCCTTACGACCAGGTTTCAACCACTTTGTGATTACGTTCGACCAGTCTACGACCAGCTCGTATCTCTATCGGACCCGGGATTAACACCCCAAATCCTTTGTGCATTTCTGAACTAGTCCCATGATCAGTAGCTAGTTCACACAGTAAACAGATATGGTAACATCCATAAATCGCATGATATTATTAATAATCAACATAGTTTATTACAAAAGAGGCTTACAAGCCAACATTAAAAAACACAGCGGAAGACGAAGAAGTAGTGGAGTCCAGCTGATCTGTCACAAGCAATCGACTGGGGTAGTGGCCTAGTTGTCGAGATCCACACCAGAAGACGAAGAAGTAGTGGAGTCCAGCTGATCTGCCACAGGCAATCGACTGGGGTAGCGGCCTAGTTGTCGAGATCCACACCGGTAGCAAATTCCTTCTCCTCTAAAATTTATTTGCATAAAGCAAGGATGAGCACAACTTCCGTGCTTGCAAGTTACACCCAATAATAGAGTTAATGCATGCAAGGATATAACAAAGGAAGGCTTATTGGTTAAATTTGCATAAATCAAAGTTTTCTTTAAATACTTGTACTAAGTTCCAAAGCAGTTATTCTATAACTAAAATTTATTTTATAAATTCTCAAATTTTATAGTCAGATGACATTCACATAAAAATGGTGAAGGATACCCTCCTATCACATGACTTCTCGCCCAATTTTCCATTTGGATAGAAATCCAAAATCATTTGAGAAAGTCTTTTGAAAACAAAATCCAAGTCTAACTTTGAGTGGCTTTGCCAAGCATGTCCATGACCGTGGACACGACTATTAGAATAGTTCTTAACACTCTGCAGAGGTGGTACAACTTTACCCACAAGACATGAAATCTCTAGTTTGTTTAGCATCCGTTGATACCACCGCTCACTACCTTAGGTAAGCAGTCTAGAGCACATGTCAAGGCTTTTACAATGCGTCATTCCATCGCAGTCCCCCCTCGCTAAGGTTTCAGCCCCTTTGGATAGAAATCCATAGAGTTCCTAGCCCCCTCTTGCGCCGGTGGGAATGCATGTCGAGGTCGTAAAGACCACCCACTGTCGGATGGAACGACTACGGTGAAACATTGCAAATTAGTCAGCCAGGTCCCCTCCCCATTCTCAGGACATGTGGTAGTACGATGTGTCTTAGCAAGGGAACACTTAGAGGCCGGTCCTTAACTGACTTGGGCGACTTCCAAAACAACCCCTTGGCCACAACTCTAACCAGATTGAGCCCGTGCATAAATATGCACCATTCAAACATCCATTTCACCCAAGTCCAAGCCATCATTTTATTTCATTTTTGCAAAGTCATTTATAAACTTCCGTAACACGCCAATGCTATGGATACAATTTAAACAATATTTGATTTTTGGCTGAAATTCCCCAAATCAAACATTTTTGGTCTAAGCTTTGACTGAGCATAAACTTTTTCAATCAAAAGCATCTTGTTAACACTATTGTATTAACAAGAGTTTTATCTAGGGTGACAAGGTATAATGGATTAATGTTCAAGAATTGTCAATTTCAAGGTTAGTAGGTCAACCTCCAATATTGTATTCCTATAATCCAACTACTTCCAGTAATCCAATATCCATAAATCATCTATTTCTATAATCTGACATTGTCCATCCATTCTCCAACAATATTCTACTTCTACAATCCAACATCCGATAATAATATATCTCTATTATCCAATAGTCATGTATACCTATTATCCAACAGTCATGTAAGGCTATAGTTCAATAATCATTTAGTCCTATAGTTCAATATGCAACAACCATCTACTCCTACAATCCAACATTAATATAATCCGATAATCCAATATAACCAATTCTTCCCACTAATCCCACAGAGTTTTATACATACTGCTTGATTCAACTAATCCACCAAAGTTTAACATCATGAGTTGTTAATCCTATCATCATGTATTCATATAATCCAATATCTAATAATCATGTGATTCTATAATTCAATATCCATCCATACTGTACATCTACAATCCCATGTTCATCAATTATGTAATCCTATAATTCCATCTCCGATAATCTGATGCCCAATAATAATATATGTATCTATACTTCAATCTCAACAATAATCAAGTTCTATAACCCAATATCCAACAATCGTGTAGTTCTATCATTCATATTCGTCAATAGTCTAATATCAATAATTACCTATTTCTGTAGTTCAACATTCATTAATCTGATATCCATCAACATTCTTTCTTTATCATTAAAAATCTACCCACAATCTACTTTTATTATCCAAACATCAAATTCTAACTCCAGAATATATATCGCATTCGAAAATATTCTCCATACCACATCTCTTGATAATTATCGGTCATACAAAGGAATTGGGAATAACTATAAAGCTTAAAGTGAGAATTTAAATTACTTGAATATAAATACACATGAAATAATAATTTAAAATATAATTTAAAAAATTTAAAATACTGGGATTCAAATGTGATCAAAGGATGTAACTTGCCTTGCTTGATTAGTTGCTCTCAAACGGCGTCGAAATCTATACACGAAAATAAGCCAAATTCAAACAAAATTGAAATGAAGATTCAAATGAACTCCAAATTAAATAATTTTGGTTTATTTAGCTAGATCTTGAATTTATACAAATTTAGAAATTTGAATCGACGAAATTGGAGTTTGTATGAAGGAGAACGAACCCTGGGAAGTTTTAAAATCACATGAAATGATGAATTAGGGATTTTCAGAGTCTGGAATTATTTTTGAGAAGGAAAATTAGATTAATGCGTCACGCTGACGTCATCAATTGGTTTCCCGATTCGGTTGAAAGAATGGCCACGTCAACACCACGTGGGCGGTGACTGGGCAGCCATGTAGGCAAAATGGGTGACGTGGCCGTGATGTGGCCATTAGGTGGCAGTGCCACGTCGGTTGAAGTCATTGGTGGTTGCTGTTGAGGTCGCCAGCGCTATGCGCCGTGGCGAGCTCTAGCGAGATGCGCAAGAGGAAAAGAAGGGCGCGGAGACCTTAGTGCTTACCGTGGACGTGCGGGACGCGAAGGATTCGCCGGCGGCGAGGTCAAAAGCGGCGGCGCGTGCAGGATTGACGGTGGCGACGGGCTCTGGTGGTCTTCGGGTCGGGGAAAGGTGCGCACGGGGTAGGCGTTGTGGCAGCGACAGTGGCGGTGAGGTCGGGGTGGCCAAGGGAGGCTTGACGGCTCTAGAGAAGACGAGAATCGGAGTTTTGGCCGGCGGGGAAAAACTCCAAAATCCGGCGAAAAGAGGAGAGGAGAGGAGAGGCGGGGTGAATGGTGGAGATGGGCTGACGAAGAGGAGGCGCACCTCATGCTCCCTTTTATAGGGGCGGGGGAGGCCGGGAGAGGGAGATCATGCACGAGGGTCTTACGGCGGCCATGGCACGATCCGGCGAAATCGTGCGCGAAGACGAGGGGATAAGGCCGGGGTAGTTGTGGCGGGATAACGGAAGTCCGTTGCGCTGCAGGTCGAGCGTGGAGAAAACGGCGAGAAAAGGCGCGACTTCGAGCTGCAGCGGCAATGGCGGCAAAGACGCGCGGCTACGAGGAAGATGGGAGCGGGGAAGAAGGCGCGGGCGCACTGTCGGTGACTGGCCAAAAAAAGAAAGGGGCGGTTGATGATTGGGCTGTTGGATCTTGATCTAACGGCCACGGCCGATGGATCTTGGCGAAGACGAAAAGCGGGCGGCTCGGGTGGAAGCGAGCGAAATGGGCAGTAGCGGTGAAAAGCGAGGATGGGCCAAGAAGATTCGGCCCATTTGGTTTTCCGGAATTTTTATTGATTTAACTTTCAAAATAATTTGATTAATTCATTTTGGCTTTAGAAAATAGCAAATAAAATCCAAAAATTCTAAAAAAATTCATAGAAATTCCTAGAGTTATTTTGGACTTAGATAAAATATTTTTCAATTTAAAATTGATAATAGTTTTTGCACATAAATTATTTTGGCTTTAAAATAATTAGGAAAAGCTTTTAAAATTCAGAAATTAATTAATTTTTTTCAATTTAAATCAATAAAACTTCAAAGACTTCAATAAATTTTATTTTTGACTTTTAAAACTTCATAAATTCAAATAAAGCAATAAAACTCTTTCAAATTTTAGAAGATCCAATAAAATAATAACTTTATTTATTTTTATTTTGGTAACAGAACTTTGGGATGTTACAAACTACCCCTCTTAAAAGGAATCTCGTCCCCGAGATTCGGAGTGGCTAGAAAGGAAAGAAGACGAACATAAGATAAATGAATTGAGAGATAGAAAGAGTTTATCTTTAAGTTGGCTTCATGTCCAAGGGTGTTGGATTGTTCAAAGTTTTGAAGTATCGATTCGTCCTTCAAGTCCCAATACATCGAGAGGTTAAGAGTCCAATGGATTGTTAGAGAAGAGCAAAAAGCAAAGGATAAGAAAAAAAAGTTATGAGAAGAGAAGTCTACCCACTTAAGCAAACGTTGCATACAAGATCAAAAAATCTACGTACAACGTACCAAAAGAAAATATACCATACAAGTTAAGAAACAATACAACGTTCTACTTGATCGGTACTCATAAGCTGGTGAAACGGCTCAATACACAGAATGAGTCTTGGCAGACTTAAACTATATGGCTTGACTGACAAAACGATCTTCGATATATTTGGTCTGTTGTCCTTGGATGGTGGAGACGATGATACCTTCTCGATGGCTCCATGTCTTGTAGTCTTGAACGTAATGGTAAAAACGGGTTGACCATCTATAGAAATTTTCAAGGACAAGAGGATCCATTTAACCTTGTAAAATGGTGAAGAGAGAATTAGGTAAGAAAGAGTTGCTATGAAGAAGCTAAGAATAGATAGATGACCAAGATAAGGAGAGAACAAATTATTTTTCTTGTTAAACAAAATAAGTTTTGAAGTCTTTCAACTAACGGCCATTCTAACTAGGTCACGACCTACAGTTGATATGGCTCTGATACCACTTCTGTTGGACCCGGGATTAACACCCCAAATCCTCTGTGCATTTCTGAACTAGTCCCATGATCAGTAGCTAGTTCACGATGTGATGATATGGTAACATCCATAAATCGCACGATATTATTAATAATCAACAGAGTTTATTACAAAAGAGGCTTACAAGCCAATATTAAAGAACACAGCGGAAGACGAAGAAGTAGTGGAGTCCAGCTGATCTGCCACAGGCAATCGACTGGGATAGCGGCCTAGTCATCGAGATCCACACCGGTAGCAAAGTCCTTCTCCTCTGAAATTTATTTGCATAAAGCAAGGATGAGCACAACTTCTGTACTCGCAAGTTACACCCAATAACAGAGTTAATGCTTGCAAGGATATAACAAAAGGAAGGCTTATTGGTTAATCGAGTGTTAGATAACGTTATGTGGTCGAACTCTTTGACCACCAGTGACATGGCCATGCACTTTCTTTATCAGACCACTTCGAGGGGCCTAGAGACATCTCTCCTGTTATGTTAGGAGGGGCAGATCCCATATCTGACCAGTCACATCCCTCCGCATGTTTCATAGCATACCCGGAAGCTACCTTTATAACTACCCAGTTACGAGTAGCGTTTGGCAACCCCTAAGAGTGCTATTACACATGTAGGGAACCATGCTGATCTCAGGTCTAAGGATTATACATCATCATTGCTTGAGACCAACTAATGACTCATAGAATCATAACAATCTCAATAGTTCTCAAGGTGGGTCTATCCAACCCCATGTTCTCTAACATGTGTTCACATTATCGATTCGATATCCCTATATCCATGACCGGTGAAACATGGTCATCAATCAATACATGTACTGGTCATAGAGTCACTGGTGTTCCGACCAGTGACATCCGACCAGGGATACATTTAGAACGACATCATGTAAGTTAAAGAGTTTCACCAACAAATCACATACTAGTCAATCTTCATAACCAATGATTCATTCAAGGAACAAATAACATTTAATCAATAACTCATAAATATAGACGTGATACAATCATCTCTATGATTGCCTCTAGGGCATATCACCAACACCTATCATATTGAATTTTCATATGAATAGCATGGAGAAGTCAATGGCCGAGTTGCATGGCATGCTTAAAGGTGCTGAGGAGAGCATCAAGAAAAGTTCCAATCATGTGATGATAGTTCAAAAGACTACTAGCTTCAGGAAGAAGGGTAAATCGGGAAAGGGAAAGGGCAAAGGAAAGACTCAAGATGAGATCAAAAGTCTCAAGGCTGAGCATAAGAAGTTCAAGCTGGGTCCTATGCCTGACATAAAATGTTACCATTGTCATTGGACTAGGCATTAGAAGAGAAACTGCAAGAAGTACTTAGTAGAAATGAAAAAGAACAAAGGAAGTAAGTGTCGGGACCCAAAAATACAATTATGGACCTTCTGTGTATAATGCACTAGTCCAGGATCACGCTAGTGCACACAGTGTCAACACAGGTGAATATCGATCCACACAAGTGATTAATAACATAAACGAGTAATTTGATAACAAATAGTTGTTTTGATCTTATGGTCGAGTTTACAATTATTAAGCCACGTAGGGCTAACAAGGAAATAAAATAGCAGCGGAACAAAGAAACTTCAGCGGAATCCCATCAATTCACCACAGGCAACTAATTGGGATTAAGACCCTACGATCAAGCACCTTCGATGAACTCCTCCTCGAAAGCAGGCGATGACTCCTCCTCTTCTGTTGCATGTTTTACAACAAGCATGAGTACACAACCGTACTCGCAAGTCATACCACAGAAATAAAATTATACATGATGGCTTATTCCAAAGGAATGGCTTCTGTGGCTCTTTTGCAGAAATGCAGCATTTGCAATTTAAATACAAGTAATAGATTGAAAGCATAATTCAAAACGAATAGACAATAATAATTTGACAGTTTTATTTCACAAAGACACATAGCCTAAACAAGTTATTCACATAGCCATATGACTTAAGTCACACAGCTCCTTCCCAAGGTTTTCATGAAAATCTACCCTCGTGTGAAATCCCAGAGCATTGTCCATGACCATGACGCTGCTATTGAATAGATTGTTTAACACTCTGGAGAGGTTGTACACTTTACTCACAAGATACAACTAGTGTAGCTAGCACTATAGTAACAAAAAAGCAGTTGAAACTTCATCTCGACATTGACACTCGGTATGCTTAGCGCCACAGACGCCTTTACCGTTGGGCGGGGACACTCTGGCTGCCCGTGATGCGACTACTTGGTAGTACACACCTCCACCCAATCCAACATAGCTAACCTATAACCTGAGTAATCAATGTCAAGACTCCATAACTTACTAAGTTAGGCCCGTCCCATACTAGGCATGTGGTTGTACGAAAGGCTCAGTTCAATGGCGCACAAAGTTAAGTCTTTAATTGACTGAGGCAAGACTTCCAAACTCTAACCTATCATTCCCGCCAACACAGATTGTAACACCCCAATTTTCAGAACCTTAAAAATCATTTGAATAGTTGATCAGGAGAAAATTCACCATTTGGGATTTATTTGCATTTAGTTCAAAAGCTTAAACTTGGACTTTAGTAACAAAACAATTTAATATGAATAATTCCAACATGAACAATAGGCAAAACTATTTTATTTGGATTCTATGAGCTTGGATATATTTTCTAGAATTTTCTGGAATTTTTCCAAGATCATTGCTATTTTCCATTGCTTATTTGAATTTACGGTATTTTATTAAAAAGAAAAAGCTATTTAAATCTCCAAATAGAATTAGGGCGAATTCCTTGCCCATCCTGTTCATCTCAGCCCAAACTCTCCTCTACCGTTGGATCGTGGTAGAAGCGGTCAGATCTCACTTGCCTGCCTCGCTCTCCTCTCTCGGCGGGTGGGTTCGCTCTGAGGTCGTCGTCGTCTTCGCCGCCTCGTCTTCTTGGCGTTAAATCGCGAGCAACCGCCATGGCGGTCAAAGCCGAGCTTCACGCTGGCGCCTCAACCTCCCGTTCCTCGCGAGTGCGCCGACCTCCACGACCACGCCGCCACCCGCAACACCCCTCATCCCATGGCGGTTGCGCCCACATCCATGCTGCCGCCGCCACGATCTCCACGTAGCCGCCGCCTCGGGCTCCCGGCCCCTATAAAGGCACCCGGGATCGCACCGCCCTCCTTTTCCCAAACCCCAACTCCTCCTCCTCCCGAGCCCCGCCGCCCGCAATTGGAGTTTTAGAGCTTCTACTTGTGGGTGGAATTTCTTCGATTGCGCCGCCGCCGTAGCCGCCGCGTCGTCGGGGAGCACGCCACCGGGTTCGCCATCGCCTCCTCTACCTCCCGGACCCCTCGCCGTCGCCTAGACCTCGCGGGCCTTTGCCGAAACAAAACCCGAATCGCCGCCGCTCGACCTGCGCCGCCCGGCCGCCACCGCCCACCTCAACCACCGGAGGTACCTCATCGTGTTCGCAATAGCGTTAGCTCTGCGCCCGTACCACCCATTCTCGGCGTGGCCGCCGTTCGCCGGGACCCTTGGTTCCGTCTTGCGCCGCCTCTTGCCGTCCACGTCGGCGTCGGCTCGGCCCCATGCTTGCGTGTTCGCCCATGTGGCGCCCGCGTCGGCGTCTGCGTGTCGCCACGTGAGTGCCCGTGGCGATCGAGCCGGCCAGATCCGGTGGCTCGGTGGACTTGGTCGCGTGGTAAAATCACCGACATGTGGGTCCCACATGTCGATTAATTCTTTAATTCTTTTAAATTCCGGAAATCCTTCACGCGTCACCTTGCGCAATAATTGGAATTTTCTTTAGAAAAACAATTAGGAAAATTGTTAAATAATGATTTAGGTTTAAATTTGTAAAATTCATAACTTTTGCATCCAAACTCCAAATTGGGTGTTTCAAATTTCTAAATTCATATAAAATTAAGATCTAGCTAATCCAACCAAAATTATTTAGATTTGACTTTTGTTTAAATTTAGAAATTCAAACTAAATTTCAAAAGATAGGTTAAAACTTGTAAAATTCATATCTTTTGAATCCTAACTCAAATCTATCCATTCAAATTCCTAAATTCGTCTAAAATCCAGATCTATCTATTGGGGCTTTTTATTTATTTTATTGGAGTTAATTGCCTCTGGTTTTATTTAGTTTGTTTGTTTGTGTGGTTTATGAGTAGACTTGATATTTCTTTGGAAGAGTTGAAGAAGAAGGACCTTTCCAAGACCAAGATCAATTCCTAGATCCTTTTCAAGGCAAGCTATGCCCTTGACCATTTTGCTTCCCAGTTTTATAAAAGTATTTTAATTCAAATTACTGCATCTTAATTCAAGTATTTATTTAAAAGTTTTTGGGTGCGATAGTTAAATCAAATTGATATGCCTCCCTTGTGTAATTGTTATGACTTGATTCCTTGTCACCCTAGTTGATAATTAGTTGGTTAATATTGTAGAACCAACGTGGGTTGGTTAGTACGATTAGACCGCTTAGCCATGCCACGAATCATTTGTCATGTAGATTGCTATATGAAATTGGCTAAGTGAATATGCAACTATGTGATAAAAGCTGCGTGTACTATGTGTCTTTGTGGCATGTGTTGCACTTAAAACCAATGGGGTGGTAAAAGGATTTGAGCTGAGGCAAGTGGTGGAAAGCTGTGTGAAAGGGTGGGTGTGTGAACTGTGTGGACTATGTGAATTATAATAATCTGTGTGTCTATGTGGTTTGGTTAGCTTGTGGAAGTCTTGCCTTGGTCAATTAAGGACCTCACCATGTGCTCTTTGAGCCGAGCTTCATGCGACCACATGCCTGTTTTGAGGCAGGCCTAGCATAGTAGGATAAGGTATCTGAAATGCTTTGTTATGATTAGTGTTAGCTACACTAATTGTATCTTGTGGGTAAAGTGTACAAACTCTGCGAGTGTACTTAATCTATTGAATAGCAGCGTCATGATCATGGACAATGCTAGGGATTTGACACTAGGGGTAGATTTTCATAAAAGCTGTGTGGGAAGGGAGCTATGTGATTAAATCATCTAGCTATGTGAATAACTGTGTTAAATTTGTGTGTGTGTCTTTGTGAAATAACTTGTTAAAATTATTATCGTCTATTTGTTTTACTGTCTTTAATCTATTAATTGTATTCAATTGCAAAAGTTGCATTTATGCAAAAGAGCCCTGAGAATGCCTTCCTTTGTAAAAAGCCGGCATATGTATATATTTGCATTTACGTGGTGTGGCTTGCGAGTGCGGTGTGTACTCACGCTTGTTTTGACGAATCAAGCGGAGGAGGAGTCTTCACCGACATTTGAGGGCGAGTACATCGAAGGTGCTGATCGTGAGGTCTTGATCGATCGGTTGCTGTGGCGAATCGATGGGGTGCCACTACCGTTTATGTTTCATTGCCGTTTATTTCCTATGTTAGCCTGCGTGGCTCAATATTTGTAAACTTCGACCTTAAGGTCAAAACCATTATTTGTTAATCAAAGTTAACCGTTTATGTTATTATTAAGCTTGTATGGAGCGAATGCCATCTTTGTTGACACTTGTGTGCACTAGCATGATCTGGGCTAGTCGTTAAACCTGAGAGGGTCCCGAACCATAGTTTTGGGACCCGACAAAAGTGGTATCGAGCCATCTTGTTGTAAGTCTAGACCTTAGTTAGATTGGCGTTCAGTGTCCAAATTATTTTCTAAAAGAAAATTAACTTACAAGACTAAATGAATTGTAACTCCTCTTATATCTTTCTTGACTCATCCATTGCTGGAATTTCTTTCCTCTTCCCATTTGTTTTAACGTGGTTCTTACCTCTTGTCTGTCTTGGCGGATGCCTTACCTTGAGACCTTTGGAGATTGCAGCGGAGGACTTGCCCTTGAGTGTGGAAAGCTGCTGCAGACACTTGGAGGCCGGCGCCCAATGTATCGTGGCGATAAGTACATAGTCAGCTGGACGAGATCGTGGTGTGATCTGCTTTGACGGTCTCGCCGGAGGAACACTAGAGGCTGACCAGCCCTTGGACATCTCGGTCGGGAGGATCACCTTCACGCAAGGAATCCAGAGTCATCACGCTTGGCCATACTTGAGTCTCGCCACATCTACGCGGAGGAGGCTGCGAACACCGTCTTCGCTACCATCCGAGCGCGCCAGGGAGCTATCCGCACGCTTCCGTCTACCAACAGGAAGGCAATGCCAGCTTGTGGTGCATCTTGCAGTTCACCGCATTGCTTTCGGGAGGAGTCGCTGGAGATGGCGCCACCGAGTGAGGTCGCCTATCGAACTGGGAAGAAGCCGAGGAAAGGATCGCCGTCTTAGAGCAAGCTCTCTACGGTCAACATGAGATCGAAGATGATCCGGAGGAAGATCCAGAAGAAGTTGAAGAGGATCCAGAGGAGATTCCAGAGGATCGGTCGAGCACTGCAGCCGGAGGAGCTACCAAGACTGCACCAGCACACTGCTCTGCTGCACCAATCCGGGCATCGAGAACCGATTCGCGAGGATGCCAGCTCACTTCAGAGTCTACACGAGCGGGGCGCTTGCCGTGGTGGCATGAGGCTTTCTCGAGGAGTAGTTAGTTTAAGTTCGATCAATCGAGCTTAGCGATTTCCCTTTTCATAGTCGCCCTTTAGGCGGTAGCTTGTGTGCTTAGGTTCGCTTTATTTTCTGTGTGCAAGTATGAGTGCAAAGGCCCTTAGGCATTTGTTGCGACCATGCTATTAAACTATTAATGAAGATTATTTCTTTGAAGTTTCTTGAGTTTGTGTTTGTTGGGTTTAATCTACTTCCCTGTCTAGTTCTTAACTCATCTTGTGCTCTCTACCTTATCGACCCATGGAACCTCACGGATGGTTCGGACTAGCCATCTGCCGCAAGTGGATCCGGAGCCCAAGGATCGAAGGCAATGAGCAAACCCTCACAGAGTAGTGCCACCCCAAGCACCTCCTATTGACTTGCGAGAACTCAGAGCTTTCATGGCGGCCTGAGACCGAGATGATGTACACCATGATGAACGGATCACGGGCCATGAACAACAACAACAACCACAACCATCATCAAGGAGGAGCCCCAGTCGCTCATGGTCATCAGGGACCATCCAAGTTGGCTGAATTCATGAGAACCCGTCCGCCAACTTTCTCTGGACATGTCACACCAGTGAGGCGATGATTGGCCAGCGTGATTGAGAGGAAGCTGCGATCACCCAATGCGGCAATCATGAGAAGGTTTTGTATGCCACCCATCGGATGGAGGGCACACCGGCGAGTGGTGGGAAAACTTCTGCTGACCCATGGAGCACATGAGAATATCACTTGGGAAGAATTCACTGCGACCTTTCGCCGATATCATGTACTGAAGGCATTATGGATCGAAGAAGGATGAGTTCCGTGCTCTCAAGCAAGGGACTATGTCGATGTTGACTACTGAATAAGTTCTCCCAACTAGCTCGCTATGCTCGAGAGGATGTCGCTTAAGCGTGTCTCGCCGAGTCGCTTCTTGAAGGATTGAACTTCGATCGCAAGTCAATCTACTTGCTCACACCTTCCCGATTTCGAGTTGATTAACAAGGCGTTGGTCATGGAGGACAAACGCAAAGAATGGAGGACCACATAGCGTAAAATGGCTCGGAGGAAGCCACCACCACAACAAAGAGAGGGCAAGGATAGTGCCACGGCGGTTTAATCGTTTTCGACCTCGAGTTCTTCGGGACACTGCACCACCTTGACACCTCGTCCTTTTGTTGAAATTCTCGTAACCCGACACGATCAACCCCACCCTAGGGAACAACAACCGCGAGAATGAACCAAGAGTGTGTTACAATTGCCGTCGGCCGGGGCATTTTACCGTCGGTGTCCTCGAAGGAACTATCACTCGATCGCTTCAACCTTGGAGCAACACCTACCAAGACCCGGTGAGAACAACCAAGGAGTTTCTCAGGAACGATCAACGGGAGGAACGCCTCAGTCAGTGGTCAGAGGTCGTGTTAATCACGTCACTCTGGAAGGAGCCCAGGAAGCACCAGACGTTGTACTGGGTAAGTTCCTAGTAAATTCGATTACTGCTTGATTACTGTTTGATTACGGAGCTTAGCATTCGTTTGTTTACGGAGTTTTGCAACTAAGAATAAGTTGGAAGTTATGCCTCTTAAGCGAACTCTGTTAGTCGATCGCTAGAAGCGAGCTAAGTTCTAATGTGGGTTGTTTAGGGGCTAAGTTATTCATAGCTGGAGTTGAGTTTCTAGCTAACCTAATTATTCTAGACACCCAAACCCTAGATGTCATCCTTGGCATGGATTGGTTGACCAAGCACAAAGCCGTGCTAGATTGTGGCGAAGAGCCGTTATAATCGAGGATACCAAAGGAAACAAAGTGGAGTTCCTAGCTACCTCGGGCGTAATGGGCATTTGATAGTCAATAGCACGAAGACCGTCGCATTGGGAGATGTGCGGTCGTCAAAGAATATCGGATGTGTTCCCGGAAGAATTACGGGGATGCCACGGATCGTGACATCGAGTTTGTCATCGATCTAGTGCGAGAACAGCACCCATCTCGAAGAGACCGTATCGGATGCCACCGATGAGTTAGTGGAGATGAAGAAAGCAGATAGAAGAACTTTTAGAAAGGCTTTGTGAGGCCTAGTTAAATGCGCCATGGGGAGCGCCGGTCTTGTTCGTCAAAAGAAGGATGGAAGCATGAGGATGTGCATCGACTACCGATCTCTCAATGAAGTCACCATCAAGAATAAGTATCCATTGCCCGGATAGATGATCTGTTTGACCCGGATGAAAGGAGCGGAGTGTTCTCGAAGATCGACTTGCGATCGAGGTTACCATCGATTGAAGATCTGTCCCAAGGATATACCTAAGACCGCTTTCTCAGCGCTGATGCGGACATTATGAGTTCCTAGTCATGTCCTTTGGTGCGACCAATGCCCTGCCTATTTCATGAACATGATGAATAAGGTATTCATGGAGTATCTGGACAAGTTTGTAGTCGTATTCATTGATGATATTTTGGTTTACTCGGTCGGAAGGAGAGCATCTTTGAACATTTAAGATTAATTCTAGAAGCTCGAGAGAGCATCGGTTGTATGCTAAGTTTAGCAAGTGTGATTTACGGAAGAAGGAAGTGGATTTTCTTGGTCATGTGATGGCAAATTGCGAGAAGTGTGATTGACCCGATAAGGTAAAAGGCGTGTTACATTAGAACGACCCAAGACATCACTTTCAGATTCGCGATTTCTTGGGATTAGCGAGGATATTATCGCCGTTTCATTGAAGGATTTTCATCAATTGCTAAACCTCTTACGCAATTGTTGAAGAAAGAAAAAAGTTTACTGGACTGACTTGTGAAGAAAGTTTTCAAGAATTGAAGAAGCGTTTGACTTGACCCGATCTTGATTCTCGCCAGATATTCGCAAGGATTTTGATATCTATTGTGATGCTTGGCGTCAAGGATTAGGATGTGTCTGATGCAAGAAGGAGAGCTGTCGCTTATCGTCAAAGGCGATTAAGACCGCATGAAGAGAATTACCCTACCCATGATCCGGAATTAGGCTGCCGTAGTGCATGCTTTGAAGATTTAGCGTCATTACCTCATCGATGTCATTTGTGAGATATACACAGATCATAAGAGCTTGAAATATATTTTCACTCGATCGGATCTGAATATGAGGCAGAGGAGATGGCTAGAGTTGATAAAGGATTATAATCTTGGAATCCATTACCATCTGGTAAGGCCAATGTAGATTCTTGGATGCTTTGGTAGTAGAGTCTTTGCAATGCTCTGGAAGTGAAAGAGCCTTGTTCGAACTACAAGAAGAATTCGAAGTGAAGCTAGAAGTAGTGTCTGAAGGATTAAGTAGCAAACTTGGAAGTGATCTACTTTGGAGAAGCAGATTCATGGCTCGGTAGAAAGACTCGAATTCTCAGACATTAAGAAGAAGATGATGAAGGAAGTTCAAGGACTTCACGGTGGATGATCGAGGATATCTTGTGGATCAATGGGCGTATCTGCGTTCGAGATATTGATGGATTGAGGCGGTGATTTTGAAGGAGGCCCATGACTCAAAGTATTCGATTCACCTGGTAGTACTAAGATGTATCGGGATGTTAAGAATAAGTTTTGGTGGCCAAATCTGAAGCGAGGCGTCGCGAGTTAAATCGCCTTGTGCGGCGTGTGTCAAAAGTTAAGCGAGCATCGAGGCCGGCAGGTCTGTTGCAACCCTTGAAGATTCGAGAATGGAAGTGGGAAGAAATCGGAATGGATTTCATTACCGGTTTACCCAAGACTCACTCGGGTTACGATTCAATTTGGGTAATAGTGGATCGTTTGACTAAAGTTGCCCATTTCTTACCGGTCAAAACCACATTACTCGGAGATCGTCTAGCGAGTTTGTACATGTCGAAGATTGTCAGTTTGCATGGTGTACCTAAGAAGATAGTGTCAGATCGAGGATCTCAGTTCACCTCCCGATTTTGGCAGAGTTTGCATGAAGCCTTAGGGACTCACCTGAATTTCAGTACTGCATATCACCCCCAGACAGATGGACAGACTGAAAGGGTTAACCAGATATTGGAAGATATGTTGAGAGCCTGTGCCCTAGCAAATGCTACCCGTTGGGATAAGAGTTTACCATATGCAGAATTCTCGTACAACAACAGTTATCAAGCCAGTTTGCAAATGTCACCGTTTGAAGCTTTGTATGGTCGTGCTTGCTTACGAACCCGTTGAGCTGGTCGAAAGCAATGAACATCTGATCTTTGGTCCGGATATTATTCAAGAAGCAGAAGAGCAAGTGTCCATGATCAGAGAGAGGCTAAAGATAGCTCAATCGAGGCAAAAGAGTTATGCCGATAACCGTCGTCGTGATCTCAGTTTCGAGCCAGAAGATTTTGTGTATCTCCGAGTTCGCCCCTCTCGAGGTGTGAAAAGGTTCCATGCCAAAGGAAAGCTTGCCCCTCGGTATGTTGGTCCGTTCAAGATTTTGGATCATTTGGAGAAGTAGCCTATCAGTTGGAGCTGCCGCAGTCGCTAGCGGGAGTCCATGATGTCTTTCATGTCTCTCAGTTGAAGAAGTGTCTTCGTGTGCCAGAAGAACAAGCACCGTTGGAGTCAATTGAACTAAAAGAAGACCTCACCTACAAAAGCGGCCGGTCAAGATTTTGGGCGTCGCGAGCGTCGGACGAAGCAAGACGATTCGTTTTGCAAGGTGCGATGGAGTCACCACTCGGAAGGTGAAGCCACGTGGGAGCGTGAAGAAGAGTTGAAAGCCAAGTTCCCGACCTTTTCTCCATTAGCTTTGAATCTCGGGGTCGAGATTCCTTTAAGGGGGGGAGGTTTGTAACACCCCAATTTTCAGAACCTTAAAAATCATTTGAATAGTTGATCAGGAGAAAATTCACCATTTGGGATTTATTTGCATTTAGTTCAAAAGCTTAAACTTGGACTTTAGTAACAAAACAATTTAATATGAATAATTCCAACATGAACAATAGTCAAAACTATTTTATTTGGATTCTATGAGCTTGGATATATTTTCTAGAATTTTCTGGAATTTTTCCAAGATCTGTTGCTATTTTCCATTGCTTATTTGAATTTCTGGTATTTTATTAAAAAGAAAAAGCTATTTAAATCTCCAAATAGAATTGGGCGAATTCCTTCGCCCATCCTGTTCATCTCAGCCCAAACTCTCCTCTCTGTTGGATCGTGCGAAGCGTCGAGATCTCACCAGCCTTGTCTCTCGCTCTCTCTCGACGGGTGGGCCTGCCTTCTGGTCGTCGTCTTCGCCGCTTTTCGTCTTGGCGTTAAATCGCGAGCAACCGCCATGGCGGTCAAAGCCGAGCTTCACGCAGCGGGCGCCTCAACCTCCCGTTCCTCCTGATGAGCGCGACGACCTCCACGACCACGCCGCCACCCCCGCAACACCCCCTCATCCCCGAGGCCGGTTGCGCCCACATCCCGCAACTGCCGCCGCCACGATCTCCACGTAGCCGCCGCCTCGGAGCTCCCCGGCCCCTATAAAAGGCACCCCCGGGATCGCACCGCCCTCCTTTTCCCAAACCCCCAACTCCCTCCTCCTCCCGAGCCCCGTGCCGCCGCAATTGGAGTTTTAGAGCTTGCGGTGGAATTTCTTGATTCTTGCGCCGCCCGTAGCCAAGCGTCGTCGGGAGCACGCCACCGGTTCGCCATCGCCTCCTCTACCTCCGGACCCTCGCCGTCGCCTGACCTCGCCGGGCCTTTGCCCGACAAAACCGAATCGCCCGCTCCGACCTCGCCGCGGCCGCCACCGTCCACCTCAACCACCGGAGGTACCTCATCGTGTTACTTAATAGCGTTAGCTCTGCCCGTACCACCATTCTCGCCGGCGGAACGCCGTTCGCAGGACCCTTGGTTCCGTCGTGCGCGCCCTGCTTGCCGCCCACGTCGGCGTCGGCTCGGCCCCATGCTTGCGTGTTCGCCCATGTGGCGCCGCGTCGGCGTCTGCGTGTGCGCCACGTGAGTGCCGCGTGGCGATCGAGCCGACCAGATCCGATGGCTCGGTGGACTTGGTCCACGTGAGCGGGTCACCGACATGTGGGTCCCACATGTCGATTAATTCTTTAATTCTTTTAAATTCCGAAATCCTTCACGAGCGTCACCTTGCGCAATAATTGGAATTTTCTTTAGAAAAACAATTAGGAAAATTGTTAAATAATGATTTAGGTTTAAATTTGTAAAATTCATAACTTTTGCATCCAAACTCCAAATTGGGTGTTTCAAATTTCTAAATTCATATAAAATTAAGATCTAGCTAATCCAACCAAAATTATTTAGATTTGACTTTTGTTTAAATTTAGAAATTCAAACTAAATTTCAAAAGATAGGTTAAAACTTGTAAAATTCATATCTTTTGAATCCTAACTCCAAATCTATCCATTCAAATTCCTAAATTCGTCTAAAATCCAGATCTATCTATTGGGGCTTTTTATTTATTTTATTGGAGTTAATTGCCTCTGGTTTTTATTTAGTTTGTTTGTTTGTGTCGTTTGCGAGTAGACTTTATTTCTTTGGAAGAGTTGAAGAAGAAGGACCTTTCCAAGACCAAGATCAATTCCTAGATCCTTTTCAAGGCAAGCTATGCCCTTGACCATTTTGCTTCCCAGTTTTATAAAAGTATTTTAATTCAAATTACTGCATCTTAATTCAAGTATTTATTTAAAAGTTTTTGGGTGCAGTAGTTAAATCCAAATTGATATGCCTCCCTTGTGTAATTGTTATGACTTGATTCCTTGTCACCCTAGTTGATAATTAGTTGGTTAATATTGTAGAACCAACGTGGGTTGGTTAGTACGATTAGACTGCTTAGCCATGCCACGAATCATTTGTCATGTAGATTGCTATATGAAATTGGCTAAGTGAATATGCAACTATGTGATAAAAGCTGCGTGTACTATGTGTCTTTGTGGCATGTGTTGCACTTAAAACCAATGGGGTGGTAAAAGGATTTGAGCTGAGGCAAGTGGTGGAAAGCTGTGTGAAAGGGTGGGTGTGTGGCTGTGTGGACTATGTGAATTATAATAATCTGTGTGTCTATGTGGTTTGGTTAGCTTGTGGAAGTCTTGCCTTGGTCAATTAAGGACCTCACCATGTGCTCTTTTGAACTGAGCTTCTGTGCGACCACATACTGTTTTGAGGCAGGCCTAGCATAGTAGGATAAGGTATCTGAAATGCTTTGTTATGATTAGTGTTAGCTACACTAATTGTATCTTGTGGGTAAAGTGTACAAACTCTGCAGAGTGTACTTAATCTATTCGAATAGCCGCGTCCGCGGTCATGGACAATGCTCGGGGATTTGACACTAGGGGTAGATTTTCATAAAACTGTGTGGGAAGGGAGCTATGTGATTAAATCATCTAGCTATGTGAATAACTTTGTTAAATTTGTGTGTGTGTCTTTGTGAAATAACTTGTTAAAATTATTATCGTCTATTTGTTTTACCTGTCTTTAATCTATTAATTGTATTCAATTGCAAAAGTTGCATTTATGCAAAAGAGCCACAGAATGCCTTCCTTTGTAAAAAGCCAGCATATGTATATATTTGCATTTCTGTGGTGTGGCTTGCGATGCGGTGTGTACTCACGCTTGTTTTAATGAATCAAGCGGAGGAGGAGTCTTCACCGACATTTGAGGGCGAGTACATCGAAGGTGCTGATCGTGAGGTCTTGATCGATCGGTTGCTGTGGCGAATCGATGGGGTGCCACTACCGTTTATGTTTCATTGCCGTTTATTTCCTATGTTAGCCTGCGTGGCTCAATATTTGTAAACTTCGACCTTAAGGTCAAAACCATTATTTGTTAATCAAAGTTAACCGTTTATGTTATTATTAAGCTTGTATGGAGCGAATGCCATCTTTGTTGACCTTGTGTGCACTAGCATGATCACGGCTAGTCGTTAAACCTGAGGGTCCCGAACCATAGTTTTGGGACCCGACGAGATCCACCATAAAAGTATACCAGACCACTTGCCCCAGTCCAAAACCTTTTCCCACCCTGTTGGTTAAGTGCAACATATACCATCAACGAGTAATAGCACATAGTACACATAGTTTTTATCACATAGTTCCATAGTTACTTAGTCAAGTTTATATTTGCAACTTACATGAGATGATGACTCGTAGCATGGCTAAGCAATCTAATCGCATCTACCCATCCCCCGTTGGTAATACAATAGCACCAACTAAATAAACCAAACTAGGGTGACAAAAGATTATGGCATACAATTAGACAAGGAGGTCATAACAAATAGGATATTAACTAATCCCAAAAATATTGAAATAAATAATTAAAGTAAATGTAATACTTTGAATCAATATAACTTTTGAAAACTGGGTTCAATATGATCAATGGTATAACTTGCCTTGGAATAGGTCTAAGTACTGATCTTGCTCTTGAGGTGCTCCTTCTTCTTCAAATCTTGTCGAAGTATCGACGTCTGCTCGCAAACAAAAGCAAATAAACAAAACAAATAAATAACAAAGGCAAAACAAACTCCAAAAATTAAATAAAAATCTCGGATAAATAGATCTCGAATTTAGATGAATTTAGAAATTTGAATGGGCTCAAACGGAGTTCGGATGCAAAAGATATGAGCTTGGGAAGTTTGAATTAGAAGAAAACCCTAAAATAGGATTTTCGGAATTAACCCGAATTATTTCTCTGAAGGAAAATCAGATTATTGCGCAACGATGACGTCAGTGCTCGGAATACAGAATTAAAAGAAATATTGACATGTGGGACCCACATGTCAGCCTCACGGCTCACGGTGGACTGGGTTCACCGAACCTACTAGATCTGGATCTGGCTTGGGTGGCACGCACACACACGTGGTCTTGACTTAGCGCATGCGTGGGCTACACACGAGCACCACATAGGACCAAAGGTGAGGTGGCACGCTTATGAGGATGCCATGTCGACTTGGCGGCGGTGATGGCTCGGGCTTGGCCAAGCAGCGATGAGCAGCGGTGCTACTCGGCAATGAATGGTACCGCGTGTAGCTCTCGCTATTGCGAACTGTTGAGGTAGCTCCGGGTGGTTGAGGGCGGCGGTGGTGGTGGTGGCGAGGTTGAAGCGGAGAAAGCGATCGGATCTTTGTCGGGCCGGTTGCTCAATGAAGTCTTGGCGATGGCGAAGGGTCCTGGATGTAGCCCACACGATGCTGATCACGATGGTGCAGACCACGATGACTAGGCGACGTCGACGGCGGCGCAATCGAAGAAAGACCGACGGTGGTGAAAAACCCTAAAGCTCGGATTAGCGGCGGTGTTGAAGCTCTCAGGTGGAATTGAGCTAGGGTTTGAGATGCGGAGGGCAGGGCGAACCTCGGTGTGCTATTTATAGGGCCGGGGCGACTCCAGATAAGGAATCCCCAAATCGGGATTGAAACGGACTCGGCGGTTCCTAGAGATATAGACCGAATTTGTATTCCAAAAGATGCAAAAGAGATAAAGATCAAGTTTGGAAAAGAAATCTTGAAGGTTTTAGTTGGAGATTGGATTTTGTCGAACGGAGGTTGAGAGATTAACAATGGCGGCTCTGAGCTGGACTCTACGAAGAAGAAGACCGAGTCGGAGACGACGACGCACACGGCCCACTTGGCAGAGACACAAGGAAAGCGAACGCGTTCGGACAACGAGATCCAACTGTCTAGATTTGATCGAACGGTTCAAAACGTAGGTGACGTTCGGACCGCCCGAACGGCTCACCTCCATCGGACCGTTCAAATACGATCGGATGTCTGAGAACAACCGGCTAGCGAGAGAGAAAGAAGGCGTGACGATGGGGTCCACCTATCGTGAGCGATGAGTCTTGTGGCGTGGCGAAAAGAGTTGGGCGGCGTGGGGTGGGCGAAAGGAATAGGAATGGCCTGAATGAGTTGGAATTCGGCCCGGAAGCTTATCTGAGATTTTAAATACGTTTTCTTTTTAATAAAATACCAGAAATTCAAATAAGCAATAGAAAATAGCAAATGAACTTGGAAAAATTCCAGAAAAATCTAGAAAATATATCCAAGCACATAGAACCCAAATAAAATAGTTTTGACCCTTGTTGATGTTGACTTTAATCATATTAAATTATTTTGATGTACAAAGTCCATGTTTAAGCTTTCGAATTAAATTCAAATAAAATCCAAATGGTGAATTTTCTTCCTACTAACTATTAAAAAGATTTTTAAAATTCAGAAAATTGGGAAGTTACAGTAAGACCACCAGTTCAGGTATAAATGTTATAGAAATTAATCTTGCCACTTCTCCGACCAGTTCTTGGGTATTTGATACCGGATTGGTTGCACATGTTTGCAATTCGATGTAGGGATTGATAAGGAGTAGAACCTTGGCAAGATGAGATGTTGATCTTCGTGTGGGAAATGGAGCATGAGTTGCTGCATTAGCTATTGGCACTTTACCATTAGCTTTACCCTCAGGATTAGTTATGGAACTAAATAATTGTTATTATGTTTCAGCCTTAAGCAAAAATATTATTTCTGCTTCTTATTTAGGAGCTGAAGGTTATGAGTTCAGAATAAAGAACAATTGTTGTTCAATTTATTTTGAAGATATGCTTTATGGACATGCTCCATTGGTGAATGAATTGTATGTTTTGAATGTTGAGGATATGCCTGTCTATAACATAAATGCTAAGAGACTTCGACCTAATGATATGAATCCCACTTTCATTTGGCATTGTCGTCTAGGTCATATAAATGAGAAGCACATGATGAAGCTCCATAAAGATGGTCTTCTAAACTCATTTGATTTTTAATCATTTGAACCATGTGAATCTTGTTTACTTGGCAAGATGAGAAGAGCACCTTTCGCGATTAGAGGTGAGAGGGCAAGTGACTTGTTGGCCTTCATACATACGGATGTATGTGGTTCGATGAGTTCTCCGACCAGAGGTGGTTTTCAATACTTCATAACTTTTACTGATGATTTCAGTAGATATGGCTATGTCTATTTAATGAGGCATAAGTCGGAATCCTTTGAAAAGTTCAAGGAATTTCAGAATGAAGTGCGGAATCAACTTGGCAAGATAATCAAATGTCTATGATTTGAGCATGGGGGTGAATATTTGAGCCATGAGTTTGGTGATCATCTAAAAAAGTGTGGAATTGTTCCACAACTCACTCCATCGGGAATGCCTCAATGGAATTGGTGTCTGAACGACAGAACCGAACATTATTGGATATTATTCGGTCAATGATGAGCCAATCTAATCTTTCATTGCAATTCTGGGGATACGCTCTAGAAACAACAACTTTCACTTTAAATAGGGTACCATCAAAAACTGTAGAGAAGACACCATATGAGATATGGACCTGGAAGAGTCCTAGATTGTCTTTTGTCAGGGTATGGGGTTGTGTGGTATATGTCGAACGTTTGACGTCTGATAAACTCACACCCAAGTCCGATAAGTGCTTCTTTGTGGGGTATCCTAAGGAAACTAAATGATATTATTTTTATAATCGAGTTGATAACAAAGTGTTTGTTGCCTGTAATGGTGTCTTCTTGGAGAAAGAGTTTATTTCCAAAGGAGTCAATGGGAGCAAGGTGCAACTCAAAGAAATTCAGGAACCATCTGAAAATGTTTTAACTCCCACTGAACCTCTACAGGATAAACAAAATGTTGTTGAACCTGTAGATGAGGCATCAGCCCCACGTAGATAAAAAAAGGTCACGTCAATTGCCTATAAGGTATGGGCATGACGTTTTATTATTGAATAATGATGAACCTAAAACTTATGCGAAAGTGATGGTAGACCCAGACTTTGAGTCATGGCATGAAGCCATGAGATCTGAAATAAAGTCCATGCATGATAATCAAGTTTTGAACTTGGTTGATGCTCCTGATGGTGTTAAAACCATTGAATGCAAATGGAATTTTTAGAAAAAGATAGATATGGATCGAAATGTTCACATTCATAAGGCACGACTAGTTGCGAAGGGTTTCAAACAAATTCAAGGTGTTGATTATGATGAAATCTTCTCTTCTATCACGATGATTAAGTCTATTAGGATCATTCTAGCTATTGCTGCATATTTCAATTATGAGATATGAAAAATGGATGTCAAAACGGCTTTCCTAAATGGGAACCTAAGTGAGGATGTGTACAAGACACAGCCTGCGGGTTTTGTTGATCCAAAAGTAGCTAGAAACACTACTACAAAAAGGCTAATACTGGACACCTCATCACAGACGGTCGACCAAAACCAAATGCGTATAAATCTGATCATAGATGGTTTTGGTTTGGCGGCAAATGCGTATTCGCTACACTAAAACAAATGCGTGAAGAAGTAATATCACAGACGGCTCGTGTTGAAAACCGTCTGTGATACTACTAAATATCAGAAACGGTTCTTGTTCAGAACCATCCGTGATACTTCACAGACGATTTTCAACCCAAACCGTCTGTGACTTCCCGTCCTCAACACAGAGTGTTAGTGATTCCAAGCCATGGTAAAATTGATTTCAAGCCATGGTAAAATCATAGTGTTAGTGATTTCAAGCCATGGTAAAATCATAGTGTTAGTGATTTCAAGCCATGGTAAAATTGCAGAGTAAGGAAAATTCAAAGCCATGGTAAAATTAGCGAGTAAGGAAAATTCTAAGTCACAGACGGTTTTTAATACAAACTGTCTGTAATAATATATATATCATAGACGGTTTTTAATACGAACCGTCTGTGATAAGATACATATCACAGACGGTTCTTAATACGAACCGTCTGTGATTCACAGCGCGGGATTTCGAAAATTTTTGAACGCGTGCGCGGGAGGCAAAATGTTTTGGCGCTATCCTTATATATTCTAGCCACCCCAGCCTTGTTTTCCATCAATATCTCCCTCTCTCCTCCCCACACCGAGCTCTAGCGACCACCCTCGATTCCCCGTCGCGGTTCAACGAGGAGACACAGCCGACGACGACGATGAGGAGGATACGGAGAAGCTCCTTGTCTGCCGGAAGGTACGTGTACATCCCCATAACATACATTAATAGTTGGCTGTTTGTTGCAAAGAAAATTATCTTAATTTGTGTTACCTAAGGTCGGAGCGCCGTTGGAGGTTTTCAGTCGTCTCTCCTTGCTGACGAGCTTGAGTCGAACTTCGGCGACATGCAAGAACATCTTATGATATCTTTGGTGAGGTGCAGAGAGGAGCTCACAAGACCAATCCAAGAAGCCGATGAGTTCTTCAGGAGCTTGGAGGCATAGATGGTTTCTAGCTAGTCTAACCTTGTAACTTTATTCTTTTTTCCCATTCGGAGGGGACGTTGTGAAACCTTTTGGTTTCCCTTTCCTATAATGTGTTTGCCATCAGAATTTTAATTGGATTTTAGTTGTCTTGCTAGAGGTTGCATATGGAAACTACTGTTTAGCACTTGATTGGTTTGGCTCAAAATCCGATTTTTTTTGCAATAGAAAAAACTATCACAGACGGTTGCATCTACAAACCGTCTATGATAGTCGACAATCACAGACGATTGCATCTACAAACCGTCTGTGATAGTCGACTATCACAGACGGTTTCATCTATAAACTGTCTATGATATTATGTATTACAGATGGTTCGAAAACCGTCTGTGATGATCATGTCATTACTGACCCACAAACTCAGACGGCTCACGAAACCGTCTATGATTATGTTTTTGAACCGTTTGTGAAGGCCTTTTTTGTAGTAGTGAAATGTATGCAAGCTTAAGAAATCCATCTATGGACTAAAGCAAGCATCTCGGAGTTGGAACATTCATTTTAATGAAGTGGTCAAAGGGTTTGACTTCATCAAGAACGAAGAAGTACCTTGTGTTTACAAGAAGGTTAGTGGGAGCAAGCTTGTGTTTATGATATTGTTTGTGGATGACATACTACTAGTCGGCAATGACATTCCAATGCCTGAATCTGTTAAAACTTCATTAAGAAATAGTTTTTCAATGAAAGATTTAGGAGATGCAGCATATATTCTTGGTATAAGGATCTATAGAGATAGATCTGAAAGGCTAATTGGATTAAGCCAGGATATGTACATAGACAAGGTGTTGAAACGGTTCAATATGCAAGATTCTAATAAAGGTTTCTTGCCCATGGCACATGGCATTAATCTTAGCAAGAGTCAGTGTCCTACGACCACTGATGAGTGAGACAAAATGAGTAGAATCCCATATGCTTCGGCTATAGGATCTATCATGTATGCCATGCTATGTACACGACCAGATGTGTCATATGCTCTAAGTGTTACGAGCAGATATCAGTCGAATCCAGGTGAAGGTCACTGGATAGCAATCAAGAATATCCTTAAGTACTTTAGAAGGACTAAGGATGCATCCCTTGTTTATGGAGGTGAGGAAGAGCTGGTCGTAAATGGTTACACCGATGCTAGCTTCCAAACCGACAAGGATGATTTCAGATTGCAATCTGGGTTTGTGTTTTATCTTAATGGAGGAGCAGTAAACTGAAAAAGTTCTAAGTAAGGAATGGTTGCTGATTCTACAACAAAGGTTGAGTACATTGCAACTTCGGAAGCTGCAAAAGAGGCAGTATGGATAAGGAAGTTTATTTATGAACCGGGTGTGGTTTCTAGTGCTTCCAGTCCAATGGATCTCTATTGTGATAATAGTGGAGCCATTGCACAAGCTAAGGAGCCTATATCACATCAAAAGTCGAAGCACATACTTCAACGATATCACATTATTCGTGAGATCGTTGAAATAGGTGAAGTGAAGATATGCAAAGTGCACATCGATTTGAATATTTCTGATCCGTTGACAAAGCCTCCCCCACAACCTAAGCATGAGACGCACAAAAGATCAATAGGTATAAGATACCTATATGATTGACTCTAGTGCAAGTGGGAGACTATTGGTGATATGCCCTATAGGCAATCATAGAGATGATTGTATCATATCTATGTTTATGAGTTATTGAATAAATGTTATTCTGCTCCTTGGATGAATCATTGGTTATAAGATTAACAAGTATGTGACTTGTTGGTGAAACCCTTTTAACTTATATGATATTCTAAATGTATCCTTGGTCGGATATGTAACATCCCGTTTAAAAAATAAAACAACTAAGTGATCAGTACTAAAATTAAATAGAATTAGAAAGGAAAAATTCAGAATTTTGGGAGGAGTATTAGAACTTGGGCCTTCGGCCCATAGCTTTTTGGTCCAAGTGGAGAATTGGCTTAAGAGGAGGGGAAGCCAAACCCTAGACCGGCGCACTGTAGCACCACCGTTACTGTAGCACATCCTCCCCCTTCATGCCGCCCTCTTTTGCCAAGCCATGTCGCCCCTTGTTGCCGGCCAAGGAAGAAGGGAAGAGAAAAGAAGAAGAAGGGGAAGAAGGGAGAAAGGAGGAAGAGGGATCGCGTGGTGTTCATCGTGTCCGACAGCGGGTTCTTCAAGGGTAATCCTAATGCCCCTTCGATTAGTTGCGTAATTGGATAATTAGGCAATGTCGGTATTAGATCTGTTTAGGGCAGATAGGATTGGACGATGTTTTTGATGAGGTTAAGAGTGAATTCTGTTCTGGTTGCCTCCTAGAGAGTTTTAGGCGACATAGCTAGGTTTCCTTAAAGTATTGGATCATGTCGATGGGACGAGCGGATTAGGAGTTATGAATTTCGTAGCGCTGCTGTTCTGCAGTTCTGTCATAATCTTGAGAGTTAATGGTAATCGGACTGTAGCGAATAGTTAATGGAATATTTAGAAGATCTCACTATAACTAAAGATGTAGATAATTGGTTTATCTTTCCAGAAAGCTAAAGAACACGAAATTTGGATAAATGTACTGAAAGATATGATAATTTTAATGTTGCTTTCTAGAAACCCTGACGTGATTTAGCTGTTCTGTTAATTAGCTTGATAAGGGTAGTAGATGGCCGAATTTGGAAGGCTCACCAACTAGGTTTAGTTGGAGAATTTGATAGGCTTTCCAGAAAGTCCAAGAACACCCTATTTGGATCTCTGTACTAAAAGATATGAATTGTTGATTACGACTGTCTGTCGAGGGGACAGATCGATATTTAGGAGTTTGGAGTTGGGATTGTGCGAGAGAGTATAGCGAGTTCGTATTTACTTCTAGTTTTGTTGTTGGTCCAGAATTGCTATCTTAGAGTGCTTGCTAAATTAATTCAGGTGGGGGATTGGTCCCGGGGGCAGCGCCCACTTCGTGTTCTCCATTTTCGCACAGTTGAGGCAAGTACTTTGATTGATAGATTAATTATGAGTGTTTGATCATGATTACAAGTATTTGGTACATATTAGCTATGCATGGTTGCTAGTATGATATGTATGTTAATGATTGTGAATGCTAGAAGTATGAGTAAGTTTATTCATGTATGATGCTGCTGTTAATACATGTTGATGATGGATAGTGTAATTGCTCATGTGCATGTTGCTATCATATTTGAGGCTTGGTCACGTAGTGACCAAGAATTTCTTTGAGGTCCCCGTCATGTATATGACAGGCTTGTGGTCCCCACACTTGTGGAGTGTGGGCTTGTGGTCCCCATACTTGTGGAGTATGGGCTCTTGGTCTCTATGCTTGCGAGCACAGACATGGGTATGCATCGACGGTTGCATACCCTGCATTACCGGTAAAATGCAAAGAGTTAAAGAGAAAGTATGCATTGTGCATTGCATAAGCATGTGATATGTTATAATGCAAAGATTTGGGAATGGATGCTGATGTTATAATTGTGTATTATAATATCTTTTTATTTGTACTTTGCTAAGTCTGTGGACTCACTCTTGCTGTTGTTTGTGGTTTTAGGTACCCCTTACAAGAACGGCATGCATAGGAGGGAGTAGTCATAAGAGTGATTGCACATAGGCACGAATCATTCACTTTGGAATAGATTGGATTGATGATTTAGTTTTTGAGTAATCTGCTTAAAGAATTATTTATGATTACTCTCTATGCTTGGAATAAATTGTAATAGAGTTTATTAGAAGATTATGGATGCCCTTTGAATTATGCTTTAGTTGTTTAACATACTGTGGATGATCTGTGATGATTAGATTACATTGGATGATTGGTAATATTGATTTATGTTATATTAGACTGTTAGAACCTCTGGTATAGTCACCTATACATAGGAGGTTATGCCGAATTTTAGAGAAATGTCTTAGTTTTAATTGGTTAAAATGTTAGTTTAGTAGCAGTCCAGGCTCATGTTGGGCTGGGGTATTACAGGATATCACTGGTTGGAACACTAGTGACTCATCGACCAGCACATGTATTGATTGATGACCATGTTTCGCCGGTCATGGATATAGGGATATCGAATCAATAATGTGAACACATGTTGGAGAACATGTGGTTGGATTGACCCACCTTGAGACACTGTTGAGATTGTTACGATTTTATGTGTCGTCAGTTGGTCTCAAGCAATGATGACGTATAATCCTTAGACTTAAGATCAGCATGGTTTCCTACATGCGTAATAGTACGCTTAGGGCTGGCCAAACACTACTCGTAACTTGGTAGTTATAAAGGCCGATTTTGGGTATGCTACGAAACATGTGGAGGAATGTGACTGGTCGGATATAGGATTTGCCCCTCCTAACATAACAGGAGAGATATCTTTGGGCCCCTCGATGTGGCCGGATAAAGAAAGTGTATAGCTATGCCACTGGTGGTCGTGGAGTTCGACCACATGAAGTTATCTGGCACTTGATCGAGAAAGTATTGAACAGTCCATGGATAACATAATATCTCACCTGGAGTTCAACTGGATATCGTGAGGCAAAGGGAGAATACATGAGCAGGTCTTTCAGTTCGATCAGATACGGACTAGTCATATGGAGATACGAGCTAGTTGTAGGCTGGTCGAACATGATCACTAAGTGGTCGAAACCTGATCGTAAGGAGTTACGAACTGGTCGAGATGAAATAAAAGCTGGTCATATAGAGATGCGAGCTGGTCGTTAGTGATAAGGGCTTGTTCGTAGATCATATTGCATTAAGGTTCGTTTGATATAATTCGTGTGTATTCGGGAATCGTTATGTCCTGCTAGGAGCCGCTAACGACTCATGATCGGAAAGGAGTTTCCGAGTCACAACCAATTACGCATGACCCTAATGGGTCACACACTTAACAGGTTGGTTTCGGATAGGATGTGTTCATGTCGCCCGGTAGAATTGGATTCCATGCATAACTTGTTTTTGTAGGGATTGATGTGAATAGTATGGCTCATGATGTATGAGATGCATGCATGTGTGTAATGTTCATGACCTACGTGTCATGCTTATTACAGCCCAAGGCTGTCTATATTTGTATAACGGCCTGCGTGTCGGCTTGTGATGCTTATTCACTCCATGTAATTTATTACTAAGGCTATTAGGAGTAATGGCTTAGTGGGAGTACTTGGAGGAATTGACTACTTGGAGACATGGCGAACAAGAAGCACGGCGATGGAGATCACCATGTGGAAGGGTCATACTATATCACAGTGCAATTTGATTGTCTGTGAATGCCTTTATATTCCTGTTTATTTATTTCTATGCATGTTATTTAATTGGTTTAAATGCTTTTAACATAGTAGAAGTAAAATTCCCTCACATAATATTAAGTTAAATTGATGCCCTCCGAATTAGCTGCACCATCCAAAGTCATGTATTTTAATGGTAGGTCTTGCTAAAGCAAAGTGCCATTAATATTCCTTTACTAGATGGGTTTGTGTCGGACACTTACACGCATAGCATTGGTTTAACTTGACAAGGTCATCATAATGGTTATGGACCTTGGGGCATAGGGTTGGGTGCCGGAGCATAGAGATGTTGCCCAACAACAAGAGTCATATAGAGATATAATTAGCAAAGGGTTGCTTACCAAATTCACTAATCTTTTAGCAGTGATGCCAAAACTCACTAGTAGATTAATTGATTGTGGGTCTTGAATCACTAAATGTCATAAGAGGGACATGGTATTTAGTGGGAGTATCATTATTAAATTGTTTAATAGAAGTTACTTTTCTTGAACATATGTTTTAGCTTTGAATATTTTATGTTGTAGATCATGGCACCAACTGCTGTACCTACATCCAGTTTTGCATTATGTTCGATACTTGATAAGGAAAAACTGAATAGAACAAATTTTGCGGATTGGTCCCACAACCTAAGAATTGTTCTTAGGCAAGATAAAAAGGAACATGTTCTAGAGGAACTAATTCCAGATGTGCCTGCTGAAAATGCTGCTGCTGCTACTCTTAAAACAACTTATAAAAGGGCATGTGATGAGTCCCTTAATTTTAGCTGTCTCATGCTTGCTATGAAGAACTCAGACCTTCAGAAGCAGTTTGAGAACATCGAGGCCTACGATATGATCATGGCACTCAAAGGCATGTTTGAGACAAGCAAGAACTGAGAGATATGAGATCTCAAAGAAGTTGTTTGGGAGTAAGCTAGCTGAGGGTAGTCTGGTGAGCCGACATGTAATCAAGATGGTTGGTTACACACAGAGCTTAGAAAAACTTGGTTTTCCACTTAGTCAAGAGTTGGCTACAGATTTGATTCTTGCTTCGCTTCCAGCAAGCTATGGGCAGTTCATTTTGAACTTCTATATGAATGGCTTAGACAAGAATCTCACCGAACTGCATATGATGCTCAAAACTGCAGAGGACAACATTAAGAAAAGCAACAGCCATGTGATGATGGTGCAAAAGAGTACAAGCTTCAAGAAGAAGGCTAAGACTTGGGTCAAAGGTAAGGGCAAGACTAAAGTTTCAGATGAGATCCAAACTAACAAGCCCAAGCTCAAGACTAAGTCTGGCCTGACTCAAGAGAATGAATGCTTTTACTGCAAGGAGCCAGGCCATTGGAAAAGGAACTACAAGAAATACCTAGCTGATCTGGAAAAGAATGGTGGAACTAAACCTTCCTCTTCAGGTATTAATGTTATAGATGTTTTTCTTGCCGACTCTTCTGTTAACTATTGGGTATTTGATACCGGATCGGTTGCTCATATTTGCAATTCGATGTAGATTCTAACAAAGAGTAGGAGAATCGCAAGGAGCGAGATGGATCTTCGCGTCGGGAATAAAGCAAGGGTTGCTGCATTAGCCGTCGAGACTTTGCCATTAGTTTTGCCCTCAGAATTTATTATGGAATTGAATAATTGTTATTACGTTCCAGCCATGAGTAGAAACATTATGTCTGCCTCATGTTTAATGGCAGAGGATTATAAATTTATTATTGAGAACAATGGTTATTCTATATTTTTGAATGAGATGTTTTATGGTTATGCTCCTATTTCGAATCGGTTGTTTATTTTAAATCTTGATGATGCACCCGTCTATAACATTAATGCAAAGAGGCTTCGGCCTAATGATATGAACTTCACTTTCGTTTGGCATTGTCGTTTGGGTCACATAAGTGAGAAACGCATGAAGAAGCTCCATGATGATGGAATTCTAAACTCATTTGATTTGGAATCATTTGAAACTTGCGAATCTTGTCTACTCAGAAAGATGACCAAGACACCTTTCACTGGTCGGAATGAGAGGGCATCCGACTTGTTGGCACTCACACATACTGATGTGTGTGGACCAATGAGCACGGCAGCTAGAGGTGGTTTTCAGTACTTCATTACTTCCGCCGATGACTATAGTAGATATGGATATATCTATTTAATGAGGCACAAGTTGGAATCCTTTGAAAAGTTCAAGGAGTTCCAGAGTGAGGTACAGAATCAACTTGGCAAGATAATCAAATCTTTACGATCTGATCATGGAGGTGAATTTGTGAGCCATGAATTTGGTGATCTTTCGAAACAATGTGGAATTTGTCGAACCCGGGAGTAACACCCCCAAATCCTTTGTGCATTTCTGAACTAGTCCCATGATCAGTAGCTAGTTCACATAGTAATCAGATATGGTAACATCCATAAATCACGCAATTATATTAATAATCAACAGAGTTTGTTACAAAAGAGGCTTACAAGCCAACAGTAAAGAACACAGCGAAAGACGAAGAAGTAGTGAAGTCCAGCTGATCTGCCACAGGCAATCGACTGGGGTAGTGGCCTAGTCGTCAAGATCCACACCGGTAGCGAAGTCCTTTTCCTTTGAAATTTGTTTGCATAAAGCAAGTATGAGCACAACTACCGTGCTCGCAAGTTACACCCGTCAAGTAACAGATTGAATGCATGCATACAAGGGTATCTCAAAGGAAGGCTTATTGGTTGAATTTGTGTAAAGCAATGTTTTCTTTAAATACTTGTATTAAGTTCCAAAGCAGTTAGTTTATAACTAAATTCATTTTATAAATTCTCAAGTTTTATAGTCGAATAACATTCACACAAGAATGGTGAAGGATACCCTCCTATCACATGGCTTCCTGCCCAATTCCCATTTGGATAGAAATCATTTGACAAATCATTTTAAAATCAAAACCAAAGTCTAACTTTGAGTAGCTTTGCCAAGCATGTCTATGACCGTAGACACGGCTATTTGAATAGTTCTTAACACTCTGCAGAGGTTGTACAGCTTTACCCACAAGAGATAATCAACTTTTACTGTCCGCTCACACACTTCCAAAGGTGTGCGACTAAGTGATTATCAAAAGGCCTTTACAATGCGTCATTCCACCGCAGTCCCCCTCGCTAAGGTTTCCCCTTTGGGTGACCGTCCATGGGTTTATGCCCTTATTCGGCACCGGTGGGACTAACGAGGTCATAACATGACTACCCACCGCATCTGGAGGGAACGACCACAGTGGAACATTGCAAATTAGTCAGCCAGGTCCCACCCATTCGAGACATGTGGTGGTACGATGTGGCTTGGCAAAAGCGGCTCTCAGGCCGGTCCTTAACTGACTTGGGGACTTCCAATAAAAACCCTGGGCCTCAACCCTGACTAGGTTGAACCCGTGCATAAACCTGCACCCACCAACCATCCATTTCGCCCAAGTACAAACCAACTTTTCCTTTTTGCTTTTCAAAATCATTTACAAAATCTTCCATGACAAACCAATGCCATAGACTTTTAAACAACATTTGATTTTTGGCTGAAATTCCCCAAATCAAATATTTCTGGTCTAAGCATGGCTAAGCATCAATTTTTCCAACGTGTTCTAGTTCATACTATTGAATGAACTAGATTTTCATCTAAGGTGACAAGGTAGGTTTATTTCAATGGCAAGATTGGCAGTACAAAGGATTTAGGCATAACTATAATTTAAAACAGAGATTTAAATTAGACTGTATAGAAATAAGCATGCAATAATAATTTAAAAACATAATTTACATAATTTGAAATAATGGGATCAAATATGATCAAAGGTATAACTTGCCTTGCTTGATTAGTCGCTCTCAAACGGCGTCGAAATCTGACTCTCTGAAGTCGTCAAAATCTATACGCGAAAATAAGCCAAATTCAAATGGACTCTAAATTAAATAATTTTGGTTTAGTTAGCTAGATCTTGAATTTATATGAATTTAGGAATTTGAATCGATGAAATCGGAGTTCGTATGATGGAGAACGAACCCCAGGAAGTTTCAAAATTACATGAAATGATGAAATTAGGGTTTTCCCAAATTTCTGAATTATTTTTGTTAAGAAAAAGAAAGGTCCACGTGGAAAATGACATGGCATCCACGTCACTACCACGCGGACAAAGGTGATGAGGTGGCGCTTATGTGGCGTGCACGTGGCAGTGCCACGTCGGCAAGGGCGGCAGCGGTGCATGGCGTCGGGCTTGCCGGCGATAGGGGCTACGGCGGGCTCCGGCGATGGCGGCAAGGGAGAGATGGGAACGCGGTGGTTCTAGGGCTTACCATGGCGACGGAAGGGCGTGGAGCAGTGGTCGGCAACGAGGACGGAGGCGGCGGCAAAGTTGGGGCTCACTCCGGCAGCAAAGACGAGGTGATTTGGGCGCGCTCCGGCGAGGGCGAGGTGCGCACCGGGTCGGCGAGGTTGCAGCAATGCCGTTGGTGGGGAAGTTGTGGCCGTTGCTCCACGGGACGTGGCACTAGAGGCGGCGAAGGCGCACGGTGACTGGCGGCGAAAAACTTCAAATCCAGCGAGTAGAGGGGAGGAGAGGAGGGATGAGTGAGGGGTTCGGGGTTGGCGAGAAGAGGCAGAGCCGAGGCGCTCTTTTACAGGGCAAGGGCGGCATAGATTCGCCATGGCGTGCAAGAAGGCCGCGCGGTAAAGTCGATGAAATTAGGGCCATTTACGGTCGGAGATGGAGGGGTAACGGGTGTAACGGGTGCGACATTGATATGCGGTTTAAATGCGCACGACGTGGGAGGAAATGGGGGGAGGATTCGCGATTGCGGAGCTCCTTGTCGCATTCATGGCGGTGGATCTTGCGCGGAGAAGAAAGGGGAGGAGGAAGAAAGGTCGGGGCGGGCCCACCTGTCGGTAGCAGAGAAAGAAGGCAAGGAGAGGGCGCGCGTCTTGGCCGCTTGATCGCGATCCAATGGCGTGGAGCGCATGCGGGTGGAGGCTGTGCGGGCCGCGCGTGCGTGTGGAAATATGGGCCAAAATGGGCCACGCAGGTGTGAAAGAAGTGGACCGAACGGAAAATTTGGCCCAAAGAGGGATTGGAGATTTTAAACGATTTTCCAATTTAAATAATCTAATTAAATAAAAAGGGCTTTAGAAATTAGCAAATAAAATCCAACAATTCTAGAAAAATTCACACAAATTCCTAGAGTTATTGTGGATTTAAATAAAATACTTCCAATTTATAATTGGTAATAGATTTTGCAAATAAATTTATTTTGGCTTTAAAATAATCGAGGAAAAGCTTTTAAAATTCCGAAATTTCCAAAAATTAATTAAATTTTATGTTTCAACTTTAACTCAAATAAAACTTCAAAAACTTCAATAAATTTTACTTTTGACTTTTAAAACTTCAAAAATTCAAGAAAAGCAATAAAACTCTTTCAACTTTCAGAAAATCCAACAAAATAATAACTTTATTTATTTTTATTTTGGTAACAGCACTTTGGGATGTTACAGAATTGTTCCACAACTTACACCACTGGGCACTCCACACTGGAATGGGGTGTCTGAGCGGCATAATCGGACCTTGTTGGACATGGTTCGGTCGATGATGAGCCAATCGGATCTGGCATTGTCTTTTTGGGGTTACGCTCTAAAAACTACCGCTTTCACTTTAAATAGGGTACCATCTAAATCAGTAGATAAGACACCATATGAGATGAGTTGACGTGAGTTGCTCCATCGAAACCCTAGCCGCCATCTTCCTAAGAGCTCTGTCGTGATACTTGGTGCTAGCACACCAGCGTATGGTTATTCCTTCCTTGGATGTGTGGATACTGTAGAGGCGCCACTACGGTTGTTGTTGCGCTTGAGGACGATCCGTGATCTTCATACGGAACATCAGAGGTTGCTGGAGGAGGCGATCGACTACGACCACTGCATCGACGTGTTCGACACTGGACGATCGACTACGACCACTACATCGACGCACTTTATGTTGGACCAGGCTGCTCTAACTCTTCTTCCGCTACTCTGCGCGTCTGGTGGTAACGATCTGTGATCATCTACTTGCTTGGCTTCCTGATTTACGTGGTAGAATTTTTGAATTATTACTATCGTAGCCTACCCGTATCCCAACATCATGCTCCTGGATCAGAGATGGTTCCCACTCCCCGGGCTGACAAGGCAGTGGTTTTCGTCGCTTTCCTCGATGCTGGCCTTCGGATTCCCTGCATCGAGCTCATCTCTGCGGTGCTTCGGCTTTACAGGGTGGAGTTGGCGCAATTGATGCTGAACACCATCGTAAAGCTGGGGGTCTTCGAGTGGATGCTGAGATTAGCCAGAGCCAGCGGCGAGTGGCGCCTATTCGCCTATCTTCACGACGGGCATTGTCAGCCGAAGAAGAAGAAAAGCACCGACGAGACGCTCAATTTTGGCAGCGTCAATTTCCAACCGAAGGTGCGGTGCCAAATGTATGCTCCTGCCCCGGCGGCGCACAACCGTTGGGAGACGGATTGGACGTGGAGGTGGTTCTACCAAACCTCTTCGACGAAGGACGGCCTGCAATCTCAGGGTGGGCTGATACAGCTTACCGCCACTCCCGAGATTGTTCTTACCTCGAGGGAGGAGGCCCTCCCCATGTGCTGCTAGATATGACGAAGCGCCTCTCCATGTGGGACCTGGTGGAGGAGTTCTGTGCCTTCGGGATCCGGCCTCTGGCCAAGGAGTGGAAGGTGGAGCTTAGGGCTCCAAAGTCCGGGCTCCCTGTGCTCACTGTGGAGGGTCGCGAAGGTATGGTTTCCCTTTTCTCTAGCCTGTTGCCCAGTTTTGCGTGGGGTGTAGACTAATCCGAGCTTGGTTACCCTAGCAGTGTGCCCATTGCCGAAGCAGCACGCACGGTGGAGCTGCTCTTCAACCCTTACACTAGCGAAGAGCATGCGAAGCATCGCTTGGTTGTGAGGGAGCCACGGTTGAATCGTGTGTATGACACGTCGGTTCATCTTTCTGAGCACCTGGACCCCGATACAGGCAAAAAGAAGCGTGCCTGCGTGGTTGAGGTCAAAGGTGCGGGCCAGATTGCGGCGGCTCCCCTTCGCGTCGCCTACCCTCATGATGACGGCGATCCTTCACGTAGTGTGGAGGACTTCACGGAGCAACCGACTAAGAGGGTGGCCGAAGGCACCCCGGAGCGGATTGAGTGCTCCGTGTCTAGTAGCTCTTTGTTCGGCGAGCATGCTGTTTCGCCCGTGGAGGGTGCCTAAGCGGAGGGCTTCGGTCACACTATGTCGGAGGTGGACAAGGCAATAGGCATGTTCTGTGTAACACGCCTTGTTGTGGAGGAGTCCTCCAGCACCGACACCCCATCGCATGTTTACGGAGGGGACGCTGAAGTTATCGAGGATGCCCCTGCTACCCTGCGTTGGGCTACTGGTAAGCATTTTGTTGTTACTTTACTGTTGGGGAGTGCTGGTTTGACTTTTGTTGGTGGTGCAGTGATAAGTGATGAGGGTGGCAAGGGGGGTGGTGTTGACTCCGCTTCGGCGGGTTCTGAGGCGGCACCCTCGCCAGTGCCTGCCCCAGCTGCTATGGGGGTGGTGGACTTGGGTCCATTGTGTCGTGCCGACTTCAAGGTGAGCGAGGGTGCTGCTAGTGTTTGCGGGGCGGTTGCTGACTTTGCCGCCCCGCCCCTCGTGTAGGAACTCTTTCGGAAGACGTCGCTGAAGGATATGTTCCAAAGTATCGAGGCGAATGCCGCGAAGGTTTGTTTTGCCAGGTATACCCGCTCTTCGTGTTTTTTTTCTGATGTTTTGCTGCATGTGCAGACCTTGATGCTATCGCGGGTCATTGATGATGACATTTCTCACGGCTTCGCCGAGATTCAGTAGCGGGTCGATGCGGAAGACGCCCGAAGCGAGGCCCTAAGCGCCGAACGCGACTCCCCTTTCGAGAAGGTCAAAACCTTGGAGGCTCGGGTGGCGGACTTGGAAGAGGAGCGCACCG
The DNA here is from genome assembly GCA_036346405.1 of Phyllostachys edulis. Taxonomy (NCBI): domain Eukaryota; kingdom Viridiplantae; phylum Streptophyta; class Magnoliopsida; order Poales; family Poaceae; genus Phyllostachys; species Phyllostachys edulis. The sequence goes on along the minus strand of CM070555.1, from coordinate 33,123,222 downwards.
CACTTCGAGGTGATGTGCAAGATCTGCGGGGTGCCGGGCAACCCTTGAGGAGATCCAGGCAGAGTAGGAGCTGTCGACTGCCATTGGTCTCTCCGCCTGGAAGGCGATGGAGGCTCTTGAGGAAGCTGTGACGGAGCTCAGCGCCATCCGTTCTGCGAGGCGTCACCATCTGGCCGAGATGGACATAACCTTGGAGCATCTCCGGCGTGCCGGCGAAGTGTGCCTGCCCACGGCTCACGCATGTGGTGATCATTGTGCGAAGTTCGCTTGGTTGACAACCCTTGCTTCCCTTGACAAGGTGGGGTGTGCTCATCTGGATGCCCTTGCCGCCCGGTCCGTTGCAGTGACCACTGCCAAGGAGGTTGCCGCCGCGCAGCGTCGGACGCGGAGGGTTAGCAAAGTCCTTCAGCAGAACTTCTGGGCGGTCCAAGCCCAGCAGGCGAAAGGGAAGGCTCCGGCGGGGACTTTGGCGGAGGATTCGGAGGCTGGCAAGTGGGGGGGGGGTCCACCCACGGATATAAGGTGTGACCCCCCCCCGCCTCTCCTTAATGAAAATAAGATTTTTTGGATGGTAGTTGCGTCCTTGGTTGTGGTTATTTGTACTTCTTAGCGACTTACGTAGGGCGAACGACACCTGTTTAAACGTCCCGCTCAGCAGGGGCCCTGACCCTCTAGAGTGCGGAGGAGTAAGGCTATGGCCCCAACGCGGGGCCAAAGGACGAGTGCAGTCTCTTGTCCATCTGGCCCCTGCGGGTGTGCTACTGGAGCGTAGAGTACAATGGTGCCAAGTGGCAGAGGTAGAAGAAGGCCAATCCGGGTGGTTCTATGGAGGAATTCTGGCTTTTTCAGGAGCGTAAGGTGGCGAGGGCGCGCGAGGACATACGGGCTTTCTAGGGGTTGCCAAGCTGTGAGGCCGACAAGGCCCTCGAATGAGGATTTGCTGAACTGGGCGACACACACAGTGGTGTGGGACTTTGTCCCATAGTTGTGTCGCGGTGTGTTTATGTTGTCTTTGTGTCTTGTTGTGTAGTGAGTTGGGTTATGTCGTTGGTAGTTGGTAGATGCTTGGTAGTGATGCACCTCGTATGTTGTGGAAATTTGAGTGTATTTATAGCGATATGTTGATTGTCAGAACCATCTTTGCTCGGTGGTTGTATCTTTGTATATGATTAATACTGTGTTGTGTTTTCCTTGTTTTTATGAGGTGGGGGTGGGGGGGTGGTTCACTTGTCCCCCATATTTAGGTAGGGCTCAATTTCCAATTGAAAATAAAATTTAATTATTTTTGTAGATACATAACAACGGGATTGCTTGCTCAGGACGACAATGACTACATAGTGGTGTCCTACAACCAGAAGTAAGTGCTTCACTACTTACTATATAAATTTCATTTGTACTTTATATGCAGCAGGAACTTAGGTTTAATGACTATAGCGACATACATGAGTAGGTACCACTGGATCCTTTTAGTCATTATACCAAAGAGGAACAAGATAATATACATTGATTCCCTACTCAACAAAACCCACGACTTCACCCTTGTGAAAGAAATACTCGATAGGTATGCTCATTTCCTCGAATACTTGACAGGTATGCTCATTTCCTCCATACATAACTCTATTGTAGTCTTCCTTCGTTTGAAATAGTCGATGATAACTTTTTAGAATCATATAGGTCGTTCATCACCTATGTTACCGACGGAGGGGCATACAAGGGATCGAGCGCCACACTGCAACACATGACGTGATTTTCGGTACGCACTACAACACAATAATCCTATACCATACTTCGTAATAATGCGTCTCGAACTGACTATACCTATATATGTAATTCTATTTTTGCAGTGCCGCCAGCAAAAACAAGATCACTTATGTGCATTCTACATTTACCATCATATGTAGCAAATCATGAGTGCTAAGATGAAGGATCCCGAGGTTTGTCAATCTCGCAATAATTATTTTCTAATTATAAATTTAAATATATATGCTTACTACTTTACTCTTGTTAGCAACAGGGCTTGAACATAGATTTAGATGCACTCGTTGTGAAAGAGATATCGGACGTTCGAGGGAAGCTCTGCACTTTCATCAAGACAGAGATCATTAACACCGACGGAGAGTTTCACTCCGTCGACACCTTTAAACAATTGATTCAGTTGTAATTCACATTGAGTAGTTGTAATCTAATTATAACTATAGCAACAATACTTGAACAAATTCTTTTGTAATTGATTTTGAGTTGTAAATAATTACTTTGAGTTGTCAACAATTGATTCATTCGTGATGTATCTGTTTTCTGCATGCTTGTTTTCAGAAGGCATGGCTTACAATTCCTAAGGCTAGTCGGAAATATAAAAAAAATAGTTATGTATAAAGAACTATCATAGGCGGTTTTTTTTGTTGAAACCGTCTGTGATACGTAGGATATCACAGGTCGTTCTATTTACAAACCATCTGTGATTCACAGATAGTTTGTAAATAGAACCGTCTGTGATATCTCACGATATCCTGACGATTTTAATGAAACCATCTGTGATACTAGCTCTTCATATACGGTTTCAACAAAAAACGGTTTGTGTTATGCCTTATCACAGAAGGTTCAAAAATTGTCTGTGATAACCACCTGTTATCACAGATATATAAATTTAGACGGTTCAAAAACCATCTAGGATGACGGTTCCGAACCGTCTGTGATGACCCTGTCTGTACTAGTGATCGGGGTTTAGTTATGGAGGAAAAGGTGGCGAGGCGGTTGCCGGAACTGGGGAGGTGGCGAGGCGGTTGCCGGAACTGGGGAGGTGGCGATGCCGTTTTTGCTCAAAGGTGTTGAGAGGGCCACCTATCGGACGTTATTTGCACAAGAGGAGATGCACGGAGGATCGTCCTGCTCTGCGGGGTAAACTCGACCTTTTATTATTAGAGAAATAACAATTGAAAACACTCAACTCTTGCTCTCATTTTGTCCATTCTAACTGCACGGCCGAATGCAACTATAAATATGTAGGCATTCATGACCCGAGAGAACACAGAAAGATCTGTCTCTAACTCTCTACTCATGCAAGTAGCAAGCTCAAGCTACACAAATTAAATCCCATCCCTTTCTTACAACACCATGTCAGAGCTCGTCTGGCTACGTTTCTCATCATCACTAGCTTTCTCTCCACGGTTGGCCATCCCACAACACCGGCGGCCGGCATTCTGCCCAATGATGATCTCTTCACCCTCGACATTGTGTCGATAATCCGTACGGACCACAACTCGACCGCGAAGGCCTCCTTGGACTTCGGCCACATTGTGGAGGCTGCCCCAAGCGGGGTTTTCCACCGATATTGCTGCCCTAATCCGCTTCTCGCTCTCCCAGCCGAAGCTCTTTACGGTGGCGCCCCGCGGGCAAGGGCACTCCTCTTGGGGGCAGGTCCTCGCGCCGGGCGGCATTGTCGTCGACACGCCCTCGCTCGGGCGCGGTGATCGCAGTCACCGCGTAGACGTGTCGAACCGATGAGTTGTATGTGGATGTCGTCTGCGAGCAGCTGTGGATCGACGTCCTCAATGCGACGCTCGAGCACGGCCTTGGGCCTCGCGTGTGGACCGACCACCTGCGCATCACCGTCGGCGGCACACTGTCAAACGCGGGCATCGGTGGGCAGGCATTCCGGCACGGCCCACAGATCTCCAACGTGCACGAATGTGACGTGGTCACAGGTACACGTTTTGCTGGTCGTATCGTACGCAACCTGAGAGCTGATGGCTAGTGTCCACGTCGTTTATTTATTAACTAGTGCCCTCGAGTGCAGAAAGCATAATAATTAACTAATCAAGAAGCCATGTTGGTTGCAGGCACGGGCGAGATGATCACTTGCTCTCTAGAGAACTCAGACCTGTTCTTTGCCGCATTGGGTCAGTTTGGGATCATAATTCGGGCTCGGATCAGACTAGGGGTTGGCAATGGCCCCATTTCCCGTTCCTCGATGGGGAATTCACCTATTAGGGGTTAGGGTTGGAGCTATTTCTTTTGCTATGGGGATGCTAATATACAAATACAATTCCCCATCGGGTGAAGCGGGGACGGGGCCATTCCCCAACTCCCCATCCCTGCTACCCGCATGGGCTCCCGATAACCCTATAACATGTGGCCCACTAGTCCACTATCCCACTGTTTAAATCTTTAAGGGTTTGCTTGCTTATTTGCTTGGGAGTTGGGGCACCATCTTCAATAATATTGTTGGAATTCTTCATTTAGAACACTGATAAGCACTGTTTAAATAATTTAGAACATTGATTCAGTCGTCTCTATGTGTGTCTGCGTAGAAGAGGTTGAAGATCCAATTTTCGGGTCTGGGTCCCCGATAACCCGACGGGAACAGTGAATGGGGGAGAATAGCACCCCGGGATGGGGACGAGGATGGGGAACGTGGATTTTTCCTTCTCTTGGGAACGGGGATGTTCCACCACTCCCCGCCGAGGAATGGCCCAATTGCCATCCCTAGATCGGACTCGAATAGGCTCCGAAACGGGTCAAGTGGGTCCAGCTCGCCTACTCGGATGTACACTCGTTTACCGGTGACCAAGACCTGATCCTCTTTATCCCTAAATCACGCATTCTCTACTTCGACGCCGGCGTGTTCAAGGGCATCCTCACATACACCAAGCCCATGGGGCTCATCCTCATGTATCCCATGAACAAAGACAAGTGTGTAGCATTAATTTCTCCGCGCCCTCCCTCCACTCCCTGCCGCCGCCACCCTTGCGACCTACTTGCATTGCCGCCGTCCGCGCCCTCCCTCGATCTGGCGGCCGCCCCTACCTCCACGTTGTCCCTCACGCCGGGGTCTGCCTCCCTGCCTTCACGCCGATAGCGCCCCTCCCTCTGCGCCGGTGCTATGCCCTCGCCTCCATGCTGGCGGCTACCCCTCCTCCGCCCTCCCTCCACCTCCACGCCCGCGCCGCCCCTCTCTCCGCACCCTCCCTCCACCTCCACCTCCACGCTTGTGCCGCCCTCCCTCCACGCCCTCCCTCCACTTGGTGTCATCCTTGTTTGATCTCCTGATAAATCTAGCAATTGGGTGCCATACTAAGTTACTAACCCCTTCTTCGCTATTGTGGATTTTGTTGTGCCTGGTGCACTGTGCACCAGAATGTTGACAAGGTGGTGCTGGGAGCATCATCTAGGAATGCATTTACAAGGTGCTCTATCTAATTTAGAATCACCTCAATTACCACTTATTTTCTGAAATTGCTCGACAGCCATCTTTCTTAGCACAAAATTGCCATACTTCAATGAATTTGATGTTTTTTCTTAACTACTGTAGGACAATAAGGAAAATGGATGTGCCTACACCTGTTACAAAATTTGCTCCAAATTTATGTTCAGTGTATGTTATAGCGAAAGGGAAGTTATCGTCTTGTAGGCCTGCCACTCATGCAAATGTAAATGCAAAGAAGATTTGAAATCTGATGCACCTAGAACAACGATGGAGCACTTGTCGAGATCGAAAGCAAAGCAGGATCGGCAGTGCAGAAGCGATCTTGTGTAGAATCTGAATGTGATGAGGATATTGAAATGGTGTTCTACAAATACCCTAACAACAAAAGTGTAGGTTCTAGGCTTTCTATCCTTTTCTTTTGCGTGCACTAGGAAATTGATTTCTAATCAGGTATGGTTCATATGATTTGGGAAAAATTAAGGTGGAGAGTGACTTTGCAGTTATGAATACTAAAGTTTTGACTAGCATGGCTAGCTTGAAGAAAGGTATGGTTGACATGGTAGATGGCATTGGCAAAGTAAAGTCGGTGGAAAAGAAATTAATGATTCTTAGTGGCATCAATGCATTGGTGATAGTTGTGCTAGTTGCCATGGTTGTCAAACACTCCTCTTGATTTTCTTCTGGAGTCAAGTAATGCAGGTGCGGATCTGGGCCTTGGGACTAAGAAATTATGTCCCTCTTACCATTTCTTTTGCCTCAAAGCAAGGAGCTTTCAAAATTCATATATAAAAGGATTTTATTCAGTATCCGTTTATACGTTGTAAAACTACTGTAATCTTCACTAATGGCATAAAGAAACAAAGAAATATTTGTATATTGTGGTAGCAAGAAAGTGGTACAAGTACTTTGTTTTAATTTTCTTAGCTTTCTCTATAACCTTACATGCTATACTTGTCATTTTGCAAGTATAAGGTGTACTTTTGAAAGGTATGAGCTGCAATTGATATGGCCAATGACAGTGCAATTATAGAAAAATTGAATGTACTATGTTTGTTGATTCAATCTTGAGTATTCATTACTCTAATCATATGCTCATTATTCATGTCTACTTTTAGACTCTCATTTCTATCAATGTATATTTGTACTGTGAAGCAATTATTTTTCGGTTCTTAGGCACAATGTATATTTGTACTATCAATGCACATATGAATCAATGTTAAATTACGAATAAATGATAATTATCAAGACTGCTATGCAAGAAATCTTTATTGTGACAAGAAATCTTTGTATTTAATCATACTGTAATACTCTAAATTAAATTAATTTAGAAGAAATAAAATTAGAGAGAAGGACCAATTAGAAAAAGAGATTTAACAAAGGAGTAGAGAGGGAAATCTGCAAAGTTTTGACAACCTGGGCTAGGGCTTCTGGCCCATTTGATTTCGGTCCAAGGTGGAGAGGGGGGCAGCCGGCCAAAACCATACGGTGCCACCACTCCCTCCCCCCTGCCCCCCCCCCTTAGCCGCCATTCCTCTTCCCCCTCCCCCCTTGGCTGCCAATGCCATCTCCTCCCTGTGCTTCCTCCTCTCTGGTCAGCACCTTGCTGCGCCCCTTCCCATGGAGTACCTCCCTGCTGCTGCCCAAAGCCGACGCCTCCTTCCTGCTGCTGTCAAGAGATCAAGGGAAAGGAGAAGAAGAGGAAGAAAGGAGGAAGAAGGGGAAGAAGGGAGAAAGGAAGGAGAAGGATTGTGTGGGGCTGGTTTCGATGTTCATCTGTGGATCTACAAGGGTAAATCCCAATCCCCATTCGATTAGTTGTTAATTGTGTAATTAGGCGTTATTGGTATTAGATCTGTTTAGGATAGTCAGGATTGGCCGACGATGTTGATGAGGTTAACTGTGGAATCTGTCCTGGACACCTCCTAGAGAGTTGTAGACGACGTCGATACCTTTCCGTAGAGTATTAAATCACATTGTTCGGACTAGCAGATTAGGAGTTATGATTTTTGTAGCGCTGCTATTTGGTAGATCTGTTATAATCTTGAAAATAAATATTAATCGGTATGTAGAGATTAGTTAATGGATTAATTTGAAGATCTCACCATAAAGAATGTATACTGAAAGTTATGTTAGATTTAGTACCGCTGTCCAGAAACCCCGACGAGAATTGACTGTTCTGTTAATCAGTTTGGTGAGGGTAGAAGATGGCCGAATCTGAAAGGCTAATCAACTAGGTTTAGTTGGGGAATTTGATAAGATTTTCAGAAAGTCTAAGAATGCCCCATTTGGATCTCTGTACTAAAAGATATGAATTTTTTTTATTATGACCGTCTCATTAAGGAGCAGCATCATTATTTAAGATTTTGGGAGTTGGGGTTGCGCTAGAGAATGTAGCGATTTCGTAATTGCTTCTAGCTTTGTTTTGTCCAGTATTGTTACCTTAGAGTGCATGTTAACTTAATTCAAGTGAGGGAGTGATCCCAAGGGCAGTGCCCTCTTCGCGTCCTCCATTTTGGTACGGTTGAGGCAAGTACTTTGATTGTAGATTAATTATGAGTGTTTGATCATGATTGCAAGTATTTGGTACATATTAGCTATGCATAGTTGCTAGAGTAATATGTATGTTAATGATGGTGAATGCTTGAGGTATGATCAAGTTTTATTCATGTATGATGTTGCTGCTATTACATGTTATTGATGGATGGAGTAACTGTTCATGTGCATGTTGAGATCATATTTCACTACACCATGGCATAGTATTAAGGGCAATGCAACTGCCAGAAAAAACTATTTTCCCAGCAATTTATCTGCCGGGAATGTGTATTCCCGGCACTTATTGCTAGTAAAGAAGTGCCGGAAAAACATTTCTGGAAGATATGTGCATTCGGCGATTAATCGCCAGAGAAAATCGTTTTCCCCAGCAGTTAGAGTTTCCCCGACAGTTAGAGTTTTCTCGGCAGTTATATGTATTGCCGGCAGTTAACTTGCCCTCGATTGCATGTTTTCCCGGTAGTTAAGTGCCCTAGATAAGTTTTTTTCCTGGCAGTTAAGTGCCCTAGATAAGTTTTTTCCCGGCAGTTAAGTGCCCTAGATAAGTTTTTTTCCCGGTAGTTAGTTCTATTGCCGGCAGTTAATTGCCCTCAATTGCTACATATAGCCAATACTTGAAAGTTCAACCTAATTGCTACATATAGCCAATACCTGAAAGTTGCAGCTCATATATTTAGCAATATCCAAGAAATAAAACATAATAGTAAGGGATAGAGTAAAAGATACACTTCACAATTCACAATATCGTGATAATTAAACTTACACTAATATTTGAAACTAGGTACCAAACAAAACAAGAAGTGAAATGTTTGCCAGCCCAATTCCTGATCGTTCTCTCTTTCATGGGGCAAAACATAAGTGATTCACATGATCTTAGACCAAATGGAAAGGGAATGTACTCGACCTCTACATTGACCAAGAGCAAGGCATAATTTTGACTATGATGAAGCTGACTGACTACTCTGACTCCTAGTTTTACTCGAAAGCTGCATATCATTTACTAAGCTGGGAATCTTGTTGTGGGGTATCTTGGCTAGCATCTCGAAATTGCTTTTCAAGAAATGTCAGAGATAGTTCTTTATTACGAAAAGGATTGACGACCACTGCATGTATTCTGAAAGATGTAGGGCAGTACATTACATATACAGCCCTTCCTTCCAACAAGCTGGAAATAAGAGAATCCATAGATTTTCAGCAAAATTAATAAATGAATGTTGATGTTTCAACCAAAGGTCCAAGGTATTTGGTGGGAGAAAAAAACAATACCTTGGACCTAGGCTGGCAGACAAATGATGTGTCATTAAAAAAATAAAGTTGCTAATTACTTGCATAAAAGCAAACATAAGGATAAAAAATAATGGAGAGCAAGTATCATACTTTATCTGATCATGCGTCCCACCAGATGTGGCGTTAGAGATTGCCCAAGCGACCTCCTTCACGATCATCGATATCACTCAACGACTTCAACGAGATGCACTAGAGGACCAATCATGTTCGCATTGATCACAGCCTACAAGCAAATGAAAATAATTTATTGTGGGTATACGTTTTTAATTAGTACTTAGGCAAAAATACAAACAACAAACATAATCTGTATTAACTTAGTATCTTTTAGTGATGGCCTGAACTTAATTAACTTAGTATCCTTTCTAAGTAATCTTGCCTCTATACTTTAGTTAAGCATAGATTACTGCTCACTAATAACTGACCATTCATAGTCATCTGTATGGATTACATTCGTTAGCTTAACTACAATACCATTTCCATCTAACCTTCTTACCAACTACTTATCCTATAGTTTAAACTCAGGTTTAATCTCTTAATGATGTGGGGCCCTACTGACAGCTACTTCTAATGGTCACCTAAAATCAAACTTTAATTAACTCAACAGAAATACAAGGGCAGCTTGATCTAAATACAAACTAACTTAATGTGGAACTATATAGTCTATCAAATCACAGTTCTGAGAGAAACTTCACCTGAAAATTGTTGGATAAAGATTTGACCAATATTTCAGGAATAAAAAATAAGCAAGTTAACCATGCCCGTGAAATAAGTTGGGTAAGGACTAACCAATGCCTATAAATTTCTAGGTTGTGACAATTATTTATACACCTAGGCATGTTTTTAGGTGTTTCAACTCCTACCTGCAATGAACTACTACCATGCATGAATATCTGAGCGTGAGCACACCAATGAGTCAATTAAATCTTTGTGCCCATCGTTTCCTATAAAGCCCAGCATAGTCACCACTCACCAGGAAAAGAATCATGGATATTGTTATGGATGAGAAGGTGGCTTTTTGACCTGGCTGCCTCTCTTAAATGTTGATTGAGCGGCACAATGGGCATTTGGACTTCTAATCGAAATAAGGGGTATTTCTATGTCACTTGCTATTCTATTGATGACAAGAAAATCCAGAAACGAATCACAAACTTCATGCACTTTACGACAACATTCAGAAACAATATCAGTGAAGAGTTTGTCTGAAACACGATTGCTGGAATATTGAAACATAAATACTTCGCTTTCACATTGGAAATGCATCTGCAAATAAAGTTTGTGCTACCACTGTCACTTCAATCGTTGATAAGCACAAACCCCTACTCATATTATTAATCGAATATTCCCATAGCAAGGGATGGTATGACCATGTGAGTATTGCTGCCCACTCTACAGTTATAGAGCCCTAGTGCCCCACTATGCCATGAGAGGAGCATACAAAACAAGCTTCAGATTTCGGATTGGACAAATTTATAAAAGAAATATATGAGTCAACAAATGAAGATCCACCCATACCTTAACCATCTCATATATTCTCTCTGCGATATATGAAGAATCACGAAATACAATGCATATGACTCGGCACATCATGCGTTTATGGGAGTTGATCAACGTATAGTTGTAAAAATACAAATTTGGTTTGAGGACAACGTATACTTGATGACATTAAGCGTGATCAATGAGTTCGACCTCCAAATGAACACGAATCCAATGGTAAAATAATTGACTTGGATCCTTTGGGTGGTGAAGATGCCTCAATTGCTAACTCCAAAGAAACAAACAAAGAATATTAGGAAGGATCGCCATTTGTAGCATAAATAAAAAGAGAACTTCACTCCAAAACTGAAATGTACCTTTCTTGCAATTCTTCCAAGCTTCTTTAACAATAGGAAGAAGCAAGTCGCACCGACATCCTCCGATTCCTCCAAAAGCTTTGCACTGCAATCCTTATGTGAATCCTACACGAAGCAAACTTTATAATCAGCAAGATACAAATAAGAACATATAACATATCAACATCTCTGACCATGCTAATTCAAAATATCAAGGTTTCCACCATGACAAGGTGGATGAAAACCTTTGCACATTGATGTGCACTTCCAACCACATCTGAGTTAGGTATAAGCCATGCCCAATAGGAATTTAAATTCTTGTGCAATAGATAGGCAAGGAGTGCAAATGAGAGGATTAGACAATAGATAGTAAAAAAAGTACATTTTCTATAATTTGGATCAAGTTTGAATACGAAATTAAAACGAGGCACTACTTCAAAGTCGGTCCTAGCTCTTAAAAAGACCCACTCTTCTTGTCTTCATAAACTTGTAATTTTGTGTACACTTTTGGACAGAATCGTCTAGTAAACTGGAGGGGGGAAATGCAATACTAAAAACCATCTCTATTCTGGAAATTAATTCTACTTCTACCTTCAATTTATTATTTTATTGTATACCTTGAATTTGTTGTTCTTCGCCTCAACCAAGCATTTCATAACATTCAAGGAAAACTGAATCAAATGTTGGCCTTAGGTGATGACGCTTTGCTTCAAAGCCGGGACTAGAAACAAGCTTGAATTAGCAAGTTCCCATTAATCGGTCGGACCACGTAGTTAAAGCCGTCAGGGATTTTTCTTTGAAGTGGGCAATTCACGATGATCCGAGAAACACATTCTCACAATACCATTTGATAACTAGCAAAAACAAATCTTAGTTCATTGTTTCCCTCACTTCTTGATGGAAAACAAATTTGGTTCGGGGCTCATGTGAAAATTACATTATCATAAACTAAAAGGAACCAAACTTATTACGATCTGGGGTGCCACTCTAACCCTTAATCTATGTAACTACCAAATGGCAATAATACAAACAAAAATCATGAGGAAGGAGACCACTACTATCTCCTCTGAAACCCAACCCAACATATCATAGGAGTAAAAATGCAGGATGAGTGTACCTTTAGCCATTTTAGATGAAAATATATCACAGTAATTAGCTATCACTTTGATATTTCCATTCTAGGGTAATAATCTGGCGCAAAACACTAACACGGTGAAGGGTTCAAATCACTCCGTTTGAGCACTAGATTAACATAAAAATTTCCAAAAAAAAAGACGATATAACCTTGTGGTAATCTACAACTCAAACTCAAATGGGGCTGAGAGAAACAAAAGGATAAATTTCTTGAAAATCGTTAATAAAAAGGGGGAAAACAAAAGTTAGTACAGCAAACTTCTTTTTGTTTGTTTCTCACAACACAGATTAGGGTGGACATGAAATTACAAAGGTTAGTAGGTAACTAACTCCATAGACCACTTTGGCACTCTCTTTTTTCTTTTTGGAAAATTACAAAAGGAATGGTTTGCCACCTTATACCGAGTGAGATAAGAGATTTGTGGCGATTAGCACCACAAGCGGTTTGTTAATATATTCTATGATAGTGTGGGATTTGTAGGTGTCGCCACACAATCACACATTTTGGAATGTAGTAAATTGCACTACGTCTAAAACTATATTACATCTAATGATGGGTGGAAGAACCCAGTTTACAGAAGCTTCCTTATATAAATATCAAAATCGCTGCAGATCTTTGTCATCTGTGACATCGCTCTTGGATGAAAATAAGCGCCTTTCAGCTAGATCTTCACCTACCAAAGCTTTTGCAGTAGATAATCTGATGTCGATAATTAAATTAAAATGTAGCACCATGACCAAGTTCTAAAATACAATCCAAGAAGCACCAAGTGGAATTAGCACCATAGCTCTATTCCTCGATAAAGACAAACCGAATAGGACCAAGACTAAATGAGGGAGAGTTGTGAGGTAACAGTGACTTGAAACAATACAACTAGAACCAATGATAGTATCGGATGAAAGTTAGGGTAGCAACATAAGTACATAACAACTTTATTATAAACTATTTATGTCAAACACCCAATGTTTCAAACACTATGTCTTTGTTAGTGGAGCGGTGAAGTGTCTTTGCGAGGCAAACTAGAAAGTGTATAGTGGGCACAAAGACATTTGGCTATATTTGCACAAATATTAAGGTAAGCAATCAAAATTTCCAAAATAAGAAGGCGAAATGAGTCGTCATCCAATGAAGATAATGAACAAAAATCTTATTCATTCCTCTCATTTTCTCCATGCGAAGAACCTGTCTGATTGTTAAGAAACCCTTTTGATAGGTCATCAAAAGTTAAGTCCTACATTGTAATGTATTGTTATGTGCTTTATAGAGCACAAACATATTACTGGCTTACTAAAGGAAAATGTCAGAACATATACGTGTTGTTTAGTATTATAAGCATGTGGAGTTGTCTAGAGCATGGCATGATGCAAACTTGTTCAGATAGTTCAATAAATGGGAAAGTTTTCAGTGATCAGCTTACAAAGAATATCCTTGAATCTGAATGTTTGCGAAGGTTTGAAAACAAAATCCATCAGTATCCTTCCCAATCCGCCAGTTGAGTTGACTGACAACAACAAAGGTTCTAATGAAAACCACTAACCACTAATTCATTCCATACAAACATTGGGATGTATATGGAGTCAAGAGCTTTGAGCACTCACTGGGATGCTGCATCAACTCTATAACTTGTATTCTGAAACAAATATAAAAAAACTTTCAGATTGCAATGTACATACCAGAATATAATTGCAAACATGAAAAAGGTATCATATTGTTGTAAAATGAAAAGGTAATGGGCAACTAATTATGTCTAAAATCTGGAGCCAAAAAGGAACTTCCATATAAGGTTCAGTGGCAAACGAAAACGAAAATAACTCCTCGCTGCAATTTTCTGGAAACAGAGCTCTATGTTCTGCCACAATTCCCATGAAGTAAATTTTGCATCACCCAAGCTCCTTGGAAGATTGTTGTGTCTGAGTTTTGGAATAATGACTATATCTTCTACAAATGACAGATTATCCAGGAAGATTCAACTCTTTTGACAATTGTGTGATTTTTTGGATGAAAATGCCTTTGTAACACGAGATGAAGTGCTGAAAACAAAAGGTCGAGATGTTATGTGAGTAGAAGAGGAAAATTATTTTATCACACTTATTGCATTATTTTTAATTGGACATCTTTGCAAAAATTCATAGATGCATGACAGTTTGCTAAGTATCATTATCTTTCAAAGTGATACCTAGTTAACACCATCAATATTAGCCGATCTAGCTCGATAGAAGGCCTCATCTTTGCAAAGTTTCTTGGTGTCGATCACCACATATAGCATATCTGAAACAATAGGATCAGAGAAATTCAATTCAATGATTGTCCCTATAGCCAAAACAGCCTAGAGTCTAAAACTTGTCAATGTCATTCAGCATTTAACTCACGGAGCAGTTCAAACATCTTGAGCAAGTTTCATCCTGACGTTCAAGAGCATTTGGTAAAGTTTCACTTCATCCTGAAAGAAATTTAAATGAGACACAAGAAGTCAAGAACAATGCTACAAAAATATCTCAAAATAAGTATAAAAATAACAAAAGCAGTATGTTGTGGAGGTGGGGAAGCACAAGGCCACAAGTCATTTAATAAATAATTCCTGTGAGGAACTTACCTCAGAAAATCATTCAGAATCTAATGTGGTCAAAGTATTTAAGCCCCATTCTTTATGATGTGAACTACCATGGCGCAGCGTTAGTCCCTCTTCGCCGTCACCATGCGCAAGCCGCACCGCCACTTCGAAGCGCCGCATGGCTTCGCCGTTATGTGGCAGGAGTCGCCAAGAAGTCCATCTAACGCTGCGCCGCCCATGGAGATCCATGCCGATCCAGCCCGTGCGGTAGTAGTGGCCATCAAGAAGTCCATCGAGGCCGCCGTGCGAGGGAGGAGGAAGAGGGAGGAGGAGGAGGATCTTACAGAGGCGGTGGCGCCCTTGCACCGGTGGATTCGCTTCATCGGACCTAGCTCGGTGACGACAGTCGCCGATGGCGTGGCGGTGTCAAGGGTGGAGGTGGAGGCCGAACCGCCTGGCACGACGCAGATGGCCGAGCGAGGCTTGCGTGCGTGGTGCCATAGGCGAGCAAGCGGGCACCGAAAGGAGAGGCCAGAGAGGGCACCTGGCTGTGTTGGGTGGTCTTGCGGGAGGAAAGCGGCGCTGGGAGGAAAGGGAAAGGAGGGGCAGCGCTAGGAGGAGGGACGACCAGGGAGGAGGGGCGGCCAGGGAGGTGGGGCGGTGCCAGGGAGGAGGGTGTTCGGGGAGAGGAGGCAGCGCTGGGAGAGGTGGGGCGGCGGGGAGGTGGGTGGTCGGAAGAAATTAGGGGATTGGGGATAAGGTTTTAGAGGATGCGACGCGCGGTGCAGACAGTTTTGGCGCCTCGGCCGAAAAAATTTCAGCTGCGCGCCTGCACCCGCCAAAGGTTCTATTATCGTCGGTAGTTACAAAGACCTAGTAGAGTTTTTTTAGGACAGATGTATTGTAGGCAAATTTTTATTATCCCCGGCAGATGAGTTGTTCTAAACAATAATTATTGCCGACAGATAACGTGACCCTTAATCTCTTGGATATTCCCGGCACATGTTTTGCCACTAATCTATTTTTTCCTCGGCAGTTAATTGCCCTTAATACTATGTCATGGTGTAAAGTTTGAGGCTTGGTCACGTGGTGACCAAGAATATATATATTTGAGGTCCCCGTCATGTAGATGACGGGCTTGTGGTCCCTATACTTATGGAGTATGGGCTTTTGGTCCCTATGCTAGAGGGCACAAGCATGGGTATGCATCGACGGTTGCATACCCCGCATTATTGGTAAAATGCGAAAAGAGTAAAAGGGAAAAGATGCATTGCACATTTGCATTACATAATCATGTGATATGTTTTAGTGTAAAGCTTTGGAATTAGATGTTGATGTTATAATTGTGAATTATAATGTTTTATTATCTGTGCTGCTGAGTCTTTGGTCTCACTCTTGTTGTTGTTGTGTTTTTAGGTACCCTTTACAAGAACGGCATGCATAGGAGGGAATAGTCCTTTGTTCGGTTTCACATTGCCACAAAACTTTTATTGTTGATTAAATCTAGAATGTGTTGTAATACCCCGAATATCAAATAGAGAGAATATTATTCGGGAGAGGGAATTTATTCAATTTTGAAATTCTCCTAACAAAGAAAGTATCCAACAGCGGTTATGTAATATCCTGTTTAACATTAGAGAATTAATTGAAATGAGAAAGATATTTAACAGGAATTAAAAAGAGAAATCAGATTTTTAGAGGAGAAATAATCTTGGGCTTTTGGCCCACGTTGTTTGGCCCAAGTGGGAAGTTGGTTTAGGAAGGGGGCAACCAAACCCTAGGCACTTTTACTGTAGCATGCTGCCATTGTAGCGAATCCTCCCCTCCCTGCTGCCACGCCCTCCATGTCGCCCCCTTTGCTGCTCCTTGCTGCCAGCCATCGGGAGGAAGAAGAAAAGAGGAGAAAGGAGGAGAAGAGAAGGGATCATCTTCTTTGAGGCTTGATCATCATCTTCCCGTGGTTCTACAAGGGTAATGAAGTGTTTTCCCCGCTATTTGTTGATGATTTGAGGCGATTTCGATTAATTGGGTTGGATCGTTTTGCTGCCGGTAGACGTTCAATTCTGTCCAGTACCTTGCGTGGTCGATTTCTGATTCTTCCAGACAGAATTTAAGATGTCCATCTCCTAGAGATATTTAGATAATATTTTTAGCTTTCCGTGGCCACCAAGAGCACCTAATTCCGACATACGGATCAAAAGTTATGATAGTTTCATTCTTGCTGTCTAGAATTCTGACGAGATTGATCTGTTAATTTGTCTTTTAAGATATGTTTATGTTAGAGGCAAATTCAGGGTTTCCACCCAACTAGTTTGTTTTAGTAAATTTCGTAACCTTTCCAGAATATTAAAGAACGCCTTAATCGGAGTTGTAGATCAAAAGTTGTGTTATTTTCTTTACTGCTGACCGTTTCGTCGGGACAGATTCTGTCTTTCAAGTTCATCTGCCTGTAGTATATTGATTTTGGCCGAATTGGGTTATCTCACCAACTAGATTTTCGTAGATATGTTCGTTAAGTTTCCATAGGATCTGGGCTCACCTCGTTCTGAGTCCCAGATCGTTAGATATGAGTGATTCCATGCTGCTGTCCAGAATCAGTTCCATGATTGTGTCGTCTGTTTTCAGATTAGATCTAATTAGTTAATTGTGGGTTGTCAGGAAGGCGTTGTAGAACGTTAATGGAAGTGTCCTGTTATATGTTGTTCTTATTTCGAGTATATATTGTGTAGGCGGAGAGGCTTCAGGTTTAGGAGCACCGCCATTGCCTACTAACGCGTCGCATCGCGGAAGGCAAGTACTTTGATATTCTGATAATTAGAAAATGTTGAATGTTTGATGTTGATATTGTGTTTTTCTAAGATCCATGATAATATTTAATGTTCATGTTCCTTCCATATGTGTTATCTCCATGATTAGAGAGCATGTCTTTTCAATGTACATATTGCATTCCATGCATCCATTATTCATGTTTTATCTTAAAAAGACCCATCAATTCCAGTATGGGCACGTAAGACCCACCATTCCAATGTGGGCAGATTGGGACACCCGTATGAAACGTTCTACATACGGGACTTGGATCCTCGCATTTTGTTAAATACGGGCTTAGGTGAACACCGACGGGTGTGTAACTAGCAATACCGGTATATGCATGTGTGTAGTCCCTTCATTTTATTCAATTCATTCATTCCATTTATTCAAATATTCGTTCTGTGATTTATTCATATTCTTCAATGATGTTGGCTTGATCATGTTTGTTGTATGTCCCATTTATTCACTGTACTTGCTGAGTCTCGGACTCATTCTTGTGTTGTTTGTTTATTTTAGGTGATCATTGATGTTGGCTCTATCGGGAGGGAGTAGACATGCACTACTCATTCACTTCACCCTATTCAAGTCCAAGATTATGATTTAGTTCTATCTTTCATTCGTTATTGATGAACTGTAATAAATAAATTTAGATGATGAATGATATCTATGGCTATGTTATGGTTAATTCAGTAGTAATTGTGATCTTTGATTATTCCTTTGATAGTTATTGCTTAGATTCGGACTATATTCATGACATGGTCCTATTGAATATTGATCTCTTTTTGTTATTAGATGAGATGTTGTTCTAATTCTTCCGCATTATGGTTGTATGTTAGATTATTTAGGTGACATCTTAGCTTCCGAATAGCCAGGATGTTACAGTTGGTATCAGAGCGAGCTTTAGGTCCGTGGTAATTAAGTTATTAAAATGACACACTGTGCACAATAGGTGGGGTTGGGTAATTCATTGTTTCCGCATTTCTATTGTTATGTTTCATTTATTGAGCAATTGTTGAATTGCTTCTGTACTATCTTTCTTGTTGTTAATCTATGATATGATGTGATATCCTATATCTATGTATTTATTCTATGATTATCATGAGATGATCCTATATATTCATAATTGATTACATTGGTTTTGCGTGTTGATAACATATGTTAAGAAGTTGAGGTCGTGGTTGTTACTCTGGGATTCACCAGGTTACACCACCGTTCATGGTATGTGGTTAGGGGAGTAGTTGCCTCGAGTACCATAGTTTCAAGTGTTGAGCGTGAGTTGCTTTAGAAAGTTGTTCTCTTCTTTGATTTCCGAATTTGGCAAATTCTTGTTCTGTGGTGGTTGATTGGTCTCAATGGGTCTCTAATGGTTATCTGAAACAATTATTGTTTTTCTTTCGACTGTTGAATTGCTTTTACTACTTGTGATTGTTGTTAATTGGCGAGAATGAGATTTCCTTGGTTGTTCCTTCTTTCTTATTGGAAAAGAATGACTCACTTAATCATTTGTTATTTTGGGTAATGAAAGTTTTCTGTTGCCAGTTCGTTAACGTGAGAAAGCTTTGGTTCCATGTATTTCTTTTGGATCATTCCGATTGTTGAAGTTTAAAGCATCTCTTTTCTGAAGGAAAGTGTTAAAATCCTTTTGTGTTTGTCTTATCTTGTTTAAGTGAGAGATTATATCTGAACGAATAAACTGTTATGGTATGAGTTACCAGGTTGGGTTGTTAGCATGGTGCAAACCATTTATTCTTAACTAACATCCATGACGGTGAAATTGATTAATTTGAAATGTCATTGTGTTTGATACATGATAAAGGGTAAATAGGAGTCTTTCCATATCTATTCAGAACCTATGGTTCTTAAGAAGTGTGGAATGTTAATGAACCAGTTTGATCATTAAGTTTGAGTAATCTGCTAATTTTGTTAGATGATTTGGAATCTAGGTCCTTTTTCTGGTTATTCTAACCGCTAGTGATGGTTAAGTTAAGGATGCGTTCGAATGTTGCCTTGGTAAATATTAATCTTGAATATGTCTTCTATTAAGATACTTGACGAACTCATTCAAATGCTTGATTCACCTAAATTTTGCCATACTAAACTGATGTTATATGTATTAAGAAATGAAAAGAAGGTGAATGTTCTGACTTGTGAAATCTTGTCTTATGTATCCTATATTATTGAAGATTAAAGGTATTTCGTTCTAATTTCTGAACTTAAGATATAATAGTGAGTCTATACTCATAACTATTTTGTGATTGCAAACAGAGGTAAGACCATGAATGCTTCCATGATTAAAATAATCATCAATTGTTAACAGTAATGGCTAGAGTGCATTTAGTGTGTACTATATTGGCGTTGAGCGTCAGTAAGAGTTAAATGGATGAATTCTAATAAGAGATTTATATTGATGTACATTTGTGAGATTGTCACGTACTAGTATGATCTTGTTAGCAGAGTTTTGTTTCAACATTTTGGCTTGAGCATTAGGTTTGTTTTTCCAGAGCAAGTAGTTATTGCAATCCTTTTGTGATGATAGAAATGTTATGTCACGATTGTTGTGTTTCTTTTGGAAAATTTATTGATGGAATAGTGAGGTATGTTGAATTTCGCCAAGAATGTATGATTTTGATGTTAATAAAATGATCAGAAATGTGAGGGTGATATTGATTCTTTTATAGAGAAAGAAATTTGATCGCCTTTGGTGATATCGTTCAAATGAGAATATTTCAAGTTTAGCTTTCGTGATATTTTGGAGCTCATGAATCATCTGGTAGCTGAAATTATTTTTTAAAATAAATTGAGGTATTGGATTGTCCTGTTGCTTCTTAAGATATTTGTGTAATTTCATCTTAAAGGCTCTTTGGTCTGAATTGGCAACGTGAGGTTGATATCAAAGAAAATTATGTTGGTTTCTTTAAGAGGAGTTTAATCTGCTTGCTTCTTGTGAAACCCCGTAAATGAAAATGTTTCGAGTTTGGTGGCTGAGATCATTTGGATCTCATGTTTCATGTGTAGTTGAACTGTTCCAAGAAAATAGGACGTGTTGAAGAATTGTATTGGTTCTTAATTAGTTCTTGTGGTTTGGACTAAAGACCTTATCTTGTTCGTTGTGGCAAAGTGTTGCTAGTCAAAGGATTAATTTCAGTGTTAAAGGAAAGAGTGCAGTAGGAATATTTGAGAATTTGAGTCAAGTTTTGTAACTTGTGATTATTTGAATCATTCCTAAACCTTCTGCTCTTTCCGCTCAAGAGATGTCGAGATTCAATCGCAATGTCTTTTTCTTATTGGCTGTTATTTGCTATTCTCTTTTTAGCGATGTGTGCCCCCAACTGTGAACTCAACTTTCGATTTTCAGGATCACCATTATCAGAATAATTCTTTTGGTTTCGTGCTTGCTGTGAGGAGCAATGTTTTCCTATGTGAGGAAACTTGTCCTTGTTCGCCTCTTTCTTTTGAGAACAGATCAATAGTTTTGTGTTGCAAAGTTTTACAAAGTGTAATTTTGGCAACTGTTGGTGGTGGATAAGAAATTGTAGTGGTGAGATTTTGCTACCAAGCTATTGGAGGGTTAGTAGAAGATGAATGGGTTTTGACCTGTACTTCTTGGAGGAAGTTTGATTCAAATGGAATGTATGGTTTTCGAAGTAAAAACTAAATAGCATTACGACTTAATAGAATCTATGGTATAGTGAAATTCAAGAACTTCAGTTCATGTTGAAAGGTTGGGGATTATCGAAGGTATGGAAACCTTGATCAATTTTATTGCGTAACGCAATTGGAAAGTATTGCGATAATATGTGGGTGATTCCTGATGATGTCAATGAGTGAGTATGTTAGATTTGTGGGGATGTTAGAGATTTAATCCAATGATTTCACTATCAGTTATAAGAGAAATGCGTTGTAGATGTCTTGGAGGTTAAATTTGGGCTTTGTATTTTTATGCTAGATTTTTTGGTCGCCCAAAGATTGTGTGTAGAGAAGATAGAAAACTGGAGTATTCTGAGTAGTGGAATGATTGTTGATAGAACCCTTCTGATGTATTTCTTGGCGAGTGTCTTGAGGATTACGAGTTGTTATTCTGGAAAATTGGAGGTAATGTGATTGCGTGGGACCTAGTTTGTGAAGTTTTGGGTGCCTTCTATCAAATTAATTTCATCGATGGGATGAGTCGCCTAGAGTATTGATTGGATTTAATAGAGTCTCTTTGGCAACGGTGTGGATGATGTATTTCAGTTTGAGCATAACTTAAGGAGGTTTAATTAAGAGGTTGAAGCTCGTGTGGTAAGCGATGAATTCGAATTCCAAGGTTCGAGAGAGTTTTATTCCTAAAAGAGAAACTGAGAAAAGGATGTTTCCTCAGGTGGTGAAGTGTTTTCTTGTTTCTTGTTTGAGTTTTGTGTTGTTGACTGGTGTCTTCCACACTTTGAGTTGCCGCTTTGTTGGCATGTTTGATTCTTTCCAATTCAGGCAAACCAAAAGAAGTATTTGCTTTGGGCATTCAAGTGATTTCTCCTTTGGCTTTCGTGGTATTCAATCGTAAACTGTCTATTTAGAAAGTGGGATTTTTTTCGTGATGAATTGTCAAATTTGGATTTGACCCTTTTGGTGGAGAGTTAGCATTGCGTGGATGCGAGGAGAACTCTTTATTTTCAGTTGGATTCTCTTTGTAAAATAGTTGTTTAAGAATGAGTTCTGTTGTGCATTCTTGATTAAAGGAGGTGCTCCTTGTTAGATGAATAGTTCGATTTTGAGCATGTTGTGTGCTTTCGTACCAAAGGGGAAGTTGGCCGAGGTAAAGTGGTTCGTTTTTGACGATTGCAGAAATTAGGAAGTTGGCGTACCGCTTTGACCGTCTCGGGTCCATACTCGGCACGCATAGCGTCCGGTGTTCTGGTACTAAGTGAGCAACTGAGCAATTCAAAGCTTGGGATTTCGTTAAAGACGTTGACCATCGAGTAGGGTCTTATCTTGATTCTCTTCGATGAGTGTACCGAAAATGCGGGTTGAGTGTTAGGACAGATGTCGTTTTACGTCTTTGTGTTGTGGTCTCGCTAGTCCGAGAGAGAGGCCACTTGGGAGTTGGAGTTTCGTATGTGCGAGCGTTATCCGGATTTGTTCACTTCAGGTACGTGGTTACCGTTGATAGTTCTCAGTTGTGGTTGTTCTTTCGCGTAGTGCTGTGTGAGGATTCGAGGTCGAATCCTATTTAAGGGGGGTAGAATGTAATACCCTGAATATCAAACAGAGAGAATATTATTCGGGAGAGGGAATTTATTCAATTTCTAATTTCTCCTAACAAAGAAAGTATCCAACAGCGGTTATGTAATATCCTGTTTAACATTAGAGAATTAATTTAAATGAGAAAGATATTTAATAGGAATTAAAAAGAGAAATCAGATTTTTAGAGGAGAAATATTCTTGGGCTTTCGGCCCACGTTGTTTGGCCCAAGTGGGAAGTTGGTTTAAGAAGGGGCAGCAAACCCTAAGCACTTTTACTGTAGCAAGTGGCTATGTGAGCACGTCGCCATCTGTAGCAATCCTCCTCCTCGCTGCCACGCCTCCACGTCGCCCCTTCTTTGCTCCTTGTCACGGCCATCGGGAGGAAGAAGAAAAGGGAGAAAGGAGGAGAAGAGAAGGGATCATCTTCTTCGAGGCTTGATCATCATCTTCCCGTGGGTCTACAAGGGTAACGAAGTGTTTTCCCCGCTATTTGTTGATGATTAGAGGCGATTTCGATTAATTGGGTTGGATCGTTTTGCTGCTGGTAGACGTTCAATTCTGTCCAGTACCTTGCGTGGTCGATTTCGGGTTCTTGAAGACAGAATTCAAGATGTACATCTCCTAGATATATTTATATAATATTTTGAGCTTTCCGTGGCTGCCAAGAACACCTAATTCCGACATACGGATCAAAAGTTGTGATAGTTTCATTCTTGCTGTCCAGAATTCTGACGAGATTGATCTGATAATTTATCTTTTAAGATATGTTTATGTTAGAGGCAAATTCAGGGTTTCCACCCAACTAGTGTGTTTTAGTAAATAGCATAACCTTTCCATAATGTTAAAGAACGCCTTAATCGGAGTTGTAGATCAAAAGTTGTGTTATTTTATTTACTGCTCACCGTTTCGTCGGGAAAGATTCTGTCTTTCAATTTCATCTGCCTATAGTATATTGATTTTGGCCGAATTGGGTTATCTCACCAACTAGATTTTCGTAGATATGTTCGTTAAGTTTTCATAGGATTTGGGCTCACCTCGTTCTGAGTCCCAGATCGTTAGATATGAGTAATTCCGTGCTGCTGTCCAGAATCAGTTCCATGATTGTGTCGTCTGTTTTCAGATTAGATCTAATTAGTTAATTATGGGTTGTCGGGAAGGCGTTGTAGAACGTTAATGGAAGTGTCCTGTTATATGTTGTTCTTATTTCGAGTATATATTGTGTAGGCGGAGAGGCTTCAGGTTTAGGAGCACCGCCATTGCCTACTAACGCGTCGCATCGCGGAAGGCAAGTACTTTGATATTCTGATAATTAGAAAATGTTGAATGTTTGATGTTGATATTGTGTTTTTCTAAGATCCATGATAATATTTAATGTTCACGTTCCTTCCATATGTGTTATCTCTATGATTAGAGAGCATGTCTTTTCAATATACATATTGCATTCCATGCATCCATTATTCATGTTTAATCCACGGGAGTGGATTAAAAAGACCCATCAATTCCAGTATAGGCACGTAAGACCCACCATTCCAATGTGGGCAGATTGGGACACCCGTATGAAACGTTCTTCATACGGGACTTGGATCCCCGCATTTTGTTAAATACGGGCTTAGGTGAACACCGACAGGTGTGTCACTATCAATACCGGTATATGCTTGTGTGTAGTCCCTTTATTTCATTCAATCCATTCATTCAAATATTCGTGCTATGATTTATTCATATTCTTCAATGATGTTGGCTTGATCATGTTTGTTGCATGTCCCATTTATTCACTGTACTTGCTGAGTCTCGAACTCATTCTTGCGTTGTTTGTTTATTTTAGGTGATCATTGATGTTGGCTCTATTGGGAGGGAGTAGACACGCACTGCTCATTCACCTCACCCTATTCAAGTCCAAGATTATGATTTAGTTCTATCTTTCATTCGTTATTGATGAACTGTAATAAATAAATTTAGATGATGAATGGTACCTATGGCTATGTTATTGTTAATTCAGTAGTAATTGTGATATTTGATTATTCCTTCGATAGTTATTGCTTAGATTTGGACTACATTCATAATATGGTCCTATTGAATATTGATCTCTTTTTGTTATTAAATGAGATGGTGTCCTAATTCTTCCGCATTATGGTTGTATGTTAGATTATTTAGGTGACATCTTGGCTTTCGAATAGCCAGGGTGTTACATGTGCCTTAATAAATGAGCAGACTGCTTAAAGGATTTGTTATGGTTATGATTTAGGCATTGGATTATTTGTAATAGTGATGTTTAGCATATTTTGATGTCTTTTGATTATACTGGAAGTTGGATTATTTAATTATGTTATAATCAACTGTTGGAACCTCCAGTATAGTTAGCTATACAAAGGAGGTTCTGCCGAGATTTAGTACAAGGTCTTAGTTTTAGATTGTTATATTGTTAGTTTAGTAGCATTCCAGGCTCATGTTGAAATTTGTGGTGTTCTGAGATGGTATCGAGTATGTTTGTGAGGTCCGTGGTAGTTCGAATTATTAATTTTGACACACTATGCACGGTAGGATGGAAATGGGCAAAGCATTGCATTTACGTTTCTGCTATACCGTATTGATGATTGCTGATATGAATTGAGTATGATTGTACATTAATTGATTATATGATTATTAATGTGTGGGGATAATCGATGTTGAGAGGTTGAGGTTGTGGTTGTGGCCCTAGGCTTTACCAGGTTACACCACCGTTCATGGTATAGGAATAGTGAAGTGTCTACATCGGATATCTTAGTACATGCGTTGATAGTGAGTATCTTTAGAAGAGTTGTTCTCTTTCTTGAATTTGAAATTGGTCAACTCTTGTCCAGTTATGACTGATGAATTTCTCTTGGGTTTTTAGTTCATTGCGGTTGATGGGTTGCTTTGAGAAAGGTTGGTGAGTTTCCATTGGCTGAATTTGTCCCGTAAAGCAATCATTGTTTTCCGAACCGATGAGTTATTCTTGCGGCTGGGGAACTTGGTTGATTGTCAAGTTTGAACTTTATATTGGAGTTTTGTCTTTCTCTTTGGAAAACTTGACTCATTTATTCGCTTGATGTTTTTGGTTAATGAAAGTTTCCTTTTGCAAGTCCTTTAGTACTTGGAGGCTTTGACTTAATGTATCTCTCTTGGATATTTTGAGTATTGAAGATTAATGGATCTCTTTTATGAAAGAAGATGTTAAACCCTTTAGCGATGTTTTATCATGGTTAAGTGAGAGGTTATAATCAGAGCAATTAATGGATATGATATAGATTATCAAGTTGGGTTGCGGTGTGTGCATGATCGATCTTAACTAAGATCCTTGAAAGGAAAGTTGAATAAGTTGAGATTGTCCTCTAGTAGTTCTTGATGAGCTGTGACTATGAGTATGACTATATTTAGTTGGAATCAATAGAGTTATTAAGAAGTGTGGAACATTGATGAAATGGTTGATCATTAGAACTATTTAGTTTGCTAAACTTGTTGGATTATTTGGTCTCAATGGATTAATCTAACTGTGTAGGAAGAAAAATATAAGGATGTGTTTGACTGTGGTCTTAGTAGATAATAATATGGAATTTTCTTTAATTGGCTATTTGATGATCTTATTTATGCTCGTGGGAATACAAATAGAGAAAGGACCATCAATTCGTCCATGATTGAATAATCATCAATGGTTTATGATAACCCCCAGATTGGTATTAGTGTGAGCATTCCTAATAGGTGAAGGGTTGAAATTTGAAAGTGATTTATTCACGTGTGTTTCTGAATTGCGACTACATGCCCTTGTAAAAAGAGGTTTGCTCCGATAGTGCGGTTAGTGTATTAGATATAATCTGGAACAGGTTGTCTGCTGCAATCTTATTAAGATAACAAAAATATTATGGAATAATTTATTGTGTTTCTTTTGGAAAGGTTTATGATGGGATTTAATAGGTGACCTGTGTTTGCATGATGGTGAAATTGTCGAATAATTGTATGCCTTTGATGAAAGGATTTTGGTATAACCTTTTAAATTGTGAAGTAGATTCCCTTTAAAAATAAAGTGGTTGTTGTAGTGGGGGTGTAAGAATTTGGTATACACTCAATTGAGGATGAGATGATAAAGGGGTATGTAACATTTTGGTGAGCCTTTGGAAGCTTTGTAAAGGAAGAGTTGACGATAACGAACCTTGTTAAGAGTGAATTATTCTTAATGTTAATAAGATTGTCCACAAGAGATTCCGACTCGTTGGAGTGGTGATGATTCTTCTAGAGAGAAAGTAAGTTAATTTTTTTTCGAAATATCGGTTAAATGAAATGTTTGGAGTTTTGCACTCGTGGTTTTTTGGGAGTTCATGATTTATGCAGTAGATGAAATTAGTTTTAGCAATGTGACGTATTGGAAGGTTATATCTGGTTCTTAAGTAATTATTGTGATTTGGTTTTAAAGGCACTTCTTGTTTGGGTTGGCAAGTAATGATGTAATCAAAGAAAATTACTTTCTTTGTTAACGGAAAATGTGTACCATAAGTATTTGAGGTTAGAGTTAAGAATTGTAATCTACAACTTTTCTGTCGTACACCTTAAGAGCTTCTTGAGTTTCCATAGCAATGTTTTATTATGATTTTCTTTTGGAGATTTGAAAATTCCTTCTTGTGGGACATGTGCCCTCAACTGTGGACTCGTGTTTTGTTTTCCGAGATCATTACTAGTTGACTATTTCTCTTAGTCACGTGCTCACTCCGAGGAGCAATGTTTTCTTGTGTGCTGAAATGAAACTTGTATTTGTTTATTTCTTCCTTTTGAGAAAGGAATTAACCAATGTGTGTTGCCAAGTGTTATAAAGTGTTATATGGCGACTGGTTGGTGGTGGACAAGTATATGGTAGTGGTGAGATTTTGGGAACGAATCTATTTGAAGAACAGTAGAAGGTGAATTGGTTTTAACCTATAACTCTTGGAGAGAATTCTATTTTGTGGACATCATGAGGATATGCTCATGATCTTAAGTGATGTTACAATTGGCAATTTGGTTGAAGGTTTGTTGGAATTCCTATTTTTCAGAAAGTTTCAGCAAAGCGTCAGGATAATCGGTTGTACCGGAGTATAAACCGCGGTAATACCGCATTGTGGAATGACCGGTTTAAGTAGAGCGGTGCTACCAGAGGCTTTTGTCAGAGCGTTATGATTTTCTGGTAACGGTAGTACCGGCTTGTTAGTCACGGTACTACTGCGTAACGGTATGACTGTCGGAGGGAACAGAACTACCACTTGTCAAGGCTTTGAACGCGTGTTTTGCTCGAACCGTTAGATCTTGATCCAGCAGTCCAGATTGCGATGAACGTTCGGACCATCCGAACATGTTAAGGATTGTGAAGCGTCCGATTGAAATCGGACGGCTCAGGCTGAGTGAGACGATCGGACCACTCCATAGTGCCCAGATCTTGACGGCTGAGACCCGCGGTCCGAACGTCTCTTGTGATCTGGAGCGTCCACGTGTCCATGGGTTCCTTCCGGTGGTTTTGTGCGATTCCTTGTAGCGGTAGTACCGCAAGGTAAAGGCGGTAGTACCGCACTTAGGTATGACTGCTTTGTTTGCGGTATGGAAATTCCAGAAGCGATGATTTTGGGTATTCTTCGAGCGGTACGATCGCAGTACTGAGAGAGGTACTACCATGATGCGGTAGTACCGGGAATGACTTGGCGGTAGTACCGCACTTGCACTGAATGTTGATTCTTTTAGAGAATTGATTTTAGGATAGGTCATATCCATGTTTATCTTTGCATATGTGTTGCATATTGCATGTTTTGAGCTAATGTGGGTCAAGTTGTAAGAACTTGTTCCCGGAGATGATTTCTTGGTCTATTGCTGTGCAGGTGGCTTGCAGGTCGGTAAATAGTTAGCCATCACATTCTCATCACCACCAGTAGCTCTGATGGCGGTGGTGTATATTTGGAGAAACTCCAATGGGTTTTGGGTCCCATTGAACTTGTCCAAGTTGGCCGGTCGGAACCGGTTAGGCCAACGCACAGCTTGGAGCCCTGCAGAGAAGGCTCGATAACCCATGATCGATTCATGGCGCCTTCTTTGAAAAGGTGCCGGATTGTAATCGGTCGGAGACCGGTTCCTAAGGTTGGAAAACTGGAGCTTCGGTGTGCCGATCCGGTCGTAGACATTGATATGATGCCTTCGACCGCCTGCTTGATTTAGACGATGTCGGAGATCGTCAGGTCCAAGCGGTGGTTCTTCCCGACGTGGTGGGGGAGTGGCTACCTGGAATAGCCTTCTCCCCTCGTGACTCCTTGGTCGGAATCGCCGAGGAGGTCCTGGTATCGATTGTTCCCTGGCATGACCATGCTGTCCTCTGTTGAGGGAGGAACCCTTTGTTCCCGGTACGCTTCCGTGCATTGCATGGTCTGTTGGAGAATTTCTGATACTTGGCCTACTAGCTGTACAAAGCCTGGAGTTTCTGCTAAAGCAGGGCTAGAATTATTCAACATATCTTGAACACGTCACAAGTTTTGTACAGTTACCGAAGGTCTCGGGAGGTTTAGACTGGTCGTAGGTGTACGCAGGTCTGAACCTTCTCCCGACCTCCAGATTTGTTGTGTCCTATCAGCTACTCTCGGTGGGGCAGTGCTAGGTGAGTTAACTGATGGACGTCGATCGGTTCTGTTGCCTCCAGAAGTTGGTGCTTGATGGCCCGTATCATTTCCATCAATATGTGGTGATAAGGCAGAGTGTGTAGGACCGTGCAAGGCATCTTGATTTGTATCTCCGATTGCATTGACCTCGTGCCTCCAGCAGTGATCTTCTGATGAGCTTCCATCGTAACCAATGGAAAGTTTCTCGATACTTCTGCTAGAAGTTTCCACGATGGAGAGCGGTCGGAGATGAGCACCTCCTGAGGCCTTCTTGGTGGACTCAGCCTGATCCGACGAACCGCCGATCGTATGCGGAACCTTATCATCCCCACATGGCCTACGACCAGTGGAGGTTTCATCGACACCGTTACCAGGTGTCGGCTCGCTCCTGGAATTGCCAGAAGCCGTAGGTGAATATCTTTCAGCCGTAATCTCATCGAGAGTATAGATATTCTTGGATTGCGGTGCTGAAATTTCATCACCTGTTTGGCCGGTCGGAAGCACCAGGCTTGGAGTGGCTTTCGGATATTCTGAGCTGGTCGGAATGGCTAGAAGCACCATGTGGATATCATGGGGATATGCCTGAGATCTTAGGATGATCTTACAATTGGCAATGTCATTTTTGGTTTGTTGAAACAGCGTTTTCTGCAAGTGTCAGGATTTTCGGTCATCTGCCGTGTAACGCTACGCAGACGAAGATCACTGCATCTGACCGCAAGATACTTGGCGGTATGACCGAGTCCGGTCGTTCGAGGTTTTAGGTGGCGGTTTGATATTTCGAAACGAGTGTAATTTGAGTTTTGGTTTCTCGGTATGGATGCGACCGCTAGATTATGGGTCTTGATACTATGATCTTGATAAGTACCGCCATAACATGGCGGTATACCGATTTTGTCTTGATTGTCATTTCTATTGGAGAATTGCTTTTGGGTTAGGTCAAGTTCATGGGTTTCATGGCATATGTGTTGCATGATGCATGTTTTGACTAACGTGGGTCAAGTTGTGAAGAACTTGTTCCGGATTCGATTTCTTTGTCTATTGATGTGCGAAGTTGCTTGGAGGTCAATGACGGTCAGCAGCAGGATGATCGGGACTAAGCTTGGAGAGCTAAGGTCGAACGATCGGGGATGCCGGGTGAGGTCAATGGAGTCAAGCATGGCGCAAGAGGACAAAGGTGACCGAACAGGCGATTCGCGGCTGTGAGTTCGATCAAGCGGCGCGGGGGTCGGTGCAAGTGCCATGGTGGTTTCGGTGGGAGCCGGATGGGAGAGACTTGCCGACATGAAGAGAGCCGCTGGATCAACCTACACGTGGCGAAGCATGGGAGGTGCTTCACGAAGATGGGACTCGGTCTTTGCAAAAAGATCGAGAAGGGGTATTTTGGTAATTTCACCAAATACCGCCTTGGTGACCTAATGCCAACCCGCGGCGCAAGTCGGTGCGTCAAGAAGTGGATTAGGTCAAGAAAAGTGAAGACGGCGCTTTGAGATGCGTGCGTGTGTGACCCGTTTGTTTTGGGCCTTAACGGGAGCCCATTAGGGTTACTCTTCTAGAAGGTCTAAGTCTCCACTATAAATAGGGGGTGTGCTGGACAGCCACCTCAACCCTTTCATTGCATTGTAAACCCTAGTTTTGCTTTTGTGCTTAGGGAGAGGATTAGTGGAGGTTAGGGTTCTAGAGAGTTGGATTTGATTTCGTGCTCATGTATTGAGTCTTTGTCCTCCATTGATGGAGTGGCTGTAAACCAATACCATATCAAATCAATCCAAAGAAAGTTCTCTCCAAGATGAGTCTATTTGCTTTCTTTCTCTCTATTTGATGATTTGAGGTGTTTCTTTGATCCGCGAGTTTTTGTTTGGTTTCTTGCGTGATCTAACTTGCTGTGGACGTGTGGGAACCCATCTAGGATCATCTTGATCATCCATCACCCACGAGCAAGGTTTAGATCATGTTTAGGTTGAAACTTCGGTTTTGAAACCTCCTTCGTTCAATTCAAGAACGGTAGGAACTTTGATGTGGATCTAGTCATTCTTTGCTTGGAATAGGTTCCTAACCTCTTTGGGAAGGTGTGTTTCAAATCTCGTAGCGTTTGGCCAAGTGGATCAAAAGTTGTGCCAATTTTGGTTTTCGTCGTCGTTTCCGGGACAATCGGACGACCGCCGCTTGCCTACGGTCATATCAAGACATCAGTACGACCGCTCGTTTACCTCACGGTCATATCGCTTTGTCAGTCTGACCGCCCATTTACTCGGTTGTTCGATTTCGATTTTTGAAGACTTCTTGATTTTGTTTCTTTGAGCTTTGGGGGTTAGGAGTGGATTCAACACAAGACTTCCTCTGTGCTTAATCATTGATCTTCATAGCTCTCATAGCTATTGAAGTGATTTACAAGTTGAATCCATTCAAGTGAAAAAGATTTTGAGCTCCTATTCACCCCCCCTCTAGTCGCCTTTTCGGTCCAACACACCACTTGTCGTAATGGTGGATCCTCATCCATCCGGTCGACTTTGCTAACGTCGGCGAGGTGCGAACCGGCGGAGGAGGAGGAGGAGGATGACATGCCGTTTTTTTGCATCGCACGGATGCATCCTTCCATGTTGAGGTCGGCGTAGTCCGCCAGGTCGAACCAATTCTCCTCATTCCAAACCCCGGGCATAGTCGCATCGCGATTCACGGGAATGAACGAGATTTGATGGCGGAGAGTTTCTTGAAACTTCGTCTTCTTCCCCACAGAGCGGTGCGGTATCGACGATCGAATCGCCGATCTTATGAAAATGAAAGAGTAATATGACGCGATAATTTCTGGGAGAAAATAGGACCGCTCTTTATTGATATGAACTGGATTTACAAAAAGGGGGTGCTCTTGACCTGACTAGGGACTAATCCTAATTACACTAGATGTGAAGATTGCTATCTTGCTTGTCTCAGTTTGCCTCTTGATCTGTAGAACTTGTGTTGATGTTTTTCTCTCTCTGCCTCTTGCCCTTTGGTCTTCTATGCTCCGTGCTTAAGTAACTTCCGAAGGGGTGGCAGTTACTCCTGGAGGAGGCGTCCACAGTGAAGCGTTGATTGGTGGGGCTTAGTGCGATTAACAATGTGTTTAAGCGCCGGCGGTTTAGTGCCCGAGAGACATCAAACCGTCTGGTAGTTGTTGTCAGCGTCTTTAGGATTATCTAACCGTGCGGTATGAAGTATACAGCACATGCTATATTCATCGCACGGTAAGAATATATCCGGGATTAGTTATAAACATCGAGTTCATAGCGTTTCGGCGATTACGGTGAAGACTAATCTGAGACCTTGTCCGACCAGGGTGCCCTTATGTATCCTTTGGAATCCTTACGACTAGAGAGGTCGTTAGCCTTATGGGTTACGACCATGAAGACGTATGGTCTTTTATTGTGTATTAAAACAATACACAGAGGTTTTAATCCTCGTCAGGCGCTTTGAGATGCGTGCATGTGTTAACCCATTTGTGTGTTAGGGTTTAATGGGTGCCCTAAGTGGAATATTCCTAGATGCTTAGCCTCCACTATATAAGGGCTTTGTGCTATTTCCAGCAGTGTGTGCATTTCATTGAGACTATCCTTAGGGTTTTGGAGAGGGAGAGGGAGAGGAAAGCTAGGTTTCTAGGGATTGATTGACTGAGTGTTGCTCATGTATTGAGTTGTGTCCTCCAAGTGTGGAGTGGGTGTAAACCTCAAATCTCTAATCTTCAATCAATCCATGCAAGTTCTCCAAGCTGAGTTCTCTCTGTTCTTGTACTTTACTTTGATGCTTTGGTGCTTTTGATGTTCCATTCTATTTCTGTTGGTTCCTTGTGTTGGTCTTGCTTGCTGTGACTTGTGGAAGACCATCTAAGGTCATCTTGATCATTCATAGCCCACGAGCAAGCCTAGGATCATTGTTTGGTTTTGGCTCAGTTTTGACACGTTCTTTACCAAATTTGAAAAAGGTCAAAACTTTGTCATGGATCTGTTGAATGGATGATTGGAATAGGTTCCTGACCTTATCTAGAGGTTATGTTTCAAGTTTGACGGGTTTTGGTTGGACAAAACTCAAGTTGATCATCTTTTGGTTTTGGTTCTCTGCTGTCGGCAAGAACTCCAGGAAAATCGGTCATACCGCACTATGAACAGCGGTAGTACCGTTCTCAAAATGGCGGTAGTACCGATTTCGGTATATTTTCAGCAAAGATTTTGATTTCTGTTGTTTCTTTTTGAGGGGTTGCAAAAATTGATTGAGCGCCTATTCACCCCCCTCTAGTCGCCCAGTTAGCTCTTCTCATAGATGTTAACCAGTATTTGGAGCCATGACGACTGACAAGTATTCAACCAAACCACCTGTTTTTGATGGAGTTGATTTTGCTTACTAGAAGGCACGCATGCATGCCTACAGCGAGGCTCAAGGGCACGCTATTTGGCTTAAGGTCAAAAATCCATATGTCATGCTAGCCAATGACGATGTGATCACTCCAGATGTTGAGGCAAATAGCAAAGCTCGAAATTTTCTGATCCAAGGCCTTAGTCGATATGAGTTTGAGCGTGTTGCTCATTTGAGGTCTAATCATGAGATCTGGAGGACTCTCTGTGATTACCATGAGGGCTCTACTGCGATCAAGGAAGTGAGACAGAACTAGCTCAAGAAAGAATACTCAAAGAGTCTTTAGATGAGCTGTGGGGGAGGTTCTCAAAGATCCTTCATGATTTACGTGCTGTTGATCTTGTATTCACTGAATCAAAGCGCACGTCGCCTTTTGGGTGCTCTTGATGTGAAGGTGCGGGGATGAAGATCACGTCTATCAATGACAACACTATCACGAGTGAGTTTAGCATGGATAAGCTCTACTCGAGGTTGAAGACGCATGAGATTGACTTCATCTCACGTCTCTTCAAGACAGAGTCGATGGCTTTAGTGGTCGACCCATCTAAGGGTAGTTCTTCTGATTCATTGGAATTTGGCTCATCTGGATTTTCTTTGTCCACTTTGCATTCTTTGAGTGATGAGCAGCTAGAGAAGCTACCTGAGGATGACCTAGCCCTCCTATCCACAAAATTCTCCAGAGGGTACAACAAGGTGAGGAACAGAAGGAGAGGTGGCCCTATCACTTGCTTTGATTGTGGTGAGCTGAACCACATTCGCTCAAAGTGCCCCAAGCTGAAGGGCAAAATGGAGAAGCACTCTCGGAGGCGTCCTCAAGCCAAGGATGCGAAAGCCAAGAAGCCCAACTATCGCAAGTTCGTTAGCCGGGTCCTTGCCGCTCTTGAGAGTGTTGATATGAGCGATGTGGACTCGGGGACGGAGGATAACGAGGATGACTCTCATGGCAAAAAGAAGGCTCAAGATTTCACTAGCATGTGCTTCATGGCCAGGGATAGCCACGACATCGACTCCTCCAACGACGACAACCCTTTCAGTGATCTTGATGAGGTATGTCCCTCACTTGCTGATATGAAACGTGCTTTGGTCGTTGCTGAACAAAAATTGAAGAAGCAAGCTAAAATAATTAAGAGACAGGACACCATGATTGATAACTTGAACCTAGAAGTTGTTAGGCTCAAATCCACTAATCCTGTTGACATTTGTGATACTTGCTCTAGCTTGAATAATGAATTGACCAATTTGAAATCTGCTCATTCCTCTATTGTGAATCAACTAAAAGATGCTCTTGATGAACTAGAATCTCTCAAGTCTAGTCCTGGTTGCATGAATGCCATTGCTTTAGATGTGACTATTGTAGATGCTATCCCTTTGCCCTGCTCAAATTGTGCTTTGCTTGAATTAAAATTCGATAGCGCTACAAAAGAATTGATGAAATTTGATGCTAATCACACTTGCTCTCATTGTGAGAATAATAAGATAAAAATGAAAGAAATGACTGAAATGGTCCTTCACTCTAAATCTATATCATGTGAAAATTGTCTTAAGCTCACAATTGAAAATGAAGCTCTAAACAAGACACTAGAAGAGAAAGCTAAAATTGAAAAATCTATGTCCATGATTGCTTCCAAGAAAATAGTTGACTCTAGCTCTTGTCCATTTTGCATTGAAGTTGGACAAAATTTAGATGAGATACAAGAAGCGTTTAGAGTTAAATTCAAGGAGCAAGTGGATAAGATTAAGAATACTTCTTGTGTGTCATGTGAGTCTTTGAAAGTTGAGCTAGCTCTTCTTAAGAGATATAATAAGGTAATCGATTCAAATAAGGGTGCATCATGTAAGGATCTAACTAAAGAGAATGATTACCTCAAAAAGACTCTTGAGAGATTTTCTAGTGGGAAGAAGAACCTCAACTTGATCCTCGACAAATCTAAGGTGAGTGTGAAGAATAGTGGTCTAGGTTTTAATCCCCTAGAGCATTCCAAGAAACATCCACCTAAGATTACGAGAGTTGTTAAGAGTGGCATAGATAGAACCCCCTGAGCCAACTAAGATTGTCTTTAGATCTGCAGGTTTTGCCCAAACACCTTCTAGTAAGATAGGTGCTTCTACTTCAATAGGTTAGACCCCTCAAAAGGTCAAGTACCATTGCACCTTCTGCAAGAAGGATGGCCACATTGTTGAGTTCTTCTTTCGTAGAGCCAAGATTGAGAGGAAGAAGAGGATGAGTGCTTTGAGAACCATTAGAGGATTTCCTTCACCTACTGTAGTCTCTAGAGCCAAGCAGCCTGTCTTTCTCGCTAGACATAGGCCTAGGTTCGTAGAGGACTTCTTTGACTCTTTTGGTGGCTCTAGGTAGCGTTCTGGTTTAGGGTATCGAAAGGAGAGACCGCGCGTAGCATCTAGACAGGGGGAGTACCGACCTTTTGGTAGGTCGATTCGGAGAGGTCTAGGTGTTTCTCGTGTGCATTCTTATGATTTTACTCCGAACTATTTTATTGCTGCTTCTACTATTGTTCCCAAGCATCATGTGACTCAGTACTGGATTCCCAAGTCTTTCATTACTAACCCTAGTACTGAGGCACAGATGTTTCCTGTTCATGCTCTGTAGGTCCGTCGTGCGAGGAAGGAGGACATATGGCTTGTTGACTCCGGGTATTCTCGACACATGACTGGAAATTCTAGATGGTTCTCCTCCTCACACGTGCATCCAAGCAATGGGCCGATCACATTTGGGGATGCTTCTCTTGGGACCGTGATGACCAAGGGCACGATGCACGTCAACAACAAGTTCATGCTTAAGGACGTCGCTTTGGTAAGTAAGCTGAGGTATAATCTACTATCTGTTTCTCAGCTTCTTGATGAGGGTCTAGAAGTGAGGTTTAAGAGTGGTGAGTGTAGAGTTCTAGACTCCTCGGGTGAGCTTGTCTTTAAGATCTCCAGGTTTGAGAGAATCTTTTGTCTTGATTTGATGTCTCTTACATTTCGATCCTAGATGTCTTGTAACCGACTCTCATGATCTAGTTTTGTGGCATCGTAGACTTGGACACATAGGTTTTGACCACTTGATTAGAGTCAGTTGCAAGGATTTGATTAGAGGTTTGCCTAGGCTGAAGGCGGTTAGAGACCTTGTGTGCACACCCTGTAGACATGGTAAGATAGTTTATGCTTCTCATCCACCTCTTTCTTTAGTGATTACTGATAGACCAGGTCAGCTCTTGCACTTAGACACAATTGGCCCTTCTAGAGTCCAGTCTGCAAGTGGGAAATGGTATGTGCTGGTGATTGTGGATGATTTCTCCAGGTATTCATGGGTTTATTTTTTGGTTTCTAAGGACGAGGCTTTTTTCTATTTTAGAGAATTGGTCCTTAGACTAGTTGTTGACCTTCCTGGAGCTTTGAGAGCCATTAGGAGTGACAATGGGACAGAATTCAAGAATTCTTCCTTTTCTACCTTCTGCACAGATAGGGGAATTGAGCACCAGTTCTCTTCTCTTAGAGTTCCCCAGCAGAATGGTGTTGTAGAGAGGAAGAACAGAACCCTTGTAGAGATGGCCAGGACCATGCTAGATGAGCATTCCACACCTAGGAGGTTTTGGGCTGAGGCGATCTCTACTACTTGTTATGTGTCAAATAGGGCTTTCTTGAGATCTGTGATTGGCAAGACTTTTTTTGAGCTTAGATTTGGTCATAGGCCTAAAGTTTCTTATTTCAAGATTTTTGGTTGCAAATGCTTCATTCTTAAACATGGCAACCTTGATAAATTTGAATCAAGATGTTCTGATGGTATTTTTCTTGGATATCCTGCTCATTCTCGTGGCTATCGTGTATTTAATTTGGATACTAACAAAATTGTTGAGACTTGCGAAGTCACTTTTGATGAGGCTAGGCTTGGTACTAGACCCAATGATGCAGGTACACAGGTTTCTAAGAGCATCTTCGTCGATGACGACTCTGAGGATAAGGACCCAATCCATCCTCAAGTCCCTTTTGAGATGGTTGGAGAGCCTGCTTCTACTACTTCAGCTTCTGCTGAGCAGCCTCCTCCTATCTTCACTGACGACCTGAGTGGCTCTGCTCCTACCTCCACAGCCCATGAGGTAGAGGCCACTTCTGCACTAGGAGCTCCTCTTCACATTCAGCTACAGCATCCACCTGAGCAGATCATTGGGGATCTCCATGAGCGAGTCACTCGCTCTAGGTTTATTTCTCCTGATTCTCATGCACATTCTGCTTTTGTCGCTTCTTTTGAACCCCGAGATGTCACCCATGCGTTATCTGACTCCTCTTGGGTCAATGCCATGCATGAAGAGCTTGAAAATTTTGAAAGAAACAAAGTCTGGACCTTAGTTGAACCTCCACCTAATCATAATGTGATTGGAACAAAATGGGTTTTCAAAAATAAGCAAAGTGAAGATGGGTTGGTAGTTCGCAACAAGGCTAGGCTTGTAGCTCAAGGTTTTTCCCAGGTAGAAGACTTAGACTTTGAGGAGACCTTTGCTCCAGTAGCTAGATTAGAAGCCATTCGCATTTTACTTGCATTTGCGGCATCCAAGGGTTTTAAGCTTTTTCAAATGGATGTCAAGAGTGCTTTTCTGAATGGCTTCATAGAAGAAGAGGTCTTTGTCAAGCAACCTCCTGGTTTTGAAAATATCAAATTCCCAAATCATATTTTTAAACTCTCCAAAGCCTTGTATGGATTGAAGCAAGCCCCTAGAGCTTGGTATGATAGGCTTAAGAGTTTTCTGCTTAAAAATAATTTCAAAATAGGAATGGTAGATAAAACCTTGTTCACTCTCAAGCATGGCAGTGACTTTCTGTTGGTTCAGATTTATGTGGATGACATTATATTCGGTGGTTCCTCTCATGCTTTGGTGTCCAAATTTTTAGATTCTATGAGCAGGGAGTTCGAGATGAGCATGATGGGCGAATTGACCTTCTTCCTTGGTCTTCAAGTCAAGCAACTGAAAGAAGGCACCTTCATTCATCAAAGTAAGTACACAAAGGATCTTCTTCGGCGCTTCAATATGGGAAGTAGTAGGCCAATGTCTACTCCCATTGCTACATCCACCGTATTGGACCCTGATGAGGATGGAGAGTCCGTGGACCAAAAGGAGTACCGTAGCATGATTGGCTCCCTTCTCTACCTCACGGCGTCGAGGCCGGACATACAATTTGATGTGTGTCTGTGCGCTCAATTTCAGGTTTCCCCTCTTGCCTCTCATCGTCAAGCAGTACGTCGCATTTTCAGGTACCTCCAAGACACTCTTGACTTTGGATTTTGGTATTCTTTTGCTTCTGCTCTCTCTATTCGGGTCTTTTCTGATGCTGATTTTGCGGGGTGTAGAGTGGATAGGAAGAGTACTTCTGGCACTTGTCATTTCTTAGGCACATCTCTTATCTCTTGGTCATCTAGGAAACAGTCCTCTGTTGCATAGTCCACCGCCGAGGCCGAGTATGTAGCTGCAGCCAGTAGTTGCTCTCAAGTTCTCTGGATCTTATCTACTCTACGGGACTATGGGTTGTCTTTGGGTAGTGTTCCTCTTCTCTGTGACAACACTAGCGCCATTAACATTGCCAAAAACCCAGTGCAACACTCTAGGACCAAGCACATTGATGTTAGATATCATTTTCTTAGAGACCATGTTGAGAAGGGTGATGTTGTGCTTCACTTTGTTGAGTCTGAGCAGCAGGTTGTGGATATTTTCACTAAAGCTCTTGATTCTTCTCGTTTTGCTTTCTTATGGGGAGAGTTGGGGGTTATTAGTCCTCTTGGCCTGGTTTGAGGAGGAGTTTGCTCTTTTGCATTCATTGTACCATAATGCTTTTTAAAATTCAACAACTTGCATTGTAATATAAACTTGTGGAGCCTTGTGTATGACATGTTTTCATGCTTTATACCCTGCCATGTATTGTGCTAGTTTGCTGGAATTCTTTTATGGCTTTTCATGTTTAGCTTAGCTTTTGCCATGCTAGATTTATTATCTGTGAGAAAATTGAATCAAAACATGACTTGTTGGATCTTGTGACTAGTTTTGCCATAGTGATCCTCTCATGATTCATGCCATGTCATATAGGCTAAATTGAGTCTTGAACTTATTTTGAGTTGTAACTCGAGCTATGATAATTCTTAAGTCAAGCAAAATGAGTTTTTTCTGTGCGAAAAAACTGATCTCACCAATTCTTTCTCATGAGACGGCTTGCCATTGCACTAGGCATGAACTCAGGGAGAGTTTTGGATGACCTAGACCACTCTTTTAAGCTTCTTGCTTGAGATTGTCACGGCAAGACTTGAGATCTAGCACATTTCTAAGAGAACAAAATCGTCAATTGGTTGAAGCTTAGGAGGCAGTTGTGGATGGCTCCTAGTCCATGACTTGCTTTACTAAGATAAAACCAATCATTTTCAGCAAAGTGCTCAAAGTGCTAAATTCTAAATGCTTGAACAAATTGATTCAAAATTGAACTCATAATGCTCAACTTGACTCATTTCGCCCATAGACATGGCTTGACTCATTTTTGGATACATTTAGTGAAACTATGATCTTGAGCACCTTGTTATGCTATCATTTCATTTAATCTCAGATTATTGCTATTTTGGCCTTAGCCTTGCTGTACATGTTTTGCCATGATAGAACATAGCTTCTTCACATAATATGGCTTGGTGTAATACTTGTACAGTCCTCATGGATAATCTTCATGGCTCCTTTTTGCTCAAATTTAAAAAAAAAAAAAAACAGAAAAACTGCAACATTCAAGACTGCAGCCATTCCATGTCATTCTTGCTCTATTCTCCTTCTTGCACCTTGATGACTCCATTGTCAAAGGGGATAAAAATTGGATAAAAATGCTGTTTTGGAGTCTCTGTGCAGCTTCTGAAAATTTTCAGTGTTTAGGTCATGTTGAAAACTTGCTCTTTCCTTTGGACCTAAGGTGAGATTTTTGTCTCGTTTCTGGAATTTAAAGCTCTCTTTGCTTCTTCTACCTTATCTCACTTGCTGAAGCTATTCTGAAGCCAACTTGGTCATTTCCTTGCATTCACTTGCTTTTAGGACCAAGTTGTGCCTTTGTGCGAAAAACTGATTTCTTTTTCTTTCAAACCTCAAAACATTCATTTTTGAGAAATTGCCAATGTGTTCATCAAGGGGGAGATTGTGGACATCATGAGGATATGCTCATGATCTTAAGTGATGTTACAATTAGCAATTTGGTTGAAGGTTTGTTGGAATTCCTATTTTTCAGAAAGTTTTAGCAAAGTGTCAGGATAATCGGTTGTACCGGAGTATAAACCGCAGTAATACCGCATTGCGGAACGACCGGTTTAAGTAGAGCGGTGCTACCAGAGGCTTTTGTCAGAGCGTTGTGATTTTCTAGTAATGGTAGTACCAGCCTGTTAGTCATGGTACTACTGCGTAACGGTATGACCGTTGGAGGGAACGGAACTACCGCTTGTCAAGGCTTTGAACACGTGTTTTGCTCGAACCGTTAGATCTTGATCCAACGGTCCAGATTGCAATGAACGTTCGTACTGTCCGAACGTGTTAAGGATTGTGAAGCGTCCGATTGAAATCAGACAGCTCAGGCTG
This sequence comes from Phyllostachys edulis, assembly GCA_036346405.1. Lineage (NCBI taxonomy): Eukaryota > Viridiplantae > Streptophyta > Magnoliopsida > Poales > Poaceae > Phyllostachys > Phyllostachys edulis. The sequence goes on along the minus strand of CM070555.1, from coordinate 33,082,056 downwards.
AGTGAGACGATCGGACCACTCCACAGTGCCCAGATCTTGTGGTGAGACCCATGATCCAACGCCTCTTGTGATTTGGAGCGTCCACGTGTCCATGGGTTCCTTCCGGTGGTTTTGTGCGATTCCTTGTAGCGGTAGTACCGCAAGGTAAAGGCGGTAGTACCGCACTTAGGTATGACCGCTTTGTTTGCGGTATGGAAATTCCAAAAGCGATGATTTTGGGAATTCTTGGCGATGACGACTAGAAGATCTTGAGAGAGGTACTACCGTGATGCGTAGTACCGGAATGACTTAAGCGGTAATCTTGCATTTGCGATGAATGTTGATTCTTTCAGAGAATTGATTTTAGGATAGGTCATATCCATGTTTATCTTTGCATATGTGTTGCATATTGCATGTTTTGAGCTAATGTGGGTCAAGTTGTGAGAACTTATTCCCGGAGATGATTTCTTGGTCTATTGCTGTGCAGGTGGCTTGTAGGTCAACGATGGTCAACGGCAAGGAGGATCGGGACTAAGCTTGGAGAGCTGAGGTCCAGAACAATCATGGATGCGGGGTGAGGTTAGGTGACTCAAGCATGGCGCAGAATAGACAAGGTTGATCGAACGGGCACTTCGATGCAGCTGGTTGGATCAAGCGGCGAGGGGGTCGATCCAAGTGACTTGGAGGTTCCGGTGGGATCTAGACGGGAGAGACTTGCCGACATGATGAGAGCCGTTGATCAACCTACACGTGGCGAAGCAGGCGATTGCTTCGACAGGATTGGACTCGGTCCATGGAGAAGGATCGAGAAGGGGTATTTTGGTCATTTCACCAAATACCGCCTTGGTGACCTCTGGCTAAACCGCGGCGCGTGGAAAAGCGGTTTAGGTCATGAAGACGTGAAGACGGCGCTTTCAGATGCGTGCATGTGTTAACCCATTTGTGTGTTAGGGTTTAATGGGTGCCCTAAGTGGAATATTCCTAGATGCTTAGCCTCCACTATATAAGGGTTGTGTATGCTGTTTCCAGTAGTGTGTGCATTTCATTGAGACTATCCTTAGGGTTTTGGAGAGGGAGAGGAAAGCTAGGTTTCTAGGGATTGATTGACTGAGTGTTGCTCATGTATTGAGTTGTGTCCTCCAAGTGTGGAGTGGCTGTAAACCTCAAATCTCTAATCTTCAATCAATCCATGCAAGTTCTCCAAGCTGAGTTCTCTCTGTTCTTGCACTTTACTTTGATGCTTTGGTGCTTTTGATGTTCCATTCTATTTTTGTTGGTTCCTTGTGTTGGTCTTGCTTGCTGCGACTTGTGGGAGACCATCTAAGGTCATCTTGATCATTCATAGCCCACGAGCAAGCCTAAGATCGTTGTTTGGTTTTGACTCAGTTTTGACACGTTCTTTACCAAATTTAAAAAAGGTCAAAACTTTGTCGTGTATCTGTTGAATGGATGATTGGAATAGGTTCCTGACCTTATCTAGAGGTTATGTTTCAAGTTTGATAGGTTTTGGTTGGACAAAACTCAAGTTGATCATCTTTTGGTTTTGGTTCTCTACTGTCGGCAATAACTCCAGGAAAATCGGTTATACCGCACTATGAACAGCGATAGTACCACAATGCGGTAGTACCGCGCTCACAATGGCGATAGTACCGATTTCGGTATATTTTCAGTAGAGATTCTGATTTCTGTTGCTGCTTTTTGAGGGGTTGCAAAAATTGATTGAGCGCCTATTCACCCCCCTCTAGTCGCCTTTTCGGTCCTACATATTTAAATGGAATGTTGGTCGTTGGAATACAATTGATTAGTCTTATATCTAGTGGAGCTTATGGCGAATTATAATCCAGGAACTTTTGTCCATGTTGGAATGATGGGATTATAGAAAGTATAGAATCTTGATAAATTTATAAGAGTATCGCGTTTCGGTAATTAACTATGCGAGGTTGTGTAGGTGATTTATGATGGTGTGGTTTAATGAGTGAGATTAGCAAAGTAATCTAATCATTATGGAAATTAAAGAGACAACAGGGATTGTGGAGTTGTTGTCAAGTATGACTTGGCTTCAATGAGTAATTCTTTGGGAGTTAGGATCTCTCTAAAGAGAAGTTGGTTGATAATATGAGTACATGACGGTGCTAATGATTGAGTATGTTTGAATTGTGTGAATTTTTGTCATCAGATTGGAAAGTTTTGTATCAGTTACACCGAATTATATTTATAGGAGCCCTTTGGGGATTGAGTTTGGGTTTGGTGATCTAGACTAGACCCTTAGTGCTCAATGACTATGTGTAGAAGTAGTAGAATAAAAGTGGAATCCAATAGTGTGATGATCTATGATAGAACCCTTTTGATGTAATAAATGAGAGTGTGAGCTGAGAAATTCCAGTTGATTATCCGTAATAGAATGAGGTGATGTGGTTGTAGGTGAACAATCTTTATTGAGGTGTTGGAAACCATTTGTCAAAATAATTCCTTTGGTATAGGAGTGGACTAGAGAATCCTTTTGTGGGTTAGTTGAGTCTCTCTAAATAAGTATGGTTGTTCCTTCGGTTTGAGGATCGTTTTGGGATTGTCGGTTAAGAGGAAGGAGTTTGTGTGATAATTCTGGAAACCCATGATTTGGAAAAGGGTTTATTTCTTAAAAGAACATCTAAAAAAAATGTTCTCTCGAGTAGAGAAGTACTCTATTGGTTCTTGGTTGAGTTGGGTTTTGTGACGGAGAACATGTACAATTTGAGTTGACTCTTTGTTGGCAAGGTGGTTCTTTTCGGTTCAAGAAAATAAATGAAGTGTTTGATTTGAGCATTCGAGTGATTTCTTTTTGGCTTACGTGGAGTTTATTTGCAAACTGTCTAGTTGGAGTGTAAGAAGGTTTTCATGAGGAATCTTCGATTTTAAATTTGAGTGTTTTGGAGGAAAGTTGGTATTGCATTGTGAATCTTTTGTTTTCAGTTGAATCTGATTATTAAAGTTTGATTAAAATAAGTTGTGTTGCGTGCCTCTGCTTAATGGGGGTTCTCCTTGTTAGGATGAAGAGGTCGACTGACAGATGGAACAAGAGTTCCATATGTTTACATGCAAGTTATGTGGTTTGGTCCCGAAACGAAAGATAGCCCAAAGTATATTTGGTTTGTTCGGGAGGTTGCGGGGGTTTTGGAAGATAGCAATTCGCTGGAACCGTCTCGAGTCCTGAAGCGGGGTATATAACGTTTTGGACAAACCAGTGTTGAGAGAATGCTTGAGGTATTTGGAGTGTGAGGTTTCGTAAGAGCCGTTGAACAGCGAGCAATACTGCATTTTCGAGTCCTGTCCGTTGAATGGATCTGGTTAGGACGGTACGAGTGAAGAGACATAGCACATCAGTTGCATCAAGGTATGGTGGTTCCATAAGTCCGAAAGGAAAACGACTTGGGAATTGGAGTCTCGCATGCGCGAGCAATATCTGGGATTGTTCACAGCTAGTACCTGGTGTTGTTGGTAAAGTTCTAGCTGTGATCGTTCTTTTACGTTAAGCGTGGTTAGAATTCGGGGTCGAATTTTATTTAAGTGGGGTAGAATGTAATACTCCAAATTAAATTAATTGAGAAGAAATAAAATTAGAGAGAAGGACTAATTAAAAAAGAGATTTAACAGAGGAGTAGAGGGGGAAATCTGCAAAGTTTTGACAACCTGGGTCGGGGCTTCTGGCCCATTTGATTTCGGCCCAAGGTGGAGAGGGGGGCAGCCGGCCAAAACCCTACAGCACCACCACTCCCTCCCCTCCCCCCCGGCCCCTCCCCCCCTTTTAGCCGCCATTCCTCTTCCCCCTCCCCCCCCCCTTGGCCGCTAATGCCATCTCCTCCCTGCGCCTTCTCCCCTCTGGCCAGCACCTTGCTGGCCCCGTCCCATGGAGTACCTCCCTGCTACTGCCCAAAGCCAGCGCCTCTTTCCTGCTGCTGTCAAGAAATCAAGGGAAAGGAGAAGAAGAGGAAGAAAGGAGGAAGAAGGGGAAGAAGGGAGAAAGGAAGGATAAGGATTGTGTGGGGGTGGTTTCGATGTTCATCCGAAGGATAAGGATTGTGTGGGGGTGGTTTCGATGTTCATCTGTGGATCTACAAGGGTAAAGCCCAATCCCCTTTCGATTAGTTGTTAATTGTGTAATTAGGCGTTATCGGTATTAGATCTGTTTAGGATAGTCAGGTTTGGCCGACGATGTTGATGAGGTTAACTGCGGAATCTGTCCTAGACACCTCCTAGAGAGTTGTAGGTGACGTCGATACCTTTCCGTAGAGTATTAGATCACGGCATTTGGACGAGCGGATTAGGAGTTATGATTTTTGTAGCGCTGCTGTTCGGTAGATCTATTATAATCCTGACAATAAATATTAATCAGTATGTAGAGATTAGTTAATGGATTAATTTGAAGATCTCACCATAACGAATGTTGTATATATTCTTTTAAGATTTCCAGAAATCTAAAGAACACAAAATTTGGCCATGTATATGGAAAGTTATGTTAGATTTAGTACCGCTATCCAGAAACCCTGACGAGAATTGACTGTTCTATTAATCAGTTTGGTGAGGGTAGAAGATGGCCGAATATGGAAGGCTGACCAACTAGGTTTAGTTGGGGAATTTGATAAGATTTCTAGAAAGTCTAAGAACTCCCCATTTGGATCTCTGTACTAAAAGATATGAATTTGTGATTATGACTGTCTGTTAAGGGAACAGACTGCTGTTTAAGATTTTGGGAGTTGGGGTTGCGCTAGAGAATGTAGCGATTTCGTAATTGCTTCTAGCTTTGTTTTGTCCAGTATTGTTACCTTAGAGTGCTTGTTAACTTAATTCAGGTGGGGGAGTGATCCCAGGGGCAGCGCCCTCTTCGCGTCCTCCATTTTGGCACGGTTGAGGCAAGAACTTTGATTGATAGATTAATTATGAGTGTTTGATCATGATTGCAAGTATTTAGTACATATTAGCTATGCATAGTTGCTAGAGTAATATGTATGTTAATGATGGTGAATGCTCGAGGTATGATCAAGTTTTATTCATGTATGATGTTGTTGCTATTACATGTTATTGATGGATAGAGTAACTGTTCATGTGCATGTTGAGATCATATTTGTGGCTTGGTCACGTGGTGACCAAGCATATATATATATATATATATTTGAGGTCCCCGTCATGTAGATGACGGGCTTGTGGTCCCCACACTCGTGGAGTGTGGGCATTGATTTGAGGTCCCCGTCATGAAGATGACGGGCTTGTGGTCCCCGTACTTGTGGAGTATGGACTTTTGGTCCCTGTGCTAGAGAGCACAGGCATGGGTTTGTATCGACGGTTGCATACCCCGCATTACTGGTAACATGCGAAAAGAGTTAAAGGGAAAAGATGCATTGCGCATGTGCATTACATAATCATGTGATATGTTTTAGTGTAAAGCTTTGGAATTGGATGTTGATGTTATAATTGTGAGTTATAATGTTTTATTATTTGTGCTTGCTGAGTCTTTGGACTCACTATTGCTGTTGTTGTGTTTTTAGGTACCCTTTACAAGAGTGGCATGCATGGGAGGGAATAGTCTTGTATTCGGTTTCACATTGCCACAAAACTTTTATTGCTGATTAAATCTAGAATGTGCCTTAATAAATGAGCAGACTGCTTAAAGGATTTGTTATGGTTATGATTTAGGCATTGGATTATTTGTAATAGTGATGTTTAGCATATTTTGGATGTCTTTTGATTATGCTGGATGTTGGATTATTTAATAATGTTATAATCAACTATTGGAACCTCCGGTATAGTTAACTATACAAAGGAGGTTTTGCCAAAATTTAGTAAAATGTCTTAGTTTTAGATTGTTATATTGTTAGTTTAGTAGCATTCCAGGCTCGTGTTGGGCTGGGGTGTTACACATACCTCTATTTGATTTACATTTTTATGTTGTCTTTATAGGTTTTGGTTCTTATCCGACTATTGATGAAGAAATGGTGGGCTAGGATAGAAATGAAATCTTCGATATTTAGGTACTCAAATTGTATCTCTACGATGTTATATTATTTATGTTTTGCTATGTTGTTCTTATTATGTCGTGGTGTGGATATAAATTGGTGTTAGTTCTAGGATGTTAGCCTATTAGAAGTTAGCCTGAGGTGTAGGAAATTCCTAGATCTACCACTGGGTACAAGTAGTACCGACGCATTACACGTTGCAAGATTGCTGAAGGCAGCATCACTACCAGAATGCCCGTTTTTCCCAAGTGCCCAAAACACATAGGAAATAAACCAAAACACTCGGGATATAAATTCCTGAAGGTCGACCGTCGGGAAAGAACACTCGGGATAGATTAGTCCTATAAAAAACAGTTTCCCAAGTGCAAATGGATACACTCGGGAAACAAAAAACACTCAGGAGACAAGATGCCTCAACAGCTTAATCAACCGTAACAGAAAAATTTACCGAGTATTGACACTCGGGAAAGTAATGAAAGTAGCACTTGGGAAAAATTCTGTCCCGAAGATTGCCCCGAGTGTAAACACTCGGGAAAATTTTTTAGTTCCCGAGTGTATGGCAAACTATTACACTCAGGTAAGTTTTCGCCAGTGAGTAACGAAAACAGGAAACATTGCCACGTGACCATACTTTCCCGAGTGTCCCGAGTGTCGACACTCGGGAAACACCTAGAATATTTACCAAGTGTTGACACTCGGGAAATCAACTAGGTGTTTCCCAAGTGTATGTCGAACAAGGCACTCAGGAGTTTCCCGAATAGCACCGACCAATTTTGCACCGATTCTGTACGTTCGCTTTTGCATTTAATTTTGAACTACGCTGACAGAAAACTCGGTAATCAAATAAATTATACATTCCACAACAAGAAAAATACCACAAATCATTAGATATATAGATTCAACAAAATTGACATAATTCCCGAGCTCACAATATATATATAGATCGGACATCCACAACATTCGAGTTCAAATTCAAACATCTAGGCATAAGGCATGCAATATGATACATATAACAGTTCGAAGTACTAATTTCATGAAGTGAATGCCAAGGAGTGAGTGTGCATTGATGTTGTAGACATCTTGACCAGTAAGTAAGGATCAACTTAGGCTTAAGCTAGAGCTACTCCTTCTATCATATCGGATTCTAGTAAAGAGATGGGCCTTCTCGTCTAATCTCTGCATCAACAGGAATACGGGAAAAGCTTCTTCTCGCCCCAGAGTCCCTAGCAGCCTTAAGCCCGTAATCTACTTCCTTTAGTGTGTAGTTAGGCCACTACATTGTCATGAAGAGAACAATTCAGTTTACTACTCAACATAGACAAGATGAAATTAATTGAATGGTAACATGGTTATAACAGTGGGAAAATAACTATAAGGGGAAACAAACTAATGCAAAAGAAGTAGTCAGAATGAACTAAAAGCTAGGTAGTTCCAAGATAAACTATAAGGAGGGGGTTTCTAAAAGCTAGACAGTTCCAAGATACTTAATTACACTAGGATTAATCAGACGATCAGGGCACAGGATAAAACTTGTTCCAGAAGAAAGATCCAAAACCAGATCATGTTTCATGATTTGCTGAAAATGCTACAGCTTATTTAAGGCATCTTTTTTACATGGTTGACTAATTTTTGGCAACATATATGACAAGAGCCCAAGTTTATAAATTATAACATGTTATTGTCAATTCCTATACCTCTCTCTAACTACATCAAGTGCATATTTTGTGATAATTTAGTTGTATCAACCCGGTTTCGCAATTAATTCTTACCTTTTTGGTATGAACGTTCCAAATATAAAGTAATTAACGCCACAAAGCACCGAAGAAAGTCTCTTGTTTGAAACATGCACATGCATGAAATATCCTATTTTCAAAATCAAGTTGAATGCATCATGTAATGAAGTTATACTTTTCTCTGAGAGCAACAGACAAGAGACAAAGTCGATTATTAGTTGGAAGGTACAAGTGATAACATAAAGCAAGGACGATCCTATCCACTTGAACATACTCAATGCTAAAACTAATCTGTAACTTGTAGCCTTGTGTTGATTATATTTGTGCCAAGTTGCTGCATCCCAGCCCATTCAAACGTTCCAAAAGTACAATTCAATGTTGCATTATTGAACTAGTCATTTAGAGCTGTGTGTGTTCATATTACATCACTACTTTAATTGGTCTGGGATGATGTGTGCATGAATTAACTTTATGTTGTGTTAAATGTGAAAGTGGTTTCAACTCTACAGAATTCAGAACATTCTTCCATGAGAAAAAAAATACACTAGATATTTAGTACAATGATGCATGCAATTTATGTATGCAGCCTCTTACTGAACATATACAGCCTCTTGCTGCAATATATATGCACCAGGTTTAAGTTTGCCAATACTTTTGCAGTAGTAAATTAAATTTGTGGTCGTAACACTCTGATTTGCCTACTTGCATCACAGAATATACACAGCTTATATATGTAATGGTCTTTTGCTAAGCACGCACAAGTGTATTTATCAGATCGAAAACACATAATCTAGTACATGTCATCATGTAACTAAACAATCTGATTGAGAAGTTTTTATATGACTCACTCACTACTTGAATCGATCACATATATGCTCGATCGAATGAGTCTCACAATGTTAACTATCACTCTAGTTAAGCCTCATGTACTCACAAGAATGGAGTGATGTATGTTCATGTTTGCACAACTAGATCATGAAAATAGTAAGCACCTGGTGGTGGCCTCTCGATGATGGACTCATCCACAGGATCATCCTCATGATCTTGGTTTGGGCAGCTAACATGTGTACCATCTCTTGCATCAGCACCAGAAGTGGCTGGATCTGCCATTGATCCCGCCATATACTGAAATTTGCATTTCAAGAGAAACACTAAAAAAACATTGGCAACAAATGCATTGAATAGAGAGGTAATTTGTGTTGTCAATGTCTAAAACTATTAGTACAATAGTACAACCCAGCAAAAAATGCAATGAAGAGAGAGGTAATTTGAGCATGCAACAGTCCTAGCTCTAAAGATCACAGTTGCAGCACAATCTATAACCTATTTACAAAATTGGTAATGAACATAAGTGCAACCAAATTGACCAAAATGGTAATAAACATGAGTTTGCCAAAGAGCAAAGATACAACTTCAATCAAGGTTTCAAGGAGCGATCCTCTTCAACCAGTAATGACAATATCAAAATGCGTACAGGTCATTTCAATTAATTGATCAAAGTAAAATGGGCATGATTGACAACTGTCCATGGTAGAGCTAGTGCATGGTGCTTATTTGGGAGATGTGCTATGAGATGTCCGTCCTTCATATAATGTGGTTGAGTCTGATGGGACACTGAGGACTTTGATGAATGTTAAGCAACTATTTGATAGAATTAAGTCTTCTCAGACAATATATCCTACTCTAAGATTTGCTACCATGAACAATTATCACAATTGTTGCTTCTATAGCAAATAAGGCCTTTAATTATCACATGAGCTCTCAAGCACTCATAAGAGACTAACAATATAATAATTAGTGTCCAGCAACTAACCAGAGTAGATAATGCATTCAGTGGTGCCCCCGGTGTAGTACCATCAAGTCGAGTTTGAAGTGCCTACATATTTGCACATTGACATACGTTAGCCAAGTACGAATATATACATATACATATATATATATATATATATATATATATATATATATGTGTATATATATATACATGTATATACATATATATGTATATACATATATACATACATACATACATATATACATATACATACACATACACATACATATTCATGTATATATATATATATATATATATATATATATATATATATATATATATATATATATATATATATATATATTGCAAATTACTTTGTTATTGTACTACCACGCCCAACAAACTCGAGCATTTGCTCCAACCGCTGCCTAGCCTTGATGTCATCTTGTAGCCTCGCCTCAAGCTGAGAAAACCTGTCAGTTGATGGTCGTAGTCGTCTTTGAGGGTGTACATTATCCGTTGATCCAGTACTTGTTGTTCGGACCTCCGAGAGGGTTGTTGGTGTGCTAATGTACCCGGCACCCATCAAGAAACGACCATGTTTCTTCCCCTTTCCAGTGTTGTACACAACAGTTACATCCAATGGTGAATTCATCACGTCAAAGTCCTAACCATGAATCTCCTTAGCAGCCTCAGTATATGCACCCTGTTGGACAAAATCATCAATGAACAAAAATCATCAGGGACAAAATCATAGTCTAGAAATGGTACCAAGTTCTATGTTGCACGCTGGCTGCACAGGGTGCCCTCCTGATCACCCCTCCTAGCTTCTACATATGCCTCTACATCAGAGACAGGCCTCTGCTTCTTCTTTTCCTGCACCCAAAAAAAACTACAGAGGTAAATAAATATGTATCTGCAACATACAATCAATATGAACATGCAGACCTACCAAGTGCTTCTTGTAATGAGCCATGGAGGAGCTGCCTTGACGATGTGCTGCCCGCCCATCAACAATCTCCGCTCCTTAGCAACACGAGAGGTCTCTAACCATTGTTCGTTGCACCACCTCTTTTGGGCAATCTGATGCCATGCATCTTCACACTTCTGGGCCCACCAAGGTTTTGCCTAAATTAACCAAGTATTAAATATGAATAAACTAGAATTGATTGTAATCAAGGACATCGTTTGTACAGTTGGTTACCCTGCATGTACTCCTCCAAAGTGGTATGCGTTTGGTAAGCCTCGGCCCTATGAATTTCCTTTCCAAGGACTTGTGTGTGGTAATAGATCACCGCTTGGATGCGTGCTTCATAGATCATCTGTGGGATCAGCTTTTTAACAACATTACGCACCACTCTCCTAGAATCAGCTTCCTGCCCCTTAGCCCATCTAAATCACCACTAAATAATAACAAGATAATGTGTAAGATTAGCAAATAACAAGATAACAACACAGGGCACATCATAATGCCAGAAATCAACATGCTGGTCACTTTTAGGCACCTATGTTTCTACAATTACAAGTACTTACAAGAGCAGGCAATTCGTAAAAAAACATTACTTGAAAGTTTTCTAAACAAGCATGTATTGAAAGATAACAAGTTAAGTGAAGACATCACATGCAATGTCAAAATAGAGATACAGGTAACAACTTTAAGTGCAGTTGCACACAATGTTGATATCTTCTCTCTTTTTTCAAGGAATTCTCAGACCAGGGAGCTAGCTTTGTATATTGGTTTTCCATAGAAGCTGGGTACAATAGAAGTTCTAATTCAGTGTTCACACAATTGGTTGGCAGTACCAACAGCAATTTTGGGAAAATCTCAATACGGGAAGAGAAATATGGGCCAACATATAAATATATTTATGAATTTTTTTAACTCAGAACACTAAATTGTTGAGGCAGAAACACTTTTAGCACTCAATCCTTATAATATAGTATAGCTTAGTTTAATGGTTTTAGATGTTTAGAGGATCGGCAAGGACTAAAGGTAAAAAAGATTGGCAAGATTAGAAAGAGAGGGTAGCATTCTCTGTTCCTTTTTATCTTTTGAAGTCACATCAGTTACACAAATTAACTTCATGTATTGTGATGTCTTGGTTCAAGAAACTTATTAGTTATTTTTTACAAAAAAACCTATTAGTTATTTACCTTGTTTTAGAGTTCATTGACAATTTTAGGCAATCAAAAGGACCGAGGGATGATACCACTTGTATTGTCGTTGACATAATACCAGAAAAAGCTAACACTACCATTCCACCTCCTAAAAAGCAACCAGGAATGGGTGTTCTCAAAAATATGTTTCGCAGGAAAACATTTGAGGATGGATGTGCATTTCTTTCCAGACAGTCAATATATGAGATTTGAATATTCAGTCACTTACCCAAAAACTTTCCTCCACCCGTTGCAAACAATTGTCAAATTGTATCTTTCCTTCAGCAGCGGTATCTTCAGCGGCCTTGTAGTGGTGCTATGTCCATGTAGGCTCCCGCCTTCCTCTGTAGGTGACCAAGCCAGGGAAGTGCCATCGAATCAACATGCCAATTATGCCGTTTGGAAGTCTACATTTCTCACCCCCGCCTTCTTCTCGCCATTACCTGCACATTAGTTTTTTAGGTCTGCAAGTAAGTGGGCTAAATTAATGAAAGTGATAACAATTGCTTACGTGTCACCAACAGGAACGATGACAGTCTTGTCCTCCTCTCAGTTTGGTTGTGGTGGCAAGTTCGCAGGTCCTCGCAACCAAAAATCTTGTGTAGTACTGTTATCCGCCTTAGGGTTCTCATCCTCCTCACCTTCTTCCTCACTGGGATGATAATCATCATCCACATGATCAGCACGCGAGGGCTGCGGCGTAGAGGTAGACCCCATGCTACCTCCTGTCGGGACTATGGCCACCCCTCTGCCACCTCGAGGGGCCGCGGCTGCCCCTCTGCCTCCTCGAGGGGCCACGACTGCCCTCTACCTCCTCAAGGGGCCATGGCTGTCCCTCTACCGCCATGACATGGTGCTACCACTTTGGAAGACAAACGTCTGCCTCGACTAGAGTATGCTGCCCCTTCAATGCCACTCATTTTTGGTGTCCTAAAATGAAATGAAATTAAATAAATCAATTAATATAGCACAATCAACTAAGCTCATAGAAAGACGTAATATAGCATAATCAAGTAAGCTCATACAAAAAATTAAAAACATGCAGCAAATACATGGAAGACGTACAAGAAGATCATGCTTAGAAGTAGTCGTCTACAATGGGATCCTCTGCAAATTGGCCTTCTAAAAAGTCATCGTCACTATCATGAGGTGTTGACTTGACCTCATCCCCTTCAGTGCCATCAATGTCTAAGCGATTAAGTAGTTCCAAGTCCTCTTCGTTGACAACTTCCTCAACATCGATTTGAATGTCTTCTATGTGATCGTCCTCTTCCCCAATTATTATTTGAAAAATCCCTGGCAGCCCATCTTCTTGAAAGAATAGGTCAACACCATTGTTGGTATCGATGTTGTAGTCCTGCTCATTAGGGATAGGTAGTTTACCATATGGTTGCACCTTATGTACTACCCACCAATCCACTAGACTACGCATAGTTTTGCATGGGTATGGGATGTAGTATGCTTGGGTGGCTTGCTGAGCCACAATAAATGGATCATTGCCTAGTATGACTGATTGATGTGCAAGTTCAACCAGCCCAAGTGATGTGTCCCATCTGACTCCCCTAAATGGATGGAACCAATGACATTTGAATAACATAAGTTTGAGAGGTTTGCTACCATGGAAATATAGTTTAATTATTTCTTCAATTACTCCATAGTATTCAACAGTTGTATTGCTCCCATCCTGCCCTATAGTCACCAATCCACTATTAATTGTTGTTGCATTAGGCCGTCCCCTCTCATGTGTCAATGTTCGGAAGCGGTACCCATTCACATGTATTACTATAGGACAGCACCCGAGTGTGGCATCCTTGAGCAACTTGCCTCAATTCGCTGCTCATAGACTTGTCCTTCAAGCTCTACAGGAAAAATAGAATGGGTTTCATGTATTAGTTCATCTTTACTTAGCAAATATTATGTGCAAGGGGGACTAGCTAATAGGGAAGTTACTTTCTGATAGAACCAAGTCGGGAAATTCGGTTTGCAATTCTCAGCACCCTTCCTAAGAAGGGTCTTAATTTGTTTTTCGGATGGATCTCGACATTGCTTCCACTCGTTCCTAACAAATTTCCTATAGGCAACAAGACAAGTACATTAAAACACTCATGCATCAATTCTTGGGAAAAGATAATTGTTGCATACCTAATGTAATCATCCACTTCGGAGAGGTTGGTCAAGACATACAACATCGCAGTCAACCACTCATCCCGCGATAAAACTTTGGAAGTACCACCGCTTGAAGTGTCACTTCTTCCGGTGAAGAGGCTAAGTTGGCAATCATTTCGAGGGATGCCAATGTTGTATCATGAGATTCGATTGTGCACCGTGCGAACATTGTCAGCAAAGTATATTGATGTGAAATGGGAAATTTCCTCAAGTATGTACGCCTCCGCTATGGAGGCTTCAACACGCGATCGATTTTTTGCTTTGTCTCGTAGTTCCTTTTGTTCCCTCTCAATTGGATACATCCACCGGTTTTGCACTGGTCCCCCCATCCTAGCTTCATAGGGGAGATGGAGAATCAAATGTTGCATTGGATTGAAGAAGCCAGGTAGAAAGATCTTTTCCAGCTTGCAAAGCAACACAGGTACTTCACACTTCATAGTTGACGTCACCATGGGATCTATCTCTTTCGCACATAGCTGTCGATAAAAGAAGCTCTCCGCCATCACTTGCCAAACACACTCGGGGACGTAGCCACGAATCATCATAGGCAAAAGGCATTCCATGAATATGTGGTAGTCATGGCTCTTTAGGCCATTGATGCGCATGGTAGCTAAATTCACTCCTCTCCTTAGATTTGCTGCATTCCCATCAAGAAACTTTAGAGTCTGAAACCATTCCAAAATCTCCTTCCTCTGAACCCTAGTTTGGCAATAACTAGCTCTTGGCTTCTCCCACTTGCCAGTAGCTAGCTTGTGGATCATATTCAGAGAGGGCCTGTTGCAAAGCTCCTCCTGATCAAGGCAAGCCTTGACGTTGTCCTTTGTCTTGTCTGGAATGTCAAAGAATGTGCTAAATATGGCCTCTGCAACATTCTTCTCATTGTGCATTACATCTATGTTATGGGGAAAAATGAGCTTATGGAATTATGGTATCCGCCACAAGCTTAGAATGTGAGTCCAATTGTGGTCCTCGCCATATTTCTTGAACCCATCACCATCATGAAGAGGCTTCAGAGCTTCTAGCCGTGCACGAACCTCCTTACTTGCCAGACGATGTGGTGGTCCACTGCAGACAGTAATATTGGCCCTAAATCCATTTGTGTCACTTCTGAATTCGTGGTCAATTGAAAGGAATTGACAATGACAATAGAAGAAGGAGTGCTTGCGACCATGCTTTAGCCAACATCCACGCAACGCCTCCCTGCAGATTGGGTATGGTATCTTCCCATGTACACACCACCCACAGAATATCACGTATGCCGGGAAGTCATGCATGGATGTGTGGTACACGACCCGCATGTTGAAGTTCTGTTTCAATGCCCGGTCATATGTTACTATGCCTTGTTCCCAAGTATGTAACAATTAATCCACCACCGGTTCCATGAATACACTCATACATATTCTTCCCTGGGTATTCAGGACCAGGGATTATCAAGGAAAGGAATATGTTCTACTTCTGCATGCAAACGCCAGGTGGGAGGTTAAGGGGAATGACAAACACAGGCCAACAGCTGTATGGCACAGCCCCCATATCAAATGGGTTAAATCCATCAGTTGCAATTGCAATTCGAACATTCCAAGGCTCTGCGGCAAACTCTACATAATCTCGGTCAAATTGCTTCCATGCTTCAACATTAGATGGGTGGACCATCTTGTCATCATGGTACCGACGACCATACTTGTGCCATATCATTTGTTTGGTAGAAACCTCAGACATGTATAACTATTGGATTCGTGGCACAAATCGTAGATAGTGAAGTATTTTTCTGCCAATAGGAAGCTGCCTCTTCTGATCATCACCAAAGGCAACCTCAATAAACCTAGACTCACCACACTTATCACAGTGATCTTTGTCCACATTCTCATTCCTAAACAGCATGCAATGATTTGGACAAACATCTATCTTCTCATATGGCATATTTAGTGCGCTTATCAATTTCTTGGCCTCATACAAGTTAGTGGGCAGTTTATGACCATTTGGGAGAAGGGTGCTAAACATGCTTAAGAATGCATCAAAGCAAGTAATGCTTGTGCTGAACTGGGACTTGACAGCAAGTATTCGTGTAATGGCATCTAGTTGGGACACCTGTGTTTGCCCATGAAGTGGTTGATTCACTGCGGACAACATATCAAAGAAAGGCCTTGTTGCAGGCTCCGGTTCTTCCACTACAGGTGGCACATATGCATCACGCACATCATCTAGCATGTCTTCTATAGTACTCTCATTGGGGCCGCGATTGTCCGTTTCTTCCCTTAGCACATCTGATCTACTACGTTGTGACTCACCGTGATAGACCCACACAGTATAGCCTAGCCTAAATCCGTACTTGCACAAGTGTGCGATCATTGTTGCCCTTATTTGTGGCCGTGTGTTCGAACAACAAGAACAAGGGCACAACACACCCCGTCCATTACTCCTAGCAAATGCTCGATCCACAAAATTTGTCGACTTTTCCATCCATTCTTGGCTACAGTCACCCATCTCTCTACGCCCAATGTACATCCAACTACGATCCTCAGCCATCCTAGTGTGCAAAACATAATGCATATTTTAATCTGACTTTTATTTATGTCAAAAATTACAAGTACAGAGCTAGCTAGAAGCTACCATAGGATGCATGCCCTATATGTGTACACTAAAACAGATTGACATGAAGACAATATACATGATCAACGGAGCATAAAAACACTTTCTTTCAATATATATGAATACCATTATTTATTAACATGTTAATGTAGCATTGTAATGACAGCATATCAATCCACCATAAACGGACAACACAGTAGTTCTTGGAGCTGAGGGAGCTGCGGTGGGAAGATGGCTGCAGTTGTGTGTCGATGGAGGTAGTCGGCGGGGGGAAGCACCAAGTGAATTGAGATCTACGGCGGCGGTGGCTGCTAAGGAGGAGGAGGAGACAGCACTGTAGGCAAGTACTAGAAAACAATCAAGCCTCCGCAAACTGTAGTATCTACTGACTATGGACTGTATTGAAAACAAAGTAAGCAACAATATCCATAGAGGATAGCAACTTAAATGTCATGGTAACATGCTAACAAATAACACAATATCCATGGAACTGTAGAAGCATGCAAGACAGGTTCATTCAACATGTTACAGTACATAATTAAGAAAATGTAAGTTTGTAACCAACTATTTTCTTGCCAACAGAATTTCAATGAATATGGATAGTTCATATGCAAATATGTGCAGGTATGGAACATAAAAAGAACACTATACAAGATTAGGTTTCATGTAGCAAAGAACCAAAGCCATATGTGATAAGATCTCAATAACAAGAAAGCAAAATTCTCAATTTTAGCTGTCATTCCCAATCAGTTTATTTGCACCATTCACAGAAAAGCAAAAAAAAAAACTCTACTATGCATAGAATTGGGTGAGGAAATTATCTCACCATCTCTCAACCATCATGGCCAAATCTCCTTATATGCATATATACTAATTTAACTATATAAGGAAAATTTGTGATTCTTCTTTACGTATAGTCCTTGATAGGAGGGTTTGACATGGTACGAACACTCAATTGTAGCAAACTGTGGCAACAAACCAAAGAAACCAAAAAAAAATATTTGAGTAGTAAAGACCTATGATATGAATTACCATAATGCATACATGCTCTAGTCCTTCCATAGAAACATCCTAATTTACATACATATATATATATATATATATATATATATATATATATATATATATATATATATATATATATATATGACTAGACTATTAAGAAAACACACATATTATTTTTTAAAATATAGTATTTTTAAAAAAATATAGTGAGCCAAAATATATCTCAAGCTACCAACTATTCTCTGATATAGGTACTACTCATGTTGATTTAAAACACTTCAGTAGTTGCTGGGAAAAATACTTTAAATCACTCCAATTTTTGTGAACACATCTCTGGTCATGCATGCTACAACAATAATGGACACTTTGACTTTGTGCCCCACTCACACACTCTTGCAGAGCTTTTCCACATGCAATGGCTATCTATTTGATTCAGTGCATTATATAACTTTCTCCTCAGGAACATAGTTTAAGGTATCATGGATCCATAAGGTGATGCCAAGTTCAGTTTATTCATGGAAATGCAAAACTCTTAGGTGAAGCTAATAAATTAATTAAGGTGATCGATGCTGTGGGGTTGAGAGGGATGTCGATATCATATTAATGAATGTCACATCTGGATCGTTTTTTCTTGTGGCATATATTATTGATTGAAGATATAGCCTTTTGATTTTGGTAGTATTTTAGTTAGTGCTCCAGTGAATAAAAAAATTAATCATGCTCAAATGAAGACTGAAATTTATCTCCATATCTCAATCATGTAGTTTCTTTAATAATATACTGCACCAAGTCTTTGTAATGTATATTTTTTTAGAGGGAAAAGGTGAACCATATCATTTGCCAATTGATAATGTATATAGTTCGTTTAAAACACAATCGTGCATTCATAAGCACCCAATTAAATTGTGTGATTGAGCAAAATATTTCATGTTAATCTACTCTTTCTGCTATTAAGTATATGTGTAGTTTAGATTCTTCGCTCACTTTTATCTTGAGTGCTACTTTATTACTGCATTAGTCATTCAAAAGCTCCTAGAGCATACTAATTGAATTGTGATGCCAAAGGAAATACTATATTACAAACAAAAAAGAAACATCACCAGGGAAAATTCCTATAAAATTCTTGCTGATTTGGGCAAAGAAACTTCCACGGCACAACATACGCCCTTTGTTAGTTGTTGTGGGATTTGTATGGTCGAGCACGGGGTAGAGGAGGGGGCAGCGTCGGCGGATGAGGAGGAGGATGGAGGCCTTGGTTGCTGTGGTAGCGGCAGATGAGGAGGATGTGACGGCGAAGGAGGATGACGGCGTTGTCGGGTACAGAGGCATGTGGTAGACAACGACGCAAATGGCGGAAGAGGGGCAGGACGTCGATGTCAGGTGTGGCAGCGGCAGACGAGGAGGCCGGTGGCGTTGGTGTTGGATGAGATGGAGGCGAGGCGTGGAGGAGGGAGCGGATGAGATGAGAGGAGGAGGAGGGGGGGCGGGTGGGTGGTGGCGGGGTCGGGATCTGAGAGGAGGTGGAGGGATAGGCGGCGGGTCGGGATCGGAGAGGAGGAGGAGGGCGGTGGGCTGGGATCGAGAGGGTCTGGATCGCAGAGGGAGGTAGAGGGAGGGCAGTGGTCAAGATCGAGAGGAGGTGGAGGGAGGTGGAGGGGATCTATGATGGAGGTGGGATGTTGGGAATGAGTGCTAGGTTAGAGGGCGGGAGCCTGAGAGGTCCTGGGCTAGAGTGGACCTCCCAGAGATCTAAGGAGAGTCCTCGGGCCTCCCAGAGGTCAGAGGACCCCTAGAGGTCTAGGAATCGCAGGAGGTCTTGAGGGGACCTCCCAAGAGCCAGGTAGAGACCAAGAGGATGCATGGGACTTGAGAAGTCAAGATCCGAACCACCAATGACTAGTTCTCACAAAGAATTACAAGTGATAACATACATCCACACCAACAGAAAAGAGTTGATTACAAAGTTTGCTTACTGAGCAATAACAAAATACACAATGAACAAAGGCAAGTCCATCCAATACACCATGTAATTGTCGGAGGGCGGCCTAGTTGATCGGGTCTTCGCCATCATCAGGAAGTCCTTTGCTCAAAAATTAGTTTCAGCAAGAGTGAGCACAACATCTAAGTTTGAGTTGGGGGTAACAAAATGACATGCATACATGGATATTCAAAGGAAGGCATAATATGGTTGCTGCGTAAAGCCAAGTTTATTTCAAATACATATACTAAGTTTCAAGGCAAAGGATACAAGAATTAAAATTTATTTTGCAAATTCAACTTTTGGAGTTGGATAACATTCATCATCAAATGGTGAAGGATACCCCTCGTCATAAGGCTCCCTGCCCAAACCATGGGGTAGAAATCCCAAAAGAACAGTCTATCCAAAACCTTTTGAAAACAAAACCAACATCTAAGTTTGATTCAAGACGTCTATGACCGTAGCTATTCAATAGTTTTCACTCTACAGATGTGGTACACTTTACCCACACGACATGATTCCTCTAGTTTGTTTGGCATTCGTCAATGCCACCTCTCACTGCCGAAGGGAAGAGGTCTAGAGTTCATGATAAGGCCTTTACAATGCATTGTTCCACCGTAGCCCCCCCCCCTCGCTAAGGATTCGCCTCCTTCGGATAATAACCCGCTGGAAAAGCCCCCTCTTGCGCCAGCGGGAAACATAGGTTATGAAAGACCATAGGCCATGAAAGACCTCCCACACATCAAAGTGAAACAACCGTGATGGAACTTTGCAAATTAATTGGCCAGGTCCCACGCCCCATTCTGGAGACATGTGGTTGTACGGTGAGGCATAGCCCATTATAGGCACAGCAAAGGGACGCTCAAAGGCCGGTCCTCAAATGACTAGGGCGACATCCACAGAACCCCTGAGCCTCAACTCTACCCAAGTTGAGCTCGTGCATGGACATGCACCAACCAAGCAACCAAGTCGCCCCAGTCCAAAACCATTTTTCATTTGTCTGCTTTTCATAAACCTTTATGAGCTTCCATGACAACCCAATGCCGTGGCTTAAAACCTTTAAACAGCAGTTGGTCATGTTGGTAAAATTCCCAAATCAAACACTTTTGGTCTAAGTAAGACTAAGCATAAGATTTCACAATTGCTCCAGGTTCACACTATTGTACCAACCAGATTTTATCTAGGGTAACAAGAAGTGTGGTTCAATTTCAATGTTGGCCATACAAGGGAGATAGGCATAACTATGAGTTTAAAGACAGGTATTGAAATAACTTAGTAAAGTAAGCATGCATAAACCTTTAAGACAGAACATAGTAATTTGAAATAATGGGTGCAACATGGTAAAGGGTGTAACTTGCCTTGCTCAAAGGCCTGGATGTCTTCTTCTTCGGAGAGCTGTTGCTCCTCAGTGTCTTCACAATCTACACGAGGAAACCAAAGCAACTCAACACAAAGCTCAAATAAGATCCAAAGAAACTTTAATGAAACTCCAAAATAAAACCAACGGAGAGGCTAGGTCGGTTTGAAGGAGATCCAAGGAGCTTGCTGGAGGAGGTTTGAAGCTTCAGGAGGAGGTCCAGAGAGTGGAAATGAGAAAAAGGGTAAAGGGGAAGGGCTGCCCAAGCTTATATAGCCAGAGCCGCCCAAATATCCATGGTTACACATGTTCAAGAGTTGGTGAAAAGGACAATGGGAGTAGGCAAAAGATGGGACAAAAGAATTGCACGGGTGCTGCAAAATGGTAGAAGCATTTAATGCGATACAATAGGCATTAAATGTGGGGAGACTCCCATGCGCAAAGGACACGGTCAAAGGATAAAGAAAAAAGGAGTATGACTGCCAAATGGGGCCAGTCAAAGCTCAAGGGGAGGTCCTGTGGAGACCTAGAGGAGATCGCGCAGAGGTAAGGGGAGGTCCTGACGGTCAGATCCTCAAAGGGGAGGTCTGGACAGTTAAGATCTTCCAAAGGGGAGGTCTTAATGGCCAGATCTAACAAGGGGGGGTCTAGACGGTTAAGATCTCCAATTGGGAGGTCTTAACGGCCAGATCTAACATGGGGGAGGTCTGGACGGTTAAGATCTCCAAAGGGGAGGTCTTAACGACCAGATCTAACAAATGGGGAGGTCTGGACTATTAAGATCTCCAAAGGGGAGGTCTTAACGGCCAGATCTAACATGGGGGAGGTCTGGACGGTTAAGATCTCCAAAGGGGAGGTCTTAACGGCCAGATCTAACATGGGGGAGGTCTGGACGGTTAAGATCTCCAAAGGGGAGGTCTTAACGGCTAGATCTAACAAGGGGGGGGTCTGGACGGTTAAGATCTCCAAAGGGAGGTCTTCACGGCCGAGATCGACATGGGGAGGTCTCGGACGGTTAAGATCTCCAAAGGGGAGGTCTTAACGGCCAGATCTAACAAGGGGGAGGTCTGGACGGTTAAGATCTCCAAAGGGGAGGTCTTAACGGCTAGATCTAACATGGGGGAGGTCTGGACGGTTAAGATCTCCAAAGAGGAGGTCTTAACGGACACGGGGAGGTCCAAATAGACAAGGAGGAGGTCCTAAAGGACACAGGGAGGTCCTGAAGGACACGTGGAGGTCCAAAGAGACAAGGAGAAGTTCCAACAGAACAGAGAGTGAGTTCAAATGAACATGAGTGAGGTTTAGACCTGGGAAGGTAGGTTTGTATCGGAGAAAATCCAACCACTTGGGAGGTCTAGACCTAAGGAGGTCTGGATCAGAGAAGGGCAAAACCAGCACAGAAGGGGAGGGATCACCAAAACTCCAGCAAACCCAACCACCAAAAGAGAGTCTTTAGTTGAAGTCTGGTTTAGTCAACTGAAGTCCATACTGAAATTCTCAAGTTAAGCTTTGAATTCTCATCAAAACAAAATGGTTCTTTTATTTTGAAAATTCGAAAAGACTCCAAAAAATCAAGGTGTTACAAACCTACCCCCCTTAAGGGAATCTTGACCCTGAGATTCACGCTTGGCCAGCAAAGAGGTATGGATAGTTAGTCTTGAGATCTTCTTCTTTCTCCCATGTGGCTTCACTTTCTGGATGATGGTTCCACTGGACTTTGTATGATCGGATGGTCCTACTCCTGGTAACACGCTCTACAATGTCGAGGATCTTGATTGGCTGCTCCACATAAGTGAGGTCTTCTTGGAGATCAATGCTCTCTAGGGTGGTTTGATCTTCTGGCACTCGAAGACAGTTCCTTAGCTGTGATGCATGGAAGACATTGTGCACTACCGATAAAGACTCTGGAAGCTCTAGTTGATAGGCCACTTCACCTTGCCATGCCGAGACCTTGTATGGCCTGATAAATCTTGGTGCTAACTTCCCTTTAGTCTGAAATCTTCTAACTCCCCGAAGTGGTGTCACTCTGAGGTAGACGAAGTCTCCAACTTCAAAAGATAAATCCCTTCGACGATTATCTGCATAGCTCCTTTGTCGGGACTGGGCCACTCTCAATCATTCCTTTATCAACTTCACCTTGTCTTCAGCATCCTTGATCAATTCAGGGCCATAGAGCTGATGTTCTCCAACTTCATCCCACAGAAGGGGTGTTCAACATGGTCTACCATATAGAGCTTCAAAAGGGGACATCTACAAGCTATCTTGATAACTATTGTTATATGAGAACTCAGCATAGGGCAAATTCTTATCCCAGCTCTTTCCAAAATCTAGGGCACAAGCCCTGAGCATGTCTTCAAGGATTTGGTTCACTCTCTCTGTCTGCCCATCTGTTTGAGGGTGATAGGCTGTGCTAAAGTTGAGTTTAGTCCCTAGGGCTTCATGTAAGCTTTTCCAAAACCTTGAGGTGAATTGAGATCCTTTGTCGGACACTATTCTTTTAGGCACCCCATGCAAGCAAACAATTTTTGCCATCTATAAATCTAACAATACATTGCTTGAATAGGTGGTCTTGACTGGTATGAAGTGTGCTACCTTAGTTAAGCGGTCAACCACCACCCATATTGAGTCATATCCTGATTGGGTCCTAGGCAGTCCAGTGATAAAGTTCATGCCCACTTGTTCCTATTTCCACTCGGGTATGGGCAAAGGCTGTAATAAGCCAGCTGGTCTTTGGTGTTCAACTTTAACTCTCTGGCATAAGTCACATTTAGCAACATATCTAGCAATTTCTCGCTTCATACTGACCCACCAATACCTTTCCTTGAGGTCTTGATACATTTTGGTGCTGCCCGGATGAATGGAATAGGGTGATCCGTGAGCTTCTACCAAGAGAAGTTGCTTGATGTCTTGATGATTTGGCACACAAATCCGGCTACCAAACCACACTACCCCCTGCTCATCTTCAGAGAAACCTAGGGCTTTACCCCTCCTCATGTTCCTTTTAATCTCTTGGATATCTTCATCCTCTCCTTGATATTCTTTGATCTAGTCCAGAATAGTTGGATGCACCTCCAAGGTGTTCACACAACCTTGGTTTACAATCTCCAAGTTGAGATGCTTCAGTTCCTCATAGAGTGTTAGCTGTTGTTTTTGGACTAACAAAGTATTACAATAACCTTTCCGGCTCAAGGCGTCTGCCACCACATTGGCCTTGCCTGGGTGATAATGAATTCCAAGATCATAGTCCTTAATCAACTCCAACCATCTCCTTTGCCTAAGGTTAAGTTCTGATTGGGTGAAGATGTACTTCAAACTTTTGTGATCTGTGTATATCTCACAGCGGTTACTAATGAGGTAATGTCGCCAAATCTTTAAAGCATGCACAATTGCAGCCAATTCCAGATCATGTGTTGGGTAGTTCTCTTCATGAGGTCTCAACTGTCGAGATGCATATGCCACTACCCTTCTTTCTTGCATTAACACACATCCAAGATCTTGATGAGAGGCATCGCAAAATACCTCAAAATCCTTATGTATGTTTGGTAGGACTAGAACAGGAGCTGTCACAAGCCTCTCCTTCAATTCTTGGAAGCCTTGCTCACAGGTTTCAGTCCATTCAAATTTCTTTTCCTTCTTTAGGAACTGAGTAAGAGGTTTAGCAATCTTAGAGAAGCCTTCAATAAACCTTCTGTAATATCCGGCCAGGCCAAGAAAACTTCTCACTTCAGTTATTGTCTTAGGTGATCTCCATTCTAATACAGCTTCCACTTTTGAAGGGTATATTGCCACTCCCTTGGCCGACACAATATAACCAAGGAAAGCCACTTGACTTAACCAAAACTCACACTTACTAAACTTGCCATAGAGCCATTGCTCTCTAAGCCTTTCCAAAACAGCCCTAAGGTGGTCTTCATGTTCTTCCCTATTCTTGGAGTAGACAAGGATATCATCAATAAATACAACTACAAACTTATCCAGAAAGTCCATGAATACTTTGTTCATCATATTCACGAAATAAGCTGGTGCATTTGTCAACCCAAATGACATTACAGTGAACTCATATAGCCCATACCTTGTGGTAAAAGCTGTTTTGGGAATGTCCTCTGGTCTAATCTTTAATTGGTGGTAACCAGACCTTAAGTCAATTTTGGAGAACACACTTGCTCCTTTTAATTGGTCGAAGAGGTCCTCTATCCTGGGCAATGGATACTTATTCTTAATGGTGACCTCATTAAGTGACCTATAGTCTACACACATCCTTAAGCTGCCATCTTTTTTCTTGACAAACAACACTAGTGCTCCCCATGGTGAAGAGCTTGGTCGAATAAATCCTTTGTCTTTGAGCTCTTTGATTTGTTTCTTCAACTCTACCAACTCATTTGTTGGCATCCTGTATGGTCTCTTTGATATAGGAGCAGTCCCAGGGACTAGATCAATGAGGAACACAATATCCCTATCCGGTGGCATACCAGGCAATTCCTCAGGGAACATATCTAGATACTCCCTGACCACTGGGAGGTCTTCTAACTTCAATTCCTTCAAGCTAGTTAAAAGAGGTCTTGACTTAGGGGAGGTCTTAGATCTGAACTTGACTTGTATCCCTTGATCATTGGTGAGTGTGATGGACTTGCTAGCACAGTCTATTTGACCTTTATTCTTGGCTAGCCAATCCATTCCAAGGATCACATCTAAACCTTGGGAGTGCAAAACTATCAAGTCTAAAAGGAAGGGAACTCCAGAGATCTCCAAGGTAAGATTAGGGCATAAGGAACTAGTCCTCATTTCTGAGTCCGGAGCATGAATTAGCATAGAGTTAACTAAAGGAGATACAGGTAACCCACATTTCCCCGCAAATTTGCTTGAAACAAAAGAATGGGAAGCTCCCGAGTCAAATAAAACCAAGGCTGATATTGAATTAACAACAAACGTACCAAGGACAACATCAGGTGCTGCTTGTGCCTCCTCAGCCGTGACTTGTGTGACACGGCCCTTCGTGAATTGCACTGCTGGCTTCACACTTGATGCACTGCCCCCGTGATGGAGCTCCTTGATTGGCTCGGTCAGCGTAAGTCGGTCGCTTCTT
The DNA here is from genome assembly GCA_036346405.1 of Phyllostachys edulis. Classification (NCBI taxonomy): domain Eukaryota; kingdom Viridiplantae; phylum Streptophyta; class Magnoliopsida; order Poales; family Poaceae; genus Phyllostachys; species Phyllostachys edulis. Next base: position 33,056,254 of record CM070555.1, on the reverse strand, counting down.
TGGGCACTTGTTGGCATAGTGCCCCACCTCATTGCAAAAGAAGCAAGTCACCCCAACTAAGGAGGTTGTGGAAGTCTTCTGTTGGTGCTAGCTTCCAGAGGAGGTCTTATGATAAGTTGATTTGCTGGAGTGCTGTGATATCCCAGAGGCTCTTAAGGAGGAGGTCTGGGAGGTCTTGCGCTGTGAGGGCTGAGACTGGGAGGTCCTAGGCTTAGGAAAACCCCCAAGGTTAACCCTCTATGCAGCTCTCTTTCTTTTTCGGCTCTCCATCTCGTGAAGCTTGCCCTCTTGCCGAATAGCCTTGCTAACAACCTGCTAAAAATCAGAATGGTCCTGGGCAATAAGGAGGACTGCAATCTCATCATTAAGCCCCTCCAGTAAGCGCTCTTTCTTGGCTTCATCTGAGGCAATATCTTCCGGGGCATATCTAGCCAATTGATTAAACTTATGCAAGTATTCATTGACGGAGCGGTTACCCTACCTTAAGGAACGAAATTCCTTCCTTTTTAAAGACATCATGCCGGTGGGATATGGACGCGACGAAAGGCTTGCATAAATTCATCCCATGTGATGTTCTGTGCATTAGCATGTGATTGGCTAAAGTTATCCCACCACTCAGAAGCTGGGCCACTAAGCTGATGGGAGGCAAATAAGACCCTCTCACGGTCTGAGCATTGGACCATGTCTAATTTTCTGCCCACTGTCCTAAGCCAATCATCAGCTTCCATTGGCTTAGAGCTGCTGGAGAAGGTTGGAGGGCGCAATCTCATAAATTCTGCTATGTTGGCTCTTGGAGGAGGTGAAATTGGAGCTTGTGGCTGAGCTGTTGCTGTCACTTGCAGTGACTGAGTGTTGACAATTGACTAGGAGAGCAGATTTATTAGCTGAGCATGGCTAGCCATCATCTGAGCCCAGCTAGGACCTTCTGTTGGAGGAGGTGGTGGTTGTAAGGCTGGTTGCTCCTGCACATTGTCAACTCCTCTATTCTGGTTGCTCCACCAGGCTGGGTTCTCGGGCTCATCCCCAGCTTGTCTATTCCGATTGCTTGAGCTGCCACTACCATTTCTAGTGGTGACCATCTTGTCTGAGCTCCAGAGGATGAGGAAAGAAAAGAAAAGACTAAGGGGGACAGATTAAGTAGCCCACTCAACAAAGCCACCCCACAGCAAGAAGCTCTTTCAAAAACTTATAGTAAGTATATATCGTTCTACACGTTTCTTACCACTTGAAGGAGTTCTTAAGCACCACTCCTAGTCAAAAGACCTCTAGTATGAGTTTCGGAGGTAAGGAGGATCCATTTGATATTGTAAATTGGTGCAAAGACAAAAACAAGGTAAGATTAGATTGAGGTAAGAAGATTACCAGAAGGGAGGTAAGGACAGAAGGATGACCCAGATAAGAAAACAACATTTTATTCCGCTTTGTTTTATAAAATAAACTTTGAAATTCTATGGCCATTCTACGAGGCTATGTCCTGCAGTCAGGATGCTCTGATACCACTTGTGACGACCCGGCCAGGGGCCTCACCCGAGAGGTCCTCCAAAACCTCCCTGGGAGTCCACTAGAACCTCCCAGGAGGTCCTAAGGACTTCTAGGGTAGTCCTCCCAGGCCTCCCAGGAGGTCTAACCGGACCTCCTAGAGGTCCAGGGAACTGACCCGAGGAGGTCTTGAGGCTCAGGACCTCCCCAAGAGCCACGATCAAACCTGGGGGAGGTCTAGAGACCAACCCGAGGAGGTCATGGGACTTGGAGAAGTCCTAACCCTCCTATGATCCGAACTAGTCCCAAGGATCAATGGCTAGTTCTCACAGCAATTATAAGTGATAACATATATCCACACGAGACTTTGTTAATAGTAAAAGAGTTGATTACAAAGTTTGCTTACAGACCGACAATAGCAAAATATACAGTGGAACAAAAGGCAAGTCCATCCAATACACCACAGGTAATTGGCCAGAGGGCGTGGCCTAGTTGATCTGGTCTTTGCCATCATCAAGGAAGTCCTCTCCTGCTCAAAAATTAGTTTCAAGCAAGAGTGAGCACAACAACCGTGCTCGCAAGTTACACCCGTGGGGTAACAAAATGACATACATACATGGATATTCAAAGGAAGGCATGATATGGTTGCTTTGCGTCAAGTCAAGTTTATTTCAAATACATATACTAAGTTTCAAGGCAGTGATACAGTAATTAAAATTCATTTTGCAAATTCAACTTTTCAGTTGGATAACATTCATCATCAAATGGTGAAGGATACCCTCCTGTCACAAGGCTCCCTACCCAAACCATGGGGTAGAAATCCCAAAAGAACAGTCTATCCAAAACCTTCTAAAAATAAAACCAACATCTAACTTTGAGTGGTCTTCGCCAACACGTCCATGACCGTGGACACGGCTATTCGAATAGTTTTCACTCTGTAGATGTGGTACACTTTACCCACACGACATGATTCCTCTAGTTTGTTTGGCATTCGTTAATGCCACCTCTCACTGCCGAAGGCAAGAGGTCTAGAGTTCATGACAAGGCCTTTACAATGCATTGTTCCACCGCAGCCCACCCCCTCCCCCTCGCTAAGGATTCGCCTCCTTCGGATAGAAACCCGCCGGAAAAGCCCCCTCTTGCGCCAGTGGTTAACATAGGTTATGAAAGACCATAGGCCATGAAAGACCTCCCACACATCAAAGTGAAACAACCGTGATGGAACTTTGCAAATTAATTGGCCAGGTCCCACGCCTCATTCTGGAGACATGTGGTTGTACGGTGAGGCATACCCATTATAGGCACAGCAAAGGGACGCTCAAAGGCCGGTCCTCAAATGACTAGGGCGACATCCACAGAACCCCTAAGCCTCAACTCTACCCAAGTTGAGCTCGTGCATGGACATGCACCAACCAAGCAACCAAGTCACCCCAGTCCAAAACCATTTTCCATTTGTCTGCTTTTCATAAAAGTTTATGAGCTTCCATGACAACCCAATGTCGTGGCTTAAAACCTTTAAACAGCAGTTGGTCATGTTGGTAAAATTCCCAATTCAAATACTTTTGGTCTAAGCAAGACTAAGCATAATATTTCACAATTGCTCCTGGTTCACACTATTGTACCAACCAGATTTTATCTAGGGTAACAAGAAGTGTGGTTCAATTTCAATGTTGGCCATACAAGGGAGATAGGCATAACTATGAGTTTAAAGACAGGTATTGAAATAACTTAGTAAAGTAAGCATGCATAAACCTTTAAGACAAAACATAGTAATTTGAAATAATGGGTGCAACATGGTCAAGGGTGTAACATGCCTTGCTCAAAGGCCTGGATGTCTTCTTCTTTGGAGAGCTCTTGCTCCTCAGTGTCTTCACAATCTACACGAGGAAACCAAAACAATTCAACACATAGCTCAAATAAGATCCAAAGAAACTTTAATGAAACTCCAAAATAAAACCAACGAAGAGGCTAGGTCGGTTTGGAGGAGATCCAAGGAGCTTGCTAGAGGAGGTCCGAAGCTTCAGGAGGAGGTCCAGAGAGTGGAAATGAGCAAAAGGGTAAAGGAGAAGGGCTGCCCAAGCTTATATAGCCAGAGCCGCCTAGATATCCATGGTTACACATGTTCAAGAGTTGGTGAAAAGGACAATGGGAGCAGGCAAAAGATGGGACAAAAGAATAGCACAGGTGCTGCAACAAGGTAGAAGCATTTAATGCGATACAACAGGCATTAAATGTGGGGAGACTCCCATGCGCAAAGGACCCGATCAAAGGATAAAGAAAAGAGGAGTGTGACTGTCAAATGGGGCCAGTCAAAGCTCAAGGGGAGGTCCAGCGGAGATCGCGCAGAGGTAAGGGGAGGTCCTGACGGTCAGATCCTCAAAGGGGAGGTCTAGACGGTTAAGATCTTCCAAAGGGGAGGTCTTAATAGCCAGATCTAACAAGGGGGAGGTCTGAGATCTTAACCGCCTGCACCTCCCCATGTTAGATCTGGTCATAAGACCTCCCCCTTGGAGATCTTAACCGTCCAGACGTTCCCCATGTTAGATCTGGCCGTTAAGACCTCCCCTTTGGAGATCTTAACCATCCAGACCACCCCCTTGTTAGATTTGGCCGTTAAGACCTCCCTTTGGAGATCTTAACCGCCCGCATTCTCCCCATATTAGATCTGGCCGTTAAGACCTCCCTTTGGATATCTTAACCGCCGAGCACCTCCCCATATTAGATCTCGCCGCTAAGACCTCCCTTTGGAGATCTTGACCGTCTGCACCACCCCTTGTTATATCTCGGCCGTTATGACCTCCTTTGGAGATCTTAACGTCTGCACCTCCCCTTGTTAGATCCGGGAGGTCCAAATAGACAAGGAGGAGGTCCTAAAGGACACATGGAGGTCCAAGGACACGGGGAGGTCCAAATAGACAAGGAGGAGGTCCTAAAGGATACAGGGAGGTCCTGAAGGACACGAGGAGGTCCAAATAGACAAGGAGGAGTTCCAACAGAACAGTGAGTGAGTTCAAATGAACATGAGTGAGGTTTAGACCTGGGAAGGTAGGCCTGGATCGGAGAAAATCCAACCACTTGGGAGGTGTAAACCTAAGGTGGTCTGGATCAGAGAAGGGCAAAACCAGCACAGAAGGGAAGGGATCATCAAAACTCCAGCAAACCCAACCACCAAAAGAGAGTCTTTAGTTGAAGTCTGGTTTAGTCAACTGAAGTCAATACTGAAATTCTCAAGTTAAGCTTTGAATTCTCATCAAAAAAAATGGTTCTTTTTATTTTGAAAATTCAAAAAGACTCCAAAAAAATCAAGGTGTTACAGGGGTCGGACTCAGATGCGCATGCAACGAAAAAATGCGCGTGGTTGGGAAAAAAATTGCGCCGCTAATTTGTTTCCTGAGTGTATGCAACAAATAGACACTCGAGAATACATTTCATCCCATTCTGACTACGTCGATATCCCGTTTTCGAGCGGCCGAGTGCTTCCCTATCGTAGTTTCCCGAGTATACTATAGAACACTCGGTAAACTAATGTCCACCGAGTGCTTTCTTACTTTCCTGAGTGCTCTTGTAAGCACTCGGGATATTCCCGAGTGTTTCTGATAAGACACTCGCAATAAATATAAGCACTCGGGAAATTAGCTATTTCTGGTAGTTCATTTTGGGGGAGAAATGGCGCAGGATCGCTGAGTTGAAGGCTAGGTACGACCTGCAGGCGATACTGTCACCGGGGGAGCAGAGAATTTTTCCAGTGGCCAGCAAAGCCACTACAAGTGCATAGCATTCCGATTCTCCGTAGAAGATGAAGGTTCCTTGTTGGCTTGCATGGTTGCTGCATGTAGATTAAGAGAGTTGAGGTCAGTACTCAGTAGTTAGCAGGGTTTTTTGTATCAGCCATTTTTTTATTGGGGGGTCTGATACGACCGATAGGACCGAAAATCGAAAATTTCGGTCGAAAATTTCAAAAAAAAAATGAATTTTTCGGATTTTAAATTCAAAAAAAAATCAAATTCGAACAAAAATCATCAACTGGGCTAGTTAGCATGGTAGCAAGATTCGGATGGGCTTGTATTACTTCACTCATTCATCAAATGAACAAAATTCAAGCAAGTTTGATTTTTTTGGTCAAATTTCATCCAAACTACAAATTTCGGAACCGGTTTGATTGGCTCGGGGGCGATAGAAACGATAATCACGATAATCGGCTGATATTTAAATCCCTGGTAGTCAATAGGCATATATTCAGAGCATAGGATCCTTTTGGGCTTGTCGTGTTGGACGATTCGTTGCTGATCCGAAGCAACATCATAACTTGATTTGTAATATTCCATTACTTGGTTCTTCTTTTCTTGTTTTGTTTTAGGGAGCACGTATGTGCATTCATGTAAACAATGAAGTTGCACAAGTCAAACAGAAGTTAAACAGGGTGCTTCAAAGAAACATTGTGGTTGTGTTGACTTTGTAGTTTGTTTGTGTTTCAGTTTAATAAGCATCTATTGAGATTTCTGTGCACGCAATTTTTATTGTGAAAGTGGCATTTCCCTACAACAAGTGATTCTTTAAGAATGCGAAATTTGTGCCTAGTGATGCAAATGCACATTATTGACTAGTTTTAATAAGCATTAGCTAGCTGATTTCTTCAGTGAAATCAATTAGATTTCTGACCTTCAGATTCGGCTCAAGATTCGTGCATTGGTGGTGGTGGAATCCTCTTTGACGAGCTACACAACAATTAGTGTAGAGGTTCACCATAGTTAGGCAATGGGGTCATGGCACCGCATAGAGGTGGTAGAGGGGAACATAGGCGATTCAATGGGAAGGGGTGGTGTAAGGTTTGTGTTCAGATGGGAGAGGGGAATATATGTGTAAGGGCTTGTTTGGGAAGTCTAATCCTGGTCGGGATCCATGTGGATGGACGGGCAATTTGAACTAAAATCCCGGCAAATCCATGAGGATAAGGAGAGATTTTAGCACAACCAAACAAGGCTCCGTTTGGGATGGCTTCAACTTCGGCTTTTGCCCTTGAGAGTCCGGAAGCTGCCCCAAAGAGCCGGCTTCGAGTAGCGACTTATTGAAAAGCCGAAAGCTGCCTGGGGGTAGCTTGCGGTGGCTTTTGCGGGTTTACTTTATGTCTTTGCCACTGAAGTTGGCCAAAATTACACACTCCATACCACATATATAAACCGAAGAAGTCACCTCTCTCCACCCATTTTTCCCCACCCACAAGCCCCCACTCAGCTCGAGGGAGGCAGCGACGCTAGTGTTTCACCCTCCCCCCACCTCCGACCGATGACGACACCTCCGTCTTACGCCGGCTCCTCCGCCCTCTGCCTTGGCACCTCTCGTCGTCATCCTCGTCCCCAACCACTTCCCACTAGACTCCGCCCGCCTCCTCCTGTCGGTTCTGCACATGGACGGCGCCTCGGTCCAACGCTGGCACCTCTGGCCTCCACCCCAGCTTCTCCCATCGTCATCCTTGTAACATCCCAAAATCCATGATTTGGGAATACATAATAGAAATGCATTGGGAAAAATATTTTGATCATGTTGCATATGAAAATCTACCCATGTTTGAAATTTGAACTTTTATTTAAAAGCAAATCATGAAATACAAACAATCATGCATTTAAAAGAAATTAGATAAAACAAAGTAAAAATAATAGATGAGAGAATTATTTTGGCAATAATCTCTAAGGAAAAATTTATTAAACAACTCACGTGAAACTTTGTTAAGAATAACAAATGCAAATGCATAACAATATAAAATTACAAGAATTTTAAAGAAAATCATAGAAGATATAAACTCCTGAGAAATGTACCAAAGGAACTAAATTAGGTTAGAAATGTTGGAAATATGCCCTAGAGGCAATCATAGAGATTATTATATTTCATTATGTTCATGACATTGGATAATGTGTTATCTTGTTCCTAGAATAATACTGTTAAAATTTATTATCAAGTATGTGACTTGGTTGTGAAACTCTATATTTCTACGATAATTATTCTTATACGATCCCTAGTCGGAAACATATGAGGACACATATGAATAGACTAGCATATGTATTGGTTGATGACTATGTTTCACGAGTCATAGATATGGAGATATCAAACCAATAATATGGACACATGTTACAGAACATGGTGTTGGATAAGACCCACCTTGAGACACTATTGAGATTATTATGATTCTATGTGTCGTTAGTTGGTCTCAAGCAATGATGATGTATAATCCTTGGACCTGAGATCAGCATGGTTTTCTACATGTGTAATAGCACTCTTAGGGGTTGCCAAACGCTACACCGTAACTGGGTAGTTATAAAGGTAGCTTTCGGGTATGCTGTGAAACATGGAGAGGAATGTGATTGGTCGGATATGGATTTGCCCTCCTAACATAACAGAGAGATGTCTCTAGGCCCCTCACAGATCGGATAAAGAAAGTGCATGGCCATGCCACTAGTAGTCAAGTGTTCGACCATGTGAAGTTATCGACACTCGACGAGAAAGTATTGAACAATCCATGGATGACACATCTCACCTGGAGTTCAACCAGACATCGTGAGGCAAAGGGAGTATACATGAGTAGGTCGCTCAGTTCGAACAGTTACGGACTGGTCGTATGGAAATACGAGCTGGTCATAGACTGGTCGAACGTAATCACAGAGTGGTCGTAACTCGTCGTGAAGAGTTACGAATCGGTCGTGACCAAATACGAATCGGTCAGATAAAGATAGGACACAGTCGTAAGTGATGAGGACCTGGTCGAGATCATATTGCATTAAGGTTCGTCCGATATAATTTGTGTGTATTCGGGAATCGTTATGTTCTGCTAGGAGCCGCTACGACCCGTGATCGGAAAGGATTTCCAAGTCACAACCGAACTACGCATGAACCTACAGGGTCACACACTTAACGGATTGGAACAAACCAGTACGAATACGATTCGTCAAACGTGTTCGGATAGGATCCGTCATGAGCACTATATAAGGAGATACATGAGGCTGTGGGGAGGTACGGACAAGTGAAACACCACCGAAACCCTAGCCGCCATCTTCCTGAGAGCTCTGCCGTGCGACTTGGTGCTAGCACACCGGCGTATGGTTGTTCCTTCCCTGGACGTGTGGATACCGTAGAGGCGCTACTATAATTGTTGCGCTTGAGGACGACCCGCGATCTTCACGAGGAACTGCAGAGGTTGCTGGAGGAGATGATCAACTCGCGAGGATGCTGGACGATCGACTACGACCACTGCATCGACTTGCTGGACGTTGGACAATCGACTACGACCACTACATTGACGCGCTATATGTTGGACCAGGCTACTCCAACCCTTCTTTCGTTGCTCTGCGTGTCTGGTGGTAACGATTTATGATCATCTACTTGCTTGGCTTCCTGGTTTGCGTGGTAGAAATTTTTATTTGTAGCTATCGTAGCCTACCCCGTGACCCAACAGTGGTATCAGAGCCATCCTGCGTAGTTTTTGATATGGATCGATCGCATATACTTGATATGTGGTAGTAGTAGATTGGATCTATTACTGGTCGGGTCTAGTAACCTAGATCGGTTCATATAGATGGAATGATCTAGACCCTGGTCGATAAGATCGATCAGTTCTCGGTGGTAGTACATGGGTCTACGAGGAGGTATGAGCTATAAGGACCAGATGGTTTATTGCGCTTGTTCACGACCAGTCTGCATAACACTCCTACCAGTCGGAATTCCGCCATCGGAGTATGCCACAGTGTGTGGTCGTATCAAGGCATTGATCAGATTGGTTCGGAATAGGGTTAATTTGATTAATCCGATGATTTCCAAGGCTCAATTGCGTGAATAAGATTCATGTCTCAGAAAAAGCTTCCGAGCTGTGCTGGGTATTCGTACCGCGCGCTATAGGTAGTGTGTGCTCATGTCGTCCGATAGAATTGGATTCTGTGCATAACTTGTTTTTCAGGGATTGATGTGAATAGTATGACCCATAATGGTTCATGTATGAGATGCATGTATGTGTGTAATGTTCATGACCTGCGTGTCATGTTAATTGCAACCCAAGGCTGTCCATATTTATATAACGGCCTGCGTGTTGACTTGTGATGCTTCTTTACTCCTTGTAATTCATTACTAGTGCTATTAGAAGTAATGGCTTAGTGGGAATGCTTGGAGGAGTCGACCACTCGGAGACACGACGAACAGGATGCATGGCGATGGAGATCACCATGGGGAAGGGTCATACTATATCACAATACAATTTGATTGTCTGTGAATGCCTTTATATTCATGTTCATTTATTTCTATACATGTTTTGCTTTAAATGCTTTTAACATGGTAGAAGTAAAATTCCCTCACATAATATTAAGTGAAATTGATGCCCTCCCAAATATGCTGCTGCCGGGACCCCGGGTATGCAACCCCAGGACCCTCTGTGTTTTCTAAACTAGTCCCATGATCAGTAGCTAGCTCACACAGTTGCAACATTGGTGTAATCATAATCACACAACCAAACAAAAGATGAAGTAGACAAATTAATAATATTAAGCAAAAGGGACTTTATGGTCAAGTCTTACAAAGGTTGCCACGCAGGGCTAAAGAAAACAGAGTAAACTTGCAGCGGAGAACAAAACAACTGGTAGAGGTCACCCAATATGCCCACTGGCAATCGAGTGAAGGACGCGACCAAATTCGCATAGTCTTCAAAGAAGTCTTCCTCGTAGAACTCGTTGCTTCCAGGTTCTTCTTCAGCGACTGATTAACTAGGGGGCGCAAAGCCGTGAGTACTTTGAATGTACTCAGCAAGTCGCAGAGAAATGTATGCAAGTAATATTCATGCAAGGTTTGACAAGGATAGCTTTATGGCTATTTTGCATAAAGCAATATTTGACAGTAAATACAGTAAGCAGATTGCAAAGCACAATTTAAAGGATTAATACATAAGTAATCAATTTTCTTTGAAACAACTAGTGAACACCCTGTTCACTTTCCAACCATCAACTATCTACAAGATTCGACCAACCCATTCCAATATTTTTGACAAAATTTCTACCCCTTGTGTGAAATCACCAGGCATGTCCATAACCGGGGACACGGCTATTCGAATAGTTTTACACTCTGCAGAGGTTGTACAGCTTGACCCACAAGACACGAATTCTCTAGTTTGTTTGGCATATATCTATGCCACCGCTCACTACCTTAGGTAAGCAGTCTAGAGCACGTGACAAGGCTTTTACAAAGTTCTGCTTTTGACTCCGCCTGTTCGCTAAGGTTTCATCTATCCGCCCCCTCTTGCGCCGTTCCCAACCAAAACAGAACCGAACCAAGACATTACTAATTAGTCAGCCAGGTCTATCCCAATCTAGACATGTGGTTGTACGATTAAAGCCCAGATCAATGGTTCAAGGTTAAGTCCTTAGTTGGTTGCTCAGACGAGACGTTTCCACATTCCAAGTGTGCGTTACGGCACCCACCATTTACCACCACCCACTCGTCCAAGCATAAATCATTTTCGTTCAACCCGGCCAAATGACCACCCTAGTCATGGCACAACATCTTTTATCAAAAGTGGCTCCGCCACAGTTCCATAATTTCCTTTAGTCAAATTCAACCTTGTTGGGTTCAACCCAGCCAGAGGACCACCCCAGTCCTGGCACCACAAATTTCAGTTAAGGTGACAACAAATGTCGTGGTCTCACACAGGACCACACTTTATTTTAATCAGCAACACTGGCCGCTACTACACAAGCCACGTACCGGTGTGCTGGGGGTAAACTAATATTGAATGATTAATGGCGAGACCGACGTCTACCAAAGCATGGCTAAGCAAACACGATACCCATGTTGGTATTTCAATAATGTCCAACTAACAATTAGCCATCCTAAGGTGTCCAAGGATTTATGTCGTTCAAGGATACATGTCGCTCACAATTTATCAAGGAGGTATAATGGCAATTAGGTAATTAACTAATCCCGAAACCATTTATTATAAAATTAGCGATGCATGTTTATATCAAACAATATACTTTTATAAAGATGGGTTCAACATGATCAAAGGTCTACAACTTGCCTTCGTCGAAGAGTAGAGGTGCTTCGGTCGTCGGGTCTGCGAAGTCTTCCGAAACGCCGGAATCTATACGAGCGAACAAAGCTAAATAAATAAAACAACTCCAAATAAATACCAAATAATTACTAATAGGAAGACAAGGAATTTATATGAATTTAGAAATTTGAATCACTCGAATCGGCGTTCGAATGAGAAAGTTATGGCCAAAGGAAGTTGGAAAAACACATAAAATGATGAAATGGAGATTTTCCTGATTTTCTGGAATTATTTTCCCAAAGAAAAATCAGAGAAATCCCACTCGGCGCTGACTGGGCAGCCACGTCAGCAGAGGGGGTGACGCGGCGCCACGCGGCGCGCATGTGGCACCACCTCAGCTACCATGCGCCGAGGCGGCGGCAAGACGGGAGCCGAGGGTCGCCAATGATCGGTCAAGGCATGTGCTGGCGGTGAGGACACCCACGTGAAGAGAAACTCACGGGATGCTGATGCTGCCATGGCGATGAGCACGTGGCGGCACGGGAGGTCGACGGCAAGGCGAAGAGCGGCGGAGGCGACGGCTGACGGCGACGCGGGTTCCGTGGGGCTCAGGATAGGAGGTGCACACCAGGTGCGCCTCGGCTTGGCGATGCCGGGGGTGAGGTCGAAGGCGGCGGGGGAGGCTCGACGGCGGTGGCGAGTGCGGCGGAAGCTTCACGGCCGGCGGCGATTGGAGCTTCAAATCCGGCGAGCGCGGAGGAGAGAGGAAGAGTGAGTGAGGGGGGAAGAGAGAGGAGAGGGAGGCGGTCCCGGTGCTCGCTTAAATAGGCAAGGGGGGCCCGGAGGAGGAGGAAGGAGAGGCTTGCCGTGCCGGCTTTAATGGCGGGCGGCGAGGAGCGCGAAACCATGGAGAAGGGGCAAAAGGGGACGACAGCGCCAAGTGAGGCGGGGACAGGCGCGACCAGCAGGACAAACTAGGGGCTAAGGGCGCGAGGGGAGGCAGCGGCTCGGCGGGATTCGCGGCGAGGCGACACGGGCGCGGCGCGGTCGGAGGTAGGGGACGACCCTGGGCAATGGAGGCTGACAAGCGGGCCCCGCTGGTCAGAGAGAGCGAGAGGGAGAACGGGGAAGACGCGGGCGATTGCGAGCCGTCCGATTTCTATCAGACGGTGTCCGAAGGGGGAGGGCGCTGCGCGCGCGGGCCGGAGGAGCGGGCCGTGCGGGTGAATAGGGAATGGGCCGGGAGAGATTCGGCCCAAGAGGCTAGGCGGATTTCTAAGGTTTTCTGATTTTAATAAATACGAGAAAAGCAAAAGCATTTTTAGAAAATAGCTTAGGACGTCCAAAAATTCTAGGAAAATTCATAGAAATCCCTTGAATTATTTAGGACTTAGTAAAAATATTTTTAGCTTAACTATTGCTTTTAGTTTTTGCAATTAATTATTTTTAACATAAGGCAAAAGGAAAAACCAACTTAAAATCCAACAAAACTCAACTTAAACCAACTTTAATTAGTTCAAGTTTTAATTAAGTCAAATTAAACTACTTTTAAAATTCTAAATTACAAATTAAGCTTTAGAGAATTAATAAAACCAAATGGTTAACTTTTAAAGTTTTTTCAAAATTTTCAAAAACTTACGAAAATAGGGATGTTACAGCTGCACCATCAAAAGTCATGTATTTTATTGGTAGGTCTTGCCATAGCAGAGTGCCATTAACTCTACTTGACTAGATGGGTTTGTGCCAGACACTTACACGCTGAGCATTGGTTTAACTTAACAAGGTTATCATAACAGTTGTGGATCTTGGGGCATAAAGGTTGGGTGCCGAAGCATAAAGATGCTGCCCAACAACAAGAGTCATATAGAGATATGATTAGCAAAGGGTTGCTTACCATTTTCACTAGTCTTCTAGCAGTGATGCCATAGCTCACTAGTAGATTAATTGATTTTGGATCTTGAATCACTAAAATGTCATAAGAGAGATATGGTATTTAGTGGGAATATCTTTGTTAAATTGTTTAATAGAAGTTACTTTGAACATATGTCTTAGTTTTTGCATTTTATGTTGTAGATCATGGCCCCAACTGCTGTACCTACTTCTAGTTTTGCTTTACGTTCGATTCTTGAAAGGGAAAAACTGAATGGAACAAATTTTGCGGATTGGTCCCGCAACCTAAGAATTGTTCTTAGACAAGATAAAAAAGGAACATGTTCTAGAGGAACCAATTCCAGATGTGCCTACAGAGAATGCTGCTGCTGCTCTTAAAACCGCCTATAAAAAGACATGTGATGAGTCCCTTGATGTTAGCTGTCTCATGCTTGCTGCTATGAACTCGCACCTTCGTATAGCTTTGAGAACATAGAGGCCTACGATATGATCATAGCGCTCAAAGGCATGTTTGAGACACAAGCAAGAACTGAGAGATTTGAGATCTCAAATAACTTGTTTGGATGTAAGCTAGCTGAGGGTGGTCCGGTGAGCCCTCATGTAATCAAAATGGTTGGTTACACACAGAGCTTGGAAAAACTTGGTTTTCCACTTAGTCAAGAGTTGGCTACAGATTTGATTCTTGCTTCGCTTCCTGCAAGCTATGGCCAGTTCATTTTGAACTTCCATATGAATGGCTTAGACAAGAATCTCACCGAATCGCAAATGATGCTTAAGACAAGCAGAGAGCAAAGATTAAGAAAAGCGACAATATGTGATGATGGTGCAAAAGAGTACAAGCTTCAAGAAGAAGGCCAAGACTTGGGTCAGAAAGGGCAAGGCTAAAGTTTCGGATGAGATCAAAAACAAGCCTAAGCTCAAGACTAAGTTTGGCCCGACTCAATAGAATGAATGCTTTTACTACAAAGAGCTAGGCCATTGGAAGAGGAACTGCAAAAAATACCTGGCTGGTCAGAAAAAGAATGGTGGGACTAAAGCTTCCACTACAGGTATTAATGTTATAGATGCTTTTCTTGCTGACTCTTCTGTTAACTCATGGGTATTTGATACTGGATCGGTTGCTCATATCTGCAATTCGATGCAGAGTCTAACAAAGAGTAGGAGAATTGCAAAGGGCGAGATGGATCTTCCCGTCGGGAATAAAGCAAGGGTTGCTGCATTAGCTGTCGGGATTTTGCCATTACTTTTGCCTTCAGGATTTATTATGGAATTGAATAATTGTTATTATGTTCCAGCCATTAGTAGAAATATTATCTCTGCCTCATGTTTAATGGCAGAGGGTTATAAATTCATTATAGAGAACAATGGTTGTTCTATATTTTTGAATGAAGTGTTTTATGGCTATGCACCTGTTTTGAATGGGTTATTTATTTTAAATCTTGTTGATGCATCCGTCTATAATATTAATGCGAAAAGGCTTCGGCCTAATGAAATGAATTCCACTTTCATTTGGCATTGTCGTTTGGATCACATAAGTGAGAAACGCATGAAAAAGCTCCATGATGATGGAACTCTAAATTCATTTGATTTGGAATCATTTGAAACATGCGAGTCTTGCCTAGTCGGAAAGATGACCAAGACACCTTTCACTGGTCGGAGTGAAAGGGCGTCCGACCGATTGGCACTCATACATACCGATGTGTGTGGACCAATGAGTACGACGACTAGAGGTGGTTTTCAAGATGCTTCATTACTTTCATCGATGACTATAGTAGATATGGTTATATCTACTTAATGAGGCACAAGTCGAATCCTTTGAAAAATTCAAGGAATTCCGAATGAGGTCTGTAATCAACTTGGCAAGACAATTAAATCTTTACGATCCGATCGTGGAGGTGAGTTTTTGAGCCATGAGTTTGGTAGTCATTTGAAACAATGTGGAATTGTTCCACAGCTTACACCACCGGGCACTCCACAATGGAATGGGGTGTCCGAGCGGTGTAATAGGACCTTGTTGGACATGGTTCGATCAATGATAAGCCAATCTGATCTGCCATTGTATTTTTGGGTTATGCTCTAGAAACTGCCGCTTACATTTTGAATCAGGTACCATCTAAATCAGTAGATAAGACACCATATGAGATGTGGATTGGGAAGAGTCCTAGTTTGTCTTTTCTAAGGATATGGGGTTGTGATGTCTATGTTAAACGTTTGACGTCTGACAAACTCGCACCCAAATCAGATAAATGCTTCTTTATAGGATATCCTAGGGAAACCAAAGGATATTATTTCTACAACCGGGAAGAAGATAAAGTTTTTGTTGCCTAAAATGGTGTCTTTTTGGAGAAAGAGTTTCTTTCAAAAGGAGTCGATGGGAGAAAGGTGCAACTCAAGAAATTTGGAAAACATCCGAAAGTGTTTCAACTCCTCTTGAACCTCTCATGGATGAACAAATTGTTGTTGAACTCAGAGATGAGGCACCACCCCACACGAGATCTAAAAGGCGCGTCAATTGCCTACAAGGTATGGGCATGACGATTATTATTGAATAATGATGAGCCTAAGACTTATGAAGAAGCGATGATGGACCCAGACTCTGAGAAATGGCTTGGAGCCATGAAATCCGAAATAGACTCCATGAGAGAGAATCAGGTTTGGAACCTGGTTGATCCACTTGACGGTGTTAAAACCATTGAGTGCAAATGGATCTATAAGAAAAAGATTGATATGGATGAAAATGTTCACATTCATAAAGCTCGACTAGTCGCAAAAGGTTTTCAACAAGTTCAAGGAGTTGACTACAATGAGACTTTCTAACCAGTAGCGATGCTTAAATATGTTCGGATCATTCTAGCTATTGCTGCATATTTTGACTATGAGATATGGCAAATGGATGTCAAAACAGCTTTCCTTAATGAAAACCTAGATGAGGATGTGTATATGACACAACCTAAAAGTTTTGTCGATCCAAAGAATGCTAGTAAAGTATGCAAACTTCAAAAGTCCATTTATGGGTTGAAGCAAGTATCTCGGAGTTGGAATATACGTTTCGATGAGGAAATCAAAAGGTTTGGTTTCGTCAAGAACAAAGAAGAACCTTGTGTTTACATGAAGGTTAGTGGGAGTGCGCTTGTTATTCTGATCTTGTATGTAGATGACATACTACTGGTCGGAAATGACATTCCAATGCTTGAATATGTTAAAACTTCATTAAGAAATAGTTTCTCAACGAAAGATTTAGGAGATGCAGCATATATCTTGGGAATAAGGATCTATAGAGATAGATCTAAGAGGTTAATTGGATTAAGCCAGGATATGTACATAGACAAAGTGTTGAATCGGTTCAACATGCAAAATTCCAAGAGAGGATTCTTGCCCATGGCACATGGCATTAATCTTAGCAAGAATCAGTGTCCTACGACCACTGATGAGCGAGACAAAATGAGTGATATTCCATATGCTTCGGCCATTGGATCTATCATGTATGCCATGCTATGTACACGACCAGATATATCATATGCTATAAGTGTTACGAGCAGATACCAAGCTGATCCTAGTGAAAGTCACTGGATAGCTGTGAAAAACATTCTTAAGTACTTAAGAAGGACTAAGGATGTGTTCCTAGTTTATGGCGGTGATGAAGAGCTCGTTGTAAATGGTTACACCGATGCAAGCTTTCAAACCGACAAAGATGATTATCGTTCGCAATCTGGTTTTGTATTCATTTTGAATGGAGGAGTAGTGAGCTAAAAGTTCAAAGCAAGAGATGGTTGCTGATTCCACGACAGAGGCCGAGTACATTGCGGCTTCTAAAGCTGCAAAAGAAGGAGTTTGGATAAGGAATTTCATTACTGAATTGGGTATGGTTCCAAGTGCCTCGAGCCCAATGGATCTCTATTGTGACAACAATGGAGCCATTGCTCAAGCTAAGGAGCCTAGATCCCATCAAAAGTCCAAACATATACTCAGGCGTTATCATCTTATTCATGAATTGGTGGATAGAGGAGATGTTAAGATATGCAAAGTTCATACGGATTTAAATGTTGCTGATCCGTTGACAAAGCCTCTCACACAACCAAAGCATGAGGCTCACACAAGAGCTATCGGTATTAGATACCTAAATGATTGACTCTAGTGCAAGTGGGAGACTGTTGGAAATATGCCCTAGAGGCAATCATAGAGATTATTATATTTCCTTATGTTCATGACATTGGATAATGTGTTATCTTGTTCCTAGAATAATACTTTTAATATTTATTATCAAGTATGTGACTTGGTTGTGAAACTCTATATTTCTACGATAATTATTCTTATACGATCCCTGGTCGGAAACATATGAGGACACATATGAATAGACTAGCATATGTATTGGTTGATGACTATGTTTCACGAGTCATAGATATGGAGATATCAAACCAATAATATGGACACATGTGAGAGAACATGGTGTTGGATAAGACCCACCTTGAGACACTATTGAGATTGTTATGATTCTATGTGTCGTTAGTTGGTCTCAAGCAATGATGATGTATAATCCTTAGACCGAGATCGGCATGGTTTCCTACATGTGTAATAGCACTCTTAGGGGTTGCCAAACGCTACATCAGAATCGGGTAGTTATAAAGGTAGCTTTTGGGTATCTTTGTGAAACATGGAGATGAATGTGACTGGTCGGATATGGGATTTTCCCCTCCTAACATAACAGGAGAGATGTCTCTGGGCCCCTCGTTGTGATCGGATAAAGAAAGTGTATGGCCATGCCACTAGTAGTTGAAGTGTTCGACCACGTGAAGTTATCCGACACTCGATCGAGAAAGTATTGAACAGTCTATGGATGACACAACATCTCACCTGGAGTTCAACCAGACATCGTGAGGCAAAGGGAGTATACACGAGTAGGTCGCTCAGTCTTGACGATTCTGAATCGTCGTATGGAAATACGAGCTGGTCGTAGACTGGTCGAACATAATCACAGAGTGGTCGTAACCTGGTCGCAAAGAGTTACGAACTGGTCGTATAAAGATAGGACCTAGTCGTAAGTGATGAGGATCTGGTTGTAGATCATATTGCATTAAGGTTCGTCCCATATAATTTGTGCGTATTCGGGAATCATTATGTTCTGCTAGGAGCCGCTACGACCCGTGATCGGAAAGGATTTCCGAGTCACAACCGAACTACGCATGAACCTACAAGGTCACACACTTAATAGGTTGGAACAAACTAGTACGAATACGATTCGTCAAACGTGTTCGGATAGGATCCGTCACGAGCACTATATAAGGAGATGCATGAGGCTGTGGGGAGGTACGGACGAGTGAAACACCACCGAAACCCTAGCCGCCATCTTCCTGAGAGCTCTGCTGTGCGACTTGGTGCTAGCACACCGGCGTATGATTGTTCCTTCCCTGGACGTGTGGATACCGTAGAGGCGCTACTACGATTGGTGCGCTTGAGGACGATCCGCGATCTTCACGAGGAACTGCAGAGGTAGCTGGAGGAGACGATCGACTCGCGAGGACGCTGGACGATCGACTACGACCATTGCATCGACTTGCTGGACGTTGGACGATCAACTACGACCACTACATCGACACGCTATATGTTGGACCAGGCTGCTCCAACCCTTCTTCTGTTGCTCTACGCGTCTGGTGGTAAAGATCTATGATCATCTACTTGCTTGGCTTCCTGGTTTGCGTGGTAGAAATTTTTTTTTGTAGCTATCGTAGCCTACCCCGTGACCCAACAAGAAACCCCTACCAAAATTTTCATAAAATTTGAACTTCGTTGGATCAGTATAAAACTTCGGTAGATAAATCAGCCGAAAATACAAAACCTAAACCTAATCTCCTCTCTCCCTCTCACTGACATTGGGTCCCACTGCTAGGGAGCTTCATCCACCTCGCGCATGGCCTCACCAATGCACTATCACGCGTGTGTCATCGCGCGCTCACGATTTCGCCGCACCGCCCTTGGTTTTCGCCGTCCAACTGCCCCATCACCTCCCCGGTCTCCTCCGCGCCCATGCCTGCCCTCTCTTGGCCCCATCCCTGCCCGTACACCTGAGAGCTCCACTGCCCTTGCCTGCGGTCACATGCCTCCCCCTTGCAAGTCCTCTACCCATTGTCTATAAAAAGGTCGCCCAAGCTTCATTCTACCCTTTCCTAACCACTCTACTCATTGCCTCTCCTTTTCACCTACTTAGTTTAGCTCAAACACAGAGAGCTTCGAGCTCTATTTTCGACCGCCGCGCCTCCACTGCCATTCCTACCATTCCAGAGGGTTCCTCTTTGCTCTGCTTGTGTCATATCATGTTCCAAGGCATGAGTAGCCTTTCTCCTCAATTGATTTCATCTTTGGTCCACAGGAACGCGCCCGAGCTAGCTTCTTCCCCATCTCCGGTCATTTCTGTCGCCGCAGTCACCGTCCTGGAGTATCACTGAACCTTGGATTGATTCTCTGCACCAGAAGCATCCCTAGGACACCATCATCCTTCCCCGACCGTCGGACGAAGCTCTCCCTTGCCCGAATGTCTCCTCCACGTGAAGCTCCACCACGCCGCCTCGGTTCCACATCGCCAGCCATCTCCAAGCTTCCCCGGAGCCTCTCTTTGCTTTTGGTATACTCCTAGTGACCTGTAGATGCTTATGCGCATGTTTGTTAGTTGGAAGCATCGATGGTTTGGCCATTGGCTTGTAGCCGTAGCTTCACCGCCACTCTTCTCCGGTGTGCCACCACATCAGGCCACACCAGCCCTCGCCACTGGCACCACCAGGTGCGCAAGAGCATGAGGAACCCATTTTGGGCTTTCCCCGGCACCGCCGTGCACCACCGTGCCAATGACGAGCTCAGGCGCGAGCGCCTAGGCATTGCTCTGTGCTGTCCGAAATGGACATGCATTTTAGCAACGTCATTAAGAGCTAAATCCTGATCGTTAAGACAAATCAACGCATAAATGATGAGTTAATTAATGCTTGAGTCACTAACGTGTGGGATCGAGCCAAAAGATTGAAGAAAAACTAAATCAAATCATTATTTCTAAATGAGTCACTAACACGCGGGTCCCACCACTTAAGTGCAAAGTGAACGCCTCGGTGAACCCGTGCGTTCTCGTGAACTTGTGGTCTACGCACTGTTGCATGGACTGAGTCATTGACAAATGGACCCCACTTGTCGGGTTAATAAAAATCAGAAGAAAAGGTAAAGTACGCTTTTAGTTTTGAGGAAATATGCCTTCTCTATTGGAAAAGCGTAAACCTCAATAGAAGATGTGAGAGAATATGGTTTCTCTACTGGAAAGCGTATTTCTATATTTCTCTAGAATTTCCAAACCGAACCAAATTAAAATGGTAATAACTTTTGCATAAAACTCCAAATTGAATGATTTTTGTTTCTAAATTCATCTAAAATCATGATCTACCCGAATATGTAAAAATATTTGAATTTGGTCATGGTTGAATTTATTGGTGTTATTTAATTCATTTCCAGCTCTTTTTTAATTAGGCATTGATTGCTCGAGCGATTATTTCAACGACCAACCATCCATATATTTAGAACATAAAGAGAAAGGCAAGCACCTACTTTGATCATGTTGATCCTAGTATTTTACTTATTGTACTTTATTTTACAAAATCTATTATGCATGCGTGTATGTTTTGTATGGAAATGTTATATTTGGGAAGTCGGTAGTTGTAAATCCTATTTGCTACATATATCTCCTTGGAATATTGATCCCTTACTATTGTAGCCAATAGATTATGGGTTAGACAATATATAATGTCATTTGGGCATTTTTTTTTTAGTGCAGTTATCGCACAACTGCTTACTAGAGTGATAGATTTTCCTAAAAATTTATAAAAGGACAATATGATAAATGTGAATTTGGGAGATTTTGAAAAATGACCAGAGGGGTGTACCTCTATTATTTTGTATAAAAATAAAAAAATCTAGTTTTGGACACGGCGTGAGTTATATTATATTCTGAGAATTGTGAGCGGTGTACCTCACTAGTAGATAGGGGAGATTCTCGCCCAAGGTCAATTAAGGACCGGACACCAACAACTCCAATCTAAAACCTAATGTACAACCATATGTGCTGGTATGGAAAGGCCTTAGCTAATTAAGTCACTGAAAAACAAGGCTTGCACGTTGGTAGGCCGTAGAGTGTGGGCACGACCGGGTAGGCATGTTCGAAGGGGCCCCCTTCTCCGAGGTGTTGGGATAAAGCCTTCCGACACAACTGCGAATGCCTCACCGAGACAGTGGTGTCCCCGGGTGAGGTGAGGAATAACATTCGCTAGGCTAGTGCCAGGTTAGGACTAGATGATGTAAAAGCTTCGACACGTACTCTAGACTGCTTACCTACGGTAATGAGTGGTGGTATCAACGGATGCCGAATAAACTGTATAATTCGCGTACTATGGGTAAAGTTGTACACCTCTACAGATTGTAAATCTATTTAAATAGCTATGCTCACAATCATGAGCATGCTTAGTGCAGACGGTATGGGTTTAGTTTTGATTTTCAAAAATTGTTGTATTGGAAAAACATGGGTAATGACTTGTGGGTTTTTATTTGAGTTAACTGTCATGTTATGGTTGAACATGAAATGTTGCTTACAACCGAGGAGGGCTGTGAGTTGTTGTCATTATTATTTTGTTGCTCATAACTGAGAAGGGCTATGAGTTGTTGTCATAATTTTTTTGTGCTCGTAACCGAGAAGGGCTATGAGTTGTTGTCATAATTTTTTTGTGCTCGTAACCAAGAAGGGTTACGAGTTGTTGTTATTGTTTGTTTACGAGTTGTTGTTATTGTTTGTTTAGTTCTTTACTTACTGTCATGTATCTATTTAACTGCTCTTTCAAATTCCATTGCAAATTACTACTTATGAATATTGCAAATAAAAATGGCTTTAAGCAAAATAACTTGTAGAGTAGAACCTCATTCTTTGATAGCTTTGCATTTAATATAAATTTTGCGATACACTACAAGTCTTGCTGAGTACACATTGTACTCAGTCTTGCTTATATTGTTGTTCACAGTTCGAAGATGAGCCAATGCCAGACGATACGTTCTTCGCACCCGGAACTGGAGGGTTCGGTGAGGGGTCTATCTAGACCTTGTTTCTTGTCAGTTGCCTGAGGGATTGGTTGGGCATGCCGCTGGAATTTTGCTACTTTTATTACTTCTTCCACTGCTACCTTTACTCTGTTGATACTTGCTTTTATTTGGCCGATCGGTCGTTAATGTAATAACTTTACTGCTTAAGTTAAGTACCCTTTGCTTACTTGTATATGTGAATGTATGAATGTTAATGCCAAATGTTATGAATTTGTGTACTAGCCACTGATCATGTGACTAGTACGGAATACACATAGGGTCTTCGGGTATTCCACACCTGGGGGTCCGACAGTCCTCGCCCCCAACTGCCTCCCGCTGGACACCGCAGACGCTGGCTCCGTCTGACGTCGGCACCACCGTCCTCCGCCCCAGCACCTCCCGTCGTCTTCCTCATCCCCAACCGCCTCCTGTTGGACTCCGGCCCGAAGTACTGCCGCCGCCGCTCCTCTCTCCTTCAACTTGAAGGAATCGCTATTGCATGCATGTTCTTCGCCGATGTTCTTGGTGCAGGAGATTCAAAATTGCAATTTGTAATTGTAGTGAACTGATTGTTTTGTTTAAAATTTGATAGAAAGTTATGGGCATTTGTTCATGTCTGCAAAATCAATGGAATCAGTAATGAAACATTTTTTGTGGTTCAAGGACTAGTTGTCCTCTACGAATGCTAATTGTTGATTCTATCTGTTCTCCTATCTAGAAATTATAAATTTGTATTGACAATAAAATACAATTCTTGTTCTTCAACTGAAATATGTCAGTTCTATCATTTTTATGTCAATCATGTCGATCTAACATTAGTATAATAGTCGGCTAAAGCATGTGCTAGGGTTTCTCAAGTTACAACTTATTCCTTTGTAAATTATGAGCTTAATTAGAAGGCTGTTTGATTTTCAAGCAAACAAATTATTATTTGTCTCAGGGGTATTTCAAATATTTTTTTAATCTAACAACAGCTAGTCGATCTACCTAAAAGTGATACTATCAAACATCAAACATCTTTAGCTCAACCGTTCAGGCCTTCAGCCATATAGCCCACCCGAAAACTATTTTTCAGAAAAACTGCTACTATGCTCCACTAAACCGACTAAATATAGAAAAGAAATGAAAACATCAAGCTTGAAGTAATTACCACAGTAGAGTTTAACCACCAAATTCGGGATGGATTGGTGTGGTTCCTCTACGCCTAGGACACCAGAATATCGAACCATGAACGAGGAAAGGCATGAGAGAAATATTGGCTAGTAATTATGAAGCCCTAATTCTTAACTGGAAGGGACACCAAAGGCCTCTGCCCTCCCTCTCTATCTATCTAAGAGATAGAAGGGCAGAGCTTTTTTTTGGTTTTTTCATCTTTTCATCAAAGAGTTGAATAATGAAGATAGATGGCAAGTGCCTGATCAATTTGATCAGGTCGTTAACTAGACGACATAGGATAACAAGTGTGAATGTACCCTTGCCTAGAACAACCACGAGTACGTGCCTGTCAAGTGTCAACCATCAAGTCATTCGTTACACCCAAGCTAGGCGCAAACACGTACAGATACGAATCCAGACGAGCAGATAAGGTAGCACCGCTAATCAAGATGACGATAAGCTCATCTTAGCTAACCTTAGAAGAACCATGAGTCCATCACTCAAGCAGCCATCCAAATATCCAATCAATAAAGCTATTGGTCACAAGTCTCAAAACGATCTCAGATCGAAACTAATTAATTAACACCATGTTATATGAACCATCCTAGTCAGCGGTTCTCCCATGACGGCGACGGATAGAGGCAGGGAAACAAATTTCAAATTTCGGAAATTTCAGTGATTTCGCCCCTCCGAAATATTTCTAATTCGTTCAAAAAAATTCGGTAATATTTGAATTTGGACAAATTACATCCTAAATTTGATTTTAGACAAAATTAAGTCAAATTTTGCTCAAATTTCAAATCCAAAATTCGTCCGGTTTAATAACCCACCACCAAAATTCCGAAATTTCGGTGATTTTGGCCCCCAATGAAATTTGTTTTCCTAGATAGAGCTGACGACGACCAGGCCATCCATCCATCTCCGCCCAAACGTGCGGCGTCGCAGCCTCCAGGTCGCCGGCGCGGCCGAGAAATCAAACGCAACTGAATCCACATATATATAAAAAAAAAACCGGCGAAAATTGTAGCTATACGGCCGCGCGGGGGAGATAGAAACTAGGCGGAAAGCAACAGCACAGCCAGTCCGCCACCGGTCGTTCGTTCATGGGATGCAAGGGCCAAGAGAGATCAAGGTCACCGCATCCGCATGCAGTGTGCGCCATTTGTGTCCTCCATCGATCGATCTAGCGCGTGGCCAATCACAGCACCTCACGGTCGTGTCTGGACTCTGGACTCTGGACGCATCGAGCAGGATGGGCATTGGCGACCACATTTGGGTGCAAAAATACGCCGCTCACCTTTTCGGGATCACTAAAAGTTTCAGACTTTCAGCTAGCTAGCTTGCTAGCCTCTTGAGAGGTTTCTAGGTTTCAGCAGAGATATGCACTGGCTGTTGCTTGCTAGTTCTTGTCTTGTCAGGCGTTTTATCATGCACTCCCTCCGTCTCCAAGATACTACTTTAACAGTTATTTTTTATAACTTTACGTTAAGATATACTAATAAAACTATAATATTATGAAAGTATTTTCAATGACAAATTTAATTGTATAATTTTTATATAATCAATCTAGATGATTTTAAATGTATTGACAGTCAAATTTTAAAAAGTTTGACGGATTCTAAGATGTCAAGTAAAAAATGAAAATGGAGTATTTGTCATATATGATTCTACTTTCTGTACTTTTGTTGGCAACTGGCATGGTTGGTCAGTTTCAGTCTCTCCTTTATCTGGTTGGCCAAAATGGCAGACATGACGCATGGCTAGAACTATCAAGAGATACATTAAGTTCAGGCATGCAAAAGGTCTAAAAAATGTTCAGGCAAGCAAAATATGTTCAAGCTCCAGATAAACAGCAGTGTGGAATACTTGCAACAAAGCATCATTTGCAAAGAATTCCTGACAGGTCCTTCAAAATGCACGCATGCATTCATGCTTAACATCAATTTTGGCCGATAGTTTTTTTTTAATTGAAACCAGCAGGAGGGGTGCCTATTATATTGATAGAGAAGTGACGGAAATAGAACTACAGAGTACAAATTACTAAAGAGCCTTAATTACAAAGAATTGAATAGCTTCAGGCACTTGGCCCCTGCTAGGAACCAGGTTTTACCCGTCTCCTTGATCTTCACTAGAAGGTCCGACGGGCGGTAGCTTTGTTGTGGAAAATTCTTGCATTTCGTTCGTTCCAGAGGTCCCAGGTAATTAGGATTAGTGTTGTGGCCGTCGCTTTCCTGGGGAACCTCTCTTCTCTGCGACCTTGGACCACCAAGCCAAGATATTCGGACTAGGGGTCCAAAGGTGTGGATGTAAACTATCGGACCCTAGCTAGTCCGCCATGCGCTTCCAGACACTTGCAAAATAGCGGCACTGGGCAAAAAAATGGAGGGCCGTTTCCTGAGAGTATCTGCAGAGGTGACAAAAGCGTTGGTTTGGCCACCTTTTAGCTTCTAGTCTGTCTGAGGTTCAGAGCCTGTTTTGGATTGCCAGCCATGCGAAGAATTTACACTTTGGTGGGGCGTGGGTTTTCCAAATCAGTGTTTTGAAATTTGTCACGATTGATCCAGAAAATGTAATGCATAGGCGAAATTTGAAGAGTAGGTTCCTTTCAGAGTCTAACTTCTAAAATATCTACCGTGAGCTAGGTGGGATTTGGTCGATAGTAGTGCAGTATGGATTGACCTCGATCACCGAAGAAGTCGTGGCATTGCCATGGTATCTTGTCACACCGAGCCGTCTTGCGGACCCAGATTAAAATTTAGGTTGGGCGGAATGAACTAATACTATTATCCGATAACAAAGCAAGTCATATATAATACATGTTGCAATCATTTTCAATAGAGCATATGACACTAAATGGATCTCAAAACTATAATCCGCATAATGTGAACATACAAAGACAGGACAAATGTAGAAAATGTACCTCATCAATGAAGATTACAGAACAATTTGCCACCAAAATACCAAATTATTAAATTACTAGTAACAACTTTGTCAAAAGTAGATGGATGGTGAGTATTGATTAATCCATCATAAATCATAAAAATTATTGAACATAACAAGCGTAAAGACATACCATTAAAGTACTAATTACGCCTATGAGGCTGAGGCAATTTCATTCTCCGAGATTTCATGGCTTGAAATTGTTTCTTAATTTTTCATCTATGAGTTGCTGTCTAAGAAGAAAGCAATAGAAGCAATAAACAGCATCCTTCTCTACACTATATTCCAACCAGTCGTGCCTCTTAAACCATGTTTCACGAAAGGACCTAAAACCCTTTCCATATTGTTTGCGGGGAAAATTGTGACCAAAAGGTTGAGTCGGACCCTTCAACAAATAAGCCCTTCTCACTTGATCTCTAATATCCGGATGGAATTCCTCAATTGGTATACAAAGTGCTGGATCGGCAACAATATGAACATCCGGGTTAAAATCCTTAATACCTTCAGTTTCTTCCTGCGGTTATGGTTGTTGTGCTACTTGTGCATCTTCAACATTGACAGCTTCAACCGGTAGTACTTGCTCTTCTGTAGCTACCACAGCATTCCCGCTTGCACCGGTTCTTGGGGTCGACCCACTCGACGACGCAATGGTAAAATAGCACTTCAAATCTAGCAAATTCAGAGCACGATGACACTATCAAATTCACAAATCATCATATTCATTCATCGATAATCATTTATAATTTATAAATTATAATCACTGTGAGTATCAGGCATTCACAGTTCAATTCTTACCTTTTTCTTTAGACTTAGGAGGAGCCATCTTCAATTTTTATTTTCTCAAATTCACCACCTCCTCACTCACCCCTCTCTTACTCTCTATTTTCTCAAATTCTCATTCACAATTTCACCTCTCTCTCCTGACCTCACTGGCTCACTCACGGGCGGCTCCTCCTGACCTCCTCCCCTCCCTGCCGCCTCGGCCGGCGCCCAAGACCACCTCCTCGGGGCTCCTCCCCGATCACTGGTGTCGCTGGCCTCCTCCTCGCTCCTCCCTGCTGTCCCGCCCGGCCGCCTCCTCCCCATGGTCCCACCCGGCGCCGCCTCCTCCCCATGGTCCCACCCGGCCGCCTCCTCCCGGCGCCCGGCCCGGCCCAGCTCATCCTCCCATGGTCCCGCCTGGCACCTCCATGCCGCCTCCCGGCCAGTGTCGCCTCCCGGCTCCTCCCAACTCCGCCCGGCGCTCCTCGCTCCTCCCATGCAGTCATGCCGCCTTGTCGCTGCTGTGCCGCCAGCTGTAGGGTTGAGATTTGGAGAATTTGAGTTTTGTAAATTGGGGATTTGGAGAACCGGGGAGAGGAAATGGGAATATGAGAAGCACATGGGCTTAGCTGGGCCGGGCGTGGGCTGTGGCCGCTTTGGCCTGTGGCCGCTGTGGCATCCTCCTCTTGACATAGCCTTCTCCAGACTCGATTCGCTCATGGCCCGGCTAGACATCTGCAGCTGCCAATGGCAGGTGGGGGGGTTCGCCAAGATCGGACCTCGGGCGGCCCCCATTTTGCCCTATTGTTGGGGCGGCCACCCTCTAGCTTCTAGTCTGTTTGAGGTTCAGAGCCTGTTTTGGATTGCTAGCTATGCGAAGAATTTACACTTTGGTGGGGCGTAGGTTTTCCAAATCAGTGTTGTAAAATTTGTCACGATTGATCCAGAAAATGTAATGCATAGGCGAAATTTGAAGAGTAGGTTCTTTCAGAGTTAACTTCTAAAATATCTACCGTGAGCCAGGTGGGATTTGGTCGATAGTAGTGCAGTATTGATTGACCTCGATCACCAGCAAGCTGTGGCATTGCCATGGTACTGTCACACTGAGCCACTGGCAGTGCATTGCATGTTTGACTGATAGGTCTCTTTTTCGTACCTAAGCTGAGCTGGCTGAGGGGAGCCTGCAACCTGCTTTGAAAACGTTGCCTGTGTTAGTGACAAGAAAATTATTGAAGTTGTTTCCTCCCGTCCGACTACCGTAGTACCGTGCTTCAAGTCTGTCTGCCCATGCATGCCTCTTTGTCAGGTGCTCAGGTACAACCCTGCTGTGTATTTGGCATGTTAAGTTGCCACAAAGATTTGACCATATGCATGGTCGAATTTGGGCATGAATTAAACGGGCTGCCAAATGTGTGAAGTGTGTGGTAAAAGCTGGTGGTGCCAAAATCTCGTTGCCTCATCAAATTTAATTTAATTTGTACGTGAAGTAAACATAGAGATGATATTTGACACACCCACCATTTTGTCTGCGAAATAAACATAGAGCGTGTATTTGGCACAACCGTCAGACAAAACCAAAAAATATATATAATAAACTTGCAATAATATTTAAGGAAACTTCAGCCGAGTATAAAAATGCATTCAATTTTTTTTTGTCGGACCTCTGGGTGTGGAATACCCGATGACCCTATATGTATACTGTATTAGTCCCATGATCAATGGCTAATACATACATTCACAACATTTGGTATTCACATCCGTACATTCATACATAAAATAAAGCAAAGGGTACTTAACTTAAGCGGTAAAGTTATTACATCAATGACCGACCGGCCAAATAAAAGCTTCATCATCAGAGTAAAAGAAGCAGCGGACAGGGGTTTTTATATCGGTAAAACCGGTTCTACCGAGCCCCCCCTCCCCGGGTAGAATGTCAAACCGGTGCCAAAATTGCGGTTTGGTTGAATTTTGTCCAAAAAAACTTGAAATTGCTTGAGTTTTGTTAGAATTTGATTTTTTTAAAAAAACAATTCAAATTATTTTTTGAAAATTTCGGCCGAAATTTGCCGATTATTGGCCATCTCGACCTTACCGGCCACCCCCGGTAAAAATTTGAACTGAAATTAAAAACCCTGGCAGCGGAAGAAGTAATAAAGTAGCAAAATTCCAGCGGTATGCCCATCCAATCCAAGCAGCAACCGACTGTAAACAAGGTCTAGATAGACCCGTCACCGAACCCTCCGGTTCCGGGTGCAAAGAACGTGTCATCTGGCATCAGCTCATCTTCGAACTCTGAACAACAATATAAGCAAGATTGAGTATAATGCGTACTCAGCAAGACTTGTAGTGTATCACAAAATTATATTAGATGCAAGGCTATTAAAGGATGAGGCTCTACTATACAAGTTATTTTGCTTAAAGCCATTTTTATTTGCAATATTCATAAGTAGTAATTTGCAATGGAATTTTGTAATGTCCTCAAAATAATTAAGTTGGATTAGCTATGCATATCATGTGCTATAGGTGTAAATTATGCGTTAATGTAAAACTTTGGCTGTTGTAATAAAGATTGACCCAAAATTTTTCAAATCGAATTCAAGTTTTATTATGAATCCAAAACTTTGTTTGATTTAAAGTTGTTCAAAATAATTTATTTAAATACTAGATTATTTGTCATGAATTATTATTATTATTAACAAATTTTTAGAGGTCATTTTGATCTCACCAAAATTCAAATCATTTCACTAATGCAGTTTTGAAAACAATTTAATTCTGACAAATTTTAGTACGAACAGTGTTTGAAACTAATTTCCTAAGTCATATTTGATTCCTAGAATGCTCACAAAAATTTTTAGAATTTTTCAAATTTTTATTCTATTATAAATCGCTCGGTCAAACGTTTTGAAGTTCGGTCAAAATTAAATCTAAACCTTAGTTCCGATCGGACCGAGCCAACTTGGTCCGATCGCATCGCCTCCTCGCACCCATTTCGTGCAAACCGTCCTATGTGGATCGCACGCACCACATCGTCAGGGCTGTTCGGACCAGGTCCGATCGCGCCATTTGGTGCGGACCATCCTCTGTGGATCGAACGGTTCACATCGCTGGAGCCGTTCCGACTGTTTGAAATCCGCAGCGCATCTGGACCGTCCGATGCGTATCAAAAGGCTCACATCACTTGTGCTGTTCGGACCATTCGAACTCGCCAACACATCTAGACTGTCCATTGTTGATCGCATGGTTCATATCATCTTGTGTCGTTCGGACTCGAAACCAACTGCACTGTTTTTGTTTTGTTTCCGTCACTGACCAGCAGGCCCCACGTCCGAGTGGCCTTCTTCGTCTTCATCAGCGGTGCTGAGCGTGCTGGCGCCTTGCATGCACGCCACCGGAGCCAAATCGCTAACACGTGTCTCCCCGACCGCCTAAGAGTAATCGCGCCTTGGTCTCATTTAACTCTGGAGCCAACCCACTCTTCTTCTTCTTTTCTCTTTCGCTCTCCCCAGCCATTTCTTTGTTGCCACTGAGGAAGAAGACGAAGGGAGCACCGCCGCTGTGTTGCCGCCCTCAATCCAATGACTCCACCCCTAGACTTTGCTCACCTCGCCGCGCCCGTTTTGGCCATCCCGAGCCTTCCTCGTCTAATGAATCGTCAAGCGGGTGATCTTCTTCTTCACGGCCGATAGCCATGGCCGAAATTCTCTCGGGCACTTTGGTGAGTTATACTCTAAGCCACCTTGTCCTCTTTGATCACAGCGTTCCACTGATTCTTGGGGCGAAGTTAATTGAATTTTCGTGTTGTCTCAAGGGCGTGCCAACCGATTTTCTCCGAGCTCGGTGAGGCGCCGCCGTCACCCTTCTAGGCGTCACTGTCCACCATCGTCATCTTTGTTGGGGGCGTTGAGTTCCCGGTACCGAGGCGATCACGTCGCACACCTCCTCAAGCCTCCTCATGGCCCATAGCAGTTTGTTATCAAGCGCCGCTCTTCCGCTCCACCTCCGTCCGCCACAAGCCCGCCTCTGTCGACCTTTGGGCTCCCCGCTACTTCCATCAAGTTCACAAGGCTGCCCCGCACCCGGTGGAGTTAATCCCGAGCCCAAAGACCCTCTGATGTGCTGAATCACCTTGCACGACCATGCTGGAGTTCATCGGCGAGCACTTCGGTTAACCGCCGATGGTTTAACGTAATGGCCTGTCGTTAAGTGTTAATCCAGATTTTTAGTGAACCTATGACATGTAGGTCCCACCAAATAAAACACGTTTAGAACTTTAATTGAAAAACATTTAAACCTTTCAGTCTTTGACATGTGGGCTAGGTATCCGGTTAAGTGAAAGTTTAAACCATCAAAGTATGTTTTCTTCTAATAAAAGCGTAATCCTTACATGCTTAAACTGAGTTACGTTTTCGATATTTGAAGGCGTAATCTTGTGAAGGTGCATTCTTTTGAGCACAACTGACCGGGTCAAACCTTTACCCTGGGCCCTGCTTGTCATTCTCCATGGCTAGATGAGGGTGAGTAAGAAATGTATTTAATTTGATTAGTAATTCCGAAACACTTTAATTTTGCACTCGAAAATTCATATAACTTAGAAAATTCATAACTAATTCAATTTAACTCCAAATTGAATGAAATCAATTTTGTTAGTTTTAATTTTTAATGAAATTTTAAATGGACTAGGTTTTAAGTATGGTTCTATTATAGAAAAGTTTGGTAATTATTTTATTTGTACATTAATAACTTTAACTTGTAAAATGCTTAGAAAATTCCTATGAACTCCAAATGAACTGAAAATTTTGCCTAATTTCATTTAAAATCTTTATCTACCTACTATGTGAATTGTATGCATTTTTGTATGATTTGTTATTGTTGGTTTTATTTGGAGTTTATTGCAACGTCGTCTTTTCATTAGGGTTTTGACGATTTCGACTTGTTGCGAGTGCAATCTGAGGGTATTTTCTGAGAATATTTATGAGTGGTATCAACACAGGCAAGTAGTTTCATCTTTGATGCACGTTGAATTCCTATTACTTTGAAAAACTATTTATGTTGATTTTCAAGTATTCTATGCATTGCTTTAATTTCAATTACATGTATGTTAATTGGGTAGTTTAGTTATATCCTCTTGCTTCATTAGCCTTCCTTGAAAATTGATTACCCTTTTCCCTTGAATAATTAAGATTATATGTTATATGGGTTGTTTGATAATTTTTAGAACGATGCTTAGTCATGCTAGTAGATGTAGTCGAAAATGGTTGATGGAACTTGTCCATCGGCCGAGGTTAAATTGAATTATGATTTGAATTGATGATTATGTTTAGATCTTGAATCTAATTATTGTGGACAGTTTGGTCCTTGGGTTCTTTGCATTTTAACTTGGACGGGTGTAGGTTATGATGAGAAATTGTTATGAAATTATGTAGCCCCGTCTGAATGATTAAGGACCGGTCTGTGTGGTGTTGAACCAAGCCCTACATGCATCCACATGCTGGGTTAATGGTGAAGGCTTGGCCTATTAATTTGTAGTGTGTCTGCTATCAAACCACAAATGGATTGACAATTGTTGTTTTTATTATTGTTACTGTTGTATTGTCAATCCAGTGGGGGCATGTTAAGTTTTGTCTTATTTGCCTTTAAGGGTCGCTTGTGTTTGCGATAAAGCTTCGCAAGGACTTACACAGCGAGGTGTAATCGTGGTTCAGGCGACCGACAGTCTGCCATGGTGTGCATCCTCGGGTTAGTTTAATAGTTGACACATGGCATTGTAATGGCCTCATTATGATATCTCAGTCACACTCCTATGGAAGAGTGCATTGGCCGACATTGAGAGATATTCATATCATGTGGGTAAAGCATCACAAACTCTGCAGAGTCTTAAATCTATTTGAATAGCTGTGTCCCCGCTCATGGACATTACTTGTGGAAAACCATGCACAGTTGTTGGGAATAGAAAAGGGTATGGTTGAGAATGAAATGTCATCATGAACAAGAAGTTCTTGTATTGATGTTAGTTTACCTGAGTAGGATACCTACTTTGGTTATGATTACCTTGATGGATTGAATCTTGGAAATATTGATCATGAATTGGAGAATCTACTATTATTTCATATTTCAAATGTTTGTTAAATGGCAATTTCAATCTATATTAGTCATATTGTCAAATAACTTAGCTTTACGCTGAAGAAGAACCATTTTAGCCATCCTTTGACACCAAATGCATTTAATTAAACTTGCTATTCATAAGTCTTGCGAGTACATTTTTGTACTCAGTTGGCTTGTCTTTGTTGCAGGTTAGATCATCTTAGTTGAGGTGTTAACGATTGGTACTTCGGCTTTAATCCCAGTCGATTGCCCTTGGGGTTGTGGTGCACCATTGGAAAAGTTGTTTTTATCACTTAACCTTCTATTCTTATTTACTTAATATTTTTCGCTGCTAATTTTTATTCGTTATAATTTAATCGTGTATGCAAGTGATATAATGTTGTATGGATATGTGCATGTTAGCGCTGATCCTGGGAGCTAACTTGAGACACATATCCAGGTACTCGAAACTAATCTTGCTTCCTATTAAGGGTTACGTATTTGGTGTAATTACTTAATTTGAAACGGGATTAATTTTGGGGTCCTCACAAATTTGAAAGAGCAGTTAGATATATATAGGACAGTAAGTAAGCAATCGAATGAATCACAAATCATAACAACAATAACTCGCAACCCTCCTTGGCTGCGAGCAACAATTTAGGTTCAGTAATAGACATGGCAGTTAACTCAATAAAATAAAACCCCAAGTCATTGCCCATGTTTTTCCAATAAAGCAGTTTTTTGAGCACGCTCATGACCACGAGCACATCTATTTAAATAGATTTACACTCTGTAAAGGTGTACAACTTTACCCATAGTACACGAATTCTCTACATCACTGTTCACTACCGTAGGTAAGCAGTCTAGAGCTCGTGACACAGCCCTTGCACTAGCCCAGTGAATGGATACCCTCAATGAACCTAGGGACCTCCCGTCGAATGAGGCATTCGTAGTTGTGTCAGCAAGCTTTGTTCCCAACACCGTGGTGAAGGGAGCCCCTTCGGACATGCCAACCAGTCGACCCTGCCATCATTCTATGTCCTACCTACGTGCAAGGCTAGTTTTCAATGACTTAGTTAGCTTCAGTTGCCCTATTCTAGCACATACGGTTGTACGCTTAGGTCTTAGTTCTAGAGTTGCTGGCTTCAGTCCTTAATTGACCATGGGCGAGTATTTCCCCTATCTACTAGCGAGGCACACTCCTTACTTCTTTCAGAATATATTATAACTCGTCCACGTCTAAAAACTAGGTTTTTCTTTTTATTTTCATACAAAATAACAGAGGTACCCCCTCTGGACTTTTTTCAAAATCTCCCAAATTCACCATTTAACATATTGTTATTTTATCAATTTTTTTCAGAAAATCCATCATTCTAGTAGCAGTTGTGCGATAATCGCACTTAAAAATTTCCAAATGACCTTATATGTTATCTAAGCCATATTCTAAAGGCTACAACAGTAAGGGATCAATATTCCAAGGAGATATATGCAGCAAGTAGAATTTACAACTACCGATTTCCCAATCATAGCATTTTCATACAAAACATACACGTATGCATAATAGATTTTGCAAAATAAAGTACAATAAGTAAAATACTGGAATAAATATGATCAAAGGAGGTGCTTTCCTTGCCCTTGCTATTCTGAATATATGGTTGGTTGGTCGTCAAAATAATCACTCGAGCAATCCTCGTACCCTTGCGCATCTAAGGGCACCGACAACAAGGGCTGGGGTGGCCCGACACGGCGGCACGATGGTGAGGAGCGGTGGTGGCGCTACGGCTACAAGCCAAACATCGAACCGTCGACTCTTCCAACTAAACATCACGTGCATAAGCATCTACATGGTATTAGGAGTATACCAGAACGAAGAGGAAGATCAGAGGTGGTCGGAGATGGCTTGATGACGATGAACCGAGGTGGCGGTGAGGTGCTACATGTGGAGAAGGCGTTGGAGGCGAAAGTGAAGCTTGGAGAAGCTGGAGATGTCCTGGCGATGCTCCTAGTGCAAGGAATTGGTCCGAGGTTCACTGAGGAAGCAATGGTGGTGCAGGCGGTGTTGCTGGCCAAAGACGAGGAAGAAACAGGCTCGGGCGTGTTCCTGTGGATCAACGATGAAATCAAATGAGGGGAAAGTTTCATGATGCTCTGGAACATGAGATGGTGTGGGCAGAGCAAAGAGAAACCCTCTGGACGACAGGAATGGCGATGGTGGAGCGGCGGCCAGAACGGAGCTCAAGCTCTCAGGTGTTTGAGCTCGAATGAGTGGAGAAGAAGGTGAGGGAAGGAGAGTAGTGGTGAGTAAAAGAGAGAACGGAGTTTGGGGTGTGCTTTTATAGGCAATGTGGCAAAGATAAGCGAGGAGGAGCCAGAGTGACCGTA
This sequence comes from Phyllostachys edulis, assembly GCA_036346405.1. NCBI lineage: Eukaryota > Viridiplantae > Streptophyta > Magnoliopsida > Poales > Poaceae > Phyllostachys > Phyllostachys edulis. The sequence goes on along the minus strand of CM070555.1, from coordinate 33,020,451 downwards.
GGCAAGGTGGCGGTGCACTCGGAGGTGGCAACGCGACATCGGGCAGGAGCAAGGCCTGGGTGAGGGCGCGGACGATGCTTGCGATGCGGCGAACTGTGAGAGCCCACCAGAAATTTAACTTGTAATGCTTAACCTTCCCATGTGTCCGATGGACTTGTACCGGTCACATGCGGGAATGACGGTTCTAGCATCACAAGAGGAATTTCTAGCTCTCGGTGTATTATGTACGTCCTAGGTCAGCAGTAAACATACACCTTCACAAACATCAAGCCATATAGAAGTTATTACAATACCGAAATTTTCATAGTTTATAACACAGTAAACATACAAGGTTCAGATTTCATACATAGGGCCGACCAGCAAATAGCACAACAAAATACCAAGTTTGTAGTGGAAACACAAGCCATAAGATGGCAGCGATAAAGGCCAACTGGCTGTCCTTACCCACAAGGCAACCAACCGGTAAACCACCGAGCTAGTCGTCGTGTTCATAGTCGATCTCACATTGGCTAACCCCTTGGGGGGTCAACCTCCTCTATAGCAACTGGACAATCCGGTTGAGTACAAAATTATACTCGCAAGACTTACAAACAACAAAATAAAGTAGATGCATTCAAGTATCAAAGGAAGGCTACTACACTAGGAAATTTTCAACATAAAGGCATTTTTCTTTGCAATAGAGTAATATGTTGCAAGGCAATTTACCAAATCTATTTTTATTTGCTTAAATAACAGCGAGACAATATTTAGAGACATAATTAACAACCTAGAAGTGGCTGCCCATAGCCACCACAACATTAGCACGAATTGCCCATTCGTACCACTCGATTCCAAGTTTTATCGAAAAGTAGAGTCAACTCTTGCACGACATAACCAAGCGTGTCCATAACCAATGACCTGGAATTTCAAATAGATTATACCTTGCAGGGGTGTATAACTTTACCCACACGCCAGACCGCTCCTTTGCTAAGCTATGAAGCACACGTCCTAAGGTAGAGCTAAGTCCTACGAGGCGTTTTCCAATGAAATGCATTATCTAGGAGCCACCCTATGGGTGCGAAGACCTCCATGAACCACCCTTGTGTGTGTAGATGGGGCTCCCACGGAGGACCCATACGTTGTGACAGAGTCACCGGTAAAGCCTCAGCAGCTACTGATGCTCCTCAGGTGAGGGAACATACCCGGAACCCAACCGCACATTTCCATTAACAAAAGAATATTTTGCTCCGTAACATCTACCACCTGCGGCTCAGAGTTAATACACAACAAAGTAATAAGTCAAGAGGGTTCCCATATAGCCCTCATGTGGATGCACACAATAATTCTTGGATCAGTGACACAAGATATTCAGTCCTTGTTGACTTGGGCACGAACCACACACCCCATAAAACACACCATCCAACCATCAGCCCAAGTCCAAATCATTTTATTTTTAGTTTTAATTTTCCAAATACAATACTGACATGAGTACCCTGACTCAAGTAATTAAAGTGATGATATAATGACCATTACCGAAACGATGATCCACATTCTACCGAAACTAAGCATTGCTAAGCGACACCGACTCGTGTACAGTATAAATGACCATAACACATTCACTAGGCTCTAATTTACCAACAACTCATGCAACTACTAGGATTAACTACCTCTAACGAGAAATTAATCATCAAATAGAGCATGTCTGCATACAGTTGCAAACACAAGATAATAGTGTTGAACATAGTAGGATCAACATGATCAAATGAGGGGGTTGCTTGCCTTGCTGGGGATAGTACAGATGTAGCTGAGGATCAATTTCGTACACACTTGAATCTCCAAAATCTATCGAACGAACAAGAACAAATAACACCGAATTTAACCAAAAATTCAAATTCATCCAAAATGCATGAAAATTACACAGCAGGTAGAGTATGATTTTACATGAATTTAGCAAGAATAATCAGCTAAAACAGAGTTCGTATGTGAGAGTTATGCCCTAACCAATTTCTAGCGAGAAGGAAAATGGAAACTAGGGTTTACTATTTTTGAAACCGAAACTAGGGTAATACACTTGGGTTTTGGCCCGCATGTCATACTCACCGAGTGACATTAACTCAGCATTTAAACGTATATTTACTCAATGATTAACGTTAAGACACTAATTTGGTTTCTTAATTGCGCACTATAGTAACGGTCCCGTTAGAAAAGAGTAGAGAGCGCTCGGTGTTGGCGCTACTGTGCTCGTCACCGGTGGTGCGAGGCATAGTGGTGCCCACTAAAGGCCAAAATGGAAACCCCTTGCCAGGGCGAACCTACTGGTACCAGCGGCGAGGCCCACTACGGTCCATTGCGGCAGCGCACCGGAGGTGAGCGGTAGTGGCGCTCGGCTCGAGTGCTATTTTGCAAAGCAACGATGCTCGAGGCAAAATAAAGTGCGCACGAGCACTAGGAGGGTTTAAGGAACTCACTGGAGTGACGCGGAGTGCCAGGGAAGGACGGAGGAGGCTTGGCAAAGGTGAACCGAGGAGGCGACGATGAGCTTCACGTGGAGGAGATGACCCAGCAAGAAGAAGGGCCAAGAGGGGCTGGAGAGGTACAAGTGCAGTTAGGAGATGCTTTGTGAGGAGACAATTAGAAAATGGCTCAATAGAGATGATGCGGCGGTGAGGTTGGCACTTACGGCTGGAGAAGAGGAAGAAATTAACCCAATTGTGGTGGTTCCTACGGAGGAAAAGTAAAATTAGGTGGGGGGAAATACTTATAAGACCCCGAAACATGATATGACGTGAATAGAAGTGGAGGAGCTTCACTGTGGCATCTGGAACGGCGAAGAGGTGCGGCAGCCAGTGGCAGAGCTCATGTGTTTCTCAGTGGAACTCGACGAGGAAGAGAGTGGGAGAAAAGAGAATGGCTCGGGGAGAGAACTGGTGAGGAAAGGAGCTCCAGGGAACTTCGGGGGACCTTAAATAGGCTATAGGGTGGAGGGCTCATGAGTGAGTCCCGACGACTCTCTCGGTGGGAGCTAGAGGCGACGCACGCGATGCAGGTAGGTAGCAGGGCGAGGAGCGGGAGATGTTGGTGAGGGCATGGACGCGCAAAACCACGGGCGGCTTGGCAAAACCGATGGCGAGTTGGTAGTGCACTGGCAAGGATGCGCTTGCACAGCACAGCGCTGCGTGGAGAAGAAGACCTAACCAGTGGGGTCCACTGGTCAGTGGGAGAGAAGGAAAATGGGTTTTCCAGATTTTAGAATAAGGTTGAGGGCTTATGGGAATTATTAGACATAGTTGCTGAGCTCCAAAAATTATGAAAATTTTAGGGAAGTCTGAGGACACAGAAAATATTATTGTTTAATTTTTCTAGGGTTTTGCCTATCATATATTTTTCCCTAAAATTATTTCAAGCTTCTGTTTACATTTACTTTTATTATTTGATTTGAGGAGAATTTTAAAACATGTGTGAGAATATTTTCCCCATTTATTAACAATACAATTTATGCCAAGTTTAGGATTTTTACTTATCACCTTTTATTTCAATTTGTTCTTATATTCACTTAGGTTTGTATTCTAGAATTGATGCTTTAGGTTTTTAAATCAACAAAACCTCGAATGAAAATCCAGACAAATTAAATGACAAAAAGATGCAGCAAAAGTTTTAAAAGTTCACATTTTTATACATTTGAAACACAAATCCATATTTGGGATGTTACAGACCCCCTCCCTTATAAGAATCTCGTCCTGAGATTCCTTTTACTCAGGAAAGAAAGACGGGTAGTCTACATAAAGGCGATCCTCCCGTTCCCAAGTTGATTCATCCTCGGTGTGATTCATCCACTAGACTTTAAGGAATTTGATGAAACAATTCCTCATCTTCTGTTCAGCTTCTTCAAGAATGCAAATAAGACGCTCATGGTAGGTTAGATCTTCTTGCACATCAAGACCTTCCAATGGAGCTGGTTCGGTTGGGACACGGAGGCATTTCTTCAGCTGGGACACGAGAAATACATCATGTACACTTGAAAGTGCAGCGGGCAGGTCCAATTTGTAGGCCACAGCTCCTCTCCGCTCAATGATGCGGAAAGGCGCCCGCACTGACCTACGCCCACCTCCACCATCAACGTGCTAGCTCGGCCTTGGTCCCGCGCGTTTGCACGCTCGCATGCCTGTGCTCACCTACGCCCACCTCCACCGCCGGCACGCTAGCCCAGCCTTGGTCCCACGAGGCCTGTGGACGAAGCCCTTCAGGCCTTGATGGCACCGCCTAGCATGTCGAGCTCTGGGAAGAGCAGATATGCGGGAAGGTGGTGCTTCCACTACGAGGGCGGCCGTGCATGGGTGAGTTTGAGCTGTAGGGCGTCCGTACGTGGGTGCCTAGGTCACAAGCGAGTCCGAGCTGGGATGGACCTGTACACATGGACACGGGCGCACGTGGGACGCCGCGAGGGCGCACGCCACCGCGGGAGTTCGGGGTTGTTGCAAGGCGAGCAGGAGGCACAGGGCGCACGCCGCTGCAGGAGCGCGGGGACATTGGTGCGCAAGGGTGCTTCGGCCGTAGGGCGCCACGAGCAGGGCGTAGGGCACCACGGGAGTGCGGGCGCCTGGGGAGCAGGGCGCGCGGAGCATCAGTAGGGCGCAGGACGCGAGCGGGAGCATGGGGCGCATGGGTTTCTTTGCTCGTGTGACAAGGGCGATGGGCGTGCATGTTGCAAAGGCGCAGGGCACCGAGTATTGATCTTTGTGTTGAGTCTCTTTTGTGCCACCCACTTGCTGGAATAGAGAAATGAAGGAGGCAGCTTTAGTACTTAATAGCTAGATCTCTTATGTAGATAGTGATCGAGATGTTGTGTTGGTTTTGGATGTGCCTGGGTGCTCCAGCTGTCGGGCGGTTGCAGGGCACAGGGCACCATGAGGAGACGCGATGGTGCGGGCGCAGGCACATGGTGGTGCGGGCGCTCGAGGGCACATGAGGGCATGCGAGGGCATGCGATGGCTTGGGCGCGAGAGGCGCACAAGGCATGGGGGTGCGCGGGGCGCACGGGCGTGCGGGCACGTGGGGGCTCGGGCGCATGAGGGCACGCAAGATCACAGGCGCATGAGGGCATGTGAGGGCGCGGGTGCACAAGGCACGCGGGGTGCCTAGGGCACAACCGCATAGGGCACGCGAGGTGCACGGGGCACACGGGCGCGTGGGCAGGTGATGGCTCGGGCGCGAGAGGCACGCGACGGTGTCGGCGCACAGGGCATGCGGGGCACGAGCGCAGAAGGCACGTGGGGCACGCGGGCACACAGGGCGTGCATGATTGTTATCCATATTTCATTGCTGTTATCGCATGTTTTTTTCGTTTTGCCGCCATGACTAAGGACTGCGACCTCTTCTACCAGGGAAAAGGAGACAAGGACCAAGTTAAGGCAGCCATGATGGATCTGCCATGCGATGATCTTGATGATGATGTCGAGATCCTTAATGACGACCTCGGCAAGGAGGCTCTTGTGGGGGTCGAGCTTTCCTTGCTAACTATCCTTTGCTTTTCCATCTTCTCCAACAATTCATTGGACATCCTAACCTTTCGACACACAAGGGACTTGAAGGATGAATCGATACTTCAAAACTTCGAACAACTCAATACCCCTAGACATAAAGCCAACTTAAAGATAGACTCTGTTTATCTCTTTCTAGCCTCCCAATAGAGTCACCCTATACCTGTCTGTCTCTCTAGCCTCTCTGAATCTCGGGGACGAGATTGCTTTTAAGGTGGGGTAGTTTGTAACATCCTAAAGTTATGTTACTAAAATTGAAATTAATAAACTTATTATTTTATTAGATTTTCCGAGATTCAAAAGAGTTTTATAGCTTTTCTAAAATTTCCTAAATTTTAAAAGTCAAAAATAAAATTTATTGAGTTTTTGGGTTTTTATTGGATTTAAAGTAAAAGGAAATTTATTTAATTTATTGAATTTTCTAGATTCTAAAAGGCTTTTCCTATTTTCCAAAATTTAAAATAATTTATGTGCAAAAATAAAAGCCAACTTTAAGTTGGAATTAATTTTATTAAGTTCAAAATAATTCAAGGATTTTTCGTGAATTTTTCCATAATTTTTATCTCTATTTGCTATTTTTTAAAGGAAAAGTCCGGTTTACTCCTCTAACTATCGAAAAGTCCGGTTTACCCCCGAACTACAAAACCGGTTATTTAAACCCCAAACTCGTCAAATCCGGTCATTTAACCCTCATAGCGGTTTGAATGGGTGGTTTTTCTTGACGATGGCGACATTCACCAACTCAAGATATGACGGCGCACTCAAACTCGTTTTCTCCTCCTCTCCTCTCTCGACTTAGGGCCCGTTTCTTCTTCATCCCTTCATCTCTCTCTCCTCCATTAACTCCCTCTTGAGCTTTGCTCTTGGCTGCCCCCTTCCACCGGCCGCCCGGCCTTAGTGCCGCCACGTCGCCGCCGCCAGCCGGGCCGCGCTCGGGCGTTCGTTTCACTGCCTGCCCGCTTCAGCTGTCGTCCCGGTCGCGTCCGGGCATGCGCCGTCCGAGCTCACCTTGACGCCTCCCGCGCCCTTCCACTCCAACGGCCTCTCTTCCGTGCCCTACTCCTTTGTCGACGACCATCGCCGAAGACTACGACAGCCTCGCAGCTCCAGCTCCACCCCTGCCGTCTACATATACTTGCTCAACTCGGCCGCGGCCGCACCAGACGCCTACACCGTGGCCTCCTCCTCCGCCGATGCCCACTCGCCTGGGTTCTCCCGCGCCTTGGCCCTGTCTGGCCGGGCAAGGAGCGCTACATTTGATCGACACAGGTGCAGTTCGGTGGACTACTGGGCGGCGCTCTCCAATGACAGCGTGCTCACCGTGGTGAGTTTCACCCTCTCGTTGCACTCCACGGCCGCCCAAGTCGGAGAAAGCACTCCTTGCCGATCTTTCCTCACTTTGGTTCTCGGTGCTTACAAGTCTTTGTTAGTGCCTTCGCCGTAATTCCGAGTGCATTATGAGAGCTCGTTGTTTATTCGTTTTGTTCACATCCACGGGGATGAGAAAGATCTAGGTGGGCTTGATTGGGGTTCAATTGAGCGGTCGATCCGTGATTGGGATCTACCGTATGATGGGCAGAGCTTGAAGTGTGATTTGCACAGGTCAAGTACTCGAATGCCCAATTTGCTCATTTGCAATTGCCCGGTCAACACACTGCCACGCCCGTGTTCTTGTTTGATAATTACACACCGATAGTGAGTGAGTACTTGACTCCAAGCGGATGAGGCGAGTCTTTGTCGACTCATCGGAGGAGATGCACTCTTCGCCTGCTGCTTTGTTGCCACCGTCGGCAGCGGTCGGTGTGAGCGGTGGCGCGCCAGTGCCAGTGAGCGATGGCGGCGCCAGAGCCGGGCCACCGGGAGGAAGGGGAGCAAGTCAAAGGGAGTTTATGAGGGAGAGAGAGAACCATGGGAATGAGAGGAGATTGGGGAAGAAAGAAATTAAGCAAATGAAGAAGATGATAGTTTTCACGTCTCTCTCTCCTAGTCAGCCTCTCTCTCTCTCTCCCAGTCAGCAAAATCACTGCCACGTCAGTGAAACCACCGCTTCAAACCGCTACGAGGGGTTATTTGACCGGATTTGACAAATTCAGGGGGTTAAAAAACCGGTTTTGTAGTTCAGGGGGTAAACCAGACTTTTGTGATAGTTCAAGGGAGTAAATCGGACTTTTTCCTTTTTTTAAAAGCTTAAATGAATTATCTCAATTTCTGTAATTGCTAAAGCCTTAAAAATCCGAATTTAGGAATTGGGCCGAATCTCTACGGCCCAACCCTTTTTCTCCCACGCCCGGCCAGTTTGCCCATCCCATCTCATCGCGACCCAATTTCATTCAAGATCTCTCTCTCTCTAACACCGTGGGCACCTCTGTCACTCCCTCCTCTCTCTCACGCCTCTCTACCTCTCACTGCAGCCTGGGGCCCACGCATCAGCGTCACCCTTCCCTTTCCTTTCTTCCTCCTCGCGTCCCACTCGTCACCACCATTCATGTCGCACTAGATGTAACATCCCAAAGTAATGTTACCAAAAATAAAATTAATAAAGTTATTATCCTATTGGATTTTATGATATTTACAAGAGTTTTATTGCTTTGCTTGAATTTCCTATATTTTAAAAGTCAAAATAAAATTTATTGAGTTTTATGGGTTTTATTGATTTAAAGTGAAAAATAAAAATTGATTAATTTCTCGAATTTTCTAGTATTTAAAAAGCTTTTTACTATTTTACGTAAATTAAAAATAAATTATGTGCAAAAATAAAAGCTAAATTTAAGTTGGAAATAATTTTATCAAGTTCAAAATAATTAAGGAAATGTTTGTGAATTTTTTTATAATTTTTTAACTCTATTTGGTATTTTCTAAAAAGCCTTTTTGGATTTATTGCAATTTCTGTAAATAAAAAGTATTAAAAATCCGAAAATTCATTTCGGGCCGAATCTCTTTTCACGGGCCGTTTACTTTCCCTTTCTCCCCTGGCCCATTCCCGTTTTCTTGGCCCACTCGTGCCAGCCCACCTCTCTCTCTCTCTCTCTCTCTTTGTCTGTCTCTCTCTCTCTCTGCCACACGGGCCCCACCCGTCAGCGCCCCATCCCCTTTCTTCCTCCCCACCTCCTTCCTCCCTCAAACGCCCAAGACTGCTGCCATTACCGTGCCATTTGAGCTCTGCAACCACCGCAAATCCCTCCCCCTTTTCTCACGCATTCAAGGGCATTGAAATCCCCTCTTTACGCCACCCCCATTCCGGCCAAAAACTTCTGTTTTAATGCACGTCTTCGTCGGGATTGTGTAATGACCACTGTGATCCTCGCCGACCGATCTCCCTCTCCCGGCCTCCTCTTGCCCTATAAAAAGGAGCACGAGGTACCCCTGTTCCTACTCATTCCATCCCCGCAAAACCCATCTCCCCTCTCCCTCTCTACCGGCCGCAATCGAAGTTTTTCACTGACGACAGCCGAGCGACACCGCCGCCTCTAGCACCACCACCCGTGGAGCAATGGCCACATATCCCCCAACTTCAACATCGCCGCCACGAGTTCCACCCTGTGCGCACGTTTTTCCAGTCGGAGCGCCGCCTGAACCATCGCACCGCCTCAGACCCACTTCACCCCCTTCCACCACCGTGGTGACCATTGTATTCCCCACCTCCTCCTCTTCCTTTTGAGCCCCTTGCCGGAGCTCGCCATGGCACGTAGCACTGACGAGCTCAACGCCAAGCGCTGCTGCTCATCGGGGTGACGCGCTCACCACGTCAGCGCCACCTCGGCACTTTTGCTTGCATGGCTGCCATGTGGCAGTCCACATGGCCACTGACGTGGCAAAGCCATGCTTGCCCATGCCCTTGGTCCATCGTGGACCAAGGTGCATTTCGTGGACCTAGTCCACAAGACCTGGGCGCACATGTTAGTGGCCTAATTTCATTTCCTTTACAAAATTAATTCAACCAAAATTCTTTTTCTGCCGCCGACGTCAGCTTACATCATAAAGTGGTTTTCCTTTAGTAAAATAATTTGAGAAATTTCAAAAAATCTGATTTTAGTATTTCTTTAGGGTTTAAAATTCCAAGGGCTCGTTCTCGTTCGTTCGAACTACGATTTGAACGATTCGAATTCCTAAATTTATCTAAAATCAAGATCTATCTAATAAACCAAAATTTATTAATTTGGAGTTTATTTGAATTTTGTTTGAATTTGGCTGGTTTTCGCTATAGATTTCGACGACTTCGGAGAGCTAGATTTCGACGCCGTTTGAGAACAATAACTAATTGAGCAAGGCAAGTTACATCTTTGATCATGTTTGATCACAATATTTTAAATTATTTAAATTATGTTTTAAATTATTATTGCAAGCTTATTTCTATTCAATATAATTTAAATACCTATTTTAAATTATAATTATGCCTAAATCCTTTGTACTGCCAATCTTGACATTGAAATAAACCTACCTTGACACCTTAGATAAAAATATAGTTTATGCAATAGTATGAACTAGAACATTTTTAGAAAAATTATGCTTAGCCATGCTTAGACCTGAAATATCTGATTTGGGGAATTTCAGCCAAAAATCAAATGTTGTTTAAATTGTATCCATGGCATTGGTGTGTTATGGAAGTTTATAAATGACTTTGAAAAATGAAATAAAATTAAATGATGGTTTGGACTTGGGAAAAATGGATAGATGGTGGGTCCAGGTTTATGCACGGGCTCAATTCAGGAATGGACTAATGCCTAGGGTTTTGTTGGAAGTTGCCCAAGTCAATTAAGGACCGGTCTTCGAGCATATTTTGTTATGCCCCGCCGTACTACCACAAGCCTAGAATGGGACAGGCTAGGCTAAATAATTTACAACGTTCCATTATTAGTTGTGTCATTTTTATGTGTGGATGTCGGTTAGACAATATTCCCACTTGGCGTAAGAGGGGGCTTCCAGCGGGTGGTTAGCCCAATGGAAGTGAAACCTTAGCGGCGCAAGAGGGGGCTTCTGGCAGATGGTTAGTCCAAAGGAAGTGAAGCCTTAGCGAGCATGACTACTTTGGAATGGCGCATTGTAAAAGCCTCGTGATAATCACTTAGTCGCACACCTATGAAAGTGTGTCAGACGGACATTACAAGTTGATTATCTCTTGTGGGTAAAGTTGTACAACCTCTGCAGAGTATAAAACTATTCGAATAGTCGTGTCCACGGTCATGGACATGCTGAGCAAAGCCACTCAAAGTTAGACTTTGGTTTTGTTTTCAAAATGATTCATAAAACAGTTTATGTCATGGATTGGTGTCCATGAGAAAAGTTGTGGGGCTTCAGTTGTGGGTTGAAGCCCCGGGTTGGTGCCCGTGTTTAAGTTAGTGTTAGGTTGGTGCCTACACTATCTTTATTAATTCAGTAAAAACTAAATTTTAGATATTGTAAAACTTGAGCTTTTGAACTTAGCTATTGTATTTAAAATGTCAAATGTTGCTTTTGCACAAATAACCCTATAAGACTTCCTTTGATAATATACATTCACACATTAACTCTGTTATGGGTGTAACTTGTGGAGCACTGTTGTTTGTGCTCACGCTTGCTCAACAAAATGTTGTTCAAAGGAGAAGGACTTCGCTACTGGTGTGTATCTCGATGACTAGGCCGCTACCCCAGTCGATTGCATGTGGCAGATTTACTGGACTCTACTATGACTTCTTCATCTTTCGCTGTGTTCTTTATTGTTGGCTTATAAGCCTTTTTTGTAATAAACTCTAATATTTATTAATAAAGTTGTGCGATTTATGGATGTTACTATATTTGTTTACTGTGTGAACTAGCTACTGATCATGGGACTAGTTCAGAAATACACAGAGGATTTGGGGGTATTACTCCTGGGTCCGACACTGGACCTTCCAAAAATCGGGCGATTGTGCCTGGATTCATGTGATTTCGCCGCCATTGTTACACCCCGCCATCACTGCGCCCGTTTTAGCCTCTCCCCTTTCCTTTCTCGTCGCTAATCCCCTAAATCCTGCCGGCGTTCGCTTGGACCTTCTTGTACTGCATGAAGCCCCGTTGTCACCCTTTCCCCATAAATGAGCACCTCGGCTCTGCCCTTCTTCGCTCATCCCAACACCCCGAACCACCGCACTCCTCCCTCCCTCTAGCGCCTGAATTTTGTAGTTGAAGCCTTGCCACCCAAAGTCGTTCTGTTGTCAAATTCCTCACCATCGACATCATCGCACGTCCATGTTCTACCCGAAGCTCTCCTCGCCTTCACCGGAACACAGTCGCCGTCTTCAACCGCATCTCGCCGCCGCTCATTGACTCGCCACTGGCCACCTCGGTCGTGCTTCACCACCACTACTTAGCGCACCAGGTCCGATCTCACCTCATCTTTCTTTTGCCCACACTCATTTGCCTCACCGTGGCGCATAGCGCCAGCGAGCTCATTGCCGTACCGCCGCCGCTCACGGGCTTACGTGGCACATCCACGTCAGCGCCACCTAGTACCACGCCAACGCCATATCAGTGCTAGGGCCACATCAATACTGCATGGCGCTTGCGCCCGTGCCTGCATCAGTGTCGCCACTGTTTCGCGAGCCCAGTCCATGATGGACCTTTGACCACCCGTGGACCAGGTCCATAGACCGTAGGGTCCACCTGTCAATTGGTTTTACCGTATAAAATTAATTCAGTCAAAAATAAATTCAGTCACTAATGTCAGCATACGTCCTAAATTGAATTTCCTTTAGTAAAATAAATCAACTAATTCCAGAAAATCCAATTAAGTATTTTCTTTAGGGTTTAATTTTCCAGGGACTCGTTCTCCTTCATACGAGCTCTGAATTCGACGATTCAAATTTTTAAATTCATGTAAAATCAATATCTAGCAAACTACAAAAAAAATATTATTCAATTTGGAGTTTGTTTGCATTTTGTTTGAATTTGGCTTATTTTCACGTATTGATTTCGACGACTTCAGAGAGCCAGATTTCGACACCATTTGAGAACAACAAATAATTGAGCAAGGCAAGTTGAATATTTGATCATGATTGATCCCATTATTTTAAAATATTTAATTCTGTTTTAAATTATTATTGCATGCTTATTTAAATTCAAGTAATTTAAATTCCTATTTTAAAATACTAGTTAATTCCTTTACCTTTATGCGGCCAATATTGAATTTGAATTTGCCATTCCCTTGTTACCTTAGAGGAAAATCTGGTTGGTACATTAGTATGACTAGAACATGTTGAAAAATTATACTTAGTCAACGCTTAAACCAAAAATGTTGATTTTGGGGAGTTTAGCCAAAATAGCAATGTTGATTTAAAATGAGACTACGGTATTGTTTTACCATAGAAATTTTGCAAATGATTTTGAAAAGTAAAATAAAATAAAAACTGGTTTGGACTTAGGAGAAATGGATAGTTGGTTGGTGCAGGTTGATGCACGGGCTCAACTCAGGAATGGTTGACGCCCAAGGGTTTTATTGGAAGTTGCCCAAGTTAGTTAGAGACTGGTTCGCGAGCTGCGGCTTGTAAAGCCCTACTGTACTACCAGAAGTGTAGAGTGGGATAGATCTGGCTTAATAATTTGCAACACTCCTTTGCTAGTTGTGCCATTTGGATCTGCGGGTGTCGGGTAAACAGAAATTCCTACTTGGCGCAAGAGGGAGATTTCCTACTGGATGGTGGCCCAATGGAAGTAACACCTTACTGGGCATAACTGTATTGGATTGGAGCATTGTAATAGCCTTGTGATAATCACTTCGTCGCATGCCTTCGAAAGCGTGTAATGGCCGACAATGAAAGTTGACTATCTCTTGTGGGTAAAGTTGTATAACCTCTGCAGAGTGTAAAACTAGTTGAATATCTATTTCCATGGTCATGGACATGCTAAACAAAGCTTTTCGTGGATTAGACTTGGTTTTGAGAAATTTGTTAAGAATAATAAATGCAAATACATAATAACATAAACTAAACAGAATTTTAGAGAAAATCATAGAACAGATAAACTCATGAGAAATTTACCAAAGGAACTTAAATAGGTTAGAAGCCTCCACAAAACATTTCATAAAATTTAGACTTCGTTTGGTCAGTATAAAAATTCAACAAATAAATCAGCCGAAAATACAAAACCTAAACCAAATCTCCTCTCTCCCTCTTGCTAATAGTGGGCCCCACTACTAGGGAGCTTTGTCCACCTCACGCGCACCCTCACCAGTGCACACTTGCGAGCACATCACCGTGTGCCCGCGGTTTCACCGCACCGCCCCTGGTTTTCGTCGTCCAACTGCCCCATCACCTCTCCTTGCCCCATCCCTGCACATACACCCGAGAGCTCCACCACCCTTGCCCATGGTCATGTGCCTCTCCCTCTCAAGTCCTCTGCCCATTGTCTATAAAAATCTCACCCAAGCTTCATTCTACCCTTTCCTCACCACTCCACGCATTCCCTCTCCTTTTCTCCTCCTCAGTCGAGCTCAAACACAGAGAGCTCTGAGCTCCATTTTTGGCCGTCGCGCCACCACCACCATGCTAGCTGTTCCAGAAGGTTCCTCTTCACTCTGCTCATGTCATATCGTGTTCCAGGGCATGAGTAGCATTTCCCCTCACTTGATTTCATCTTTGGTCCATAGGAACGCACCCGAGCTAGCTTCTTCCCTACCTCCAATCATTTTCACCGCCACAGTCACCACTGGAGTCTTATTGAACCTTGGACCAATTCTCTACACCAGAAGCATCCCTAGGACACCCTCATCCTTCCCCGACCGTCGGACGTAGCTCTCCCTCACCCGAACGTCTCCTCCACGTGAAGCTCCACCGTGCTGCCTCGGTTCCATGTCGTCGGCCATGTCCAAGGTTCCCCAAAGCCTCTCTTTTCTTCTGGTATACTCCTAGTGACCTGTAGATGCTTATGTGCACGTTTGTTAGTTGGAAGCATCGACGGTTTGGTCGTTGGCTTGTAGTCGTAGCTTCACCGCCGCTCAATGCTGTGGCGCCGCCGTGACGGGCCACCCCAGCCCTCGACGCTGGTACCATCAGGTGCGCATGGTCATGGGGAACCCATTTTGGGCTTTCCCCGGCACCGCTGTGCGCCACCACGCCGGCGACGAGCACCCGGGTGTTGCTCTGTGCTGTCTGAAATGGACTTGCGCTGTAGCAACACTATTAGGAGTTAAATCTCGGTCATTTAGACAAATCAACATGTAAATGATGAGTTAATTAATGCCTAAGTCACTGACGTGTGGAACCGAGCCAAAAGATTAAAGAAAAACTAAATCAAATTGTTATTTCTAAATGAGTCACTAACACGCAGGTCCCACCACTTAAGTGCATAGTGAACGCCTCGGTGAACCCATGCGATGTGCTCATGGACTTGAGATATACGCACTATTGTGTGGACGAGTCATTGACAAATGGACCCCACTTGTCGGGTTAATAAAAATCAGAAGAAAAGGTAAAGTACGCTTTTAGTTTTGAGGAAATACACCTTCTCTGTTGGGAAAGCGTAAACCTCAATAGAACATGCGAAATAATATGCTTTCCCAGCTGGAAAGTGTATTTCTCTTTTTCTCTAGAATTTCCAAACCGAACCAAATAAAAATGTTAATAACTTTTGCACAAAAACTCCAAATTGAATTATTTTTGTTTCTAAAATCATGCTCTACTAGAATATGTAAAAATATTTGAATTTGAACACTATTGAATTTATTGGTGTTATTTAATTCGTTTCCGGCTCTTTTTGAATTAGATGTTGATTGCTCAAATGATTATTTCGACAACCAACCATCCAAATATTTAGAACAGCAAGAGCAAGGAAAGCACCTCCTTTGGTCATGTTGATCCCATTATTTTACTTACTATACTTTATTTTGCAAAATCTGTTATGCATGCGTGTATGTTTTGTATGAAAATGCTATGATTGGGAAATCAGTAGTTGTAAATCCTATTTGATGCATATACCTCCTTGAAAAATTGATCCCTTACTGTTGTAGCCATTAGATTATGGTTTAGACAATATATAATGTCATTTGGGATTTTTTTTTAGTGCGATTATCGCACCACTACTTACTAGAGCGGTAGGTTTTTCCAAAAAGTTATATAAGGACAATATGATAAATGTGAATTTGGGAGTTTCATGAAAAATGTCTAGAGGGGTGTCCCTCTGTTATTTTGTATGAAAATAAAAATACAAAACATAGTTTTGGACGCGAGCGAGTTATATTATATTTTGAGAAGAGTGAGGGGTGTACCTCACTAGTAGATAGGGGGAGATTATCGACCGAGGTCAATTAAGGACCGAACGCCAGCAACTCCAATTTAAGACCATACGTACAACCATATGCTGGTATGGGACGGCCTTAGCTAATTAAGTTAATAAAAACTAGCCTTGCACGTTGGTAGGCATGTTCGAAGGGGCTCCCTTCTCCGAGGCATTGTGATAAAGTCTTCCGACACAACTGCGAATGCCTTGCTCGACCGGGGGGGTACCTAGGTGAAGTGAGGAATAACATTCGTTAGGCTAGTGCAGGGTTAGGACTAGATGATGTAAAGGCTTTGACACGTGCTCTAGACTACTTACCTACTGTATTGAGCAATGGCATTGACAGATGCCAAATAAACTAGAGAATTTGTGTACTATGGGTAAAGTTGTACACCTCTACAGAGTGTAAATCTATTTAAATAGCCATGCTTGTGGTCATGAGCGTGCTTAGTGCGGATGGTATGGGTTTAGTTTTGATTTTCAAAAACTGTTTTGTTGGAAAAAAATATATAGGTAATGACTTGTGGGTTTTTATTTGAGTTAACTGCCATGTTATGGCTGAACATGAAATGTTGCTCACAACCGAGGAGGGTTACGAGTTGTTGTCATTATTCTTTTGTTGCTCGTAACCGAGAAGGGTTGCGAGTAGTTGTCATAATTCTTTTGTGCTCGTAACCGAGAAGGGTTACGACTTGTTATTTGTTTAGTTCTTTACTTACTATCATGTATCTATTTAATTGTTCTTTCAAATTCCGTTGCAAATTACTAGTTATGAATATTGCAAATAAAAATGCCTTTAAGAAAAATAACTTGTAGAGTAGAACCTCATCCTTTGATATCCTTGCATTTAATATAAATTTTGCGATACACTACAAGTCTTGCTGAGTATGCATTGTACTCAATCTTGCTTATATTGTTGTTCAAAATTCGAAGATGAGCCAACACCAAATGATACATTCTTCGCACCGAAACTGGAGGGTTCGGTGATAGGTCTATCTAGGCCTTGTTTCTTGTTGGTTGCCTAAGGGATTGGATGGGCATGCTGCTGGAATTTCGCTACTTTTATTACTTCTTCCGCTGCTACTTTTACTCTGTTGATACTTGCTTTTATTTGGCTGGTCGGTCGTTGATGTAATAACTTTACCGCTTAAGTACCCTTTGTTTACTTATATATGTGGATGTATGGATGTGAATGCCAATTATTGTGAATGTGTGTATTAGCCACTAATCATGGGACTAGTACGGTATACATATGGGGTCTTCAGGTATTTCACACCCTGGGGTCCAACAGCACTTGGTATCAGAACCATACTGACTGTAGGACAAGTCCTAGATAGAATGGTTGTTAAATTAGGACTTTGATTGAAAAATGCAACCTAATCTAATCATAGGAATGGTTCTCAAAATTTTGGAATTTGTGCTACTCTTATCCCTCTTAGCATTCTCCTCTTATCTAAAATCATTCTTTTGGTCATCTCTTCTCATCTTATCCAAAATAACTCTAGTTTTGATGGATGTGATGCTCTCTGAAAATAAAAGTTTTCAATCACTCTTAGGACCTTAAAACAGAGCCAAAATGTTTTATAAAAGTCCTTAAAACATCCTACCCAAAGTTATTTTGAAGATTCTACTTTAAACTAATAAGGATGACACTTTAGATGCATCTGTTCCCAAAATTTCAGAACATGGTATTTGCTGAAAATATTGTGATGTAATATTATTTGAACCTCTCCTCCCTTCATTTGGAGTTAAATTGAGTGATATTATAAAGATCTATTTATATATAAATACCAAGGGGTAGTATAACCTGAAATTGAGCCATAGGATTAGCTAAATAAACTAGAAAATGGGTAGAACTTGTTCTGAAATCCTTTTCATGTCTAATGTTATTTCGTATCCATGTCTCTAATTGCATGATCACTAACTTCCCTTTTTCTTAAACAAGTAGATGGCCACCTCCTCGGAACCTCAGTACCGCACCAGTGCCTTCGAGGAAGGTACACTACAGAACCTTAGTACCACACCAGTGCCTTAGAGTAGAGCATCATCCTTTGATAGCCTTGCATCTAATATAATTTTGTGATACACTACAAGTCTTGTTGAGTACACATTGTACTCAATCTTGCTTATATTGTTGTTCAAAGTTCGAAGATGAGCCAACGCCAGACGATACATTCTTCGCACCCGGAACTGGAGGGTTTGGTAACGGGTCTATCTAGGCCTTGTTTCTTATCGGTTGCCTGAGGGTGTCGGACCCCCGGGCGTAGAATATCTGAAGACTCTATGTGCATCCTGTACTAGTCCAACGATCAGTGGCTAGAACACACATTCACAACATTTGGTATTTACATCCATATATTCACATATAAAAGTAAAGAAAAGAGTACTTAACTTAAACGGTAAAGTCATTACATCAACGGCCGACCGGCCAAATAAAAGCAGTCATCATCAGAGTAAAAGTAGTAGCGGAAGAAGTAATAAAGTAGCAAAATTTCAGCAGCATGCCCATCCAATCCCTTAGGCAACTGACAAGAAATAAGGCCTAGATAGACCCATCACCGAACCCTCCGGTTATGGGTGCAAAGCACGTGTCGTCTGGCGTTGGCTCATCTTCGAACTCTGAACAACAATATAAGCGAGATTGAGTACAATGTATACTCAGCAAGACTTGTAGTGTATCGCAAAATTATATTAAATGTAAGGGTATCGAAGGATGAGGCTTTACTATACAAGTTATTTTGCTTAAATCCATTTTTATTTGTAATATTCATATGTAGTAATTTGCAACGAAATTTGAAAGAGCAGTTTAAATAGAGATAGGATAGTAAGTAAAGAACTGAATGAATCATAACAACAATAATAACAACAACAACTCACAACCCTCCTCAGCTGCGAGCAACAATTTATGTTCTGCCATAGACATGGCAGTTAACTCAATAAAATAAAACCCCAAGTCATTGCCCATATTTTTACCATAAAGTAGTTTTTGAGAAATCAATTGTCGAACCCGGATTCCGAGAATCCAAATCCTCTGTGAAAATACTGTGCTATTCCCTGGATCAGTAGCTAGCACTCATAGACACATTATTGCATCATTTCATACATGGCGTGAAGTAAACCATACCATTCATTAATTTAACACTTTAGAGTTTACATAGACCACATCGGATCAATTTTTACAATAAGGGCCAAACAGGCCTAAGATTACATTACAAAAGTTGCGGAAGCGACAACGAAACCAAAAGGGGTGAGAGCACATCTCTCCACAGGCAAGTGACTAGGGAAACCCGTGTGCGTCCGATATTAACCAAGGACCTAGATAATATTGGATGCACGCAAGCACCATCGGAGTCAACTAGACTGGGGTGAGACTAGAACAACTAAAGACTATACTACACTTCATCATCTCCTGGGTCTCCAACTTCTGGATCCTCGTAATAGTCGTAATCTTTAGGATTTCCTGCTTCTGAGGGTTTTGGGAGAAGAGTGAGAATGAGCACAACTTACGTGCTCACGAGCCAACACACAAGATGCAATAATATACATGCATGGCTTAACAAGGATGGCTCGGGTTCTTTTATTTGCTAAAGAAATATTTTTAATTATCATAATTACAAAGTCCTATCACTTAGCATTTTAACAAATTGCATTTTATTAAAGAGAGTAACTGTGCAATATTAAATAACAGCAGAGGTTCCCTCCGTTGGAAACTCTACCTATGCTTCTTTTGATTGGAGCTACCTCTACTCATTAACACCGCTGAGTCTGAAAACCCAGGGAAAATCTAATCTCAGGGCTAGGTGAGCCCACCACATTTTCATACCACCCACAAAGGTTTTTGAAATAGAACTAACTCTAGTAAGGTTCTCATGTCCTCCTTTGACCATAGGCATGATTGTTCGAACAGTTTACTACTCTGCAGAGGTTGTACACTTTGCCCACAAGAGATAATCGTCTTGATATGTAAACACGTTTCCATAGACATGTGAATCAAGGGGAGATCACCACAAGGCCTTTACAATGCATCTCTTAGTATTAGTTACACCCGCTAAGGTTTCGTCTTCGAAGGGTTACGTCCGTTTAGATCCGTTAACCCTTACCTAGACCCCCTCTTGCGCCATCGTAACGACTTTCGTTGTGCACCCCAGCTCCCTTCGCCCTGAAGGCTTACGGTGTCGCGAGTCATCTACCTAGTGCAACTTGTACTGGTGGATACAAATTATTCAGCCAGGTTGTAATTTACAGACTTGTGGTTGCACTGTTTCTGGGAGATCATCACAGGATTAAGTCCTTAGGGTTATCTGGGCGGTTCATTCCACATTCCATCCACCTTAGGCTACATTAGCACCCATCATCACATCATCCATCCTACCATCCGCCTAGATGGTGATAGCAAGTTATTAGGGTTTTAGGGAGTAAAATACATCAATTCATCCATCTCAGCCATTTCCCACAATGACTGCCCAAAATCACTTTCATGTTTAAAGAATGATGATTGGGGTATTTAATACTCTGGTACTCAAGCAAGACTAGCATGTTGCTTAAGTACAACCTATAACTAGTATTTACCATATAGTTACTAGGGTGACATGGAATAATGGATTCAAATATCAATGGATGGCATATTAATTAATTAATCATCAAATGGGTATTTAACTACCTTAAGCTTTAACATACATTTGATTAAAGAATTAAAGCATGCAATTTTGCTAATTTAAATAAATATAATTTACATGAAATGTAGGATCAATATGATCAAAGTATTGACTCACCTTGGTTATAGGTAAGAGTGTCTTGATAATCTTGAGCTTGATCGAAGTAGAGATCATTCGCGTCTTCGAATCCTATTCGGACGAATGTACTGGAAAAAGGCACAAACAAGCAAATAAAACAAATAAATACACAAGAATTAACAAATGAACTCCAAATTGAACAAGACCTATGCCATTAGAAAGATCTTGAATTTACAAAATTTTAGAAACAAATTTCATAATTTTTGGAGTTACGATGAGGGAGAACGGAGCTTCCGAAGATTGAAAAGGAATTAAATTAAAAGAGGGGGGAGGATTGGTGCACACAATAGTACATGGACCAAGTCTATGCACCGGTCCAGGGGGTGCATCGGTGGAGCTATTGTGGCCGGGCCCACTCGGTAGAGCTTTGGAGCCAATGACAGTGGGGCCATAAAGCATCAACAGTCCATTCCCCTTTTGATTTCACTCGGCACAAAGAAAAGGGAAGCAAACGGGGTGCTCGGGCAGCATCGAGCCATGGCAGTGCCGGCGGGTGGAGGCATGGGGCGGCGGGTGAGGTGGCAAAAGGGGCTCCCCCAAGGACGGCGACCTCGTGGGCGGAGGCGGCGGTGCCGGAGAGGACCCAGTGCGATAGCAGCAAGGCTCGAGGTGGCGGCGGGCTCTTCGGGTTGATGGCGCGGGCGCTCGGCCAAGTGCGACACCAGCGAGGGAGTGTCACGGAGGGGCAGGCGGTGTGCGCACAAGCCACGTGTGACCTAGAGGGAGGCGTGGAGCCAGGCGGGGTGATCGAAGGTGGCCTGAGGCGGTCCAGCGGTGGTGACTGGGGTGGAGGAGGAAGGGCCATGGCGGCGGCTTGTCTCGGCGGCGGGGAAGGCGAAGGGAGGAGGGGAATGGCATCCTTGCGTCACGGGGCTTCTCGTGACGAGGTCAGTCGGGCGAGGCGCTCACCAGAGCGGCGGCGAGGCGGCGTGGCCAAAGAAGGTCAAGGCGGCTTTGGCCGGCGTTGCTTTCGAGGAAGAAGGAGAAGCAATGGAGGGGGGAGGGGAAGGAGGAGGTGGTTGGGGCCCTCTTATAGCCAGCCAAGGGGCTTGGGAGCCGTTGGGCTCTGAGGCGACAAGGCGAAGCGGACTTTGCGCTTGGAGAGGATAGGGCGCGGGCGAGGGCGAGGGTGTCGCGGGTGTCAGCGAGAGTTGGTGGCGGCACCAGAGAGGTGGTGTGGGAGCTTGAGGGAGTTGGTGGTGGCAGGCGGCCTCGTGGGTGGCAGAAGGAGCTGGTGGCGGTGGCGTGCACGCAAGGGAGAGAGAGAGCGACGCGACTCGGTTGAAGAAGATGACAAGAGGGGAGCGTAGGTGAGGCGCAGCAAGGGGTGGGTGGCGGTGTCAGGGAGGCGTGCACGGCAGAGAGCTCG
The DNA here is from genome assembly GCA_036346405.1 of Phyllostachys edulis. Classification (NCBI taxonomy): domain Eukaryota; kingdom Viridiplantae; phylum Streptophyta; class Magnoliopsida; order Poales; family Poaceae; genus Phyllostachys; species Phyllostachys edulis. The sequence goes on along the minus strand of CM070555.1, from coordinate 32,998,546 downwards.
TGGGCGCGCCAGAGGAGCTCGTGGCGGTAGCGGTAGCCAGAGGAGTTGGCGTGCGAGCTCGCGGTGGCGTGCGGCTGAGGGAGCTGGTGGAAAGCGGTGGCGTCGCAGAGGTGGCGTGCGGCAGGGGCGCACAAGGCTGGCGCAGGTGGCGCTGGCTCCCTCGTGTGCGCATAGGAGCGCTTGGGCTGGCGTCATGGCGCAGAAGAAGTAGGAGTGGGGTGCACACGGGAATCAAGACGGGTAAGGGGGAGCAGGTGGCTGCGCACGAGGGTGGCGACCAGGCATTGCAGGCGTGCCAGGGGGAGCTCATGGGAGCGCAAGGCATGGGCTGAGCGGGTGCTGAGGTAAGCTGACCAAGGGCGCACGAGGGGGAGAGAAGAAAGAAGGGGCTTGGGTGCTGAGTGAAGAAGATGACCAAGCGATTACTGCTGGGCCAAGGAAATGGCCGAATGGGCCAGGTGGGAGAAATGGGGAAGTGGGCCGGGAGGTGGTGGCTTGGCCCAAGGAGGAAATGGGCCGATGCCGGGCTCAGTCCAAGAAAGGGGGAAGGCAAAAAGAAAAGGGGCCCAAAACTTGAATTGAGGAAATTCAAATCCAAATTTGAATTTCAGAATTGGCAAAAGATTTGACACACAAATCTGAGCTTAGGAGAAAGCTAGAAGTTTTTCAAAATAGTTGATAATTTGAATTACGATTGAAAGCCAGAAACCAAATAGTAAATACTATTTTCGTCCAAAAACGGGACGTTACATCAATACTACAACCATACCAGCCGCGCTAAGCACGCTCATGACCATGAGCACGACTATTTAAATAGATTTACACTCTACAGATGTAACACCCCAGGCCTACAAGGGCCTGGAACGCTACTAATCTAACAGATTACCAAAATTAAAATGGAAGACAAAATAAATCCTAAATTTCAGAACCTCCTCAGACAAAGAAGCTATACCGAGGTTCCAACAACAAAAAACATCAAGATAATAATGAATTCAACAGTTTTCAGAATCCTCACAGGAGTATAAACTGATCTCAAGCAACCATATCAAAGAATGAACTAAGTTCACACTCAAGATTTAACCAATCTTAAAGGAGAAGGGTTTTCAGTCACAACCAACCGGCATTATTACAGTTCATCAATAGTGAATGATTAAATCAAACTAAAATGAAATCATGAACTTATATAAAGTGCTGTGAAAGGGTAGTGTGTGTCTATTCCCTCCCCATGGAGCCAACCTCAAGGATCACCTAAAAAAACAACAACGCAAGAGTGAGTCCGAGACTCAGCAAGTACAGAAAGTAATAAAAATACAAACAACAATCCATGGATAAGCCAACATCATCGGAGAATATGAATGAATTGCAGAACAAGTATTTGAATAAATGCAATGAATGAATTGGATGGAAGGAAGGGACTACACACATGCATATACCGGTATTGCTGGTGACACACCCGTCGGTGTTCACCTAAGCCCGCACTTAACAAAGTGCGGGGACCCAAGCCCCGTACGAAGAACGTTTCGTACGGTGTCCCGAACTGCCCACATTGGAATGGTGGGTCTTACGTGCCCATACTGGAATTGATGGGTCTTATACAATGATCCACTCCCGTGGATGAAATATGAAATGTGGATGTTGAGTATGACATATGAATATTGAACAATAAGAAACATGCTCACTAATATGGAGGTAACCACATGGATTGAATACGAACATTTAAGAATCAACAAGGTACTTAGAGGTACAGTACCAACAGCAAGCATACCACATGTCATAATCCTAGGAACACTAAGGTACTTGCCTTTAGCGCTGCGACGCGTTAGTAGGCAATTGCGGTGCTCCCAAACCTGAAGCTTCACCTCCTAATCAAACAAATAACTGAAATAAGGATACGACGAACACGACAATACTAGATAAAGTTCTACAACGCCCCCCCGGCGATTCAAAATTTAACTAGAAACTCTAAACTGAAAATCAACACATTCTGCCCTAAACCACCCCTAGGAAGCAGCACGGTAAATGGCATAACTCTTGATCTGGAACTCCAAATGAGGTGAACCCAATTTCTGTGGACTCTTAACTGACAAATCTACAATACTCTAGTTGACAAGATAATTTAATTCGGCCAATTTAGAACACTAACAGACATATGAATGTTCAGCACAGAAAAACTGTCTACAGAATAAACAGCAGCACTAAAATGACCATAACTTTTAATCTATAACTCCAAATTGATCAATCTTTATCAATCCAGAAAGGTTATCAAATTACCTACAATAACCTAGTTGGGAGAAATCCCAGATTCTGCCAATTACAATTTCATAATTTACGAATTATCACAACAGTTTAATCTCGTCAGGAATCTAGACAGCAGAAACTAAAATGGTGATATCTTTTGACTCGAACGTCGGAATTAGGTGGTCTTGGTGGCCACGGAAAGCTAAGAGTAACACCTAACTTTAACTAAGAGATGGGCATCTCGAATTCTGTCACTAAGGACTCGAAATCAACCACGCAACTAACTGGGCAGAACGGGACTACAGCAGAAACCATTCGATCCAAACAAATCTGATCCAAATCGCAAATACTAACAAATCAACAACTAAGAATGACAACCGTTACCCTTAAAGATCCTAGGAGGTTGATGAACGACAACCCACGAAGAGGATCTTCTTCTTCTCCTCCTTCCTCTACCCTCCTTCTTCCTCCACGGTCGGCCACCAAAGCAGGAAACGACGACGCTGAAAGATGGCAATGCGGGGAGGTGGAGCACTGTAGCGGCGTGCACTGTAGCAGGCAGCGGAGGTACTGTAGCACGCCGTGCTACAGTACTAGGGTTTGGAGGAAAAGGGCACCTCCCCCCTTGGGCCTCCTAGGCCAAGGCCTGAGGCCCAGGTAACCGAAAAAAGGCAAAAAAAACTCCCTTTTTAATCTATTAATCTCTGTTGGATACTTCCTTTGCTAGAATAATTTCGAGGTATTACATTCTACCCCCCTTAATAGGATTCGACCCCGAATCTACACACCGATCTACACGAAAGAAAACTGCGACTTGAAAATTAACAACGAAGAACACGCACCTGAAGTGAACAAGTCCGGATACTACTCGCGCATGCGAGACTCCAGTTCCCAAGTGGCCTTTCTTTCAGCCTAATTAGACCACGACACCACGACGCAAAACGACGTCCGTCCTAACACTCAACCTGGTATTTCCCGGTACACTCATTAGAAGAGAATCGAAGGTAAGACCCTACTCGATGGTCAACGTCTTTAACGAAAACCAAGCTTGGAATTTTTAGTTGCTCGCTTAGTACCGAACACCGGACGTTGCGTTCCTTGCGATAGACCGAGACGCTCATAGCGATACGCCAACTTCCTAATTTCGCAATCGTTGAAAATGAACCAAAGGTACCGGGCCAACTTCTCCTTTGGTACGAAAGCACACCACATGCTCAAAATCGAGCTCTTCATCTAACACGGATCACCTCCTTTAAACAAGAATGCTCAATAGAACTCGTTCTTAAACCACTGTTTTACAAACAAGATCCAATCGAAACTAAAGTGTTCTCATCGCAACCACGCAATGACAACTCTCCACCCAAAGGATCAAATCCAAGATTGACAATTCATCACGAAAATAATTCCACTTTCTAAATAAGCAGTTTATGAATGAACACCTCGAAAATCAAAGAAGAAATCACTCGAATGCCCAAACCAAATACTTCTTTTGGTTTGTCTGAATTGGAAAGAATCAAACATGTCAACAAAGCGCCAACTCAAATTGTGGAAGACATCAACAAGAACACAAAACTCAAACGAGAATCAAGAAAACGCTTTACTACCCGAGGAAACATCCTTTTTCTCAGTTTCTCTTTTAGGAATAAAACTTCTCTCGAACTTTGGAATTCGAATTTATCGCATACCACACGAGCTCAAACCTCTTAATTAAACATCCTCAAATTATGCTCAAACTGAAATACATTATCCACACCATTGTGGAGAGGCTAGGCTCTATTGATCCCACCGAAACACTCTAGGCAACTCAATCTACCGACGAAATTAATTTGATAGAAGGCACCCAAATCACCGCAAAATAGATCTCACGCAATCACATTACCTCCGACTTTCAAGAATAACATCTCGTAATCCTTAGTACGCCCGCCATGAACTACATCGAAGGGTTCTATCAACAATCATTCCGCCGCTCGTAATGCTCCAGCTTATCTCCTCTACGCACAAACTTTGGGCGACCCAAAGATTAGCATAAAATGCATGCCCAAAATTAACCTCCAAGACCACTACAACGAAGTTTCTCTTATAACGAGATAGTGAAATCATCGGATTATATCTCAAACATCCCCACAAATCTAACATACTCTCTCATTGACATCATCAGAATCACCCACACATTATCGCAATACTTTCCAATTATGTTATTTAATAAAATTTCTCAAGGTTTCCATACCTTCGATAATCCCTAACTTTTCAACATGAACTCAAGTTCGAATTTCACTATACCTTAAGTTCTACTCAACAGAACACTATTCAGATTTACTTCAAGCCCAACATTCCATGTGAATCAAATTTTCTCCAAGAGGTACAGATCAAAACCAATTCATCTTCTACTACTCTTCCAATAGCTTGGTAGAAAAAAAATCTCACCACTACCATTACTTAACGACCACAAATCAGTTGCCAGAATACGCTTTGTAAAACTTCGCAACACAAAACTGTTGATCCTTTCTCAAAAGAAAAAGGCGAACAAGGGCAAGTTTCCTCACACAGAAAACGCTCCTCCTAGCGAAAGCAGAAACCAAAAGAAACATTCTGATAATGGTGATCTTGGAAAACGAAAGTTGTGTTCACAGTTGAGGGCACACATCCCTAAAAAAGGGAATAGCAAATAACAGCCAATAAGGAAAAGACATTGCGATTGAAACTCGACATCTCTTGAGCGGAAAGAGCAGAAAGTTTAGGAACGATTCAAATAACCACAAGAACCAATTAAGAACCAATACAATTCTTCAACACGCCAAAATTGTTCTAATAGTTCAACTACACATGAAACATGAGACCCAAATGATCTTAGCCACCAAACTCAAAACATTTTCATTTACGGGATTTCACGAAAAGTAAGTAGATTAATCTCCTCTTACAGGAACCAACATAATTTTTTTTTGATTGCAACCTCACGTTGCCAATTTAGACCAAAGAGCCTTTAAGATTAAATCACACGAATCTCTTAAGAAACAACAGAACAATCCAATACCTCAATTTGTTTAAAAATAATTTCAGCTACCAGTTGCTTCATGAGCTCCGAAATATCACAAAAGCTAAACTTGAAATATTCTCATTTGAACGATATCACTAAAGGCGATCAAATTACTATAAGTGTTAACATCAACTCACAACAACAATTAGAAAACATTTCGAAAGACCCACGTGAAAAGAATGGGTTGATTTTTTTATCAAAAGAAGAGGAAAATGAAAACGATTTTCACCAACCAGAATTTCATTTACCACTCGAAATGAACACAAGACCAAGGGGAAAACCAATCAAGCAATGAACTCACAAAGCATAAGTGGAGTCTACAGTTGAAAGCATAGGCCTCACCAGAAGAGAATAATAGACCTTAACAGATAAGATCAAACGAGCATTCAAGATCAAAACACTTGCATCACTGAAGAACCATTAACTTTGCAACATGTCGCTTTACTCGCCAATCTTCGCTACCACAAAAAGCTTGAACCCCAAAAGATCGTAAACACGAAACTTGAAATTTGATCATTTGAGAAATATCACGAAAGACAATCAAATTTATTTCTCTATAAAAGAATCAACATAACCCTCACAATTGTACATCAATATAAATCTCCTATTAGATTTCATCCATTTAACTCTTCATCAAGCTCAACGCCAATATAGCACACATTAAATGCACTCTAGCCATTATCATAACAATTGATGATTATTTTAATCATGGAAGCTTTTATGGTCTTACCTCTGCTTGCAATCACGTAAAGCAGTTATGGGTATAGACTCACTATTCTACCTTAGGTTCGTAATCTAGAACTAAATATCTTTAATCTTCAATGTTATAGGATACATAAGACAAGGTTTCACAAGTCAACACATTCACCTTCATTCATTTCTTAATACATATAACATCAGTTTAGAATGGCAAAAATTAGGTGAATCAAGCATTTGAATGAGTTCGTCAAGTATCTCAATAGAAGACATATTCAGGATTAATATTTACCAAGGTAGCATTCGAACACATCCTTAACTTAACCATCACTAGCGGTTAGAATAACCAGAAAAAGGACCTAGATTCCAATTCATCTAGTAAACTTAGCGTGTTACTCGATCGTAAAGATCAAACCGGTTCATCAACATTTCCACACTTTTTAACAACAATAGGTTCTGAACAGATATGGACAAACTCTTAGCTAAAATTCATCATGTACCAAATACAATGACATAACAAATAAATCAATTTCACTTCCATGTAGACTAGTTAAGAATAATGCTTGCACAAAGCTAATAACCCAACCGTAACTCTTGTCATAAAGAATTAGGGTTTGGAGGAAAAGGGCACCTCCCCTTGGGCCTCCTAGGCCAAGGCCCGAGGCCTGTGTTCCTAAAAAAGGCAAAAAACTCCCTTTTTAATCTATTAATCTCTGTTGGATACTTCCTTTGCTAGAATAATTTCGAGGTATTACAACCATAGTACACGAATTCTTTATATCACTACTTACTACCAAATGTAAGCAGTCTAGAGCTCGTGACGAAGCCTTTACATCACCTAGTGCTAACCTGGCACTAGCCCAGCGAATGTTTATCCTTACTCACCTGGACAACCTCCGTCGAGTGAGGCATTCGCAGTTGAGTTGGCAAGCTTTGTGCCCAACACCGTGGTGAAGGGAGCCCGGCCCCTTCGAACATGCCTAACTGGTCATGCCCGCACTCTACGGCCTACCTACGTGCAAGGCTAGTTTTCAATGACTTAGTTAGCTATGACCACCCCATCCTGATACATACGGTTGTACGCTTAGGTCTTAGTCCTGGAGTTGCTGGCTTCAGTCCTTAATTGACCACGGGCGCGAATCTCCCCCTATCTACGAGTGAGTCACAATCCTCACTCACCTTAAAATATATTATAACCCATCCACGTCTAAAAACTAGGTTTTTCATTTTTATTTTTATACAAAATAATAGAGGTGCTCCCTCTGGACGTTTTTGAAAATATCCTAAATTCACAATTTAACATATTGTCTTTTTATCATTTTTCAGAAAATCTATCGTTCTAGTAGCAGTTGTGCGATAATCGCACTCGAAAACTCCCAAATAACATTATGTATTGTCTAACCTATAATCTAATGACTAAAATGGTAAGGGTTCAATATCCCAAGGAGATATGTGCAGCAAATAGGATATACAACTACCGATTTCCCAAATATAGCATTTTCATACAAAACATACACGCATGCATAATAGATTTTACAAAACAAGGTACAATAAGTAAAATATGAAGAAAAAAAACTAAAATAATATTTTTTAAAAGATAATTACAAAAAATAAATAGTCGCCCTAAAAAATTACAAAAATGTGTCCATGTCGCCAGTTCAGGTACCTGTTGCCAACTGGCGACAAGAACCTATCGCCAGTTAAACTGGTAACAGGGACCCTATCGCCCCCCTATCGCTAGTTTAACTGGTGACAGGTAGCTGTCACCATTTCAAACGACGATAGGTACCTATCGCTAGTTGAACTGGCGACAGCTACCTTAGAGTCTTAGACCCTAAACTGATTTGTCTACTAGTGATTTTCGTAGTTTTTGAACAGTGCGAAATCTGTTAGACTCGCAATAATATTTTGTAATCGTCATTGCGGGGAGGTGGCCTCCTAGCACGCTCCCTTTGTTCCTCCTAGGACGTATACCCCCTTTGTATTTCGTCGATCTCCTCCCAGTGCTTGTCCGTTTGAGCGAGATTGTGTTGAAGTCTGGATACAGGAGAACCCAGTGTGGAAGGGGTAGTACTTATATGCCGAGCCAGTGCTACGTACATGACTGAATTGTAATTCGGCTGAGGGAAATTTGCATCCGCCAGGCAGCGGCCCTAAAAAGCTAGCTCGTCGGGTCACGTCATCCTGAAAAGCTAACTCGTCAGGTCACGTCATCCTAAAAAGCTCACTCGTCAGGTCACGTCGTCCTCAAAAGCTGACTCGCTAGGTCATGTCGCTTTGCAAAGCTGACTCGTCGGGTCACGTCGCTGCGCAAAGCTGACTCGTCGGGTCATGTCGCTCTGCAAAGCTGACTCCTCGGATCACGTCACTGCGCAAAGCTGACTCGTCGGGTCACGTCGCTACGCAAATTAAGGGGGACTAAAGGCATAGAAAGAGGGTGGTGCAAGGTGTCCCGATGCAGAATCGTACATGTGGTCACGGTTTTCAAGCAGAAAAGAGAAATCGAAACACGAGGCTAGCATAATAATGGTTGTATAGAGATTAATATTTACATGGCATGACTGATATTTGGAGGAACAAATATCTAATGGCGGCCCATCTTGGGGCGCACCCCACGTGTCGCCCCTGGCCTCGCCCGGTGATGGTTCGAGTACGTCAGAGGATCTAGCTGCCTGACTACCCGACCGGCGCTAGTAGCCTGAGGGGGTGTCGTGAGGGGGGGGGTCCTGTGTCGGTTGGGTTGATCCCAGCGCACTGTGCAGCTGAGAAGCCTCCAAGGAGAATGGGGTGTCACGCGGGTCCATGAAGAATTCCTCGAGGGGTGTCGATAGGTGTGCCTTGTCATGCGACAATGAAGAATCATCCCAAGCTTGTAATACTCTGAATGTTTCTAAGGAAGAAAGTAAACAAAAGAGGAAAATAAAGAGTTAAAAAGGATTTTTCTACAAAATTCCGCCAACCTGGGCCTTAGGCCTTGGCCCAAGAGGCCCATTTTGTGGCCAACCAAGTGGGGGGGCGTCTCCTCTCCCTCCCCCCCAAAACCCTAGCCGCCCCTATGAGCCACCCTCTTCCCCCTTTGTGCCGCCACCCTCCTCCCTTGTGCCGCCACCTACCACCACCCCTCAAGGCTACCACCCCTCCCCCTGGTCAGCAGCTTCCAGTGCCTCCCCTCCATTGGTGGTGCCTCCTTGCTGCTGTCCAAGATTGCGGAAGAAGGGAGAAGATTGTGGGTGTGTTTGCCAAAGGTGAAAGGAAGGGGACGGGGAAGAAGGAGTTCTTCGTGGGGATCTCCAGCGAGTTTCATTAGTGTCTTCAAAGGTAATGATCGTCTCCCCGCTGTTTGGAACAAGTTAGAATCGTAATTGCCATCGATTAGAGAATCGTTGAGCTACTGTTAATAGAATCAGTAATATGTTCACTATTTGCTCGTCAGTTTTCGTGTAGTTCAAGACCGAATTGGAGGTTAGGGTCTCCTAGAGATTTGTGTGTATTGTCTTCAGCTTCATGTGTGTTCAAAGATCACTCAATTCAGAGTTGTAGATTGGGAGATACGTTAGGATATTTACTGCTATCCAGAAAGCCTGACGAATTACAACAGTTGATTTGTTTAATAAATAGGGTCTTGTTAATAGCTGATTCAGGTAGGTCTCCCAACACGATTGTTGTAGGAAATTTTCTTAGCTTCCCATATTGTTAAAGATCATGAATTTTAGTTCAGCCATTTGAAATATATGATTTTTCTTGTACTGCTGATTATTCTGTCTGTCAGATTATAACTTTAGATTTTCAACTGAATATTTGACTCAGATGTTGGCCGAATCAGAGGATCTCACCAACTAGGTTATTGTAGATAATTTTTTTATCTTTCCAGAGAAACTGAGAATACATTTTTATGACTTACAGAGCGAAAGTTATGTAATTTATAAGACCTTTGTCCAGTATGGGTTCCTGTTAGTTTGTAGTCTGATTTGAGTTGATCAAATAGTTAAACATTGGGTTTGGGAAGGCGTGGTAGAACGTTGTGAGTAGTGTCACATTACCATGTCATTCTTATTTTGAATAACTTAATTGTGTAGGAGGAGAGGCTTCGGGATTAGTGGCATCTTCCTTGCCTCCTAACGCATCGCAACGCGAAAGGCAAGTACAATCTGAATTGTCTTGATTGTTTAATTGTTCAAAGTGATTGTTGCTTATGAAATGACTAAAATTATATGAATTTCAAATAATTCTAGTATTATATGAATCCTTTCGTGGTTGATATTCCATGCTTCATTGAGAGTATGTTTTCAATTCAATGTATTTATTCATTCATTCATGTTTCACCCACGGGAGTGGGTAGTGAAGTCCCATCATTTCAATATGGGCAAATAAGACATGTCATTCCAATACAGGAAAATTGGATCCCCGTTTGAAGGATTCTTCATACGGGCCTTGGATCCCTGCATTTTGGACAGTGCGGGCCTGGGTGAACACCGACGGGTGTTCACTAGCTATACCGGTATAAGCAGAAGAGCAGAGCATGTATTTTCATTCTTGCATAAGATTTATGCCGTGTTACTTATGTATTCGAATATTGTGAATGACATATTCTTGTTCCAGCATTTTTCATATTATTCTGTTGTACTTGCTGAGTCGTGGACTCACTCTTGCTAGTATTTATTTGTTTTAGGTAAACACTAAAGACGGCATGCTTTGGGAGGGAGTAGTCACATGGATAACTTCACTCATTTTACATACTTCACTTTTAGTTAATGAACCTGCTATTATCATTCAGTTGAGAATTTTGGGATTGTAATAATTGGTGTCCTAATGGTTGCTATTGTCTGTCTTATGTTTTGGATGATCTAGTTAATGCTTTATGTTCATTAGATGTATTCTTGATAGTAATGCTCTTGAATGGATTATTATGATCGTACAATTAGAGCTTTGTTATGCTGTTGAAATTTAGAATAAATTTTATAATCATCCTCTTGTGTGTTGGACTTTACTATTAGTAGTTGATAGAATGTTGAAATTAAATTGTATTGTTGGTTTGTGTTAGAGTTTTAGGTAACATTGTGGCTTTCGCATAGCTAGGATGTTACAGTTGGTATCACAGCGGGCATTAGGTCCATGGTAATTGAAATATTAAATTGACACACTGTGCGCAGTAGGTGGGATTTCGATAATCTATTGCATCTGCGTTTCTGATAGTATGTTTCATTTTATTGGACTGTTATTGTTGTTATTGAGCTAAATGGTTAGCTATATATCTTTGGTGTTCAGCAATGGCGAGATGTAGAGGCCGTGGTCGTGAGGCGGGCCGTGGCCGTGGTCGTGGATGCAGTCCGGCCGTGTCTTCATCCTCGGCTGAGGAGGCCGCTAAGGAGGTTGCCTCAGCTGCTCACCCAGCTGCTGATGCTCAGGCCGCGTCGGCTGCTTTACTTCAGGATCTTCAGAGAGAGGTTCAGGAACTTCGTTAGCAAGTGCAGGCTGCCCTCCTGCTGCGGCTGCACTGGTTGCTGTCCCAGATGCTACACCGGCTCCACCTGAGGCCAACATGAGCCTCCGTGAGTGGATGACACTTCGTCTGGACACTTTTGATGGGGCAGGCACTCCAGTTCAGACAGCGGATTGGCTCCTCTATATGGAAAGACAATTTGGTGCTCTTGAGATGTCTTCTATTCAAAAGGTGTGTTTCGTGGCCTTTCATCTGAAAGATCAAGCAGATATCTAGTGGGAAGGGGTGTTGTCAGCTATGACCCCCGTTCAGGGACCGGTTACTTGGGAGCTCTTCGTGGAGCAGTTCAGAGCTAAGTATTATCCATAATCCTTCCTTGAGAGGATGGTGCATTCACTGATGACTTTTGTTCAGGGAAAATTGTCAATGGATGAATATGAAGCTGGGTTCAACAATCTAGTATCTTTTGTACCAGCAGTGGCTAATGATGATAGGGAGAAGACCAAGAGGTTCCGCAGGGGCCTCAACCAGGAGTATCGCTATGTTCTGGGGGCGACTGGTTTGTGTGACTTCAGCTCCATGATCGAGAAGGCCAGGGGGATGGAGTTGGAGAGGGAGCTTACTTCGCAGAGGCAGGCTTCGAGTGGCTCTGTTACTGCTGGTGGTTCTAGCGGTGGCTAGAAGCGGAGTTTTGGTGGGGGAGGCGGGTCTTCTCAGCGACCTATCCCCAAGAGGTTTCAAGGAGGTCAAGACTGCATGATCATTCTCACATCCTGTTCAAAGAACGGCACTGCCACGTCGGCCACACGTCCTTCCTCATTGCCGCCAATGCGCCCCGCTCGTGCCGTGGTATGATTTGTTTCAGGTGTGGTGCTGGACATCATGCTTCGGAGTGTTCGTCCACAGGGACTTGTCATCAGTGTGGCCTGGAAGGTCATAAGATGTCTGTTTGCAAGCAAAATCCTTCCAGCATCAATAAGTGGCAACCGGCTCATGTGACTTCTACAGCTGCATCTTCTCGAGGCTCAGTCCACATGCTTGTGGCCGCTCCAATTTCGCAACATCCCCCAGCTTGGACTCCTCCTGCAGTGTTTCCTTCAGCACCCCATGTTGGATATTATTGGAACCAGGGAGTTTCTGCACCACTTCATTTCACTACTCCACCGGCAGCTCCTGCTCTTCCTTCACCGAGTGTTGGGGCGTCCTCTACACCGGCGCTACCTGGGGTTTATGCTATGCCTACACTAGAGACAGTGGGTCGTCCTGATATGGTGGCAGGTACCTTACTTGTTGATTCCTTTGAGGCTTTTGTTCTTTTTGATTCAGAGGTTACTTATTCGTTCATATCACTTGAGTTCGCTAGGAGGGTGGGTTTGAGTTTGCAGCATATTTATCAGTCTGTTGTAGTCAGTTCTCCTGAGGGTCTCATTTCAAGTTCTACAGTCTGTCCGGGTTGTTCTATTACCATCGATGATGAGGATTTCACAGCTAACTTGATGGTGATTCAACTATCCCCTTTTGATGTTATTCTTGGCATGGACTGGTTGTACAGTTATCGTGCTAAGATCTGTTGTTATATTGGAAGACTGTGACCTTGCAAGCTCCGTTCGGTAAAGGGCTAGAAGTGCTCCATTGGATTCTCTGTTTGTGTTGGCCAGTTTGCTCCCTAGCCGACAAGCATCACAAATTACATTACTTTGGTCTCTTGATGCAAAGTCAAACTCTTCCCTGCTTATCGAGGAGATTCCTGTGGTGAGTGAATACCCTGATGTTTTTCTTACAGAGCTTCCAGGGATGCCACCAGAACGAAATGTGGAATTCCGGATTGATCTCAATCCTGGTACTCGTCCTATTTCTTTGTCTCCGTACCGTTTGGCTCGGCCCTTTCAGGATGAATGAAAGAAGCAGTTGGACGATTTGTTGTCCAAAGGGATGATTCGGCGTAGTGTGTTGTCGTGGGGAGCACCTGTCCTTTTTACGAAGAAGAAATATGGAAGTTGGCGTATGTGTGTAAATTATTGCGCTCTCAATCAGGCAACGATCAAGAACAAATACCCTTTGCCTCGTATTGAGGATCTTTTTGATCAAATGAAGAGAGCAAAGGTGTTTTCCAAGATTGACCTTCAGTCGGGGTACAATCAAATCTGTATTCGGGAACAATATATTGAGAAGACAACTTTCTTCATGAGGTATGGGCATTATGAATACAAGGTTATGTCTTTTGGACTAACTAATGCTCCTGCTGTTTTTATGGAAGTAATGAATAGTATGCTTCATTCATATCTTGATGACTTTGTAGTAGTGTTCATTGACGACATCTGATCCATTCCAAGTCCGAGGAGGATCATGAGCAGCATTTGAGGCTGGTTCTTGAAACTTTGAGGAAGAATTAATTCTATGCCAAGATAAAGAAATGTGAGTTCTAGATTTCAAAAGTTTGGTTTCTAGGGCATGTGATTAATCAAGAAGGCATTTCTGTTGATCCTAGCAAAATCTCAACAGTAGTGGAATGGAAAAGACCAACTAACATCAAGGAGGTGAGGAGTTTTCTGGGCTTAGCAGGTTATTATCGGCGTTTTGTAGAAGGTTTTTCTATCATTGCCAAACCAATGTCTCGGCTAACATAGAAAGATGTTAAATTCCAGTGGTCAGAAGATTGTGAGCGCAGTTTCTATACTTTAAAGGATAAATTGGTGACTGCTCCTGTTCTTACTCTTCCCGATCCTGGGAAGAATTTCACCATTTATTCAGATGCTTCTCGAGTTGGTCTTGGTTGTGTGCTCATGTAGGAAGGCAAGGTGATTGTCTATGCATCAAGGCAATTGAAGAAACATGAACAGAACTATCCTACCCATGATTTAGAACTTACTGCAGTGGTTCTTGCATTGAAGATTTGGTGCCATTATCTGTATGGCGAATCTTGTGATATTTTCACATATCACAAAAGCCTTAAGTATATTTTCACCCAGAAAGACTTGGACTTGAGGCAGAGAAGATGGTTAGAATTAATCAAAGATTATGACCTTACGATCCAGTACCACCCGGGTAAGGCAAATGTAGTGGCAGATGCTCTCAGTCGTAAGGCGATCCCTCCTTCTCTCAGCTGTCTGATTGCTGATTTTGAGCATATAGATATCCCTTTAATTTTGCGGGCACTGTTCAGGCTGAGACACGCTTGAGTCTTGAGTACACTATTTCAGAGCGTGTGCGGGAGGCACAACAGCAAGATCAAATGCTTCAGCGGGCAAAGAAACGGTAGGACGAGGGCAAAGAAGGAAATTTCAGCATAGATGAGTTTGGTGCACTACGGTTCAAGGGCCGCCTTTGTGTGCCACAGAAGTCTCAAGTCAAAGATGATATTCTAGAGGAGGCTCATCGGACTCCGTATACCGTATATCCTGGTGAGACCAAGATGTATCAAGATTTGAAAAAAGAGTTTCTTGTGGAAAAGGATGAGAGTGGATATTGCTCAGTATGTGGTGTCCTATGGTGTTTGCGAGCAAGTCAAGGCCGAACATAAGCATCCAGTAGGGTTGTTGTAGCCTTTGCAGGTTCTAGTATGGCCATGGGATGATATCTCCATGGATTTCATGGTGGGTCTACCGCGCACTCAGCGAGGGAAGGATGCTATTTGGGTAATCGTGGACCGTTTCAGCAAGTCCGCGCATTTCATTCCTATTCGTACAACGAATACGACGAGCGATTTGGCTCCTATCTGTGTACGAGAAATAGTGCAGCTACACGGTGTGCCTAAGACCATTGTTTCTGATCGTGACGCCAAGTTTGCCTCCAAGTTTTGGGAGAGCTTGCACAGTGCCTTGGGCACGCAGCTTTGTCTTAGCACTGCATTTCATCCTCAGATGGATGGCCAGTCGGAGCGTATGATTCAGATACTTAAGGACATGCTTAGGTCCTGTGTCATATCCTAGAAGGGAAGTTAGGAGGATCACTTGGCACTAGCAGAGTTCACCTACAATAATAGCTATCATGTCAATATTCGAGCTACACCTTTTGAGGTCTTGTATGGGCGGAGATGTAGGTCTCTGTTGTGTTGGGACGTGGTTGGTGAACGGGTAGTTTTGGGTCCCGATTGGGTTGATGAGTATTGATGTGGTGGCGAGATTAGGCGTAATCATTAGCCGCCAAAGCCAATGTAAGAGTTACATCGACATCGAAGCGTGAATTGGAGTTTGAAGTGGGGGACCAGGTACTTTTGAGAATGTCGCCCACTAAAAGCATTGTGCATTTTGGCACCAAAGGAAAGCTTAGTCCGAGGTATGTTGGACCTTTCCTGATAACAGTGTGAATTGGGAAACTGGCATATTGTTTGGACCTTCCAGAGTCCATGCGCGGCGTGCACGATGTATTCCATGTGTCCATGCTGAGAAAATATTTGAGAGATCCAGAGCAGGTGATTCCGCTAGAGCCCTTGGTAATTGAGCAAGATCTTACCTTTGAATCCCGGCCAGTGCAAATTCTGGAAGAGTCAGAGCGAGTTCTGAGGAACAAGACTTTGAAGTATGTCAAGGTGCTTTGGACTCATCAATCTGAGAGAGAAGCCACATAGGAGCTGGAGTCTCGCATGCGCGAATAGTATCCGGATTTGTTCGTAGCGGGTACGTATTTTATCATTGTTAGTTTCCAATCGCAATTTTCTTTCGGGTAAATCGGTGAGTAGATTTGGGGTCGAATCCTGTTAAGGGGGATAGAATGTAATACTCCGAATGTTTCTAAGGAAGAAAGTAAACAAAAGAGGAAAAATAATGAGTTAAAAAGGATTTTTCTACGAAATTCTGCCAACCTGGGCCTTGGGCCTTGGCCCAGGAGGCCCATTTTGTGGCCGGCCAAGTGGGGGGCGCCTCCCCCCCAAAAAAAAAAACCCTAGCCGCCCCTATGCGCCACCCTCTTCCCCCTTTGTGCCACCACCCTCCTCCCTTGTGCCGCCACCTCCCATCACCCCTCAAGGCCGCCACCCCTCCCCCTGTCCAGTAGCTTCCAATGCCTCCCCTCCATTGGTGGTGCCTCCTCACTGTTGTCCAAGACTGCGGAAGAAGGGAGAAGATTGTGGGTGTGTTCGCCAAAGGTGAAAGGAAGGGGACAGGGAAGAAGGAGTTCTTCATGGGCATCTCCAGTGAGTTTCATTAGTGTATTCAAGGGTAACGATCACCTCCCCGCTGTTTGGAACAAGTTAGATTCGTAATTGCCATCGATTAGAGAATCGTTGAGCTGCTGTTAATAGAATCAGTAATCTGTTCACTGTTTGCTCGTCAGTTTTCGTGTAGTTAAAGACCGAATTGGAGGTTAGGGTCTTCTAGAGATTTGTGGGTATTGTCTTCAGCTTTCTGTAGGTTCAAAGATCACTCAATTCGGAGTTGTATATTGGGAGATACGTTAGGATCTTTACTGCTGTCCAGAAAGACTGACGAATTACAACAGTTGATTTGTTTAATAAATAGGGTCTTGTTAATGGCTGATTCACGGAGGTCTCCCACGATTGTCGTAGAAAATTTTGTTGTCTTCCCAGATTGTTAAAGATCATGAATTTTGGTTCAGCCATTTGAAAGATATGAATTTTCTTGTACTGCTGATTATTTTGTCTGTCAGATTGTAACTTTAGATATTCAACTAAATATTTTACTCAGATGTTGGCAGAATTAGAGGATCTCTCCATCTAGGTTATTGTAGATAATTTTGTTATCTTTCCAGAGAATCTGATAATGGATTTTTATGACTTACAGAGGGAAAGTTATGTAATTTATAAGACCTTTGTCTAGTATGGGTTCCTATTAGTTTGTAGTCTGATTTGAGTTGATCAAATAGTTAAACATTGGGTTTGGGAAGGCGTGGTAGAGCATTGCGAGTAGCATCATGTTACCATGTCATTCTTATTTTGAATAACTTAATTGTGTAGGTGGAGTGGCTTCAGGATTAGTGGCATCTTCCTTGCCTCCTAACGCATCGCAACACGAAAGGCAAGTACAATCTGAATTGTCTTGATTGTTTAATTGTTCAAAGTGATTGTTGCTTATGATATGGCTAAAATTCTACAAATTTTGAATAATTCCAGTATTATATGAATCCTTTCGTGGTTGATATTCCATGCTTCGTTGAGAGTATGTTTTCAATTCAATGTATTTATTCATGTTTCACCGACGGGAGTGGGTAGTGAAGTCCCATCATTCCAATATGGGCAAATAAGACCCGTCATTCCAATACAAGTAAATTGGATCCCCGTTTGAAATATTCTTTATACGGGCCTTGGATCCCCGCATTTTGGATAGTGCGGACCTGGGTAAACACCGACGGGTGTTCACTAGCTATACCGGTATAAGCATAAGAGAAGAGCATGTATTTTCATTCTTGCATAAGATTTCTGCCGTGTTACTTATGTATTCGAATATTGTGAATGACATATTCTTGTTCCAGCATTTTCCATATTATTCTATTGTACTTGCTGAGTCGTGGACTCACTCTTACTAGTGTTTGTTTATTTTAGGTAAACACCGAAGACGGCATGCTTTGGGAGGGGGTAGTCACATGGTTAACTTCACTCATTTCACATATTTCACTTTTAGTTAATGAACCAGCTATTATCATTCAGTTTAAAATTTTGGGATTGTAATAATTGGCGTCCTAATGGTTGCTATTGTCTGTCGTTATGTTTTGGATGATCTAGTTAATGCTTTATGTTCATTAGATATATTCTTGATAGTAATGCTCTTGAATGGATTATTATGATCGTACAATTTGAGCTTTGTTATGTTGCTGAAATTTAGAACAAATTTTATAATCGTCCTCTTGTGTGTTGGACTTTAACTGTCAGTAGTTGATAAAATGTTGAAATTAAATTGTATTGTTGGTTTGTGTTAGAGTTGTAGGTAACATTGTGGGTTTCGCATAGCCAGGGTGTTACAAAGTCGTACCTGTAAAGCATTATGTTACAAATGTAATAGTGGCGAAAACCACGAAAAAGGACGTTACGCAAGCAAGCAAGGTGGTCATACCTGGTGACCCGAAGACGTGCCCTGACGACTCCGTGTACTCTTGCCCCGTGTACGGGTGGAGCTCAGGACTTGCAAGAGAAGATTGTTGTTAGTAACTAGTAGGGTTTGAAATAAACAAGCATTACGTTACGCACGTAATCATGGAAAAAACCACGAAAAAGGATGTTACACAAGCAAGCAGGGTAGTCATACCTGGTGGCACGAAGTCATGCCCCGATGACTCCACATACTCCTGCCCCGCATGCCGGTGGAGCACAGGACCTGTAAGAGAAGATTGACATTAGTAACTTGTGCGGTTCGAAATAAAGAAGTTGAAGTGAATGTCTCATGCTCACCTCCAAAATGTCCCACGGTGCCACAACGACATGCCCGCCACGTCCAGGGTAGGAGCCCGTGGCCGTGAACCACCTCGGCTAACCCCTTGTCCTCGCACTGATCGGTCCACCGAGTCCCTCGGCGTGCGACAAGTCACGATCTGGATGCCCCGTTAGCCTCCATGATCCGCTGCAGGACCCCTCTGGTGTCCCCCGTCGTCATGTGATGCGTTGAGGCTACCAACTTGAGAATCTCCCGGTGTAGATCCATCTGCACAAGTAATGAACAAGTTGGAAACATAAATCTGGCAAATTAAATATGAATTAAGGACCGTTCAATACGTACGGAGAGGTAGAAAGTAGAGTCCGGCTGGGTGGGGTACGTGTCAGACGTTGCAGCCTTGTGTTGTGGTGGGTCGAACACGACCCAGACGCAGTGAAGCCTCGTCCGACTAGTGTTCCACTACATGTACTCCCCGTACGTCTCGGGGTCGTAGGGATCATTCCCACACTGGATGGGGTCCTCGTGCACGCCACTCCAAGCCTCAACCCAAGGGGACATCCTGTCCAACCAGTACATCATGCCACGTACTCCTTTCCTAATGTACATGTGGACAGCAAGACAATTATTTGATCGGCACGTAACGCACATTGTACGAAAGAAGTAAAGAGTGAACTTACGTGTGAACATGCGCCAGCACCCGCGTCCCCCCCCAAGGGGCTGGGACCTCCTATCATAGACCGAACTGGCGTAGGACCCGCTGCACCTGGTACTCCTCCACGAAGACATCATGCACCAAGGCCCTCCGCGTGTACCAATGCATGTAATCTCACGTGCACAGGATCAACAGTCCTTCGGGCGCGCGCGCGCTCACCCTCTCCTGAGTGTATGGTGTCCAGATGATCCCTAGACAGCTGTTATGACTAATAACTGAAAATGATAATAGATGTGCACACAATCACCATCAAAGTCTACCAAAAAAGATAACATATAAGAGGATTGACTTTGACTGTATGATCATCATGGATGTATACATAGAATACCTATAGAGAGTGCTTGTAAGTACTAGGTGGCCTGTTAAGGAAGCAACATCACCTAGACTCTAGGTACTGTCCGTCGTCATCCGTTCCTAGTAGCAATACCATTCCTGATCCGAAAGCAGATCTAAGAGTATTACCTAACCAGGTAAACTCTCCCAGCTAGTTAACCAGTGAGGAATGTTCCTGTGAACAGATAATCTCTCTCTCTCTCTCTCTCTCTCTCTCTCTCTCTCTCTCTCTCTGAATTATCTACTTTGGTATGAAGAATTTCCATCATTCCAATTATCAACATATATATATATTTGTCTGTAGTATTTCCTTCATCAGCTCCAGCTGAGTATACTTTGATCTCATCTGAAGTAATCCATCTTCAAAGATACTGTTAGATGCGTTTACTTTAATTCGAAGTATTTCTTTCAGTTTGTATGTATCTGGATTTATTGGATTTCGTTCGGTTGTTTCCAGTCATTCTTAGACTTAATCATATACTACGTAGTTAGACTCTGACGCTCTGATAGGAAAACAATCCCAACAAGAACGAGGCAGTCAAGATTGTCCGAGTGTTGAATAGGATGATTATCAGCATATTGAGCGAGATGATTATCAGAACCTTAAGCCAGAACAGGATCAGGGTTATCAGAATATTGAACAAGGCGAGTCAATACTTTGATCATATTGCACCTAACTTTTGCAATTATATTGTTTTAAATTATGAAATTACATTGCTATGTTTTATACAATTATATTGGTCTAACTCATAGTTAGTGCCTTAACAATAATTGTGTATAAACTTCCAATCCTTGAATTTGGACACTATCCTTGTCACCCTAGAATTAAGGGTTAACATACTAGATATAAGTCTGTATCTAAGTATCATGCTTAGCCTTGCTTAGATACACTGTCATTTGGGCATTAAGTTGCCCGACATCAATCAAACCTTCAAAAATGATATTGGGCAGTCGTGGTTGGGAGCCTGGCTCGTATGTTGGATTAAAGATTATTTTGAAAACAAAAGAAAAACCTAAAAGACAGATTTCGACTTGGGCGGCTGGAAAGAGTGGCTGGTGCCGGGTGCACGAGAGAGAGTTGGTATGTGGATGCACCGCCCAAGTCAATTAAAGACCGAATCTGGTAATGACCTCTCATGTAAAATAGTGCAACCACAAGTCTGTAACACTTAAGACCTGGCTAACTAATTTGTCCGCCTCCTCACAATTTCACCACTGGTGGATGTGTGGAGTGTACAAAGGGCAAAGGGAGTCACCGACCAAGACAAAGACTAATGGGAGACCTCCGGTGGCATGCCTTAAGGAGGTGATACCTAGCGGTGTGAAAGTGCGAAAAGGTGGGACATTGTAAAGGCCTTGTGATAATCAACATTAGCCACACACCTACGAAAGTGTGTCGGGGCAGTATAAGTTGATTTATCTCTTGTGGGTAAAGTGTACAAACTCTAAAGAGTAAGAAAACTATCCAGATAGTCGTGCTCACGGTCAAGAGCGGTGCTGAGAATTTGCTTGATATAGCTTTCCTTTTTATAAAACCATTGGTGTGTGTGTGTGTGTGTGTGTGTGTGTGTGTGTGTGTGTGTGTGTGTGTGTGTGTGTGTGTGTGGAATGAAAAGGGTGGGTTTGAGCCCAGCAGTTAGAAATGTTGAGGTTGGAATCCAGAGAGTTGAGAAAGCCTGGTTGGGAACCAGTGGTAAATACGGGATAGCCTGAGCATTGAGTGGACGTACTCACTCAATGGTATAGGAGATGGAATCTCTACTAGTACTTTACAAACAAAAACTTAGTTTGTAAAACTTGTGTTAGTAAAATGCTAAGTCTTAGAAATTGCTATTACTTAATCTATTTCAAAAAATGGCTTTATGCAAAATAAAAGAACCATGAGCCTTTCCTTTGATTAGCCTTGCATCTATAATAATTGCATTGTGTATTGGCCCGCGAGTTTGGTTGTGTACTCATGCTCGCTATTTATATTCTTTTAATCAGTAAGCACAAAAGAAGGCTACAAGGATAAATATGAGCATTGGACAAGACTGAAGATCAAGAAGGCCTCGCGAGCCCACAGTCGATTGCCGGTGGGTAGATCATGAGGGTTCCACGCATTCTACTCTGAATCTACTTCCGCTACTGTTCTCTGAAAAGTATTTGTCCTGCCCGGCCATTCTATAAGTCAAAAGCTATAAGGTATATTTACGCTTTGTTTAATATTATCAATACCTTTACATTTTTGTGATATGTATTTGAACCAACAATGTAACTGTGTGTGGCAGCTACTGATCCAGGGAATAGCACAAATATACACAGTAGGTCCTAAGTTCAAAATTTGGGGGCTGACAAGCTTGGTTTCAGAGCATATCGACTCTAGGTCGTGACGTTAGTTAGCATGGCCGTTAGTTTCGTTAGTGGAATTTTTCAAAACCTTTCTTGGCCTACAAAAGCTTTACGAAAAACATAAGTAATATTGTTCATTCTCATCCCTCCTAAAGGTTACTCTCACTTACCTATGGAATCTTCTTTTTATTTCAAAAAGTGATTAATTTTCTTTCCTCTTATCCGAACTTCAAATACTTAAGTTCAGGATCGTGATGATTTATTAAGGATAAGGCAATCTCATTTTGAGTAACCATTGTGCGTAGAATTGTGCACCCCCATGTGTGATACCGCGAGTAGACAATGTACCGTCATAAGATTTCATTTGGAACTAGTGTACTGCCTATTTTTCCCACGGGCGTCACATTTCATAGTCATGGGAGAAGCTTGTTTTAAAATTTGTGTGATTGTTTGAGCCTCCCTAACTTTTCGTATGATAAAATTTAAATGGGTTTAGTTATCTTATTCCGACGATTTTTTTCCCTATCTCATGCTATTCCCTCTTCACCCCTTGCTGAAAGCACCGCCACACGTCAAGACCAACATAACACATATGCAAGGTCAAGATGAAGCTCCCTGTTAAGTTGCCCACTCTGACTCAAACCGTCCATATAAGACCCTTAGGCGTCATCGCACTTCAGATAGAGTACAACCAATCAGCCCAGCAAAGACTCGCCCAGACAAATCGAAGAAATATTACGTCCAGGTGTTGTTCGAAGATCGTAAGATAGAGCCACCCATCAGCTCTTGATCAAAGGAGGACCAAATCCCCATAATAGGTTTGACGCCATCGCCCCTTGGGACTCATCGACCGTCACATGTTTTGGGTATGGTAAGGTAGACCACTTTGTGTCTCATTGTCCCAAGAGGCAATCAAATCTAGCCATTTGCTCTGGATATGGTGAAATGTGGCACTTTGCTAGGAATTGCAATTTGAGGAAGTCAAACAGGGCAATCGAGAAAGTCAAGACCTGTTGACGCTGTGGTGAAAAAGGATACCATATTGTAACGTCCCAAAATTTGGCTTTTCAAAAAATCTTTTGAGTAGTTTAGGTCCCTGGAAAATTTCACCAATTTTATTTGAATTAATAAAGCTCAATTGGCACTTTCATAAATCAAAAACAATTTAATTTGATTAATCTCAACATCAACTGTATTCAAAACTATTTTATTTGGATTCTATGTACTTGGATATATTTTCTAGAATTTTTCCGAGTGCATTTGCTATTTTCTAATTTGCCTTTTAGATTTTCGGCGATTTTCAAAATAGAAAATCTATTATTAAAATCTCAGTTTGTCTTGGGCCTAATTCCTTCATCGGCCCATTGCTTCCTCTCGGTCGTCCACCGACATCCTCCTCGCCCGACTCGCTTTACCACTTCACCTCCTCCATCGGCCCGATCCGCGCTTATTTGGCCGCCCGCTCCGGCCAACCCTAGCAATGGCACGCTTGCCCAAGGCCACTCGCCAATAGTCGCTACCGCTGCTTGGCTGCTGCCCTCGCTCGTCACAGGCGCGCCGACTCAGCGTCGTCACCGCTCTGGCGTCGCGCCGCTATATGCGCCAATACAAGAACCGCCGCCGCTTACACGCGCGTGTCGCGATCAACTCGCGCCGCCGCCGCTGCCTGGGAGTCCACGAGCCGCACGTCACCCGGGCTATAAATAGCCCGTTGAACCTCGATCTGCGCCTCCCTAGCTCGCCTCCACCGAGACGGCCGAAGCTCCGCCGCCCCGTGCGCTGCGCCGTGGTCTTCTTCTTCGACTCCGGTGCCGCGTCCACCTCGTCGAGCCGCCCTCGGTCCACCACACCCTTGTGCCGCCACCGCCACGCCACACGAGCCCACCAGATCGGAGCTGAGTTGCGCCACCAAGCCCGTCGTCTGTGGTCTTCATCTCCAAAGCCGGCGCGCCTCCCCACGCCATTCGCCGTCGTCTGGTGCCCCTCCGTCTTCACCGACATCGCATCCGAAGCCCCGTGCCGCCCTCGTCCTCGAACCGTGGCCGCCACCGTTGAGCCGCCACCAAAGCGTCGTGCCCGCAACCATCGCCGCCATTAACGCCGCCCCGAGCTTCTCCTCGTTCACCGGTGAGGCCCCGTCCTCTTCCACCTCCATCCTCGACCTCGCCGGTTCCCTTTGTCGCAACCACGACAGAGTAGCACAAGTCGTCCCCATCATCCAGCCGAAGCGCCACCTCTCTGGTTTCCTCTGCGCGCTAGCCGAGCCGCTTCCACCCTTGGCCAACCTCACCGGAGCCGTCGCATCTATCGCCACCGCCGGCCATCACCGGAGATCCCCGTGCCGAACCGGCCGAGCGCATGCTGTCACTGTTTATTCTGTAGTATGTGTAGTACGTAGCTTCCTCCTCTGTTGCTTCCTTCTATTGTTGGTTCATACCTCTTTGGGATTCCTTCTATATCCTCTCGTTTAATTCATTACTCTGTACCAGATGATTGTCATCTCCTGGCTGCCAACTCCTTGTGCATGCGACCAGGCCGAAGCCCTTTGCATCCTCTCTGACCGATGCAAGCAACACAGGTTTACTCTCTGTATTTCTTTTCCTTTCTCTTGCATGGAGCCAATCATCTCTCTGTTGTCTATTGTTTTGTTCTAATCCCTACTTTGCTCAATGCCAAAAGGCCATGCCGCTGCCTTCATGCGCCAGGAGCAGGCCGAGCCCTATTCCATGTATCGTTTATGTTCCGTTGGCCAAAGCATATAGTATTTCCCTAATGCATGCTCCTTTGTTAATTCTTTCAATCCATGAGGAATAGCCCCCATATGTCATGTAAGGAAAACAAATCTATTACACTTACATGTGGGCCCCTTTGCCATCCTTACCATCCAAGCCTTATATCTATCTGTTGACCCCACTTGTCATCTACCTATTAGAAACCCTAATTATCTCTCTCTCACTTACCAGTGGACCCCACTTGTAAGTCTCCAATTATATTTAATTATTGGATCCAAAAGAATATTCTTTCCTCTCTCAATTTCATCATTTCATGTGATCTTCGAAAGCTCATATCTTTTGAATCCGAACTCCGATTGAGTTCATTCGAATTCCTAAATTCATCTCAATTCAATATCTATTTATCTGAGATTATTATTTAATTTTTGGAGTTTATTTTTTTTATTTAGTTTATTTGCTTGTTTGCGAGTAGACGTTGATACTTCGGGAAGTTCTGATCAAGAAGGAGCTGAAGATCAAGACAGTAGAAGATTAAAGATTACATAAGATCGTCATTGATATAGCGAGGCAAGTCATACCTTTGACCATGTTGAATCCCAGTTTTCTAAAACTACTTTGAATTAAATTATTGCATTTACTTTAAGTATTTATTTAAATGCTTTTGGGTTTAGTTAATAATCCAATTTGTTATACCCACCTTGTCTAAATTGATATGTCATAATTTTTTGTCACCCTAGCTTGGTTATTTATTTAGTTGGTAATATCGTAGCACCAACGTGTGTTGGTTAGATACGAGTAGATTGCTTAGCCATGCCACGAATCATCTGTTCATGTAAAGTTGCAATTATCAACTTGACTAAGTGACTATGGAACTTTGTGATAATCTGTGTGTACTATGTGCTATTATAGCATGTGTTGCACTTAACCAACTGGGTGGTAAAAAGTTTAGACTTAGACAAGTGGTGGATACTGTGTGACATGGTGGCTATGTGATATAGGAATATTAATCTGTGTGTCATAATAATCTGTGTGGCTTAGTTAGAAATTGAAAGTCTTGCCTTGGTCAATTAAGGACTGAACTTTGTGCGCCATTGAACTGAGCCCTACTGTACGACCACATGCCTGTTATGGGATGGGCCTAGCTTAGTAAGATATGAATTCTTGACATTGATTGCTCAAAAGAGGTTAGGCTATGTGAAAAGGGTGGAGGTGTGTGCTACCATGTAGTCGCATCGCGGGACGGTTCGCCGCTTCCCTGTCCAACGGTGTGTGTCGTACCATCCACTGTGTATAGTTTGGTATGACGGTTCGTAAGCACACTGGGAGTGTCAATGCTTGAGATGAAGTTTCTGAAAGGTTTTGTTGTGATCAGCTCTGATCCGGTTGATTGCATCTTGTGGGTAAAGTGTACAAACTCTACAGAGTGTTAAACAATCTATTCGAATAGCCGCGTCCGCGGTCATGGACATGCTCGGGGATTTCACACGATGGGTAGATTTTCATAAAATAGTTGGGAAGGGAGCTATGTGATCTAAATCATATGGCTATGTGAATAATCTGTTTAGGCTTTGTGTCTTTGTGAAATCAAACTGTAAAACTTATTATTGTTTATTTGTTTTACTTATTCTTTCAATCTATTATTTGTATTCAATTGCAAATGTTGCATTTCTGCAAAAGAACCACAGAATGCCATTCCTTTGGAATAAGCCTGCATGTATAATTGCATTTCTGTGGTGTGACTTGCGAGTACGGTTGTGTACTCATGCTTGCTTTAATCAAACAAGCAAAAGGGAATGAATCGTCAGTCAACAAGGTCTACTTCAAGGATCGTGAAGAACTAGGTCGCGCACCCCAGCTGATTGCCTGTGGGCATATGGATGGGCTTCACTGAAGTTATTCTTTTCCGTTCCGCTGCAGCTTCATTGAGTTTTGCCTTCTGAGGCATTAATTGTAAGCTTTGACCTTAAGGTCTTTACTCTGATATTTATTGTATTTGCCTATTTATTAGTCATCTTTGTATATGGAATTGATATTTCACTGATGTTGTCACTGTGTGCACTAGCGTGATCCTGGACTAGTGCGGTATACACAGAGGGTCCAGAATTGCATTTTTGGGTCCCGACACATATCGACCAGTGCAACACCGACTGTCCTAACTGCGACGAAGACCACCCACCAGGAGATTACCCGACAAGTAAGTTCACTTGTTTTCTTTGCAAAGGACACAACCACTGTCTCAAATAATACCACCTGAAGCGATTGATCACCAAGATGGTTGAACTACAACAACGGATTTCTCCACGCAGCTGTAAGCATCGCAACCACCAAAGCCGCCGAGGAGATAGTCCCTGACCAAGAAGGCATATAAGGCAGCTTGGACAATGGATTGACACATACTGTATCCTTAGGCCTAGTTGTTGCCATGGAGAACATGAACAATAAGTAGTTAGTGAAAATGTATCAAAGATATCATATGAAACTCTAGAATGAACCAAATCTGTGGCATAATGGTGGGCAATAGAAATTCTAAAGAAGAGTGCTTGGAAGATATCACCACAAAACTTAGGATAAATTACTTAGATTGAATTAACAAGAATAATTGAATTTATACGCATAATGTGATCAATAACTGGATTATTAGCAATTTCTAGATATTGGATTTCAGCATAATTAACATAATCAAAGTAGTACTGAAGGAAAGTTTGATTTGCACTAAGAGTGTTGAATGCGCATCGGTAGACTAAATAATCCATGAATCATATGATAATTGGTGAAATCAAATACAATAATACAGTTGTGTGCAAACACGATCAAATGAAAAGGTAGTTGATCTATAGAAGTAGCTATAGTTGCTAGAAGTTAGATCATTAGTACTTATGTAGAATCTATGTATAGATTAATCTAGATGATATGATCAAAGGGTGGGGAATGACGGATCATAGTTATACGATATCAAGGTACTCTTGGTAGATAAGGATAGACTCGAATATAATGATCAGTATTAAAGAATGGTGAATCCTTGCATTACAATAACAATATAACTTTGGTAGATAATAACGATTGGGTTATTAGCAATTAAATAAAACAACGAATATTGATAGACATTTTTAAGGGCAGTAGCTGAATATAGAAGTGTCGAATTGTTATGATTACCTACAACTATAATTGGGTAATATAACATCTTCTATTGAAGAAAATCAGGCAAACCGGGATAACACACAAACCAGAAATTTTGACGGTAACATCAATTATAAGATAAGCTTAGAGTTAAATTAGGGCAATTAGCGGGCTAAAAGAAAATAATTGGATTTTAGTAGAAAAATAGGACATGGTGATCTAAATATAGTTATTATATCGACATGACCAAGGCTAGCTATTTCTTCGGATGTGGTCAACTAATGTCAATCCATCGAAAGAAAAATTTGTATCTATCATGAGGAAAAAACAGAAGACAACAATGCTTAGAAGCCACACCAAGACCAAGCAAAGCAACTAGGAGAGCGTCAGCATCCTCCGCTCCGTCTCTCTTCCTCCTCGTTCTATCTTCTTCTATACGTTCTGCCGAAATCTCGGGGTCGAGATTCTTTTTAAGGAGGGTAGGGTTTGTAACATCCCAAAAATGCCTAAATGCAAAAATACGAGATTTTTAAAACTTTTTCTATAATTATCTGTGCCATCTTATTTTCTTCTGCATTTTTGTGAGATATTTGATCTGCTTTTCTTTTGCCAATACAAGTGAGGTAAAATAGAAACCCGAAATACATAAACCCTAAATGTGGAAACCCTAGCCACATGTATTGTAAAAGTAATAGAATTAAATAAAGGCAAGATGCACTTAAAAGCACGGTCTTCTGAATTGGTACGCGAAGTATAAAACCCTAAGAAGGGAAATGTTATAAAGCAAAAAAATTTAACTAAAATACCACATGATAGTGAATCTCCTGAATAGATTATTTAAAATAAAATTCTAAAAAAATCAGTACGATCTAAACTTAGTCAGGAAACTCTCTCTAAATTTACGTAATTTTTGGAATTAGGAATCTATATTTAAAAATTCGCTTAAACTTTCAGCCATTATTCAAAAATCTTGGAAGCTAATTTTCTTTTCACTTCCACTGCCAGCCGGCCCCACTAGGCAGGCCATCACCTCCACGCAGCCATTTCTCAGCTCTCGCATGAGTGCCACACCGCCTTGAGCCAGCTACACAGCCCTGCCCCCTTTCCTTGCATGGTCGCCATGGCGCCATCGCCCATGCCGCCTCCATCTCCGGTTCTCCACCCTCTGCCTACAAGTAGCCAGCTCCACAGCCTCTTGCCTCCCCACTGCCCTTTCTCCCCTCCCATTTTCTCTCCTCTGCCAAAGCCCAGAAGAAAGCACAGAGCCTTGCCGGTCGCAAGCTCTGCTCCCGGCAGCTCCACCGCACCAACCGCCAAGCCGCCGCCCCGTTCGACTGCTCTCCGACCTCGCCGCCTTGCCCGCCCGCCGCCTCCCACGCCTTGACCCCTCCTTCCCCAACACCTCTGTGTCCTCCCAGATTCTCCTTCAGATCCTCACCATCGCCGACGCCCTCCATGGCCTCCACTCCACCATGCTCTCCGGTCTTATCCTTCCCATCTCGGCCGAGCCCAAGCCGAGTCGGCTCCAACACCGCCTCGCACCGAGTCAAGCATCGCTAACCACCGCACCGTCAGACTGCTTCACCCGCTGCTAGAGCGCCTCCGCTTCCACCTCACGCCACGGCCGAGGCCAACCACCGCAATCCCCACCTCGGAGATCTCTCCACCGCCTGAATGCTCTCTCCGCGACGCGCCTCCAGCAGTCACCTGGCTGGCCCACTACACCCTGGCTGGCCATTGGCCTACCCTTGCAGCTTAGCCCGCCTTGATCTTCCTCCTCCCGCCTGACTGCACAGCCATGACTATTTCTCCTCGTTCTTTTGCCACCTCAGGACACCGTCTGCCCTCACTCACCAAAGACTCACTCCACCATGACCAAGGGAAAGAAGCTCACCACTGCTCAATGGAATGCTCCAGAGGCAGCTAATTCCTTGATCTTGCCACAATCAACAAGGTAATTACATGCTAGGGAGTATTTCAGATGCCCCAAAGGTGATGAATGATGCCATTGAGAAAGGGTACTCCTAATTGGTGCATATTCTTGTAAGTCAAGATGGCAATGGCTCAAAGTATTTTGATGAAATGGTCAAGAAAGGCTATAGACTGATTCATATACTTATCGCATCCTAATTGATGGATAGTTCAAATAACAAATGGTATGTGTGCTAAGGTGAATGTCAAGAGCCCTCTATCCTTTTGTGATCCTCAGTATGTACATATCATACGCATAAGAGATAAGGGACTAGTAAATAAACCAATGGGCAATTGTCCGACAATGGTTAGTTTATAGGATAAGTGATTAGTGCAATCGAGTGGTTAAACTGAAAATGAGTGCTAGTTTAGAATTTGCATGTTCATTTAGAGGGCTACATAAGATGAATAATGAGATAATTTGAGGTTCAATCGAAAAGATCGGTGAATAAGGTTGATAACTAATGGGAGCTTCATATTTGCAAAACATGTGATAATAGATAAATCAAGTAGTTAAAGAATTCACTGATTCAGTTAGCACTTTCAACTAGGAGTTGTGATGAACTATATTGATCACTCAATATTGCTTAACCAATAAATTTTTGGAATGTCTGAGAATGATT
Organism: Phyllostachys edulis; assembly: GCA_036346405.1. Classification (NCBI taxonomy): domain Eukaryota; kingdom Viridiplantae; phylum Streptophyta; class Magnoliopsida; order Poales; family Poaceae; genus Phyllostachys; species Phyllostachys edulis. The sequence goes on along the minus strand of CM070555.1, from coordinate 32,967,997 downwards.
TGTTGTCAAGCACTCCTACTCGGAAGGTCCCTCTAATTGGATGAAATGTCATAATCAAATAAGAAGCTTAATTGAACCCTTAGCCAAAGACATTAGTGGCCTTTCATAGCCATTTATTGTTAGTCCAATGCCTTCCTAAACATATTATGGCTGCACAAGCTAAGGATAATGGCACTATATGTTGAATTCCTTGTATTCCGTCTGTCACAAACCAATCCATTGAATACATCTAAAAAGGCATCCTTGTCATGCATCTTAATAATGCTACTGCAGTTTGAATAGATGATACATGCCAATCTGTTAGTGAGCCCATTAACTAAATCATGCGAAGTCACATCATTAGGAATGGAAGGTAGCTAGCTAAATCAAGTAGTTAGTAAGTAATTACTTTGCAAAGTAATACATCATACGACAGCTAGCCCTAAGCCAATAGCAATTGTCTAGTTGGGAGATTAGTATATTCAACAAACCTTAATTAGAATGAAACATGATATAACAATTATATCTCACACATAACTAGGTTTTAGTTGTAATCGAAAGTTAAGGAAACTAAAGTTAATTACTAAGATAATAATTAATTACCATTAGGAGGCAATCGGCAGTTAAAGTTTAAAAGCAAGTTTAATAAGGAGTCATATTAAAAATAGAAATAGTTACCTTAATTAGCATAATGATCCCTAGACTGCTGTTATGACTAATAACTAAAAATGATAATAGATGTGCACACAATCACCATCAAAGTCTATCCAAAAAGATAACATATAAGAGGATTGATTTTGACTATATGATCATCGTGGATGTATACATAGAATGACTGTAGAGAGTGCTTGTGAGTACTAGGTGGCCTTGTAAGGAAAGAAACATCACCTAGACTCTAGGTATTGTCTGTCGTCATCCGTTCCCAGTAGCAGTACCATTCCTGATCTGAAAGCGGATCTGAGAGTATTACCTAACCAGGTAAACTCTCCCACCTAGTTAACCAGTGAGGAATGTTCCTATGAATATTCTCTCTCTCTTTCTCTCTCTCAGAATTATCTACTTTGGTCTGAAGAATTTCCATCATTCCAATTATCAACGGATATATATTTTTATCTGTAGTATTTCCTTCATCAGCTCCAGATGAGTATACTTTGATCTCATCTGAAGTAATCCGTCTTCAAAGATACCATTAGATGTGTTTACTTTAATTTGAAGTATTTCTTTATGTTTGTATGTATCTGGATTTATTGGATTTCACTTGGTTGTTTCCAGTCGTTCTTGGACTTAATCGTATACTACGTAGTTAGACTCTAACGCTGTGATGGGACAACAATCCCAACAAGAACGATGCCGGAGTCAAGATTGTCCGAGTGTTGAATAGGATGATTATCAACATATTGAGCGGGATGATTATCAGAACCTTGAGCCAGAACAGGATCAAGGTTATCAGAATATTGAGCAAGGCGAATCAATACTTTGATCATATTGCACCTAACTTTTGCAATTATATTGTTTTAAATTATGAAATTGAATTGCTATGTTTTATACAATTATATTGGTCTGGCTCATAGTTAATGCCTTAACAATAATTGTGTATAAACTTCCAATCCTTGAATTTGGACACTATCCTTGTCACCCTTGAATTAATGGTTAACATACTAGATATAAGTATGTATCTAAGTATCATGCTTAGCCTTGCTTAGATACACTGTCATTCGGGCATTAAGTTGCCCGACATCAATCAAACCTTCGAAAATGATATTGGGCAGTAGTGGCTGGGAGCCTAGCTAGTATGTTGGATTAAAGGTTATTTTGAAAACAAAAGAAAAACCTAAAAAACAGATTTCGACTTGGGCGGTTGGAAAGAGTGGCTGGAGCCAGGTGCACGAGAGAGAGTTGGTATGTGGATGCACCGCCCAAGTCAATTAAGGACCAAATCTGGTAATGACCTCTCATGTAAAATAGTGCAACTACAAGTCTGTAACACTTAAGACCTGGCTAACTAATTTGTCCGCCTCCTTGCAATTTCACCACTAGCGGATGTGTGGAGTGTACAAAGGGCAAAGGGAGTCACCGATCTGCACGGCACTAATGGGAGACCTCCCGGTGGCACGGCCTAAGGAGGTGATACCTAGCGGCGTGAAAGTGCGAAAAGGTGGGACATTGTAAAGGCCTTGTGATAATCAACATTAGCCACACACCTACGAAAGTGTGTCGGGGTAGTATAAGTTGATTTATCTCTTGTGGGTAAAGTGTACAAACTCTGCAGAGTAAGAAAACTATCTAGATAGCCATGCTCACGGTCAAGAGCGGTGCTGAGAATTTGCTTGATATAGCTTTCCTTTTTATAAAAACCATTAGTGTTTGTGTGTATGTGTGTGGAATGAAAAGGGTGGGTTTGAGCCCAGCAGTTGGAAATGTTGAGGTTGGAATCCAGAGAGTTGAGAAAGCCTGGTCGGGGACCAATGGTAAATACGGGATAGCTGGAGCATTGAGTGGACGTACTCACTCAATGGTATAGGAGATGGAATCTCCACTAGTACTGTACAAACAAAAACTCAGTTTGTAAAACTTATGTTAGTAAAATGTTATGTCTTAGGAATTGCTATTACTTAATCTATTTCAAGAAATGGCTTTGTGCAAAATAAAAGAACCATGAGCCTTTCCTTTGATTAGCCTTGCATCTATAATAATTGCATTGTGTATTGGCTCGCGAGTACGGTTGTGTACTCATGCTCGCTATTTATATTCTTTTAGTCAGTAAGCACAAAACAAGACTACAGGGATAAATATGAGCATTGGACAAGACTGAAGATCAAGAAGGCCAAGAACTAGATCGCGAGCCCACTGTCAATTACCGGTGGGTATATCGTGAGAGTTCCACGCATTCTACTCTGAATCTACTTCCGCTGCTGTTCTCTGAAAAGTATTTGGCCTGCCCGGCCACTCTGCAAGTCAAAAGCCGTAAGGTATATTTACGCTTTGTTTAATATTATGCAATACCTTTACATTTTCGTGTTATGTATTTGAACCAACAATGTAACTGTGTGTGCCAGCTACTGATCCAGGGAATGACGCAAATATACACAGTAGGTCCCAAGTTCAAAATTTGGGGTCTGACACTGTGGGACTCCAAGAACATGACCCGCCCGAACAGCCATAGCAGGTAGGCCTCGAAGTGCCTCCAAACAATGACGTCCCCTACATTATGCGCCATACACTCAAGCTGCAAGAAGACATGTACACGTCAGCAAGGTTCACATATGAATTGATGCAACAATAGTTACAAATACTTACGTAGAACTGGCAAATCCACCTCAATGTCGGCCCGTGCGAGCTACTAAACTCCGTGTACTCACTGCCCGGCGGCAGCACATCGTGGAACCTCACTAGGAGGTTTGTGCGCCACATGGCCGAGATGTCATACGCCGCCATGGGAGAGCCTGTGTAGGGCAACCCGGTCAGGAAGCTCACATCCTGGAGCGTCAACGCGATCTCCCAAAGACGGAGGTGGAACGTAGCGCTCGCCTCCAAAGATCAACTAGCGCCGTCGCCAGGCCGGCCAGATGGAAAACGCCTAGACGTATGACCATGATCGCAGTCCTGGTCGTCCTCCCGCGTCGCCTCCACCATCCTCACTAGTGGAAGGAGGCCTGCCGCTCTCAACCTGCGTCGAAACGATTAAGAACAAACGTGACTGTGCACAAAGTAGTCAGACCGCGATTAAGTACATTAAGGTCAGAACTATATGTACCTCGGAACCCAGTCTAGGTGCAGCCTCCAAGCCCTGATGGGCGTGCACAGCCGCAACACGCCTTGTCCTCCTGGGGGAGCACGGTATTGAGGCAACTACGCTGATGCGTGTCAATCACCGGGTCAAGCAACTCGTAGTGGCCTACGTCCGCTATACCTACAAATTAAGTGTATGCATTGTAAAGACTACAAAACATGTACAAAAACCAAAATTCCTACTTTAAAAATAATTTTTGGCGTTAACAGAATAATTATCACACAAAAATATAAACCTAATTTAGGCTACTCGGCAATTTAAATAGATTTGTAATAGGGTCTTCCAATTTAGAGGATATTTTTAAATAGTTTTCAAGTGCAAATATAAACAATAAACAAAGTTCTTCCTATTTTCCTAGTTTCGTAGTTTAAAATTAATTTTCGACATTAACAATATAATTACCACGCACAAATGGGAAGCTAAATAAAGATGAGATTATTTTTTACATATTTCTAATAGTCGTCTTCCTATTTTTGCTGATTTATCGTAAATCGTTCGACTGTTGTAACATTCATAACACGTGTACGACGAACTACACTATACACATCTCAAATAATGTATTACATAATTTGACTATAATTATCTAATCTTATAGTCGTTATTCTACTTAATTCTATGTCGCTATTCTACTTATAATTATATGTACTTAATTCTACTTACTATTCTACTCGCTACAGCTCAAATTATGTACTTAATTCTACATAATTTGACTTAATGTACAAAGTTGCAAAAAAAATGTACCTGCAAGATGGCCGCCCACGGATCGATGCTCATCAATCTCTCTCCATGATTTAACTAGCAGAGCTTCGCTACCTTTCTTCTCTTCCTCTCCTCCTCTCGTTTTTTTTCTAGAATTAAAATGAGTTTTGGAGAAATTTTATGGGGATTTTATAGATGGCATCATGTCGCCAGTTGAACTGGTGACAGGAAGCTAGCGCTAGTTCAAATGGCAATAGGTTCCTGTCGCCAGTTGACACATTTTTGTAATTTTTGGGGCGACTATTTATTTTTGTAATTATCTTTCAAAAAATGTTATTTAAAAAATCAGTAAAATACTGGGATAAACATGATCAAAGAAGGTGCTTGCCTTGCTCTTGCTGTTCTAAATATTTGGTTAGTGGGTCGTCGAAATAATCACTCGAGTAATCGACGTCTAATTCAAAAAGAGCCGGAAATGAATTAAATAACACCAATAAATTCAACAGTGACCAAAATCAAATATTTTTACATATTCTAGTAGTTCATGATTTTATATGAATTTATAAACAAAAATTATTTAATTTGGAGTTTTTATGCAAAATTTATTAACGTTTTAATTTCACTCGGTTTGGAAATTCTAAAGAAAATGAGAAATACGCTTTCCAACATAGAAAGTGTATTCTCTCGCATGCACTATTGAGGTTTACTTTTTCCAATAAAGAAAGTGCATTCTTCTCAAACTAAAAATGTATTTTACATTTTTCCTTTGATTTTCTTTATTCTAACAAGTGGGGTCCACTTGTCAGCGACTCGGTTCATACGAATAGTGCATGGACTAAAGTCCACGCGCTCAGTCCACCTGTCCATGGACCAGAGCCCACTGTTCACTTAAGTTGTAGGACCCGCATGTCAGTGACTCATTAGCGATAACGATTCGTTTTAGTTTTCCTTTAATCTATTGGCTCGGTCCCACACGTCAGCGAATCAAGCGGTCATTTAATCAATACTAATGATTGCTTTGTCTTAATCTGGCCGGGATTTGGTCTTAACGAACTTGCTACAGTGTGTGTCCCATTTGGACAATGTAGAGAAGCGCTCACGCCCGCGCTCGTCACCGGCGCGGTGGCGTTCAGCGGTGCTGGGGTAGACCTAAAATAGGCTCCCCGTGCTATTGTGCACCTAATGGCACCGACGGCGATGGCTGGGGTGGCCTGACCTGGTGGCACGACGGCGTTCAGCGGCGACGCAGCTATGGCAACAAGCCAACACGCAAACGAGCAATGCTTTCAACTAAATATTGCACGCATAATCATCTACGAGGTACTAGGGGTATACCAGATGTGAGAGGAAGGACAGTGGTGGTCAAAGGTATCTTGTCGACGGTGAGCTGAGGTGGCGGCGAGGAGCTTCTCGTGGAGAAGGCGTTCAGGAGGACAGGAAAGCTCGAGAATGTGTGAGAATGCTTGAGGATATCCTTGCGATGCTCCTAGCATGATGAATTGGTCTGAGGCGCACCGAGGAGGAAATGGCAATGCAGGCGGCATTGCTGGCCGGAAACGAGGAAGAAGCACCAATTCAGTGTCTCCTATGGATCAAAGAGGGAATGGAGTGAGGGGAAAGCTTCATGGTGCTCTGGAACATGATATGACACAGATAGGTCGAAGAGGAACCCTCTGGTCTGGTGGAACAGTGGTGGTGGCACGGCGGCTAGAGCGGAGCTCAGAGCTCTCGAGTGTTTGAGCTCGATTGAGGAGGAGAAAAGGAGAAGGGAAGACTGGAGTGGTGAGGAAAAGGAGCTAGGAAGCTCTGGGTGGCTTCTTATAGGCTAAGGGGCAGAGAAATGCGAGGAAGAGCTCGAGCACCGATGGGCAAGGTGGTGGAGCTCTCGGAAGCGTACGGGCAGGCATGGGCGAGCTGGGGCAAGGGATGGGTGCAGAGGTGACCAGGGAGGTGATAGGGTTGGTTGGCTGGTGGAAAACCCGTGGGTGGCGAGGTGAAACTGTGGGTGGTGCGGCCATGTTTTCGCGGGTGTGTACTGGCATGGCGAGCGCGAAGTGGACGAAGGTCCCTACCAACGGGGCTCACCAGTTAGAGAGAGAAAGAGAGAGAGAGAGGTGGAGATTTAGGTTTAGGTTTAGGTTTGAATTTCGGCTGATTTATTTGTCAGAATTTTATACCAAGCAAATGACCTCCAAATTTTATGAAACGTTTTGTGAGGACTCTTGACCTAGTTTAGTTTATACCTTCTGTGAATTTCTCTAAAATTCATAAAAGTTTTTGTTCTTATGTGTTTGTATTTGTTTTTTAAAACAAGTTTTCACATAAATGTTTTGGTGAATTATTCCTGGGAGAAATAATTCTCTCATTTAATATTTTTACTTTGTTTTATCTAATTCCTTTTGAGTACATGTTAGTTTGTATTTCATGTTTTGCTTTTAAACAAAGGTTCAAATCTCAAATATGATTAGACTTTCATATGCAAAATGATCAAAGCATTTTTCCTAATGCATTTATTATACTTATTCCCATAATACATATTTTGGGATGTTACAGAGGGATTGGATGGGCATGCCGCTGGAATTTCGCATATTTTATTACTTCTTCCGATGCTACTTTTACTCTGTTTGTACTGCTTTTATTTGGTCAGTCGGTCGTTGATGTAATAACTTTACCGCTTAAGTTAAGTACCCTTTGCTTACTTGTATATGTGGATGTATGGATATGAATGCCAATTGTTGTAATGTGTGTACTAACCACTGATCATGGGACTAGTACGGTATACACATGGGGTCTTCGGGTATTCCACGCCCGGGGTCCCGACACGCGCGCTGCCTCTGTGGGCACTAGAAGGGACCGCGCTAGGGCCGCCGAGGGAGGGAAGTGGTGGGCGCCGCTGCTAAGGTGGTCAGGGCGGCCCGACTACATCGAGGCTACGGCACCGGTGATGGCGACAGATGAGGTGAAGAAGGCGGTGAGGAGGTCGTTGTTCATGGGGGGCCTAACGGAGGACCATCAGAGCCAACGTCACTATTCATCACACCGTCGGCCTTATCACCGCCACCACCAATCCGTCGCCTCTGTCATCCCCTCACCGGACCAACCGCGTCATGAGATGCGCCTTTCCACGGCGAAGCCAAGCCCCATCGCCGCCACCGAGCTCCACCGCCTCGCCATGGCCGCCACCGATGGTAGCCTTCCGTGCGGCTCCCTAGATCAATCCGTCACCATCGGAGGACTCCCCATTCCCACACCGTGCTCTTGCTCCCGTTAGACATGATGAATACAACCATATTCACCGTCAATGAGCCTTCCTTCTCTCCGCGGCCGCCGCTCTTCACCGCTTCGTTTTGGACACAGCCGTCTCCCCCATCTCTCTGAGGAGCCTAAAATGGGTTCACAACCCTCGAGAACACGCGCCGTTGGGACACTCCGTCACCGACCGCCTCTTCCCGCCGGATTGGAGCGCCGGCGCCTCCTTTGTTTTTCCCCACGCCACTAGCCAGGCAAGACGAAGCTTGTTCCTGGTTCGCTACTGTGTCTAGCTGGGTGGACCACGCCAATCCGATCGAGCCAGCCAAGTCCAATCCGAGTCCATCACACACGACCGAGCCCAAACCTCAATTGGTTGAACCTAACGCTCCCAACCGAACCCTAGTGCAAATGGCATATGAGTCATTTCACATAGGAAAAAATACGAAAAGTAATTGCAAATTACAAAAATGGCAAAATATCAAATAAGAAAAAACAATCCGGGGCAAATAATCATCCTACCTCAAAATAAATGCAAATAGTAGAAGGCACTTTAAAAATGGGGCATATGATCATGAAGATATACTCATCCAAGAAGCTTTCCACTATAGTGATTTTCCCTCATACAAGTGATAACAGCATGATCCACTATTCAACATTGACGATCAAATTAATTAAGCTCCTCAGAAACCATATGATAAAGAGAATGTTTGCCTCAAAGTTAGTGAAAAAGGATAGAAAAGACACCCTGCTGACACAAATTAAAGCAGGTCATAACTGACATAATCATCAGAAGCATAAGTCATGAAAATGAGTCTGATAAACAGTAACACTTCGTGGTTCGATCTCTTCATATTATTATGAGTTCCAGTACAAGACATTCAACCAAAACGAAGAACAAACATACATATATGTAGCCAATGGCTTAATTAGCCGCAGGAGCAAAAAACTACTGATCCAAATTGAACTCACAGTGCATCCAAATCCTAGATAGATCACATTTTTCGCCTTATTGCTTCCTCCTTATTTCTACCTCAGTCTCTCTCTCTCTCTCTCTCTCTCTCTCTCTCTCATACACAGAAACAAATCACAAGACTTCAACAGTAGCGCAGGTTACACTAGCAACAAGAACAAGAAGCCAAAACACAGCAGCTCGGACAGTACGAACAGTCTAACGCACTAGCTGCAAAAAAGCCTGCATGCAGTGGTTGTGGTACTCTCGATCGATCGGGATCAGCTCCGGACAAGCCCGCAGGACAGCGTCATGAGCAGCATGGCGGCGTCCGTGATCTCGTCCTGCACCGCGAAGGCTGATGACCGGAAGCAGGCGGCAGCCGCTGCGGAGCTCTTGCCCCAGTTGACAACCTCGGCAGATTTGGCAATGGCCTTGTCGTCGGCAGCGGCAGCGGTGGTGGCAGTGTGATCCTGGACCACCAGCTTGCACCGTTTCTTGAACGGCAGCGACCGGTCGACGTCCGCTCTCTTCTCCTTCTTCACCTTCGGGTGCGCTGTCGCGGCGTCACTCGGCGTGCCCACCTTGGCGCCGTCGGTGGACGCCCCGGAGGCCATCATCGCCCGCCGCGCCTTCCGCTGCCTGATGCCGCACGCGTTGCAAAGCGACTGCACCATGCAAACAGGTCATCAAAACGAGTTAATTACAGTTGCGTATGTGCAATTATAGAGTTGTAGTTACACCATTTGTACGAAGTGTATAAGCATGCATGGACCATGAGTTCATGAGGCAACAAAATCTTACCTTTGGGCCACAAGGACCACTCCTCCACAAGGGGGTCTTGGTGGTGTTGCAATCGGAGCACACTCTAATAACACCCAAAGGTTGGTTCATCATGCTGCTGTGGTTGTGATCCTCGTATGCCTGTGCCCTCCTCCTCGGCTTCTTCGCTGCCCCGCCAACACCGGAATCGCTCGTCTTCCTCGTGATCCTCATCTTGGCCGCAGCAGGCGCCGTCCACTTGCCGGTCTTGACTGATCCACTGGTGACCTGCAGCTTCTCCATATCGTATGGATCGTACGAGGACCGCTCGATCATGTCGTCATGGATGCTCTCGACGGTCGGGAACGGTGTCGCAAAGACGCTTGATGATCCACCAATCATCTGATAATAACAAAAATAAAAGAGCATGTTAGTTAAACAACTTGAAAGTGAGCAAACAAATCGATACAAATAGATATATCTAGGATTGAGAAATTAATTAATCCCCTAGCTCTAGCTAGTACTTACATGTTGGGGCTCCAGTATAGCTTGATGCTGCCTCAAGTGATGGTCTGATCCATAGATTAGACTGCTGTCACTAGGGCTGCTGTTGTTGATCACAAAGGGGAACAAGATTGGGGGATCCATTGGTGGGGTGAAGGCTTGGAAGTGACCCTGATGATGATGATGATGATGATCTCCCTCCATTAGAGGGAGAGTAGTAGAGAGCTGGCTCATGTAGATGGCAGACATGAGATCTAGAGGAAGCTAGAGATCTAGCTTAGCTAGGTTGCATGTGCAGGTGATACCTAGATAAGTGGAGATCAGGCTGAGAGGAGGAGAGAAGCCGGTACTGTAGTGGTGTGATGTGCAGTTGGGGGGGGGGGCAATTTGCAGGGGCCAAGAATGATCTTGGACAGTAGGGGAGCCAAGTCCCTTTTATAAAGGGAACAAAGAGAGAGGCGTCTAGGCCGTGTAGATCATTCGTGTGTGATCCCTTTCAGAGAGAGAGAGAGGCAGAGCACAGGAAAGGGATGAGCTAGATCGGAGGGGAACAGTAAAACACGTCGGGCGCTGTGCAAACACACGTTAATCCCTAGAGGCCACCAGGATCAGATCTCGCTCCAAAGGATGTCGTTATGCTTATGCATGATCCAGGTACGCATGATAACCTATGTGGCAATCATCTAGTACAACTGTAGCGTGCCCTCAAATTAGGGCAACGAAAGTTTCTGTAGTAAAATGGCCTGTCTGCCCGAAAGTTTCTGTAGCAAAAATGGCCTGTCTGCCCAAATCCTGTAACCAACATAGCTTACTCCATTTGTACTCGAGTGAATTGCAGAAATAGCATGCCGCTAAAGACCTAAAGTAGCTTAGAGGTGCCACTAATTAGGTTTATTATTGTGTTAGTTAAATGATGGAAGAAATTGATGCGACAAGCCGTGGTAACTTAATTTAATTTCCCTAAACTTGCCTAATACATTTTTAGCACACACGCACACCACCGCACATGCACACACGCGAGTGCACTCACTGGAACATGCCTAGAATTGCAGAGGCCGCACGGAGTGTGTTGCCATTGAGACACACACGTGTAAAGGTGGGCATCCAAGGATCGATCTCTAGTGATTGAAGTCGAACTCCCATGTCTCCACCAACTAACAAAACCGATTACTAAACTTACCTAACAATTAGATAATTAAATTTGCCTAGATGTGCTACCTAGGTCCCTGCCAAGGTCATTTACATTACTTAACCAAGGGGCTTAAGTGGCACAATTAAACAAGTTTATGTATTTGCTAAGCTAAAATTACAAGTTTAACAACCTGAACGACAAAAATGGACAAATTTGAGAACCTCCAGGCAAAATACTCGTTACAATGTAAGTCTAATTAGCAAGCTAGGTTTTGTCAGAAACCAGGTAGGTTATGCATCCCCACCAGGTATCATATACAAGCCATGCATATACCTACTGCTACTACTAGCCTTGTATTTACTATTTCAAAATAAGGTGGCTGAAACTGAGAAGTTCTAACACAAGCTGATTAACTACTTAATTAGATGTAGTGCGTTTAACCTAGATCACATAGAGTTGCTCGAAATATACAGCAACGAGCAGTGGTGAAGCTTCATGCAAAATGCAGAGGGGGCCAGCCTTGAAAAGTTAAAATAATTACAAAGTTAAGCACAAAAGCATATAGAAATCCACTGTGATCTGCCAAAATTCAGAAGATAACAATGCCGCGACAAGCGCTACATACAAGACGTCTTCCAGTTTTTACTGCGCGTGCGAGTTGAAAACACCAAGAACTTGGCCTTCCCTACGTTTTCTTTAACCCAAATAAGGCTCAATTATGCTTTAGTGTATCTTTGAAAGGCAAAATACAAATCCAACATCAAGTAATGCAAACTTGTAACACATGCATGGCAGCCATAATCCCTAGGGGACTAGCTAGCTCTTGTCCATCAAACAGTACTACCACTGCTTTGCTAACCACTATCTAATCAGTGCTACCTAGTTATCAGCAGTAATAGCTCTTTAAACAAACCTTTTGCTAACCAGTAGATCTCTGGTACCTAGGCATCACTCATATCCGTACAATTGCAATCTGGAACTATTGCTAACGTTCACATGTGATCTGTTTCTTCTTGCACCCAGTACATAAGTACATACACGTTCACATGTGATCTCTTTCCTCTTGCACCCAGTACGTAAGTACAGACACGTCCAATGATAGAACTGTGGACTAGCCAGTTCAATAAAAAGTTGATAGATCTTTGAGAGGCCTGTGTACTGTGGAGGCTCAAGAGCAGTTATGCGCACTTCATAGATAGATTTGCATGAAGTCGGCATCTCTGCCTCTCTCCCTTCGCTCTCCATTTTTGGGTGTAGACAAAGAACAGTAAATAGCTTGAGCAGGCAAAGAGACACTTCCTGCCCCTTGGCCCACTGTAAGCATGCATGGTTCATAGTTCATGTTTACTCCCAAAGCACCAATCTATATGGAACAACTCATCACTACGTAGCCATTGTGTAAAGAATAACTTTGATTTTTGCTCCTTTGTACTGTACTAGATAAATCCAAACACTGATATCATGATCATATCAATAAGATCAATGCCACTTATCTAATCTAGCCCCAGTCGAAAACTATAATGGCCCTGTCATTATGTTAAAAACAATTCTTTTATTTAACAAGTTTTTTTTTTTTTGAGAGGGGGCATTATGCTTTACTTGATAAATGGATATAGCTGCAGTGAAAACACTTTTTAGATAAAAAATAGTTGTTCACATTCCTTCACTTTCACGGTTTCACCTTCTTCCACTTGGAGGGAGTAGATGGTTGAAATTTTATTTTGTATATCTCATCAAAGCAAGCAATTGTATGTAAATCATTCCGTTAAAAAAATTATAATTTTTTTAGAAAAACATTTTTTAGGAAACTGGCAGGAGATTTTTTAGAAAAACATTTTTTTAGGAAACCGGTAAGAGGATTGCCGATTGCATTAATAGAGAAGAAACAGAACAACACCCAAGGCCGAAGACCTAGCCCAAAGGTTTTAGTTTATTTTACAGAGAACTAAATTGCTCCAAGCACTTTCCCCCTGCGACAGACCAAGCTCTGTCTTCCTCTTTGATCTTTCCAAGTAGGTCTAGGTGGAATTTTTTTTATTAATTAACCTTTTTTTGAATTTTATTTTAAAGTTAACCGGCAAGACTTTATTTCCAATTCGACCCTTTGATCACGCCACCACCGTGGTGTGACAAAATAAAACCTCACACGCTTGACCCATTTTGGTCAAACTCTTGTCATGCCACCGAAGTGGCGTGACAAGATGATGATTTGGTCACGCCACAACCAGCGGCGTGACAAAAAGTGCTATTTTGGGGACTTATCCTAGCACGTGACAATGTTGTTTTATCACGCCACCACCTGGTGGTGGCCAAAGGGGTCAAAATTGGAAATAAAGTGCGTCGATGGTTAACTTTAAAATAAAATTCAAAAAAAGGTTAATTAATAATAATAAAATTTGTCCAGGTGGGTGGATGACCTATTTTGGAAAATTCTTGCCTTGCATTCCTTCCAAATATCCTAGGTGGTTAGAATGGCCACTATCGCCGTCACCCTTCTTGGGATCAGTGTGGAACTGTTTATTTGAGACCACCAGTCACCAATGTTGTGACTGGAAGTCCAGTACGCTGGTCTGAGCAGTGCACATCCGAGCCAGTCGGCCATTGAGTTCCACAGTCTGCGGGTGTATCGACAGCGGGCGAAAAGATGCATGGCCGATTCCGGTGCCTGTCTATAGAGTGAGCAAATGCCTTGGTTTGGCCAGCTCCTTGTTTGCAATCTGTCGGAAGTCCAAAGGCGGTTCTGAATGGCCAACTAGACGAACAGTTTGCATTTTAGGGGAGCTAAGGTTTTCCAAATTAATTTTTTGAATTTTGTTACTATTGAACCAAGGAACTGCATCTCGTAAGCTGGTTTTGCTGTGTAGTTGCCTTGAGGGGTGAGCTTCCAGGCGATCTCATCTACAACAGTGGGGTTCAAAGTTATTTGGTTTAATTTCCCCCATAGACCCAAGAATTGTTGGACCAGCTGAGCTGTTATTTCCCCTAGAGTGTTGATGTCCTGAATCCAGCAACTGTCCTGAAGAGCGTCGTGGACTGTTTTGTTTTTCCTTCTGACAAAAGGTAAATTGTCGGGGCTAGGTCTCTCGGGGCTGCACCATCTAGCCACTGAGAGGTCCAGAAGTTGGCCCTAAAGTTGGCCCTATTTCTATCGCCCAATGTGATTTTAGTAGCTGCCGCGAAAAGACGTTGGTCAGCCTCATCATATGGAATCTCTATTTCGACCCAAGGTTTATTGTGAGCCTTCCTGTATAAACTTTGTCGAAAATCTAAAATGATTTCCATGACTTCATTAGAAACATTTCAGTTGTAGAATGTGAAATTACGCAAATCTAACTTCCCGCATCCCTGAGATCTCCACCTCTATATCGACTGATGTGTAATTCCAAATGATCATCATGAGGTGCATGTACCACTTGCTAGCACAGATATGTAACTAGAAACAGTAGTTCTCCCTGCCGATTACCAAAAGATGCAAGGAAGGAGGCTGGCTAGCTAGCAAGCTCATCCGTATCTCTTCAACGCTAGCTCACTCTTCTATTCTCTCGACCTGAACTATCTTCTGTTACGAGGGAACCAGACACGGTCGAAACCTTGAAAGCGACGCCTCTTCCCACATGAGCGAGCCCATACAGTCCCAGCTACGTGAGGCCAAAATCTGGGCGACTTGTTCCTCGCCCTCTCGTGATCTAGCCCTTAATAGGGACAGATGCAGCGAGGCGCGCGCCCAAACAAGCAACTAATTGGCCCAAATCTATGCAAAAGGGGCAGGCCGCGCCCACCGCACAGCTCTGCAAACCATGGCAAGATCATGGGTTGACCCACTTACGTGTAGAGATCTTCAAGAATGGATGGTCTCCATTGCATCGAGATCAGAGCTAAATCTCTGAACATTTTGCAGGCATGCAGCCAGTAGAAATGCAGTACCGCCAAATCCGAGCTGAAACCTGCAGGTCATCATCAAACCGGATAAGCTTTGGTGTAGATGCTTGATGGTTTGGTAGTTGGCACCAAATTGAGAGAAATCAAATAACGTTTCTGGCCTGAACAGCCCATTTCAGGAATAATATGAAAAACAACTACAGTTTCTTAAGAAACAACTCCGAAGAGAAGCTGTTCAAGGTTTCAATTTAGCATGAGAAGTCCAAATCCCTGACCCCTAAGCAATGACAATTATCAAACTGCGAAAAGATTGCAACTATGGAACAATGCAAAATCTGAAGAGAAACTGTTCCAACTCAGAAGTCAGAATACACCAGATCGGACCTAGGTTTTTCAGCAAAGTATTCGAGCCAAATAGTGACCAACGACCCTCGATTCCAGGGAATAGCAGTCATCAGATGAGCATAACTGTATTCTGTCTAGATCTCTTCGTTGTTCATTGAAGAGGGGCCTGTGCATTACGACAACAGCATGCACGGCAGTGTCACTCAAAATCAGTTGGGAATCTAGTGCATCATCACAGTAAATGATGGAAAAAATTAGCATGAGTAGACCACGTATTTGTCTACGACAACACTGATCTACAAGAAGAGAACAAAGATTAATGATTAATATAAGAAAAGACAGAGTATCCGTCAAATCCTAATGGAATAAGTCCATTTTACCCCCTCAAATTATTAAAAAAGTCCACTCAACCCCCTAAATTACAAAACCGGCTATTTAACCCCACCCCCCCCAACCAAATCTTTTAAAACTAGACTATTTTACACCTTTATGTGGTTTAGCTGGGTGGTTTTGCTGATATGGCAGTGGTTTTACCATGTTAGCACTTATGTCACCAAAATTCGCTGACATGGCAGTCGTTGATGACAATTTGGAAGAGGCCGAGCTCGCGTAGGTTAGCAAAGGCGGGCGGGCGGCGGTGTCCAGCAAGCGCTAGACGCCGAGGTAGAGGCGACTGAGGGAGGTGCAATGGAGGATGTCGTCAGGGAGCGGCATGCAGAGCGGTCATGCGCCGGTTCGGCCTCCCATCCACACAGTCGCCGCCTACGCCTTCTATGAGGAATGCCGTGCCCGGCCTCCTCTCCTCCTCCCACTCCCTCCCGGACTCCGCCCACCCCGTCGCCACCGCTCCCCTCCCCTTCTTCACCGTGCTCAGTCACCGCCACCTCCGCCTCCTCTGCCTCCCCATCCATCGCCACACCTCAGCTCCTCGCCTTCGCCCGCCATCGCCGCCACCCAAAAAACAGCCACCGCCCGGTGAGCTCTAGCCACCACCATCGTGCCCTCTAGCACCGCCTCGGCCACCTCAATCCATCCCTCACCTCCATTTCTTCTTGCCTGAGCAGGAGCCCAGGAACGCACCATCCTCTCCATCCTCCTGTTTGCGGCCGTCGCCTTACCCTCACCGTCCCCGTCAACCCAGTGAGCTTCGTCCAAAACCGTTCACGTCACATTGTGTTCCCGAGCCTCCTCTTCTTTTCCCCCAACTCGATTTCACCTCTCATTCGTAGGAAGTCGATGGCGACTCATCTTCCCTGTTCCCGGTCGAAAAGTGTCGCCACCGCCGCCATTCCTTTCCCAATGAGCTCCCCTCCGATTCCTTGCCCCTGGAGCACCCCCTAGCATCCCTCTTCCTCCCCAAACCTCTGATTTGTGCCCTCCCTCCCCAAATTGCAGCCTCCGTGACGAGTGAGCTGCGCCGCCATAGGCTCACGCCTCCAGCTTGCCTTGGCTCTCCTCCGCCACCATCATCTGCACCAGTGAGTCCCTCTCATCCCATAGATGCTTGTGTGTGCCTTCTTTTTCCTCTTCTCGCCTTGGCCATGCCATCTTCTTCTCAAAGACCTTGCCGTCGCTTTTTTGCGCTTCCTATCGCCATGGGCCACCTCGAAGAGTGCCGCCATCACCGTTTGACTCTTCAGAGTCTTAGGGACCTATTTTTGCCGCCGGCACTACCTCCTAGGCTGCCGCTTGCCGTCATTGTCGCCTCTAGAGCTGAGCGCGACGCCTCCTCTGTTTACTCTACTCTACTCTCTCTCTCTCTCTCTCTCTCTCTCTTGCCCTCTCTCTCTCTCTCTCTCTCTTCTGTTTGTTCGCGAAAACACTGCCATGTCAGTGAAATTTGGTGACATAAGTGCAAACATGGCAAAATCACTGCTATATCAGCAAAACCACCCAGCTAAACCACCTAAAGGTGTAAAATAGTCTGGTTTTAAAAGATTGGAGGGTTAAATAACCGGTTTTGTAATCCAGGGGGTTGATTGGACTTTTTCAATAGTTCGAGAGGGTAAAATAGACTTATTTCAATCCTAATTAAGCTACAAAGGTTGTTATTGCCTAGATCTAGTGCATAAGCTATAGTAGTTTTTGCTGATAGCCATAGGGCTGGTTCACAGATAGGTGCACAAGAGATTCAAACAGCACTGTCAAACTTCTTATCGTATCATTCCTACAGCTGAATAATGTTTTTCAACAGAGGGGCAGCTGCTGGTTTGTATGATGGTTAGGATGCATACGTATACGGTCTTTGAATCACTACTGGAGAGTGTAATCCACTCGCTGTCACGAGTTGTAAGGTGGTAAGGCAAGGCTAAATGATAGACTTGTGCACAACAAATACGTAGCTTTCAGAAGGCTCTGCAAATCCAAAGGGGTCATGGCTTTGAGCAAAAGGACACTGTGCACCATGTCTACAGGGACCCTCTGTGGGGGTAACAGCAAATGCATGGTTGGTGATTGAAAAAGAAAACAATTACAGTACATATACAGGTAGTTCAATTAAGGATGACGGATGTACCTTGAAGCATAGGATTATGTTTAGTAATCAGCACTAACAGTGGCAGAATTTTTTAAGAAAAGTGGTGCATAATGAGTAGAGTCGGTTGTTGGTACTCAAATGAGACAAGAAACTTACTAGACATATACAGGAATAGACCAGCAAACTAGCAATCATCATGTATTATTAATAAGAATCAGCAGGTTCTAACATAAAATATCTAGTTATTTTCTACACTCTTTCCCCCTTACAGTTAACCAAGAAAAAGATGCGCCAAGATATTTGAAAAGGTACTACTGAACTCTCAGTCATCAGAAAATAAAATAAAACAGCAGTGACAGATTAGATCATACCTAGTTCATCATCAAGGTAGAGAAGCCCTGCCCGATATCGACAGGAATAATTTCACACAAAAAAACAAAGCAGTCAAGTATTGTAATTAGTAGCAAAAGTAAAAGCACATGAATGTAAATCGTAGCAATTCATCAAATAAGTTTAACACTGAAATTTTTTTTAAAAAAACATTTGACTATTAAGTTGATGGGGATGTGTTCACACAGCAAGCCAGTAAGTGGTTGTGGGGGGCACACGCCCGCAACAAACAGGTAGCCATCAGAGAAACAACAAAAATGGGAGAAGCAAAGAGAGAACGATTAAGGATAAGGTTAACCTACGGGTAGGGTGAAGGGATGAACCACAGCCACTTATTTTGGGACTAAATGCACTGGTATTCTGGGATTATGCTTGGTAAGGAAGATGGATCACAGTATGATAGGCGCTAAATGCAATAAAGATAAAAGAGACTGTTGTGCCAGATTTGCGAATCAAGCATGAAAGCCAGTTCTCTTTCATTTTTCTGTGTAGACATAAGGTAATGGTCAGTTCCTCTTTCTGTTCTATCTTGTAAGCGAAAGTGTGAAGCAACTCAATATAGTATGTCTGACAGATTTCTACACTATTTTTTTATAAATTAATATATACCATGTACAAATGCTGGCCTGCTGACCTGACCTGCACCAGCATTAAATTTAACCAAACCATAAAAATGGACCTTGAATTTAACATTCATAAAGGGAGCTCATGAAAAAAGTTTATGTATGTATAAGTATTGTTATGAATATCGTGTGTATATTCATGAGGCCCAATAGACAATATATATAGGGAGTACAAGGTAGATATGTCATATAAAGATAAGAAAATATAAAAGGCAGATAAGGAAATACAAAAGAATTCCTATTCTAACCCCCCCCCCCCCCTAAAACTCATGGTGGATCACACACAATGGGTTTGGAGAGAAAATACAAATGTTGTACCCTAGTCTATGACTTCGTGAAGAAGTCAGCAATCTATAACTCTAAGGGCACAAACTGTAGAACAAGTACTCCATCCTGCACCTGTGAGCGAGTGTATGAAGTATCCACAGTTCCACACCAATGTGCTTGGTGAGCTCATGCTTCACTGGGTCACAGGCAATACTGATAGTACATGTACTGTCAGACAAAAGAGTCGTAGGTCCCATCAGAGGCACTCCAAAATCTGCAATTAGCCACCTCAACCAAGTAACCTCTGTTGTCACTGCTACCATAGCTCTCAACTCAGCATCTGCACTCGAACAGGAAACTGCAGTCTGCTTCTTTGTCTTCAAGGCAATCAGGGAGGAGCCAAGAAAAACACAGTAAGCAGAAAGAGAACGACGATTAGAAAGATCACTAGCCCAGGTCGCATCGGAATATGCCTGAAGCTGTAGTGAGGTGGAGCTAGAGAAAAAAAACGACGAGAGATAGTCCCATGCAAGTAGCGAAGAACACGAAAAAGATGACTGTAGTGAAGATGGGTAGGACGAACCATGAACTGACTCAAGATATAAACAACATAAGTAATATCAGGACGAGTGCCCATAAGATACACCAAACTTCCAACAAGATGGCGATATCGAGTAGGATCCTCAAGAAGATCACCATTAGTGGCACAAAGTTGTAGAGATAGCTGCATGGGAGTCTCGGTGATGCGAGTGTCAGTCAGACCAGACCGATCAAGAGGATCCTGGACATACTTCTACTGGGAGAGGTAGTAGCCCTCAGACGTGGAAGAGACCTCAATCCCAAGGAAATACGTAAGAGAACCAAGATCAGTCGTTAGAAACTGCTCACTGAGATGCTTCTTCACATACGTGATGAATGAGGAATCATCACCAGTGATGAGCATATCATCAACATACAGAAGCAGAGTGTCCTACCCCAAGATGAGACATGGGCAAAAAGAGCAGGATCATGGGAACTGATAGTGAAACCGACAGCAGTAATCACTGAGGTAAAACGAGCAAAACAGGCACGAGGAGCCTATTTGAGGCCATAAAGAGCACGACGAAGACGACAGACATGCCCATCGGGAACAGAATACCAGGTAATGGCTACATGTAAACCACCTCATGAAAAACACCATTAAAAAAGGCATTCTTAACATCCAACTGAGAGATGGACCACCGGTGAATAGAAACAACCACAACAAGAGTGCAAACAGTGGTCATATGGGCAACAGGGGCAAAAGTCTCATCGTAGTCACGACCGTACTCCTGCTGAAAGCCGCGAGCCACAAGACGAGCCTTATAGCGCTTGATAGTACCAGCAGACCTAGTCTTAATCTTGTACACCCGCTTGCACGTGATAGGACGAGCATGCACATGTGTCGGTATAATATCTCAAGTCTACGTACGTCAAAGAGTATCAAGCTCCTTTGTCATAGCGAGCCGCCACTCAGAATGAGGAGCAGCCTCACGATAAGAGCTAGGCTCAGTGATAGAGAGAGCATGAGCTATCGGAGCAAATCCAAGATGATCAGGAGATCGAAAGGATGTCCGGTCACGAAGGGTGTAACGAGGAGCATCATCAAGAGGATCAGATGTGGGCGTCAGCAAGATACCTGAAGAGGAGACTGGAGACGGTGGTGTTGTAGGAACAAGAGACAGCACCGGAGGCGAAACCATTGGAAACAGACTAGGGGAAGATTGTAATAGTGGGGAAATTGATGAAGAGTTAGAAAAAGACAACCATGAAATCGACTCGACAGTGGAAACAGGAGAAGAAGCCGAATCTCGATAGAAGAAAAGTCATAGTTTGGTGTGCTCAAAACCCTTATGCTCAGAACTATAACCAAGAAATACACACTCAACTGACTGAGCCGATAGTTTGGTGCGCTCACGAGGCTACAACAGAACAAAACAAGTACAACCAAAAACACGAAGGTGAGTGTATTGGGGGTCTCGAGAGTAGAGACGCTCTATAGGACTGACACCCTTAAAAGCATTGAAAGGCTGCATATTGATAAGATATGCAGCCGTAGAAATAGCAGCAGCCTAGAACTGTGGTGGAACGTGAGAGGCAAGAAGAAGAGTGCGGGTAGTCTCAATCAGATGACAATGTTTGCGCTCAGCAACCCCATTCTAAGCATGGGCACCAGGACAAGAAAACTGATAAAGAGTGTCCTGCTCAGAAAGAAAGTCTAAAAGTGCCAGAATAGTACTCGCCAACAGAATCACAGCGAAAAGTACGGATGAAATAATCAAAATGAGTACGAACCATCGTTGCAAAGCTACGATAGATCGCAAGAAATTGACCACGATTTGACATAGGGAAAACCCATGTAAAATGGGAATAATCATCAATGAATATCACATAAAATTTATGCACGCCTTTAGAGATAATAGGCGCAGGTCCCTATACATCTGATGATCTGAATGAACTAAGTCAAAAGGATGAGAAGACAATGACTCACTACAATGATAAGGAAGTTGTAGCTGCTTGCTCAGCTTACAACCCTGACAAAACATGGATGTGTCAATAGTTACATGTCCAAGACACCCTAAAGAACTAATGAAGAAGGACGAGACCCACACAGGTGACCTAGACGATGATGCCACTGAACAAAAACTCCTAAGGTGGTGGCAGCAGTGGTGGTGGAGGTAGACGCAGAGGTGATATGAGCAACTGAAGTAAACGGAAGATGGAGACGGTCAAGGATGTAGAGACCCTAACGATCCCTACAGCACCGGCTAGTCTCAAGTATTGTCCCTGTCTATCGGTCCTGGACGAAACAGGAGTGAGAGTCAAAAACAACCCTACAGCCAAGATCGGTAAGCTGACCCATCGAGAGAAGCTGCATGGTAAGCTAGGAAACATAGAAAATAGCTAGAACATACACGTGAGGAGGGACTGTAGTCAAAGCAGAAAACATCGATATAGTCGAAGAAGAAGAGGTAGTAAGCACAGCCGAAACAAACTGTGTTGCTAACCCGCAGTGAAGCTCCTCAGCACGAAGCGTCGAAAGGGCCTCAGTGACTGTCGGTCGTGGTGAGCAACTCAATAGTTGAGTCCTGATAGGCTCAAACTCTAAGCAAAGACAGCAGACGAAGTCATAAAGGCGAAGGCGGTCATGATCCACCTTATGACACTCCTAGCAGAGCAGAGAAGCTAACTCGCCCAGCTGGCGCCAAAGACTGGCAAGGGCTTGGAAGAAGTCATCGACGAAGGAGTCCTCCTGGCGAAGCGTCTCCAACTCATGTTCAAACAAAAAGAAGTGAGCATCACTGCTCTACTGGCAGTGCTCGCGCAAGTACTCCCAGATCTAATTAGTGAAACGCGGACCAACAATGTCTAGCTGGATGGAGTCGTCGACGCTAACCACTAGGATGGCTCGTACACGGGCCTCAACAGCACACCAGCGCTCAAAAGTGTCTATGGCATACTGAAAGGCCTCATCAGCAGCGACGACCTCTGCCTCCTTCTTGGCGGCCTCATCGTCTGCAGGAGGTGCAGAAGTAGGCTGTCTAGGAGGAGGCTGAACCGGCGACGGCGGACAAGGTCGAGCACCAGTGACATATCCCCGAAGACAGAGACTATCGAGCGTGATCTCCATGAGTGAAGAACATAACCTGTAGTTCGTCCCATGAAGCTTTGTTCCTGAGAATGGGATCACTACTGATGGAACAGAAGCCATCAGTAGACGGCACTGGACAGCGCGGCGGTTAGATCGACGTTCTTTTTATTATTATTATTTTCTTTCTTTCTTTCTTTCTTGCGGGCCAGCTTGCTCACGCTAACACAACCTGTGAAACACACGGGCTGGCTCACGTGTGGAGGGGACTAGGGTTCCCCCTTGCTGGCGGCGGCAGCGGCAGCGCGCTTGGTCCTCGGGCCGAGCATGGCGCAGACTAGCGTGGAGACGTGGTGGCCTAAGCGGCTATGGGCGATGGCGGTGAAACAAGGCGGCAGCGGCGGCGGGAGTGCGTGAGGAGGATCGGGTAGGCGACGACGGCGTCAGGCGGCTCGCAAGCAACACCTGGGAGCAAGCGGCCAGGCGTGCGCGGAAGACGACCAGGGTGACGACGATGTCGGGCGGCTACGGTGACTAGGCGGACAGCGTCGGGCGGATGACGGCGGCCGGGCGAGCGGTGGCATCAAGCAGCCTACAGGCAACGTCGTCGAGCAGTGGCGTCGAGCGGCCCGCAGACGATGGCGTTGGGCTCAGACGACAGCGTCGGACGGCGGGGCGTCAGGATGGCAGCGGAAAGAGCTAGGTTAGTACCCTAGCTTTGATATCATGTTACGAATATTATGTGTATATTCGTGGGGCCCAATGAGCAATATATATAGGAAGTACAAGGGGGATATGCCATGTACAGATAAGGAAATACAAAAAGATTCATATTCTAACAAGTATCACTACCGTAAATGTGCAAACTACATTTGTGATGCCTCAGCCTAGATGACTGGTTAATTTCATACTTCTGTTTGGAAATCCATTTTTCTTCACTTGCACTATATCAAATACAGATTTCATCAATACATCTATCAACTATATCTAACATTTTTTTTAGAATTGTGAATGACTTCAAGAGCTTTATATATGTCTAAGAACAAGCAACATAGTAAATAAGAAGGTGGCGAGCAAAGTATTAAACGGCTGCATGCTTTTAAAGACTGACCTAGACACCTAGTCCTTACTTCTGCTGCACGTCCACTAAATTGCTGAAAATAAATTAGTCATTTCCAAACAAAGATAAACGACCAAACTAATAGCTTGGATGGCTCTGATTCAGAATTATATGATTTCTGATATAACAATTGGCACTGAGTAACTTTCTTTGGAGAATGAGCTATCATGAAATCCCCCCTTTTCCAAAAGAAGAAAAAAATATGGTCACAATTGCCTTTTGTTTTGTTGCTTCCTTGTCTTTCCTTTCTTCTTGGGTTTATTGTTGAAAGCAGAGGCGGATCCCACAGGATGTCAGAAAGTTCAGACCCTCGGACCTTTTTGCCATGCTAGTGCGTCGTCACTTTATCCTTTCCTTCATTTCAACCAATAAGTACGTGCAAATGTACACAAGCTACTTTTGTTTAGGTGAAATAAAATACTTAGGTTGATTCATATTCCATACTTGTTAGTTCACAAATTCGGACTAATAACTTATGGAGATGTCTAACAGCAAAATACACCTGAGAAAAATGTATTTCTACCTCCTCCCTCAACTCCCATGTCCTTTCCCGATCACCTTCCTCTCTACATCCCCAAATTTTATTGTAAATGAAAAGGTAGCCTTATCTTCCGTTACCAAACAAAAAAGGTAACCACGTATCAATATTGTTTATACTGTAAAGGTAAGATTTTTTGTATCATTCTCAAACTCCGGAAAACACGCATAAAGCACCACAAGAATGCAGTTAGAAGAAAATGCTGGAAGACTACTCTTGTGGTTAGTGATCACAAAACATATGAATAATTTGATACCAGTTACTTAACATAGACATAAAGAGGTTAATCATATTTGGTATTAGTCAAGTTTCAAACCAAAGAAGCAGACACCTCTTTGGAGATTTTGCAGAGTGGCACACCAATCCTGATTCAAATAAAAGAAGCACTCACCATTAAGTTGAAAACTATGTACCATGGGGAGAAAACGAAATTTCTATCGTGATTCGAATAATTAGGGTGAGTTAATATGAGACATACCGCTCATTCAAGAAATCTGGGCGTCAGCTTAAGCTTTGCTCTCATGGCCTCCAGTTGCTGAAGTAGGTCAAAGGATGGCTACCTGGTAATACCACCCTTGGACTTTCAATTAGCATAGCAGAAGTCCCTTGGTATCCGATCCTCCCTTTTTAGCCTCATAAACATATGAACTGCAAGTAAAAGTGATTGACTCAGTTCTAACACAACACTCTAAGGTCTTTCTCTATATGATACAATTGACCGATATTTACTGAATTCCAGTAAGGAACAAGAGGTGCTGACAGTATCATTCATTTGCCAAATGGCATGTAACAAATGAATCACTGTTTTCACACTGGAAAAAAGGGATAAGTGCATTAGTGACACATTTCCTTCTAAAAATGCCATATGCAGCCACTCAATCACTGAGATTCAGTAGCTGTAAGTTAAAGCTTTATCTATCACTGTCAGGGCTGTGGTCCTACGTTTCCCCTCCTATCGATCTCTACTGTAATGAACTAACAGTCAGAATTCCTAGGCACTCTTGACCCCGCAACATCCACTGAAATAGCCAATATACTTGAAAAGCCTCTCTATTGCTTTGTTATGGACTCCCAGCAAGGCACTGTAGCAGGAGCGCAGACAATAGCGTGGATACTGTAGCGCACATTGTAGCATCGTGTCAACAATAAAGCCATATTAGGAAGGATGTGTTATTTATGAATCTATCTAGGTGTTTGGTATTATATATTAGTTAGGCAAATTATTATTGGATTAGATTGTTAGAGATAAGTTCCTTATAGATTATTTTTTAGAGATCAAATCGGGTCATCCCTATAAAAAGAATAGCATGTATTGATTATCAATCAAGGAAGAAATAAACAAAGCTAGTCCCTAACCAGTTGAATAAAGATCAGATGCTTCTTGTTCGTTGGAAAGAGTCTCGGCCGAGTTTGGAGGGCGATCCCTCGCCTCCCTAGCTAATCAAGCCTCAGAGCCTCGCTACCTCGACAGGAAAGAACCCTGTCAACAGTTAGATGAGGGCAAGACTCACCATGGCTTCCAATGCCACACCATCTTTCTTGGAGAAGTTGAAGGCCAGCGAAGAGCAAAAAGTCTTACTCGACAACATGATGACCACCTTAGAAAAGGCTATGGAGTTGGTGGACAAACTGAAGGCGCAAGAAGAGGCGTCGCGTGCCATTGCAATGGTTGCACTGCCACCAATGTTCCCCTAGGCGCTAGTCAAGTGGCAGACCAGCGCTTAGCACCTAATCGCTGCCTAGGCGGACCTAGACGGGGCTAGGAGGCCACCTAGGCGGCATAAATCTATTAGGCGGCCTAGGTGGGAGGACCGCGCATAGCGCCGTAGGCGGGCGCCTAGGGGAACACTAGCTGCCACCACCTTCCCCGGCGTTAGCGTTGGCACGACTGCTGTCCATTGGAGCTTCGTTGATCCTCATCCACGTGACACGACGTCGACATAGTGCCCTTTCGTCGATATGGGGTTGCGAAGGTCTTAGTCCGCAGCCACCACCTGACAACTAGAGGACAAGATGTCTCGTTGTGAGTTGTGAGGGTTGTAATGTTATGGAGGCACTGTAGCAACGTGTGAATAGTAATACCATATTAGGAAGGATTTGTTATTTAGGAATATATTTATCAGGTGTTTGATATTATCTATTAGTTAGGCAAGTTATTATTACGTATTAGATTAGATTGTTAGAGATAAGTTTCTTTATAGATTATTTCTTAGGGGTCAAATCGGATCGTCCATATAAAAAAAATAGCATATATCTATTATCAACCAAGCAAGAAATAAACAAAGCTAGTCCCTAACCGGTTGGTTAAATATCAGAGTCTCCTTATTCGTCGGGAAGAGTCCCAATCGAGCTTGGAAGACGATCCCTCGCCTCCCTGGCTAATCAAGCCTTAGAACCTCGCTATCTCAACAGGGAAGAGTCCTGTCGACGGTTAGATGAGGGTGAGTATCCTACCCTCGGTCCTCGGACCCATACCCAACCA
This sequence comes from Phyllostachys edulis, assembly GCA_036346405.1. Taxonomy (NCBI): domain Eukaryota; kingdom Viridiplantae; phylum Streptophyta; class Magnoliopsida; order Poales; family Poaceae; genus Phyllostachys; species Phyllostachys edulis. Next base: position 32,941,203 of record CM070555.1, on the reverse strand, counting down.
ACGACCACAACATGCTTCTACTCATCTCATGCGAAATAGATCGCAAGAATTCTTGAACGTTTGCAACAAATGAGCCCCATAGCTTTCACTTGATAAACAATAAGCCATGAGTTCTTTGTAACAAAAAGACACCAAACTTCTCCGTAATAGTCGCCAGACATTTACACGATTGATAACTGAACAAGCACACGTCTCCTCAAATCACAAGCTCTCCCCCCATGACTTTATGCAACTCTTTTAGCCTGCACGTACCGAACCAGCGCAAACAACTGCGATGCTCTTTTTTTTTTTTGGTGCTGTGCATGCGCTACAGCATTTCAATCTCGAAACCCTTGCACCACCAATGCCGCACGGCCGCACGCTATACTAAGGGGAAGCAACATCCGGTAAACACCGCGCAAGCCCTAGCGGCATGTGAGGAGGCAAAGAAACCTTCAAGCGCATTTCGTCGAACACACCGCGAACGACAAGGAACCCGCGCCCGCTTCGATCAAGCTATGCGCTCGTGGCAAGAGAGGGAGAGGAGGGGGGCCGGGGGGGCACCTCCGGCTGTGGCGGCGAGAGCGAGAGAAGGCAGAGGAGAGGCCGAAGTGGAGGGGACACAGGGTTGCCACGGCCGCGGCTCACGCTCCTTGCCCTCGGCGTTCGCCGCTCGCCACGGTCGGGGGCTGCGCGGAGAGCGCGAACGGCGCTGCGAGTGAAGTCGGAGAGGCGAATAGTTCAAGTGTATTGTATGGCAACTGGGCCAGTATTGGCACGGCCAGGTAAAAGGCCATCGGATTTCGGCCGGCGTGCTGGACCTGGTCCGGGCCAACCTAAAGCCCAAAAGGTTCTTTGGGAGGAGATAGATGCTATGCTACCACACGATACGGAATATCCGGTTGACACTTCAAAAGCCCGGAATGTATTGCCATTTATGCATGTTAATCCCTTCGTTTTTAACTTATGTTTATTGCTCGACATTTCTTCAGGCATTTGAATTTTAGTTTAGGTTTATATAGGAGCCCCCTTTTGTAATTAGTTTGCCATGGATGATGGATGTATATAAGAGATAGAAAGGACTGGGAACGAAGACTTGCCCTAGCGACTTACTCAATTTTTTTTGAAATAATATTTTTGAAATTTTTTTTTTACAAAACTAGGTCATCATCCCAAAAAATTACAAAAATAGGTCCCTGTCGCCAATTCATCTGGTGATAGGCTCCTACCTCCAGTTGAACTGGCGACATGAACCCTGAACAGTGGGGCCAGATTTCTGTCGCTAGTTGAACTGGCGATAGAAATCTAGAAACTTTTAAATATAGCAAATAAATTCAAAACATTACAAAAAAATTTTTGAAGCATCCAGATAGAGTGTTCTTGCTTGTGCAATTTTTTTCATAATTTTATCATTTCTAAATTTGTCTCTAAAATTCATTTAAGTATACAATTTGTAGAATTTTTAAATATACAAAATGGGGTCCAAAAAGTATGAAATTTTTTTTGAACGCTCCTTACATAGTGTAATTGTTTGTGTAATTTTTCCTGAATTTATATATTCTGAAATTATCTTGAAAATTCTAAATTTAGGTTTCCGATACAGCTTATACATTGTATAAACCCTTAATTTTTAGATAATTTCATAATATATAAAATTCTATAAAATTACACAAACAATTAAAATATGTAAGGAGTGTTCACAAAAAAAAATTCATACTTTTCGGACCTCATTTTATATATTTACAAATTCTACAAATAGTATACTTAAATGAACTTTGGAGGCAAATGCATAACGTATAAAATTATGAAAAAATTACACAAGCAAGAAAACTCTATCTGGATGCTCCACAAAAAAAATTGTAATTTTTGGAGTTTATTTTCTATATTTAAAAATTCTTAGATTCCTGTCGCCACGAGAACCCCGCCTTATTGGCGGCAGGAACCTATTTTTGTAATTTTTTGGAGTGATGACCTAGTTTTGTAATTTTTTTAAAAAATATTATTTCAGAAAAAAAATCGTGACTTACTATGCTTTTAGTGTCATCCTAATATAGACGCAGTCAAATTGTTTTAACTTTGGTTAATTATATATATTTTTTAAGAATCGGTTAACGATACTTTTACAAAATATGTAGATAGTTAATATGAAAATGACATGAGTAAAATATTATAATGAATTAAACATTAAAATTATATTACAGAAATCAGTGATCATCATTGTGCTTTCGAAGCCATGTCTGTACATAAAACATCACTTATCTATGACTAGAAGCAGTACTATACTAACAACGATACTTGCAAAGGTTGGAATCTTTTTCATATGAGTTATGACTTTGCGGAATCCCATAGTTTCTTCTTCAACCCATCTATTTGGTTATACCATGAACCTCTCATCCTTTTTTTTGGTGGTCTGTACTAGGTATGGCAGAATTATTATGTCTAAAGGCATCCACAATGTTTGGAGGCTACATGGCCGCTAAGCTAGGGGTTCGTCGGTGGTCTCCAAACTCAACACAATTCCCTGCAATGATTAGTACATTCAGTTGCCTCTCAGGTTAGACCTATAAATGAAAAGGTTAAAAGCAAAAATAATTTCACTCTCATACCTATTCCCAAACCTCTCTCACTGACATGTAGGCCTAACATGTTTTCCTTCAGGTTTAGAAGCTGCTGGTACTTTTGTTTGGAGGTAGGGCCTATTTGGTTGCCACCCTGAGAGCCGTGTCTAAGAAAAAGTAGTGTCTGAGAGTAGGCTGAAAAGCAGATGATTTTTGCCTAGTCAGGCAAGTCTGAAGATGTTATGTTTGGTTAGTGATACGTGCTTGAAGATAGCGTCAAACCAGAAAATACGTTTTCAGAATTAGGAAGCGTAAAAACAGGAAATACGCTTTCTTCCTTCATCATCCTCTATTCTTCTGGCCAGTTTGGTGGAGGCGGCTCGGCGCTGGCTGGACTCGTCGTCGATGACCGGAGAGGTCAAAAATGGGTTACAGACAGTGAGGCGAGCACGTGGATGGTGACGTCAACCACCAGGGCAGGCCGATGGTGGTGCCCTGCGGGCGGACACGAGGAAGGCAAGCAGCGGCTTTGGGGGGGATGCGGTCAGCAGCAGCTCGGTGACGCTCGGACGAAGATGATGGGAGCACGACGTAGAACGCATGCACATGATTCCAACGATGACGACAACATGGGTGGAGGACAATGGACGATGGTGGAATGCGACAGAGAATGGCTCACGGCAACGGCGGCTCCTCGGCGGATTGCGGCGAGATAGAGGCGAAACCGGGGCCAGCTGTGAGGACCCCGACTTATTTGGCTTGTAATGCTTAGTCATCCATTGACCCTAGCATCATAAACAAAATAACCCGTGTCTTCGAGATATGTATACTTCCCAGAAATGCAGTATACACACCCCTTTACAAAATCATGCATCAATTACATTCAAGACATAGAACCAAAGCACGAACTAGATTAACAAAAGACATATATAAATATAGAGAGTTATTACAAAAGGGACCGACCGGCCAAACAACAACTAAGGAAGATAAACAACAGCGGAAGCAAAAGCCATAAGATGGCGATAAACAAAAGAAGGCCATAGGGTTTGCCTTAAGCCCATAAGGCAACCGACCGGGCCGCCTAGCTAGTCTTCCCAACCGCAGCACATCTCACAAAAGTAAAGCCCTTGGGGCTCTACCTCCTCTACAACAATGTTATTAAGCAAAACAAATGAGTACAAAAATGTACTCGCAAGACTGACGTGTAAAGGTAACAGACCTATACATATGCTACATGCAAGCTTTATTTAAGTGGAAGGCTTTAGACTCATTTTAGCATAAAGCAAGTTTTCATTTGCAATATTTAAATAGATTCAAAGCAGTTTTGCAATTCATTTTTTATTTGCAAATAACAACGAGACAATAGCATAATAACAATAGATAGATGATAACAACAATCCTCGAAGTGACTAACCCAATAGCCACCACAACAATAGCATGAATTACCCATTCATACCACCCATGTCAAGTTTTAATTAAAGGTTATAGTCTAACTCTCGAAAGACTTCCCCAAGCGTGTCCATAACCTAGGACGAGGCTATTCGAATAGTTTGAACCCTACAGGGGTGTACCAATGTACCCACACGTCAGACCGCCTTTTCGCCAAGCTATTAGCACACTTCCTTTGGTGTGCCGGCACAGCTAAGTCCAACGAGACCTTTCCAATATTGAGTGTCAACAACGAGTCGCCTATATGGGGATACAACCTCCCCATACGTTGATGCGGAGTCATCAAAGATGCTCACCCCCTTATACGGGTGGTGCTCCTTGCAGTGGATAACCCCACTACTGCTCACCCAATAGCCCACCATGCGACTCAAAACTAACACCCGCCAAAGTACTTAGTCAAGAGAGGTCTCATATCCCTCTCGTGTGGTTAGCACGCAAAAATGCTTTGTTTAGTGTAACAAGATGTTCGGTCCTTGTTGACTTAGGCACCATTCCACATACCAACAATCACATCATCATCTATTGTGCCCAAGTCCAAATAGTTTTCATTTTTAGTTTTATTTTGACTTTACAAATTAACAAAGCACAAGTGCTGGACATAATAGAATAATAATTAGATTTATGTGATCAAGATCATCGACTAAGTCGATGACCGCCCAATTCTACCGTAATCTAAGCATTTCTAAGCAAAACCAACGCGAACTACTAAGTGGTGAGAGCTCATCCAATGAACTCTAACCACAGTAAGATAGTCCTAGGCTTAGTAGTAGAGAATGAACATTTACCTACAGAGTATGCATCTAAAGGATCAACTAATCAATAACATTTAACAACAAAATAGCAATGCATACATACAAGCTAAACAAAGTATTAGACTTTAAAGTAATGGGACACAATGGACATGATCAAACTGCTTGCCTTGCTAGGGCTGTTCACAATGCTGCAAAGGATCACTCACGGGATCAACGCACTCGTCGGCACCTAACGAAAAAGCGAAAAAGAACCGATAAGAACGAGGAAAACCAAAAGGACTCTACAGCAAACTTGCTCCAAATACTCTGAAATTTTTACAGCAGCAAGGGCAAGATTTTAAAAGAATTTAGCAATAAGAACCAATTGATTTGGATTCTCAATGCAAAAGATATGGCCAAAACAAATATGCTCAGCCTGGAAAATGCTGGAAAATTCAAATCGGTTACTGTTCATCCGAATTAAATTCTCAAGCACAATTTTTCAAAGAGGTGTTGCACCTGGGATTTTTATGGTAATACCAGCACCTCATGATATGAATAACACAATTGAGTTCACCTCATTTGGAGCTATGATGCATGCTTTATGATTTTTCAAAGACATGCAAAAGAGCACAATTAAAATGCACCCACAATTCTTTTGAAAATAGTGACATGCCTAAATCCTATTCTACCATTTAGTGCACTAATAGAGGAAGCCAACAAAGTTGGATTCACTCAAAAATGATCTATAGAGAAATACTTATGCATTTTACAAGTTAAATACCACTTTTAGGATAACAATTAAAACCTATTTCTAAACTATTTTAGCAAACCATTTTATGGAGCTGAACTGAGCTCACAACTATTTTTAGATTAAATCTCAGTTCAAACTAGAGCTACCAAAATTTAAATCAACTCAAAAGGAGCTAAAATGAAATAGTTATGCATTTTCAAAGTTTATTACCTTTTTCAGTTCACAATTAATTCTATCGGGAAAAAAAATCCAAAAATCATAACGACGCGGGAGAACATGAGCCATTGATCCTGGATCGGACGGCCCAAGTCCTCCCGACAACGCGCGCTCACGCGCTCGCGGGATCGACGAACGTGGGCCGTGGATCCTAGATCCAACGGCTCACGTCCTGCGGCATCGCATCGCGCAAGGCAGCGTTTGGAACGCTGCAACGGGCGGAGGTCGTGGTCGTTGATCACGAGATGGACGGCCCGCGACCAACGCACACAACGCACGCGCACGTCCCGCGAGATCTCGCCCGCAGATCTAAACACGGACGGCTCAGGGACGTCGCTACCGTTGTCGGTTTCGTCCGACAATGAAACCGACGGCAAAGATACGGTCACCGCCGGCGTTCTACGACACGGCAGCACAAATGGGTGCTGTGCGGGTGCGAATAATAGCGATCTTGCCATCGGTACCACCCACACCGGTGGTGGACGAGCGCCAGCCGAGCGAGAGAGAGCGGCGCAGAGCACACGACCAAAATGACAATCAGCATAAGGAGCTCCGCAGCGGTCATACAAGCGGTGCCCAGCTCCTAGGGGTTACTTAGAAGGTTACCTAGGTGCAGGGAGGACCCGAGGAGGACCAAGGAGCTCAGCGGCGGAGGACCTTGCCGGCGCTGAGGAGGACAAGTGGAGGAGAGGACCTGGGCAAAACCAACAGCACCGGGTCATCAAGATGGATACCATAGAGCTAGGAGGTGCTCCTAGAGTAATGAATCGAAAGAGGGGGAGGTCCTTACCGGCGATGAGGAAGAAAGGTGCTCCACGGCCGAAAAGGGGAGAAGCTCCAAATTAGGCCACCTCTGTAAATGTCTAAACCAATTAGGTTAGGGGTTTTGACCACAGAGAGGAGAGGCTTAAATTGAAGCAAAGAGAGGGAGAGAATAGCCACTGGGGCACTGCTTTCACCGAGAGCTCCAATGTGCAACAATGGCGGCCAAGGGGCTCACGGGTGCTTTGAGCTCCACAGAACCGAGAGCAAGAGGTGAAGTGTGTAAAAGAAGCCAAGGAGGTGCTGGGAGAGGTCTTATAGCCCGGGGAGCAAAGGTCATGAGCTAGGGTTAAGCTCCATGGTGAGCTTAGCCCATGGCTCGGTCCATGGCTCACAAGGACGTGGAGGTGATAGGGGCGGTCGGAGTAGGATCGAGGCGGAAAGTCGACCAACATTTAATCTTTGGCGAGAAAAGAGCTATTGGAGAAGCGACAAAACATCGTCCTCCTCCTCTGCCATGGCGCCGCAGGCTATCAGGAAGGAGAAGAACAGAGCTCACCGCAGGATTGGATAAGCGAAAGGAGGTCGTGACCCTCCGTCGATTCAAACAGTATGACACGCAAAGGAAAGGGGGAGGTCGCAACCACACGATCTTCATCGCACGGTGGCGCAAAGAAAAGGGGAGGTCGCGCGCGGAAAGGGATAGGACGTCATGGCCATTGGATTTGCATCCAAGGGTGAGCAACAGAGGCGGAAGGTCTTAACCGCTGCGCGCGACTTTGATAAGCGATGGGAGGTCGTGGCTATTGGATTTTGATCCAACGGCACACAACATTGAAGGGGAGGTCGTGGCTATTGGATTTACATCCAAGGGCACACAACATGGAGAGGAGGTCGTGGGCGTTGTGCATGACACAAAGGAGGTCGTGACCGCTGGATTTCCATCCACGGGCACACAATAGAGATGGGAGGTCGTAGCGGTTGGATGTCAATCCAACGGCGACGAACAGGGGTAGGAGGTCGTGGCGGTTGCGCACGATGTGGAAAAAGGGGTGAGGAGGTCGTGGCTGTTGGATCTTGATCCAACGGCTATGAACAGAAGTGGGAGGTCGGGCGATTACGCACGACGCTAAAGGAGGTCGTGGCGGTTGGATTTTGATCCAACGGCACACAACAGAGGTGGGAGGTCGTGGCGGTTGGATTTTCATCCAACGGAGCATAACATTGAGGGGAGGTCGTGGCTGGCGCGCACGACGCAAAGGAGGTCGTGGCCGTGAGATCTTGATCTGACGGCAACGAGATGAGAGGGGAGGTCGTGGCCGTTGATGTTAATCCAACGGAGCACGACCTAGCGCGGGAGGTCTGAGCCGTTAGGCCAGACACTGGAAAGGGAGGGGGAGGTCTTGGCCGCGAGATTTCCATCAGACGGCGATGAGAGGATAGGGGAGGTCGTGGGCGTTGGATGCGGATCCAAAGGTCGCGACCTCGCGCGGGGAGGACAGGGCTGAGCTGGGAGGTGGGAGGTCTTGTGGCGGAGGTCGTGGCTGTTGGATTTAATCCAACGGCTACGACCTCGCGTGGGGAAAAGGGCACGGCTGAGCCGGGGAAGAGGGTTGGGTTCGACCAGCTTTGGAAAGCGGCTCGGATCCGAGGAACAGTGCCAGATTTTGAATTCAAATTGAATGCTGAGGTTGGAGAAATTTTTAGAGGTAGCAAACTAACTCCAAAAATTCCTAAATTTTAACTAGAGCTTCCTCACTCCAGGATTAACCTTACATAAAATTTTCAGAGATTTTTATGGGCTGCATTTTTCTCCAGAAATTCATCAAGGCAGCTCTAGGGTTTGACTTACCTCCAAAATTTATCAAATAATTTCTGAAAATTATGAAATAATTCAGAGGGGTCACACATCATCCCTAGAACCTAGGAAAAATATTTTCAAGGGTTGGCACAATATTTGTGACAAAGTGGAATAAGGGTTTGACTTTAGTCAACAGGAGGTTTAGGTTTTTGAACTCCACAACTTTTGACAAGAATTATGGCAATGTTCAAGAGTTTCAAGATGTGAGAAAAAGTTTTAATTTCTACACATTTTCTTACATTTGAAATACACACCCATTTATACATTTGGGATGTTACACCAGCGACATAGGGCTTTTGGAGAGGAGCTTGGGGCGAAGATTATGACGCGCTCAGGGAAGTAAAAGAGCTCACCGGCGAGGAGATCAATGAAGGAGGTGGCAGCCGGCTTTGGGGAGGACAAGGTCGGCAACGGCTCGGTGACGCTCAGACGAAGATGATGGGAGCACGACGTAGAACACAGACACGAGATTCCAACGGTAAAGGCGGCATGGGCGGAGGACAATGAACGGCGGTGGAATGCGACAGAGATGGAGCTCGCGGCTCCTCGGTGGATTGCGGCGAGATGGAGGCAAAACCGGGTCGGCAGCATGGGTCTTTTGGAGAGGAGCTCGGGGCAAAGATCATGACGTGGAGGGCCAGGACGGGGAGAGGAGCTCAGGGTGGAGGCCAGTGGCTTGGAGGAAGACGCGTACGCGAGGAGGAATATGAGCGTTCGCTTGGGAGCTAAGCGACCGTTTTCAGTTGCCTAAGCTTGAAGTCCCAGCCTAGATTAGGCAGCCTCCCAGGACGCCAACCAAACAGACCTTAGGCAAGCGCCCAGCTCAACTTTGGCTAGGCGATCGCAGCTCAGGGTGGTAACCAAACAAGCTCGTAGTCTCCGAGTTCTTTTCTTAGAGGAAATCAAGGACAACATTAGCCTGCAAGGACTTGATCTCAAATACACAATAACTCAAGGAGTCCAGACCTAAAAAACCCCACCTGCTCATCCGTCTCATTCCCCGAATAATATTGTCCGTCCAACCGCCTCACCACGCCATCTGGACGGTGGACGCTCCCTCCTGCAACCCTAGCAGCGAGCTTCTCTCCCCTCTCCACTCTCCTGCGCCGCCATAAATCCGCAACTCCCGAGCCTTGTAAACCCCTCTCCTTCCCTCGGCCGCTGGGGGTCTCGCTGCCGCTGCTTCCACGATCTCATCTCGATCCACGCCACTGTAAGAGCCCCGAATCCATCCCCTAGAACTCTTGCAAGAGAATTTTTAATTTCTCCCATCTGTTCGTGCCAATCGTGCTCAATCTCACTAATTTTGGTGATTTTCCCGTTTTGTTTTTGTGCAGATCTGAGATTTGGATCGGGCGAAGACAGCAGCTCCTGCCGACATGGCGCTTGTGAGTTCATTCTGCTTCATCGATTTCGCTCTTGCATTAGTAGTGGTTGCGTAGTTCAGGTTGCCTGTAAGCAGATGTTGATGCGCTCGGATATTGTCAAGTCTATTGGATTTCGAGGACGCGTGCTGCGTGGTTAGCTTGATCTGATGCGTAATGCGAGTTTGTAGGTTTCTGCCTGTGTCGCGTCTCTGCCGGATGCAATTCGCAAGTCATGGATGTAGGATATTGATGTGACAGGGGCGATAGGTCATTTAGATTTTCTGTCGAGACGGTTTGTTTTGGATCATGCGTAAGCTCGTTGGATCTCCAGGATATGTGAGTTATTTGTGAATAATAGTCTATTTTGATTTCAAATGCTCGATCTTGTTAGTTGTTGTTCTCTGGAATATTACACTATAGCAATGGATTTTAGGAGCTTTGTTTGCTTATGCGAGCGATAAGTGCATTTCTTGTTCTTTCACTTTGCTTACCTAAGATCTGTTGGTCTACATGAAGTTGCTCTGCTTGCATGTAGACTAGTTACTTTATATGCAGATGCAGAGGAATTTCCATTGTTACGACAGTTGTCTTTTGTTTGTATAGGTGTTGCATTCCGGAAGCGGCAACAAGAATGCCTTTAAGGCACTTATTGCTGCAGAATACAGTGGGGCCAAAGTTGAGCTGGCCAAGAATTTCGAGATGGGTGTATCAAACAAAACCCCCGAATTTCTTAAGATGAATCCCCTTGGGAAGGTACACCAATTAAATATACAAATTAAGTTCAATACAGTGGTTCAAGAACTAACAATTCTTTGCAGGTTCCTGTTCTTGAGACTCCTGATGGTGCTGTTTTTGAGAGCAATGCTATCGCACGCTATGGTTATATAGCCTTGCACCTTTTCATTAAATCTTACCTGACTTTATACTTATTAAGCTAATCACCGTGTCTCATTTCTTCCTTAAGTTGCTCGTTTGAAGGGTGACCACTATCTTTATGGATCTTCTCTTATTGAATATGTGAGTGATCTATCAGATACTTCTATTATCATAGCTCAGCAAGTTTTTGTGCTTATCCATTAATGGTTCTTGCAGGCCCATATTGAGCAATGGATGGACTTCTCTGCCACAGAGATTGATGCCAATATTGCGTGGTGGTTGTACCCAAGGCTTGGTTATGTTCCTTATGTTCCTGTGGTAAGTTGTAGGATTGGTGTATTAGATCTCTCCATATTGTGCATTGGAAAGCTACTATAGTCCAAATTTTACCTGTGCAGACTGAGGAAGTTAGTATTGCTGCATTGAAGAGGTCATTTGGTGCTCTGAATACACACCTTGCTTCAAACACATTCCTCGTTGGACATTGTGTCACTCTAGCTGATATCGTCATGACATGCAATCTCTACCATGGTTTTGCGCGGATCCTGACCAAGACTTTTACCTCTGAGTTCCCTCATGTTGAGAGGTACTTTTGGACCATGGTTAACCAGCCTAACTTCAAGAAGGTCATTGGTGATGTCAAGCAGGCAGAGTCTGTACCTCCTGTTCAGAAAAAGGCTTCTCCTCCTAAGGAGCCAAAGGCAAAGGAGGTCAAGAAAGAGGCTCCGAAGGAGGCCCCAAAGCCGAAGATGGTTGAGGCATCAGAGGAAGAGGAGGCACCAAAGCCGAAGCCAAAGAATCCTCTTGATCTACTGCCACCAAGCAAGATGATACTTGATGAGTGGAAGAGGCTATACTCGAACACAAAGACTAACTTCCATGAGGTTGCCATTAAAGGTATCATTTCCATTTTCTTTCATAATTGTGCTATTCTACATAGCTCAGGGATTACTTCACAACTGTTGACTGGGATGTTTGTTATTACTGTCTGGAACTGTTTAGAATTCTGAGGTATAGTTTTTTTAAAATGCTGACTTGAATGCTTGCCTATGGTGACTGCCTTCCTCTGTCCTGGATAACAATGCTTCTTAGAACAGCAGAGGCAGCAATTCTTTTCCAAATGTGTGCATACTTGTGGCATGCTGTGCTTGTTGCAAATGGAGACTAGAAATGACTAATATTTTTCTAGCAGAGAATGGCGTTACACATCATGTCAGCTTAAATTAGTGGAACAGTATTATTCTCTTTTGTTGCAACAACTTATGATAATCTGAGCGAAATAGAAATATGTAAAAAAATGGACTTCAATTCATTTCCTTTTCTAGATTTTTTAAATATACTGAAAGTCATTATGTTTCAGGTTTCTGGGACATGTATGACTCAGAGGGTTACTCTCTGTGGTTCTGTGACTACAAGTACAACGATGAGAACACTGTATCATTCGTGACCTTGAACAAGGTTGGTGGGTTCCTGCAGCGGATGGATCTTTGCCGCAAGTATGCTTTTGGCAAGATGCTTGTTATTGGCTCCACGCCACCCTTCAAGGTCCAGGGACTCTGGCTCTTCCGTGGTCAGGACATCCCCAAGTTCGTCATGGACGAGGTCTACGACATGGAGCTATATGAGTGGACCAAGGTTGACATCTCGGATGAGGCCCAAAAGGAGCGTGTCAATGCCATGATTGAGGACCAGGAGCCGTTTGAGGGCGAGGCCTTGCTGGACGCTAAATGCTTTAAGTGAGTGGTGCAATGTTTGGAAGCAAAACAGCAGTGAGCCGGTGACAACTATTTAGGCCTTGAATTTAGAGTCAAAACGTTGATGTTTTACTTTGCCCCATTTGACCTGGTATACCCGGTGAACTGGTTAATTTTTGTGCTATGTCGAGAGTTTTTGGGTATCCGCTCTTCTTGTCTCGTTATGTTAATTGAGGTTATAATACTTTCTTAGGAGTCGTCTGCATTTTAAATGATCACAATCGTAGTCATGTTTTTCACACCCTTACATAATTGAAAGGTGTAACATCCGTTGCCCCTTGGGATAGGAGCAGACGGTGGCAACTCGTGGTTGCACATTTCAGATTACGATTTTTTTTTAAAATAATCTATTTTTATTCGAAAATACAGAAATAATACCGCTTAATTTTTATTTACAGAAATAATCTCGTGTCGTTGTATGGTTGGGTGAGTCCGGCAAGTCGCTTAACCGCAGTGCGATATATATTCAAGTCGTCCAATGGAACGGCGATTTAAACGTTCGAAGCGCCGTCGCTTCATGGTATGACGATTTGGATAGAGTCGTCGTACGGTCGAGCGAATTGCTCGCAGCTCAATACAAGTTGCCTAACCGTATAGCGACTTGGGCACGTGTCGCCAACCCTTGGATCAGCACTTCCTGCCAAGTCGTCCTACGATTGAGCGACTACACGGTCATATAGAAAGGCAGCCCAAATTCTGTCATGGTTTCTTTCACCATTTGTCTCGACGGACAAGCATAGCAGATCGGGAGAGGAGAAAAAGGGGAGAAGGTAGGGAGAGGGAGAAGCAGAGGAGCTCGAGAGAGGGAGACAATAGAAGGAGAGAAGCTTGGGAGAGGTACACAGGGAGAAGCAGAGCTCGGGAGAGGGCGGATCGGGAGGAGAGGAGCTGTAGACGTGAAAGAGAAAGACGAACAAAGATAATACTCTTGTTTGTTCTTGTTCTCAGCCGAATGTAGGCGACGTGTAGCTACTTGTTTGTTTACCACGTATATGGGGAGTGTATGTCGAGAAATCACTGGTTGCAACGTTTGTAATATTTGTAGTTATGTCGGAGCTCACAAGATTGAAAATGCATTATGGTGTTGGTACGATTCGTGAAGGTCCGCAAGGTGTTGACCTAAGTGATTTCTAGCAAGTTGATTTTGTACACCCGAACCTAGAAAATGCCCGAATCGGAGATGTTCTACACTGGCTCACCAGAAGCTTCTCCTTGGACCCCGAGGTGTGAAGTGTCGTCATACAAGGGGTTTGGAGTAGGTCTCCTACGCACATTCGGTGGGAGTTGAGCAGAGTGATGTGCACGATTGCATGGAAGAGATATCTGGAAAGCTGTAGGCGCCGTGGCTACGAGTGCGTGCTACTCGTGCAGCCACGTCTGAAGGTACTCCTTGCAGGCCCTTCCGACGCCTCCCGTCGGGTTGGTGGGAGCAGCTCGGTTGTGGTTCATAAAGAAGACACGGTGGCCGATGTTGTGGACACACAATAGGACGAGGTGCCCGACGTTCAGAAGGCAGGAGAGGACGAGGTGGCCAATGTTGTGGAGGCAGAAGAGGAGGCTGAGGCAGAAGAGGAGACGGAGGCAGAATATCGTGCACCGTGACGCTCGAGCCAATCGAGCAGATCAGGAAGCATGTCCACATAGATAGTACGCCGATGGAGATTGATGACTTGCGGCTCGGCGGAGGAGGAAGCTTTAGAAGAGGATGGTAATAAATCTTCCGAGGAGGACGAAGGTCCCATCCCGCAGGGATGGAATAGGGTGGACGTTGAGGGTCTTGCTGTGCACAACGAGCACGAATCACCGTGGGAGTACAATGGGACGGAGGTTCGGCTTCGTGCAATGTTTGCTGACAAGGGATCACTGCAGGATGTCATTAAGCTGTGGGCCTTATCCATGCAACGGCCGTTTAGATACTCAAATCTGACCAGAGCGATGCCGTGGTATCGAAGCAGTTGGGTATCCTGGCGTGTGCGCAAGGAGACCCAATCTGAGACTTCTTGGATTGTCTCGAAGGTGGAACCGCACTCCTGCTTGCTTAGTAGTGTTTTGCCGAGGCATCGCAACCTGACGTCCACCTTCATAGCCAATGTCATGTATGGAGAGATAGTGAAGAATACAGACCTGGAGGCCAAACACATCATGGTGGCTATCGAGTAGAAATTCAAGTACAAGATTAGCTACGCGAAGGTATGGCGTGCTAAGCAGAAGGCTTTGGAAAGGAGGTTCGGTTCTTTCGAGGCGTCTTACGACAACCTTCCTCGTATGCTCAGTCTTTGCCGCAGACAGAACCCGAGCACATACATTCTTTGTGAAGGACCAAGCCACCCAAAAGACCGCCGCTAGGTTTTATGGTATTGCAGAGGACCTTCTTAGCATTCGGTCCCTGCATCAATGCATTCAGACACATGTTGCCCGTGATATCAGTGGACGGGATATTTCTAACTGGGAAATACAAGGGCATGATCCTGACAGCAATTGGCGTTGATGGCAACAATCAGATTCTGCCCTTAGCCATTGCTTTCGTGGAAAGTGAGAATTACGACAGCTGGTTGTGGTTCCTTCAACATCTGAAGGTGTGAGTAGTTGGGCACGCGTCGATGTCCGCATAATCCATGATCGCCACTCCGGGATGATGAAGGCCATCCGACAACTTCAAAGAAGACCGATGAGCCGTTCCGGCGAGCTCGAGGAGCAGATGGTGCATTCGCCATCCGGGGCCAACTTCTTCAAGCGATTCAAAGAACCGTTGATGAAGCTGTTCAAGAGGCTTGCTATGCGTAACCAAAGCGTAAATTTGATGCGTTGTGGCGGATGTTGGGCGAGCACACCAGAAGCATGTCGTCGAGAGGAACAAGCGCCCCTCATTCTCGGGCGGCCTGACTGGCGCCTCACCACTACGGGAGCTCGACCCTCCCCATTTGACGCGGAGGACCTCGAGGGACATCGGGTGTTTCTCTCATTGAATTGATGCCGAGCCATTGGAGAAGTGGTCCTTACTGCATGTAACGTCCCGTTTTCTTTTAAGTCCTTGCCAAGTTTTCAAAATAAAAGTAACCATTTGGCTTTATTGAGAATCCAAAGCTTAACCTGAGATTTTTGAATCTGGAGAGTTCAATTGGAATTAATCAAACCTTAACTAAGTCGTTGTTGGTGTTCCTTGCTGGTTGTGGCTCTCTGTGGTGTCTTTGCCGCTCTCGGGTTGTGGTTCTCAGAAGCCTTCTGTGTGCCCCGGTTCGCCTCTTCTCTCTCTCTTAACTTCCCTTGTGGGTTTGAATCTCTTTGAGATCCGCACCTCTCTCACATCTCCCCTCTGTTGAAACCTCCCTTGCTTGGGGTTTTCTGTTAGAGACCAGCTCGGGTTTGTGTTTCAAAACCTCTTGACCCCCAAGCCACGCTTGGTTTTGCTTCTTCAGACCTCCCTTGTTGAGATCTAGCCGCTCAGACCTCCCTTGTTGAGATCTAGCCGCTCAGACCTCCCTTGTTGAGATCTAGCCGCTCAGACCTCCCTTATTGAGATCTAGCCGTTCAGACCTCCCCTTGTTGAGATCTAGCCGCTCAGACCTCCCCTTGTTGAGATCTAGCCGTTCAGACCTCCCCTTATTAGGATCTGGCCATTAGGACCTCCTCTCTGGAGATCTTAGCCGTCTGTGTTCTCCTTTAGTGGGATCCAAAGGTTCCGACCTCCTTAGGTCCAAGACCTCCTCCTCGGCCCTTCTTTGGTCTTTTGTAAAGACCACCCTCCTAACCTTGAATATTCTGTTGGTCGGGACATCCTGCGCCCTTTGATCTGGACCGTTGAGGTCCTCCCTTGAGATCTTGACCGTTAGATCTCCCTTTTGGAGATCTACTCGTCGGGACCTCCTGCGCCCTTTGATCCGGACCGTTGAGGTCCTCCCCTTGAGATCTTGGACGTTAGATCTCCTTTTGGAGATCTACTCGTCAGACCTCCTGCGCCCTTTGATCCAGGACCGTTGAGGTCCTCCCTTGAGATCTTGACCGTTAGATCTCCTTTTGGAGATCTACTCGTCGGGACCTCCTGCGCCTTTGATCTGGACCGTTGAGGTCCTCCCTTGAAATCTTGACCCTTAGACCTCCCTTGTGCGGTCCGAGTGTCGTGGCCTCCTCGTTGTGAGCTTTGAGGACCTCTTGTCCAGACCTCTTCTTGAGTCTGTCCGGGACCTCCCCTTGAGTGTCTTGGACCTCTTGCCCAGACCTCGCGGTGGTCTTTGGCGGGAATGACCCTTTGCGGTGGGGCCACCTCTTTGACCATGGTGCACCCTTTTGGTGGCCCCACTTGCGGCCCCTCTTCACCTTGTAATTATTGCTCTTGCCTCAGAACTCATGCGCATTTAATAGGTGTCGGGTCACATTAAATGCTGATCACATCCGAGGTACTTTATTCAATTCTTTTGGGCAAGCCCCGCCTAGTTATCCCGATTGCCTACACGTCATTGAACCTTTTTCTTGGTGCACTCCACCAACTCGGCTATATATAGCCCGGGAGGCGAGCCTTTGTAATCTTTTTGCTCATTTCTTCCTTCCTGCCTCCTCCGCTCGGTTCTTCCTTGCGCGAGACCCTCCCTCAGAGCTCTTTGAGGCGGTGTTAAGCCTCTTGGTTTCCTTTTGGCTGAGTTGGTTTGAGTTCCTTTTGGTTCTTTTGTTGTTCTCGGCTTAGTGTGGTTTTGCTTATTTGATTCTCTTGCGACGTGTAGATCACGAGTTCGAGGAAATCTTGGACCCGCTCTTCTTTGCAGAAGGCTCTCCATTGCTTGACCAAGGCAAGCCACGAGACCTCCTTTTGATCATCTTGAACCAAGTTTTGCAAATGTATTTGGTTTAAATTATCTCGCATGGCTATGTTTATAAGAAAATGGTTTGGGCTATAGTTACTTACCTACTTGCTGTTATGCCTCTTTTATACCTTGTCTCCATCATGTTGTCATGTTCACCTTGTGAGCCTTAGGGTGGATAATTTTGGTTGGTATTCCTTGTTATTGCCAACTTTGGGACCGTATGTTGTATGCTTAGCCTTGCTTTAGAAACCGTGGGTGCGTGAATCATGCCTCATCAATTAATAATCTTGACTAATTGAAATATAGAACACGTGGTTGGTGCCATTGTTAAGCAACTATGGCGGGATGCCTAAGTTGTGTTGATTGTGGTGCGAGATCACATTAATTATTGTTGTGCCAGGGTGGGTGGTCTTTTGGCATGGGCTAATACAAATTGTTTTGCTAAGGCAAGAAGGCGTGGAGTGAGTAGTGGTCTTTGTGCACCTTTGGTTTGTGGAAGTCTTGCCTTAGCACAATTAAGGACTTCACTTTGTGTCTGTTGGCTGGGCCAATTAGTGCAACCACAAGATCATTTTATGGGAATGGTGCAGGCTGAATAATTAGCAATGAGATGGTTTGGGGCTGTTTTGGTTGGCGTGTGATTAGTTGGCGCAAGAGGGGCACCCCATAACCCCGTGGATTTCTAGACCCTTTGGAGGATTGCGAAACCTTAGCGAGGCACCCTAGTCAGTTCAAAGCTTTGTAAAGGCCTTGCAGCGCTCTCTAGGCTGCTCACCTTAGGAAGTGAGCAAGGGTGACCGGAACCCATCCGCTAGAGAGATCGTGGATTGTGGGTAAAGTTGTACACCTCTGCGAGTAAAAGATCTATTCAATAGCCACGTCCTTGGTCATGGACATGCTCGGTGAAATGGTGCAAGGGTAGATGTTTCAAAAGCTTGTGCCATGGACACTTCCGCGAGATGCTTTGGCTTTGCCTCGAAGAGACCTTGGCGGCTCCAAAGGGGTCAAGGTTGGCTCGGGTAGTGGTCGAGGTTGGTTCGGACCTCTGGAATGGGTGTTCGAGTGGGTTTTGGGTGAGGACAGCCCTTGGTGTGATCGAGACCTCCCCAATTTTGGTTGTGGCCGTGAGTTGGTGCTCACTCCACCTTTTTTATTAAAACATCAAAAGTATTATGTATTATGGTTTTACCTTGCTGCTTTTCAATCTATTATTGCTATTATTGTCAAACTTGGCTTTGCGCAAACTAACCATCTGACTCTCCATTGGTAAGTCCTTGCATGAATATTATTGCATCTTTGCTCTCTGTGACTTCTTGAGTACATTCCAAGTACTCATGGCTTAAGCCCCGTGTCAAAGCAGATTATGAGGATGACCAAGTGCGAGGCGGTCAGACCTCTTCGAGGAGGAGTTCTTGACGACTAAGATGCCTAGGGCGTCCTCCACCCGACGACTGTGGTGCTTGTTGGATGGCTTCTGCGTGTTTTGGTGTTTGAGCCCTAGAGCTCCTTGTCGCCAGATTGTAAGTCCTCATTGGTTTTGTAAGCCCTCGATGGCGAGACCTCTTGTTAACAAGCTTGACCATAAGGTCCTATTATATAAAGTTTATTTTATGCGCTTCATCTTTGTTTGACCTCGTGGTTGTGGTATTGGCTTGTGTTCTTGTGCGAGCTAGCTCGATTGTCCCGGGACTAGCTCGGATGCTGCAGGCGGGACCACCGGGAGGTCCCACGGACTTAGCTTTGGGAGGTCTGCCGGACCTCTCTTGGTGATGTGCTGGAGGTGCTCTGAGGCGGTGGTGGCCACGACCTCGGGAGGTCCTCAAGACCTCTGGGAGGTCGATGGCATGACCAAGACCTCCTCGGTAAAGCTTCATGCGGTGCTACCACATCCTTCCGTGGTGACTTCGCAGCGCAAAAAAAAAAATGGTCCTCCCGGACCTCTTGCGGTACATCACGGGGTGGGTCGTCACACTGCACGACACGGATGGTGCAAGGTATGGCATAATGACCACTAACCTTGCAGAGGTGTACAATTGGGTTATTAGGGGCCTCCGTTCTCAGCCTCTTGTTGCCATCATCGAAGGCGTTCTGCATAGTACAATCGGATATTTCAGGGAAAGACATACAAATGCGGCACTTCATGCAGCCAACCCACGACACCCTATGCTCAAGATTACAAAGATACATGCAGGCCAAGACCGAGAAGGCTCAGTCGCACACGGTTTTCGTAATGGGCAATACGGAGCATCGATTCGACGTGATCCTCCGAGACAGAGCCGGATTCGGGACGACTCGGTCTCTTGTTACCCATGAGGTATGCCTTGGAGACCATATGAATGAACCTAGCTGCACATGCAATAAGCTAAAGCTCCTTCACAAGCCATACTCTCATGTCCTCGCCGCGTGTGGGACCATCCGCATGGACCCATCGAACTTCGTATCGGAGTACTTCATGAAGGAAAGGGTGCAGCAGGTGTGGTGCGGCGAGCTAAGAGGCTTCAGGGTTGTGGGCAACTTCGCCACGTTGGATACTGCAAATAGGACTTGCATTCCGGATCTAGACTGTTGAAAGGGGAAGGGCCGTCGCCAGAGTCGTCGCATTAAATAACGATATGGACGAAGGAGAAGCCGCAGCCGAGTAGACGCGTTCTTGCGCCGCCGCTAGGAAGGGCACACCGTCGAGAACTTGCAAGGCGATAATCGACACGTAGGAACTTGTATTACAACCGCTAGTATGTTGTAACATGTACTTCGATCGAGAGTTTGGTTCTTGTAAGCAATTGTGGAACTAGTATGTTGTGGAACTAATTGTAACGTGTAATGTGCTTCTGTCCGTGGACTTTAATGCACTTCTCGTTCCGTGTCTCCGCTAAGCCATCAAAGCAAGTCTATATTGCAAGTATGCCTCTTCTAGTGGAATCCCAGAAAGAACCATTCGCACCGCCATCGAATCATCCATGTTTTATGGCATCTTCATAACCACAACGAGCGTTCTCAGCATCTTCATAACTTCATCGAGGAGAGACTCCCTCACGTATCGTAATATCACTTACCTTTCTACTTACCACTCATTACTATCTCAAACGTCCTCACAAAATTCTACAGAAATTTAGCGCACTATAACAATATACGACGATCAGAAAATGTTATTGTGAGTCTAACAAATTTCGTACCCTTCATATTCTACGAAAATAACAAACAGACCAACCAACGTTGTCACCACACTTTTATCTTTTAAAAGAATAACATCATATAATACGATTTGCTAAATACAATACCTAAAAATTGTAATATATATTTTAACACAATTGTTCCAATTGGATTTGCATAATTCCAGGTGTAGGAGCTAAAATCGCCCACTGGTTGGGCGACTTGTACTAAACTCGCCTAACCACTGCACGACTTTCTAAACTCGCTCTACAAATGAGCGATTCCAACACGTGTCGCACATCAGTTTGGCGACTAGGTCCACTAACGCTCTAGTCGCTGTTCCATTGGGCGACTTGAATATGTGTCGCACTGCGGTTGGGCGACTTTAGGACTTCATGGCAAATGCGGTGACACGAGATTATTTCTGTAAATAAAAATCAAGCGATATTATTTCTGTATTTTCGAATAAAAAATAAATTATTTTAAAAAAATTCTTCAAATTACGGACTACATCTGTGTGAGCTACGAGGAGTGTTTTTTCTCTCATTTGGGCCTGTTTTGGCAATGAAATACCAAATTTGACCTCTTTTCGACAATTGTAAAAATGACACTGCGGATAGGTAGCGAGACGATGTGTCACCTGAAATGCTCACAGAGCACAACTGCAAGTCCTTGCTGCAGCCTAGTTCACGGTATCTTAATTCTAGTTCACGTTATCTCAGTTCACGTTAAGTTGACAGTATCTTAGTTCAGTCAGGTTGACATGGTAGGGGTGTTATTTTTAGCAGCGTTGTAGTTGTTTCTTTTTACCTTTTTTTTAGATAATAGAAATACAACTTCCGATCTCTACACCAACTAGGGATATACATATCTATTACGTCACTATCAGCTAAAAGCTCAAAACAAAAGAAGACCAAAAGCCAATAATGATAAACAAATTGTCATGCAAAGGCTAGCCTAAAAAACCACCTAGCCCCGCCTCCGAGGCCAACCAGGAGATCGTCTATACGCGAACAGCAGCTGTGCAGCAAAGAGGTAATGATGGGTCAGTCTCTGTAGCGACGTCTCCAAGAAGGAACACGACTCACATCGTCGTCACCGGATCTAACCAGCGAACATCAGATCAGGAGTTTTCACTCCGGTGCTCAGGTACCAATTCTCCAAAGCAATGTCTTCAAGAAGGTAATGCTGCTCAGGTAGACGTTGTTGCCGGATCCAACCAGTGAAGACCAGATCAAAAGTTTTCATCCCGGATCAAAGGTACCAACACTCTAAGACTACGACATAGCACGACCTCGTCGCTGGATTCAACCAATGAATGCCAGATCGTCAAGACAACGTCCACAATATCACTAACGGCCAACCGCCGCTAGCACCAAAGAAAGACGACGTCCACCGTAGAGGAGTCGAGCGTCACACAAACCACCACCACCAAGCTATCGCGATCTCTACCAACTGCGCTAAATCTGGATCTGCACCGCGCCACCTCCGTCGTCATGCCATCGACGAAGCCGCGCCGCCGAAAGAAACCGACGGAGAAGGGCCCCGGATCGCCACGCCCAAAGACAAGCCGGCGAAGAAGGGCTCCAGATCCAACCCCGACGAAAATCCACACCGTTGAAAATCGATGGATAGACGTCAAACGTTCGGAGCATGATGCAGAACAGGCGTCACTATCGAGAAGAAGAAACCCCACCGCTGCTGACGACGGCAGGGAGGAAAGGGGGCTTGTTTGGTGGCACCTAGGTTTTTTTAGGAGGCTTGACTTCCGCCAAGGTAACACTAGTACTTGCATCGGCGGGGAGAAGAGAGAAGCTTGTTTGGTGGCGCCTAGGTTTATTTAGAGGCTTGATTTCCGCTAGTACTTGCGTACTTCGACGCTAGCTAGCTAGGCTCATCGATCTGAGAGGGAGGGACGGGACGGGGCGGGGCGGATGGAAGAATCGATCGCTTTGGTCGTTCGCTCGGCCGAGAAAGCTGAACCCTCTCGAGCCTCGAGCTTTTCTCTGTTCCTGCATGCCAGTTTCACTTCCTTTTACCTGTATCCATTGTTTTTGTTGGTTGGTATCGGAGTGCATGGTGGTGTGGCAACCGGTGTGCAGGGCTCTACGTAGCCGTGTTGATGTACGGGGCAAGAAACAATCCAAATATTAACCAATTCTCCAATGGTGAAGTGCGGCTAAAACCTACTTAAACCCTACTAAACTATGCGAGAGACGGGCAAACATAAGCAGCTGAAAGAAACAACTCAGGTAGCATCAATTTTACCAATAATAACATCTAGCGTGAAGGGGGGAAATTCCAAAAATCTTACCAGCCATCACCAAGAAATTATTACATGAATGGGGATGTAAAGGGTTTACTAATCTACGCCGAAAAAACACACACAACAAACAATTGGTGACTTCGTAATAACCACCGATGTTGTTGATTGTACGAGAGCTATTCACAGTAATATCATGTCTGCTGTGCATCCATGAGCAAATTTTCACCGTGTTCCGAATTCTTGCGTCTTGTGATGACACGCCGCCTGAATTCTTGCAATGACTCGGAGATGCAGGGTTGAAGCCCCATGTCAAATGGATCAGTGTGGAGCCGTGGAGCTCAGCGAGGATTGCCTGTGTTTCCTGAGAAACATGCAGCCCCTTTGAGCAGGACCAACTGCGAAGAGAAGACAAATCCTATGAGTTCTTGTTGCTACGCCATAAATACCTCTTGTAGCATTATTCAGATGCACATATGCAGATGTGTAAAAACAAAACAATGAAGGCATCCCTACCTCGTCGCGGAGGCAAAGGTTCAAAAGTCATATTTTGTCCTACCACTCTTCAAGATCAGGCACAGCATATCAGATAACTCAGAGGTTGAGTTGTAGAAATTCCATGCCTCAAGCATCAAACGCTTTCTTGAACCTTTGAAATGGACAACCTAAGAATATTATAGCAGATTAATTTTGTGCATTAGATAATGGAAAACAACAAGGATGCTATACAAAGAACATATTTATACTTTATTATTCATTCAACATGCTCCTGGGAGGCTGGGAGCTGCCCAAAATCAGCATGTGTTACTGATAAGAAAGTAACACTGCAGTAGTGCCATGAAAATAAAATATAACCGAAACAAGCTTTCATATTTTTAATATTCGTTTCTATTATAATCATGTGTGCAAGGTAAACTATTTACTATTAGTGATTAAAAAAAGAATTACTATGAAGAAAAAGAGTGACTTGGACCAAACAAGCTCCTTACAAGTAGGAAAAATGTTATACCTTAACATCCAAGGGCATACCATGAAACTGACCAGCACCCTCAGGTGGAGTCCAATTATAAACAGCACAAGGCAAAAAGAGAATAGATGCTCCGTTGACTTCACCTGTAAATGCCTCACGCCTAGAAAACTTTCCAAAAGCAGATGGTAAATGAGACTTCACCACCCATGCCAGTGCTAATTGATCACCAAGCATGCGGGAAGCCTTCATATATTTTAAGCCGTATGCTTCAAGGACTTCTTTGAAGAATTCCATAGCCCTAAAAGCAAAAAAGAGAAAAGAAAAAGGAGTTACTTTAAGTATTGACAACTTTCCAAATTAAGATCTGTTACGCGGATGATATTAACTTACTTAGAGATGCCATCCCTGGTCCCTCTTACAGCTACAAATCCAGAGTTCAAAGGCTGGCCCTTGTTATTACGAAAAGTAAGAGCAATGTGACTATGAGGATATCTCTTGAATATATATCCAAGATCATCGACCACTGCTATATCAGAATCAGTGAAAACAAAATGATTAAACCCCTCCACCTTCTCAAGCTCCACAAGTTTTTCATCCAGAAATGCCTGAATATGGACCGGAAAAATAAACATGACTCATTTAGTAGAACACAATGCATAAAGATGGTTGGATAGCAGTGATAATATGTTAAATCACATAAGCGGTACTTTTAAGAAAGCATATGCAGAAAACTTGAGATATCGTATGAGTGAAGCAAATAGGCTTACAATGTAGGACTTGATTCTCTGAAGCATCAAATTTCCTCGAGAATAATTTCCTTTGATAGGCAATATTGCAGCATTTCCTTTATTTATTGAAAATTTTGAATTAGGATCAGTCAATATGATCACATTGCTTCTTGGCATTGACACCTGCAGGGTTCTACAAATAAGATCAGATGTTAAAAACAACCAACATTACTATCGCCGATGAAGGGAGGTCACATTTTTCAAGTTTCAATTTAGATGCTAGAAGAATAGCCATAGTAGTGCATAGGTACCTAATTATACCATAAACTCATACCTAGTTTCTAGAAAAGGATATGATAGTAATGTCAATATTTATGTTCATATTGTGTTGGCTACATTTCTTTTTTCTCTCCCTCTACCACCATAGAAATAACACTCACCAAGAGAAAGGAGGTAAATCAGTTGTAATTCTCTTAGCTGGGAATGTTTGGTTATCAATCATTCACAACATGCAAAAACATAACTATAAATTAAGCATCTTGTTAGTTAACTAGTGATCATCACACAAAAAGAAGAATGGGAGGAGGTACCTGTATGAAACTGATGAAAGTATTAAGAATGGCCATGGACCTTTCCACCTTGCTATAAGAATGCTTTCCAACAGTTACGACATCAGACAACATTTTGCCAGCTCCAGCTGGGTCAGGGTTGTAGGTAGTGAATACTGTAACAAAAGAAATATGTTCTCCAAAATAATTTCTTTCACTTGATAAACTGATCTTATTCACAGATTTAAGTCCTGCGGAAAATGGGACAATGTAGTCAGTCAGACGAAGCCAACCACTAGATGCTGATTTCACTCACACTATAGAAGTATGAACCATCTTATGGCCTATGAGACACCCAGAAGCATTCCTGCCACTATTAGATACTACATATTACAGAACATCGTAGAATATGATTAATACTAAGTTTACATTATCCAAAATATATGCAACCTTTAGGCTCTGATAACAGTATTCTGGTTTCCTGGGAACTGTTTCAGATTGGACACTACAGTTAGGAATTAAATAGGAGAATGACATTCTTGTGAATCAGTTGTTATACAATGTTTGTTTTGTGTCAAGATATTATGCATGATGACAATGATTATTAGTAACATTTTGCAGGATGTGAGCTTCTTACACTGAAAACCTAAATTGACATAGACCTTGTATGACAAGAAGCTAATTGCACACATGTTGAAACTTGAAAGCTTCTGTGTTCACATTAATGTAGGCACCTAGGCATTTCAAAGACATAGATGACATAGATAAAATAAATACCAGAAAGTATTCATAGAGTTATCAACAATAAGATAGCAATATTACTCTATGCAATTTCCGAATACGCTGGAATTTCTCCCCTGCCCATACAAATCACTGTATGTCTATATGTAACCATGATTGTATCTTGTACCAACACATAACCTACAAAACCTAAGCACACCAACTCCAACCACAATACCATATCGCCAGCCCCAGGCCGTGCGGCAGTAGCCGGCAGATAAGTCCTTAGGATATTTTAATTGAGTTTGCTTAAGCATCAAGTTGATTAGTTGAGTTAGAGATAAGATGGTTAAGAGTTAGATTCTATTGTTAGGAGTCCTATCTCTTATATAAGGAATACAGCATTGGCTTTATGAATTAAGCGAGAAGTTATCATCTATCTCCTCCATCAATCTCTTCTTCTCCTACCCCCACACTCCTCCCCCTCCTGCGCATTCTCCTTCCCGTCTCTACTGTTCCACCATGACCACGGCACCTGGCTGTTGAGGCCGGGGCCAAGACCACCCATCGTCCACAACTACTTGCTGCATTTCAAAAAGTCTAAACAATCAGATTTAGCATATGCAACCAGAGGACTTTGGAAACACTAGCTTTCATATGAACAGTGTATTCGTTACTCAGTAACACATGTCCTCCCACCTCTCACAACACTGATTTGCTTAACTCACTTCCTGAAAGGGCAGCAAATCACTTAAAAAATCCTAAGTTCTTAACATCCTTGCCCCTCCATTTACACCACAATTCAAACTATCCTTGCCCCTCCGTTTACACTCAAATTCAAACTATCCTCACCAAAAGGGTGCATATTACGAACAACTTTCGCCAGATCTAAGTGCATCCACACCATCCCAGATTTATCCGAAACATGGTTTTTGAGAAGGCACGTGATGCAGTCAACTGGTCATTTACTCATTTCAAGATAAAATACCACAAAAAAATGCTCCTCTAAGCGATGGATTTACTGAATTCTATCTTTACTAAAAGGAAATACTACTAGGGATCATAGGTTGATTGCCATGGACTTGCAGATAAACAGTTCAATAGCAGGAAAGGACAGACAAGGACACAAGGTGATCCTTAACTTTGTCTCCTTTCTTTCTTGCGCTAGATGCAGATGTGCTAGTGCTAATTGCTAACATAAACAATACTAGAGAACACAAATCACTGCTCTTATTAGAGCACACTGCAAGCGATTAGAAGACTGTAATAGTAACAGATCGCACATATGCGCTATGCAATAGTCAAGATGGTATGACAGAAAGAGCAGAGACCAAGAATAGAGTAATCTAATCAAGGATGAGCCAAGGGATCACACATCCATTCTTGATTCTTTGAACAAAAAAAGGTCACTACATTTCAAGCAGACAACTCTATTTCCGAACTCCACGCACTACCCTATAAAATCCCTAAACCCAGCAGCACAACACTCGCAAATCACAATGCAAGAAACGGATGGAAACTACACGGAAACGAAAGGGTCTAGACCTTGGCACTGGAGGCGGTCTGGGCGGCCGTGGCCGGAGGCGGGGCCGAGCACAAGGCGATCGGGCCGCTTTGGCGCGGCGGACGGTGGCAGGTTCAGGGCCCCCTCCGGCGCCCAGCTCAACTTAAGCCTGGATACTGGCAAGAACGGCCGCAGATTGGATCGGGAAGTGTCAGTTGTAACTTTGCAGGAATCGAGAGGAGGAGGAGGAGTGGCGGGGTCGTACCGGAGTAGATGAGCGGGGCGAGAAGGAGGAGGAGGAGCGGGAGGAGGGGGACGCCGCGGCTTCGGGGCCTCGAGATCGCCATGGAAGCGGTGGAGAGGAGCCGCTCTCTCCTCGGCGGCGTGGGCTAACTGAGAGTATTTTTGCAGTTACACGCTGTTTCTTTTGTTCCTTCCCCTTGCAATTTGGTCCCTCTTATCTAATGCTAAACTTCTTTAACTTTAATCGCTAATATATAAAATACTATTTAGATTGGCTGCATGAAAATAATATCATTAGATTAGTCATTAAAAATATTTTTATAATATAATAATTTTATATTTTTTTATGATCATATTCATATAAAAGGTGCTCCTAAACTTATCATGTTGGTTCATATACGTCCTCAAACTTTGAAACTAAATATACTTAAACTTGTTTAAGTGGGTCAGTATAGGTCCAAGGACAATTCGCTTGGTTTAACCGCTGACGTGCAGTCTTGACCAATGCCAGCGTGGCGTGGGGTTGAAATGGCGGAATTTTGCTCGCTAGTTGCATGCTGTTTTTTTTTTTGCTCTTAAGTCCTCGCAAGACATTGGATTGGGTCAGCCAGGATTAAAACTCTATAATCTAAATTCCCAAATCCCTCTTTTCAATCCATCGTGACCCTAAGACCAAACTCCCTAATTTCCTAATCCCTTGTCGACCGCTGTCAAACCCTTGGGCGTAGAATACCCGCAGATCTTATATGTATACAATACTAATCCTAGGAATAAAAGCTAGCACACACATTCACAACATTTGACATCATATTCATACATTCATAATCTAAAGTAAAGCAAAAGGGACAACCTACTTAAGTTATTACAATAGTTATTACAAACCATGGCCGACCGGTCAAATAAAAGCAGTCGTCAAAGTAAGTAAAGCTGTAGCGGAAAACATAGTAGTAGTAGTAGCAAAAGTCCAGCGGCATACCCATCTGATCCCTCAGGCAATCGACAAGGAAACAAGGCCTAAGTAAACCCGTCACCGAACCCCTCGGTGCCAGGTGCAAAGAACTCGTCGTCAGGAGTCGGCTCATCTGCAAACTCTAAACCGATAACAACAGCAAGATTGAGTACTTGTGTACTCAACAAGACTTGTAGTGTATCACAAAAACATATTAGATGCAAGGCTATCAAATGTATGGCTCTACTCTACAAGTTCTTTTGCTCAAAGCTAAGTTTATTTGCAATAATCATAATTAATAATTTGCAACGGAATTTGAAAGAGCAATTTATGAAATAGTAAGTACATAATAGTAAGTAAAGTAACTGAACAAGTAACAACAAACACTTACAAACCTACTCGGTTGTAAGCAAAAATATAATCAGGATTTACCATAAAAATGACACTGACAAATTCATGTCCAACTATAGAAATGGCATTCCTGCTATAGAAATAGCAAATCCGTCATAGAAATAACAATCCGCTATAGACATAGCAACAAAACCATAGAAATGGAAGTTAACTCAACAAATGAAAAACCCCATGTCATTACCCCAATATTTTGTGACAAAACAGTTTAGAAAACAAAGCTACCGCCATACCAACCGCACTAAACATGCTCATGACCGTGAGCGCGGCTATTCGAATAGTTTATCACTCTACAGAGGTGTACAACTTTACCCATAGTACGCGGTATTCCAGTTGCCTGAAATATCTCTATATTACTACTCACTACCGATGGTAAGCAGCCTAGAGTTTGCGACGCAGCCTTTACATTATCTAGTCCTAACCCTGCACTAGCCCTGCGAACGATTATCCCTAATTACTCGAATAGAAACCCGTAGCATGAGGAGTCCTCACTTACCGGATAGAAACCCGATAAGGAGTCCCTCACTTGACAGATAGAAACCCGTCAGGTGAGTCATTCACTACACCCGGATAGAAATTCTATTGCTCTAGTTGCATTTGTGCAATAACTACACTAAAAAATTCCCAAATGACATTACATATTGTCTAACCCATATTCTAAAGGTTACAACAGTAAGAGATCAATATTTCAAGGAGACATATGCAACAAGTATGATTTACAACTACCAATTTCCCAATAATAGCACTTTCATAAAAGAAATACACGCATGCATAATAGCAATAATTAAAATACTGGGATCAACATAATCAAAGGGGGTTCTTGTCTTGCTCTTGATGTTCTGGATGTATAATGGATTGATCGTCGCAAGAATAACCCGAATAATCGATGTCTAAAAAGAGTCGAAAAAGAATTAAATAGCAACCAACCAAAATAAATAGTAACCAATAATAAATATTTTTACATATTCAGGTAGATCATGATTTTAGATGAATTTAGAGACCAATTTCACTTAATTTGGAGTTGTGTAGCAAAAGTTATTAAGGTTTTATTCCAATCGGTTTGATAAATTCAGAATAAATGGAAAATACGTTTTCTAACGGAGAAAGCGTATTCTTGCGTCTGTTATTTCGGAGTTTACGCCTTCACTAAAGGAAAACGTATTCTGGCTATAACTGAAAGCGTATTTTCTATTTTCCATTGGATTTTCGGTTAAAACTGACAGGTGGGGCCCACTGTCAGTGGCTAGGTCCACAAGCACAGTGCGTAGATTGACGGTCTACACGCGCGTGGTGCACGGGTTCACGGAGGCTCTTTACTGAGCACTTAAGCCGTGGGGCCTACATGTCATTGACTCAATAGAAGTTA
The DNA here is from genome assembly GCA_036346405.1 of Phyllostachys edulis. Classification (NCBI taxonomy): domain Eukaryota; kingdom Viridiplantae; phylum Streptophyta; class Magnoliopsida; order Poales; family Poaceae; genus Phyllostachys; species Phyllostachys edulis. Next base: position 32,911,251 of record CM070555.1, on the reverse strand, counting down.
ACGTTTTGAGTTAACTTAACGGCTTGGTCCCACACGTCAGTGACTCATTAGCATTAACTAAATAGTTAAACGATTGGTTAGCCCTAATGGCGTCATTAGGCACGCTGATGATGAGCTATAGTGCTCGTCATCGCGGTGCCGCGCGGTGGCGTTCACGCCCGCGCTACTCGCCGGCGATGTGGGGCTCGGCGAGGCCAGTGAGTGCTCAAGACGGATCCTACATACTATTGCAAGACTGCAAGACCGACGCGGCGTGGCTCGAGTGGCTCAGCGGTGGCGGCCGGCAGCGGAGGGCTACTACGGCAATGGGCGACAAAGTAAAACAGCGACTCCCTTGGCAAATGAGCGCACACATAAGCATCTAGAGGCTATTAGGAGTATACCGGAAAGACGAGTAGGGGCTGACGTGGTCTGAGGTGAGCTGTCGACGGCGAGTTGCGGCGGCGAAGTCAGTTGCGTGTGGAGAAGAAACTCGGGTGAAGGAGAGCGAAGTCCAATGGTTGGAGAAGTTTCAGTGAGTCCTGGTGATGCCTCAGGTACGATGAATTGGCCCGAGACGTAGTGAATCGCTGGCGATGCTCGGGGCGGTGTTCTGGCCGGAGACGAAGAAGAAAGGCCTAATCAGGAGCTCATGTGGATCAAAGGCTAAATTGGGTGAGGGAAAAGACTCAAGGTGATCTGGAACACGATATGACGCGAATAACTCGACACCAAACCCTTCACGGCATCGGAGACGAAGGTGATGGCACACAGCAGTTTTAGGGTTTCCGCTCTCGAGGTTCTAGGGCTCGATTGAGGGGATGGGAGAAGAAGTGAGTGGGAGCACGAGTTTGGAAAAGAGGAGACAAAGCTCAGGGCGGGTTTTTATAGCTAGAGCGACGGAGTAGGGTGAGGAAGAGCTCGGGCAATGGTGGTCAACAGGGGCGGAGCTCTCGGCGTTGTACGGGCAGGGAGGAGTTGGCGCGGGCAGGAATAGGCGCAGCATTCACTACTACAGAAAAGGCCTTCATAGACGGTTCAAAAACATCATCACAGACGGTTTCATGAGCCGTCTGAGTTTATGGATCAGTGATGACATGAGGTCATCACAAACGGTTTTTTAACCGTTTGTGAAAAAGATATCACAGACGGTTCTTGTTCAGACCCGTATATGAAAATAGATTATCATGGATGGTTCTTATTCAGAACCGTCTGTGATAGTTTTTTCTATTGCAAAAAAAAAAATCGGATTTTGAGCCAAACCAATCAATTGCTAGACAGTAGTTTCCATATGCAACCTCTAGCAAAACAACTACAATCCAATTAAAATTTTGATGGTAAACACATTATAGGAAAGGGAAACCAAAAGGTTTCACAACGTCCCCTCCAAATGGGAAAAAAAGAATAAAGTTACAAAGTTAAACTAGTTAGAAACCATCTATGCCTCCAAGCTCCTGAAGAACTCATCGGCTTCTTGGATTGGTCTTGTGAGCTCCTCTCTGTACCTCACCAGCATATCACAAGATGTTCTTGCATGTCGTCGAGTTTGACTCAAGCTCGTCGGCAACGAGAGACGACTGAAAACCTCCAGCGACACTCCAACCTTAGGTAATACAAAATTAAGATAATTTTCTTTACAACAAACAGCCAACAAATTGTGTATGTTTTGGGGATATGCATGTACCTTCCGACAGTCTACCTCCTGCGATAAACAAGGAGCTCCTCCGCATCCCTCCTCCTCCTCGTCGTCGATTGTGTCTCCTTGCCGAACCGCGACGGGGAATCGAGAGTGGTCGCCGGAACTTAGTGTGGGGAGGGGAGAGGGAGAGACTGATGAAAGACAAGGTTGAGGTGGCTATAATATATAAGGACAGCGCCAAAACATTTTGCCTCCCGCGCACGTGTTCAAAAGTTTTCGAACTCCCGCACTGCAAATCACAGACGGTTTCATACAAAAACCGTCTGTGATGACATATCACAGATGGTTCTTAATACAAACCGTCTGTGATAAGATACGTATCACAGACGGCTCGCATTAAAAACCGTCTGTGATATGTATCTTATCACAGATGGTTTGTATTAAAAACCGTCTGTAACTTAGAATTTTCCTTACTCTCTAATTTTACCATGACTTGAAATCACTAACTCTCTGATTTTACCATGACTTGAAATCACTAACTCTCTGATTTTACCATGGCTTGAAATCACTAACTCTCTGATTTTACCATGACTTGAAATCACTAACACTTTGATTTTACCATGGCTTGAGGTATCACAGATGGTTCTGAGCAAAAACCATCTGTGATCCTACTAAATATCCCAGACGGTTCTTGCTTAGAACCGTCTGTGATACTTCACAGACGATTTTCACCACGAACCGTCTGTGACTTCCCGTCCTCATCATAGACGATTTGTATTAAAAACCGTCTGTGATAAGTATTTCTAATTTTACCATAGCTTGAAATCACTGACTCTCTGATTTTACTATAGCTTGAAATCACTAACTCTCTGATTTTACCATGACTTGAAATTTCCTTACTATCTGATTTTACCATGGCTTGAAGTTTCCTTACTATCTGATACTTCACAGACGGTTTTCAACACGAACCGTCTGTGATATTACTTCTTTACAAACGGTTTTTAGTGCAACCAGTAACATAGACGGTCGCTAAACCAAAACCGTCTGTGATTGCATTTAATACAAACGGTTTTGGTCAATCGTATGTGATAAGGCGTCCAGTATTAGCCTCTTTGTAGTAGTGATTGAACGACGATGCGACGTGGGTGGTTGGGCTGGAGCAAAACCATTGGCGGCGAGGCGAAACCAGGGGCTCGGCGAAGCTCACGCGTGCGGGCGTGCGTTGGCACGGCCGAGCGCGAGGTGGACGACGAGTCCTGCACATGGGGCTCACTAGTCAGCGACGCGACGAAGCGGTATGAGTTGATCTAATCTCCGTGGTCCGATCAGAAACGAACGACTCAGATGAAACGAGCTATTCGGATGGTCCAAAAGTTCCACTCAATCTGGACGGTCGATTTCAAATCCAACGGCTCAGAATTACCGGGTCCAACCCACTTATGGAGATGGTCTGGTTCGACCAGGCTGTTTAGACTTGAGCCCGAGGAACAGTGCGAGCTTTTGATTTTTGAATTAACAACTGATTTCTTTGCTAATTTAATTCGCTAACCAAACGAAGTCCAAATTTAATGAAAATGTTTGTGTAGACTACTGGGCCTAACTAGTTTCTATAGTAAAATTTTTAGAGGCTAAAACCTTACATGAATTTCTAGAAAATTCAAACAAGGTGCTATTCCTATGTGTTTGTGATTATTTTTCTAAACAAGTTTTCATGTAGTACTTTTGTTGAATAGTTTCTGAGATATTTAGCCCGAAACAATTCTCTCATGTGGAAATTTTTCTTTGTTTTATATATTTCCTTTTTAGCACCTATTTTTTTGTAGTTCAAGTTTTGCTTTAAATCCAACACAAGATTTTTATTATGGCAAAAATTTATATGCAAATGTTCAAAGAAATTATTCCTAATGCATTTATATTACTTAGTCCCAAGATTAGGATTTTGGGATGTTACAACTGGTACGTTCCTTGCCGCGCTCACTTGGCTGTTCATGTTAGATGCATGTGAGCTACACGCCACGCTGGCATTGGTCAAGGCTACACATTAACGGGCAAGCCTAGCGAATCGTCCTTGGGACCTATACCGACCCACTTATCCCAACCCACTTAAAAAAGTTTAGGTACATAAGTCTGTAGTTTTAAAGTTTGAGGACCTAAGTGAACTAACGTTTAGGGACCAACAGTGTATTTTACTAAAAAAAAACACCTAGATCAACCAATTATCGAGTTGCTCTTTCACTTGTCCAATTTCACCCTAAATACTATTTTTACTGGCCTAGTGGTAGACTTAGAAATATACTCTTTCTTAAAGGCAAAGGATTCCCTGGCCCCTAGGAGCTCCACGCCAGCTTTTTGTGAAAAGGCCCCTGAGGTTTCTGAAATCACGTCTAGGTCCTCCGCGTCAGTTTTTTTTTGGCAAAAAAGCCCCCCCTTGTTTCCGAAATCATGTCGAGGTCCCACTCCATTTTTGCGTGAAGCCCCCTGTGATTTTTGAAACCGCATCGAGGTCCCTCAATCCACTCTACGGGCACAGCGTAGTGCGCTTATCATCCTAGTTCTCATTATAGTGCAAAGTATAATGTGAAAAGCACTATGGAAGACAATCTTCGATCTGGGATAGAGTAGTAGTGTTAATACTGATTTTACTGTATACATAGTTGGATTTATCATGCTTTCCTTGTTCTTATTTTACAGAAAGAACTATAGAAGTTATATTATCTTTAAAGTAGCCAGGTTTATTCTAGTTTGTTGTACATAGGGCGAACTTTCAATTGTCACAAGAGGCCAACTCGTCGAAACAATGGGATAATAGAGATTGACGCCATGTTGACAAAGCTCATTAAATGTAAGTCTTAGATGTGAGGATCAAGATATTGTTTTCTCAATAGTAGTAGTTAAGTGCCCGTGCGCTGCTACGGAACAACAATCGTGCATGCCGTGAGATTTGTAGTCATGAAAAAGTCAATTTATATATAAAACATTCCATTTGTGCTGAGATACTAAATTTGGTGGATCAGTTAGAGGCACATATGCTAGCACAAGTAATAATGTGATGGATCAGTTAGTTCAACATTTGTCATAGAGAGACCAATGCAAAAAAGAACTAACAAAGCTCAAAATTTTACAACACTTTAAAATGCGCCACAACTCACAAAGCCATTGTGATACAAGTTTGTTTCTGACGTGGTCAATGCAATTCTATTAGTGGAAGCATGCCTCGACAGATTAACACTGACTTTTTAAGAACAGAGGTTCAAATTGAACTATCATCGTATTTAATGATTATTAATCTAATCTTTAATAGCAAATCAAGGATTGAACAACCTGTTAAAATGAGGCAACCACTGTCAGACTATGTTGAGTATCGAAAGAAATGCACACAAAAAGAAAAAGAGAAGAGTATAAACAATAGAGCATCTGACCAACATACAATTGGACGTGTTGAATTGATGGATTTTTATGCATGAATCTAAGTTAGCATGACTTGACCGATTAGTATACATTTGAATAAGAATAAAATTTTGCAAAATCAATATTTCAATAAGAAAAATATCAATCTAAATGCATTCTGGATACCTGCCAAAGACACCTCCAGTATATATGCAATTTGCAAGATTAGGGAACATCAATCAAGGAGCTTTTCTTATATATGCCCTTTCATGAACCAAATCTTCCATGCATTGAGTTCTTGTACAACACATCAATATTTCTGCAAGCCAAAATTTTTATTCCCCACAACAGTAATGCTGCAGGAGAATTACTTTGGAAAATGACTTGAAGGGTGTAGAGCATACATAAATCAGTTACAACATGCTTTAGGACCATACAACAAGAAATTATTCTCATGTATTAAACACATCAACTCAACAACATTTGTGATGACATCTAATCAATGCTCGACACTTATCACCCATTCACACTACAGCCAAGAAGTACAGTGCTGGGCATTTCTCATTTCAGAAATCTTCAAGAAAAAAGGATGGGGATAGAGCGAACCTTATGCTAAGTACGGACGAAGTCAGCTCCCATCTCCCTTATGAAGAGAAGTGCCTCAGGTCACAATTCATCGACTCCTTCACTGCTTTGGGCTATGCAACCAAAATCAAGCAACCTCGAATTAGCAAAGTAATCAAAATACAATTAGTAAAGGAATTATGTAATTGGCAACCTGGAATTTAAACACGAGTAAGCAATAGCTTGTCTATGATGTGAGTACCTCTCTTTAGATGATGTTCCTCATGTACGTTGAAGAATCTAAACCCGTCATTATGAGTTAATGGAGTATTTTGGTAATTAATGACAATTGTCATGTGGACTAACATTTTCCATGAGTTAGTGAAACAGGATGAAGACTTACGATGTCATCATATGTTGTTGAGCATCAAGACAAGATCATGAAGTGAAGAATATCATCATGTGTTGATGATATTAAAGTCAAGATCCCGGACTTGGAGTGAAGATGTTCGTCATCAAGTGATCACTCCAAGATGGATGCTCAAGGCAAAGGTATGACTAGCATAGGCTAAGGTTTTATTTTTTAGCCACTTTATCGGTCTCTATGTTTGGTGTGGAGACCAGATTACTAGTATAGGTTATTAAGAGGAGTCTTGCTAGTAGCTTGAGTGTGTCATGTGTTGATAGCTCTTAGTGCTTGCTCTAGATCTTTTTAGCATGTTGCCGATATTTGCGAATGTGTTTTGCAAATAGTTGAGGCTCATGCATAATCCTTATAGCATGTGACTTTAGTTTTCGAATGTGTTTTGCAAATGATTTAAATCCATGTACCAAATTCCTTGTGGCATAATTCTAAAAGTCGCCAAATGTATTTTGCAAATGATTTAAGTCCATGTACCAAATTCCTTGTGGGATAATTCTAAAAGTTGCCAAATGTGTTTTGCAACTTATTGAGAATCATAATTTCATACCTTGTTTGCATTGCGCAACAATCAGCAAATATGGTTTGCAAAATTGAGTTGAAGAGATATGCAAAATCAGCTTGTCCTGTCTCTAGCGGTCTGACCACAGCTCTAGGGTGGTCTGACTGGCCCTTGAAGGGTGTGACCGGCCGAGTCTTTGGTCCATTTGTTACGTGGTCGACCGCCATGTTCGACCGGGTCTCGTAGGAGGCGGCGGCCGTCGGCCGATGGGCAACCGGTCTGACCGCCATGTGTTGGCCGGTCTGATTGGCCCCACAATCAAAGTCCCCCAGTTTTATTTTTCCAGAGAGGTGTGTTTCCCCTCAGCTTGACTCCTTTGTGGAGCGGCCTGACTGCCCCCCTGGTGGTCTGACCGACCTTGGTCTGGTCGGACTGGCCCTTGTGAGAGAGGTCAGTTTGGTTGAGTATCCAATAGCTCGTTTTTATAGCCGTTGGAGCTAGGGCGATCAGACCGGCTGAGTGTCCAATAGCTAGTTTTTATAGCCGTTGGAGCTAGGGTAGTCAGACTGGCCATTGGTTGGTGGTAAGACCAGAAATCCCTATTTTTTCTGTAGATTCTCCTCCAACAGCTATTTTTCTTGCGTGAGTGTATAGATACCCCTTGTGACCGGTTGTGGGAGGCTGCTGGTGCCATTTTCGTTCTCCTTGAGCAAAGAGTAAGCCCTTTCCTCTTGTTTGTGCATGTGTTGCACTTAGTGAGCTTAGAGAGCAAAGTCCTAGTGCATGTGTTGCATTAGGTGTTGTATTTAGTATCTATTGAGCTTAGACACTTGATTCGTTCAAGTGAGCGTCTCCGATTTGTTACTCTTGGTGTTTGCCGACACCTATATGGCTTGGAGGAGTTGCGCCAGTGATTTTCTCAAAGAAGGTTGTGAGAAGACCCATGCGGTTGTGAGTATCTTGGTGCTCGCCATCTCTGGAGTAGAAAAAGAGCAACCTCGAGTGGATTCGATGTGTAGGCTTAATTTGTGGAGCCGGTCCAATTCGTTTGGGCTTACCTCAATGTGGACTAGGGGAAACCGGTAAGTTTCCGATCACCACGAGAAAAAGTTTAAGTGTTCTTGTGGTTTGCTTTCTTGAGCTTTACTTTCTTGCAATTTATATTTATAGAATTAAATTGCTTGTTCGTCACCTTAGGATTGCAATCTTTGTCTTAGTCTTAGCATATTGGTGCACTTAGTCAAGACTAGTTGATTTAGATTTTAATTGAACAAAGCCAAATTGATTTACAATTCCGCATAAAACTCGATTTTAGCCAAAATATTTTTTAAAACCGCCTATTCACCCCCTATAGTCGGCCGCCTCGATCGTACATACATCCCACAACTTGGATCGCTTGGTTTTGTCCTTATCACCGTCGGTGAGGATCTTGATGTTCATTCTTGCGGTGGCTCTAGATAGCATGACGTACAATTGACCGTGAGAAAACACCAGATCGGGTAGTTACATTTGAAGATATAACAAAGTCTGCATTCCATTTGACATGGAAACCAAACAAAGATCTTTGGAAGTGCAGAGCTTATGTACAAACATGACTTTCCACACTCCCAAAAAAGAGGTCCGCCCCACCTGTTTTCCTCAAATAAAACTTAACTGGATATCGGGAAGTTAATATATATACAAAGTATCATATGTTTATTTCATTCAGATGATAATGTGAAATCATAGAGTTGTCTCCAATTTTTCGAAGAGCCTAATTCTTCACAACCAACCATTCATCATAGACAGAATGGTGTACTTTTAAATTAAGGTACAACACAAGTGGCATACAATGTCACCTGCAGTAGTATTGGCTTGGAATTGAACTTTAAACCACTTATTTGGGTGTTTCAATGACATCTGGGTCACTTTGAATGCGAAAAATACGCTAGTCTAAAAAAGATTCAGGTCCACTCAAGCACTTACTTTCAGTTTATCTCTAGAAAGTGAAAAGATCATGAAACAAACAGGAAAATGCATGTGGTCATCATCTAAGATTCAGGTCCACTTAAGCACTTTCAATTTATCTCCACGAAGTGAAAAGATCATGTAACAGCATGGTAAAAATTCATAGTAGTATACACTATGATATTAAGATGGGAAACTTCAAATTTAACAATGTAGCTTGATTTTTTTTTAATTGTAAATAATCCTATTCAGCATGCACCCTTCGATTTAAAATTTTCCAAGCAAATCTGGAGAAGGCAGAGGTTGAACAATAAGAATGTGGTTTACCTACTGATATGTATAGATAGAAAACCAAAAGTGTAACTTTCACAGGTAATAAAAAATGAAACATGACAGAAAACTGGATACGGAACATAAAAGTTGGCAAAAGAAATCAAACAAACACAACAAAAGTTCCAGATCAAACATGAAATTAGCATAAACAAAAGATGTATCAACTTAATTTCTCACATTAAATTGTAGCCGAATATAACAATTGACCAGCTTATCCCTTGGGAGCCTATATTTATTTTATCAGCAGTATGACTTCTCACTTTGTCTACAACAAAGTAAAAAAAAAAAAGAGTCCAGGTCAACATCGTAGGTTTGATCATATCTGGTAAAATCAATATATGGCAAGTATAATGTATTTCTTTTCCATTTGCTGAATTATATAGCGTTGTGAGGTTTAGTCCTAATACACTAACCAGGTAGTATACATAGAACAAAAAACAAAAGCAACAAAAGCATTGAACATTTATATATATATGCCGAAAAACACAAGGATGCCTCTCACAGGATACATTCAAGACTAATAGAAGAATTATCAGTTACTGTTTTGTTTCACATATGGAGAGTAATAAACCTGCAAATTATAATATATTGGGGATTACAATGTTTACAAGGGGAAACTAACATCCACATCTCCAATTCTGACCAAGACTTGAACTATGGGATGCCGACTACGCTCTAATAGCACTGAGATCCTTTTTTTAGGGAAAGCACTGAAATAACCATCTGGGATTATTTGCATCATACCTCAAATAAAGTAACTATATGAAATCGATCAATTGTTATGCAATCAAGTGAAACAATGGACCCATTGGACCGTAAATAAACGGAATGCACAAATCATGGATGGTTTAAATAGTAGGTCATTGCTCGTTTGGTTGTTGCAACAGAAAAAATGGAACATATATATGATCTTCTCACCTCTATGTTCAACTAGCAATGGTGTGAATAGAAAACTGGTTGGGGGCAAATGAGGTTGTTGGGCTAGATGGAACACAAATTGGATCCAATTCTCAGAAACACAGCTACTGCAAAGCGAAGATAAGGCTACAGATGAGAGAACATATGAACATAAATATCCAAAGCTATGTGTAAATTAGACTCACCTCCAATGTGAATGAGCAACAGTGCAAATGTCATCTAAGTTCATTTCTCTGGACTTATATAGTGAGTGATTCTGGCTTCCAACAGAAAAATCATGATAAGGTTCGTTGTAACAATAACAACAAAATCAAGAAAGATCGTAACAAACTGTTCAAGTTGGGCCCAATTTGCACTGACAGGATGCTCACACCTTCCAGGCAACAGTGGCGGTAGCGTAGCATGACATCGCCATAGAGCTCGACCTCGCGATGTAGCAGCCATGGCTAGGCTCAATGGGAGCAAAACCGGCACGCGTCGCTGGCGATGCTGGAGAGGAAGGCATCGAGGCTAGGACCGGCAACACGGAGGGCGCCATGAATGCAGACATTTCATTGAACATGTGGTGGGCATTTGGCTCAGTGGCAGTGGGAGCACTGTGGGGGTGAGCTCGGTAAGCAGGAAGCTTGGCGATGGTGGTGGGCCATGCTGATGATGATGAGATGGAAGGATACGACATGCCGATCTCCTCGGCTTTCGATGGCACGTGCGTTGCAGCATAGCCTAGACACCATCGCGTTCCACGCAGCCACGTCCCACTCTGGCATTTCTTCGAACACCCTGTAGGCTTCCGAGATGTGACCAAATTGGAGGTAGGCGTGCATGAGGGAGCTGGAGATGAAGACTATGGGGCGGACAAGGCCGAGCAGAGTGCGCAGGAGTGTAGATGCACAATTGAGGAGGGGGGCAGGGGTTGTGCGGTTAAGCGAGGGGGGGGAGGGGGTGGCGGAGGAGCGGGAAGGCGAGGTGGGGGAGGGCGATGCGAGAGGTGACGACTGATGGGGTGAGCGCAAGAGAGGAGGTGGAGGAGGAGTGGGAAGGCGAGGCGAGGGAGGGCGGCGCGGCGGGAATGTAGTTGCACGACTAAGGAAGTGCGAGGGGCTGCGCGGATGAGCGGAGGAAAGAGAGTGGCGAAGGAGTGGGAAGGTGAGGTGGGGGAGGGCGGTGCAAGAGAGCAGGTGGTGGAGGGGTCAGCGCAGGAGAGGAGGTGGTGGAGGTGCAGGAAGGCAAGGTAGGGGAGGACGGCGTGGGAGAGGAGGTGGCGGAGGGGGTAAGTGTAGGAGAGAAGGTGGCGGAGAAGGAGAAAGCGTGGGCGCATGCGCGGGATGGAGGCGGATGCATGGAATGAGTCATGGGCCCACTAGTCAAGACTTTTAGGGGGAAGGGAACAAGAACGTATCATTCACCACCACTAGAGTCTTTTTAAGCAGTAAAGATTCTCTAGAACTCTTTTTCATAATTTTCACCTCTATGTCAACATAGGATGATTGAATCCTAGAGGAAAACATCCACCAAAGCTAAACTATCCTGTAGTGAGATAAACAAGGGGGAAAATGCAATTATGCAAAATGCAAAGTGCTGCCTCGCAAAAATCACCGCACCAAATTCTCCCAAGCTGAGGACCGGGCTGTCCCTCGGATGGCTAGCTACGCGAGGTGAGCGAGCTGACTGCCTGCCAGGGTGTCATAGCCCCAACTTTATTAAATGGAAATTTTATGCATCTCATGAGCATGCATTTGAATTATGGAGCACTTGCACAACTTATTGCATAGGTAAAATTTCAAATCAAGTTAAACTTATAACTCAAATGGAAGCCCCAAAAGAAATCAACAATAATTACTTGTGATCATCCTTGAGAAATAATTTATTTAACTCTTATAATATTTATCATGAATAAATATATATTTTTTTAAAATTTTAGAAACAAAATCAACCCTAATAAAATTCAACTCCCATTTCAATAACCCCTACGGTTAAAGAATTAAAAATAAGCAAATAAAATATGAACATTGAGGTTATAAAATTGGGAAAATTATCTTAGTAACATCGTGTTAGAGCGTAATCAGAGGAATGACACTCCGTTTGTGACGCACTGGAAAATAACATCGCGAACACCAAAAAGTTAGACAAATGACATCGCTGCTAGTTACTTCTATTTCCATAATTTTTTAAATATAGAAAATGAGCTTAAAAAATTATCTTTTTTTTGTGGAGTCTCCCGACATAGTTTAATTGCTTTTGTATTTTTTTCAAAACTTTATATGTTCGGATTTTGTCTCTAAAATTTATTTAAATATACTGCTTGTAGGAATTTTCTAATATACAAAATGAGGTCCAAACATTATGATTTTTTTAGGCTCCTTACATAGTTGACTTGATTGTGTAATTTTTCTAGAATTTTTACAAAATTAATTAATGTAATTTCATAATGCCCTTACATTATGAAATATTAGACTCCTCACACAGTGGACATTATGAAATTGCATTACTTAATTTTGTAAAATTTTGAAAAAAATTACACAATCAAGTCCACTGTGTAAGGAGTTTGAAAAAAAATCATAATGTTTGGACCTCATTTTCTATATTAGAAAATCCTACAAATAGTATAATTAAATAAATTTTAGAGACAAAATCAGAACGTATAAAGTTTTGAAAAAATACACAAGCAATTAGATTATGTTAGTAGGCTCCATAAAAAAATTGATAATTTTTTGAGCTCAGTTTCTATATTTAAAAAATTCTAGAAACAGAAGTAACTAGCGGCGATGTCATTCGTCTAATTTTTTGGTGTTCGCGATGTCATTTTCTAGTGCGTCACAAACGAGTGTCATTCCTTCGATTATGCTCTAACACGATATCACTAAGCTAATTTCTCCTATAAAATTTATATGTGTACTAGGTAATCCCAGGAACCCCTTCGAAAATTTTTAGATTTTTAAAATTTTATTTGCTATTTTATCTTGCCAAGTCAAACTCAAGGGAGGTGAATTTAAAATCAGTCAATTGTTGGTTTGGCTCGAACTCGACCACTTGGTCCGACCAGCCGACCCAACCACTTGGTCTGACCAGCCCACCCGACCAAACCAAGCTCCGACCGAGCCACCTAACTTGACCCAACCGCCTAACCAACCCGGTCAAGCCACACACCGACCCAGCCACGCTGAGCCACTGACGAGCTGGGCCCGCTTGTCAGCCCCATCATGAACCTCGTGCTAGCAAGCCCAGAGGTCCCTCGCCATGTGGCCGCGCATCTCTTCCGTGCGTAGGCGATGCTGTCAATCCACCACCCCATCGACCACTCCCAGAGCTTCGCCACTTGACGCCGCCTCCATTCTGTCCTTCACTCGAGCTTAACCCCCCTCCATGCCTCCTTTCTCCCTCACTTCTCCTCTTGGCCGTTGAGGAGAAGGGAGTTCTCTCATGCGATACGCTCGGGTAAGTTTCCTTCCGCCGCATCCCTCATCTTCTACGTTCATCGCCGTCTCCATCCCAACTAATCCCAGGCCTTGGTTTTGCTTGTAGCGCTCGGAACACGAAGGTCGCCCTCGGCATCGGTGGACGCACACCAAAAGCCACCACCATTCCATTTCCATCTCCGGTGAGTACTGTCCTACCCTTTGCAAGTCACCTTGTGACTTTAGGTGTAAGAACGATTTCCCCTCAACCCATTTCTCCAATGCTTCGCAGGAGCGTGTGAATTTTGGAGTTCCTCCCCTTTCGACCGAAAACTCTAACCTTCGTCTCCAACTCTATTCTGGTAAGTCATCCTTCGATCCCTTGCAATGTCACCATCTATTGACCATGCTTGAGCTATCCCGACGCTTCATGGTCCTTCTCTTAGCCCAGAGTGCCTTCCCCGCGTGAAGCTCATCGCCGCCGTAGCCATTGTCGATGTCAAGCTCCCTCCGACCAGCTCCTGCCCTCTCCATCATTCTAGTAAGGTCCCTAGTACCCCTAGATGCACATGCACGTGGTAGTTGGCTCAATGTGCACTCGGGTTGCCACATGCACTTGAGCTTGTAGCTCACCGCTGCCCATCTCCGGCGCACTCACGCTACAGGTCGCCGTGAGGCTCGCCACCAGTACTAGTAGTAGATGCACAAAGCTTTGAGGGACTCATTCCTGCCCTTAGCTCGCGCGGCGTGGACCACATCGCCGGTGAGACACGGGGGTGATATCGTGGCCGCGCAAGCTCTATTGTCAGAACATTCGACAATTTCTGTAGCAAATGATTTGAAGGACCGGAAAGGCGACTAGAGGGGGGGGTGAATAGGAGCACCGAATCTTTTTCGCAAAGTATGGATTCAACTTATAAATCACTCCAATAGCTATGAGAGCTATGAAGATCAATGATTAAGCACAGAGGAAGTCTTATGTTGAATCCACTCCTCACCCCCAAGGCTCAGCAAACAAAAACGAGGAAGATCCGAACAAAACAGGATAATCGGTACAACCACAGGCAAATGGCCGGTTGTACATGATCGGGCCTACCCGCATGAACAAGCGGCGGTTGTACATGATCGGCAACCAACCGCGAACAAGCGGCGGTTGTACCGCGATCGGCAAACAACCGCGATGTTAAGCCTTGTTCATCCGATTGTCCGAACGAGCAAAATCCGCTCGGGTTTCAAAACGAAAATCAACGTAACTTTTGATCTACGCGCCAAACTTGACCAAAATTGAACCACACCTTCCTGAAGATATTAGGAACCTATTCCAAGCAACGATTTCAGAGATCCATGCCAAGGTTCCTATCCTTTTGTATTTGAACGAAGGTGGGTTCAAAACCGCAAAAACAAAACTTGATCTAACGACTTGCTCGTGGGTGGATGATGATCTAGATGACCTTAGATAGGTTCTCACATGTCCCAACAAGCAAGATCAAGAGGAAGAACCAAGCAAAACTCCCGAATTGACGAAAGCCCCAAAAATCACAAAAGGGAGAAGCGAAGAACAGAGAGCACGAATAGAAGAAAACTTGATTTCCATTCATTGAATCAAGAGCGAAATACAAAGAGATACATCCCCATACGCATGGACATTAAAACAAGAGGAATGATTACAAGTTCATCAATCCATCCTCTCCCTCTCCCTAAGCCAAGAACTCACATGGGAGAGCTACAAAGGAACAAGCAGGAGCACCCACCGCCTCCACCAACACTCTCAACCACTAAAGCCTAAAGCAAAAACAGACCACTAAAGACTCTTTTGACTCTAGCAAAACCCTAATTCCTTTTCAAGTGCTCAAGAGGGCATGCAGCCCTCCAATCCTTTATATAGCCTTGGCTAACTGGGTCTCCTCCCGTTCGCCCGCTAAGTCCAACGGAGCCCGCCCCGCTTGTGCGATTTTGCGAATTCCGATTCGCCCTTCAGACCTAAAGGAAGCTTCGCGCTCCTTGTCTCGCCGCGCCGCAACCACCTCGAGTCCACGTCGTCTTGACACATCCCGACCGTTCGACCTCGGCGCCACTGCGCTTAGTCCGATCCACCGTGTCTCGCCACGACTCCGCCGGCGTCCTGCACCACACGGACAAGAAACACGAAACAGGAACAAGTTCTTCACAACTTGACCTAACGTTAGCTCAAACATGCAATATGCAACACATATGCATGAACACACTGGATATGACCTATCCAAAACTCAAAACACCAAAATGGCGAACCTCACAATACAATCGGTACAACCGCCATGTTACCAGCGGATCAACCGCACTCGGTCGTCTCGCTCCAATACTGCGGTCGTTCCGATTTCCAATGAAGACCGAACACGAGAAAAACTTCTCCGAATTCTTCAACCGCCATTTACCAATCGGTACAACCGCCTCATGATCGTCATCGCCCATAACACGCCGGTCGTTCGATTATCCCGACAAATACGATTGACTTCACGAAAACGCAGCGTGAAAGCGCAAGAACGACAAAGTCCGACCACACAAACCAAACTCGACTGACCTAAAACCTTTGTCAATTACTCATCACTCACACGGGACGACCTCCACATGGTCTCTCAATCTCCCCCTTGATGAGTATATTGACAAACTCCGAAAAAGAGCAAAGTTGAGTTTGAGTTTGACGAAACCAACATGGTCC
Source organism: Phyllostachys edulis (assembly GCA_036346405.1). NCBI lineage: Eukaryota > Viridiplantae > Streptophyta > Magnoliopsida > Poales > Poaceae > Phyllostachys > Phyllostachys edulis. The sequence continues at coordinate 32,895,471 of CM070555.1, read as the reverse complement.
AAAGAAGAAGAGTGAAACAATTGACCATGTCGACAGAAGGAACACTAGAGCAACAACTAAAAGAGCAAATTGTTCTCCAAAGCTCTAAAATGATCCCAACTTGCTTTTTCTTCTCTATTCTCCCCCTTTTGGCAATAAACACATCAAGAATGCTCAAGAGAGAATATGACATGTTAAAGGATGAAAATGGCTGAAGTTTGTTTATTTAAGCATTTTGAGCCATGAGAATTATCCATAATGACCAACATGTAATACACCAAGCCATAACTTAATAAAAAGGCTATCTAGATCATGACAAGATATGTATAAGCTAGCTAGAACACATAGATGACAATCTGAAAATGAGGTACATTATGTGAGCAAGTCAAGTCATCAATGAGCAAAGTCTCGCTAGAGATATCCAAGGATGATGCGAGCCATGTCAATAAGCTAAGCGGAACTAAGAAGCTTAAATTGAGACCAAAAGAGTGCTATAAGCTCAAGATTGAAACATTGGTTAAGTACTTGATTCTTTTGATAGCTTTAAGCAAATTTGAGCACAAATGATATATGATCTTTGAAATTCAAGGTTGTTGACAACCAGATTTTTGTTTTATCATGTGCTAGACCTCAAACCTTATGCGACTACTTCAAGCGAGAAGCTTAAGAAGGTAGTCTAGGTCATCCAAAACTCCCCTAAGTTCATGTCAAGTGCAATGACAAGCCGTCTCATAGGGAAGAATTGGTGAAGTCGGTTTTTTCAAGCACAAAAGAGATCTTTTGCCTTTTAACAAGTTGTACTAACTCATGTATCATCAAGAGACTAAAAAAAAGCTCAATCTAAGGCTCAATATAGATTCATCACTCTACCCAAACCTATTTGACATGGCATGAATCATAAAAGGATAGCTCAAGAAAGACTAATCTCGAAAGTGCTAACATGACAAGTTTTAGTTTAAGTTGAGCAATTTTAATTATCTTATCATGGCAAAAGCTAGGCTACACATATGAAGTCATGATAAATCTAGCAAATAAGCACAAGTCATGGCAAGGTGTAAAGCATTGTAAACATGTCATAGCGGGATAATAATCAAGGCTCAATGTAGTTATATTACAATGCGAGAATGCTAGAAATGCGTAAGATCCGGCCCCTCAACAATAGATGCAACTTTTAGTTCAAGTTGAGTTAAGTCAAAATTAAGCTCGAAGCTCCCAAAAGAACTCCCTTGAACCAAAACAATAAATCGAGAAGTCGGCAAAGAAAACATAAAGCATGCAGGTCCTTAAAGCATAGATAAGATATAGAGAATACTATGGCTCAGATCGACTCTCATCTACCCCATATGACTCTAGGACTATCAAGCGCCTTGGCTAACACACTAAGGAGCAAACACGTTCCTGTCTACCCAAGGGTGGCCCAACCCTTGCTAGAACCTATAAGAAGTGAGTAAGCTCAACCTAGTGAGAAGAGACGACTAATAAGCAACATCCTAGAATCACAAGATAAGAGCAGTAAATCTAAACAACTAGACAAAAGAAGCACTCTAATCTATGCTAGGAGGACTAATCCCAAATGCACCCAAAATGCAATGCAACAAGAAGGAGCAAGAGCATAAATAATATAGTAAAGCAATAAAACCCAAAGCTCCCTCACTACAAGTCCATAAGGACAAACCACCCCAAGCTCTCCCGCAGAGAAAACCTCGAACTATCCAATGGCTTGGTGAAAATGTCACCAACTGGTGGTCACTCTCCAAACTGGAGCACTATATCGCCCTTCTCTACATGGTCTCTAAGGAAGTGGAAGCGAATATCGATGTGCTTGGTCAGGAATGCCTTTGGGTTCTTGGCAATGTTAATCGCAGAAGTGTTATCACAAAAAGTGGAACAACATCGATAACTAACCCAAAGTCCTCAGGTCGAAGCCATCGAGCACTTGACTACAAAGAATCGGTGCTGACAACATACTCGGCCTCTGCGGTGGATGTGCAACACACTGCTTCGCTTCCTTGAAGACCAGAAACAAGAGAAGTGCCAAGAAATTGGCAGTGCGAAGTGCTCTTCCTATCTATCCTCTGACCCGGTAAGTCTCGCATCCAAAAGGCTCTCAAGGAAAGACGGGATGAGGAAGAGTACCGATACCATAGTCAATGGTAGCTCGCAGTACCGAAGATGCGCTTTCACCGCGGTGAGAAACGCGAGGAGAAGCTCAAAACGAGCGCACAAACACACGTAAAAATGTATGTCCGGTCTCGAGGCGTTGAGGTACAAGAGGAACCAATCATCTGCCGCGAAACTCCTTTTGATCAACTGGCTCGCCATCCTCATCAGGTCAAGATAGGTCAGAGAAGCCATGGGAGTCGACACAGCTTCCCATCACTCATGTCGAGCGCTTCAGAGGTCACGAGTGTACTTTCCTTGATGAAGAAATGTACCTCCCGAGTGCGCTTGATTTGGAAACCAAGGAAGAAGGTCAACTCACCCATCATACTCATCTCAAACTCGGTGCTCATGACATCCGAGAGGCGGGAAACCAGAGTATGGGAAGAGCCGCCAAAGATAATGTCATCGACATAGATCCGACGAGCAGAAGGTCGATGCCATCTTGGCGGATGAACAAGGTCTTGTCAACTTTACCCATCTCAAAACCATGACTTATCAAGTAGGACTTAAGCCTCTCATACCAAGCTCGGGAGCCTCGCTTAAGTCCATCTGTTTTGAAAGCTTGAAGACATGGTTAGGTATTTGGGGTTCTCGAAAACGGAGGGTCGGACGAGACTTCCTCCTCAATAAGGCCATTGAGGAAGGCACTCTTCACGTCCATCTGGTAAAGCTTGAAACCCTTAGAAGCCGCAAAGGCAAGCGAGATTCTAATGGCTTCAAGTCGAGCTCTGAGGGCAAAGGTCTCCTCAAAGTCTAGACCCTCAACACAGGAAAACCCCGAGCTACCAATCTCGCCTTGTTTGGGATGATTACCCCATCCTCTCTGCTTGTTCTTGAACACCCACTTGGTTCCAATGATATTGTAGCCTCGTGGGGGCTCAACAAGCGACCAAACCTTGTTCCTCTCGAAATTTTCTAACTCCTCATGCATGGCATTGACCCAAGACTCATCAGATAAAGCATGAGAAACATCTTTGGGCTCAAAAAAGGCAATGAAGGCGAATAGAGACAGAATTGAGATAAGCAGATTTTGAGCGGGTAACACGCTCAAAAGATCTCAATGATCTCGCTCTGAAGGATGAACTCTCTGGATGTGTCTAGGAGGTCTGGGAGAGATGAAGAAGTGGCCTCTACCTCATGAGTTGACGAGGTAGGAACAGAGCCACTAGCTCCAGAGGAAGCGAAGGCAGGTCGATCACCTCGAGGTGCGGTGGAAGACGGCACCTCAAGGAGTGGATGAGGGACGGGATCGTAGACAACCGTCATCTCCATCGCCCTCATCATCCACAAAGATGGTCTCGGATCGCTCTAAAGAACTCGAGATAATCGGCCTAGTCCCGGGTGGCCTCGTCAAAAGTCACCTCGCGGTCTCTAACATTTTGCTAGCCTCGCAGCCTGCACTTCAGTAAGCCCTTGAAGAAGTCGAGTAGCCTAGAAAGATACCGCCACAGGCGTGACTTGAACTTATCTAGGTTCCCGGACTTCAAAATAAAGCACTTGCAACCAAACACACGAAAATGAGAGACGCTGGGCTTTGCGTATCTCGACTCATAAGAAGTGCGGTGTAGGAGTGCCCAAGAAAACTCGATTCAAACATGGCACGCGGTCGCAATGGCTTCAACCCAAAACTTCCTCGGTGTAGAGTACTCATCAAGCATCGTCCCGCCATCTCGACCAAGGTGCGGTTCTTCCTCTCCACAACGCCATTTTCTTTGAGGGACGTATGGAGAAGAGAGGCGGTGCTCTACACTGCCTCACCGCAGAAACTCTCAAAGTAGGAATTCTTGAACTCCGTGCCATTGTCATCGGATCGCTCAGAAGGCACCCGGAGCTCAACAGACTGACCTACTAAAAAGACCTCGGAAATGTGTAAAAGTCTCGTCCTTCGAGGCTAAGAAAACACCCAAGAGTACCTCGAGAAGTCATCGACCACAACAAGAACATACCACTTCCTCCCGCCGATCAAGACTCGATTTGGTCCAACTGTGTCCATGTGGAGCATCTGTCGGTGCATCGGTCATAGTAATGTGTGGGAGGATGAGAAGCGGCAACCATCTTGCCGCGTCTTGGCATGGAGTGCAAACAAGATCTTTGACCATCTTGAGTTTAGGCGGACCACTTAATGAGATCATGGTCGCTAACTCGGGTCAAATGGTCAAATCCAATATGACCAAGTCTCCTATGCCGTAAAGAGAGATCGCGGGACTCGAAGCAACTAAACACCGAGAGGATCGCGGAAGACTCGGAAAAATCAGCACGAAAGATCCTCCCATAACGAGAAATCCATAAACCGGACTACCAAGAGTCAAGAATTTTGCAATTGTTTTTCTTAAAGCTCACCTCGAAACCGTCATCGAAGTCGAGAAACCGAAAGCAAATTGTACTGCAGCTTACTAACCAAGGCAACATCCTTAAGAATAAAAGAAGCATTAATCGCGACAAGTACCTTTGGCGATGACGCGTCCCGCACGAAGCGTCTCCGAAGGTGATCGTCTCATCACCGGAGCGCGGGCTAGGAGGAGAACCAACGGAGTCTCCGGTCATATGACGAGAACAACCGAGTCTACAAGCCAAACCTTCTCCTTCCCTACCCGCGAACCCGAGTCAAACAGAGTAAAGTCTCGATCTTGGGATAAATCAACAATGATTTCGCACCTAATATCTTGAATAACACGTCGGCGATGAAGTAGTCAAGCACGATCGACCTCTATCTACCCTCGCTCTCAGTAACTCAAAGCGTAAGGTCTAAGAGTAGACAGAAGTCATTCTTCGGGTCCGATCTCTGAAGGAGTGAGTCGGAGCGCTGAATATGTTGAACACGCCATGAGTAGCTATCTCGATGGGGAAAACGAGATCTACCCTCGGGGACGGCGGAAGTCACGACTGAAAGCAGATGAGGACGAAAACCAGAAAACTCGGAAAAACCAAGTCCTCGATGCTGCACAAACCCATCAGAAGAACCAAGCCTAGACCTCGTGTTGGTCTTAGGTGCACTCAAGGTCTGGGGCCGACCCTGAATGCGCCTAAGAGACTCAACATGGTCTCTACGCGCGATCTTGGCGCGCCTGAAGCATCGATCGACTGTGTGTCCATCCTTCTGACAGAAGGTGCAGTGATACTTCACCTTCTGAGAGGTAGAAGCAGCATGTGAAATCACCCATTGTCGAAATCCCTGGACATAGCCCGTGACTTGAAATGGACTTTCTCGGTCCTGGCTCGATCTCGATCACACTGGTGCTATGGGTGCGAGCACGGCAGGTGGATGCTTCCTCATGTCCTCAAAGAAGTCATATCCTAGACCCTGATTAAATCTGCAGATCTTAGATTGGTCTAGAATAAGATTGAGCTTCTTCTTGCCTCCTACAAATCTCTCGAGAGTGTTCATAAGGCACCGACACTCCGAAAGAGAGAGGTGCAAGAAGAGCAGGGGAAGAAAGAGAGAAGAAGGTAAGGAGCAAAAGAAGAACCAAAGCGAGAGGGAAGAATGGCTTGTGCAAGCACACCGACTCTGAAGGACAGATCCCCATCGCTAGCCGCTTGGTTCACGTTGCTAAGCGCCTCATCCTTACCACAGGGCTTCTCCCCTTCTCCACAATCATATTGCAAGCACAATGTGACTTCTCTAGAAGGTCCTTAGTTAGCTTCACACATTTCTCATCCAAAGCAATCAAGTCGATTTTAGTTTGTTACACTTAATGCATGGTGAGCTAACAGGTCCTTAGAAGCAAACCGAGCCAACTTCCTTTCATGATCAATCATATCTTGAAACTGTTTGGAGACGACCTCAAGTTCAGCTAGATTAACTTAGGACAGTTCAAGCATGAAACAATCGGCTCAAGTAAAGAAGCTTGTAGTTCAAACAATTTTATGATCCGCCTGCGTTTTAAGTTCATCTTCAAGTTATTGCAATTTTCACAAGACTCAGCAGATCAAGAAGCATGGCATAAGATCCTCTAGCAAAGAATGTCCTTACCCTCACATGAGGTGGGAGAAGTAGTCTCATCAAGAATAAGTAGGGTAATGACCATCCTACTCAACTCTAACTCGGCAAGTAGACTAACATTCTCCACCTTAACACTATCAAGTTTGGAGGACACACTATCATGTGAGGTCCTTAACTTCTCCATATCAACCAAAGAAAGCAGAGCATGTATCACAATCATCACTAGAAGGAGCGGATGTAAGAGCAATAATCTCTAGTGACAGTCTATCTATTTCCTTCTCTAACTCAAAGACACCTAGCCTTAGCTTTAGCATGAAAACCTCCTAGCTTAAGAAAAGCATGATTGAGCTGTTCAGAGGTGGGATCTACCTCGTCCGAAGTCGGAGTGTTTCATTGTCGCCGAAGTTCGCCCTCGAGGCCATGAAGCACATGCCGAGAAGTCGTCGCCGCCATCCTTGGGCTCTTGATCACCCGTCCGTCATCGTCGCTCCATCCCTCCACCTCGCCGAGGTCGAGGTCGTCGAAGGCGGTGAGGACGCGTGGAAGAGCTTCTTGGCTTTGCCGGTTGCGGAACTTCTTCTTCTTTGGGCGCCCGAGTGGAGGCTTCTTGTTGCGGTACTTGTCGGTGTAGTCGTTTTGCTCGAACCGCCAGAGTCGTTCTTGCCCTTCTCCGGCTTTGGGGCGGTTGTTCAATGTGGTTGGGGCCACCACACGAAGCAAATCACGGGTCCTCCTCTCTTCTGTCCCTCCTCCCTTTGTAAGCGTGGGAGAATCTACGAGCAAGGAGGGCAAGTCGCTCATCCGAAGTCGCTCTAACCGATCATCGGTTATGTCACAGAGAGCGACAAGGAGAAATTGCAAGAGGACTCGGTTGAGCGGGATCGGTGACCAAGGCCATCGATTGTGACTTCGACTCACGAGACAACGCAATCTCGTGAGTCTTGAGGCGTGAGTCTACAGCAGATCAAGAGTCAAGGTCGAGAGGTCTGTCGTGTCTTTGATGGTGGTCACTTTCATCTCCCAAACACGCAGACGAGTGCCGTGAGCATCCGACGAGCATTGTCCGAAGTCGGGTATGTGAGACCGACCGCTCGGAGGTTGCTCAAGATCTTGTGAAAACGCTGAAGCACTCATCTAGGGACTCACCAAAGAAGCATCTCAAATTTGTTGTATTCTCGTTTGAACCGGTCTGTCGAACCGTCTTGATCCGGTGGTGCCCTCATGGTATCGCCGAGGGTCACCCAGATATCGTAAGGCGACGACAGTGAGATATCTTGGTCAAACTCACTACGACTCAAACCACGGATGATGATGTTCCTTGCCTTTGCATTCGCCTCAACATCAACCATGTTCCGGCATTGATGTTCTCATCGGCAGAACAATGAATCGAACCTTGACCTTTCGCCAGATGGCATACCGGCAGGCTGGATGTATGTCTCCATTCGGCTCTTCCGTAGGGTAATCGATGCCATCAAAACAAAGTGACTTGGTCGAGTACTTGTCCATCGCCACGGCTCTTGAGACCGGTTAAGATCTATTGAAAAGAGCTAACCGCTCGATACCAATTGAAGGACCGGAAAGGCGACTAGAGGGGGTGAATAGGAGCACCAATCTTTTTTCGCAAAGTATGGATTCAACTTATAAATCACTCCAATAGCTATGAGAGCTATGAAGATCAATGATTAAGCCACGAGGAAGTCTTATGTTGAATCCTCCTCACCCCCAAGGCTCAACAAACAAAACGAGGAAGATCCGAACAAAACAGATAATCGGTACAACCAGAGCAAATGGCGGTTGTCTGCGATCAGATAAACCGCGAACAAGCGGCGGTTGTACTGCGATCGGCTAAACCGCGAGTAAACGGCGGTTGTACTGCATGATAACCGCAGTAAACCGGTTGCAGTTGTTAAGCCAGTTCATCCGATTGTCCCGAACAGCAAAATCCGCTCGGGTTTCAAAACGAAAATCAACGTAACTTTTGATCTACGCGCCAAACTTGACCAAAATTGAACCACACCTTCACGAAGATATTAGGAACCTATTCCAAGCAACGATTTCAGAGATCCATGCCAAGGTTCCTATCCTTTGTATTTGAGCGAAGGTGGGTTCAAAACCGCAAAAACAAAACTTGATCTAACGACTTGCTCGTGGGTGGATGATGATCTAGATGACCTTAGATAGGTTCTCACATGTCCCGACAAGCAAGATCAAGAGGAAGAACCAAGCAAAACTCCCGAATTGACGAAAGCCCAAAAAATCACAAAAAGGAGAACGAAGAACAGAGAGCACGAATAGAAGAAAACTTGATTTCCATTCATTGAATCAAGAGCGAAATACAAAGAGATACATCCCCATACGCATGGACATTAAAACAAGAGGAATGATTACAAGTTCATCAATCCATCCTCTCCTCTCCCTAAGCCAAGAACTCACATGGGAGAGCTACAAAGGAACAAGCAGGAGCACCCACCGCCTCCACCAACACTCTCAACCACTAAAGCCTAAAGCAAAAACAAACCACTAAAGACTCTTTTGACTCTAGCAAAACCCTAATTCCTTTTCAAGTGCTCAAGAGGGCATGCAGCCCTCCAATCCTTTATATAGCCTTGGCTAACGGGTCTCCTCCCGTTCGCCCGCTAAGTCCAACGGAGCTCGCCCGCTTGTGCAAATTTTGCGAATTTCGATTCGCCCCTTCAGCACCTTCCGAAGCTTCGCGCTCCTTGTCTCAAGACGCCTCGCAACCACCTCGAGTCCACGTCGTCTTCGACACATCGACCGTTCGACCTCGGCGCCACTGCGCTTAGTCCGATCCACCGTGTCTCGCCACGACTCCGCTCGGCGTCCTGCGACCACACGGATAAGAAACACGAAACCGGGAACAAGTTCTTCACAACTTGACCTAGCGTTAGCTCAAACATGCAATATGCAACACATATGCATGAACACACTGGATATGACCTATCCAAAACTCAAAACACCAAAATGGCGAACCTCACAATACAATCAGATAACCGCCATGTTACCAGCGGATCAACCGTGACTCGGCCGATCGCTCCAATACTGCGGCCGTTCCGATTTCCAATGAAGACCGAACACGAAACGGCTTCTCGGAATTCTTCAACCGCCATTTACCAATCGGTACAACCGCCTCATGGTCGCATCGCCCATAACACGCCGGTCGTTCCGATTATCCGACAAACGATTGACTTCATTTAAAACGCGTGAACGCGCAAGAACGACAAAGTCCGACCACACAAACCAAACTCGTCGACCTAAAACCTTTGTCAATTACTCATCACTCACACGGGACGACCTCCACATGGTCTCTCATGATTAGCAGCAAATCTCGGTTGGATTAGGGGTAATGATTGCTTAGGGTATTTAATGGCTGTCTTAATGCGCTGGTGAGTGTATTACATGTGGGTCCCGTGAACAGAAATGAAGGAATCAAATTAAACTGGTTTGCCTTAGAGTCTATGACACACGAGTCCCACACTTTAAGTTTATAGTGCATATGGTTGTAGACCGGTGGACCGTGCATGTTGACCTTCGGTCCATGCACTATTTGCATGGACCGAGTCAATGACAATGGGCCCCACCTGTCAGTAGATTTAATTCAAAAATTAAAATAAAAAAGAACACTATGCCGTGGACCCTACTTGTCAGCGACAGAGGCTAGGTTAACTCGGGTATAAAAATTATTAAATGCAATTAGAATTTCCAAAGTGATTTATTTTCGCACTGTAAATTCAAATAATTTCAAAATTTCATAACTAATTCATTTTAACTCCAAAATGAGTGAAACTAATTTTATTGGTTTGCATTTTTAATGTACTTCCTCATGGAATAATTTTGAAATATGCTACTACCACATAAAATTTAGGAATAGGAATTAAATTCGGTGAAGAATTATTTTTACACTAGAAATTGAATTAACTTCAAAAATTCATAGAAAATTCATTTGAACTCCAAATGGGATAATTCAATTTTTATTGATCATAACTTTTTATTATATTTCTTACAATGTAAAGCTTATCCCCACCACTGTTCTGCAAAATTTCGCGAAACAATTAAATTCGGATGAACGGTAACCGATCCATGATTTTTCATCTTTCATTCAATTGCTGATTTTCAAACGGTTATAACTCTCACATGCTAACTCCAAATGAACTAATTCTTCTAGATAAATTCATCTAAAATCATAATATACCTACTATATAAATTTCATTCATTTTTTAACAATTTGAATTTTTCGGTTTTTCTCTGTGTTTATATGTTGTCGTCTTTCTATAGAACCCAAAGTAGCAAACGTGAACGACTACGCAACCGAGAGCAAACAAATCGATTTTCAGTAAGGCAAGCATCATTTGAACTTTGTTTTGCATCATATTGATCCCAGATTTTTGTTAAGTTAGTATTTTGAATCGCAATGACACTTGCCTGCATGCTATTTTGGATATATCGATATTTTGTGAGTAAGATAGTTATATCCTACTCTTGCTAGTTATCCTTGATGCTTCCTTTACCAATATTCTTAAGTTAGATGTTTGTGATGTTATATCTATTATGTTGTAGAATGCTTAGCCATGCGGGTCTAGTAGTTGCATTAGATCGGTTGACGGGGTTAACCTGTCAATTGTGGGAAACACAGAACATTTCTTATCTATGTTTTTGTCCAGATCTTCGTATCTGGTTCTTGAGTTAAACTTTATTTATTTCAAATGATTTTTGGTCTGGACAAGTGGATGATAATGTGGGTGCCTTCGTGCATGAGACTCAAGTATTGTGGTAGTCTTGTCCGAATCATTAAGGACCAAGCCATGTGCTGTCATTCCAAGTAACTATCGTACTACCACACGCTAGATTGGGAGCAGGCTTGCCCAAGTAAGGGGAGGATTTTATTGGGTTAAGTCCCTGGTGGTGTGAATATATTTGTGTTCGATCATCTATTTGTAGGATCCGATGCAATTTTCTATAATGTGCATGGGAGCACTCTTTTTCTTTCTTTACATTGTATCGGTATCTCCAACACAACTTGCGAGCCTGCTTATGCTCTATCAGTAGTTTGTACTAAGTTTTGGGTTCATCTCGCAAGGGGGACTCATCTCAATAAGGTCATCTTGCTGAAAAGTGCCGAATCTCGATTTCCCCAGCCGACATATCTAAGGAAGTGTGTCATTATTCGGAGGCTTACGGGCTAATCGAGTCATGTGGGTAAAGTAGTACTCCCCTACAGGGATTAATCTATTCAAATAGCCGTGTCCACGGTTACGGACGACCACTTGGTTTGGGAGACGTCATCGTTAGACTCTAATTAAAATTTGATGAGGGCAACAACTCGGTATCGGCATGAATGGTTATTCATGCACTTTAGTTTATCAAAGTGGGCTGCCACTTTGGTATTGTTTGAACTATATATGTATCAATGCTATTCATATTTCTTTTGTCAAAAATTGGTTTTCTAAATGGCACTTACAAACTAGTATGTGTAGGGTAAAAACTTGTGCGATTTATGCAAAACTAAGCCACTAAAGCTTCTCTTTTGGACAACCACTAACATATATATATAATTTTTACTTTGTGTAAGTCTTGCGAGTATATTTTGTACTTAACCCGGTTTATGCTTGTTCAGGTGAGGAAGATTGTACACTCGATCAGTTTGTTAGCGCCGATTTCGGCGACATTAACGGATAAGTATTGTCTCTAATTCCCAGTCAGTTGCTTTTGGGTTTGGGCACACCTTGCTGGACCTTTTGGTTTATTTATCTTGCTTCTACTGCTACTTATTGTAATATTTTGAATTTGGTCGGTCGACCGCTTTTGTAATAGTTGTAGACTTAAGTCCTTCAATGTATGCCACTTACTTATTTTGTTGAATGCCTTGTATGACTTTGAATGATGTTGATAAGGGTATATGCGTGTTGGTCGCTGATCTTGGGAGCCAACACAAGACACATACCCGCTGTTTTGAAATGCTCTTTAATTCCTTTAAGTGTATACTTGGACTGTTGGAGAACCGGTCACCATGTAGCCCCATAGAGGAGCGGTATGCATGGTCACCGTCGCTCTAACTCAGCCGGGTACTCTCACTTAAATGGAATTAAATTGGATTTCATTTCTCTGAGGCCTAGAGTTATTTTCATAAGACCAAGAAAGCCTCGGTCTTATGAAAATAACCCAGGGGTCCTCACACAGGGTTCGACTACGGGAGATCGAACCTCATGCGTCTCACCAAATAAAGAAAATGGATACTTACACGTGTGCGCGTTCAATAGAAAAGAGCATGTCTGCGCTCCGCGAGGTATAGTGCCTCCATAAAAAATCACAGTGTGTGTAGGGAACGCGCACGTGTGTGGTGGTGTGAGTAGGGTTGCATTGTGTGTGCGTTCGGCTTGTACCCTTTATCCTGGAGAAATTTTATGGTACATTCTACCGGTAGTATATGGTGGCAGTATAAATCAAATCTGACTATTGATTTGTTAAGGGCATAATAGACTTTTCTTCGTAGTTGCAATTTTTTTTTGTGAGGGTATTATGGACTTTTCCAACTAGGGTTCAAAATATTAATCTTGTGCTATGTGATCCCCACATGAGCTATTACAATTCTACCCTTTTTGGAATTCTACTAATCATACTACTGGGCCTACTATAACTAAATCCTAATTAATCTGAAACATTGAATAAAAAAAATGGACTACCGTATTAAATTGAGTGTACAGTAAATGAGCTATTGTCTGGAGCCCAGGCACTGTGGTCGTTCCTCTTCTCTGCGGCAAGTGAACGAACAATTTCGTCTTCTCGCGGCAAGAGCCCGCATACACCGCAACCATCCGTCTCCTCCTGCCGGCGGATGGCCTCCTCCACTCCCTCCTCATCACCGGTCACCCCGACGGAGTCCCTCCACCCAGGGACGGAGCTAGAAAAGTTTTATCCAGGAGGCTATATGGTGATAACTAAATATCGAAGGGTGCCAAATTGAAATATTTTGTATACATTAGAAAATTAAGAACTATATAAAGGGTTTCATCAACCATAGAGGGACCAGGGCTCCCACTAGTCCCTCTATCTCCATCCCTGCCTCCGCCGCAACCGCATCCTCTCCGGCAAGCTCTACTGGAATTGGCCTAAGCTTCTTGTGTGGCTTGCTTAACCAGGTGCACTCGGAGTCATACTTGAACAGCCTCAAGAGCAGCCTAAAGGTTGCATCCATTGTAGAGGTACTAATTGCTCAGAGGAAGTGGAATTGGCCTGATTGGTCGCAAATTATACGGTGCGGTTAGCTAATGAGATGTTTTTTTTCCTAGTTTCCTCCTGTGGTCCTTATTCCTAACTGGCTTGTGCAGCAAAAGCTACTGTACCCGTTCGGGAAGCAGGTGATGTCTTGTGCTTTGTGCTCACAGCTGCATAGTTTGGGTATATGATAAGCTAATTTTCTTTCCTTAGGTGGGCGGGTCCATTCTGTCAGCCAAACTTGCACTTGAGAGAGGATGGGCCATTAATGCTGGTGGAGGATTTCACCATTGTTCGGCGGAGGAAGGGGGTGGATTTGTGCATACGCTGATATTTCTCTCTGCATTCAGTTTGCCTTTGTCCGTCAAAATATTTCAATGTAAGAAACCCTTCACCAACAGGATTGTAACTACAGCAAATACATCCCTTTAGTTTCTGGAACTGTTTGTGTGGCTTATACAAAGTATGTGCTTGCCTGCACAATTGTGAATATATTATGTAAACTATCTGTATTGCTGGGCATCCTCTGTCATGTCAATCCCGCTTTCTCCCGTAGGGAGATTGCGATGATTGTTGCCTTGTTGGCATCTTAACAGGCACTATGCTTTGCCAATTACATATTACATGTGCTGGCAGTGCCATGCAAGGATGCAAACTAACAAATTTAGCTTTATAAGTACCTATCCTTCTTAAAACACTTGCAGAGTAATGATCATAGATCTGGATGCCCACCAAGGAAATGGCCATGAAAAGGATTTTCCTATTGATGGTATGGACTTTATCTATTTTTCTGGACATTTTCCGTTCATTATATATGTCATTATGATGCCAGTTTTTCACTTGCCGGAAGGGTTTACACTTTGGACACGTGCAATGCTGGAATTTATCCCTTTGTAAGAATTACGTCTGGAGTTATCCTCACATCTGCACAACATGTGGCCTTTTTGCTTCTGCTGGTTATACTCAATCATTGTGAAAATACGTGATTCTGGGTTGCTTGTGGTGTAGAGGTTACTTGCCTAGATTTTCGTCATGTCATGGTAATTGAGCATAAGTTTTGTTCTGAAACCCATGAATTTATAGTCTACATTATCTTTTGGAAGACGGCTTGTTGTTTATCTGGTTTAGATGATGTAAGTGGGGATATATCAAAACTGAAAAACATCGATTCCGGCTGTGTATGCTATAATCATTTTTTTTACTGTCTATTTCTACGATATGTAGCTGTTCAATTATTATACTCTGTCATCTAAATTATCACCAACTTCTAGTTCAGTCCTTGATATTATCATTCTGCTTTGTTTAATAACAGCTATATTCTTATTTTCTATGTAAACTGACAAAGCGGTATATTGATAAAAAAAGTCGAGCAAGTTGTAAGTTGCATCTTGCATCTTGTTAGTTATTTGTTCTCTTGTTTTTTCATGTAACTCAAATTTGAGTTTGAGTTTCTCATTATGTGATTGTGCATTCTAGAGTGGGACAAAAATGGATGATTACTTGGATCAACTTGACAAAGCTCTCAAGGTACCTTTACACTTTTAACTTTTCAGAATGGGATGCTTGCAAACTTTGCGGTTATATATGAAATTTTCTGTACCCTGTGCAACTTTTAAGGATATTTATTAGGTCAGATATGATATTTTGAGGTGTCATATTTTGCATGACATATGTTCTGAACTTTTAATAACCTGGACATAAAAGTCATTTTTATTATATCATTTAAGCATGTGATTTCAAGAAGTGCATCCACGGTTAATTTCAAAAAGTGCATCCACGGTGTTTAATAAGTTCTTTGCATCTATGTTCAACTAAGCAGGAGGATTGAAATGGAAAAAGAATTGATCACTTCAACGTAGGTTGGTATTATGAGTTGGGGTTTGGTGGCGAAGGAAATAGGAGTGAGAGGTGGAAGGCCGGATGGCAAGCGATCGGCGGCGGCGAGGAAACGCCATCGCACGCAAGGGACAACGCTGGCTGGCGTAGGGGGAGAGGCACGGAAATACTTTTCTTAATTCTTGCTTGCCCTTTATTCATGATCTTCTCTCTTTAAATAGAGATTACAAACTAAATATAGAGACTTCAACATGGAAACTCGGTATGGAAACCAACTAAAGGATTGTAACAAACTATAATACAATCTTAGCAAACTATAATACAATTTTCCTAATTTAAGAGTCCTAAACGTAATGGGCAAGGAAAACCGAAGGAGTTGGCTGGCAGCTATGCTGTTGCACCCTCCCCTTGTGCTTGGGCGTTGTGTCGTGGTCAAACTCTATGATGGTATTGTATTCCAACAATAACATCTCTCCCGTCCTGTGGAAACAACTCATCCTCGAGCTAAAAAGCGGGAAACAAACAACGAAATTCACTAATCACTTCCCATGTTGCATCTGATTCGGGTAATCCATGCCAAGCAATAAGTATTAGCTAAATTCCCTGATGGAGACATCCCTTAATAGCTTTTACCGGTGTAGGTAATGCACGACCATGATCCAACTCCAAAAGTGTGGGTGGAGTTGAAGGTGGCACACCATAAAAAGGTTTGAGGAGACCAACGTGAAAGACGTTATGAATACGTGCTCCACTCGGTAACTGTAGGCGGTACACCACCTTACCAATATACTCCAAAATTTGGTACGGTTCGACGAAGCGTAGACTGAGCTTATGGTGTGCCTGAATCGATAGTGATAATGGTTGACGGTGTGCAATATGAAACCAAACCTAATTGCCAACTTGGTAATGAACGTCACCGATGTGAATCATAATATTGCTTCGCATATTCTTGAGCTTGGAGGAGTCGTTCACGAACATCAGCCAGAAAGGTATCACAGTCGTTCAAAGCTTGGCCCACAGCTATCCCCACATTCGTAAGAACATAGCACCAATGGATCACACCCATAAACTACCCGAAAAGGCATCGTTTTGAGAGTGGAGTGAAAAGAGGTGTTATAACAAAACTCAGCCCATGGAAGCCATCGAAGCACTGTTTTGGACGATCGCTAATAAGGCATCACAAATACATGGATATTATCTTGTTAGCTGCTTCAGTCTGCAAATCAGAAAGAGGGTGGTAGGCCACG
The DNA here is from genome assembly GCA_036346405.1 of Phyllostachys edulis. Classification (NCBI taxonomy): domain Eukaryota; kingdom Viridiplantae; phylum Streptophyta; class Magnoliopsida; order Poales; family Poaceae; genus Phyllostachys; species Phyllostachys edulis. Next base: position 32,879,073 of record CM070555.1, on the reverse strand, counting down.
CTCATATTGAAGCGGACTCCTGCTAATGAAAATAATTCCTTCTAAAAAACACAGGTGAATACCACGTCGCGATCACTGACAATAACTAGGGATGTCATGAAGATGCACAATCTCCCCAAAGAAAGCATGGTTGACTGTAACTGCCGTGTAGGGATGTGGAAGTGGAATAAAATCCGCATATTTAGAGAATCGATCGACAACTGTGAGGATAACTGACTTGCCGTGAATGTGAGGTAATCCTTCCACAAAATCCATGGAGATGTCCTCCCAAACGACCATGGGCATCTCGAATGGTTGCAAAAGACCGATCGGGTGGAGGTGTTCCGTCTTGTTGCGTGACACACCTAACAATTGCGGATAAATTCTTGGATGAGTTGTTGGGCACGGGGAACATGGAAATCAGCCTTCAAGCGGTGTAACGTCTTTTGGACCCCTTCATGTCCCTTCTCATGAATCACAGATAATAAAGATAGCAGAACATGCAAAGAAACCGAAATATAAATTCTTTTGTTGAATAGAGGCAATCCATCTGAGATGGCCCACGGAGTCCCTTGCTGTCTGGCTAGTACCTCATCACGAAGAGCAATGATGGTTGGGTCGTCATCTGTGGCAACCCCAATTTCCTCAAAAAGAGTAAGCCGAGGAGAAGATAATGCACACAAGAAACCAGCGGCATCTGAATCTCGGTGAGACAAAGCACCCGCAACAGTATTGAGTTGTCCTGGTCAATATTAAACCGTAAATCATATCCCATTAATTTGCTCACCCACTGATGTTGAGGTATGTTTGATAGGCGTTGATTGAGGAGAAACTTGAGGGAGTAATGATCCGTGCGTACAAGGAATAAACACCCCCATAAGTATGGGCACCAATGCTGCACCGCCTGAACGAGCCTAACTAACTCGCGCTCGTACGCGGCCAATTTAGTATGCTAAGGTGCAATTGCTTAGCTAAAAAAGGTTATCGGCCTATTGCCTTGATGAAGTATAGCTCCAAAGCCGGATCCTGAAGCACCACATTCCATGATGAAGGCCTTAGTGAAATCAGGAAGCTGCAATACCGAGGCGGTGGCAAGGGCATGCTTGAGGGCTTGCAAGGCGTGGCTAGCTTCATCTGACCAGCAAAATGCCTCCTTCTTTAGAAGCTGAATCAGCGGGGTAGCGATGGCCCCATAGTCCTTGATGAAGCGGTGATAATACCCCGCAAGCCTGAGGAAGGAACAGACGGTGCACACTGAAGCCAGCGTCGGCCACTCTTCAACTGTCGCCACCTTCTGTCGATCCATCTCAACACCTTCCACCGAGATGACATGTCCGAGATAGGATACCATCGTTTCTCCAAAGGTACACTTGGACCTTTTGAGGACAAGGTGGTGATGTCGTAGCGCCTCGAACACCATGCGAACGTGGCGTAAGTGCTCCAACCAAGATGAACTATAAATCAAAATATCATTAAAAAAACACAAGCACAGATCGCCAGAGATAGGGACCAAGAATTTTGTTCATCAATGCTTGGAATGTCGCCGGCGCATTGGTAAGGCCGAACGGCATCACCAAAAACTTGTAATGTCTGTGGTGTGCACAGAACGTCGTCTTATTCACATTGTTTGGATGCATGCGGACTTGGTGATAACTGGAATAGAGGTCTAGCTTTGTGAAAAATTGTGCCCCTAGGAGTTCATCAATGAGTTCTTCCACCACCGGAATTGAAAATTTATCTTTGACGGTCTTCTCATTGAGCGCACGATAATCCACACAAAATCTTCATGAACTATCTGGGTTTTTTTTACCAAAAGTATAGGAGATGAAAATTCCGACGTACTTAAGTGGATTATTCCTTGCACCATCATCTCCTTGCACTGATGTTCTAGTTCGTCTTTTTGCAACTACAGATATCGGTATGGCTGAACTGCTATTGCATTGGTGTCAGCCTCCAAGTGGATGAGGTGATCACATCGCGCATGTTGGTGGAAGACCACATGGCTCAGTAAATAATGCTGAAAAATTCTTTGAGTAATATATGCATCAAGTCGCTCTCTTCTCCGACAAGTGCATGTACTACCATCTTGTTGGGTGCGCAACCTTGCTAACAAACAGTGTGATCTGTGTGCCAAAAGGACATGGTCAAGTGCCTGAAATCCCACACTATTGCTCCCAACATTTCAAGCCATTGTACGCCAAGTACCAAGTCAAAGCCACTCAAGGGAAGCGAGTAGCAATCCACATGGAACACTTTGTCGTGCATGCTTATTTCTTGGTTGCAGCATATGCCTCTACTTGCCAGGTGCTCACCATTGGCCACCGCCACCTTGAGCAAGTGACGCCTGGCGTGTATAGGCCATTCGAGCTAGTCGCGCACCTCTTCGGCCACAAAATTGTGTGTTGACCCAGAGTCAACTAATGCCATGAGTAGAGAAGCGACATCAAGATGGCGTTCCCTCCTTGCGTTCTAGGCGGCAATATCATGCTGCCAGTCAGGTGATACGAGGCTAGCCAAACCTTTTCTTCTTCCATAGTTCTTTGTCCACGGAAGAACTGTCCGCACCGATTGATCCAGGGCAGCGAATCATACTTGCCATCAAAGGTCAGGAAGTCGAGTTTGTGGAAGCGTGTCACCCAACATGCTTGGCGCATGCGGGTGGTGTTAGGACCGGGCAACAGGGTGGAGTGGCTGCTTCAGCTCTAGCACCGGCGCCAGCCTTCGGGCCCTCTAGGTTGTCGAGCTTGATCTTCTCCACTCGTGCCAATCGAGTGTTGTGACTCTCCAACCGATTATTGATGGTGGAGAGTTGGGTGCTGTGGTTGTCCCGCGTCTGGTTGATGGTGTCGAGTCTGGCGATGATATCGACAAACATGGCCTACGTGTCTTGAGGATCTGAACTGCCGCCACTCAACAAGGTGGTTGCAGTAGTTGTCTCTGATACCAAGTAGTTATGGGCTAGGGTTTGGTGGCGAAGGAAATAGGAGTAAGAGGTGGAAGGACGAACGGCAAGCGGTCGGCGGTGATGAGGAGACATCGTCGCACGCAAGGCATAATGCTGGCCAGCGCAGGGGGAGAGGCAAGGTAAAACTTTTCTTATTTCTTGCTTGCCCTTTATTCATGATCTTCTCTCTTTAAATAGAGATTACAAACTAAAGATAGAAACTTAAACATGGAAAATTGATGTGGAAACCAACTCTAATACAATCTTCCTAATTTAAGAGCCCTAAACATAATGGGCAAGGAAAACCGAAGGGGCTGGCCGACAGCTATGCTGCCGCACCCTCCCTTTGCGCCTGGGCATTGTGTTGTGGTCGAACTCTGTGATGGTATTGTATTCCGACCATAACAGCTGGGCACTTATGTAACATAATTTCTCATTCTACCTTATCATGAGGAAATGATCATGCCCAATGCTATATTGATAATATTGTTTTTCTCCATAATGCCAAGTTGCCAACTTAATGCACTTGGAAGTTGGAAACATATTTGTTGTACCCCATATGTTTGCAGACTTGTTGCACTTGGAACCATTTGCTCTTGCTGTTTATAAATATAATTATTTTTACAGACTTGTTATTTACAGTTACTCTTGGAGCATTTTGTTTGCAGGTCGCAAAAAGTAGATTTTAGCCCCAGTTGATTGTTTATGATGCTGGGACAGATATCCTGGATGGTGATCCATTGGGCAGATTGAAGGTACTTTTCTGATCAACTCTATTACATTTTTCACAAAGATCAGGCACATAAGTAACGTTTCAATGCAGCATTGTATTCTGCAACCTGCAGAAAATGCCTTGATGAGATCATCATAACGTAGAATGTTAATCATGCACAGAAGTATTAGAAACACTAGTTTATAAACAACCTGTAGCCCTTGTTTTTCTTTTGTACCCTGCACCAATTGGTGCTATGCTGCTGAATCCAACATGTTTTTCCCCACATTCCAGATAAGTCCTAAGGGTGCGGTGATCAGAGATGAGAAGGTGTTTAGGTTTGCGAAAGATCAAAACATTCCTCTACCCATGCCGATATCAGGTAAGTACTTCCCCTGCATTTAGTCAGACAGAATCGAACCAAAACATTGCTAATTAGTCAGCCAGGTCTATCCTAGTCTAGACATGTGGTTGTACGGTTAAGGCCCAGATCAATGGTTCAAGGTTAAGTCCTTAGTTGGCTACTCAGACGAGACGTTCCGCATCCCAATGTGATTCCACACCCACCTTTACCACCACCGACTCGTCTGAGCATAAATCAATTTCGTTCAACCCGGCCAAATGACAATCCTTGCTATGGCACAATATCTTTTATCAATAGTGGCTCCGCCACGGTTCCATAATTTCCTTTAGTCAAATTCAATCATTCTTGAGTATGTGATCATGAACCTATCGTATAACTAAAGCATTGGCTAAGCATAATACGGTACCCATGTTGGTATTTCAATAATGTCCAACTAAAATAATCCAACATAGGGTGTCCAAGGATTTATGTCATTCAAGGGTACATGTCGTTCACAAATTACCAAGGAGGCATAATGGCAATTAGGTAATTAACTAATTCCCGAAACAATTTGTTACAAAATTAGCAATGCATGTTTATATCAAACAATATACTTTTATAAATTGGGTTCAATATGATCAAAGGTCTACGACTTGCCTTCGTTGAAGAGTAGAGGTGCTTCGGTCGTCGGGTCTGCGAAGTCGTCCAAAACACTGGATCTATACGTGCGAACAAAGCTAGATAAATAAAACAACTCCAAATAAAATTCAAATAATTACCAAATAAATACTAATAGGAAGATAACGAATTTAGAAATTTGAATCACTCGAATCGGAGTTCGAATGAAGAAGTTATGGCCTTCGGAAGTTTGAATTTACATAAAATGATGAAAGAATTGGATTTTCCTGATTTTCCGTTTTAATTTTTCTAAAGAAAATCCGAAAAATCCACAGGCTTCTCGACGAGGTAGCCACGCCAAAAAGGGCCGAGGTGGTCTTGACTAAGCGTGACTGGCGCCACGTGGCTCACCACGCGTCGGCTGGCGGCAAGATGGGAGCCGAGGGCTCGCGGCGAATGGCGGCGTCCCAGTGACCGGCGAGGGCACCTACGTGAAGAAGGAGTCGCGGCGAACACGGTGCTCACGGGTTTGAGAACGCGGTGGCACGGGAAGACCGGCAGCGAGCGAGGAAAGCGGCGACGGCGACGGTTGAACGTGGCGGCGGCGCTCCGGTAGGGCTCCGGGGACAGGGTGGCGCGCACGGGGAAGCCCACGGCCGTGCGAACTTGGTGGTGCAGAGGAGGGCGGCAGAGGAGGCCTAGTGGCGGTGCTAGAGGCGGCGGCGCAAATGGCGGACGGAGGCGGGGGAGCTCGAAATACGGTCGAGCTAGGGAGAGGGAGGGGAAGTGGGTGGTGGGGGAAGCAAGAGGAGCTCAAGGCGCACCCGGTGCTCTCCTTAAATAGGTGCGGGGATGGCCAGAGGAGGAGGACGGCGAGGAGGTCGTGTCGAATTTAATGGCGGCTTCGTCCGGCGCGGTAGGTGAGAAAGGGAGGGGCTAGTAGGGCATGGGGGAAGACGTGGGGCGGCAGCGGGTGCGGCGGAGGCGGGAGGTGACGCCGCGCTGTCGAGACGCGATGGGGAGTGAGTGGCGACATGGCGAGGAAGCGACGCGGCGTCGGCGGGATTCACGTGCGGCATGGGTGCGTACCGCCTCGGGGAAGAAGATGACCAGGGCGGCGGTGGCTGACAGAGCGGCCCCACACGGCAGTGACAGCGGGGAGCAAGCGGGGAAGGACGCGGTGGACGGGAGCCGTCCGATCAAAATCGGACGGTGTCCGTCAGCGGAGGCTGCTTGTGAGAAGCGGGCGGCGAGTGGGCTCTTGTGGCGAAATAGGAAATGGGCCGAAGAAATTTGGCCCAAGATGAATAGGAAGGTTTTTAGGAATTTTTTATTAAATAAAATACCAGAAATAGAAAAACATTTTTAGAAAATAGCTTAAGCCGTCCAAAAATTCTAGGAAAATTCATAAAAGTCCCTTGAATTATTTAGAACTTATTAAAATTATTTTTAGCTTATCTTTTGCTTTTAGTTTTTGCAATTAATTTATTTTCAACTTAGGGCAAAAGGAAAAACCAATTTGAATTAATTGAAGTTTTAATTTAATTCAAGTTAAATTGCTTTTAAAATTCTAAATTACAAATTAAGCTTTAGCGAATTAATAGAACCAAATGGTTAATTTTTAAAGTTTTCAAAATTTTCAAAAAGCCCAGAAAATAGGGATGTTACAAGTCTGTACCCCTTAAAGGGAATCTCGACCCCGAGATTCAGGCTGACTAGAGAATAGGTGCGGGAACTCGGCCTTCAGATCCTCTTCATGCTCCCAGGTGGCTTCTTCTTCGGTGTGATTGCTCCACTGGACTTTGCAGAAACGGAGGATCTTGCTTCTTGTCACACACTATCTTTGCCATATACAATTCTGCAAGTCTGTCTCCTGAATAGGTGGTCTTGACTGGGATAAAGTGAGTAACTTTTGTTAGGCGATCTACGATTACCCAGATAGAATTATATCCGGCTTTGGTTCTTGGCAATCCGGTGATAAAGTCCATACCAATTTCTTCCCATTTCCATTCAGGTATGTTTAAAGGTTGCAAGAGTCCAATAGGCTTCTGGTGCACGGCTTTAACCCACTGGCAAGTGTCACACTGTGCTACATATTCTGCAATCTCACGTTTCATGCTAGGCCACCAATACATTTCCTTGAGATCTTGATACATTTTAGTACTTCCGGGGTGAATTGAATACAAGGTTTCATGCGCTTCTTTGAGTATTAACTGTTTAAGTTCCTTCTGATCTGGTACACAGATACTCTTATTGAACCATATGATGCCTTGCTCATCTTCTGAAAATCTTAGGGATTTACCCTTCTTCATGTTTCTCTTGATCTCCTTGATATTTGCATCTTCTTCCTGAGCTTTCTTGATCTGATCTTGAAGAGTGGGTTGAACTTCCAAAGCAGCTAAGTAACCTTCTTCCACTAACTCAAGCTTGAGCTTTTGAAATTCTTCGTGCAGTGCTGGCTGACTTTCTCTAATCATTAGAGTATTGCAGTAAACCTTTCTACTTAAAGTGTCTGCTACAACATTTGCTTTGCCTGGGTGATAATGAATTCCGACGTTGTAATCCTTGATCAATTCCAACCATCTTCTTTGCCTCATATTAAGATCAGCTTGAGTGAAAGTGTACTTCAAGCTCTTATGGTCCGTATATACTTCGCAGCGATTACCAATGAGGTAATGGCGCCATATCTTTAAAGCATGCACTACGGCAGCTAATTCTAGGTCATGAGTGGGGTAATTGGCTTCATGAGGCTTCAATTGGCGTGAAGCATATGCTACTACCTTCCTTTCTTGCATTAAAACACAACCGAGACCTTGTCAAGATGCGTCACAGTAAATCTCGAAATCCTTCCGAACATCAGGCAAAATCAGCACTAGGGCGATGGTCAAACGATTCTTTAGTTCCTGAAAACTCTTCTCACATTCAGGCGTCCAGGTAAATTTCTTTTTCTTTTTCAGCAATTGAGTGAGGGGTCTTGCTATTCTTGAGAAACCTTCTATAAATCGGCGGTAGTAACCTGCCATTCCAAGGAAACTTCGATCCGAGTCTTGACTTGGGTGACTCGATTGAGCACATCTGGATTTTCTTTGGGGTTGTGACAACTCCTTCTGCAGACATGACGTGTCCCAAAAAGGTAACTCCCTTATCCAAAACTCACACTTGTTGAATTTAGCATAGAGTTGGTGATCTCTAAGCTTATTCAAGACCAAACGAAGGTGCTCTTCATGCTCTTCTTCACTTTTAGAGTATACTAGAATATCGTCGATAAAGACAATGACAAACTTATCCAGATACTCCATGAATACTTTATTCATCAAGTTCATAAAGTAAGCTGGGGCATTGGTTAATCCAAAAGACATGACCGTACACTCATACAATCCATATCGGGTTGAGAAAGCTGTCTTAGGTACATCTTCCTGGTGAATCTTCAACTGATGGTATCCTGACCTTAAATCTATCTTGGAGAACACTCCGGCTCCTTTTAGCTGGTCAAACAAATCGTCAATCCTAGGCAGAGGATACTTTTTTTTGATGGTGACTTCATTGAGTGAACAATAGTACACACACATCCGCTGGGTACCATCCCTTTTAGGGACAAAGATCACCGGGGCTTCCCAGGGTGAGGAACTTGGCCGGATAAATCCTTTATCTTGCAATTCTTCGATCTGCTTCTTTAGCTCAACTAAGTCATCAACCGGCAAACAGTAGGGCCTCTTGGAAATAGGTGCAGTTCCTGGAACTAGATTGATGACAAACTCAAGGTCCCTGTCCGGAGGCATCCCAGGTAACTCATCAGGAAAGACATCTGGAAATTCTCTGACCACTGGCACATCTTCCAAAGATATAGCACTGACACTGTAGGCTAAGGCTCCACCATGCTTTTCTACGGAGGCTTCAAATTTTACCTTGGTTCCAGCTGGATCGACCAAAGTGATGCTTCTACCACCACAATCTAAAATTACTTGGTGATTAGTAAGCCAATCCATACCCAAGATCACATCTAGGGACTTGGTGTCGATGATTATGAGGTCGGCTTCAAATTCTACCCCTTCTACGGTTATTTTTACTTTTTGGCAACCTTAGTTCGTACTTAACTCCGAACCAGGAGATTGAACCAATAAAGCAATTTCAAGAGTTGAAACCTCCAACAGATGCTTTGCAGCAAAAATCCGAGAAACAAACAAATGTGTAGCTCCAAAATCAAACAAAACTGTAGTTGGTGCTGAATTTACTAGGAACTTACCCAAAGACGACGCCCGAGGCGATGCGGGTTTCCTCCTTGTGACATGATTTACGGCCTCTCCCAAAGGGTGAGAGGACTTGGTAGTCTTGTTGAGTCTGAGGTGCTCCACGTCCTGCTCCTGGTACAGGAGTTTTGGTCGGAGTAGCTCCTGAGTTGGATCTGATAGATGATGATCCTTGCTTCAGGGGACAATTGCTGGCATAATGTCGATTCTTGTGATTATAATGTGATGATGCTGTGGCATAATTGTTGTTTCTAGGCTGCTGACTGTTGTTGTTGTTGTTGGAGCTACGAAAACTTGGAGTAGCTGGGCGGGGGGTTGTAGCAGGGGCCCTAAATGTAGCAGGAGGGGCAAAGCGGGCAGGAGGTTGTGCATTCGTTCTGGCTCTCTGTGGATGACCTTGTTGTGCACCATGCTGTATCATCTTTCTCTTATGAGATTCTGCAAGTTCGCGACGCGACTCTTCTATGAGCATAGCCTTGTTTACTAATTGCTATAAATTTGCATAGTCGTTGCCAACGACTTGAACTTTTAAGCTAGGGTTGAGTCCTCGCTTAAAACACTTCTGACGTGCATCATCGGTGGCAACATCCTCTTGAGCATAGCGTGAGAGTTGAGTGAATTTGTTGAGGTATTCACTCACTGACTGGTTCCCTTGTTTCAGCTCACGAAACTCATTCTTTTTCATTTCTACTTTTCCGTCAGGAATATGAGAGTGGCGGAAGGCTTCTGAGAATTCGGTCCAAGTGATACTCTGATGGTTTGCATGGGCGGCGCAGTAGTTCTCACACCATTCTGCTGCAGTGCCTTCCAGCTGGTGTGATGCATACAGGACTTTCTCACGGCTGTCACACTGGGTAATGGCGAGCTTCTTTTGATGAAAGCTGACCACCGATAAATGCATCAAAGGCTCGGAGGAGCTGGAGAATGTCGGTGGATGGGTCCTCATAAATTCTGCCAGCTTTGAGTGAGGGAAAACTGGTGGTGGTGGCGGCGGCATGGCAGCTGCTTGGTTGTTTTGGTTCATCATTGCTAGTAGAGTGGCTGCGGTTTGGTTTTGTTGAGTCATCATTTGATTCATATTCTGCATCATTGCGCTCATCAGCTGTGTTTGGACTACCATGAACTGACCCAAACCCTGATCTGCTGTGGCTACCGGAGGAGGTGACGGTGGCGGCATGTTGAGATCCTTTGGGTCGGTGAGCTTGCTTGATGTTGTGGTCTTTGGGCCATCTGCACAAATCTTCTCAGGTTTAATAGACGAGAGGAAGAAAGCACGATAGGAAAGAGGGAAAAACACAAAGACGAGTAAGAAAAAGGGAGAAAGACGAGACAACCTAATTAGGGAAAGCGGTTTAACCCAACGAACAATAGCCGGAAAGCTACAAGAGGCAACAACACTCAAGCCAAAAGATCCTATCTATCGGACTAAACGATACTGAAATTAAAAATGGGTAACTTAAAAACAGCACTACTAATCTATCTTATATGGATGGGCGACTTCAGCCAAGCTCGATCCTATAGAGATTATCGAGACGAGAGGGTCACTTTACATTCAGAAACAAAGTTCAGAAAAGATAAGAAGTCAGACTTTGGGAATGAAATGAGGAGAGATTAGCATAAGATGAGGGGGAATGGAGTAAGATGAGAGAAGAATACTATTCAAGTTAATTGTTGGTTTGATTTATAAAATAAAATTTGAAGTCTTGACTAAATGACCATGCTAACTATGGTTCGTCCTCACGATCGATATGGCTCGATACCACATTGTCGGGACCCTGAGTATACAACCTCAGGACCCTCTGTGCATTCTGAACTAGTCCCATGATCAGTAGCTAGCTCACACAGTTGCAACATTGGTGTAATCATATCCACACAACCAAACTAAAGATGAAGCAGACAAATTAATATTGTTTAGCAAAAAGACCTTATGGTCAAGTCTTACAACGTTCGCCACGCAGGGCTTAGCAACAAAAGATAGCTTGCAGCGAAAACCAAACAACTGGGGGAGGTCACCCAATATGCCCACCGGCAATCGAGTGGAGGACGCGATCTAATTCGCATAGTCTTCAAAGTAGTCTTCCTCGTAGAACTCAGTGTTTCCAGGTTCTTCTTCAGCGACTGATCAACCAGAGGGCATAAAGCCGTGAGTACTTAGAATGTACTCAGCAAGTCGCAGAGAAATGTATGCAAGTAATATTTATGCAGGGTTTGACAAGGATAGCTTTATGGCTATTTTGCAGAAAGCAATATTGACAGTAAATACAGTAAGTAGATTTCAAAGCACAATTTAAAAGATTAATACATAAGTAATCAATTTTCTTTGAGACAACTAGTGAACAGCCTGTTCACTTCCCAACCATCTACGAGATTCGACCAACCCATTCCAACATTTTTGACAAAAGTCTACCCCTTGCGTGAAATCACCAGGCATGTCCATAACCGGGGACACGGCTATTCGAATAGTTTTACACTCTGCAAAGGTTATACAGCTTGACCCACAAGACACGAATTCTCTAGTTTGTTCGGCATATATCTATGCCACCGCTCACTTCCTTAGGTAAGCGGTCTAGAGTACGTGACAAGGCATTTACAAAGTTCTGTTTTGACTCGGTTCTGACCGCTAAGGTTTCGCCGTTCTGGCCCCCTCTTGCGCCGTTCCCAACCAAGACAGAACCGAACCAAAACATTGCTAATTAGTCAGCCAGGTCTATCCCAGTCTAGACATGTGGTTGTACGGTTAAGGCCTAGATCAATGGTTCAAGGTTAAGTCCTTAGTTGGCTGCTCAGACGAGACGTTCCGCATCCCAATGTGATTCCACACCCACCTTTACCACCACCCACTCGTCCGAGCATAAATCGATTTCGTTCAACCCGGCCAAATGACAATCCTTGCCATGACACAACATCTTTTATCAATAGTGGCTCCACCACGGTTCCATAATTTCCTTTAGTCAAATTCAATCATTCTTGAGTATGTGATCATGAACCTATCGTATAACTAAAGCATTGGCTAAGCATAATACGGTACCCATGTTGGTATTTCAATAATGTCCAGCTAAAATAATCCATCCTAGGGTGTCCAAGGATTTATGTCATTCAAGGGTACATGTCGTTCACAAATTACCAAGGAGGCATAATGGCAATCAGGTAATTAACTAATTCCCGAAACAATTTGTTACAAAATTAGCAATGCATGTTTATATCAAACAATATACTTTTATAAATTGGGTTCAATATGATCAAAGGTATACGACTTGCCTTCGTTGAAGAGTAGAGGTGCTTCGGTCGTCGGGTCTGCGAAGTCGTCCAAAACACCGGGATCTATACGTGCGAACAAAGCTAGATAAATAAAACAACTCCAAATAAAATTCAAATAATTACCAAATAAATACTAATAGGAAGATAACAAGTTTAGAAATTTGAATCACTCGAATCGGAGTTCGAATGAAGAAGTTATGGCCTTCGAAAGTTTGAATTTACATAAAATGATGAAAGAATTGGATTTTCCTGATTTTTTTTTAATTTTTCTAAAGAAAATCCGAAAAATCCACGTGGGCTTGCTGACGAGGCAGCCACGTCAGCAAAAGGGCTGAGGTGGCTGCTGACTAGGCGTGACCTGGCGCCACGTGGCTCGGCCACGTCGACCCTAGCGGCGGCACACGGGAGCCGAGGGCTCACCGGCGAATGGCGGCGTCCCAGTGACCGGCGAGGGCACCTACGCGAAGAGGGAGTCGCGGCGAACACGGTGCTCACGGGTTTGAGAATGTGGTGGCACGGGAAGACCGGCGGCGAGCGAGGAAGGCGGCGGCGGCGACGGTTGAAGCGTGGCGCTCGATGAGGGCTCGAGGACGGGGTGGCGCGACGGGAAGCCATGGCCGTCTGAACCCGGCGGAGGAGGCCTAGCGGCGGCGGTGCAAATGGCGGCCGGAGGCGGGGGAGATCGAAATACGGTGGAGCTAGGGAGAGGGAGGGAAAGTGGGTGGTGGGGGAAGCAAGAGGAGCTCAAGGCGCACCCGGTGCTCTCCTTAAATAGGTGCAGGGATGGCCAGAGGAGGAGGACGGCGAGGAGGTCGTGTCGGCTTTAATGGCGGCTTCGTCCGGCACGGCAGGTGAGAAAGGGAGGGGCTAGCAGGGCATGGGGGAAGACGTGGGGCAGCAGCGGGTGCGGCGGAGGCGGGAGGTGACGCCACGCTGCCGAGACGGGATGGGGAGTGGGTGGCGGCATGGGGAGGAAGCGACGCAGCGTCGACGGGATTCGCACGTGGCATGGGTGCGTATCGCCCCAGGGAAGAAGATGACCAGGGCGGCGGTGGTGTGAGCAGCCCACCTGCAGCGATGGCAATGAGGAAGCGGCGAGGAAGGACACGGTGGACGGGAGCTATCCGATCAAAATCGGACGGTGTCCGATCTAGCAGGGGAGGCGCTGCGCGCGCGGGAGCGGGCCGGCGAGGTGGGCTGCGTGGGTGAAATAGGAAATGGGCCGAAGAAATTCGGCCCAAGATGAATAGGAAGGTTTTTAGGAATTTTTGATTAAATAAAATACCAGAAATAGAAAAGCATTTTTAGAAAATAGCTTAAGCCGTCCAAAAATTCTAGGAAAATTCACAGAAGTCCCTGGAATTATTTAGAACTTATTAAAAATATTTTTAGCTTATCTTTTGCTTTTAGTTTTTGTAATTAATTTATTTTCAACTTAGGGAAAAAGGAAAAACCAATTTGAATTAATTGAAGTTTTAATTTAATTCAAGTTAAATTGCTTTTAAAATTCTAAATTACAAATTAAGCTTTAGCGAATTAATAGAACCAAATGGTTAATTTTTAAAGTTTTCAAAATTTTCAAAAAGCCCAGAAAATAGGGATGTTACATTTCCCGAGTGTAAACCTGGACACTCGGGAAACATCCAACACTCGGGAAAAATGACTTTCCCGAGTGTAAACCTGGACACTCGGGAAACATCCAACACTCGGGAGAATAGATGCCACATCAGGTTTAGCCATCGTAACGGAATACTTTTACCAAGTGTTGACACTCGAAAAAGTAGGAAAAGTGGCACCCATTGATTACTAGTAGTATAGCATTAAAACACACCATCCATATCCCGAATTTACTATGTGCTACTTCTAAAAAAGGTGAAGAGAAATCCATTTGCATACTACCTATGCAAACTTCGCTGCTTTATCATTAAAAAGAACATATATTTTTACAACATACGAATGAATTATTTTCAACTTATCATCACAACAACAATGAACTCGAGGTTCAACTTTAAAAAATGGACAAAATTATTTTCTTTAACAATTTGAAGCATCTCTAACCACATCATATATTAACAGAGAAGTAGTGATAATTTGGTTCCTTTCACGAGCTTTTCCTCTCTCCAAAACATGCTGCAAAAGAGCAATGGTTGTAATGAAAGTAAGATACTGAACCATTGCAAAATCTAGCATCAGTGATTTAAGTTACACTTCTAGCATGAAAACAGCTCTTTACTTAGATTAAAGCATCACTACTGAATACAAAGGTACTAAAAAAACATCAGAATTCTAAGTTTGCGAGCTAGAGCACATCCTTCACTGAATCATTTAGTGTGTCCCTGTTTGGGTTCCTGTGTCAATACAATAAGTAAAAGTCTGAAAGGTAGAGATTGAAGCCAACAAGATGGTCTTTGTTGATTGTAGGTGAATACAGCAGTTCACGGATGAAGAGCCACCAGAGGTTACGCTAGTAATATAGTTTCAACTTTGCAAGATTGATGACATAACACTTAACAAGATCTCGATGACTAATTAATGAAGATTTAGTCGATTTTGCCATAACATATTACATAATGCAAAGAAATTTCACTGTGTGACATAGTTTCCATACTAATCTTGTGCCGAATGCAAAGCAGACTCCAAGATTTCATCTATTATGCATTGGCCTACGAATCTTTCTTTGCAATGCTCCGAGATTCTCGGCAAGCGAGCAGGAAGAAGTTCAACACACAAGAACATGGCCATAAGTATAAAAACAACATTACCAATTCACGAATAACACAAACAACCATATGGATGCGTTGATAGGTTAACAACCTGATCTGAAAAGATGATATTATAAAACCGATATGCTCCATTGGGACACACTCAATGCATACGTATAACATGATTTCCATTTTGGTCAAGCTCAGAACAAGATCTATTTTACGGTCAAGCTCAATTGCTTCAAGGGCCTGCAATTTTAATAAATGAAGCGAGGAAGTGAAAACAATATTAAGTTATATGAAATATTAGAATAAACTAAATCCAATAGTGAGAGCATCAGGAAAATTTTCTCCAAACAAATGGAGACAAAATCGACAATACATGTTACAAAATGTCGTGGAAAATGTTGACATGGAGCGGTAGAATTGGATTTCCAAATCATGATCACGAAATAAAGTTCTACTTCCCAAAAAGAAGTCAAGAATACCTTACGAATTACTCGCATCCATACATCTGAAGGCTCAAAGGTAACACATGGCCAACAAGCTTATTGACAGGATCTCTCCTTTGCTTAGGGCTCCCATGTTCAAAGAACTGCAGGTACTACATGTTATTTATTTTCATACGACTATACAATTCACAATTGTTGCTGGTAACAAGGTACAATCATATAATCCCTTCCCAAAAAAGGTACAATCATGCAAGTTTAAGTGTCATAACTTGCATAAAAATTTGCCACAGATAACACATACAAGAAAAGATAACAGTATACAGTATACAAGAAAAGAATGGACAGGGATCTCAACCAAATCTTAGGTTCTAGTGAAATGCTTTGCTTTCCCTAAATCCATATAAACAAGTTGAGTTACAGAACTAAATTAATTAGGCATAGCAAGGAAAAAAAACTGTCGTTTCCTTTTGGCATCAGAATTATGAGTGATACATGGATAATTCCTTTCTCTTCCAGGTTAATTGTTGGTCAATGGCATATAAAGAGTCACAATTTGATCCTGATAAAGTAAGAAGGTTTAGCAGTTTACTAAAGTAAACATATTTAGAACTCAGGATTCTCAGTGAACTGCATAGGCATATCTCCCCCCTTCAAAATAATACATACTATCATTATAAAAAATTTGTCAATTTGCTATAATGAAATGCAAGAAGCAAATTTGAATTAAAATGTAGGTCAAATCAAGCTTATACATCAATTATATATGCCTTGGTGGAGCTAGAAGAATCATGTCTGCATCCACATTGTATAGCAGAATGGACAAGGATCTCAACCAAATCTTAGAAAATGATACCATAGCAATTAAATTGGTGCAATTATCTATTTATTGACTTAAAGGCATTGACATCAGAAAATACCCGAAACACATTTCATCTGAAGTTTTAGATTCCCGCTGAACAAAAATGCATCCAAGGCATTTGCTGCATTAAAACAAAGTCACTTTGTCAATTCAATTTACCAAAATCAACATAAACCCAAACATTTGTTTGCAAGGTTATTTTCTGACCAAAAAGTCTGAGTAAAGCATGAAACCAATCACAGAAGAGAATGCTAGTACCTTATGAGGCCAACCAGGGGCAATCTGGCCACTGATCTCTTCAAGAAGGATACAGTCATGTGTAAAACGACATGTCAAGCAATACTTCATTACATTATAATGACATAAATTTTTGAGAAATTATATGAACAATAACAATGTTACGACACATCTACAGTACCTTAGCAACAAAACTTGGAAAAGAAGATGACATGTGATAAAGAATATCCACATAAGATACATGATTTAGATACAATTGCCCCTGGTCTTCCCAATTCTTTAGATGGTCGGATGCTGCATACTGAAAAAACAGAGCATCCAGTTGGATATACAATAGACATAAAAGCAGTGATATACAATATCCCTTATTTAAAGAAGACTAAAAGTAAAGTGTTGTGCAGACTATTTACCTTATATGCAAGTATTGTCGAAAAACTACAACGATTAACCATCTATATCAGCCATTGCAATGATGTAGCATTATATTGTTTTCAAAAATAGTAAAGGCAGATGTAGCATTACAGAACAAAGTCAAAGCATTCATATCCATGTCCATCTTGAATAGGACAAAAATCAATCTGTTGTATATAGTTCAGAACTAACACTGAGCATTAGTTCGCTGACTAAGAACACAAATGTCTCATTCTGTCATCATCCATCTTATTTTCACTTACTGGAGGATGGCCAAGGGCATTGAATTAAGCAATGAATGGCTACTAATCCACAATTTACCAAAACCACCAAGAAGTCCACCACAGTATCATCACTCTACTATAGTACTACCTCAGGAACCAATTTAAACCCCAAGATCACCAATAGTTCTACATAATATGTAGCAACAGTTGCAAAAATGAACACACGACATGCATCATGTTGTGAGTGGCAAGAACAAACGAGGAAGTCTTCACATACGTATAGAGAAAGACATGCCAAGTTGTCGTATGCGCGATATGCACGATTGAAGTTTCAATCGATGTGTAGGCTAGAACCGCTTTTTGATCCAGCCTGGGAAACACCTTAGGCACAACCAAACACCAACACCCAACCCTCACCCAGAAGCACTCAAGCAGATTGCTCTCCTCGGATGGGCGGTAGGGTACCCCATAATATGCATTTCCACTCCAAATCGATAAGACTACACAAGCACCACAACCATGATCAACTCGGCCTCGAATCGATGAATTGTCACACTATCGATCCAGCTTTTAGATTGCAGAGGCATCAAGCATCAAGCAAGCAAGCAATGTAATTATAGAACTAGAACTAGAATTATTTATCGTTGCTACCTCGGATCGGGAGGCGGCGATCGTGCTTGCGGATCCGTAGAAGCCGAAGAAGAACATCATGGCGCGGGCGAAGCGAAAGTGGCCACACCGCGCACGACCACCTCCCGCCTCCACCCTTCGGCCGTCGTACCCTTCCCTCTCACCTCGCCGCCCCCGCTCCTCCTCCACCCGCCGCGTGTACACGCGGCAAAGCGAGGTAGTGGCGGCGACCACGAGGCGCCCGCCACGACCGGGGAGGCGGGAGGAGCACGGCTGCCGCGGCGCCACCACGGCCTTGCCTCCGCCGCTTCTACGGGCCCAGCCCATCGCCCGTCTGGCGTCGCCACGCGTACGGCGCGTACCTCCAATCCAGCTCCTCGAGGCTCTCCTGCGCCGGCGTGGCCGTGGACGAGGAGGGAGATGGAGGAGGAGCCAGATCCGGGGGGAGGAGGGAGGGAGGAGGAGGAGGAGGAGGAGGCGGACGAGAGCGGGCAGAGTGGGGGATGTAGGGTTAGAGGGGGGGAAAAGCACGATGGGGAAAAGAAAAGGGTGCGGTAAGAAGAAAAAAAAGGTCCCGAGTGTTTTTATTTATACACACTCAGGATTATATTTGTTCTCTCGAGTGTTATGAGAAACACTCGGGAAAGTTAATTTTGCCTTATGTTGACTTCCCTTCCCGAGTGTCCTATAAAACACTCGGGATCTGCCCGAGTGTTTTCGTCCAAACACTCGGGAAATAAGCTATTTCTGGTATTTCCATCTCTTCCCCCATCTCAGGAGGCTATATGAAGTCCGAGTGCTCGAGTAATAGCAGATTCGATTATCAATCTCTAAAAAAAAAGCTTGATAGAACTAGGTAGCCAGCTGGGTTAAACAAGTACTTATGATGAGTGTTTAAGCCTGAAGCGCACATGTACTGTATGTATATATCTTGTTTATAGGAAGTTTATACTTCTATGGTGATGAACTGATGACAACATGTATGCCAGAAAAGAGTTCTGTTACATGACACAAGGCCTGCTTGACTGACATAATTACAATGTCAAGTTGTCAACGAATATAAAGCACTGCACAAACCCACGTACTTGATTGTTTGCAGCCGACGTAGAGCAGAGGAGATTTCTTAATGGTGTCTTTCAGTATCTGTATCTGGATGTGGTTTGCAGCTTCTGATGTCCTGTTTTGCATTCATTCTGTGATGCAGTCTGCTTCAATGAAGCCAGTCTTGGGGCTGTTTGGGACAGTTTTGGCTTTGACTTTTTGCTAGGAAAAGTTGCCGTCCTAAACGGGTGGTTTTTAGTAGCTACTTTTGGAAAAGCCTGAAATCATTTTCAACATGTGGAAATCGAAAGCGGGAAACCGGCGTGGGACAGTTTCCCACGACTTTGAGGCCTTCCGCAAGGCTAGGTTACATGTTTACCCTTGAAACTTGGGTAGAATTACCTAACTCCTACCACATATATAGTCCTTTGTTCCCTCTCCTAAGTCCATTCCAATCGTTCCCCACTCGGCTCCTCTCCAGTCTCCACCCGCCGCCACCTTCGTTCTCCTCTCACGCCGATGCTAGCCCCTGCTTCCCTCCTCGTGCGCTGTTGCCGCTGCCCCGTCTTCCCTCCTCTCGTGCTGTCACCGCCCCGGCTGGTGCTCGCCGCCCCGATCTCCTCCGGTCGTTAATTGTCGTCAATTGCGGTTAATTGCCGTTATTTGTCTCAGTGATATTTAAGATATTTCTCAACTTAGAAACTCTAGTCAGTCTACCTAAAAATCAGACTGTCAAACAATAAATATCTTCTACTCAGTCGTTCAGCCTAACCAAAAGCTACTTTTCTAAAAAGCTGACCCTTGATCTAACCCTGTAGCTCTACTCGAGCGAAGGTTCGTTTGACATTGCGGTGGCTTCGTTTCATTCTCAAGCAGACCCTTGATATATCCAACACCATCTTTTTCCATTCAAAAAGAAACCACAGTCAAATCATGATATCATCGAAAATGCCACTGTTTGCGTCATGCTTGAAAAGGTATTCTGGAAGAGAAGGAACGGGGAAGCTAGGGTGGGGTGATGGCGAGAGAAGAAACGCTGGTGCGACACCAGTGGTCACCATCGACATTAACACCGCCTAATGGAGGTTGTTATCATTATCGATGTTAGTTTGGTCTGATAATACTATATCCTAATCCGTTCCCGAAACGCCGCATTGCTTCGAATGCTACACTGACAACGGCTGAAATTGCGTGTGCATGCGATTCTGAAGCGAGGACACTGCTATTACTGTAGCAAGGTGTCGCTTTTCGTGTGTAGTACAAATTTTAATCATTAATTCTTCAATTGCACCCCAAGCCTCTTTCCTGTATTTTTCACATGTTTTAGGCTATTTGGAACACCAGAGTTTTCAATCCCTACAGCAATTCCTGTGTTTCAAATTATGCCTTAGCTTAGACTTTTTAAAAGAGAAGATTGGCTAGTCGCTATAAGATTAAGTAGTACTGCTTCTTAAGAGGGGACAGGCCAACGCCGTTGGCTGGCCATTAATTGGTCAGTCGCAGTCGACGGTTGTCAGTTCACGAACATGAACAGGAAACTTTGCATGCTAAAAACAGATGGTTCTTTCACTCTTGGTTTTCCGATCAAAGCTAGCACAGAGACTTCCACGAAGACTCTGAGAGCGCCGTAGGTATTAGGCAGCTTCCACGGTTCAACCACCGTCGATCACCTCCCCATTTCCCCCAATTCCGTACTTGATTGGAATTTCCGATCAAAGCTATGACTAGGGTTTGTGGTTGGGGGAAGTGCGACATCTGTGGTCTTCTCACTTTTCTTGCTCCCGTCACTAGCGACGCCCCAAAGCCTATCCCAACGCACTTGTGATCATCAATTTTCGCTCTCCGATGCTTCCGTCCACCGGCCATCCACAAACCAGTGGCTAGCGGGCGCCCTTGTCGACCTATCCACCAATAGGGGCGGACCAGGTCAAAACAAAAGTGAAAGGACAAGTAGACTATCGGAGCATTTATGCTGAGTCGAGCGTGGACACAAATGATCGATATTGAGCTACTCTACTAAAAATTAAAATTTGAGTCAAACCTTCCTTAGATCCGCCGCTGTCCGCCAACTCACTGAGCCTTGAGCCTGCTAGCCACACGATCGAGAATCTAATGCCAAAGAGCCCGGTGATCCATCTCCCCCGTCGAATCGTGAGTCTCCACTGCTAACTTTTGAGCAGGGCCCACTAAATAGAGCTTTCCAAGCCTATGTACCTGCTGTGTATAAATCTTACAAGGTAATCAAGGCCAGTTCCTACTGTACGGTCGGTACTTGGTACTAAACTGACCTTCACCACGCAGTAGCGTGAGGTTATTTACCAAGCAGAATGTTTACGGTACCTTATATATTTTTACACTTTTGATGCCAGGCTATTTTCCACATTTCTAAAAAGAAAAATACATCTATGAATTTTCATGCAACTAACCAAATAGCCCGCGCAATTGTGCGGCTTGTCTATTATTAGTTTGTTACTTTCCACTTATTGGTTAGAACTTGTTTCTTCGTTGATTTTCTTTCCAACCTCCAAAGATCCAAGGATATTAAAACACACTGGTGTGGGCTTGATGAGAGTTGATTTTACTAAAACTAAATAAACAAACAAAAAGTATAACCGTATGCCTCATGTTGATCCTTAGAGTATCTGGAGAATCCAAAGAGGAAAAACAAATCTTTCGCTGCCTCAAAGTATTACAATCTTTTGTCTTAAGATAATTAATTGAGAAGACTGAAGCTCTTAAAATGCAAAATACGCCAAAGATAAATGTTTATTCCCGGATTTAATCATCAAATTCTCGAGTTATTTGGCAACCTGATGTATAAAGTAATTTTCTCTTCTGTTGCTCTCACGGGCCAATGTGTTGGCAGTTTTATAACCCATCATACTGTATGAGGTCCTATATACATGTGGGATTGATTTTTTTCCTTTACATTTTCATTTTTCAATTTCAGAAAACCAGATTTACATTTTGTTTTTGCGAGGAATCATATTTAGTTTCAACGATCGTAGCTTAACATTTGGATGCTTCTTCTCTAATTTCTGATGTTCACATGCTTGCTCTAAAGTAGTTATCCTGATTCCTGACACAGTATTTAAAGGTTTTCAGAGGAAATAAACAATAGTAAGTAGCCCAACTTCAGTCCACAACAAGTGTTCTGTGCAGCGTCCAAATCTTGGTGTAAATTTTTCATTAATTTTCGTAGAGGATAAGTATACTACATGTATTTGTTTTCTGTTGAGTGCTAACTGAAAGAGTGATTCGTTTGTTTGAGAATGTACTTCAATTTTGAAAGGGGATAAGTACAAGGTAAATGTTTCTTTACTGAGATACTGCGAAGGGGAAATGGGAGGTTTGTTTGTTGAAGAAGGATTTTTTAGCTTCAATAGTTGTGCGAGAAAGATCTTACCATTGTTGCAAGTATCTGTTGAGGAACCATCGCTAGCGAGTTCAGTCCGAACGATCGTCTCGTAGACAAATGTAGAAATACATCAAGTAGTGCAAGAACAAATAGTAGATTGTCCAATCCGAACAATCACCTCGTAGGCAAACGTAGAATCACATCAAGCAATACAAGAACAAATAGTAAATTGAGCACACACAGAGACAAAGGTGTGGGGGTATTCTTATTTTTTTATTCCTTCATCAAGCGATCAGCCTTTTACAATGGCTAGTATTCTCTATTTATAGGCTACAGCCCCTATTAGGTTTTTGGATGGGGCACCCACCCATGGGTCGGCTGCTAGGCCAAGTCCATAGTTTCTTAACACTTCCTCTTGGGCACCCATCCTCACATGTTCATGTCTCGTCAAAACTCCATAAAAACCCAGTGGAAAATTTTTGGAGAAAGAGTGCATGATACACGTTCTTCTGCGTTGCACGAATTGCCTCATTAAAAATCTTAGCCAAGAAACTTTAGGAAAACTCGTCAAGGGAAAAGAATACAATCCACTCAATTTTATTTTATCTCTAGGATTTATTCTTTGGGTACTTGATCTTCGTGATCAAGTTTTAATAATGAGTTCGTGAAGATTCTCCCCCTGAATTCTGCACTTCTTTAAGTCTTATCATTCCAATTCCACGTATGCACCTTTCAAAGCTAGATGCTGGAAGTGACTTAGTGAATAAATTTGCAAGATTTTCACATGACTTAGTATACAGTACTTTAATTTCATCCATCTTTTGCAATTCAAGAGCATAGAAGAACTTGGGGTTGATATGCTTTGTGAGATGACTCTTCATATAACCCATTTGCACTTGTGCAACACAAGCTGCATTATCATCATGGATAATAGTGGGGGATTGTGCGGTATTCAATCCACACAACTGCTGGATGTGGTGAATTGTCCGCCGAAGCCAAGCACATTCTCGTGATGCCTCGTATAGTGCTATGATTTCCGAGTGGTTCGTCGAAGTCGATATAAGACTTTGCTTAGACGATTTCCATAAAATTGCAGTTCTACCACATAGGAATGCATAGCCTATTTGCGACTTGGCTGTATACGGGTCTGATAGGTACCCAGCATCTACATAGCCATTCATAGACTGGTCTTGGTTCTTTCTGTAAAACAGACCAAACTCTTTACTTCCTTGGAGGTATCGGAAGATGTCCTTCATTCCCTGCCAATGCCTTTAGTAGGTTCTGCACTATATCTTGCTAATAGGTTTACGACAAATGCAATGTTCGGTCTAGTACAGTTTGCTAAATACATAAGTGCTCCTATTGTACTTAAGTACGGGAATTTCGGTCACAGGACTTCCTCCCCCCTCTTTTTTAGGTTTGTACGGATCCTTGTCTTGCTAAAGGGATCTCCCGACCATCGGCACTTTCGAAGGGTATGCCATTCCAAAGCCGAATCTTTCTAACACCTTTCGAGTGCAGGTTGACTGATGCACCAATATCCCTTCAGGGGCATGCTCAAGCTGCAAGCCTAAGCTGCAAGCCTCGGCAATATTTGGTTTTATCCAAATCTTTCATTTCGAACTCCGACTCCAGGTTAGAGCTTGCTTTCTTAATACCTTCCATGATTCCGATGATATTCAGATCATATACGTACACTGAGATTTTACAAAATCCATCCTAAGATCGTCGTATAAATACACAGGGATAATTCGCATTGTTCGTCTAGCCTTTCTTGCATAGAAAGTCGCTTCAAGCAATTATACCACATCCAGCCTGATTGCTTAAGTCCGTACAGTGACTTTTTGAGTTTTACACTATACAGGTTTTTATTTTCTCTGTCTTAGTTGGGGACAAGGATACATTCAGGTATCTTCATATAAATGTCTGAATCCAAATTTCCACAAAGGTATGCAGTTACCACATCCATCAATTTCATTTCTAAATTCAAGTTTACTGTCATTGAGATTAAATATCTAAAAGGTAGTTCCACCCATGACAGGAGAATATGTTTCTTCATAATAAACTCCTTGACGTTGAGTGAAACCTTGTGCAACGAGTCTTGCTTATAACTTCATTATTTTTATTTCTCTTTCGAACAAATACCTACTTATGCCCTACAGGGTGCACATGGGGAGGCGTGCGGCTTATATGCCCAAACACCTCTCTTTTATTCAGAGATAATAATTCAGTTTCTATTGCCTTCTTCCAATCTTCCCAATCTGATCTTTTCTTACATTCAACGAGCGATGCAGACTCTGGATCAAAATCGATGATTGTGGCAATTTTGTTTGCAAAGTAAATATCGACATTGGCTATTGTCTTATTCATAGATTCTCCCATGGTCACCAAGTTTATAGCTATTTCTTCATAGGGCGATTCTTCTGATACTTCTACTTGACCACCGTTGCTTCCAATTATGGGGGCAAGTCCCTTTAGTTTTTCAGCTTCAATGTATGCACACACATCTATGTTGATATTTCCCTCTGTGGGAATGTTCAAATCCAATATGCCTCTTCTTGAAGGTTCTATACTGGTGCTAAGTTTTAACTGGCTCCCCTTCTGGTTATAGAGAACTTTGGTGATCGGTTGTGTCAAGTCCTTTTTATCCTTTTCACTAGGCATCCCCGGTTACTTCAGATTCGAGGGGTCGGAGTTCTCGTTCTTTTTTAGACCTCAGGACGGGATTAGGGATACCTTTTTCTTTCTTCAGTATTTCAACCCTCTCCGGTGCATTGCGTGCAGGTACATACGACTTGGTCATGCTCTTCAAATCACTAAAGTGGTCAGGCAATTGATTCGCTAATGCTTGCAAATCAATTATCTTCTGGACTTCAATTATCTTTTGGACTTCTCTTGTGTTCTGGACTTCAATTGTCTTCTGTACCGCTCTATTTACTTCACTAGTACGCGGGTCATGTGCATGGATTCCCGTGGGTTGCCACGTTATTTTTCGACATTTTCCATTAAGGGGTTGATTTCCTCCCCCTAATGATGGGGAACTATCATTATTTAATATACTATCAGTGAATCAGGCAGTATGCAAATCTCTAGTCATAGGGTACAAATATCTAATTATGAATGTTGTCTCATAACCAAGGTATATCCCAGACTTTCGGAAAGGGCTCATTGCAGTTCACTACGGTGATGGTATAGGTACATAAACCTTGCAACCAAATATGCGAAGATGAGAAATTTTCGGTGCCGACCCTTGTGCTAGTTGCATAGGTGAATAGATGTTATATGCTAGTGGTCTAAAATTGATGAGAGTTGCTACGTGCAGGACTGCGTGTCCCCAACATGTAGTTGGTAAATTACAATTCTTCAAAGATCTGCTAGTCCATTCTTGGTGTGGATATGTAGTACGAAATGCTCAATTCCCATTGCCATGCAATAATCATCAAATGCCTTCGAAGTAAATTCTTCGGCATTGTCAATTCTGATGGACTTCACATGATAACCAGGGGAAATATTTCTAATTTTAATTATCTACGAGGTTAACTTTGCAAAAGTGTGGTTTCTTGTAGATAATAAACATATATGTGACCATTTCGAGGAAACATCGATGAGCACCATAAAATACCTAAAGGGCCCTTACAGGGGCTGTATAGGACGCGAAAGTTTTTTTGGATACGTTTCAGGAATGCAGGGACTTCATCCTTCACTTTCAGAGTACAAGGTCTAGTAATTAATTTTTCGGTGGCACATGCGAGGAACACAAAATCTTCCTGATTCAGGAAATCCTTTACATTGATATTATGTCCCTGTGAATTATTAATTATATATCTCATCATCCTAAGACCTGGGTGGCATAATCTATTATGCCAGAGATAGAAAAATTCAGAACTTCTAAATATGGTTTTTAGGATAGAATAGGCTGCGAGTGCCTTAATATTAGTGTAGTATAGCTCAGTTTCATATGAAAGAAGTCGTTCTAATACCCCTTTTCACTTTCTTCACGCTTTGTAATGAACATGTATTTCTTACCATACTCTTCTTTAGTCTTTACATGGAAACCGTTAGCGTGAATATTCTTAAAAGTTCTACTCGATTCTGAGTACAAAAAGACTTCTTTAATGACCAAAGTTGTGCCCATCAGAAGTATAATTGTGGCCCTTCCTGAGCCTATTATAAAAGTATCGCTGCCTGCTATTGTCGTAAAACTACTAGCATTCTTGCTGATCGACTGAAAAAATTTCGTCTCTCTCAAGGTGGTATTCGTTGTGCCGTTGTCCGCTAAGCACACTTTCTCTATAGGGCACCACACGCGTTCTAATACTTCAAATATTATAACATAACTTGGTATTATCAATACGGAAAAATAAGTCTTGCAGGACTCATCTTGAGAATTTAATGCTTTGCTCTCCTAGAGCTTACAACCATTATTCAAAGTTCCATCACAATTACAAACTGCAAGTGACTGTAAAAAGATCTAAGTGCAATGCGTGCACTAGATCGAATCAGCGAAGTATGTAGAAAACTTCTGCCTGAATATGCTCCATGGCGATCTTCTCCTCTTGGGCAACTACGGCTACGGGCGCTGTGATGTCCAAAGGAGGGGTGATGGGGGTTACTACTAGGCTATCCACATCCATGAGTACAACTAATGGCTATGGATCCTCTGTGCCTGCAATGGTAAGGTGTGCCTTATGTTGTCCTTTGTCATTCTTCTTAGTTTGAAAAGCATCAATAATATGCTGCGACCCACGACCTTACCCTTCTTGCCCCTCTCTTTCGTGAGAGACTTTCTCACCTTGTAGCTGCTAGCATTGGCTTCATGACCAACATTGTTACTAGGCGGCTATAAGATGTAGTTCTTCCTAGAACATCATCTTGAACTTTCGCAACTTGCATGATGTCAATCAATTTGGCATACTCCTTGTATCCGTCTTGACGATGGTTGCGTGCGGATTGCACCATATTCGGGTGAAAGGTAGAGAGAGTCTTCTCAATCTTCTACTCATCCGTGATTACCTTACCACAGAATTGAAGATTGGTACAAATTCTGGCCATGCTGGGCTAGCTCTTTGAACTCATCTACATTTTTATGCAAAAAGTTCATAAGATTACTACTGGTAATTTGCATAAAATGGTTGCAAAATTCTCATAATGCTCTTCAAACTCTTGGTTCGTGATCTCGCATTTTTTCTATGCATTTATCATGATTTACTGCTATTTTTAATGATTAAAAGTAATATAAACAGTCACAGATAATCAAAACAGCAAATACAATATATAAGTTGCATAGAAATAATAATAACAAAGTTAAACATGCTTCAAATGCTCAAAATAATTCAAAATTTAAATTCCTGAGGCTCTTTTCTGCTGGAATATGAATTTTCGGTGAATTATGCGATTTTCAGGGGCTAAACTGCTAAATTTTCAGTTCTGAGAAAATATTCGCATAATTTTTCAATTTATGAGGGGTTATTATGCAAGAATGTACAAAATCCCGTAAATTTCCCAACTCCAAGGGGTTTTCCGCAAAATTTCCTGATCTGCGAAAAATTCTCGTAATTTTTAGAACTACGAGGGCCTTTTTGCAAATTTTTATTTTCTTTTCGGGTTTTCCATTTTTTTCTTTTCTCTCGAAATTCACATGGGCCAAGCCCATTTGGCCTTTTCGGCCCATTACTTCGGCCCAAATGGTCGGTTCAAAGGCGGGCATTAGGGTTTCCCCCATGCCTCGTTCCTAAAAAAGGCGACGGCGATGGCTCCCGTGCGAAGGAGGCGGTGCAAGGGGCGCCCTCGAGGAGACAACAGGTTGGTGCTGGGGGCGGCATGCCCATGCGGCTTCGAGCGGTGCGGATCCGTCGGGCGTTGTGCATGGGCGCGCTAGCGGTGGTAGGTAAACGATGAGGCGTTCCTTGCGAGGTGGCGGGAAGACATGACGCGACGGGCGGCCAGGAGCTGGTTGGAAAACCGAGAGGGAGGCCGGCAAGTGGCCATGCGGGGCCAAGAGCGGCGGCCACCATCTGAGGCAGCGCGTTGCGAGCGGTGAGAAGCGGCGCTAATATCTGTATGGCGTGCACGTTCTTGCTGGCCGACGGGCCACGACGGCTAGCGAGACCGGCGGAGGCGGCTTCGGGCGGCCGATTATGGCACAGGCACAGCTAAAGTGCGGTCGACGGCTTCGTCCGTGCGGGAGGCAAGGGGCGTGGCGACGGCTTCACCTATGCGGGAGGCGAGGCCGGAGGCGACGTCGGCCATGCGGGGTCGGCGTTCTTGCTCACCGGCGCCATGCAAGGCGGCGGCGGCCTTTCGGCGGCGTGGTGTTCAGGTCAGTAGGAGGGCGCATGCGCGAGGGCGGTGGTGCTGGGCTAACGGTGGTGCACGCAACGCGGTGGCGACTTCGGCTCTAGGCAGTGACAGCGGGTGGCGCAGGCGTCTGCGGCAATGTCATGTGATCGGCGGCCGCGGTAACGGACCGACGTATGGCGCTGACCATACGGGGTTGCGTCGCCGTTTTTTTCTTTTGCTATTCATGTATCAATCTACAATTCACTATTTATTATTCATGCATTGATCTACAGTGCAATCAACATCCTCTCTTTCATGCAATCTACCGATCAGCTTGGCTGGTGACTTCAAGTCGGCTCGCGGTAGATTAGAGTGGATTTGCACCGTATTAAACAATATAGAAAGCAACAATTGCATAATTGAAAGCGATTTAGAAGATACGATTCAATCTACGAGCGTCGTGCTACGACAGTTATCTTTCGATCCGAGTAGAGTAGGCCTAGAGGTAGGCCGGAGTCGATCGTGCTGATAACGTGTTGAGAAACCGTCGCTGGCTAGTCTAGTCCGAATGATCACCTCGTAGACAAACGTAGAATCACATCAAGCAATGCAACAACAAATAGTAGATTGAACACACACAGAGACAAATGTGTAGGGGTATTCTTCTTCTTTATTACTTCATCAAGCGATCAGCCTTTTACAATAACTAGTACCCCTATTTATAGGCTACAACGCCTACTAGGGTTTTGAATGGGACGCTCACCCATAGACCGGCTGCTGGGCCAAGCCCATGGTTTCTTAACAGCATCCACCATTTTTTGTGGGATGGGATCGCAAGACGTATAACGCTTGCGTGGACTAGGGTGAGGCGTGGCCTAGGCCAAGTACGACATTGGCGGCCAGATGTGAGGTAAGAGTCATCCTATACATATATGATGTTTTCACGTCCCATACTCGTACGATGCATCCAAGGAGGAGGAAGGTGACGCGTGAGGCCGATCGGAGGAGGAAGAGGTGGCGGCGGAGCGGGTACTCAGGGCAGCCAGCCGGGGGTGGCGCGAGCCGGCTCGTCAAAGCGTCGCGTGCGTACGATGGTTTCGCTGGTTTCGCTGTACACAAAGCATTTCCGGTGAGGTATTATGATATTGTTATTTTTAACCGTGGTAAAGCACAGACATTGAGCCAGTAGCTTTATATTTACGAGTCGGGGATATCGATCCTGTCTTTCTTGCGAGAATTTTCTTAACATTCAGTTATACTAAAGACTCTTTCACTTTATTGAGGTAAACAAATCATCACCCTTATAATTAAAGATGGGCCGTCCGATGGACACATAAGAAATTTTCCTTTTTCTAGAGATTTTCTAGGAATTTTGTTTTTTTATTTAAGAATTATTATGGGGTTTTCTAGTCGTCTCTAGTCGTCTAAAGCAGAGGAGACACCTTTAATCTCACGGACTATTTGTAGATACATTTAGATTAATTAACTTGGTGTCAGCAAAAAAAAAACACACGAACAATCCATTTCACGTAAAAAAAATGTATAACATCTGCAATCAACAACCGGTAAGCTACGCTACAATATTTGTCATCACGTACGAAACTAAATTCCTAACCAATCCGAGCTATGCACGTATCTCTTTCGTGAATCCTGATCTCACCGATCACCACTACCGAAGCCATGTCCTAATCAATCTTACCTGCAGAAGCACAATACAGAGAAAAAGACTCGCGAAAAACAGACAAACCATTGCCATCAAGCAGTCCTTTCTTGCCTTCAGTTCATCTCACCCTTGCTGATTCGGTCAAAATTGATGTGCTAGCTAGCAAAAAGCTCCGGCGCCAAGGGCCCGACCTACGGCGACTCCGGCGGTTGTGCCGGCCGGGTCATCGCTGCGTCCTCGACAACCTTCGTCACAGCTTCCTTCAGCGATGTCTCGTCGAGGACGTCGCCAGCCTACAGCAGTATTTGACAAGTACTCTTGTTGATTAGCTTCATGAGTAAGTAGTCTGACCATGTACGCATCTAGTATTTACTTTTCAGTAACGCTAATTAGTCGAAACTTTTCCTCGATCACTATATATATACTAGTCGTTGTCAATGTAAAAAAGAATAGACAGAGAAAGGGTAGCAGATGTAATCTTGAAAATATTGCATCAAGCAAGCATCTTAGATCGCTAAGAACAAGAGAAGTGTCAAAATTAGCAAAATCGAAAAATTAAGTGACTTCAGGAGACCGTCACTTGTAGTTTTAAAATGGTGATTAAAGTGGTCTACGATTTTGATTAAGGTAAGTACTAGCTAGCTACTCCAGGTTCTTTACAAATCTGAGCTAGTCTTTTTGCGAGACATTTCAAAGATTTTATATAGGATGTTCCAAGATTGGTCAAGCACATCAATCTTCCCGTTTTTCCTCTTGAGAACGACATCAATAGTAGACCTCAACTACCAGATTAAATAGAACATTGACCTGCAAACATATCCACACGTACGGTGACGTAACAATCGCGCTGTGGGACCGCATGACCAACCAGTTCATCTTAGACTATCTCCAATGTTGTGTTTTAGCCGGTTCGGATGAAGAGAGAGAAGATATTGAATCGATTCAATACATTGGAGGAGCAGATTCCAACAAAAAAACGCATGAAACCGAACTCTACTTAGACCATCTCCAATGTTGTGTTTTAGGCTTTTAGCCGGTTCAAATGAGAAGAGAGAAAGCATTGAATCGATTCAATACATTGGAGAGGTCAATTCCAACGAAAAAATGCATGTAACCGGACTCTACTTAGGAATCGATTCAAAGCATTAAATAACTCATATAAGCATTAAACAACGACATAGGAGAAAGTGCGGTTGAGAGAGGATATTATTTTTTTATGGTTTTTTAATGTAATGTGGGTCCAGTTATTAGTAGGAATCGGTTTAATACATTGGAGAAAAATAAGCTCGGTTTCTAGAATGCTTACGTGGCATGACTTTAAATCAACATCGGTTCAATACACTAAAGATACTCTTAGGAATCGATTCAAAGCATTAAACAACTACATAGAAGAGAGTGTGTTTGAGAGAGGATATTATTATTTTGTGGTTTTTTTAATGTAACGTGGGTCCAGTTATTAGTAGGAATCAGTTCAATACATTGAAGAAAAATAAGTTTAGTTCCTAGAATACTTACGTAGCATAACTTTAAATCAACGTCGATTTAATACATTAAAGATGCTCTTAGTGTTTAGGCCGTTAGGGAGAAGTGGAAAGGATAGTAGAGTCCGTACCGAGACTCGCAACGTTAGGCTGGCCTGTGCGAGGGCACTGCTCCGTTGCCTCGTGTCCACGGACAACACGGCGAAACGCCCCATCTCCTTCAGCCGCGCGAGCAAAGCGACCACTAGCTCCGACAAGTCGCACTCCGCCCGCACCGTCACCCTTATGCCCACCTCTCGAGGCTGATCAGGTGTCGATGTCGACGTCGATGCGACGGTGGTCACATCGACATGTATCCTGTCCGACGAGTCGTGGCTTGCAGTCTGGCTCTCGCTGCGCTGCAGGCGAAGCTGTGCCTCGAGCTGCCGGTTCTTCTCTTGGAGGTCGGACACTTGGGCTATCAGCTTGTTCATGTACTCCGTCGTGTCGGCGAGAACATTGGCTTTGTCTTTCTACGAATGATCACAATTGCACACGTAGATACAGCAAATTAACAATCGACAACTTTGCGATGTTGCAAAGAGGCTTGCGTTGAGAGATGATTAATGCTTGATTTGATTCGTTGTACCTTTGATCCGGGAGGGAGCAGTGCCCGGAGAGCCTGGAAGCTGTCGTTGATCCGCTCGCGCCGGCGCCGCTCCGAGATCATGTGGTGCAGCTGGCTGCTGGTGGGCTGCGGCGGCGGTGGCGGCAGCGGCGCGTTGCCCTCCTCGTGGTGCGCCGAGGCGAGCTCCCGGTTGCGCATTACCATATACGCGTTCACCAGGAGCGAGATGCCCGTCTTGATCATCCTCTGCCCGGGCGCGCCCGGCCGCGGCCGCGCCCTTGGAGAGAGCGCGGCGTTGTACGCCTTGAACGCCGTCGCCCGACGCGGGGACGTGCGCTGCGCGCGGTGGCGGGCCAGCCACGAAGGAGGCGGTGGCGCGGAGGTGGTCGACGGATCGGGGGAGGAGATGACCGCGAGCATTGCCTGCGCAACTGCGGCGGCGTCGGCGTCGGCGCTCGGGAACTCGTGCGGGCCGTAGACCGGCGGGAGCAAGCCGTGGAGCGGCGACGCCAGCACCGGTGCAGGCTGCGGTTCTCGCGTCGACGACTCCGCGGCGGCCGCGTCGACTGACGTCGCCATTGAGCGAATGAGCGAGGTGTACACCGGGCTCCCGACGGAGAGGGATGGCAGAGAGGACGACGAGGACGACGGCCGCGTCGGCGGCAGCTGGAGGAGCTCCTCCAGGAGCGACTGCTGCACGTGATCTGCCACCTCCGCCGCCGCCGACGTAGTCAACAGACCAACCTCGATCTCCCCGCTCTCGCATCCCATGAACACGGCCGTCTGCATGCCGCGCGCGATCACGTCAAATTCATCATCAGTTCGCTTGTCCATGCATGTCCAATTCCATAGATGCAACGCACCACACAGCAATGAACCGTACAGTATTGTTCAAAAGAACGTACCTTTGTGCCGGCTTCCTGGGACAGCAAGAACAATGTGCAAAGCTTAGTACGAAACAGATATCGAATCGAGCGTCTGCGAGATGACATGTGTATATATACTGACATGGTAGAACTGCTGCTGCACCTGCAGCGACGCCGACGTCGTCAGGTCGTGCTCCGGCAGCTCCATGTACGCGCGGCCCTCCCTGTACGCCCACCCCGGCACACAGCTACATACTCATCAGCGTCAGGATTAATGGAGCGGAGTAATCTGAGAACTGAAGTGAAATTGCAATGCACGAAACATGCGTCCATTCCATACCCGCTTACGACGGGGCAGAGCGCTCCTCGGTACGTCTCGAACATCGCCCGGGCGCGATCGCCGAGGCCGCCGCCGCCGTTGCCGATCCACGCGTCCAAGCAGAACAAATGGCTGTCCAGCCCAATGCACGCCGTAAGATCAGCAAAGAACAGAAGAGATCAACGAAAGACAAGAAGAAAAAAACCCATACGTACTTGGATGGGAATGGGAGCCCGGCGATCACGGGCGCCCAGAGGCAGACGTAGAGGCAGCCGGGGACGCGCGCCGCCACGCGCTCCAGGACGCGCGCCCGGGGCACCGCCTCGAGCGCGAAGATATCGTCCATGAGCACCGAACCGCGCGGGCGTCGTCCTCGCTCATCCAAGGAGGCCGCTAGCGCTGAGCTTGGCAGGCGCGGCCATGCTGCCCAACACGTTCTCGTCGGGCGGAGTACGCACGCACTCACACGGCGCGGCCGGGCGCGCTGTGTGTATGGGAGGATAGAGTTTAAGGAGGGAAATGGGAGTTGGTGAGAGGGAGGGAGCGTTTGAAACGTACGAAAAGCGGATGCAAAATCAGCACAAGGAATAGTTGAAAGTTGAAAAGTATTTGAAGGGGTCATCTCCCGGTCAATCAAATGCGTGTGTACGCACGTATTGATGGCTAAGGAAGCGTTGTTGTGTGGGGATGTATCGGTGAAGGACTTGTGTTTCAGTTTCAATCAATCATCAGCGTCCATGCTAGCTTGTCCTTGGATTGGATGCAGGGTTTGCTTCGTCCTTGCTGGTCGTGGACAAAAGGTTTTTGTTACATAGGTGCTTCTTCCGGAGCGAAATACTCCGTAGAAAATTTGCAGGAATTTGAGAAAAGAGAGAGGGCACATGCAAGACACAGAAGAACTTTTCCATGAGGTTTAACCCTATTAGGATTCCTTCAAAATTCCTATAGAACGAGCCATTCTAAGGAATTTATTGGGAATCCTAATCCTTTGTTCCAAAGGCTATATATCCTCCAAAAGTCCTACAACCCAAAGAGGCCCTAAGCTCACGGAAATTTTCCTTCATTTCTTGGGCAAAACAATTTTTCTCTCAAAATTCCTATATTTTTCCCGTGAAGCTTCAAAACAACCATTTGGAACCATTTTTGTAGTTTCGTTTCCTGTAGGATTACACTAGACATGGCATCTCAATTACTGCGATTTTTCTATTCCCGCATTTTTTAATTCGTATGTTCCAAACGTTGCCTCAAAATTCGCAGTGCTACAGTGCAATGCATTTGTCACACAAGACTGATTAAAAAAACTAAAGGCCAAGATCCTTTATTATTATTATTATTACCGTTCGGCAAATACGGTGAAGAAATTATTGCGCACATTTCTTTTAAGAACACGCGAATGATTCGCGCATCATTTCTTAAGACGAGCCACCGACAGAAACTATTGCGCACATGGCTAAGCGACACTAACATTTTAGTTTTCTTTTGACAGGTTCGTACGTACTTTGGGCAGACGAATGTGTCGTGCTTACGTCTGGTATATATGGCCCACATCTTTGACTTTTAGGTTGGCCGGATACATAGATTAACCACGTCTGCTTTGTACCCTCTCAAAAAGGAATTTTTTTTTAAATAATCTATTTTTTATTCCGAAGTACAGAAATAATACCGCTTAATTTTTTTTACAGAAATAATCGCTGTCAATGCGGTTGGGCGATTTTCTCAAGTCGCCTAACCGCCGGGCGACAATCACTCAAGTCGCCCAATAGTATAGCGATTTAAAGTTCCGAGGTGTTGTCGCTTTGTGGATTGGCGACTTGGTGTGAGCTGCACCAAGTCGTCCAACCGTATGGCGACTTGGGGCGTTATAAATCACATGTGACGAACTGTCGCCATTCGAAGCCTTGAGACGCCAGAGCCAACCGAGACGAGAGGAAAAAGAGGAGAAAGAGAGAAAGAAAAGTAGGGGAAGAAGAAGAGGAGGAAAAAAAAGAGTTATTAGTTTTAGACGATTTATTAAGACGGTAAGTTTATAGTATTAATTTGTACAAGTTTATATTTGAAACCATGGTAGGTTAGCAAATAGTGTTAGCAATTTTATGTATAGTGACATAGTGTTAGCAATTATTTAGAGATGGCATATAGTGTTAGTAATTTTATGTATAGTGACATAGTGTTAGCAATTATTTAGAGATGGCATATAGTGTTATTATAGACATAGTGTTAGCAATTATATAGAGCATATAGTGTTAGCAATTTTATGTATAGTGACATAGTGTTAGCAATTATTTAGAGATGTCATATAGTGTTAGCAATTTTATGTATAGTGACATAGTGTTAGCAATTATTTAGAGATGGCATATAGTGTTAGCAATTTTAGGTATAGTGACATAGTGTTAGCAATTATATAGAGATGGCATATAGTGTTAGCAATTTTATGTATAGTGACATAGTGTTAGCAATTATTTAGAGATGACATATAGTGTTACCAATTTTATGTATAGTGACATAGTGTTAGCAATTATATAAAGATGGCATATAGTGTTAGCAATTTTATGTATAGTGACATAGTGTACTATTGTGCGTGCTGCGCTAATTGCGTATATGTTACTTTTCTAAATGCTTGTTTATATAATGATAAACATGTCGATAACGCGTGCATTCGCAAATGCTAGTTTATAGAATGTTAAATACACGATACATGGTTCCAAACACGTTGGATTATGAAACATGTCAAATTTTGTTTTTCCCCGAAAGCTTCACCCATTATAAATATGCATAGTAACGATGATGTATTAAATATTTCGCAATCCATAGCAGTCGGTATAGGCGTTAACGTAATATATCCTTTCATAGGAAAAATAATGTCATTGTGTTGGGGCAAAGTGTAATGCCATTGGAGTATAATTTAAATGTGTAAGTAATATGAATGCTTTTAATTTCTTAATTTGCAGGTATGGCTCAAGACCCTGGTGGTTCGGATTGGCATTTTAGTCTGCCTTGGACGGTTGGTCGACGTGCAAAGACCGCTATGAGCCGTCGTGTGCCGCATCCGGTTGGCGGGACGATCTTGGTGAGTTAGGGGTGGTTCAGACGCGGACACCCGACGGGCTTGGAGACTAGACCCACGTTGGGTAGAGAGGTTTGTCCATAAATTTGTCACTTTTTGTATCGTATGTCCACTATGTACTTACTTCTTCGTGCTTTGTAGGTCGAGCTGTTCCGCCTTCTACCACTCGTGACGGATGGTAGAGGCCACCGAAGAGGACGGCGGTGTGGTCGACGACGATGGGGAGGTTCAGGCCGGTCCGGAGCGGTCACGACGATTCCCATTCGACCGGTCGCTCCTGACTGCCCTGGTGGACCGTTGGCGGCCCGAGACGCACACCTTCCACCTCCCTTTCGGGGAGATGGCTCCGACTCTGCAGGATGTCGCGATGCTGCTTGGCTTGCCTATCGCGAGCACTGCATTCGCCGGACGGTGTGGGTGGCGCGACATACTGTTAGGCGTGTTTGTATGCGTTCTTGGAGGGAGGCAGCGCCTCCGTACTTCGACTTCTCGGAGCGACAGCGGCATGGCCCGCCCCTGCGGTGGCTTTCGCAGTTCCGGGTAAGTATAGTACCTACTTTCCATGTTTAGCGATTCATTGAGGCCTAGCCATATGACGGGCTTACTAATTATTCGTTTCTGCGTAGGTCGAGCGGATGGTCCCACAGCCCACCGTCGACCAGGTGTCGCGGCACCTGGAGGCGTACCTGTTGTGGCTCTTCGGCTGGGTACTGTTTACCAGCAGCCACGGTGACTCCGTCGACGCCCGTCTCGTGGGGTACGCGAGGGCCATCGCCGACGGCGAGGAGCTAGAGATCAGTTGGGGATCAGCCGTACTTGCCGCGACGTACCGCGGCATGTGCGATGCGTCTCAGAGGGGCGAAGCCGCATCTATCCTCACTGTCGCCCCATCTCTGCTGCTGTGTGGTCGTTCGAGCGCTTTCTGGACGCCCATGCCGATAGACTCCGGACCGTCTGGCGCGGACATGTACCATGGGGACTTGTGGACCGGCCGACCGTAGGGTCCCTTTGGTGCGTGAGAGCGGGTACATATTTCCTATATATTTTCTGAACAGACATGGTAATCCTTTGTAACCATTGTTTTGGCTCATGAGTACAAGATGCACACGTCAGCAGTCACGCGTGCTCACGAGCACTTTGTGGAGCGGTGGACCGTCTCACCGCCGACGGCGTCGTGGGAGCCGTACTCGATCGAGAGACGGAGGCCCGTGCTCTGCGGGCTATCTTCTTTGTCTTTGGCGTGATCGGGCGATCTTGGCGACGCAGAGGAAGCTCGTCTTCGACGTGTTCGTTGAGGACTACGCATGCAGGCGTGGTGATGCGATTCGGCCTCCGTCGAGTTGTTCGATTCCGTTGGGACGAGGGTGCTGAGTCGACCCACGCGTGAGTTCATGCAACACATTTAGTTAACATATGTTTTGACATTTCCGTAACGATGACTTCCAATTGCAATGGTTCGTTTAGCAGCATAGTAGGAGGGTGGCACTAGGACGCGATGGCGGGCAAGATGGAGCCGTGGGTAGCACGGTGGCGAACGCCCATGAGGATCGCGTGCGAGAAGGGCGCCCAGTCTGACCCAGTCGTCTGACAGTACCTTCATTTGTACGCGCCCAGACACGCACCAGTGGTGCATGTCGTCGACCCTCCCCGCTTCGCGTGCAAGATCGCCGACGCCTACCCTCTGCACTTAGCGGAATGTGCACCTCGTGGTACGTAAAATCGTATTTGCAAATGTCTTCGTACTATTACGAATTATAGGTTTGGCGCTTTGACATACTCCTGCGAGATGACATCAACGTCGGGGTTGCCGCCGACGACGGTCGATCTGGGCAGATCGGCATTGGTCGCGAGGTCACGCGCGACGAGCTAGTGCGATTTGTTCGTCGGGCCTCTGAGGCGGCGAGGCGTGCGTGGCGCCGACGTCATGCAGGGGCGGTACAAGAGGTGGCCTCGTCGGTGCAGAGAGGTGGGCTCGTCGGTCCAGAGGTGGCCTCGTCGGTGCATAGGTCGGCGAGCTCGGGAGGGCACGCCCACGTGCCCGCCGCGCTACGCTTTTGCCTTGCCTCTGCTGCGCTGCGCTGGGCGGTGGAGGGTCCGGGTGGCACGCGTCGGTACACCCCACCGCCCGCCACCGCCGCGGCGTCGTTCGAGACACGTGCGAGAGCCTCGAGGCGATATGTTTTCATCGCCGACCCGTCCGGATAGTATGGTGGGTATGACAGCCCCGCACTATGCATACCGGTCGGTGCGTTTCCTCTCTTCAGGTTGGCGATCGTCGATATATTGTAGAGATTAACATTACTTGCCATGCGGTCTTGTTTACTACCGCGACGTGCCTTCTCCCCGCACGAGGACGTGCACGACGACGTGGATCTTTACTTCGCGGAAGCACCCGGGGAGGCCCAGGGGCGGTGAGCTGCACTGTCGAGCTGTGATCTGTTGAGCGGCTTAGCGGGCCCCGGTGTTCACGCAGCCACCCAGTGGAGTCGACCCCACAGGACCACGGACCAGCCAGGGCTCTGGCGCCTTTCCTGTCTGGGCCCGGCCTAGGCACCCCGCAGGCCAAAGCCCAAACGGGGCGTATTCTTTGGCGCGGACCGGGTGTGGGGCGTGGCGGCAGCGGAGGAGGTGTTTGCGGGTGGCGATGGGGGTTTACATCATCTGTGTTTACGTATTGTCTTTCGAGGTACTATGACATGGTTATCTATACCATTGTTCTATAACTTGTATTATGTGTTGACGTATTCTCCTTCGTAACTACTATGACATGGTTGTCTATGCATTCCTCTAGCATTGTTCTATTACTTATTAATCGACTAGTCCACGTGTCGCTCAACCGTTGGGCCAGTAATTACTTATCGCCAAGTCGTGCAACGGTTGAACGACTAGTCCACGTGTCGCTCAACCGTTGGCCCAGCACTTCCTGCCAAGTCGTCCAACGGTTGAGCGACTACACGGTCATATAGAAAGCCAGCTCAGGTCTCCTCATTGTTTGTTTCACCATTTCTCTCGGCGGACAAGCATAGCAGATCT
Organism: Phyllostachys edulis; assembly: GCA_036346405.1. Taxonomy (NCBI): domain Eukaryota; kingdom Viridiplantae; phylum Streptophyta; class Magnoliopsida; order Poales; family Poaceae; genus Phyllostachys; species Phyllostachys edulis. Next base: position 32,839,746 of record CM070555.1, on the reverse strand, counting down.
GGTTGAGGAGGAGAGGAGGTTGGGAGAGGTACACAGTGAGGAGCTCGAGTGAGGGAGACAAGAAGAGAGGAGGAGAGGAGCTTATTCATACGAAGACAAGGTCTCAGCGTGAAGGTATCTTGGTGTTTGTTCTTGTTCTCGGCTACTTGTTTGTTTAGCAAGTGTATGGGGAATGTATGTTGAGAAATCCTTGGTTGCAACATTTGTAATATTTGTAGTCATGTCGGAGGCCACAAGATTGAAAGTGCATTACGGTGTTGGTGCGGTTCGTGAAGGTCCGTGACGGTGTTGACCTAAGTGATTTCAAACAAGTCGATTTGGTACACCGAATCTGGAGAATGCCCGAATCGGAGATGTCCTAGGCAGCTCACCGTAACCTTCTCATTGGACCCCGAGGTGTGGAGTGTCATGATACAAGGGGTTTGGAGTAGGTCTCCCACGCACATTCGGTGGGAGTTGAGCGAGTGATGCTGCGGTTGCATGGAAGGCATATCTGGAAGGTCAGAGGCGCCGTGGCTACGATTGTGTGCTACTCGTGCGAGCATGTCCGAAGAACTCTCGCGAGCCCTTCCGCGGCTCCGTCGTGTTGGTGGGAGCAGCTTCGGGCCTTGAGGCGTGTGGTTCATGACAAACACGCGGCGGTGGCGATGTTCGAGGCGTAAGAGGAGGCTGAGGCAGAAGAGGAGGCTGAGGCAGAAGAGGAAGCGGAGGTAGAATATCGTGCAGGCCAGGCCAGTGCCCATGCAGATGCAGGGGAGCATGTCCATAGCATAGTACATCAGATGGAGATTGATGACTTGACAGCTCGAGCGGAGGAGGAAGCTTTACAAGAGGATGGTGATAACTCTTCCGAGGAGGACGAAGGTCCCATCCCGCAGGAATGGAATAGGGTGGACGTTGAGGGTCTTCTTGTGCACGACGCGCACGAATCACCGTGGGAGTACAATGGGGCGGAGGTTCGACTTCGTGCAATGTTTCTCGACAAGGGATCACTGCGCAGATGCCATTAAGGCGTGGGCCTTGTCAATGCAACGGCCGTTCGTGTACTCAAATCGGTCGGGAAGCGTTACACCGTGGTATGCGCGGCGGTCGGTGTCCTTGGCGTGTGCGCAAGGAGACCCAATCACGAGACTCACTGGATTGTCTCGAAGGTGGAGCCGCACTCCTGCTTGCTCAGTAGTGTTTTGCCGAAACATCGCAACCTGACATCCACCTTCATAACCAATGTCATGTACGGAGAGATAGTGAAGAAGCCGGACCTGGAGGCCAAGCACATCATGGTGGCTATCGGCGAAATTCAAGTACAAGATTAGCTCGCCAAGGCATGGCGTGCTAAGCGAAGGCTTTGGAAAGGAGGTTCGGTTCTTCGAGACATCTTACGACAACCTTCCTCGTATGCTCCAGTCTTTGCAAGACAGAACGGGCACATACATTCTTTGTGAAGGACCGCCACCAAAAGACCGCTACTAGGTTTTATGGTCTTGCAGAGGACCTTCTTAGCATTCGGTCCATGCATCAATGCATTCAGACACATGTTGCCCGTGATCTCGATGGGCGGGACATTTCTAAGCGGGAAATACAAGGGCATGATCTCGACAAAGAATTGGCGTTGATGGCAACAATCGATTCGCCCTTAGCCATCGCTTTCGTGGAAAGTGAGAATTACGACAGCTGGTTGTGGTTCCTTCGTCATCTGAAGGAGGGAGTAGTTGGGGCACGTCCTAATGTCTGCATAATCCATGATCGTCACTCCGGGATGATGAAGGCCATCCGACAACTTCAGCAAGACTCCAATGAGTCGTTCCCCTGGCCAGACCTGAGGAACAGATGGTGCATTCGCCATCTGGGGGCCAACTTCTTCAAACAGTTCAGGCAGCAACCTTTGATGAAACTGTTCAAGAGGCTTGCCATGCAGAACCAGCAACGTAAATTTGATGCATTGTAGCAGATGTTGGACGAGCACACCAAGAAGCATGTCGTCGAGAGAAACAAGCGTCCCCTCATTCCTGGGGAGGCACAGCCGGAGCGCCTCACACCACTGCGGGAGCTCGACCCTCCCCATTTGACGCGGAGGACCTCGAGGGACATCGGATGTTTCTCTCATTGGATTGAGGCCGAGCCATTGGAAAAGTGGTCCTTACTTCACGACACGAACGGCGCAAGGTATGGCATAATGACCACTAACCTTGCAGAGGTGTACAACTGGGTTATTAGGGGCCTCCGTTGTCAGCCGCTTGTCGCCATTGTTGAAGGCGTTCGCATGGTACAATCGGATATTTCAGGAAAGACATGCAAATGCGGCACTTCATGCACCAACCCACAGACCCATATTGCTCCAAGATTACTACATACATGCAGGCCAAGACCGAGAAGGCTCGAGACACGGTCTTCGTAATGGGCAACACGGAGCATCGATTCGACGTGATCCTCCGAGACAATTTGGATTCGAACGGCTCGGTCTCTTGTTACCCATGAGGTATGCCTTGGAGACCATGTGAATGAACCTAGTTGTACATGCAACAAGCTAAAGCTCCTTCACAAGCCATGCTCTCATGTCCTCACCGCGTGTGGGACCATCCGCATGGACCCATTGAACTTCGTATCAGAGTACTTCATGAAGGAAAGGGTGCAGCCAGGTGTGGTGCGGCGAGCTAAGAGGCTTGTGGTTGTCGGTAACTTCTCCACATTAGATATTGCAAATAGGACTTGGGTTCCAGATCTAGACCTATTGAGGGGGGAAGGGTTGCTTACAGAGTCGCGATTCGAACGATATGGACGAAGGGAAGCCGTGGCGGGTAGGCGCAGCAGCCGCCGCCAGAAGGGCACACTGTGAGAACTTGCAAGGCGCCTGCTGACACTTAGGAACTTGTATTACAACTGCTACTATGTTGTAACTTGTAGTTCAGTCAGTACTTTGGTTTTGTAAGCAACTGCCGAACTAATTGTGTCGTAATTGTACTTTGGTTCTTGTAAGCAACTACCGAACTGCTAGTATGTTGTATCGTAATTCTAGCGGACAATATCTGCTATGGAATAGCTTGGTTTTCATAACTCGTTCATACAATGCATATTTGTTCGATGCATATAACTTAAAGCACGCGACACATCAATACAACATGCCAACTCAATAAAAGGCAACCGCAATAACGCATCCACCATTTCGTTACATGCTTTAGGAGATTGAACATAAGTGCGAGAAAGGGACACTACCGTGCCTAATTGTAGAAGGGGACACTACCGTGCCTAATTGTAGAAGGTGCCTCTCGCTACCCACATAGAGTGTTCTCCAGTTGGACGCCTCGGACGTGGCTGGTCGTCGTTATAGTGGCACGCACATATGCAGCTAGGGTTGGCACAGCAGCATGTGGGATCATAGGAACTTCCTATGTTCACGACCTCCTCATTGCCCTCTCATGTTGCATCATTGGCGGAGGTCATCATTTTGCTCCTTGAGATCGTCAATTTGCGCCTCCAAATAAAAGATTCGGTCCCACAATACATCCAGGTAACGCACAACATGTCGTTCATAGGGAGGATCGATCCAGCGGGTGAAGTTGCATTTCGCCATCTGCTACAAGTGACGGTTAGTATGCAGGATGTATTAGCAGTAACATAAATAAAACTATTTACCTCAGAGTATGGGCATCGGAAGAAACGCCGTCCACCATCGAAAGGGCCGTCTATGACCTGCACGATAGCGTCGTCCCCGTGTCCGCATTTCGGCCATACCGGTTGAGCACGCTTGTTCGGCATCAACCGGTAGTTAGGGCCGAAGTCCTCCCTCCTTTCTAGGGAAGGTTCGCCTTGGCGACCGGTTATCTTGGTCCCCAAGGCCCCGCCATCGTATATTCTTCAGAAGACGGAGAAGGTTCTTCTTCCTACGGTTTGAAGGGTCTACTGGTCCTAACTTCGGAGCGCGTGCATTTTATAGCCCCACGGGGGGAGACTAACAAAGCGGGTAATGTATTAGCTTGCAGATGACAAGACCAGACGAGGCAGCTTTCTGCAGTGATAAGACCACACGGGGCAGCTTTGCGCAGTGCTAAGACCAAAGGAGACAGATTTCTGCAGTGACAAGACCTCACGGGGCAGCTTTGCGCAGTGATAAGACCAAAGGAGACAGCTTTCTGCAGTGACAAGACAACACGGGGCAGCTTTGCGCAGTGATAAGACCAACGGAGACAGCTTTCTGCAGTGACAAGACAACACGGGGCAGCTTTGCGCAGTGATAAGAACAAAGGAGACGACTTTACGTCAGAGTGATAAGACCACACGGGCAGCTTTGCAAATGACAAGACCAAACGAGACGACTTTGCGCGATTCGGGGTTTAGGTATAGGGTTAGGCTTTTCAGATCGACTTGACTACCCCGACCACTTTCCGACTTTTAAAACCGAAAAGACAAGACTCTGCGAGAGAAAGACGTGACAACACTCGCCTCGCCCGATTTTTCGGACCGATAAGACAAAGACTCGCAAAGCAAGCCTATATTGCAAGTATGCCTCTTCATGAAATCCCAAAAAGAACCATTCGCACCGCCATCGAATCCTTCGGGTTCTATATAAGCTTTATAAAGTACTTCATCGACTATCCGCCAATATACAAATATACGTTAGACGACTTCATTCAGAGAGACTCCTGACGCATTGTAATATCACTTACCTATCTACGTACCATTCATTACTATCTCAATCGTCCTCACAAAATTCTCGTAAATTTAACGACTACAACAATATCTGACGATCACAAAATGTTATTATGTAGTCCGACATATTTCGTACCCTTCATATTCTACTGAAAATAAGAAGCAGACCAACCAACGTTGTCACCACACTTTTATCTTTACAAAAATAACATCATATTATACGATTTGCTAAATACAATACCTACAAAATATAATATCTATTTTAACACAAATATTCCAATTGGATTTACATAATTTCGGGTTTAGCGACTTCAATCGCCCATGGTTGGGCGACTTGAACTAAGTCGCCACCAAATCGTGACTTATCTCGTAGTCGCACATCCGTTTGGCGACTAAATCCGACACGCTCTAGTCGCCCAATGGGAAGGCGACTTGGGATTGTCGCTGGCGGTTAGGCGACTTGAGAAAATCTTGGCCAACTGCACGGCGACAAAGCGATTATTTCAGTAAAAAAAAATTAAGCGGTATTATTTCTGTACTTCGGAATAAAAAAATAGATTATTTTAAAAAAAATTCCTCAAAAAGGGCTAGCTCGTACTTTGAGTAGTCACATAATCTTATACTATTACCCTAGAAAAAATAATCTTATACTAGTCGAAGACATCTTAATCAATGTTAACTTCTATCAACAAACATGTCGCGAGCCATATACAGAGGTCTTGTGGTGGTTAATTTGTACATGTCAGATAGGTAGCCATTTGCTTTCAAGTATATCGTGTGATTGTTCTTGTGAGAAACATATGGTGGGGTCTACAGTTTGTTTTAAGCGGTAAGTGGCAGGGACAAAGCTAGGTAGGGTGCGGTGCACCAAAGACTCAAAAATGCACAAAAATATATATATATATATATATATATATATATATATATATATATATATATATATATATATATATGCGCGCTAGGGATCATATATGTATTTGGCCAAAGATCGCATCTAGAAATCCCATGGCACCTCCCTTCACCGGAGAAGAAAGTTAGTGTATTTTCCCTGGCTAGAAGACGACGAGGCACCGCTAGGCTGTCACTACCAGAAACAGGCTATTTCCCGAGTGCCATAAATACTCGGGAAACTACCCAAAACACTCGGAATACTTATTTCCGAGTGTTACACTCGGGATAGTTTAGTCGGGACAAAACTAGTTTCCCGAGTGTTACACTCGGGAAACAAGAATTCGCCGTGTGTTCAGATGAACACTCGGGAAAAATGCAACACTCGGGAAAAATGTTGTCACAACGGCTTTAACAACCATAACGGAATACGTTACCGAGTGTTGCACTCGGGAAAATCATGCAATTGACACTTGGGAAACTTTCTGTCCCGATGAGTCCCGAACATTGGCCCGAGTGTTAACACTCGGGAATTGTATTTGTTTCCCGAATGTATGTCAAACAGTGGCACTCGGGAATTGTATTTGTTTCCGAGTGTATGCCAAACAGTGGAACTTGGGAGTTAACCGAACAGCATATTCGCCAATTTTGTAGGTGCGATTTTGCATTTAATTTTGAATAGATTAACAGAAAACTCAGCAATCAAATAGACAATACATTCCACAGCAAGAAAAATACCACCAATTAGCCAAAAATCATTACATATATAGATTCAACAACATTGACATAATTCCCGAGTTCACAATACAACATTCACATATATATATATTTACATCGGATCGACATCCACAACATTCGAGTGTTTGACATCAGATTTACAAATGAAATCCAATCAGTATTTTTACACTAGCAAGGAGAAAGACTTCCAATAAACAAGGGTGCCGCCGTGCTATCGAGAATGTCGATGTCATTGAATTAAACCAGTAAGATCTCGCTTGACTTTAGATACCACACCATTGAAATGCAAGGAAAGAAAGAGAGATTACTGTATTAGAGAAAACCTTAAGAACAAAATTTCCAGCACGAGCTCATGTTTTTCAAAAGCAGGTGGTAGTCATATGCAGTACTGAGGATGAAACATAAGCATCATTTCCAAGACTCCTACAACTAAATTGGCATGGTAACGCATGCTCGATTATAAATTTGTAAATGCACTAGGATCAGAAACAGAGAGAGACACGCAATATATGCAATAGGATAAGGAACTAAACAAACCTCTAGGAGAAGTAGATCAACAAACATGTTAACTTCCCGCGGTTCCTTGTGCTATTTTGGTCAATTATACACAGAAGTAATACAAACGTGAGCAAAAAACCAGAAACAGCAAAATTCATTGCTCATAAAAAATATTTCCCGTTGAATAGGAAAGCTAACCTTTATCCAAACCGGTGTTGTAAATCGCTTATTAAGAAGCTTGGAGATCTTTTGAGTCTTCATATTTATGTACTGCTTCAAGGAAGACAATATTTAATTATTGGCATTGCCAGATCTTCTGAGTCTTTTTTGTATATTTCAATGAAGCATCTTATCAAGACTTCCAAACTACGGTGCAAAAAGGCCACATGATTTACCAACTCCATGCCCCTATGAGGACAAAGGACCAGTGTCCCGTCTCTTAACTAAATTCATTAACAACATATCACAAACAGGACACCATAAGAACAAAGAGAATAGAAATATTAACCATTGTATATATGGTTACCTTAGATAATATGGACAGCTATCAAATGACTCAGAGATGTCATTGGCATAAATAGTTGCCTTTTTCATAGAGATTAACATAAGTGTAACCACCTCGAACTAGTTTTATTTTCTAATATCAAGACTAGGTGCTAAACCATGTTGCAGAGCCTCATGGAATGTTCATTACCGAGAAGTAAATGATATATCGATGCATGAGAACTGTTAGAAGGATCATGTAAAACAGGCAGTAGAAAATAGGCAGTAGAAAAACTTGCAGGAGGATTCTAATTTGGGAGGGTCATGGATATCTAGCAAGCTTTTCTTAAATATAATTGCACCTCAAATTTTACCAGGATTCACAAGATTTGAGCCTTCCAGATTTAAAAGAGTTCAACAACGACGGATGCAGAATACTCCAGGGGGTTTTCCTTTTTCATCAGACAAGCGCCAATACTCAGATTTTTCCAAAGGCTCATGCAATGAAGAAAATTCCATATTACAGATGCAGAATTAAAAAGGAAAAACAACAAATGTAGGAAAGGAGTATACAAGGTTGCACCACTAGATTACAACAGGACTAGCCATTCCAATCTTAGATGAGTTAACTCTCATCAGGAAACCACTTTACAACAGATCAATCAATATTTAATGATTGTCATACAATGGGAATACTATGCAAGTTTAATTAATTGACATCATGATGGTTTTGCATTTTTGCATCTCGCATAACAGTTGATAAAGCGACAACAGAAGGATTTGCTTGAACCATGGCCAAGGAATCTAGAGTAGTAGAGTTACCAAGTTATCCATAAGCATGTAAAACTTGAAAAAATTGTTAGCTAAAATCTTACAGTATGGAGTATTCCTTTAGTGGTGACATCAAATACACCAGTGGTTCCATTTGTAGCATTTATCCAGTCAATGATTCTCTACCTGTGGGCATCTTGATTATAATCCATTTCACCGTATATAAGTGTAACTGAGAGAGTCCCAGTATGTAAAACGATATCTCCTACAAAATCAATTTTCCAAAAGTATGTAAAATATCTGGTGGTATACTGATGAGAATTTGCAGGGTTTCTTAGTGCACCATTCTCATTCATTCCAGTTTGTTGGAGCTAAGTAGACTACACTACTACAGTATGCATCTTTTTTCTAAAGTATGTAAGAAATCTGGTGGTAGACTGATGAGAATTTGCAGAGTTTCATTCTGATTTGTTGTAGGAGCTAAGTAGATTACAATATATATCTTATGCATTAAAGTATTATAACTATAAGAAAATCCAGCTTTCATAAAAATAATTGCCTTTAGAGTTGTAAGTACCTACAACATAATAGGTAATAAAATTCTCAGAAATTTGGAATAGACTAAAATAGTGTACACCCACCCCATATTCCTCAATTATAATAGTGTAAGAATTTCTCCCCAAATGAACGATAAAGCCGACATATCTCTCCAAGTACAAAAGGTGGTCCATATTCATAGCTATGTGTGCCACCTCCAGAAAAAGAAGCAGCCAACTCCTAAAAAAGGCAACAAAAGTCAGAATCACTTCATCACACGTTCACTCAATTCTGATTACAGAAATTGTAAAAAAAAGGGGGCAGTCAATAAGTGAAATTAGCTATGTACCTCTGTCACTTTAGGAATTGTTGTTTGTTCTATGAAAACACAAAGTTGTGCAAGCATAAGCACCAAGACAGTTGGAACCTTATCGATTTGTACAGAATCCGTAGTACTCGACTCCTAAGAGAAACTCTTGCTTCTCCCAGAAAGTAGATGAAAATGCCATCAAGTTTTTGAAAGAAATCTTGAAAACCTTCTTGTACCCAATCAATAATCAAATCTCTTAGCTTTACAAGCAACTATGTATTGCCATTTATAAGTTGATGAAATTCCTAAAAGCAACATAGTCAAAATGAGAACATTGAAATAGAGTATAAGGATGCTCTAATGCGAGCATGAGCCAAGTAGTAGATCGTGTAAAACAATTTAACATTATTTGACAAGTAACAAAACAGATGGATGATCATGTGCTTTTTAAAGCTTCAGAATATTTACCTACAGGAGATCTATGCATCCTTGGGATACTTTAATTTTGCTTGTTTCCAACGTAGTTTGCAGCTGTGACTCTTCTAACTTCTCGTTTGATGTTGAGTGTGTTCTGACTAGTGCATCTGCTCACCCATGCACGATAGATGTAAGTTTTTGTAGTACATACTTTCTTATTTTCAACTATGTTTGTAGTTTTGTACTATTACAAGATAGAACAAAATAAGTTATTCAAAATCAAATCTAAACTGTAGTCCAAGGGCACAATCAGTTATGCACCAAAATTGCAAATTGAAACAAATTGTGGTGGGATGGGAGCAACCTGATATTTCACTTTGAAGATGAAGAAAGGCAGTTGCAATGTGTTGCCTAATAATGTCTCGAGTAGTCTGACACAGCAAAGACAATGGCATATGTGAAATCACTATCAAGAAATATATACAGATCTGTGGACATGGAGGATATCCAAAAAAGCAACTATAGAATGGTATTGAATTATACTCAGTTTATCCCCTGAATAAGAAAAAGATAGGGAGAAAGAAACTTAAATATAGTCTTACCCAAAGATCTTATCATATAACCTACACACTATACTGCAAAAGTATACTAACCAACAATCCTCAGTTGAACATATAATTACCAAATAGCTTTTTGCTCATTTGTAAATTCATAAACGAGTTTTCAAGATAATGAATCTCATGTATGATACTCCCTAGCAAACCCGGTGTCACATTGTGTTGTGTTCCAATAGAAAGTGACTAAGGCTGTATGCATAGTACTGCTAGAAAATACTGACAAAACAAGTAACAAACAAACTTCACACTTCTCTCGAACTCATTTGTCACATTGTGTTGGCCAGTCTTTTGTTACCAATAACTTCAAAAATGCTCATTTGTCGCAAAAATTAAGCAAGAGAAAAACCAGACTACTCCAATCAATTAGTTCAGATGTTTAGTTTCAAGCTAAACAAGCAATCAAACAATCTATGACAAGAAGATGCTAGGCATATGGCAGTAATTAATCAGACCACGTTTGCAATGGAACAATGAAAAAGGCAAGCAGATCACACTAGTAACATCAGGCTACAGCTAGCTAAGAACTCTCCCCCAAGCCCCCAATCCAGTGACTCCATCCAGGAGAAGGAGGAGGAAGAGGAGAGGAGACCGGGGAGGGAGCGCCGGTGGCGGTGGATCAGCAGAAGTGGAGGAGGGGGGACGGCGGGGTCGGGTGTGGCGGCGAGAGACGGCAGCGGAGGCAGTGGAGGAGGGGGGAGAAGGCGGATGCGGTGGATCGACGAGGGAGAAGGAGGAGGAGGACGGGGAGGCGACACTGGTGGCGAGGGAGGAGGAGGAGGAGGAGAGGAGACCGGGAGGAGGCGGTGGCGGTCGATCTGCAGCAGTGGAGCATGGGGGACGGCGGGGTCGGGTGTGGCCACCGGAGACGGCGGCGGAGGCAGTGGGGGAGGGGGTGACAGCAGAGGCGGAGGATCAGCGAGGGAGGAGAAGGACGGGGAGGCGGCACCGGTGGCGAGGGAGGAGGAGGAGAAGGAGAGGAGACCGGGGAGGGAGCGCCGGTGGCGGTGGATCTGTAGCAGTGGAGCACGGGGGACGGCGGGGTCAGGTGTGGCCGTCGGAGACGGTGGCGGAGGTAGTGGGGGAGGGGGAGACGGCGAAGCTGGAGGATCGGCGAGGGAGGAGGAGGACGGGAGGCGGGCCGGGGTTGGGGGTCGAGTTGGGAGGGTTGGGGGTTGGGGATGAGTAGGGTTAGCTGATGTTAAGGGGACCGATGTGTGCAATAAAAAATGGCGCGACAACGGAAAAAAATTGGCGCCGCTCTAAATCACTATGCTCCCGAGTGTAAGCCAACATATGCACTCGGGACTATACTCCACCCCGTTCTGATGTGTTAGTATCCCGTTTTCATGCTTCATCTCCCGAGTGTATTAGAAAACACTCGGGAAATTTGTTTCTACCGAGTGTCGTCGTTCCATCCTGAGTGTTCTGTTAAATACTCGGGACATTCTCGAGTGTTTCCTTCAAAACACTCGGTAAAAATATGGACACTCGGGGGAATAAGTGATTTCTTGTAGTGTGTGCGAGACCGCGCATGGCAACTGTTTCTTGTTTTCAGCCGAGGAATACGGGCATAATGGTATGACTTAGGTTGTACACATGCATGCATGGATACGATTGGTTGTTTCCTATAAATCAGATCTCCCAAGTTCAACTCATGAAAAACAGTGTGACCTTTTTTTTTTTTGCAAACAGACACGATCTGCATGAGTAGACCAACTACTCCTCATCATGCATGCATGAAAAGTTTCTGTTTGTGTTTCATTTTTCAAGTTTGGTTCTTCTCTTTTCTACCATTTTAACTGAAGAGATGAATATATATTTGTTTCTATTCATTGTATTTTGGTTCTCTCTTTGTTATTGTTATTGGAGGAATGGATCTTACATTCTCTTTCTATAGAGTTAATGTTTCATATTTAAATTCAAATTCAATTTCCCGGTATGACCGGAAACTTGGTAGTTCCTAACAAAAAATGGAACCCTGCTTATGTGTGATGTTAGCTATGTCCTATGTGTATCTCCAATGATAAATTTTTAGCTCCAAATGGCAAGCAAGCAGTCTAATTGCACCACCAGTAGAAAGTAGAAACAAAACCAGCAGGGAGGCCAGTCCATGCCACGTCAGAACGTTCAGGCAAGAATTCCCACTTTGGAGGGGACTTTACATGGACTTTTGTAGAGCTTTGCTCGGTCAAGTTGACACATGTGTTCTTCTAGAACAAAACCAAGCCCGTCTTCCCATCTTCTTCGATTCTTCTCTTAATTTGTCAGCTAAGCAAATCTGAAACTGTGAAAAGTCAAAGTCTTTTAAGACCTTGAGAACTTGGGAGGATGTCAGAATCTAGTCCTTTTCATTCCAGCCTAGCTAGTTTCACGGTTTCACCCGGCATGTCTCCCATGAAGCAGGTAGGAATCCCTCGTTGAATCAGCTTGGATTTGTTTGACTAGTAAAGTCCGAATAGTTAAAAAGAGGAAATATTCCTAGAGTTATATTTGTTATATAACTATAGTGTTTATGATTAATAAATACAGTTGTATTCCTCGTACAACTGCAACAACTCTAAGATATATTTTATTAATCAGCAGCATCCCAACACGGAGTTTTGGAAAGCTTCTTAATGCGGAATTTCTATCCTCTTAAAACAAACATAAAAGCTTCTTTTAACATTAATTTCCTTGTTTCTATAATAGATTTCACACTTACTCGTCGCTAGTGATAGAGATCAAGCAGTAGCACCAGGTTGACCCTTGTAACACCTGTAGAAGAATATTATGAGGACAAAACTGTGACGTTTTGGGAACAGTGTCGCTTACGAAAAAAACGAAAAAAAAGGGGTCCTATTCAATGGGCCTTGAGTGCAAAACAGGGCTTTTTTAGGCGTGCATTCATATTATTTTTTTACCCTTGAACTCGTCCGTTTATACTTGTTTATTTCGTCGTCTTTTGGTCGTATATCTGTTAAACGCCGTCGCACTCTGTCGATCTGCAGCCGGTCAATAAATCTGACATTTCAGCGTAGTGGATATTTTCTGCCTATTTTGATGGGAATGAACTCGCAATGTTCCTTTATTTGTAGGACTGTTTGGAAATAGAGTTGTATTCGTTATGCAATTATATTGCTTATGATTTAAAAAATGTTATATTTCTTCTACGCTTGTAAGAACTTTAAGATATAGTAACACCTCATTGATGACAATAACTTGTTCGACCTCAATATCTTCAGAAATTAAATCTTTAACAATTGACACTTGAGGTTTTACATTACCTTCTATTGCTCCTTGAATAAGGATGATTTTATTCTGTATCTTCCTCTCTACTTTATGTTGAACCACTTTCAAAGGATTCGGCAATGGTTCGGCGAACCAAGGTTTTTGCCAAATTTTCTTCTTTAAGCATATCACTGCAAAATTAGTAGGTCCTACCCCGATTTTTTTAAATAATATTATTTTAAAAGATAATTACAAGAAAAAATAGTCATTTTTTTTTACAAATATAGGTGCATGTTACCGTTCCAATTGACGACAGGAAACTATTTACTGCTAGTCACCGTTCCAACTGCCTGTCACCATTTCGACTGGCGATTTGCATCTAATAGTGTGCAAATCGACAGTTGAACTAGCGAGAGGCAGTGGCTATATAACCCCCCCCCCAAAAAAAATGGGTGGAAAAATAATTTTATTTCCGAAAAAAAGAGAAAAGAGAGGAGGAGAGGGTTGAAGAGACCAAGCGAAGCCCTACGGAACAGATGGAGCAGCAGATTCGAAACCTTGTAGGTTAGCAAATAAAAATAGCGACATAGAATTTAATGTATTAGATAATTTTAGCTGTATTGCTGTTTGATGTAGTACGCCATTTTAGATGTGTATAGTACGTCATTAGATAATGTTGTTAATGCCGAAATTACTTTTTAAATCAGGAAAATAGGAAGACACCTCTAAAAATAACAAGATACATATTAAAAATCTATAAAAATTGCAGAGTAGCTCAATATGGTATGTTAATCCCAACTTAATTTTACTTTGCATTTGTGCACGGTAAATATTCTGTTAATGCCAAAAAATACTTTTTGAACTAGAAAAATAGCAAGACACCTTAAAAAATTCTCAAAAAATCTAGAGTAGGTACATAGGGTATGTAGAGCTGAATTCAAATATTGTGAACTTAATTTTTATTTCCATTTGTACACGATAAATATGGTATGTATCCCAACTTAGTTTTTGTTTTCATTCGTACACGATAAATAATTTGCAAACAACGAAAATGGCAAGATACATATAAAAATTCTATCAGAGTGGCATCTGTACACGTCAAGATAGCTCTAAAAATTTATATGTCGATACAGTTGTGTGCATATTAGCTTCATATGTGTCGCTAATTGTGCAATAATTGAATTAATTAGGTACGCCGCTTCTTATTACTTTTTGTATATGTTTCATAGTTTTTACAATGTATGCAATGAATTTTCAGGAATTGCGGACCCAGAATACGCTTGCTTGACCCGGTCATTGATGCACATCATCTAGCCACCTCAGTACCATCCTCCCCTAAGAGGGCGAGGCGGCAATTGAGCTTGACGCACTGCGGCTGCGCACACCCATGGGGGCATAGAGGGTGGACCCATGTTGGGTTCAGAGGTATGTGCAGTTGCGACCTTCGTGTACTCAATTGCAGCCTGACTACTTTGGGTGGACTAACATTTGTTCTTAATCTTTTCGACGCAGTTTGAGGGCGGCAAGCCTCCTTCCACTAGCAAGGATGGTGGAGGCGACGTGGGAAGACAACCAAGACCGCTCAGGCGATGATTGTACGTCAAGGCGCTTTCCGTACGACAGTGCCTCTTGACGGCACTGGTTGACCGGTGGAGGCTGGAGACGCACACATTTCACCTCCTGTGCGCGGGGATGGCGCCGACGCTTCAGGACGTGACCTTCCTAACCAGGTTGCCCTGCGCGTGCTTCCCCCTAGCAGCGCACGACGTCCCGGCCATGTGGCGCACGAAGTTCCTCGCAAGGTTTCAAAGGGTGCTGCCGCCCAACAATGGCTACAGAGAGTTCAACAGCACCCATGGGCCATCGTTGCAATGGATCTGCCAATTCTATATAAGTTTTTGTAACTCTTATCCTTTCGCTTCAATTGCCTTTTGCAACTTACTGATATGTATCTGTCTTCTTGCAGCCGGAGCATATGACAGATGACGCACCTGAGCACACTGTGAGGAGGCACTTCGATGCCTACTTGTTGTGGCTGTTCGGGTGGGTGATGTTCCTAGGGTCCTGGGACGACAGTGTTGACAAGCACTTCATCCGATACAAACGCCAGTTGGCGGACTGGGAGGTGGAGGAGATCCAACCCTATGCCTTAATTTGATCTGCGCAGAAAGCATGCAATTTAAATGTAGTGCATATGTGTTCAAAGAAATTAATGTGAGCGTAGGGGTCTTCATTTGCACCTCCTGAAAAAGGATTTGTTCGTAGCATACCAATAGTACGAGGATTAACCTCGTAACTTCTATTTGATGCAGGATATGTAATGCTACCAAAGTATTTATCCTTCTCATGTAAAGAATGTTCTCTCAACGTGCAATTATAGATATGAACTTGAGTAGCCATTAATAAATAAACTGAAACTCAGAATAATAATAAAAATAAAAACAGTAAATAAAACTAAACTAAATGCAAAAATAAAAATGCTACGCTCCCGGCAATGGCGCCAGAAAGAGCTTGATGGACGAATGCACCGCAAGTGCACAATATAGTTGTCAAGAGTATCGTATCCACCCGAAGCGATAGGTTTCCTAATGCAAAAGTCAAGTCTTAATAATAAATGAAACAAAATGATACGGCCCAAGTGCTACTCTAACTTTGCGCAATGTTGTGCATGTGCGCGAGGATGTCCGAGACGAGCTAAGTCACGGAGCTAAAAAGAATTATTTTTACGTGGGTTCTCGTATTATTCCAATTAATTAAGTATATTCTTGCTGTTTATTAAAGATAGTTTTCCTTTTAATTCAAATAGGAGTCTAGCTTTTATTAGAGATTTAATCTTTGAACATGTCTATGTCGGACATTAGGTGCGTGTGCAAGTCTTGTTTAGTTCGGTTCTGAGTCCAACTCAACATAGAGTGCATGTGTATGGCATATAAAGCCAGAGCCGAAGCGTCGTGGAAAGGGGGATTTTGGGTTGTATTATTTTGCTCGTGATACCGAGGTAGCCATGTTGGCGAGTGTCTGAGCTCTGTTGAGTTCTATTGGAGTTGGTTAGGGCTTCCATCTGGTTGCGTTGGTTCTCATCATCTCGATCAGAATTGACTAGCTGAGTCTCTGTGATTCCCATCTTCTAATTCGTGATCTTTGTTGGCCACAGATTGAAGATTTATTTGGCTGCCGATTGATCTACATCAAGACTGCCGGCCGGCCGAACCAATATATCTGACTAGCTGAGTCTGTGATTCCCATCTTCTAATTCGTGATCTTTGTTGGCCACAGGTTGAAGATTTATTTGGCTGCCGACTGATCTACATCAAGACTGCCGGCCGGCCGAACCAATCTATCTGTGATTTGTTGCTGCTGCGTGGGAAAACAGTCGATGCTTCATCTGTTGATGTGTGGGAAGTCAAGACCGCCAACTGTAGTCTATTGATTGCTGCTGGAATTCACATCACGAGTCAAGTTCTATCATTGTTTGCCGGCCGAAAGTTGCTCTGGGATTTCAATCAAATTCTGAATTGTTTAATACATCTAAACTGAGTTCATCAATTGGTTGGTGCTGCTGTTCGGTTGATTAAAGAATTTGATCCTTCAGTTTGGTGTTGTTAACGTGAGAGAGCATTCATTTGTTGGTCAATATTTTATTCGGTTTGCTCTTAGCTCATTGATTAAACCGAATTCTTTATTGCCATACTATTCAATCGTGAGACCTTCTGGTAGTTGTTGCTTCTATTGTCTCGTGATCACTTCTGGAATTGATATCAAGCCTCATATACTAGTACTGTTGGACAAGAGTAACACGGGGTTTTACATCTCAATTCACTAGTTGTATTCTTACTGCCGAATTGAAGAGGAAAGTTACTGTTGTTGATCACTTGTACCGTGAAAGATTGGGCTCACTCGTACAAATTAGATCACAAAATTAAATAGCTAATAATAATAAATTACAGAAATATAAATGACACGATATATATAATTAAAGATGTTCTTGCGGCGTCTGCTAGTAGAGTTTAGAGAGTCCATGGGTACTACGTACCCATACAGGGAAAGGCAAACCAAATAATTATATATACTTAGAATTTATTTACTTCTAGCATCATCGTCAGCACAAAAATAAATTTACTGAAGGTGCCTACTACATACAGGAAAGGCAAATCAAAAATTATATATACTTTGAATTTAGGAAATATTCAAAATTAATCTAGAGAGGCAAAAAGAGGGTTACAATGACAAATATGACTTAACTTGCTATTACGAATTTACGATGATGCAATGCAAAGTCCATGTCTCTGGAATACCTTGCAATAAGCAAGAACTCCACCAATATGGTTAAATCAAACATGCAAAGAAAAATGGACCGCAAGGGATCTGCTCAGAAGTATAACCAGAGGTGGACGATGTCACACGTCATCGTCGTGATTGGCAACGACGGGGATCGGGAGGGAAAGATGGGGATTGAGAATTGAGAGAGCGGGTGTGTGTGTTAGAAATTGACTAAGGCTAAATATGATTTAGATGGTATTAATCCTAGTTCAGTGAAGAACACCTAGTCTTAGCCTTAGAGCAGAAGCGGATTTGCGTACCCGAACTTGGAGATGCCATGAGTGCTTGTAGATGCGTCGATGTAGAGGTGGTCGGCGGGCGTAGATGGTGTGGGCGAGGCCGGCGGTGACGGCGGCTTGACGGTGACGACGTCGGCCTTTGGCTTCCGGTCTTCGCCCATCTGAACACTCGAGAGAGATCAGATCTGTGTGGGATTTTGGTAGCCTAGAATAACTTGCGTCACCAAGGCCTGCTGAGTCCCCTATTCTATATAGCGCTGGTGGACGGGACCGAAACCACTTAGAGCTGGTTACGCCCCCGATCAGGGCGCGAAGTGGGGTGTGCCCCCTAGAATCTCGGGATTGGTTGCTAGCCGAGATCATCCCAACATTCTCCCCTTTGATCGTAAGGCTAACATCATAAGCACATTCTCAATAAAATAGCATACCAAGGTAATGCGTCGCATGACCAATGAAGTGTCATACAACCACAACACCTATAGTGTACCATCCCATTTTGAAATGGATATTCATTATAATTGATGGGAATTGGTTTGCTTGAAGGTCCTTTTATCCAGAATCAAACGCTTTCCAATAAACCCATGCC
Source organism: Phyllostachys edulis (assembly GCA_036346405.1). NCBI lineage: Eukaryota > Viridiplantae > Streptophyta > Magnoliopsida > Poales > Poaceae > Phyllostachys > Phyllostachys edulis. The sequence continues at coordinate 32,821,491 of CM070555.1, read as the reverse complement.
GCAACATGATCACGAAAAATATTGGGTGGTAAGCCTTTAGTAATCGGATCCGTAAGCATTGACTTAGTACTAATATGCTTGATACTAATGGTTTGATCTCGGATTACATCTTTCACAACATGGTACTTAATGTCAATGTGTTTGGCAGCACCACTTGACTTGTTGTTACTCGCATAAAAGACCGCGGGTTCGTTATCGCAGTATAAGGTGAGTGGTTTAGAAATGCTGTCTACCACTCTAAGTTTCGGGATAAAATTCTTAAGCCATACAGCCTGCCCGGTAGCCTCATAACATGCCACAAACTCAGCTTGCATCGTTGAAGATGCCGTAAGGGTTTGTTTTAAGCTTTTCCACGAGATAGCTCCCTCAGCGAGTGTGAAGATATAACCTGACATGGATTTCTTAGTATCAACACATCCCGCAAAATCTGAATCTGAATAACCAACAACCTCAAGGTTGTCAGAATTCTTATATGTGAGCATGAAATATTTAGTAGCTTGCATATAGCGCAAGACTTTCTTAACGGCCTTCGAAGGGTGCAGTCTGGATTTGGTGATATCGCCAAGCATCCGGTTACAAAAGCTAAATCGTATGCAGTATACTTGAGCATACATAATGCTTCCGACAGATGAAGCATAAGGAACCGACCTCATCTGATTAGTTTCATATTGGTTCCTTGGACATTGAAATATCCCAAACTTATCGCCCTTAACAATAGGAGCAGGCGAGCCAGAGCACTTATGCATATTGTATCTCTTCAGTACTCTGTCAATGTATGCCTTCTGAGATAAACCTAATACTCCTTTGGACATTTCTCGGTGAATCTCAATGCCAAGAACGTAAGAGGCATCACCAAGATCTTTCATATCAAAATTAGATGAAAGAAATCTCTTGGTCTCAAACAGTATATCCTTATCACCGCTAGCCAATAAGATGTCATCCACATAAAGAACTAAGATGGTGAATTTACTCCCCTTGAACTTAACATATATGCAGTTATCAACTTCATTTTCCTTAAATTCAAAATTTCTTATGACTTTATCGAATTTAAGGTACCATTGCCTTGACGCTTGCTTTAAGCCATAAATTGATTTCTTAAGTCAACATCACATATGCTTCTTGCCTTCCACGATAAAACCTTCCGGTTGAGCCATAGAAATGTTTTCTTGCAAATCGCCATTAAGGAATGCCGTCTTAACATCCATTTGATGTAGCTCTAAATCATAATGAGCTACAAGTGCCATAACAATTCTGAATGAATCTTTAGTTGAAACAGAGAAAAGTGTCATTATAATCAATCCCTCTCTTTGTGAGAAGCCTTATGCTACAAGCCTTGCTTTGAACCTTTCGACATTTCCTTAGAGTCATGCTTGGTTTTGTAGACCCATTTACAACCTACTGTTTTGACTCTGTCAGAAATTTCTACTAAGTCCCATACATCATTAGTGCTCATAGACTTTAGTTCATCCTTCATGGCATCAAGCCACTTAGGAGAATGTTCACTCATCATGGCTAACGAGGATTAAAACCTCTATGTATTAATTTAATACATAGAAGACCATACGTCTTCATGGTCATAACCCCTAAGGCTAACGACCTCACTGGTCATGATGATTCCAGAGGTTACACGATAGGTACCCTGGTCGAACAAGGCTTTGTGCTTAGGCTCCGACCAGATAGCTGCTCGGAAAAGCTATGAACTGGTATTTCTTACCGTATGATGAAGGGAACACGTGTTATATGTTTCAAACCGTGCGATGATATAATCCTAAGACACTGACAATTAACTGCCCTACGGTTAAGCATCTCACAGACAACCGCAAGGTAGTTGTCACATTGTTAACTGCCTTACCGTTCCGACCAGTTGTAACATTTCACTAGGGACGCCTTCTCTAGGAGTACCTGCCACCTCTTCGGAAGTTATTTAAGGGTGGAGCGTAGAAGACAAATGGACGGGGAACAACAATAGAATACGAGATGACAAACACGAAGCCTAAGCGGTGGAATTAGAAGAAGACATTGGTCTTAGACTCGATTCTAAGCCCGATTACTTAGTTTAACATTCCTCACATTCGTGTATTTAGGGTAGTCCCTAGTCGGTCTTGTAATTCTAGTTCATATCAATAAAGAGTGGCCCCATTTTATCGGGATACTTCACGCCATTTTCCTCTTTTATTTCATAAGATCGGCGATTCGATCGCCGACAACCGGGCGCCATCCGTGGGGAAGAAGACACAAGTTTCTGAAGAAAACTCTCCGCTCATCAAATCTCACTCATTCCCGTAATCGTGATGCGACTATGCCGGGGTTTGGAATGAGGAGAATTGGTTTGACTTGGCGGATCGCCGACCTCGACTTGGAAGGATGCATCCGTGCTATGGAAGAAAGCGGTATGTCATCCTCCTCCTCCTCCTCCGCCGGTTCGCACCTCGCCGGCGTTGGCAAAGTTGACCGAATGGATGAGGATCCACCATTACGACAAGTGGCGCTTCCAGCCATTCCGACCAGTTCGGAATATCCGGAAGCCACTCCAAGCCCGGTCCTTCCGTCGGCGAAACAGGTGACGAAATTTCAGCACCACAATCCGAGAATCTCTATACTCTCGATGAGATTATAGCTGAAAGATATTCACCTACGGCTTCTGGCAATTCCAGGAGCAAGCCGACACCTGGTAACGGTGTCGATGAAATCTCCACTGGTCGTAGGCCATGTGGGGATGATAAGGCTCCGCATACGATCGGTGGTTCGTCGGATCAGGCTGAGTCCACCAAGAAGGCCTCAGGAGGTGCTCATCTCCAACCGCTCTCCGTCGTGAAAACTTTTAGCAGAAGTCTTGAAAATCTCTCCATTGGTTACGATGGAAGCTCATTGGAAGATTAATGTTGGAGGCACGGGTCAATGTGATCGGAGATGCAAATCAAGATGCCCTGCACGGTCCTACACTCTCTACCACGCCATCACGTGTTGTTAGAGATGATCCGAGCCATCAGGCACCAACTTTTGGAGGCAACGGAGCTAATCGACGTCAATCAGTTAACTCGCCTGGCATTGCCCCACCAAGAGTAACTGATAGGACAGAACAAATCCTAAGGTCGAGGGAATGTTCAGATCTGTGTACACCTACGACTAGTATGAACCCCCTGAGACCTTCGGTAACTGTACAAAACTTGCGACGCGTTCAAGATATGTTAAATAATTCTGATCCTACTTTAGTAGAAACTCCAGGCTTTGTACAGCTCGTAGGACAAGTATCCGAAATTCTCCAACAAATTATGCAACGCACGAAAGCGTACCGGGGACAAAGGGTTTCAGGGAGTCAAATTATGACTTCGTCCCAACGTTCCTCCCTCAGCAGGGGACATCATGGTCATGCTAGGGAACAATCGATACCAGGACCTCCTCGGCGATTCCGACCAAGGAGTCACGAGGGAGAAGGCTATTCCAGGTAGCCACTCCCCCACCACGTCGGGAAGAACCACCGCTTGGACCTGACGATCTCCGACATCGTCTAAATCAAACAGGCGGTCGAAGGCATCATATCAATGTTTACGACCGGATCGACACACCGGAGCTCTAGTTTTCCAACCTTAGGAACCGGTCTCCGACCGATTACAATCCGACACCTTTTCAAAGAAGGCGCCATGAATCGATCACGGGTTGTCGAGCCTTTTCTGCAAGGCTCCAAGCTGTGCGTTGGCCTAACCGGTTCCGACCGGCCAACTTGGACAAGTTCAATGGGATCCAAAACCCATTGGAGTTTCTCTAAATATACACCACCGCCATCAGAGCTGCTGGTGGCGATGAGAATGTGATGGCTAACTATTTACCTACCGTGCTCGAAGGGTATGCCCGATTCTGATTATTAAACCTACCGGTCGGATCAATCTATACTTGGGAGCAACTTTGCGACCTTTTAATTGCCAACTTCCAGGGTACGTACGACCGCTCTGGAAAGGAGGACGATCTCCACCGAATCCGGCAGGGCTCTGATGAGACGCTACGTCAATACATCAAGAGGTTCAGTCAGGTTCGTAATTACATACCAGAGGTCGCAGAGTCATCTGTTATCCAAGCTTTTAAAACAGGTCTGAGGAATCGACGGTTTACGGAGGACATAGCCATGAACCCTCCACGAACAACTATCGAACTTTTTGACATGGCCGACAAGTACGCCACCACTAGCGAAGCAATCGAGTGGTGTGAAGCCATTGATCGGAAAGACAAGGTTCCCCAGCCCAGCCTGGACAAGCCAGAGAAAAAGAATAAGAAGTCTCTCAAGAGGAAAAAGAACCGCAGACCCAACGATAAGGAAGTCCTAGCGATTCCTGAAAAGTTCACAAATGGTAAAAAGGACTATACTGGTCGAAACAAAGCAAAAGCTCCGACCGAAGCATTCCAGAAAAACAAGAAGTGGTGTGCACTTCACCAGCAGGCAGGGCATGATCTGCGCACCTATCGAGTCTGGCAAAAGAAATTGGAGGATTATTATGCAGGTAAAGGACCATTTCCCGCAATACAGGAACCCAGAGAGACGAGTTCCAAAAAGGACAAGGATGGCGATGAAGAGATGGAGTACCAGGATCCCCAACACACGGTCAACATGATCTTTGGAGGATCTTCTTCATACGAGTCGAAGCGTCATCTGAAGGCCATAGAGCGGGAGGTCAACCTCGTCGAATCTCCGACCATCATCAAGCTATCAAAGTGGTCGGACATGACAATCTCCTTCAGCAAAGACGACTGCCTCATCCCTTCGACTCGATCAGGTAGGTTTTCTATTGTTGTTGAACCAACTATTAATAATTGTAGGGTTAATCGAGTCTTAATAGATGGAGGTAGCTCTTTGAATATATTATTTGCGGGAGCTTTAGAAGAAATGCATGTCCCCATGTCAAAGGTGAAACCAGTGAAATATGTTTTTCATGGCATAGTTTCTGACTCCACCGCTAAACCGATAGGACAAGTTTCCCTACCGGTTACGTTTGGAAGGCCTGATGACTTCTGAACAGAAAAGATTCTGTTCGATGTAGTAAACTTTGAATCAAGATACAATGTAATCCTTGGTCGACCGCCTTAGCAAAATTCTTGGTAGCCACGCATTACGCTTATCAAGGTTTGAAAATACCGAGACCAAAGGAGTCATCACAATTCGAGGAGATCGAAAATGGCTTATGTGTGTGATCGGAAATCCTTTGGCGATCGATGAACTTCGACGAGAGGCTAATCCATCTACCATGCAGTCAAGCACTCGAGGTCAAGATGACACCCAAGCCTTCCGACTGCATAAAGGTAGTACCACTCGACAAAGGCGCTTCTCTAGACAGCGCCAAGTCGCCACCTGGATTAGAAAACACTGACTCATCTACCCGCAAGATTCTGGTCGGGGCAAGACTCGACCCCAAATAGGAAGAGTTACTCGTCTCCTTCCTCCGAGCAAATTAGGACGTGTTCGCCTGGCAAGCGTCCGATATGCCTGGAGTCCCTCAGGAGGTGATCGAGCACAGGCTAGCTCTCCAGCCTGACAAAAAACCGATCAAGCAGAAGCTGCGGCGTTTTGCACTTGATCGGAAGGAAGCAATCCAGTCGGAGATTGACAAACTCCTCGAGGCTGGGTTTATTCGTAAAGTCGACCACCCTCAATGGCTCGCCAATCCTGTGATGGTTCGAAAGAATAATGGGAAATGACGAATGTGTATCGACTTTACAGATCTTAATGAAGCATGTCCGAAGGATGATTTTGCCCTTCCACGCATTGACCAACTTGTAGATTCCACTTCTGGGTGTGAGTTACTAAGTTTTTTAGATGCGTATTCAGGGTACCATCAGATTAATATGTGTAAAGAAGATGAAGAGAAAACTTTCTTCATCACCCCATATGGCACTTACTGCTATGTTAAGATGTCATTTGGTCTTAAAAACGCTGGTGCAACTTTTCAAAGATTGATGCAAAAAACCTTTAGTCCACAAATAGGTCGGAATCTAGAAGCCTACATTGATGATCTAGTCGTAAGAGCACCAACGCTAGCGATCACGCTCTCGACTTACAAGAAACTCTCAACAACTTGAGAAGGCATAACCTCAAGTTGAATCCGAAAAATGTGTGTTCGAGTTTATTTGGAAAACCGCTTCGGTTTCCTAGTCTCGGCTAGAGGTATTGAAGCAAATCCAAATAAAAATAACGACCATCGACGGATCGTCCCCGACCACGAAGAAGGAGGTCCAAAACTAACCGTCAGTATGGCGGCTAAGTCGTTTCATAGCAAGGTTAGGGCAAAAGGATTACCTTTCTTTAAGCTTCTTCGGAAATATGGAGGTTTCGAGTGGACTAAAGAGGCAAACGATGCCTTTGAAGAACTTAAAAGTACCTTCACGAAAACCCCGGTTTTAGTCTCTCGAGATCGGGGAAACATCGCTAATTTACGTGGCAAAGAACACCACGCACAGTTAACGGTGTACTGGTCATAGAAAGGAATAACATCGAATGACCTGTTTATTTCGTAAGTGAAGTCTTACATGGACCAAAGGAAAGATACCCATAGGTGCAAAAGTTGCTCTATGGTCTCCTTATGTCTTCAAGGAAGCTAAGGCACTACTTTTAGGCCCACAAAGTGGTCGTACCAACCGGGTATCCCCTTGGTCAAGTCCTTGGAAACAGGGGATCATCAGGACGAATAGCAAAATGGGCAGTTGAGCTAGGGGTGTTCGACCTCCATCTCATCTCACGAACAACAATCAAGTCCCAGGCAATAGCAGAATTCATTGCCGAACGGACATAACCCTGAACCCACCCAAGGGCCCGAGTACGAACACCACGATGAGTGGACAATGTACTTTGACGGCTCCTTGATACTAAAAGGCTCGGGGGCTGGAGTTGTCTTGATATCCCCTACTGGCGAACACATCAAGTATGCCATCCAGTCAAATTTTCCTGCCACAAACAACATGACAGAATATGAAGGTTTATTGGCAGGACTCTGAGCAGCTCGTTCGCTCGGGATTCAAAGATTACTAGTAAAAGGCGATTCTCAACTAGTAGCGAATCAAGTAGGGAAAGAGTTTTAATGCTCGAGTACCAAGATGTCATCTTATCGACGAAGTACGGAAACTTGAAAAGCACTTCGGTTTTAGATCCAACATATTCCTAGAAAGGAAAACTTTCGGCGGACCGGTTAGCACGGATGGCCTCCACGAGGACAACCGTCCTGGAGTTTTTCTTGAGCAACTCGATTCACCCTCGGTGGTCGAGCCTTCCGAGATCATGCATGATTCCTTACAAGTCGTACATACCGATCGTGAGAACATGGATGCTCCACAGGTCATTGACGGTTGGCGCTGCCACGATCAAGGTAGAGACTGGATGACATCGATCTACAATTATCTTTAGCATGACATAATTCCAGAAGATAATGTAGAGGCTGATCGTATAGCACGAAAAGCCAAATCATACACTCTTATTGAACGTACCTTGTATAAACGAGGATCTCACGGAGTGTTGATGAGATGCATATCTCAACCGGATGGCATTAAGTTGCTAACTGAAATCCATGAAGGAGTCTGTGGAGCACATCATTCCTCTGTAACACCGGTCAGTAAAGCCTTGAGCAAGGATATTATCGCCAACCGCCTTCATGATGCAAAATAGCTCGTGATGAAGTGCGTACAATGTCAGTTTCATAGCCGACAAGTACATTAGCCGGCGCAAGCTTTACAAACAATTCCTCTTTCTTGGCCTTTTGCAACCCGGGGACTGAACATTCTGGGAAACAACAGTATTTTGTACTGGAGGTACAACCACCTGAAACATAGGAATAAAGGTCTCTGGGATAAGCGGTGAAGGAACATAAACCCGCTTCTCTTCAAGATCTATTTTCCTGGGCTCTAGGTTCTCATCATTCTCTAAAAACATAGCGTGTCTTGTTTCTACAACCTTAGTTATCCTACCAGAACAGTAAAATCGATAAGCTTTGGATCTTTTAGGGTACCCAATAAAATGGAAACTTACTGTCCTAGGATCTAATTTTCCAATATGTGGATTAAATATCTTAGCTTCAGCACGACAACCCCATACTCATAAATATTTCAAACTTGGTCTCCTCCCAGTCCATAATTCATAAGGTGTCTTAGGCACTGATTTACTGGGAACCCGATTAAGAATATGTGCAGCTGTCTTTAGTGCTTCCATCCACAAACCAATTTGCAAAGTAGAATAACTAAGCATGCTCCGTACCATATCCATAAGTGTACGGTTACATTGCTCAGCTACCCTATTCTGCTGAGGTTCACCTGGTGTAGAATACTGGGCAACAATGCCATTTTCCTGAAGGAACTTAGCGAAAGTGCCAGGAATTTGCCCATAAGGGGCATGTCTCCCATAATATTCTCCCCCACGGTCCGATCTTACCACTTTAATTCTTATGTTGTGCTGATTTTCAACTTCAACCTTAAATATCTTGAATTTGTTAAGTGACTCAGATCGGTCTTTAATGAGAAAGATATAACCATAACGGAGAAATCATCGATGAATGTGATGAAGGAATCAAAACCATCCACCGATATCACAGAAAAGGACCACAAATATCAAGATGAATTAATTCTAAGAGTCCAAAGGTCTTTGCGAGTGGCTCCTTCTTTATTTGCTTTACATATTTTTCTTTAATGCAATCAATGCAATGGTCTGAGTTAGAGAAATCTAATGGGTGGAGAATTTCTTCCTTAATGAGACACTCCATTCTCCCCCTCGAAATGTGGCCTAAACGATAGTGCCATAGTTTCAAGAAGTCTCATCATTCTTTTACGCTTAGCATCTCACACATTCAATGATACACAAGATTCATTAAGGGAAAGCATATAGAGCTTGTCTTGTCTAAAACCAAGACCAACATCATTTGAATTAAATGTAATAATGCATTTATTGTTACCAAAATTACATTTAAAACCATCATCGTCCAATAAAGAAACTAAAATCAAATTCCTCCTTATGGAAGGAACATAGACTACATTATTAAGACGAAGTATGAAGCCGCTATCTAAAATTAATGAAACAGATCCAATCGATTCAACTTGACTTCTTTTCCATCCGCGACTCTAAGACTTGGCTCCCTTTCTTAGTGTTCTCGCGGTATGGAATCCTCAGAAGAGTTGGTAACGTGCATAGTCGCACTCGAGTCAATCCACCAAGACTTAAGGGAGAAATCAGCATAAAGAGTTTCATCAATGAACGTTATTGTATCATTACCCTTTTTTTGTGAGCCACTTCAGAAAACCGACACAATCCTTCTGAAAATGCCCTGACTGCTTGCAGAAGTGGCATTCATCCCCTTTAAGTGCTCCAGCGGGAGCAACATGAGGCTTAGGTGCATTGTGCACCTTAGGCCCTGACTTATCTGAATTAGGGGAGTAATGCAGTTTTTTCTTGGATTTGAAGCCCCCTGAGAACTTCCTTTTGTTAGGATCGCCAACTTGATTCACAAAATCTTTCTTTTCGATCCTTATTCTTTCTTCCTCCTGGACACACATGGCGATTAAATCGCTCATGCTCCATTTATCTTTCTGAGTATTGTAATTTATCTTAAATGCAGTGTAATCAGAAGGAAGAGAAGTCATAATAAAGTGGACTAGGAAACCATCGGATATCTCTATGTCCATGCCTTTGAGCTTTCCATCCATATCACCATCATCATGATATATTCTCTTATGTCTTTGGACCCGCCATACTTAGTGGATAAGAGCCTCTGGATTAAAGTACTAGCATAAACTTTAGTGGAGCCTTTGAATTTCTCCTCAATTGAAGCCAAGTACTCCTTAGCATTTTCGGAATCAGGGATTGCTCCCCTGATCCCAACTGAGATAGAGGTCTTCATGATCATTAGTGACAGGTGGTTGGACCGCTCCCATTTTTCAGCATTAGCATCGTAAGTTTTCTTTTTCTCATCATAACTATCCTCACCATCGGTGGGGGGAATGGGAGAAGTCACCCTTAACGCATAGTCAAGGTCTAAAACTCCAAGGACAACTGAAATTCTTTCTTTCCAAGCAGGAAAGTTGCTTCCCGTAAGCTGTTCAATGTTGTCAATTGTGGCGGCAATATTTGAAGCGTTTATTGCTGCAAAATTAAAATAACATAAAAATATATTGCATGTAATTAACCCTACGTTGGTCTGATCAACAACATGCAAAACTACAATTCTAATCCATATCACCGTTAGGCAGAAAATAGAAAAAGAACTTAATAATTTAATATGGCGACACACAACTACAAACAACGTTGGTCAGAATGTAATCATGTGCATACATAATGCCAAAATAAAACATAAAAATCTCTAACCAAAATATCTCTTTGGTTCAATTTTAATTAGAGACAAAACATTATACATAATATGCTGTTATTGGGAAATTAGACATTAATTAAACGAAAGGTAATCGCTAAACATTAATTAAGCGCATAAGTTAACGGTGCACAAAAATAAAACATACTTAACTCTCAAACCGGCCAAAAACTCACCACCCATTACATTCTTGTAGTTGGATTTCATCAGGCCGAGGATGCATCCCGAGAAACATAAGGACCCCAAAACCTAACTCTAAAGTCATTCTCCTTCCTTCCCAAAAAATCGGGTGGTTTTTGAGGCGGCATACTGGGATGCGATCGAGGTCACAAGGTGGGCAAGCAAGTGAGCGGGCGGTCCGAGCGGGCAGCAAGACGACGCAAAGATGAGGGCGCTTGAGGCGGTGGTTTGCAGGCCTTTTCACGCGCAAGGCGTGAGCGATCGAGGTTGCGCCTGCACCGCCGAGTGGAGCTACGGTGGCGCCTGAGACCGGAGAGTCTCCGGTGGTCTCCAAAATCGTAAGTCTTCACCACTCTTTAGGGTTTTAGGGTTCCGATTTGGGGTTCGATTTGGGATTTTCGGGATTTTATGAAAGTTCTTGAATCCTCCTTCTAAATGCTAAATCCGAAGACTAATCATGAACAAGTTCGGTTTGGGATTGATAGGGTTCAAACCGAGACTAGGGATTGCTCTGATACCAAATGTTAGAAATTGACTAAGGCTAAACATGATTTAGATGGTATTAATCCTAGCTCAGTGAAGAACACCTAGTCTTAGCCTTAGAGCGGAAGCGGATTTGCATACCCGAACTTGGAGATGCCATAAGTGCTTGTAGATGCGTCGATGTAGAGGTGGTCGGCGGGCGTAGATGGTGTAGGTGAGGCCGACGATGACGACGGCTTGACGGTGATGATGTCGGCCTTCGGCTTTCGGTCTTCGCCCACCTGAGCGTTCGAGAGAGATCGGATCTGTGTGGGATTTTGGTAGTCTAGAACAACTTGCGTTACCAAGGCCTGCTGAGTCCCCTGTTCTATATAGCGTTGGTGGACGGGACCGAAACCATTTAGAGCTGATTGCACCCCTGATCAGGGCGCGAAGTGGGACGTGCCCTCTAGAATCTCGGAGTTGGTTGTTAGCCGAGTTCATTCCAACAGTGTGTGGAGGCAAAGGTCAGCGACGGCGCTGAGGAAATGAAGAGAGAACGGCAGCGGCAGCGGCACGCTGGGAAGGGGATGCAAATAATGGCAGGAAGAGAAGGGAACGCGCTCGTGGAAGACCAAGAGGTCCAAGACAGATGGATTTCATGGCAGAGGAATCCCCAAAAAAGACGAAACGACGACGAGAGCATCCCACGACGCGCAAGGAGCAAAATAAAGGCTGTCACCCGTCCCCTCGGATGCGCACGTCGGTTTCGTCGCTCGTCGCCGGTAGGCACGCGATGTTGCACTGTTTCTCGATTTACGCCACTCGCTGCCGAAGACTACGGAGGTCGGAGGAAAGACGTGAAATTGGGCTGGGCATGTTTTGTGTCGCTTGGCTTGGGCTGGGCTGGTTGGCTTTGATGCTTAGAGCATGAAACAAGACATATTATGTCAGAAATTGTGTCTATAGAAATTGCCTATGTATATATATATAATTAATTTATTGTAGGTTTATCTTTAAGATCGTCTGTAGATGATACGAAAAGATACTATAGACAACATTTATCTATACCATTGTGCATACTCTTATATCTTCATATCCAATCCGTACCTTTCAACTCCGATCCAAAGGCTGAGAATAATACAGATGATGTGTCTTCACCAGAGAACAAGAAATTAGCACTAATTGCTGTTAGTGGGACCAATCCTATAGATACATAGGATTTTCTATCCATTTCTTTTTCAAGAACATCTATCTGTACCTTTCATTTTGAGCTTTTAACCATGTACCACAAAATTTTTATTATATAATAGATTTAAAAAAACCATGGAAGAAAAGTTACAGGGGAATTTGGCTTTGCTGAAATGAAAATTTTTTCAGTGCCAATAGTAAAATTAGTCCTCATCCGAACGAAATGACAAAATGACACCATTTCCGCACGATTTGCCACAGAAGCCACGTATGGCGCACCTAGATTGCGATAGATGACCTGCCGCACACTCAGACCGTGGTATGCCACTTGCAGCGCACCCAGACCGTGATAGAACGGTGTGCTAGCACGACACGTGGCTTTCACGGTAAAACCTTTTGGCCTAGTATCGAGTCCAAAGTCCAAACTAAAACCAATAGGTCCATTTACAGACAAAACACAGGCTTGGACACGAGTCCATGACTAAGCTGCATATAGAGATGCGTTGGGCGTTGGCACGGCGATAGTGCGCAGCGCAAGCCTTATTACAGCAAGTGCTATTGGCTTGCTGCGAGCCAAAACTAATTCACAGAGAGATTGGTGTACTGAGCTAGAAAGCTAAATATTTTGACCTCAAATCATACAGTTGAATGTTTACACTATACTTTTTCGATTTGTTTTAGTTTAAATGTTTCGTTTTGCCAAGTTTTACACTAGATGAGCAGCCCCTTTTGGTCAGTTTCTAGCTCAGCCATTGCGGGAAAGCACATGGCCTAGTAACTAGAGTCCTTCAAAGTAGAGGTCTCCCAATCATCTTGTACTTCGATCTGTCCCATCGGGTCTCCCAACCTGAGAGACCCATTCTATCATTTGCACTAATTGTTCCCCTTTCTTTCGACATGGTCCAACATAAGGCCTCCTTTTCTTTGTGGTACAGTGTTGTACTTCCTTTCACCTTTTTTCAAAAGAGAAGGGAAATTAATGGGCATTGTCTTAGCAGGATGTAACGTCCCAAATTTTGTAAAGCAATTTTCGTTTGGTTGGATTTCCAAAATTTGTGAAGTTACTTTATCCTTTCTTCTCATTTCGTTTAATCAAAGAAAATACTTGAAAGCAAAAGTTATTTGAATTCAAACCAAATTCAAATTGATCTCTATAAATTCAAAATACATTCGGATCCAATCTTTTGGGCGGAAGCCCATTTCACCTTGGCCAGAATATTTATCTCTCCCTCTTTCCCTTGGGCAGCCCAAACCACTGAGTCCTCCTTAGCCCATGGCAGCCCAGCTCATCCTTCCCTCTCCTCTCACAGCTAGACCGGCCCAGCCACGACATCCATGCCGCTCCTGTGTCGTGCGTCACGCATGGCACCGCCGCTGTAGCCATGCTGCAGCCAACGTCGATGCCGTCGCTTCGCGCGTCACCTTGTCATCGACCAGCACATACGCGCCCAGGCCACACGACCGCGCCGTCGTCATCCACAACGTGCCCCCGTCGCGTCCGTCATCTACGTCATCCTGCGCAAGACGCGTCCAAGTTTTGACTAGCATCGTGCTCGTTCTCATGAGAACTAGTGAGCAGTGCTCCCGTTATAAGCAGCACCATGGCCTCCATTTTCTCCCTCCTGCTCTCTCGTGACCTCTTATCGAGACCTTGAGTATTCAATCTCTAAAATTCTCTGTGCACACCGAACCAGTCTCAAAATCACAAGCTAGCTCGCACAGTTTTTAACATAGATGTAATCAAAACTAAGCAACAAGCTTAAGATAAAATAGACAAATTAACTTATATTAACAGAGGACCTTAGAGTCAAGGTTGTTTACAGAGGCTGCCACCACAGGCTTACAAAAACGACAACATGAACACTTGCAGCGGAACAACAAAAACGCGCAGAGCCATCCGGCAAGCCCACAGGCTGTCGAGTGGAGGACGTCCCCTAGAAGGCTGGGTCTTCAAAGAACTCCCCTTCAAAGAGGTCTGTGCATCCTTGGTCTTCTTCTGCCACTGTTCAAACAGAGGGTTTAAAGCCGTGAGTACATTGAATGTACTTAGCAAGCCGCAGGGAACAAATATGCAAATAATATTTATGCAAGACTTGACAATGAGAGCTGTATGGTTAGTTTGCAGAAAAGCAATATTGCACAGTGAATATCATAAGTAGATTGCAAAGCTCAAGTTAAAAGAGTAATACATAAGTAACCGTTCTTTTGAAGGAGGTCGTGAGCACCTGCTCACTCCCAGGACCACTCCCACGCCCAGGTAGCACCAACGACCATGACGTCCGCGGCACCAACCACGACCACCTAGGGCCACTCTAGAGCTCTCACGACCACCCCAGAGCGCCAATCCTGGGGCACCTAGGACCACTCTAGAGCACCCAAAACCACATACGAGATAAACTACCCCTCATGCAATTTCACCAGGCATTGTCTATAACCGGAGACACAGCTATTCAAATAGATTTACACTCTGCAGAGGTTGTACAACGTTACCCACAATTCACGACCTCTCTAGTTGGTTGGGTTCCTGTCGAAACCCCTGCACACTTCCGAAGGTGAGCAGTCTAGAGAGCGTGACAAGGCCTTTACAAAGCTCTGATCTGGCTTGGTTTTGCCCACTAAGGTTTCGCTTCTATTGGGCTAACCACCCTCCAGATTTAAGCCCACTCTTGCGCCAAGTGTGACCGTGTAACCCAGGATCACTTCCACCACAACAAAACTAAACTAAACCATTCCTAATTAGTTGGCACAGATCACCCCATAAATGATCTTGTGGTTGCATGGTAGACCCGGATCAATGGAACACAAGGTTAAGTCCTTAGACTACTCAGGCGAGACAACCACATCCCAATATGCGTAGCACCCCCTTTACTGCACGATCACTCGCCGGAGTGAAGAAACATTTTGGGTTTTAACCCGGCCAAAAAACCTCCATGGTCCTGGCACAACAAGTTTTACAACAGTGGCATTGCACCACGATCGACACAACTATGGCTAACCACCACAGTTGCTCAACAGTGGCAACTCACCACAGTTCCATAGTTCAATTAGTCAAGTTTATCAACATTGATTCATGATTCTCGAGACCAGCGCAACTAAAGCAGGGCTAAGCATAAATACGCTTCTAGGTTGGTAATACTAATATAAGACCAACTAAGAATACCCATACTATGGTGTCTAAGGGGAACATGTCAACATGTCATGCACAATCATTCAAGGAGGCATACTGTCAAGTAGGAATTTAGCTACTGCCCAAACCATTTCTATACAAACAGCCATGCAAGTTGATATAAAACAATTTACTTTTTGAAAGCTAGGTACAACATGATCAAAGGTCTGTGACTTGCCTTCGTTGAAGAGGGGTGAGGCTTCGGTAGTGGTCACTGGATCCAGATACTCCTCCACGAAGTCGGAATCTACACGTTCGAAAAGAACCAAATAAACAAAATAACTCAAGCAAAGAACTAATGAGAACTTAAACCAAAACCAGAAGGCGGGAGGTCCCAGCGAGAAAGAGGTCCAAGTAAAAGAGGGTGGTTTTTGCAAAAGAACCAAGAGGGTGGTTGTCGGTGTTTTAGAACCGATCTTACGTAAAGATTGTTTGATTCGGGGGGTCTCCTAGAATAGAATCACGTAGAGATTGACACGGTATTTTTATCTGAGTTCAGCCTTCTCCTGAGAGAATAACAACCCTACTCCTGTGTGCATGATATTGAGTGTATTCTGAACAATCAGGAGAAAAACTAAGACTATTACAGAGGATAGTACTTGTCTTCCTAATAGCCCTCGATAGCGTGTGTATACGCCTTTGATTGTCCTCCCCTTTTCCTCTCTCGATCGTTGCCTTTATATAGTTGTGAAGGAATAGCCGTTTTCCCTCGCCAAGAGACGCCTCATCAAATCAAAGAACGCGACGCTTGCGAGAATCATCGAGTAGTAACTCCTTCACGCCACCGCGATTACTTGTCGAGATAATGGGGTATTGCGTGTTATTATTTCGCATAATAACAACAGATATTATTTGTTAGGATTCTTTAATCAATTGGACCCACTTGCTGTAGGTTTTATTGATCATAAGGTGGTCGATGGTGACCGGTCGTAGAATAACTTTTTACCATAAGGTAGTCGAGCAAGACTTACGACTATGAGGTAATCGAGAATATCTTATGATCGGGTAGTGATCGAGAAGAACTTACGACCATAAGGTAGTCGTAGCAAGACTTACGACTATAGGGGTGGTCATAGAAGAACTTACGACCACCTAGTAGGCTTCTCCCTTATAAAATTAAGGGGTATACCCAGGGACCACATGACGTCATATTTACTTATAATAAGAATTATAGATAAAAGATAAAATGAGGATTATTAGATCTCGCCGCTGGTCTTTGCAAAAGATTAAGAGGCGGTCATGATCGAGAGGTGATCATGGTTTAGAGGGTGGTCTTTGCAAAAGACCAAGAGGCGCCTACGACTACGTTGAGAAGTCAGATTTCTTGGTCTTTTGCAAAGATTAAGAGGCTGCCATGATCGAGAGGTGATCATGGTCGAGAGGATGGTCTTTGCAAAAGACCAAGAAGGCTACGACTTCTCAACGAGTCGAGAAGGGATACAAGCATCCGAAGTGGTCGTAAGAACAAAGAAGGAGAACAAGGCACGCAACTCATCGAAACAAGGAGAGGCGCCTGAGGAGGTCGCGAAAGAACTCTGACAGAGATCGAAGGCGATGCGAACTCCAATAGGGCCCTTCAACGGCGAGAAGGTAGAAGATGACACAGCCTCCAACTGGCTTCCTTGATGGTGAAGCTGTTGAAGATGATACGGCTCCAATCGCTCAGGCGAAATCGAAGCATGGAGATAAATGAGTTAGAGGAAAAGAGAGCGGTGTTGGGAAGCTGAGGGAGAAACAATAGGTCAAAAGGGACTCCTTGGAGCTTTATTTATAGGGGAAGGAATGAGAAATTGGGCTACAAGATGTAGCGCCGAAAGCAATGATGAAGTATACTGCTGTAAAGTGAGGAAAGGTCAGAGAGGGTAGGTAGGGAAAAGAGTCAAGAGGAGAAAATGATTACAGTGGAAGCAGCATTTAATGCAATCCATCCACATTCAATGTGACATAGCAGTATTTAATGCGGTGCAGCAGCATTTAATGCGTGGACAGACTACACAAAAAGTGAAGTGACGAGAAAAAGGTGAGTAGGGGACTGGCAGGTGGGACCAGTCAAAACCAAGGGGAGGTCCTGAGGAGGTCATGACCGCAAAGTTGGTCTTTGCAAAAAGACTAGGAGGTCCTGAGGAGGTCATGACCGCAAAGGTGGTCTTTGCAAAAAGACCAGGAGGTCCTAACGGTCAAGATGAATCAAGGGGAGGTCTTGATGGTCAAGATGAATCAAAGGGAGGTCTTGACGGTCAAGAAAGGCGTGATGGAGCGGGAGCTGTCAGATTTCGATCGGGTAGAGCAGAACGATAAAACCGTTCGGACCAAGCGGGAGGTCTGAACGGACACGAGGGAGATCCGAAAGAACAAAGGGGAGGTCCAAATGAACACGGGGAGGTCCAAATGGACACGAGGAGGTCAAAATGGACACGGGGAGAAAAGGAGGTTAAACAGGAGAGTTTCGAAAGGGAGAAATTCAACCCGAATTTGAATTTCGGAATTCAAGGATATTTGAAACATAAACCCAAGCTTAGAATGCCTCAGGGGTGGTCGTGACCCAAAGGGGAGGTCAAAACCGAAGGAATGTTCAAACAGAGAAGGAGGTCTGGAGAGGACGAGGGAGGTCTAGAGAGGTCTGAACGACCAGAGAGAGAGAGAGGAAAACAACGCCATAGCTCAAACAACTCCAAATAGACCAAATCTTTCACATTAGTTGAAGTTCAATTAATTCATATTAAATGTCCAAGATTCCGAAATCTTCAAGTTAAGCTTGGGCGATTCAACAAAACCGAATGGTTCCTTTTTGGTTTTGAAAACTTGCAAGAACTTTGGACAAACGGGATGTTACACCTCTCCCAACCCCACCCCCACCCCACTCCATCTTCTTCCTCCCCAGGCCTGAATCAAACTCAGAAAGCACCATGTCTGCACTGGCCGTCGCCTTCGCCTCGTCGTTCGGGCCAATCCGGTGAGCTCCTTCCAATTCTTTTTGCATCAAAACATGTTCCTGGGCCACCTACTCAATCCCCCTTAGCCAATTTGGTTTTCATTCAAAGAAGCACTGTGCTGTCGTCTTCTTCCCCAAATCTAGCCAGAAATCGCCGCCACCACCGTCATCCCTCACCCGGTAAGCTCCCCTTCGATTCCTCTCTCCTCGAGTGTCTCTCCACCTCCCTCTACCTTCCCCGACATCTAATTTTGGCTTCCCGCATCACCATGGGCTCTCATCGCCGTCCAGCCTCAACATTTCCATGCCTTCATCCTCTGTTTTGGTGTGTCTCCCCTTACACCCTAGGTGCTCGTGCTCACCTCCTTTTTGCCCCTTTTAGTCCTCGCGGCCGTTACCCCTCTCCTACCCTGACTCCAGCCGCCACACACTGCCTCGAGCACACCATCGTTCTCGAACCAAGCTGCCACCACATGTGTGGTCCCTGCAACCCATTTTGTTCTCTCTGGTCACCGCTATCACCTTCCCCACTGGTGCCCGAGCTCAACCTGAACCTCCCATGGAACCTCCTCTGTTTCTCTTCATTTGTTCCCCTGTTTTGAATAGAGGTGGGAGTGGGTCACTACGATCGGCACAATGAGCTTTCTCGGCCGCATCTGCATCGACCGACGACACGCTGGCCCATCGTACACCAGAGGGTCAGGCTTCAAGACAGTACCCTGACACTACTGCCGCTAGCTCGTGCACGGAGGAAGTGACATGACGCGGAGTAGGTAGCATGCAGGCCGGGGGCGCCTCGGGTGAGGGGGAAGGCAGTGGTGGTGACGGCGGGGGATGAGGTGGTGAGGCAGAGGACAAGGGCCACCGTGACTCCCAGGAAGACAATGTCTGTCGCTGCCTAGGAAGATGAAGACGATGGCGGGGACTGGATCCGGGCAGATCGGCACGACGGACGGGGAGGTAGCCGTGGATCCTTCTTCTCCTCACCGCCACCGTCCTTCTTCTTGTCTCCCCCATCGCCGGCCCATGAAGACGAAGGGTTGCGTCGCCGTTGGGGCCGCTCCTTCTTGTCGCCGAGCCGCTGTTGCCCGGGCCTCGTCATCTTCTCGCCGCCGGGGATTGGGCATTAGAGATGCCCGGAGCTGGTTGGGCCGTTGGGGTCTTGGGGAGGGTGGAAGGCAACGGCGTGTGGATGGTGGCGCTGACATGGTAGTGGGAGACGGCAGCGTGTGGAGGGTGTAGGATCAAGGATAGCCAACTAGAGGGGGGTGAATAGGAGGTTTTTAAACTTTTTAGCAAATTAACAATTTAAGCCAATTAAGAATTATGTCTAAACTAGATACAATTCTAGCTAAGCAATTTAATACAAGGTAAATGCTAGAATTGTAAATGCGGAATAAGTAAAGATAAGAATTAACTGTGACACCCTGAATTTTTTTTAGTATTTTTGGAATTTTCAAAATAAAAAGGACCATTTTGTTTTGATGAGAATTCAAAGCTTAACCTGAAATTTCATAATGGATTTAAGTTGACTAACTCAAACTACAACTAAAGTTCCTTGTTGGTTTATTGAGTTATTGGAGCTCTGCTGGTCTTTCCTTCTCTGTCCATCTTTTACCCACCTCTGGCCTAGACCTCCCTTTGTCCGGGATCTAATGGTCCAGACCTCTCCTTCGTTTGGATTCAAGGGCCCGGATCTCCTTTGTGTAGTCCTCCTATGGTCCAGACCTCCTTGGGTCTAGATCTTCTAAGCACTTGGACCTCCCTGGGTCCAATTCTCCCTCTCGGGTCTTCTCTAGCTCGCAACCTCCCTAAGTCTGTGCCACCGTTGTATGCATTTGAGCTCCTTTGGAATCCTATGAAGCTTTTCGTGTTTTCTTGGACGTCCTTCGCCGCTTGAAGCCTTGAAACCTTATCTAGAGGTTCCCTTCAGTATCAGCCCGGTAGTACCACCCGCACCATGCGGTACTACCGCTTCGTTGGACCTCCCCTTACCTTTGTTTGACCTCCCCGTGTCCTTCAGGACCTCTCCATGTCCTCTAGGACCTCCCCTTACCTTTGTTTGACCTCCCCGTGTCCTTCAGGACCTCTCCATGTCCTCTAAGACCTCCTTTGTGAGGACCCTTGGGTTATCTCCGTAAGACCGAGATTAAACATGGTCTTAAGGACATAACTCTAGAGCCTCAAGTAATGGATTCCAACTTAACTCGATCTTAGTGAGAGGCTTAACTACAAACTAGAGCCCCAAATGATCATGCGCTACGCTTCCCTTGCGTAGCACTACATGATTATCGATTCTCTAACAAGTCAAGCACTACACTTAGTGAGTTAAATAGAAGCCATTTAACAGCTTAGTATGCAATCATATTGGCTCCCAAGATCAACGACCAATATGCTCATACTCTCATACAACGTTGATCACATCCATACAACAACATACATAGATAGTTCAGAAGATATACAACGAATAGTTAAAGTTTACATCTATTACAAGCGCCTAATCGCCAAATTCAAACAAGAGTCTTAAGTAGCAGCGAAGCAAGTAAATAAACCAAAAGGTCCAGCATGGTATGCCCTATAACCCATCGGCAACCGATCTGGGAGTTAAATGATAGCATTACTCATTAGCGCCGCCAAAATCGGCGCTAACAAGCTCAACGGCTCATACACTTCCTCACCAAATTGTAGCAACCGGTTGAGTACAGAGGTACTGCAAGTCTTACACAAATAAAAATTAGTTATGCTAGAGGTTGTTCCAAAGGATGGCTCATATTGGCTTAGTTTTGTAAAAGAGACGCAACAATTTACAACCTACACATACTAGTTTCTCAAGTGTTATTTAGAAATCAGATTTGAAGTAGAAGTAAAGCATGTGAATAAGTAGTAAATTGAATAACAAATGAGCCATACAAATGACAAAGTGGCTGTCCACTTTGATACTACAACAAACATGAACATCCCATTCATGACAATACCAAGTTATACCACAATTTTAATTCCGAGCCTAACAATAGTAACCATGTAACTCAAGTCGTCGTCTATAACCGTGGATACGGCTATTCGAATAGATTTATACCCTGCAGGGGTGTACTACTTTACCCACACGACTTGATTAGCCCGTAAGCCTCCAGATGCCTCCAAATATAGCATACTTCCTATGGTATGCTGGCCGGGTAAACCAAGACTTAGTATTTTTCAGCAAATTGATATCATTGAGTTGAATCACCCAAACGTGACGTAACCCCGTTTAAGTGTAGGCTAGCCTCCTACACATGAACGGCACGCAAGTTGTGCCGGAAGTACCGACCCAATTAATAAAGCTTAAATAGGGCTCGCCCTCACAATAAAGAATTGCAATCGGTACCCTTATGGAACATATATGCGATGGAACACATATACGCCCTCACACCACCAGTCATCAACTCAACAATACCAACCCCTTACTTAACCAAGCAGTGCCCATACACCGCGTATGGTAGCACGAGTTTTACTTGAATCAAATATGTTACCAAAGTTCGGTCCTTGTTGGTCCAGACAAGACAAACCACAACCCAAAGTGTGCGTGAAGGCACCCTCCATAACCAACACTTGTCCAGACCCCAAAACTCATTTAAAATGGTAAAATTTAGTTCACGAAATAGATACGTAAGATCTGGAATCAAAAGAATGTAAGAGTTTGATTATTTCCCATAATTGTCAAGTTATTCCCGACAATCAAACTAATGGTTCTAGACTTGCATGGCTAACAAACTCATACCACGTACTTCACACAACTTATCTTAAGCATTTCAGTACTGGAATAATTCATGGATAACCACAATGACAAGATAATAGGAGGTATCTAACTATTCGACACAAAAATAGCGACATTATCAAAAATAGCATGCAAGCAATTATCATTGCACTAACTTAATAAAACTGGGATAAAATATGATGCAAAAGAAAGTTCAAATTGTGCTTGCCTTGCTGGTAACTCAGTTGCTCTTCCTCAGTAGCGTATAAGTCGATATCAATAGGCTCGGTATCTAGATAAATATAGTACCGAATAAACATCGAGAAATACTAAAAAATTCAAAATGCTCAAAAATGCATGATTTTTCTACAGTAGATAGGTCATGATTTTAGATGAATTTAGGTGAAAGAATTATTCCATTTGCATTTAGTATGTGAGAGTTATAAGGGTTTCAAGTTCAGCTTTGAGAAAAATCCAATTTAAATACAATCATCACTTTGTTCACTAATTATAATTATTTGGGTAAAATTTGTAGCACAGTAGTGCGTACAAGGATTACATAGATAAATAGGTATCATTATTGCAAGTTCAAAACAGTTGAGTTCACCTCATTTGCAACTTTTATGAATTAGTTATCCATTTTAAAAGTTATCGCTTTTTCTAGTGTAAAATAATAAGTTTATGGATCATTTTCCATAATAATACTCTCTGTTACAGTGACATTTTTGAAATCAATTTTAATATAAATTTCATAAAAATGAAAATTACGAAGTGGATTCATCCATTTTGGAGTTGAAATGAATTAGTTATCTATTTTTGAAGTTACACATATTTTACAAAGGTACAAATAATTCGTTTTCAGATTTCCTAATTCATTTACGGCTTTTTCTTACTGGCGTGGGCTAGCCATCGCCAATCGACATGGGCTGCTTGCCGCCAATGCTCCATCACTTGTGTATGCATGCGTGTGATACACAGATGATCCGTGAGCCGCTGGATTTAAATCCAACGGCCACCAATCGTGGCCGAAGAGGTGGTCCGATCGGCCCCTCAATCGTGACCGTTCAATGCACAACGCACGGTTTAGATTCGCGGCGCGTCCGGAGCGGTCCGAACGGCCCAACGGAGCAGAGCCGTCGATTTTTCATCCAACGGTCCAAAACGACCCAAGTTATACGCTCTGATCCTTTACACGAAGCGGTATGTTTTAATTCGTGGGCCCACAAGTAAGTGAGTGCTTAAGAGTTACAAAACGTGTTGGTTTTCTGTGCGTTAGGGCCCACAAGTAAGTGACTTGTTAAAGTGTTTTAAGACACGTTTTAATTACTAATGATTGCCATTAACTTCTAATCTCTCTTTCAAATGCATGCCGAGAATATGACAACGGATTTCGATCTCGCTGCGTTTCACCGGCTCGCCACGGCAGGTGCCACGACGGTGTGGTCTCGATGATATGGACAGTGCGCAATAGTATTGTGCACCTCTAGGAGCACTCACAAGACCGAGCTAGCCCGAACGGCGGCTAACCGTGAGTGGCGCTACTAAATCAAATCATGACAACGACTATAAGAAGCTCCGGCGCTATCTAAGCATGTGCCTGTGTCCTAGGGACTATTAGAGAGTTACCTAAGTCGAGGAAAGTGCTCGGGAAGCTTAGGGGTTGTCTGAGCTTAGGCCGGCACCGAGAAGTCAAAGATGATGACACGCAAGACAAGCGGGAACTCAACTCAGTGAACCAGAGAGCAAATGAGTGGTCGAGATAAGCTAAGGGACTAGCAAAGATGCTAAGAGAGCAAAGAATTGAGATACGGCTTACCGGAACCAAGTGGGAGTTGAAGGGTTGGTCCAAGGGCCGAAATGGGTAAAACTCCGATTGACCGTGATCCTGTCGTGCATTGCCGAAATAAAGTGAGGGGTTTTGGTCAGTGAGCAAGAAAGCACAAAGTGACATGCTAGGTTAAGACCAATACCTCCCGGACACGAAGAAACCACGGAGGTGTCCGGCGGAGTGTGCTCTGGAACGAGCCGAGAGCATGAGGCTGGTCTAGCAGCTACAAGCAACAACAGAAGGTCGCGTGAGCAAAAATGGACAAGGCAAAGAGCATGGAATCGAGGGCTACCACCCGGTGGAAGCTTACTGGAGAGGAGAGCACGGGAGAGCTTCCTTCCCCTCAGCCGAAAAGAGGAGAAGTGGGGAAAAGTGAGGTGAAGAGGGGGTGTTATCCCTGGGAAAGGGACGGAACGGAAGTGGCGTCAAGTGATGAAGCAATGTGATAGGCTGAGGAGGGCGGTGGATTGACGGCGTCGAAGAGCCGTTCTGGGTGCGACGGAGGAGCCCGCCGCAGGGCGGCTCTCTCTGCTACAAGTGACGGGAGGTGGAAGACAAAGTGGACGGTGGGCCGGGCGTGGCAGCGACTCATCAAGGCTGCTGTGGGTTAAGCGACTCGGTGCTGGCCGTTGGATCTCAGATGGACGGCGCAGATTAGAAAGGGTCACAAGGTTCATCTCGAAGAGTGCAGCGTTTGGCCGCCGATTTCAATCGGACACTTCGAGTGGATGGGTGATTCGGACAGGTCGCAAAGAGGCGAGAATCTAGACCGTTGAAGTTAGATCCAACGCTTGCATGCGATGGTGCATCAAGGTGGTTGGACTGAGCCGAGTGGCTCGGGTCGGGGTTGGGTTCGACCAGAGGAACAGTACTAGGCCAGTTTGACTGGGATTTAAATTGTTTCTCCTACATTGACCAAGGTGTTAAAAATAGGAATAAATTTCCTAAAATTGTGAAATAAATCACAGGGGTTCCTGGGTAGATATAGTTCCCATAAAAATTATTGAACACTACTGTTCATGATATAATGTGTATATAATAAATTCAACTTAGTGTATGTCATCAATTGGTGTTTGAATTTTCTCAAGGTTTAATCCAGTCCCAAAAATTTGGGAAAAATTATATTAATACGTTATAATTACTATAGTATTTGAATAAATTATTTCCAGGGGATGTTCATAAGGTTTTGTTCCTGTTTTCTTTTGGAGTTGAATTACAAGGTGTAAGTTAAACACTTGTTTAAGATTTTCCTAGCGCAATAAATTATGCAAAAGTTTGAAATCAATGATGCATGCTCATGAGATGCATAATAATTCTCTTTATTAAGTTGGGGATGTGACAAACCTCCCCCCTTACAAAAGATCTCGTCCCCGAGATCGGGTAGGGTGGAAGTTGGATGGAACGGTTCTAAGGAATTTTAGCATCTGCTGTCTTGATTTCCTTTAAAGATAGTGCAATGATACCTAACAAGGTTACGACAAATATAACATTTTCCTTACCGTTGCTTTGCTTAACCTTTCCTTTCTTGATACGAAGGCACTTCAAGGAAAAGGTCGGGATAGGCTTGACGGAAATGATCCTCTCGTTCCCATGTAGCTTTATCCTCAGTATGATTACTCCATTGCACTTTGATGAACTTGATATTGCGATTCCTCATCTTGCGTTCGGTTTCTTCAAGAATGCGAATAGGACGCTCCTGATAAGAAAGATCGGGCTGCAAATCGAGTCTTTCCAACTCGGTCGCTTCGGTTGGGACACGAAGACATTTCTTCAATTGCGAAACATGGAACACATCGTGAATATCCGATAGCGATGGTGGCAATTCCAACCTCTCTTTGATGTCTTGGTACATCTTTGTGCTCCCAGGATGGATGGAGTAGTGTGACTCATGGGCTTCTTTAAGCAGGAGGTCCTTTATGTCCGGCGATTCGGCGCATGCATACCTTTTGTCGAACCAAAGGACCTCATGCTCATCCAATGAAAATCCAGGAGCTTTGCCTTGCCCTACATTGTCTCTTATCTCCAGGAGGTCTTTATCCTTGAATTGATTCTCTCGGATCTGCTTCTGGACCACAGGCTCCATTTCAAGCGCATGCAAAGAGCCTTGTTCCACAATTTCCAGATTGAGACGTCTCATTTCTGCATACAATTTGGGCTGATTTTCTTGGACCATCAAGAGATTGCAGTAGCTTTCTAGGAGTTCAGCAAAACTCCAAGAGTAATAAATCGATGACCTTCGCTTGATGACACTCAAGTGCAAATGGATGAACTAGAATGAGTGAATACACTTGAATGAACTCAACCACCTCACAATGAATGCACAAGTGTGTTCTAGGTGTTGAGAGGATGCACAAGGCACTAAGGATGTTAAATAAAGAGTTGCACTCTGTCCTAAAGCAGGTGGAGGGGTATTTATAACCCCCATAACTAAATCCAACCGTTATGAGAGAAACCCCAACTTTTCAGCGAAATGCGGTATTACCGCCAACGAAGGTTCGGTACTACCGCATTCCACCAACCGCTCTGTAACGGCTACAACAGGAGCATTAACTGCCTCTGACATAGCCGTTTTAAACGTGGTGCAGTACTACCGCCAACTATCATGCGGTCATACCGCACATTGGAGCGGTACTACCGTTCGTAGGGTTTCCAAACTTAGTTAAAAGGGCGCTTCTCTGGTTTTTATGTACCACCACATAAAATTCGGAATGACCGTGGAATGGTAGTTCCACCACTAAAGTTCCGGTACTACCACAACCCTGACTTGAACCAGCTCACCCAAACACGCTAGCCACGTGGATGGCTCAGATACAATGGGCTGTTCGGACCGCGTGTTTAAACCACACGATCTTGTCACTTTCGGACGATCTGAACGGCCCACGGTAGTACCGCCAAGAGATGCGCGGTCATACCGCAAAGCGGTAGTTCCGCCAAGAAACGCTTGGTACTACCGTTTGCCAAGGGAGCACAAGAGCTCCAAAAAGGGTTTCTCTGGATATGTTCCGCTCTATTTTTCGGAAGTACCGTAGAGCGGTAGTACCGTTTAAACAACGACGGTACTACCGTTCCAAGGGTTTTGCTATTTCAACCAAAATAGAGTCTCTCTGGATTTTACGTACCGTCAACTAGAAAACGGAATGACCGTATTGCGGCCATACCGCTCACAAGGGCGGTCGTACCGCTCAACAAATAAGTTGAAAGGCACGTTTGAACTGCACACGTGGACGGTCTAGATTAATTGGGCCGTTTGGACCACACTTATAAACCACACGATCATGTGCTATTCGGACAGTCCAAACGGCACACGGTAATACCGCCAAGAGATGCGCGGTCATACCGCAAAGCAGTAGTTCCGCCAGTTAACCTCCGGTACTAGCGTTTGTGCTGACAAATGCACAGAGAGCTTTCAAAAACAAATTCAAATGCATGCATGATTCTAAATTGATCCAAATAACACAAGAACATGCTATCAAGCTACTAGTCATAATCCCTCTTAATAGTACGACATTTATCTTAAAATCCGGTCTTCTAACCATTTCTCCTAAGACCGATAAAATACAAAAAGGATTCTAGACCACTTGTACCTTGTCTTTTATCCAAACGATCTTCATGTTGTCCTTTAGCATGCATTTTCAAGACATCAAACTCACCAATGGGACTTAACCTTGTAAATACTCAATAAACATGTTAATCCCATATTCACATATTATCATTAATTACCAAAAACATTTTTAGGGGCCTAGATGCTTTCAATCTCCCCCTTTTTGGTAATTGATGACAACACAACTAATATATGAGAAAGATTGTTTTGAATATACTCATTGTTGTGAGACAAGTGTATATTCTTTTGATGACTTAACAACAAAATAATTCTTGCAATGAGCTCAAATGAGTTTAGAGAATTATTTTCTTGTTAAAGTCAAAATAAAGAAAGCTCCCTCTAAACATGTGCAAATAAATGATAGAGAATCTTTGCAAGCACATGTAGATATTTTTTTTTAGAAATTTTGGCGGAGTTTCTTTTGCTTGTTTTGAACTTGAAGAAAATGAAATAATATATAAGGACCAAGATAAAGATTGCTTTTTAAGAGAATAACATAATCATAATATTAATCAAGTTCAACAAGATAACAACCATAATAGGGTTTAAACTATTACAAGCATTCAACCATAACAAGTTCAATATCAACAAAACACATAGAGTATATTATAATAACTTGCTCCCCCTAAATGTTTCTTCTCTTCTACTACTTCTACTTCTCCCCCTTTGGCATCAAAGTACCAAAAACACATCAAACTGCTGGATCTTGAGGAGGAAGAGGAGCTAGATCTTGAGGAGCTGAAGCTTGGTCTTGAGGAGATGGAGCTTGAGGAACAGGAGCTGGATCAGCTGGGGCTAGAGGAGCTGCAGCAGGGGCCAAAGAAGGACTAGCTGGAGTAGAGGAAGCCCTTGAAAGAGGAGGATGACGAGTGTAGCACTGAGGAGTAGCCAACAACTTCTCCATAGCATCAACACTTTCTGACAGGGCAGCTAGCCTGTTGTGAGTCTCATTTTGAAATTCTAGCTATGCTGTCCTCATCTCGTGCTGAGTGACCTTAACTTGTAGCAGATTATTGAGGATCAATTGTTGATTTTGGAGAATCTGTGCAAGTGTCACTTGATCGTGAGCACCACCTGCAACTGCCTCCTCTGGAGCATCCTCTTCTTGCTCACCTCGCTGAATTGGAGGATCTTCTTGAGGCTTGTATGGCTTGTGGGGAGAACCCAACCCTCTATGGTACTCAAACTTACTTAAGATCAAAGCCATAATGTAGGGAGCATGGTAAATCCTTTTGACCCTATCGTTCTTTGAGTTAACTATGCCCCTAATAATGACTTCCACCACATCAAATTTTCTCCCATTCATGATGTTGTCAATGATATTCCAAGCTTGTCCTCTCACTGCATCAAAGTTTCTACTCTTTAGAAAGAAGGTATGATTAATAATTCTATTAATCAAACTGGGAATGGGCTTGAGACCATGTATCTTTCCTAGGGTATACCTGACAGCTTGATCATAAAAATCAGTCCAAGCAGGAGCAAGTAATGCTGGACTGTCATAGAACTTGTCCCATGTGCCAGATGGTGTTCTTAAGACACAATCAAAATCTTCCTTAGTGCACTCCAAATATCTAGTCACTGTCATCCATTTCATTTTTGAAATATTTGGAGACACATGGACAGTGGCATAGAATTATCTTATGATCTTATTATCATAGTTATTCCTTTGAGCTACGAGATCATGAAGACCAACAAGCTGAAACAACCGGTATACTCCATTATACTTGTCCAAAGAGTTGATGTGCTCCCACTTGATCCATTTATGATCTGCAAATTTTCTATGAGGTCCATACAGTTGATCATAGACTTGCTCTTGAAATTTTGTGTGGAATCTCGGATTGATGGAGTTTAAAAAGAAGAGATACTGATTTATATGACGCTTGATAGCAAACTGATCAGCTAAAATCATCCTTAGATCATCCTGAGGCTTTTATGGCTCTCCCATTTCCTCATCTGATCCTGCTAGATCTTCTGATGTGTTTGATTCTGCTTCAGATTCAGCTTGAGATGAATCTTCCTCATTTTCTGGTTCATCGATTGCTGGACCCTTCCCTCTGTCTTGTACTACCTTTTGTCGCACTTCTGGAACTTCTTCAGCTGGAACAGAGGCTGCCGATGGCCGGAACGAGGAGGATTGACCTCTACCAGCGCCGACGGACTTGCGAGTGGTACCTCTAGTCCTTGGCATCTTCAAGCAGAGAGGATAGGTTACAAAGAGTTCAAAAGATCAAAACAAAATAGAATTAATTTGAATGGAATGTCGTTTTGATCTGTCAGGATAATCGGTAGTACCGCTGTTCTTGGGCCGATACGACCGCATTGTGGTAGTACTGCGCTCACGACAGCGGTAGAATCGCATTTCCAGACTGAGTTCTAGGGCATGAATTTCAATGAAATTTGTGATGTTTCTTTTGGATTGAATCCATGGCATAGATGTATAAGCATCATAAAACATCATATTTGTCTATTTGCCCAACTAGAACTTCAAATAATCATCCACATTCTAAATTAACCCTAAAATGTGACCTAGGGTTCCAAAACTAGGTAAAACAAAGATCAAAAAGGCTTTTACCTTGCGAATTGAAGGAGATGAACCCTAGTGATGCAAGGAATCAACAAGGAACGAAGAATCACCAAAGAAATTTGTGGAATTGCAAAGGGGATTCGAGGTTCTTCAGGTTGGAGAGAGAGAGAGGTCAAGAGTGAATATGAGACGGTGAGAGGTGCGGTTGAACCGTTTCGGAACTAAAATGGGCACAAAGTCAAAACCGCACGGCAGTTAATGCCATTTACAAACTAACGCGGTAGTACCGCTTCTTTACCGTCGGTAGTATCGCACTGCGGTCATACCGTGGTTATAACGCCGGTTATATCAAGATCTTGCGCAGACCGCACTTAACCCGCCGTAGTTCGATTTTTCCGAACTTTAGGATTTGACTCGATTTTGAGAATTATGCAAATGATCCTTAGTTTTGCACACAAATGAATATCATTTAGGATCATTATTTATTGAATATACTAATGTCTATCTAAGAACATAATTTTTATGAACATAATAAATTTTAATAATTGTTTTGAAAATATTTTCATAAAAGGTTTCAAATAATACCAAATGAAGCAAAATGCACGAGGTAAGAATTCAACCAACATTTGAATAGTCTATGACATTTAATTCATTCCTCAATTAGCAAAAGCGGCATTCATCTAATGGTTTGGTGAAAATGTCCGCTAATTGGTGTTCGGTTCGGATGTGGCTAATTTTAATATCTCTCTTGCTCACATGGTCTATCAAGAAATGGTGGCGAATATCTATATGTTTGGTTCTTGAGTGTTGAATGGGATTGTTGGCTATTTTCACAGTACTATCATTATCACACAAAAGAGGCATTTTATCAAATTTAATTCCATAATCTATCAAAGTTTGCCTCATCCATAGCAATTGAGCATAACAACTTCCCGCGGAAACATATTCGGCTTCGGCGGTGGATAGTGCTACGGAGTTTTGTTTCTTGGATGACCATGATACTAAAGATCTTCCTAAGAATTGACAACTACCCGAGGTGCTTTTTCTATCCACTTTACAACCCGCATAATCGGAATCCAAATATCCAATTAAATTAAATTTAGCACTTTTGGGAAACCATAGGCCAATGCTAGAGAAATACTTTAAATATCTTAGTATTCTTTTTACGGTTATTAAATGACACTCTTTTGGAGTTGCTTGAAAACGTGCACACATGCAAACACTAAACATAATATCGGGCCTAGATGCGGTAAGATAAAGCAAACTACCAATCATGGATCTATAAAGCTTTAAATCTACCGGTTTACCTCCCTCATTTAGGTCGAGATGACCGTTGGTTGCCATGGAAGTCTTGATGGGTTTTGCATCCTCCATGCCAAATTTCTTGATCAAGTCTTTTGCATACTTTGTTTGTCTTACAAAGGTTCCATCTTTGAGTTGCTTGATTTGAAGTCCAAGGAAATAGCTTAATTATCTGATCATAGACATTTCAAATTCCCTAGACATCATATCACCAAATTCTTTGCAAAAATCTTGGTTAGTAGATCCAAAAATGATATCATCAACATAAATTTGACAAATAAAGAAATCATCATCTAACACTTTAGTAAATAGAGTTGAATCAATTTTCCTGATTTTGAATCCTTTTGAGACTAGAAAATCTCTAAGGCATTCATACCATGCTCTAGGAGCTTGTTTAAGACCATAGAGCGTCTTGGAGAGTTTATAGACATGATTTGGATTCTTTGGATCTTCAAAACTGGGAGGTTGTCCAACAAAGACAAGTTCGAATATTTTTTCATTTAGGAAAGCACTTTTAACATCCATTTAAAATAATTTAATATCAAAGCATGATGCAAAAGCAAGCAATATCCGAATTGACTCAAGTCTAGCTACGGGAGCAAAGGTTTCACCAAAATCCAAACTTTCGACTTGTAAATAGCCTTGAGCAACCAATCTTGCTTTGTTTCTTACAACAAAACCATTCTCATCTTGTTTGTTCCTAAAGAACCATTTAGTACCAATGACGTTGTGTTCCTTGGGTTGATCCACCAATGTCCAAACTTTATTTCGATTGAAGTTATTGAGTTCTTCATGCATTGCATTTACCCAATCCGGATCTTCAAGCGCTTCTTCTACATGCTTTGGCTCAATAGAAGAGATAAAAGAGTAATGTTCACAAAAAGAAGCGACACGAGAGTAGTTTGAACATCCTTACTTATGTCACCCAATATTTGGTCTATTGGATGATCTTTAGCAATTGCATTGTGCATTCTTGGTGGTAAGTTGGATGGTTGATCATCTTCCTTATTGTCCTCTTCATCAATTTGAATTTGATTTGTGGAAGAGGTAGGAGGTTCAACTTGGGTGGAAGATGATGGATCATCCTTAGGCTTGATGTCACCAATTTGCATGTTCTCCATGGCTTTTCTTAAGGCTTCATCACTAACATCATCTAAATTCTCATGCTCTTCTTGAGAGCCATTAGTTTCATCAAATTGCACATCGTGCCTTTCTTCAACTAAACCGGGGTTTTTGTTAAAGACACGATAAGTTTTGCTGTTTGAAGAATAACCAAGCAAGAAACCAACATCACAACGGCTATCAAATTTTGAAAGACGAACACCTTTTTTCAAAATATAACACTTGCAACCAAAAACATGAAAGTAAGAGATGCTCGGTTTTCTTCCAACAAGAAGTTCATAAGAAGTCTTTTTCAAAAGGTGATGCAAATAAAAATGATTTGTGGCATGACAAGCGGTGTTAATAGCTTCCGCCCAAAAACTATCGGAAGTATTCTACTCATTAAGCATCGTCCTAGTCATTTCAATTAATGTACGATTTTTCCTTTCTACAACTCCATTTTGCTCCGGAGTGTAGGTTGTAGAAAGTCCGTGCTTTATTCCAAGTTCATCACAAAAGTCTTCAACTTTAGTATTCTTGAACTCGGAGCCATTATC
This sequence comes from Phyllostachys edulis, assembly GCA_036346405.1. Classification (NCBI taxonomy): domain Eukaryota; kingdom Viridiplantae; phylum Streptophyta; class Magnoliopsida; order Poales; family Poaceae; genus Phyllostachys; species Phyllostachys edulis. The sequence goes on along the minus strand of CM070555.1, from coordinate 32,788,589 downwards.
ACTACGAATTTTCTTAATTTTGAAATCAAGTTCATTTTAAGCCTTTTTTCCAAAACTTTTGAAAATGCTGGAGGTTTCACCTTTGTCATCTAGGACGAATACCCATGTGTATCTAGAGTAATCATCCACAATGACTAAACAATAGCTATTACCCCTAATACTCTTATAGGTTATTGGCCCAAATAAATCCATATGTAAGAGTTCCAATGATCTAGAAGTTGACATGATACTCTTGGAAGGATGAAAATTAGCGACTTATTTACCAGCTTGACAAGCACTATAAAGTCTATTTTTCTCAAACTTCACATCTTCCAAGCCAACTACTAAATCATGTTTGAAAAACTTTTTAAGTTGAATCATTCCAACATGAGTTAGCCTTCTATGCCAAAGCCAACCCAATGAGATTTTTGCAATTAAATAAGTTTTTAAGCATGATTCATTTGAAGTAAAATCAACCAAATAAAGCTTTTCAAATCTAAAACATTTGAAAACTAAAGGGCTATCTTTTATATTTGAAATTGTAACACCTTCATTAGAGAATGTGCAAATTAAGCCAAGATCACAAATTTGAGCAACCGATAGCAAATTGGAATTTAATAATTCTACTAGAGATACATTGGAAATGGAAAGGTCATTTGAGATAGCAATTTTACCCAATCCTATTACCTTTCCTTTGCTATTGTCACCAAAAGTAATCTTCTCAACTCCTTTACCATTCTTGAATGTGGTGGACATCTTTCTATCACCGGTCATGTGTTGAGTGCATCCACTATCAAGCACCCAATATTTTCCACCAGTTTTATAGTTAACCTACAGAACAAGAATCAAGTTCTTTTAGTTACCCAAATTTGTTTGGGTCCTTGAGGTTAGTGACCAAGGATTTAGGCACCCAAATAGCATTATTTTTATCGCCTAAAATTGAAGTGCCAACAAATCTGGCAATGACCTTACCATGCTTAGTTTTTCTAAGCATATAGCATGAATCATATATACCAAGGGATGTAGTCTTACCCATAGGACAGTTTTGTTGCACATGTCCTATTTCCCGGCACTTATGACAATACTTGCCATTTTGCTTAACAAACCTTGTGGGCTTATTTGCTGGCTTCTTACCTTTCTTGGGTACATACCCAAGTCCTTCCTTATTGAATGAGCACCTTTGCTCACTCAAAAGCTTGTCAAGGGTGGCCTTACCCTTGAAGCACCTTTCCAAACTCTTACTTAACTTGGTCACTTGTTCTTTTAGCTCAATGTTTTCAACAACAAGTTTTGCATCATTTACCTCAATATTGTCATGATTAGCATTAATAATTGAGTAACATGGCATAGCAATAGGATCATTACATGAAGTAGATGAACTAGTTCTAGCAATTTCTATACTAGGCATTTCATTAAGAATATCATATGTAATTCCTATACTAGAACAAGACTTGCTTGAATTTTCTTGGATAAGCAAGTCATGAGCTTCCTTTAGCTCCTCATAAGATTCTTTTAGAGAGATATGCTCTCTCTTTAAGACTTTATATTTTGATATTTCTTTTCTAAGATATTCATTCAAGTCTTTAAGCATATCCATTAATTCATCATATGTTGGTTCATTATCATTAATAGATTTTACCTTATCTCCTTTTGCCATGAGGCAAGTAGGAGTGGAGAATAGCGATGGATCCTCCTTGATGGCGATGCCAACGAGTCCCTTCTTCTTGGGGAACTCATCCTCATCGGAGTCGGAGTCGGTTGACTCCTCATCGGAATCCCATTCTTCAATGTGGGCTTCATGCTTGCCATCCTTGTGAAGCTTCTTGAAAAGCTTATTCTTGCCATTGTATTCCTTCTTCTTGAATGACTTCCCCTTGTCATCCTTCTTTGCGGGGCAATGAGAAGCAATGTGCCCCTTCTCTTCGCAATTTTAGCACTGGATGTTGTTATAACGCTTGTTGTCACTTGAGGATTGTCTTTTCTTGTTCTTATCGAAGTTGAAGCTTCTATGTGGGCGCCTCCTCATGAATTTCTTCATTCTTCACACAAGAAATGCAAACTCCTCTTTAGAGTCTCCTTCTTCATCCTCATCATCACTTGATTCCGCTTTGGCCTTGAAAGCGATAATCTTCTTCTTTGATGAAGACAACTCCAAGAGCTCTTTCTTGTCTTTCTTGAACAACTCATTGGTTATGAGGTTGCCCAAAAGTCCCGTTGGTGTCATTCTTGGTAACTCGGGAGAGTTGAGGAATAGCGTCACCAACGTCTCATTTTTGTCCGGTAGAGCCCTAAGGATCTTGCGCACAATGTCAACATCAAGAAGATTAGTACCGAAGCCTTTGAGCTCATTCACAATGTTGTTGAGTCGTGAATACATCTCATTGATGTTTTCATGAGGCAACATTACGAATATCTCATATTTAATCCGAAGCCTATGTAATTTGGCCTCTTTGACCGTGGATGTTCCCTCATGAATTTCGGAGAGAGTGGTCCAAATTTCGTGAGCGGTTTCCAAATTGCTCACTCAATTGAACTCATCCACGTTCAAAGCACCAAAGAGAGCGTTCATAGCTTGGGCATCTAATTGAGCATTACGCACCTCTTGATCCATGGGAACTAGTGGATTAAGAGGCATGACGTAACCCTCGTTTACGATCCAAATGCTTGGACTCATGGCCTTTAAATAAGTTGACATTCTAATTTTCCAATAAGCATAATTAGTGCCATCAAACAAAGGAGTCTTTCCTATAGCAATTCCCTCACTAGCCATCCTTTTGCCTCTTAGATAGTTAAGCCTAAATCAACGAGAGACCAAGCTCTGATACCACTTGTAGGATCTAGGATAACCGACTAGAGGGGGGGTGAATAGGAGGTTTTTTAAAATTTTAGCAAATTAACAATTTAAGCCAATTAAGAATTATGTCTAAACTAGATACAATTCTAGCTAAGCAATTTAATACAAGGTAAATGCTAGAATTGTAAATGCGAAATAAGTAAAGACAAGAATTAACCACAATAGAGACAACAATGCTTTTCTGTGGTATCGAAGACTTGCCGGTCTTCACTAGTCCATGTTGAGGAAGCTTGAACGAATCAAGTCGGCTCCACGAATTATGCCTTCCCTCGATCACTATTGGTTGTTCTTCCTCTGCTCCGGAGATGGTGAACACCAAACCACTCACAATCTTGGCACTAGGTCTATTCACAATCTTCTTGAAGAGATCACTGTGCTCCCACCACCAAGCCTTCTACGAGTTCAGCAAAATTCCAAGAGTAATAAATCGATGACCTTCGCTTGATGGCACTCAAGTGCAAATGGATGAACTAGAATGAGTGAATGCACTTGAATGAACTCAACCACCTCACAATGAATGCACAAGTGTGTTCTAGGTGTTGAGAGGATACACAAGGTTCTAAGGATGTTAAATAAAGAGTTGTATTCTGTCCTAGAGCAGGTGGAGAGGTATTTATAACCCCCACAACCAAATCCAACCGTTATGAGAGAAACCCCAACTTTTCAGCGAAATGCGGTACTACCGCCAACCAAGATGCTGTACTACCGCATTCCACCAACCGCTTTGTAACGGCTACAACAAGAGCATTAACTGCCTCTGACATAGCCATTTTAAACGCGGCGCGGTACTACCACCAACAATCATGCGGTCATACCGCACATTGGAGCGGTACTACCGTACGTAGGGTTTCCAAACTTAGTTGAAAAAGGGTGCTTCTCTTGTTTTTACGTACCACCACATAAAATTCGGAACGACTGTGGAACGGTAGTTCCGCCACTAAAGTTTTGGTACTACCGCAACCCCCCTGACTTGAACCAGCTCACCCAAACATGCTAGCCACGTGGATGGCTCAGATACAATGGGTTGTTCGGACCACGCGTTTAAACCACACGATCTTGTCACTTTCGGACAGTCCGAACGGCCCACGATAGTACCTCCAAGAGATGCACGGTCATATTGCAAAGTGGTAGTTCCGCCAAGAAACACTTGGTGCTATCGTTTGCCAAGGGAGCACAAGAGCTCCAAAAAGGGTTTCTTTGGAAAATACGTTCCGCTCCATTTTTTGAAAATACGTAGAGCGTAGTACCGTTTAAACAACGACGGTACTACCATTCCAAGGGTTTTGCAATTTCAACCAAAATGGAGTCTCTTTGGATTTTACGTACCGTCAACTAGAAAATGGAATGACCGTGTTGCGGTCGTACCGCTCAAATAGGTGGTCGTACCGCTTAGCAAATAAATTGTCAAACACATTTGAACTGCACACGGTACGGTCCAGATTAATTGGGCCATTTAGACCATACTTATAAACCACACGATCATGTGCTGTTTGGACGGTCTGAACGGCACACGGTAATACCGCCAAGAGATGCGTGGTCATACCGCAAAGCAGTAGTTCCGCCAGTTAACTTCCGTTACTACCGTTTGTGCTGACAAATGCACAGAGAGCTTTCAAAAACAAATTCAAGCTACTAGTCATGATCCCTCTTAATAGTATGACATTTATCCTAAAATCCGGTCTTCCAACCATTTCTCCTAAGACCGGTAAAATACAAAAATGATCCTAGACTACTTGTACCTTGTCTTTTATCCAAACGATCTTCATGTTGTCCTTTAGCATGTATCTTTAAGACATCAAACTCACCAATGGGACTTAACCTTGTAAATACTCAATAAACATGTTAATATCATATTCACATATTATAATTAATTACCAAAACCATTTTTAGGGTGGCCTAGATGCTTTCAGAGGGTGGCGCCGGAGCGGGTAGCGGGACGCAGTGGCTTGGGCTGAGGAGGATTTTGGAAGAAAGAATAGAAGAAGAAGAAGAAGAAGAAGAAGAGAGACAACATGGGAGACGTGTGGTGCAGGAAAGAAGAAAAGGAAGGGAAAAGAGGAAAAGAGAAGAAAAAAAAGAAAGGGAAAAGAGGAAAGGAAATGAAAGGGAAAATAAGAAAAGAAAAGAAAGGGGAAAAGAAGAAAATGAAAGAAAATAAAGAAAGGGAAAAATAAAAGAAAATAAAATGCTACATCATGTACAATTTTGATATATTAATTGCCCCTTAAACATTACCAAGATCACAATTGAATTATGCAAGTAGTTGTTTACTAGAGATAAAAAGAAGGAAAATTTTGTAAGCAGCGTGTACAGTTTTGATATATCAATTCTTTCTTTTTGTGAAACCACAATTATATAAAATTATGGACACTTAAAAATTAGGGGGGAAAGTGTACAGTAACTACATTCATGCATATATATTGGCTACTCGATATTGAGATCAGCTAACGCCTCTACGATCTCGGGATCCTCCGGTTGATACTGATGTCACTCTTTTGCCAATTCCTTGTCCTTAAGATAGGTGATTGCCTCCACCATCTTGGGCGCGAGGGGTGGCATCCTTTCTTCAATTATTCTTCCTACCATGATGAACGCCGTTTCCGAAGAGATGGGGGACACTGGAACCAGTAGAACATCTCGTGCGAAATGGCACATCACAGGGAATATCCGCTTGTTGTTCTTCCACCACTCGAGAAAGTCTAACACCTCCGCAAGAAAGATCAGGATCCATGTTTGCAAAATCATGCTCCAGGTAGTGCTTCAGCTCAGAGCTAGAATACCACTTGGGGGGGGGGTGCATGAGACTGAGAGGATGTAGAACTAGACTTTCCCTTCAGCTTCTTCCACAAGTGTGCTGTCAAGCTTGTCTTGCTTTGTTGCGTTTGCTGTGAGGCCTCCGATCTCGTGTTGCTACCAAGCTTGTCATGATACAAGTGGAAAACACGAACAAACTCCTTTTTGATATTTTCAAAAGCTTTGGAAAAAATCAAGGCTGAGGCACTCACCAATTCCCTCCATAGCCATTTGCAAACCTGCTAACTTTTTTGTAGGATCCCAAATGATAGCAAAGCAATATAGGTATGAAATAGATCCAAAATATTTAAAAAATTATTCCTCCATTGCTGCAACAACATGACCTAAAAGGGATGCCCCCTAGATTTAGCAAACTTGTCTGCAATTAGCCAAATAAAATCTATAACTAAGTAAGAGGTAGGGTAGTAAATCTTTGGATAGAGCCTTACTTGCTTTGTAAAAGGTCTAAAAAGTCTCTAAAATGACTAACAATTTCCCAATTTGAGTTAACAACTGTCAACTTATCTGAGTTAGCATTGACAAAGACAAATATAATATGTTCATACACTTGTACCTTCTTAGCATGATGTATGTCGAGTTTCACCTCACCTTCATGTCAAGACCGAATTATCTTGGGATCTTATCATTGGCTACGCAATACTCCGCGAACCGGGCTGCCACCACTATTGAACTTTATAGGAAACGAAGGGCATCATAGATATTGTTCAAATAAATGCTAAGCACCTCTATATCGATATATGTTAGTAACCTTGGGGTCAGGATGTTTTCATAGCCGTCGTATTCGCCGATGCGTTATCCAGAGTTATAGAAACAATCTTATTTTTTATTTGAAAATCCCCAATTACCTCTAGTATGAGCTCATCAATGGCATCTCCCGTGTGTGATTCAGTAATTAACTTAAATCCTATGACTCTCTTGTTTAGCTTGTCCTCATCATCTAAACAATGGGCTACAACACCAAGGTAGGCAGTTCTTGTAACATCCCAATTTTCTGAGCTTTAAAAATCCTTTAAATAGTCGGTAGAGAGAAAATTCACCATTTGGATTTATTTGAATTTAATTTAAAAGCTTAAATATGGACTTTGAGTAACAAAACAATTTAATATGATTAAAGTCAACATGAACAATGGCCAAAACTATTTTATTTGGATTCTATGTGCTTGGATATATTTTCTAGATTTTTCTAGAATTTTTCCAAGTTCATTTGCTAATTTCTATTGCTTATTTGAATTCTCAGATTTTCTAAAAGGAATAGCTATTTAAATTCTCGTAACGACCTCGGGTCAAAACCCTCTTACTTCGCCCATTTCTCTCCATCTCGGCTGCGTCTTCTCATTTTAACCCTTGATTATCTGCGGGTCGTCCGATTGGTTTTGAACGATCGAACCAACGCAGCCACTCGCGCGCGCTCTCGCGTTCGCTGGCAGGTGGAGCCGCGCCGAGTCGTCGTCTCCAAGCCGCTTGCTTCTCCACCCGCGCATGTCCGACACTGCCATGGATTCCCTTTGGAGCTTCATCCGACAAAAGGGGAAACGGCCCTGATTTTGTGCGCGGACAACGCCATCTAGAAGCCTTATCTCTCCCGCACCATCTCAGTTCAAATTCGAATTTCGAATTCGCCTCTATCTCCTATTCCTCCGTGAGCTCTTTTCGGGTTGTTTTGACCGTCGCTGCCAACACGCCACCCTGGCCATCCTCGACGCCTATAAATAGCCCCGAGCATCGCCCTGCCACCCTTTCCAAAACCCCTCACCCAATTGCCTCTCCCGAGCCCTTGCGCCGCCGTATTTCCCCATCTAGGGTTTTTGGCCGCGTTTCATCTTCATCGAATTGCTTGCATGCATTGTGGTCGCCGTCACCGCCGAAAGCATGCAATCGAGTCCACCGTCGCCGCCTCTACCTCTTGAGCCCTTCGCCGCTCCGAACGCCTTCGCTTGTCATCCTCGACAAGACCGTGTTTTCGCTCTCTCGCTTCCCGGACCAATTCCGGCCACCTCCGTCCCTCTCCGGTGCCAAAGAAGGTATCCCCGGATGCGCAATAACCCCCTCTATCTTATGCGCGCGTCCATTGCAAGTCCCGCGCCGCCACTCGCCGTTGTCGCCGCCGTCCAGAAGCGTCACCGGCGAGCTGATGTCATCGATGACATGGTGTCCACGCGTGTAGCCAAGTCAGCCTCCCAGCCTCCATGTCGCCCTCGTGGCAACACATCAGTGCCACACGTGCGCGTGTGCGCCACGCCAGCCCCAACCCAGATCCCAAAGCTGCATGGACTTAGTCCACGGTGCACCGAGCCGCCGACATGTGGGACCCACCTGTCAGGTGGAGCTTTGTCTTGGTCAAATCCTTTTGTCGACGTCGTAGCTATGCAATATTCCGATTTTTCTTTTAAGAAATAATTCGGATTATTCTGGAAATAGGATTTTCTTTAGATTCAAACTCCCAAAGCCCATATCTTTTGCATCCGAACTCCAAATCAGTCCATTCAAATTTCTAAATTCATCTAAATTCAAGATCTCTCTATATGAGATTTTTATTTATTTATTTTTTTAGTTGTTTTGCTTCTGTTATTTATTTAGTTTGTTTGTTTGCTTCACTTGTGTGTAGATTTCGACACTTCTGGAAGATTTGAAGAAGAAGGAGCACCTCAAGACCAAGATCAATTTCTAGACCTGTTCCAAGGCAAGCTATACCTTTGACCATCTTGAATCCCAGTTTGCTAAAAGTTATTTTATTTCAAATTATTGCATTTAATTCAAATAATTGGGCATAGTTAATGATCCAAATTGTTATACCTTCCTTGTATAATTGATATGTCTTAATCCTTTGTCACCCTAGTTGGTGTTTTAGTTGGTAATATTGTAGCACCAATGTGGGTTGGTTAGATGTGATTAGATTGCTTAGCCATGCCACGAATCATCTGTTCATGTAAAGTTGCAATTATCAACTTGGCTAAGTGACCATGAAACTTTGTGATAATCTGTGTGTACTATGTGCTATTATGGCATGTGTTGCACTTAACCAACTGGGTGGTAAAAGGTTTGGACTGAGGCAAGTAGTGGAAATTGTGTGACATGGTGGCGATGTGATATGGGAATATGAATCTGTGTGTCAAAATAATCTGTGTGCCTTAGTTAGAATTTGGAAGTCTTGCCTTAGTCAATTAAGGACTGAACTTTGTGCGCCATTAAACTGAGCCCTTCTGTACGACCACATGCCTGTTATGGGACGGGCCTAGCTTAGTAAGATACGCACTCTTGACATTGATTGCTCAGGCAGTAGATTAGGCTATGTGAAAAGGGTGGAGGTGTGTGCTACCATGTAGTCGCATCGCAGGACGGTTCGCCGCTTCCCTATCCAACGGTGTGTGTCGTACCATCCACTGTGTATAGTTTGGTATGACGTAAGCACATCGGGAGTATTAATGTTAAGATGAAGTTTCTAAACCGTTTTGTTATGACTAGTGCTTGCTACACTAGTTGTATCTTGTGGGTAAAGTGTACAGCCTCTGCAGAGTGTTAAACAATCTATTCGAATAGCCGCGTCCGCGATCATGGACATGCTCGGGGATTTCACACGAGGGGTAGATCTTCATAAAATGTGTGGGAAGGGAGCTGTGTGACCTAAATCATATGGCTATGTGAATAATCTATTTAAGCTGTGTGTCTTTGTGAAATCAAATTGTTAAATTATTATTGTCTATTTGTTTTACTTATGCTTTCAATCTATTATTTGTATTCAATTACAAATGTTGCATTTCTGCAAAAGAACCATAGAATGTCATTCCTTTGTATTAGGCCTGCATGTATAATTGCATTTCTGTGGTATGGCTTGCGAGTACGGTTGTGTACTCATGCTTGTTGTAAAATATGCAACAAAAGAGGAGGTGTCTTCGCCAGCATTCGAGGAGGAGTTCATCGAAGGTGCCTGATCGTAGGGTCTTGATCGCAGTCGGTTGCCTGTGATGAATTGATGGGATGCCGCTGCCGTTTCTGTTTCCGCTGCTTTATTTCTCTGTTAGCCTTGCGTGGCTTAATAAATGTAAACTCGACCGTAAGGTCACAACCCTTATTTGTTAATCAAAATTATTCGTTTATGTTATTAATCGTTTGTGTGGATCGATATCCATCTTTGTTGATACTGTGTGCACTAGCTTGATCCTGGACTAGTGCATTATACACAGGGGTCCAGAATTGTATTTTTGGGTCCCGACAGTTCTTTAGGGCAATGATGTCGAAATATCCGAAGTTAAAGCAAAAGAGTATTGAACTTTTAGGAATATTTCCTTTAGTGTTGCTAGCTCCCTACTATTCATCCCTAAAATATCAGATGAGGTCATTCTCCTACTAACATGTTGGTACTGTGGACAAAAACTGCGTTGGATCATTCTCTCGAACGAGCGACTTTCACCCATCCTAATTGGTTGATCCTCGAAAACAATGTATCTTGTAATTTCCTCATGTGCATAATGATGGTTGTATACCCAAGTACTTATAGAGTTATCAGACTCGATATTGAGCTGTGTCTAGACTCTTCCACCTCACGTGTGTGCCCCCGTCTTTTTCAAGAATGTTTTGTAGTGCCGGTTCAAGCGCCCTGTCTCTCCACTTGTATGGGCTGTTAATTGATCTTTGCAATAATTACAAGTTGCAATCTCTACCGTTTGGCCGTATTGAATTTCCTCGCTCCAAGTCATGTGCTTCTAGCACTCTGCCCTTCGCCCGATGCTACTACTGCCGGGCGCGGACCTACCAATATTGTCATCCGTGGACGAGGTACTGAAGTCTGGCATCCCCATCGGGTCCAGACCGCGTTGGTACTCCTTGTATCCCTCCGTACTGTCCATATGACGGTCCTCCATGCCGTAGTCTCCTATGCCTCGGGAGAGCTGATGAGCATTGATGGGAGAGGCGGTGGGAGGAGGACTAAGGGAGCGGCTAGAAATTGAGCATCAGCGGTCACGCTCCACTGCTGCTTTCGTGCTACAGCTCCTCGATAGCATAGCGCTACTGAGCTCCATCGCCCCCTTTGCAGGCTTCATACTTCGACTCCTTAGTAGCATGTTTTTTTATTATACAAAGCACTAGGGCAATGGGAGAATCAGAGAAGGGAATATGTGCTTCGGTCGGTGGTAAAGAAATGAGCAAAAGACAATTAGAGAAAGAAGCTATGCTTCGGTGGTGAAGAAATGAGCTGTAGGCGTTCGTTTTCGTAGGCACAGAGAGGAAGAATCTCACATGGAGACGTTGCCTTGCATATTGTCTTCTTTCTCTGCTCCATCTTGTCATCGAAATAGGGGCATACCATCGTTGCCTCCCCCCTCGCGACCTATTGCCTCTCTCCCTCTGGTCGTTGCTTCTCTAATCTCCATGTCTTGTCCGTTGTTAGCATATCTTCTAAAATTTGATTCACACGTTCAGTTTGTCCATCTATTTGGAGGTGATATGCTGTGCTGAAGTTGAATCTGGTCCCCAAGGCTTCATGCAAGCTCTTCCAAAATCTGGATGTGAACTACGATCCTCTGTCAGATACTATCCTTTTAGGTCCCCAAGGCTTCAAATTGGTTTGCATTTTGAACCTTTAATGCAAAATTATCATCTTTATGTGCCTACAAAGTGCATTTTGCCTTATCTTTTGAAAGAAAATTCCTTTTCCAAAATTTTTTTTGGTAAACATTTTAAATAGTTCAAAGGTAAATTCTGGAAATTTTTGAAGCATTTGGACTTCATTTGAAAAGGTTTGGCCTTTTTCTTCTCTTTAAGCAAAAATCTTGCAAAGAAAGCGCATTTTGGCATATCTTTTGAATGGAGACTTCTTTTTCGAAAATTCTTCTCGAAAAAGTTTCTTAGGAGTCCAAAGTTTATTTCTGAAAAAATTTGAAAGTATTTTAACTTGATTTTAAAAAGTTTTGACTTTTTCTCACTTTGATCAAATGCTGAAAAATTCAGGCTTTTGTATAACTTTATGCTGATTTGTGATTTTTTTTAATCTCCAAATGGGATCATTATTTGAGGAATATATAATAATGGATTTTTATCCTCTATAGTTGATATTCTATTCCAATTTTTCTTAGATTTATTGAATCTATTTTAACCAGTTTTTCAGCTATGTTTTGAAGCTCAAATGAATTGTCAAAATCTGAAAACCTGAAATTTTCATTTTCTGAAACTTTGTGATTTTCGTATCTTCTAAATGGTTGATATTTGGTTGAGCCTCCCAAAATGAAAAGTGTGTGTATTTACGAGGACTAGCTCCATGATTTATTTCAGATTTTTCGGAGCTTGTTTCCATACTTTTTTCAAATGTTCTAAGAAAATTGTGAGCTCAACATGATTTCAATTTGTGAATTTGTGAAAATGAGCATGGTATCTTCATGAAAAATATTTAGTGGGGAGATTTCAAGGATGAGTTTATTTTAATGTGTTCCAAATATCATCTCTTTTAGTTGAACTCCAATATGGCCTCATTTCGAGTTATTTTGCTCTTTTCAGCAACAAAAGAGGAGTTTGTTTCCTATTTTGGTTTAAGAGAGAGAATGATATATGATCAATAGTTTTGTGACCTATTTTTGGTTTTCCTCAAATATCTTGAAACACAACCTTATTTCAAAAAAAGAAGAATATTTCAATGATCAAAATAAAATGAATTCAATTGCCAAGCTCATTATTTTACAAAAACTTTTGTTGGCTTAGATTTATTATGGATGTTTAGTGTTTAATGTCAAAAGGGGGAGAATGTTTATATGATCAATATATTTTCATTTGGATTCTCTCTTGTGATTTCACCTTATGTCATGCATGTCTTGAGGAGGAGCATCTCATTCATACACATAGCCTCCTATATGCATCATGTTCATAAGCTTGCCATTCTCATATGCATAATGCTTGAAGCTTCTTTAAATGCTTAGTGACATGCATGGATATAGTTCAGTAGCTTAAATTCTTATCTTGTGATGATTTATATCGAAATATTGTTATTGATAAAGAATTTGTCATCAATCACCAAAAAGGGGGAGATTGAAGAATCTAGACCCGCCATTATGAGTTAATGGAGTATTTTGGTGATTAATAACAAATCTATTTGTGAGACTAACACTTTTATTGTTATACCTATTGCTTAGTCTCAATTGGATAAAAAGGTGAAAATCATGAAGGTATGCACTCGACATCATATTCTTATATCTTGTTGCATTCATTGGATCCAAAATATAGGTTGAACTCCACTAAAAGTTTAACTTGAATATGTGCATATGTTTTATTACACATTCGTGTATGCACACATCTAGGGGGAGTTCACTCTATGTTTTGTGGTTTCATGAGTATTGATCCATATTCCTTTATCCATATATTAAGGATATTTACTTTGAAACATATCATATGAGTATACACAACTTATGTAGTTTAGACATACTCATTTTTATCTATATTCAATTATTTGATATTGTGATGGTTGTCGTCAATTACCAAAGAGGGAAAGATTGGAGCATCTTGTCCCACTATTATGAGTTAATGGTACGTTGTGGTAATTAATGACAATCACAGTATGGAACTAACATTTTCCATGAGTTAGATGAATAGGCTATGTTTCATGAGGTTGGAGGCTTTGGATGACATCATGAGTTGATCGTCATCAAGTCAACACTTGGGATGAAGAAAATCATAATGTGTTGATGATGTTCAAGACAAGATCCCGAAGTGAAGAAAATCATCATGTGTTGATGGTATTGAAGTTAAGAGCTTGGAGTAAAGGATGGATCATGTGTTGATGTGTATAAAGATCTCGAAGAAAAGGAAATCATCATGTGTTGATGATGTTCGAGAAGAGGAGATGATTGTAACATCCCAATTTTCTGAGCTTTAAAAAAAATCCTTTGAATAGTTGTAGTGAGAAAATTCATCATTTGGATTTATTTGAATTTAATTCAGAAGCTTAAATATGAACCTTGAGTAACAAAACAATTTAATATGACTAAAGTCAACATGAACAATGGTCAAAACTATTTTATTTGGATTCTTTGTGCTTGGATATATTTTCTAGATTTTTCTAGAATTTTTCCAAGTTCATTTGCTAATTTCTATTGCTTATTTGAATTCTCAGTATTTTCTAAAACGAAAAAAGCTATTTAAAATCTCCTAAATAGTGTTCGGGCCGAATTCCCTTCAGCCCATTCCTGTTCACCCCGGCCCATTCTCCGTAGCCATCCGATCGGGGAAGGACGCCTAGATCTTCGCCGTCTTGCTCGCCTCTCTCAAGCGCGTGGACCCGTCTTGTTGTCTCGCCTGGCAGTGGGACCGCCACAGATGTCGTCGTCCCTCGCCGCGTTCTTCAAGGAGTCCCACGCGCGTCTGACACCGCCATGGACTCCTTAGCGAGCTCGTCCGACAAAAGGGGAAATGGCCCTGATTCTTCGCGTGGACGACGCCATCTAGAAGCCCTATCCTCCCCGCACTCGTTTCAAACGAATTTGAAATTCGAATCCGTCTTTATCCCCCATTTTCTTCGCGAGCTCTTTTCGGGCGGTTTTGATCTCCGTCGCCGGCACGCCACCTCGAGGCCGCCCTGCGCCTATAAATAGGTCCCCGAGGATCGCCGTAGCACCCTTTCCAAAACCCCTCACCCAATTTCCCCTCCCGAGCCCTTGCGCCGCCGCATTTCCCCATCTAGGGTTTTCGGCCGTGTTTTGTCGCCGTCGAATTGCGCCGCCGTCTTCGCCGCCGTGTCGTCGTCGAGTGCACCGCCGAGTCCGCCGTCGCCGCCTCTACCTCCTGAACCCCTTTGCACAGCCGGAGCGCCACCGGAGACCCCGTCCGACAACGCCTGTAGCACTCCGCCGCTTCAACCTCGCCGCCGGCCGCCTCAGTCGTCTCTAACGACCTGGAGTTGGTTCACCAGGTGCGCAATAGCACTAGCTACACATTGGTGCCATCCATTCTCGCCGGAGCGCAGCCGTTCACCGGTGACTATCGGTTCCAGAGCCGCCGTCGCCGCCATTGTCGTCCTCGCTGACGTGGTCGCCGAGTCACCCGGTCACCTCAGCGCCTGTTACGCATCTCTCAAGGCGTGCGTGTCGACCACGAGGCGCCAAGGTCGGCGCCATGTCTTGTGGTGCGCCACCTCACCAGATCTCCAGATCCAATCGGCTCGGTGGACTTGGTCTACCGTGAGCCCACCTCTCGACTCGTGGGTCCCATTGTCGATCCACTTAAAGTGAACCCATGAGCCATAGACCCTCGAGCCAATTTCGTGGACCGGTCTATAGACCGAGGGCCCACATGTCAGCCACCGCACCTTTTCTCTGGATTTATTTTTAATTCAGAAATTCCTTTGCTGACGTCATGCTTGCGCAATATTCCGATTTTCTTTTAAGAAATAATTCGGGATTTTCCAAAAATAGGATTTTCTTTAGATTCAAACTTCCAAAGCCCATCACTTTTGCATCCGAACTCCAAATCAGTCCATTCAAATTTATAAATTCCTATAAATTCAAGATCTATTTAATGGAGATTTTTATTTATTTTTTTGGAATTGTTTCCCTCTGTTATTTATTTAGTTTGTTTGTTTGCTTCGTTTGCGAGTAGACTTCGACACTTCTGGAAGATTTGAAGAAGAAGGAGCACAACAAGACCAAGATCAATTTCTAGACCTATTTCAAGGCAAGTCATGCTTTGACCATGATTGAATCCTAGTTTTCTAAATGTTATTTTAATTCAAAGTATTGCATTTTATTTCAAGTAATTATTTAAATACTTTTGGGATTAGCTATTAAATCCAATCTGTTATGCCTTCCTTGTATAATTGTTATGCCTTGATCCTTTGTCACCCTAGTTGATATTTAGTTGGTAATATTGTAGCACCAACGTGGGATGGTTAGATGCGATTAGGTTGCTTAGCCATGCCACGAATCATTTATTCATGTAAAGTTGCAATTATCAACTTGACTAGGTGACTATGTAACTTTGTAATAATCTGTGTGTACTATGTGTCTTTGTGGCATGTGTTGCACTTAAATCAACTGGGTGGTAAAAGGTTTGGACTGAGGCAAGTGGTGGGAACTGTGTGGCATGGTGGCTATGTGATATGGGAATGTGAATCTGTATGTCAAATTAATCTGTGTGCCTTAGTTAGAATTTGGAAGTCTTGCCTCGGTCATTTAAGGACTGAACTTTATGCGCCATTGAACTGAGCCCTTCCGTACGACCACATGCCAGTTATGGGACGGGCCTAGCATAGTAAGATACGAATTCTTGGCATTGATTGCTCAGGTAGTAGGTTAGGCTATGTGAAAAGGGTGGAGGTGTGTGCTACCATGTGGTCGCATCGCGGGACGGTTCGTCGCTTCCCTGTCCAACGGTGTGTGTTGTACCATACACTGTGTATGGTTTGGTATGACGTAAGCACATCGAGAGCATCTATGTTAAGATGAAGTTTCTGAAATGCTTTGTTACGATTAGTGCTTGCAACTTGGTTGTATCTTGTGGGTAAAGTGTATAAACTCTGCAGAGTGTAAACAATCTATTGAATAGCGTCATGATCATGGACAATGCTCGGGATTTTCACGAGGGTAGATCTTCACAAACGTGTGGGAAGGAGTGTGTGATCTAAATCATATGGCTATGTGAATAATCTGTTTAGGCTGTGTGTGTCTTTGTGAAATCAAAGCTGTTAAATTATTATTGTCTATTTGTTTTACTTGCTTTCAATCTATTATTTGTATTCAATCGCAAATGTTGCATTTTCAGAAAAGAACCACAAAATGCCATTCCCTTGTAATAAGCTTCGCATGTATAATTGCATTTACGTGGTGTGACTTATAGTACGGTGTGTACTCACGCTTGCTTTAAACTAAATCAAGCGAAGAGGACGAGTCTTCGCCAAAGATTCGAGGAGGATTTTATCAAAGGTGCCCGATCGTGGGGTCTTGATCCGATCGGTTACTGTGGTGAATCGATGGGATGCCGCCGCTTCATTTCGCCGCTTTATTTCTCTGTTAGTTCTGCGTGGCTTAATAAATGTAAACTCGACCGTAAGGTCAAACCATTATTTATTAATCAAACTATTCGTTTATGTTACTATTCGCTTGTATGGATCGATATCTATCTTTGTTGATACTGTGTGCACTAGTGTGATCCTGGACTAGTGCATTAAACACAGAGGATCCAGAATTGTATTTTTGGGTCCCGACAATGATCATGAGTTGATCATCAAGTCAAAAGAGTGCATCATGGGTTGATGCATATTCAAGTTAAGAATCCGGACTTGAAGTAAAGATGCGTATCATCAAGCTTTAAGTGTTTGTGCAAGCTAAATGTATGACTAGCTAGGGCTAAGGATTTGTTCCTAGTCTTTTACCGGTCTTGGTGTTTGGTTGGAAGACCGGATTACTAGTATATGTTGTCGTACTATTAAGAGGGGTCTTGACTAGTAGCTTGAGTTAGTCATGTGTTGTGTAACACTCTGGCTATTCGGAAGCCAAAATGTTATCTAAATAACCTAACATACAACCATAATGCGGAAAAATTTAAACAATATCTCATCTAATGACATAAAGAGATCAAACTTTAATAGAACAGTGGCAGGAATATAGTCCGAATCCGAATAATCATATCAAAGGGGTGATCAAGGATCACAAGCAGTACTTAATCAACTATAACATAGAGAAGGATATCAACCATATCTAACTTTATTTATTACAGTTCATCACTTAACGAATGAAAGACAGAACTAAGTCCTATTGTTTAAACTGGAATATGGTGAAATGAATGAATAGTGCATGTCTACTCCCTCCCAATAGAGCCATTATCAACGATCACCTAAAATAAACAAACAAAGCAAGAATGAGTCTGAGACTCAACAAGTACAGAGAATAATTGGACATACACATATATGGACAAGACAACATCTTTAAATAATATGAACATAACACCGAATGAATATATGAATGAATGGAATAAATGGATTGAATGAAATGAAAGGACTGCACACGTGCTTATACCGGTATAGCTAGTGACACACCTGTCGGTGTTCATCTAAGCTCGCATTTAACAAAATGCGGGGATCCAAATCCCGTATGAAGAACGTTTCATACGGGTGTCCAAATCTACCCACATTGGAATGGTGGGTCTTACGTGCCCATACTGGAATTGATGGGTTTTTATAATCCACTCCCGTAGATGGAACATGACAATGGATGCATGTATTGAACTATGAATTATGAAAGACATCATCTCTAAACATGAAAATAACACATATGAAAGGAACATACGCATTTAATCTTCTCATGGTTCATAGAACAACACAGTACGAACATAAAGCATTCAACATTCACAAATCTTAAGAATATTAAAGTATTTGCCTTCCGCGTTGTGACGCGTTAGTAAACAACGAAGGTGCCCCTAAACCCGAAGCCAAGAATTAACCATTAACGTTCTACAACACCTTCCCGACAACCCAAGAATTAACCATTAGACCTACTCTGAAAACAGACAACACTATCACAGAAACACATCTGGACAGCAGCACAGAATAACTCATAACTATTGATCTGGGACTCGAAACGAGATGAGTATAGATCCTACAGAAACTTAACGAACATATCTACAAAATCCTAGTTGGCAAGATATTCCAATTCGGCCAAAATAAAATGCTAACAGGCAGATGAAATTATAAGGCAGAATCTGTCTAACCGAAAAAGACAGCAATAAAGAACAGAGTACAACTTTTGATCTACAACTCCGATTAGGCCGTTATTTATCATTATGGAAAGGTTATGAAAAATTATAAAATAACCTAGTTGGGTGGAAATCCTGAATTTGCCTTTAACTTAAACATATCTTAAAAGACAAATTGAGAGATCAATCACGTCAGAATTCTGGACAGCAGGAATGAAACTATCATAACTTTTGATCCGTATGTCAGAATTAGGTGTTCTTGGTGGCTACGGAAAGATAAGAACAATATCTAAATGTCTCTAGGAGATGGATATCTCAAATTCGGCTTCTATGTACCCGATATTGACCACGCAATCTACTGGATAGAACTGAACTACAACAGAAAGAATTCGATCCAATTAATTCTCTTCGAATTCGCATCTACTACTAATCAAACAATGAAGAAAGTACTTCGTTACCGTTAAAGAACCTCAGGGAGATGCTGGACAAAAACCCACGAAGAGGATCTTCTCCCACTCCCTCTTCCTCCCTCTCGATTGGACGGCAGTCCCACGGTCTTCCTCGCCTCCCTTCGCATTGGCCGGCAGCGGGGAGCACCAATGGCAAGGAGGAGCAGCACCAATGGCAGGAGGGGCAGCTCAAGACCAGGAGGAAGGGCAACATGAGGACAGGAGGGTGGCGGCTGCCCTTGGGGGAGAGGGGAGGCGCATCAAGAGGGGGGGAAGGGGTAAAGGCGGGTAGGGTTTGGGGGGGAAAAAGGGGTGGCGCCTCCTCTTGGGCCTTTTGGGCCACAGCCCAGGGCCCAAGTTGTCGAAATTATGCAGAAAAGCTCCTTTTACTTCCACTAATCGTTGTTGGTTACTTTCTTTGTTAGGAGAATTTCGAAATTGAGTAAATTCCCTCTCAAGAATAATGTTCTTTCTAATAGACTTTCGGGATATTACATGTTGATAGCTCATTGTGTTTGCTCTAACTCTCATTAGCATGTTGCCAATATTTGCGAATGTGTTTTGCAAATAGTTGAGGCTCATGAATAATCCTTGTAGCATGTGACTTTCGTTTGCGAATGTGTTTTGCAAATGGTATAAGTCCATGTACCTTATTCCTTGTGGCATTGATTCTAAAAGTCGGCAAATGTGTTTCGCAACTTGCTGAGAATCTTGCCTTTAACTCGTGTTTGTATCGCACATCAATTGGCAAATGTGTTTTGCAAATTAAATTGAAGCAAAGTGCAAAATCTCTCTCTGTGAACTGGCGGTCTGACCGCTAGTAGCTGCCGGTCTGACCGGTGGGATGACCGGTCTGACCGCCATGTGTTGGCTGGTCTGACCAGCCCCTAGTCAGCGGTATGACCATATTTGTTCAGCGGTACTACCGGTGTGCGGTAGTTCCAGATTTTATTTGGCGGTATGTTTATTCGAAGAAGGTGCTTTTTCGGAACTTGGTTGCTCCTTGTGGAGCGATCGATCGCCCTCTGGCGGTCGATCGGCCATTGGTTGGCGGTCGATCATGATGAGTCAACGGCTAGTTTATAGCCGTTGGAGCTGTGGTGGTCTGACCGGCCATTAGTTGGTGGTTAGACCGGTTTATCCCTGTTTCTCTATAATCTTTCCTGCAACGGCCAGTTTTTGTGTGTGGGCTATAAATACCCATCTTGGCCGGTTGTGGGAGTCTTCTTGAGTGCCATATACATTCCATTGAGCAAAGAGCAATCCCTCTACAGTCTTTTGTACATGTGTTGCACTTAGTGAGCTTTGAGAGGCAAACCCTAATTGTATGTGTTGCATTAGGTAGTGGATTGTGTATCCACTTGAGCTTAGACACTTGATTAGTTCAAGTGAGAGTCTTCGACTTGTTACTCTTGGTGTTTGCCGACACCTAGACGGCGTGGAGGCGTTGTGGTTTGGTAATCTTATCAAAGAAGGTTGTGAGAAGACCCAGGCGTTTGTGAGTGGCTTGGTGCTCGCCATCTCCGGAGTGGAGGAAGAGCAACCCCTAGTGGATTGAGGTGTTGGTTCTTATTGGAACAGGTCCAAGTGGTTGAACTTACCTCGGAGGTGTTTGGCTTAATTCGTGGAGCCGGTCCAATTGATTTTGGGCTTACCTCAACGTGGATTAGGGGAGACCGGCAAGTCTCCGATCACCACGGTAAAACATCGTTGTATCATAGCGGTTTGCGTTCTTATGCTTTACTATATTACAATTTACATTCCCTATATTAAATTGCTTACTTGTATGCGTATACTTGCTATCTTTTATATAGTCTCATATTGTTGGTGCACTTAGTTAAGACTAGTTGATTTAGAATTTAATTATGCAAAACCGAATTGATTTACAATTCCGCATAAAACTCGGTTTTGGCCAAAGAAATTTTTTAAAACCGCCTATTCACCCCCCCCTCTAGTCGGCCTCCTCGATCTTACACTGAGAAAAACTACTTGACTTAGCCAAAATTCACTCTTGCTGAACTTGGCATAGAGCTGATGCTCCCTGAGCTTTTCCAATACCGATCTGAGGTGCTTCTCATGCTCTTCTTCATCTTTCGAATAGATGAGAATGTCATCTATGAAAACAACCAGAAACTTATCCAAGAATTCCAACACTTTGTTCATCATATTCATGAAATAAGCCGGGGCATTTGTCAACCCAAATGACATTACTGTAAACTTGTACAGTCCATATCTTGTTGTGAAGGCAGTTTTGGGAATGTCTTCTGGTCTGATCTTCAGCTGATGATAGCCTGATCTTAAGTCAATCTTCGAGAAGACACTGGCTCCCTTTAGCTGGTCAAAAAGGTCATCGATCTGGGCAAATGATACTTGTTCTTGATTGTAACCTCGTTGAGTGATCTTAAATCCACACACATCCTCATACTATTGTCCCTCTTTTTGACAAATAGTATCGGTGCTCCCTAAGGTGATGAGCTTGGCTGGATATAACCTTTACTCTGCAATTCCTCAATCTATTTCTTCAGTTCTGCGAACTCATTTGCAAGCATTCTGTAGGGTTTTTTTTGGAGATTGGAGCTGTCCCTAGGACTAGATCAATTAGGAACATGATGTCCCTATCCGGTGGCATACCAGGTAACTCCTCAGGAAAAACGTCCGGATACTCCTGCACAATTGGTATTTCTCCTAACTTAACTTCCTTCAAGCTGGTCTGAATGGAACCTTCTTCAACAGAAGTCTTGGGCTTGAATTCCACCTTTACTCCTTGCTCATTAGTGAGCGAGATAGACCTGTTAGCACAATCTATTTGCCCTTGATTCTTGGCTAACCAGTTCATTCCAAGAATCACATCTAACCCTTAAGAGTACAAAAATATTAAGTCTGCGAAGAAGAATACTTCAGATATTTCCAAGGTAAGATTCGGGCATAAGGAACTAGTCCTCTTTTTTGCGTTCGGGGATTGGATTACCATAGGGTTAACTAAGGCGGAGATAGATAACCCATATTTTCCCACAAACTTATTTAAAATGAAAGAATGTAGGCTCCTGAATCAAATAAGACTAATGCTGGTATTGAATTGACCTAAAACATACCGAAGACCACATCCGGTGCAGTCTAGACTTCCTCTGCCGTAACATGGTTTACTCGCCCCTTCACAAACTGGTTTGGGTTCTTTGGAGTCGAAATGTTGCTTGGTCGATTGGGCTCCAGTCTTAGGGGCTACTTTAAGATGCCGCTTAGGACACTTATTAGCAAAATGTATCTTCTCTTGTCAATGATAGCAGGTGACTTCTGAAACATCTTTCTAAGGCTGGCCTCCTGAAGAAGTGTTGCAGAGTTGTTGGGGCAAAAAGCTGTAGTAGGTAATCTAGATGAAGATGTCTGAAATCTCCCGCGCTGCGGTGTCAGAGTTGAAGTGTTGCGGGGCTTCGGAAAACCACCAGAATTGAACTTCTGAGCTACCATGCGCCTCTTGCGGTTCTCCATTTCTAAGTTCTTGCCCTCTTGTCGAATGGCCTTATTTACCAGCTGTTGGAAATCTAAATAGTCTTGGGCAATTAGACGAACAAAGAGATCGTCATTGAGGCCTTCCAGGAAATGTTCCTATTTTGCTTCATCAGTGGCCGTATCTTCTGGAGCATAACGGGCCAACTGGTTAAGCTTGTGAAGAAACTTCGATGGCGGCGGTACGCCTGTCGCGAGAGAATGGAACTCCTTCTTTAAAGTCACTATGCTCGAAGGAATATGTGCCTGATTTAAAAGCTGCACAAACTCATCCCAAGTGATTGCACGAGCATTTGCGGGACTGAGTGAAGTTATCCTACCACACCGATGCAGACCCATTGAGTTGGTGAGAGGCCAACATAACCCTCTCACGGTCGAGCATTGGGCGATATCCATCTTCTTGCCTATTGCCCTTAGCAAATCATCTGCATCCATTGGCTCTATCTTTCTTTGCTAAAAGTCGGAGGGCGCATCCTCATAAACTCTGAAATGTTTGTCATTGGGTGATGCGGGGGTGGGGCCTGAGCTACTGCTACTATGGTTGCTTGAACATTTTGAGTATTGTTCAAGGACTGGGCGAGAAGATCAATCAAGTGTGTCTGATTTGCCATCAATTGGCGCTAGTCAGGTCCCTCTGCTGCTGGTGGTGGTGACTGTGGGATTGGGTTGGCCTAATAATTTGCTTGATCATTCCCATGGCAGCTAGCACTACCACTGACTATCCTACGAGTGGTCACCATCTGCTGGATACTCCAAAGACTTAGAAGAGAGAAAGAAAGCTCTAAGGGGGATAAATCTAAAATAGCCCAAGAACCAAACAAACACAAGGCAAATGACAACTTTTCAAAATAATTCTTTTAGTAATTTATTTTATTATTCAATTGTGGCTATCACAAGAGGGATTGGCAGCCCACAATTTGCGTCTAAGACAAAATATATGGGGTTACAGGGGGTGTAGTTTGGCGTGTTGTTGGTACGAGCGTCGCCTTCCTTGTAGCGGGCCAGTTCCTCTTTTACTGCCTCTAGTTTCTCCTAGGTGGCACGTAGTTCATCCAAGGTGCACCAGTAGGCATGCTCCATAGCAATCGTCAGGTTTACCTAGCGTGTTAGCTCCGAGAAGTCCTCATCTCTAGCCGAACGAAAAGTACTATCGAGCTAGATGGAGATGTACATTGGGTAGTAGTGAAATCCGGTGCCGTGGAAGCGATGGTTGTAGATGTAGTGGAGTCGATGAACAGCTTCTCTGGTAGCGTCTTGGATACCCTCAGGAAAGGAGCCACACTACATTAGGGCGTCGAAGATATGGAACTCCGTGTTAGGCTGCAGGTTGGAGTAGAGTATCACTTCCACCCTCCAACACTCTTAAGTGTCCATCACATACTTGTACCCCTGGTACGTTGGCCTCTCCTAGAAGTGCAGATGTTGCAACATCTTCCAGAGTGCTGCAGCCCAATGTCTAGTGAAGATTCCGTGGGAAATGGCGTTTGGTGCTTCGACCATCTACAATTTTTGAGAGAGAGACGAGTTAGTAACCATTTTAAAGAGAAGGGTTGAGGAAGGATACCAGAAAGTCCAAAGTATTTTTAGTTTTTAAAAATAAGTCCTTAAGGGTTTTATCCATTTTAAGGCCACGACCTACAGTCGATATGGTTCCGATACCACTCTTGTCGAACCCGGGAACGAAGGATCCCAGATTCTCTATGTTTCATACACTAGTCCAGGAATAGCTAGTGTACACAGTCAAACAAAAGCGAAAGCAAAATCATATAACAAATTTATTAACTGATATTCAGAGTTTATTACAAAATTGTGCATGAGGCCAAATATAAAGAAACAGTAGAAGCAAAATAAATAGGTAGGCCACATGATTTGCCACAGGTAATCATCTAGGGGCACAACCTAGTCGTCCAGGTCCTCACCGTCCTAGAAGTCATCATCTCCTAGTAAGATTTTGTTAAGCAAGAGTGAGTACAAACAACCATACTCCACAAGTCACACCCAAAATTAATATCAAATATAATGCATGCAGGAAAATGTTACGAAGGGTAGTATGGCTATTTTGCATAAAATTTGCATTTGCCGTTTAAATATAATTACTAAGTTACAAGGCAATTTTTAACTTATAACTAGAATCAAACTTTGATTTTGATTCATCGAATATCAAGTGTAGGACAAACCTCCATACACAAATGGTGAAGGACTAACCCCTTACACCGATCTTTCTACCCAAATTTCCCACATGGAATAAACCTCCATGAAAACATTTTTCTTAAACCATTTTTAAAACAAAACTAAAGTCTAATCTACAAAAGGCTTTGCTCAAGTATGTCCATAACCGTGGACCGGTCCTTATATGATTAGGCGACTTCCAAAACTATCCTGGGCCTCTAACATTCCTTTGAATAGAGCAGTGCATAAACCTGCAACCACCGTCTAACCATTTCACCCAAGTCCAAACCAGCTTTATTTTGTTACCATTGTCAAACATTTTCTAAAACTTACTATGGCAAAGTCAATACCATAGCCAAATTTTAAATCATCATTTTATGTTGGCTAATTTCCCAAAATCAACATTTTGGTCTAAGCATAGACTAAGCATCATTTTCAAATTTATTTTACTAAGGTGGCAAGGAAATTACATTTCAAACTTCAACATTGGCCATACAAAGGAAATGGATTAACCATGGATTTAAAACAGGGATTCAAAATATTGAATTATAAATAAGCATGCATTAATTTAAAAGCAAAAATTAAATAAATTTAAATAATAGGCTCAATATAATCAAAGGTATGACTTGCCTTGCTCGAATTATTCTTCTTCTCCTAACTCAAATTCCTCGGAATCGTCGAAATCTATACGCGAAAATAAGCCAAATTCAAATAAATTCAAATTCAAATTAACTCCAAATTAAATAATTTTAGTTTATTTTGCTAGAAATTTGAATCGTCGAATCAGAGCTCGTATGAAAGAGAACGAGCCCCTAGAAGTTTAAATCTAAAGAAAATACCAAAATTCAATTTCTAGAATTTTCTTGATTTACATTTCTACTAAAAATTCAGAAGATGACGCTTGATCTGGCGTCATCACCGAAAAATCATTTCGGCCAAATTATTTTCTTATGGAAAATCACACTGACAGGTGGGTCCCAAGGTCAATGGACCTGGTCTACGGACGGTCAAAGGTCCACATGGTTTTAACGCGGACACATGTGCTGACATGGCGATGATGTGGTGCCTACGTGGACGTGCCATGTAGGTCCAACGAGCGGCGGTGCTACGGAGATGGGCTCGCTGGCGCTTCGCACCATGGCGAGCCACACAAAGGTGCGCAATAGACAGGGGAGGTTGCGGCGAACTCGACGCCTACCAAAACAGCGGTGGGGCGTGACGAGTTGGCCGATGGCGAGTGAGGAAGCGAAGGTGAAATTAGGGCAACGACGGCGATGGCGTTCCCATGCGTCTCCGATGGAGATGGTGTGCACGCAAGGTGGCTCATGACGAGGCGATGACGATGGGGTGGTCGGGCCGGCCGGAGTAGCGTCGACGGTGAGCAATTTTGTGACGGAAAGGGCTTTGAGCTTTGAGGTTTAACTCAAATTCCGGCGATCTCATGAGGATTGGGACGAGGTGAGTGGTGGCGCTGGTTGAGGACGAAAGCGGCGGTGCGGCGCTTAAATAGGGCAAGGGCGAGGCCGAAACCGTCTTGGCAGAAGAAGGCCGAGAGAGGCGGCGCCACGATTTAGGGATTAGGGCGGACATGGAAGGGGACGAAGGCATAGCAGTATAAGATTGATACGGTCATTAATTCAATGACGGTTTAGGAAATCGATTGATTTGGCGGGATTTGGAAAGCTGCGAACGAGCGAATATGGCGGACAGGTTCGAAAATGGGGAAGAAAGGAAGGTGGGAGAAGGTGCTGACAAGTGGGCCCGGATGGCAGTGAGAGGGAGAGACGCGCGAGAGAGAGGAGAGGCTCACAAGAGGGCCCCACATGGCGTGAAAGCGAAGAGGTGGGGAGAGAGAGCGGGTGCGGAGGCGAGCCAAGTGAAATTTGGGTCGCATCTTGTGAGAAAGAAAGGTGGGCTGTGGGAGATTCAGCCGAAAGGCTATTTCCGAAATTTAATTTGATTTAGCGATTTAATTAACTTGGTTAATTCATTTTGGCTTTAGAAAATAGCAAATAAAGTCCAAAAATTATGAAAAAATTCATAGAAATTCCTGAGTCATTTTGGACTTAAATAAAATATTTCCAACTTATATTTGATATTTTATTTTGCATATAATTTATTTTGGCTTTGAAATAAATAAGAAAAAGCTTTTAAATTTTTAGAAAATCCTAGAAAAATAATTAAAATTTATTTTTTTGCTGGAACTTGAAAATTGGGCTGTTACAGAGGTAAAGGGATGTCGTCATTTGGGTAAGCATATTTAAACTAGTAAAATCGGCGCTGGCGCCACTTCAGATTAGATTTTTGACCAGATGGATTCACGAGCCACTCGGGGTGATCCATCTCACGAATAAAGCTAGCTTCAAGGAGCTTATCAAGCTCTACTCTAATGGCCTCTTGACGATCCAGGGTGAAGCGTCCCAGTCTTTGCTTGACTAGTTTTTTCTCAGGCTGAATGGCTAGCCTGTGCTTAATCACCTCCCTTGGGACCCCGGGCATGTTAGATGGCTTCCACGCGAAGACATTCGAGTTGGCCTGGAGGAAGGTGAGGAGCTCGTCTTCCTATTTCTCACTTAATCCCATGCCAATCCGAACCGTCTTGGATTGGTTATCGGGGCTGAGTGGTACTATCTTTATTTTCTCATTGGGATGAGGAGTAGTCTGGAAGCGGCCTTTCCTGTTTTATCCTCTAAAGTAAGATCTTTCAAAGGTAATTGATCGACAAGTTCTAGCGACTTACGATCACATGAAAGTGCGACGGCCTGGTCACCTTGCACCGCAATTACACCTTTTAGCCCAAGGATTTTGATCTTTTAGTAGGCATGGTGTGTAGCTACCATGGACTTTGTTAGAGATGGTCTACCTAAAATCGCATTATAGGCAGACTCGAAATCAACCACTTCGAAAGTAATTAATTCAGTTCGAAAGTTGGTAGTAGTAACAAATGTTACTGGTAATATTACTTGCCCTATAAGTGTAACAGACATACCTGGCACTATCCCATAGAAAGGGTTTGTCATTGGTTTAATCTTAGAATGAGGAATTTGCATCTCATCTAGAGTATTAATAAACAATAGGTCTAAAGAACTACCGCTATCTATCAATACTCTCCCTACTCTGCAATTACTTATGGTAGGGGAAACTACTAAAGGTAATTTACTTGTGAAGGTCAGGGAGGTCAATGACCATTTGGGGTATTCTGGATGGCCAGGTGGTTTCTCAACATTATTGATGTCTCTCCATGCCACCTTGTACTGCCGCTTGGTGGTGTGAATGGCAAAACCCTTGTAGATGACATTGACGTGGTGATCTGTCTTCTAAAATGGCATCTCCATTTCTTTGTCATTGATTTGAACTGTTGGTGGTCCGTTGTCTTCTGGCGGGATAGGCATTTGGCTCTTCCCATCGTAGTACTCCTTCATCATACATCCCAAGCTTTGCGATTCTTGGAGGTCAAGGACAAGAACTTTGTGCAGTGGGCACCAGCGCTCATTACTCCTAGAGATATTTGTAGCCTGTGGGGTAGTACGGTCGTTCAAACGACCTCCTTGCCTCCTTTTGTTCCAAGGACCTTTGCTTTTGTCATAGGGTGGTAGCTGGTTAATGGTAGAGACCTCCCTGGTAGATTGGACCTCCCCTTCTCCTTCTTCTTAGGTTTCCCCTTCTGCTGATAGAGCCTTCGGACATCTTGGATTTCTTTTTGTTTCCCCTTCTGCTGATAGAGCCTTCGGACATCTTGGATTTCTTTTCTTTGATGTCCTCGAGGCCTGGTTGAGGAGGGTGGTCCCCTATCGCCATACGGTTCAACTCCTTTGCCTCGTTGGCATCGAGTACCGATCGGCCATGTCGAAGAGTTTTGACATGGTCTAGGTGGAGTTGATGTTGAGGTCTTTTGTGAACCTTCGATACCTTACCGCTTGTTTAAAAGCTCGAATCATGGAGTCATCGGGAACATTTGGTATAGTATTATGGAGTTCTATGAAGCGCTTTACAAACTAATGTAAATTTTTGTCGAGGGTTTGGCGGAGCTGATGCAAATCATCCTCCTTCCCCGGTTTTGCATAACAACTTTTGAAGTTATTTTGCCTTTGCATTACAAAGCATCCCCTAGTTGTATATGGACCCCTCAATCTGGTTGAACAACCAAGTCTTGGCAGAACCCTTTAGAGCTGTGGGCAAATAATTAGCCATTACCTTATTATCGCCTACAGCAGCTTGAACGGTGGTAATATAGACTTGGAGGAACTCTAACGGGTTCTGTGTTCCGTTGAAATTATCCATACTCCCTGGTTTGAACTTCTCTGGCCAGGAAACATCTCTTAGGCTAGGAGAAAAGGCTTTGCAACCTACATAAGGACCAACACATGGTCGTACACTACGACGATTATTACGATCAGCAGGAGATCTGAGGCATCTACCACATCCCTGAAAACGGGTGTCATACTCTCCTTGGCCTTGAACATATTTGCCAGAGCACTGTTATTTTGGCCTTGCCTTCGTCGTCCAAGTGAGGGCCCTTCTAAATGAGAGTGCATGCAGGAAAACCTGATGTGCGATTGGGTGGAAATATTCTTCGACATCCTGCATCTCTTGTGCGATAACACGCATTACTTGCACTCCCTGCTCCAGAGTTAACCCTTCTAAAGAGCATGGAATGGTGCTTCCTAAGTAGCAAATGCGCTCCGCAGGGGAATCCTCCTGTGTGGGGGTTGGCAAGGCGCTTAGATCCCTTACCATCGTTGCTTGTGGTGTTGGCGTATGTATCTCTTGTTGTGGCGCCCTCACCGAGGAACCAAGGGTGTCTCGGTAGTAGTAGATATGAACCTGCGTGATGTGCGCTTGTGTGGTGGCACGTATCTCGACCTGTTGGGCCCGCTCCTCTTGTTGGAGGCGTTCCCGCTCCTCCTGTTCCTAGCGATGCCTTGATGTCTTAGGATCGTCGCTGGCATTGGGTTGATTATCACCAAGGGCAGTGACCTGACGGGTGCCAGAATAGGCAGAAGGGGTGAACATGCTGTTGTCCTCTGAAGAAGAGGATGAGGTGTATTGTATGGTGGAGAGAAGATTCTCTCGGTGTTCTCTTCAGACCCTCAACGTAGATGCCATCGGTGAGATCATCTAGCGTGTTGTGCTCCGAGAACTTTCGAATCTTACGCTCCAAGGAGATAGACTCGGGATAGTACTCGCCCACGGTAGCACTTGTGGATGAAGGCATAGCCGTCGTAGAGCCAGCGAGTGTAGATTCAGCGGGTGATAGTCCTTCGGTAATGGCCTCGAGGGCATTGTTGGTGTTGCCAAAGATGAGGACTAAGCCTTCCTCCATGCGGTCATTGTAGTCAAAAACGTCGAGGATGCTTTCCTCTCTCCATGCAGGTAAGCTTCGATTCATGTGCAAGGCACTAGATGCATCAGCAGAATAGAGTCGGCGAAGATGGTGACGGCGATCCCCACGGTCGGCGCTAGCTATCGACGTTTGGGACTCTCATCATAGAACAGACAAACAAAAGTATAAAGAAAAATGGAGATTGTTGTCTATTCACCTAAGGACTCAAATAGTGATGTATATTATAAAGGGTATGCTCTGATTATAGGGAGAATGATTATGAATGAACGTGGATCAGGATCATTACAAAGGCGCATAGGCCAAGTCTTTTATAGTCTACAAGCGTCGACAGTTTGTTGTAGTTATGCCTCTTCACGCCATCAATCACGTCCCTTCGTGTCATCAGTCACGTCCTTTCGTGCCAACTGTTGTGTCTCCGGATGAAATTGATAATGCCTTCTTTCCACATGGATAGTCGTTAACCACACGTGGGCAATTACCTTTGAGGACCTCCTTTGCAGGAAAGATGTCCTGACGTGATCTGAAGAAAACTCCAAGGGAGGTCCAAGAGGATCTCCAGAAGAGGCTCAAGGGTGGTCTAAGGAAAAACTCTTGGGCCCACCTCCTGACTTGTAACGTCCCGTTTCTCTTAAGTTTCTTGCCTGGTTTTCAAAATAAAAGTAACCATTTGGCTTTATTGAGAATCCAAAGCTTAACCTGACGTTTTGAAATCTAGAGAGTTCAATTGGAATTAATTAAACCTTAACTAAGTTCTTTGTTGGTGTTCCTTGCTGTTTGAGCCTCTCTGTGTGTCCCTGGGTTTGTCTTTTCTCTCTTAACTTCCTTTGTAGGGCTGAATCTCTTTGAGATCCAGACCTCTCTCTTATCTCCCCTTGTTGAGATCTAGCCGCTCAGACCTCCCCTTGTTGAGATCTAGCCGTTCAGACCTCCCCTTGTTGAGATCTAGCCGCTCAGACCTCCCCTTGTTGAGATCTAGCCGCTCAGACCTCCCTTGTTGAGATCTAGCCGTTCAGACCTCCCTTGTTGAGATCTAGCCGCTTTCAGACCTCCCTTGTTGAGATCTAGCTATTCGAGACCTCCCTTGTTGAGATCTAGCCGTTCGAGACCTCCCCTTGTTGAGATCTAGCCGCTCGAGACCTCCCTTGTTGAGATCTAGCCGCTCAGACCTCCCTTGTTGAGATCTAGCTCAGACCCCCTTGTTGAGATCTAGCCGCTCAGACCTCCCTTGTTGAGATCTAGCCAGTCGAGACCTCCCTTTGTTGAGATCTAGCAGTCGAGACCTCCCTTGTTGAGATCTAGCCGCTCAGACCTTCCCTTGTTGAGATCTAACCGTTCAGACCTCCCCTTGTTGAGATCTAGCCGCTCAGACATCCCCTTGTTGAGATCTAGCCGCTCAGACCTCCCCTTGTTAGGATCTGGCCATTAGGACCTCCTCTCGGGAGATCTTAGCCGTCCAGGTCCTCCTTAGTTGGATCCAAAGGTTCCGACCTCCTTAGGTCCAAGACCTCCTTAGCGCTTGGACCCATCTTTGACTCTCATGGCAGTATCGCTTGAGGCCTTGCCTTCTTAACCTTAGGACCATCCGATGTGGGTTGGATGGCCCGATCCTAAGAACACGTTAGCTTGGTCCGAACGCCCCTTTCCTCCTTGCCGTCCGATTTTAATTAGGCGGCCTAGTCTCGATAGTCTGCTCGCTTGGTCGAGCGTTCCTTTCCTTCTGGACCTTGGAATTCAATCGAGCGGTTCGCTTTGATCGCGTTTGCCTTTGTGTAACATCAAAATGTATAATTAGGGTTATTCAAGCATAATTATATGTGTAGAAATTAAAACTTTTCTCACATCTTGAAAAACCCTAAAATCTCATGTGATTCTTGTCCAAGAGTTGTGTAATCCAAAACACAAAGCTCTTGTTGACCAAAAGTCAAATTCATATTCCATCCATCTTAAATCTTGTGCCAATCAATTGGAAATATTTTCCTTGGTCCAAAAACTGATGTGGGACCCTCTGAAAAATATCATGAGTTATAACACTTGTTGATAATTTTTGGAGGCAAAACAATCCTTTAAACAACCTTCATGAATTTCCTGAGAAAATGCAGTGCATAATAACCTCTGAAAATTTTATGCACGGTTAAGCTCTTTGTCAACAAGCTCTGTAAAAATTTCATGAATTTTGGAGTTGAAATGCTATCCCAAACAATTCTGTTAAGTCTCAATTTGTTAGAAACTAAATTTAAAAGCCTACCTTGTTCCTTGGGCTAGCCATGTTCAAATTTGGTCCAGCCCAACCATGTCTGCACCTCGTGAGACCTCATCCCCACCTTGATCAGGTCGTAGCTGTTGGATCTACATCCAACCGCCACGACCTCCTCTCAGGTCAACACTGCAAGGACCTCCCAACCTTGTCCTGGTCATAGCCCTTGGATTAACATCCAACCGGCCCTGACCTCCCCTGGCTATCAAACCTCAAAAACCACCTTCCACCTTGTTGAGGTCTTGGCCCTTGGATTCAAGATCCACGGCCCGACCTCCCCTCCTTTGTTAGCTAAGCAAACATCCCACCTACATGAGGTCACAACCGTTGGATCAAAGATCCACGGTCATGACCTCCCCTGTGTGTCAAACCTCAAAGTCTACATCCCACCTTGATGAGGTTACAGCCATTGGATCAAAAATCCATGGTCACGACCTCCTCCTCTCAATCTAACTAACAGACCTCCCTTTTAGCTATTTGTTGAGGTCGTGGCCGTTGGATTCAGATCCAAAGGCCACGACCTCCTCTGGCTTATCACGGCAAGGTCCTCCGCCTTGGTGAGGTCGTAGCCCTTAGATCTAAATCTAAAGGCCATGACCTCCCTTGTGCGTTGCGCAAGCTCAGGACCTCCACCTCTTTTGATCGTAGCCCTTAGATCTAAATCTAAAGGTCCTGACCTCCCTTGCCTGTTGCGCATCATATCAGACCTCCCCGGTCATTGTGTGCCCTTGGATTTAAATCCAAAGGCCATGACCTCCCCTCATGTCTTTTTGATCGCGTGCGGTTAAGTCCTCCTTTGGAGGTCGCGACTGCTGGATGGAGATCAACGCTTTGGACCTCTGTCCCTTTTCCTCACGTGCGTTTTCTCGATTATGAAATCGGAGGCCACGACCTCCCACCCTTGATCGTGTGGTGGGACCTCCTCCCGGCCACTTAAAACATAACGGTTCAAAAATTGGATCCGATGGTTAGGACCTCTCCCGAGTCTTATCCAGCGGTCACCAAGACCCTCCTGTTCTTCTCCTTCCTCTGGCGCATGCGAAGCTCTCGAAGCGAGTGCATTAATGCATGTCGACCTTGGGGTACATTATAACTTGACTCTTTCTTGACCGCATTTAATCTTGGTCACCAAGACTTATCACCTTGTCAACCTTTATATCTTGTCCACCCCATGGACCAACCCGTGGGCTAAGCTCACCATGGAGCTTAGCCCACTCATAACCTTCACCTCGGTCTATAAGTCACCCCAGGAATCCTCCCTTGGCTTCCTTTGCACACAATTGACCTCGGCCTTGCACTTGTGTGTGGTGAGCTCCTCATCCCAAACTCACCTCCCATCTTGGCTGCCATTGTTGATGTCCTTGGAGCTCCTCGGTGAGACAAGGGTTCGAGTGGCTCCTCCTTCAAACCTTGCTCACTTTTGCTCTGAAAACCTCTTGGAAGTTAACCCTAACTTGAATTGTTTGGGCATTTTTGAGAGGTGGACAAAGTCGAGCTTGGAGCTGGTGCCTTGGGCTGTGAAGCTTCACTGCCTTCCCCAACTCCGGTCATCACCTCCACGGCCTCCCTAGCACCTTAGGACCTCCAGGTACACCTCCTGTTAGTCCTTTAGATGCTGGCACCCGCTTGAATGCATGTTGCGGAGCTTAAGTTTTGGCACACGCTTGATTGTCATGCGGAGCTCCATTTTGCATTTTTAGTATTTTGGCCGTGCGGGTTGTGTTTGTCCTCTCCGGCTCGCCGGCGATTAAGGCCGTCGTCGCCGTCGAGAATGAGTCCATGGTGTGCGCAACACTATTGCGCACACGGGGATGTCCTTGGTTCTCGCTGGCGAGGTCTACATCGCCGGCGATGACCAAATCTTTGAGCTCGGGTCTTTGTCGGACGCAGCGGCACCGTTGTCGTTTTAGGACAAAGATTTGCCGTGTTTAATGCGGTCATCAATTGCTCAATCTTGCAATCATTGGTTGGGTCTTGATGTTCTTAAATCCACCATTTTTTGTGCTTGTGATTAAGACCTCCAGCGGACCTCCTTGTGTCCCGGCGCATTAACCTCTTGTCCAAGCACGTGCGTGCGCAAGCACGTGGTTGTGAGCTCTGGGGCGTCCGGACCTCCTCCAAGAAATCTGGAGCGTCCAAGACCTCCTTGCATAATCGTAGCCGCCCAGACCTCCTGGAGGTGCAGTGATGTTAGATCTATCGCTTAGGACCTCCTCGAGGTCATCTCACCGTTGAGGACCTCCCTTTAGATCTGGTCCGTTCAGGACCTCCTTTCAGTGTTGTGGTCCGTTGGATCTCCCATCTCGGCCACGACCTCCCCTCACCTCGCGCATGTGAGTTGCTAAGAGGTCCAGACCTCTGGACTTCACGTCTTGGCGTGTGTGATGTTCTCTGGGAGGTCTTGAGCCGTTGGATCTCGAGATCTGTGGCTCACGTCCTCCCATACCCTTGTGAGTTTTAGAAATTCGGTGAAGTCTTAGTTATAGACTGAAATAAGGTATAGACTTTAGAATTTCATATCTTCTTCGTTTTAAATCCTTTTGAGGTCATTCAAATTGTGTTAGCTCTGTCTTGAACTTAACTTTAATCCAAAAATGATTGTAAGTTGAGTTCAGCTCCAGAGCAAAGTTAGCCACTAGGTTTTAAAACTCCTTTGAATATACACTCAAAATTTATGTTTAACTTGTAAAACCCATAACTAATGCTCTGTAGGTTATTTGTGAGTAAACCCAATTTTGTTAGCTTCCTCTAATAATGAACTCACTGTGAGAATTAGTTCTGAGCATGTTGCTGTTATAGAAATGAGGACTTGTGCATTATAATTTTGTTCAAGTTCTTGTTTTGAAAAATTATATAAAGTGCATAATAGCTCCAAATGAGATGAACTCAATTGTGTTATTCATCTCATGAGGTGCTGGTTTTACAATAAAAATCTCAGCCTCACCACTTTTCTAGAAAATGTTGCCTCATAATTAAATTAGTGAATAGTGCAGTTTGGTAATTTTTAGGGCTGAGCAGAATTGTTTTGCTCATATCTTTTGCATTGAGAATCCAAATCCATTGGTTCTTGTTGCAAAATTTCCTAAAATCATCCCTTGCTGCTGTAGAAAATTCAGGGTATTTGGAGTTCGTTTGCTGTGCTGTCTTTGTTGCCTTTCATCGTTCTTATCGGTTCTTTATCGCTTTTCCGTTAGGTTTCGACATTTGTGGTGATCGAGGCGACCCTCTGCCACAATTTGAGCAACAGCAACAAGGCAAGCAGTTTGACCATTTCCCATCATGTCCCATTACTTTAGAGCTTAATACTTTGTTTTACTTCTATGTATGCATGCTACTTTGTGTTAAATGTCGTTAGTAATCCTATAGTCGCATAATCTGTAGGAATTCTTTATCCTCTACTACCAATGAGCCTAGGTTATTCGCTGTGGTTTGAGCTCGTTGGATGAGCTCTTATCACTTAGTAGTTGCGTTTCCTCTTGCTTAGACATGCTTAGCTATCGGTAGTATTAGGCGATCATCGACTTAGTCGATGATCTTGATCACTCAAAATGATTATTACTCCTATATGTCCAGCACTTGTGCTTTGATTAATTGTAAAATCAAAAGCTGAAAATAAAAGATTGATTTAGACTTGGGCATATTGGATGGATGGTGCGGTTTTTGGAATGTGGTGGTATGCCTGGGTCCCTAAGGACCGAGTACTTGGGTCACTAAGCCAAGCGCTTTTGTGTACTAACCACGCGAGGGGCATATGGAACCCCTCTTGACTAAGTACTCTAGGAGGTGTTAATTATGAGCGAGCTCGGTTGGTGTGTTTTCAAAAACAAATGTATATGTATAGTGTGGGAGGGGAGCATTAGCTTCCGGGTAGGTCGTCTAATGTCTCCTTCTCCCCGTGGGTTGTGTAGCTCGTAATTAGCATTCATCCTTTGGAAAGGTCTCGTAGGACTTAGCCGTGCAAAGACACCTTGAAGTGTGCGTAAAGGAAAAGCGATGCGGCGTGTGGGTGCAGTGGTACACCTGCGCAGGATAAAACTATTCGAATAGCCTCGTCCTAGGTTATGGACATGCTTGGTAAGGTCGTTCAAGACTAGTCTCAAACTTTTAATTAAAACTTGATGGGTTGGTATGAATGGATGTTCATGCTATTGTTGTGGTGACTTGGGTTAGTCACTTCCAGGATTGTTCTTGTTGTTGTTGTTATGTTATTATCGCGTTATTATTTCAACAATTAAAAATGCTTTGTCAAATTGCTTTCAATCTACTATGTTATTGCAAATGAAACTTGCTTTATGCTAAAATGAGTCCAAAGCCTCATCCACTTAAATAAAGCTTGCATGTAGCTAAATTATAGTTATGTTATCTTACGTCGGTCTTGCGAGTACAATAAACAAGTTATTGTACTCATTTGCTTCTTAACAACTTTGTTGCAGAGGAGGTAGAGCCCAAAGGGCTTTACTTTTCTTGTTGTCTTGTGGTTGGGAGAAGCGACTAGCTTGGCGGTCGGTCGATTGCCTTGTGGGCTAAAGGCACCTTTGGTTGGCTCTTATTTTGGCCATCTTTATGGCACTTTTGCTTCATTGTTATCTTTTTGTAATTATTGTTATTTGGCCTAAGGGCCTCTCTTTTGTAATATCTATTCCATATTAATGTTAACTTCGGTTTGTTGCTTATGTACTATGTGTTGTATGGAATTGATGCATTCTTTTGTTGTGAGGTATGTGTACTTGCATTCAGGAAGTATACATCTCTCGAGACCGAGTTTATTTGGTTGATAATACTAGGGTCAATTGGATGACTAAGTATTATGAGCCTAATAAATCCGGTGCTCACAAAAGTTGGTATCGAGCCGTTATGACCGTAATAGCGCAAGCTTGGTCGTCCTTAGGATATTTTGAAAACCTATTTTCAAAGCATCAAATGAGTTTTGAAAGCTTAGGTAAATTCTCGGATTTTATTCCTTACCTATCTTAGCTTTCTCTTCTCATCCCACTCTAATTTGAGTTTTAAAAGTTGTTTTCCTCTCTTCCTTCTACAAAATAGTTGTTATCGATTAACCTTTGGGTTTTGGGAGAACCAATGAGATTGGCAAATTGAAGTGTGAGCTGCCCACTACAAGGTTTTGAAGTTCGGAGTCGGTGATTAGACAAGGAGCTTGGATCTGAAACACGGACAGCAAGCATCAAATTTCCGGACAGCAGTCTCAAAGGTTTCTAATTAGGATAGATAATGAGAGGTTAATCAACTAAAACTTGTGGGAATAAAAGGGTAAGATGTGATACTAGTTAGCTAAGTATCTAACACTTATTTCGCTGATTTAACCTTGCTCTTTAGTAGCATTAGCTCTCACCCTACAATCTGATTTTTGATCTTCTCGACCAATTACTCGTTCATTCAATACGGGTTAGTTGAGTTGAGAAGTTGAGCCTTGCGTTTGGTGTTTCTTGGCTGTTTTTAGAGTCTTTTAGAAGCTTTTTAAAGTTTAGATAACCGCTGATTTTGGCTTTCGTTTGGGGTGATATTCCATTCCCCTAGTCGATCGCTTTTGCTTTCTTTAAGGCTTTGTTTTCGGGTCTAGTTGCTAACCAAAAATTCCTTGTAACAGGATGGCGGGCCTTTTCGTAGCGGCCAAGGCGGTCGGCTGGTCGGACGAGAGCTTCCTCCTCCTCCGACCATGGCGAGGTTCTTCTTGAGATCGGCGCCGCTCGTAGCGGATGACCGGAGAAGTTCTCTTGGGCGTCATCGCGCATAACACCACCTGCACTTACGGAGCTTGGGATCTGGGCGAGGAATGCCCATCGGGCGTGGAGGACTCGCGGAGTTTCTTCGTACTCAGCCCCTACCTTTTTCCGGCCCGAGGACCCGCTCGATCTGAGCGATTGGCCGTTTGGTTGGCGGAAGCTTCGGCTTTATAGCCTTGATGCCGAGAGCACGAGAAGGCGCTGTATTACGCATCGCACCACCGGTGGAGGTCTGACCTTGTCATGGTGGGAGAACTTTCTCGCCATGCAGCCCGTGGATCACACCGTCTCTTGGGAGGAGTTCGTCTTTGCCTTCCGGCGGGCTCACATCCTGCCGGCTTGATGGAGATCAAGAAGCGGGGAGTTTCTTGCGCTCAAGCAAGGGCGTAGCTCAGTCATGGAGTATGTCTACGAGTTCAACCATCTAGCTCGTTATGCTCCTGAGGATGTGGCCACTGATATGGCCAAGCAGACCAAGTTCAGGCGTGGCTTGTCCGAGGAGCTGAAGGACAAGCTATCCATTGTCGACTTTCAGATTTTAGGTCCTTGGTCGACAAGGCCATTGTCATGAGCATTCAGCCGAGGAGCTTATGGATTCCGCAAGCGGAAGTGGGAGGCTCATAAGTCATCGAGGGCGGTTCCTCCGTCCCGCAGAGGCGATCTCGGGGTACCACTCTCACTCTTGGCGCCCAAGGTCTGCCCTGTTCCTCGTCCTTCGCGAGCCGTGTCTCGATCCGTGCACTGCGAGTCACACGGCCCCATAACCCGGCAGCTGGGGTCACATGCTTCTCATGCAACCAGAAGGGGCATTATGCGAACCAATGCCCTAAGAAGACAGGAGCAGCCCCTCGTCCTAATGGAGGGCGCGGGCCAGGAGGTGGTGCAGCTCAGGACCAGAAGATCGTCCCGGCTACCCAAGGCGTGGGTAGTGGTCGCGTCAACGCCATCACCACAGAGGAGGCTCAGGAGGCACCCGACGTCGTGCTAGGTACACTTTCTGTTAACTCTCATCCCG
Source organism: Phyllostachys edulis (assembly GCA_036346405.1). Classification (NCBI taxonomy): domain Eukaryota; kingdom Viridiplantae; phylum Streptophyta; class Magnoliopsida; order Poales; family Poaceae; genus Phyllostachys; species Phyllostachys edulis. Next base: position 32,749,800 of record CM070555.1, on the reverse strand, counting down.
CTACTGTTTTGTTTGATTCAGGAGCATCTCATTCATTTGTTTCTGAGTCTTTTGCTGCTGTTGGAGGGCTTCTTTTCTCTCCATTGTCGGTCCCGCTACTCATTCGCTCTCCCGGTTCGGAGTTGAGGGCTGAGGTTGAGTGTAGGGATGTCCCTATCGAGATCGAAGGCGTAGGGTTCTTAGCGAACCTTATCCTTCTCCATTCAGCGAGTCTAGATGTGATTCTTGGTATGGATTGGTTGTCTCAGCACATGGGACAAATCGATTGCGCCAGGAGGCTCATCTCTCTATCTAGTCCTTCCGGCGAGCAGGTTTGCTTCTCGCCGAAGCTGCTAGATCCTCATCTCTTCGCGCTTGAAGCGAAGCCCGCTCTAGATATTAGCGAAGTCCCAACAGTTTGTGACTTTGTTGATGTTTTTCCCGCTGATCTTCCAGGGATGCCACCCGTTCGAGACCTCGAGTTTGTCATTGAGTTGGCTCGTGCACGCCCCTATCTCAAAGAGGCCTTATCGGATGCCACGAGCGAATTGGTAGAGTTGAAGAAGCGATTAAGTGAGCTGCAAGAGAAGGGTTTGTGAGACCCGACATTTATTAGGCTCATAATACTTAGTCATCCAATTGACCCTAGTATTATCAACCTAATAAACTCGGTCTCGAGAGATGTATACTCCCGAATGCGGTATACATACCTCACAACAAAAGAATATATCAATTCCATACAACACATAGAACATAAGCAACAAACCGAAGTTAATATTAATATGGAATAGCTACTACAAAGAGGGCCCTTAGGCCAAATAGCAATAAGTTACAAGAATACACAATGAAGCAAAAGTGCCATAAAGATGGCTATAACACAAAGCCAATCGGTGTGCCTTAACCCTAGGCATCTCGACAGGACCGCCAAGCTAGTCGTCGAAGAAAGCGCAACACGGGTACGTAAGTAAGGCTCTTGGAGCTCACCTCAAGTCCTCTGCAACAAGGTTGTTAAGCAAAGCAAATGAGTACAATAACTTGTTTATTGTACTGCAAAACTGACGTGTAAGATAACAGAACTATAATTTAGCTACATGCAAGCTTTAATTAAGTGGATGGAGCTTTGGACTTACATTTAGCATAAAGCAAGTTCCATTTGCAATAACATAATAGATTTAAGGCAATTTGACAAAGCATTTTTACTTGTTGAAATAACAACGCAATAATAACATAATAACAACAACAAGAACAATCACGGAAGTGACTAACCCAATAGCCACCACAACAATAGTATGAATTACCCACTCATACCAACCATGTCAAGTTTTAATTAAAAGTTGTAGTCTAGTTCTTACGAGGCGTTTCGGCGTGTCCATAACCTAGGGCGAGGCTATTGAATAGTTTTATCCTGCGGGGTGTACCAATGTACCCACACGAGACCGCCTTTCCTTTAGGCACACTACCTTTGGTATGCTGCACGGCTAAGTCCTCTGAGACATTTCCAATGGGCGATGCTAATTATGAGCCGCAACCCACGAGGACAAGGACACATTAGACAGCCCTAACCGGCCGCCAATGCTCCCTCCCAACACTACACATACACATTTTATTAAAACATACCCACCAACCAGCTCATAATTAACACCCCAAAGTACTTAGTCAAGAGAGGTCCCATATCCCCTCGTGTGGTTAGCATAATATTGCTTTCGAGCAGTGGCGCAAGTAACTCGGTCATAACGACTCAGGCATACTACCACATTCCAAAACCACACCATCCATCCAATATGCCCAAGTCCAAATCAACATTTTATTTTCAGTTTTGATTTTACAAATTAATCAAAGCACAAGTGCTGGACATATAGGAGGAATAATTATACTTGTGTGATCAAGACCATCGACTAAGTCGATGATGGCCCATTACTACCGATAGCTAAGCATGTCTAAGCAGTTTAAGTCGAAACTACTAAGTGATAAGAGCTCATCCAACGAGCTCCAACCACAGCGAATAACCTAGGCTCATTGGTAGTAGAGGATAAACAACTCCTACAGATTATGCAACTATAGGATTACTAGCGACAATTAACACAAAGTAGCATGCATACATAGAAGTAAAACAAAGTATTAAGCTTTAAAATAATGGGACAATGATGGAAATGGTCAAACTGCTTGCCTTGCTGCTGGTCACTTTGTTGCGGAGGGTCGTTTTGGGATCACCACAAATGTCGAAACCTAACGGAAAAACGATAAAGAACCGATAAGAACGACGAAAAACAACAAGACAGCACAGCAAACGAACTCCAAATTCTCTGAAATTTCTACAGCAGTAAGAGGGTGATTTTTAGGAATTTAGCAACAAGAACCAATGGATTTGGATTCTTAATGCAAAAGTTATGAGCAAAACAATTCTGCTCAGCCCTGAAAATACCAAACTGCACTATTCACTAATTTAATTATGAGGCAACATTTTCTAGAAAAGTGGTGAGGCTGAGATTTTTACTGTGAAACCAGCACCTCATGAGATGAATAACACAATTGAGTTCATCCCATTTGGAGCTATATTGCACTTTCTATAATTTTTCAAAAACAAGAACTTGAACAAAATTATAATGCACAAGTCCTTATTTCTATAACAGCAATATGCTCAAATCTAATTTTTACAGTGAGTTCATTAATAGAGGAAGCTAACAAAGTTGGTCTCATTCAAAAATAACCTACAGAACATTAGTTATGGGTTTTACAAGTTAAACCTAAATTTTGAGTGTATTATCCAAAAGGAGTACTAAAACCTATGGCAAAACTGTGCTCTGGAGCTGAACTCAACTTACAACCATTTTTGGATTAAAGTCAAGTTTAAGACAGAGCTAACACAATTTGAATGACCTCAAAAGGATTTAAAATGAAAAAGATATGAAATTCTAAAGTCTACCTCATTTCAGTTCATACTTAAGAATTTCTTGACCTTCCTAACATTCACAAAGACATGGGAGGTCGTGAGCCACAGATCTCAGATCTAACGGCTCGAGACCTCCCGTGAGAACAACACACATGCACATGGGAGGTCCAGAGGTCTGGACCTCCTAACCACGCACATGCGAGGTGAGGGGGGTCATGGCCGTAGATGGAAGATCTAACGGACCACAACATGGAAGGAGGTCGGAGCGGACCAGATTAAAGGGAGGTCCTCAGCGGTGAGATGACCTCGAGGAGGTCCCAGAGGAGGTCCTCAGCGTCCTGAGACCTCCGGGGAGGTCAGGGCGGCTAAGATTGCGCCAAGGAGGTCTTGGGCGCTCAGATCTCCTTGGAGGAGGTCGGATGTCGAGATCGGCGCTAGAATTAGCGCCGACACGCACGCGCTATGGACAAGAGATTAAATGCGCGCGGGACCACGAGGAGGTCCGCGCGCGGGAGGACTTAATGGCGCGCAGTAAATGGTGGATTTAAGACAGTTAAGACACACCAAATGAATTCAATGATGGGAGCAATGATAAGCGCATTAACTCGGTGGATCTTTTGTCCTAAAAACGACAACGACGCTGTCGTTGCGTCCGACAAAAACCCGTGTTCAAATATTTGGTTCTCGCCGGCGATGTAGACCTCGCCGGCGAGATCCAATGGTACCGTTGGGTTCGCAATAACCACGCGCACCCAACGGACCTTCTCTCAACGGCAATGACGGCCTTGAGCGCCCGTGAGCCGAGAGACGAGAGGTGACCTTGCGGGCAAAACCGAAAAGCAAAAATGAGCTCAGCGACAAACAAGCTTATGCCAAACTAAAGCTCATGAAAACATTCATGCGGGTGCGGCACTAAGGGATTACCGGGGATGTACAGGAGGTCCTAAGGTCTTGAGGAGGTCGAGGAAGGAGGACCGGTCGGGAGGAAGGGTGCTCCACGGCCAAAGCTTGAGCTCAAGCTCCACTTTGTCCACCTCAGAATGCGCCCAAACCAATTCAAGTTAGGACTTGGTCCCGAGAGAATGGCACAAAAGAAGCTTAGAGAAAAGGAGAAAAACTCCAAGTGACCCTTGTCCACCGAGGAGCTTCAAGCTCCAGCAATGGCGGCCAAGGAAGCTTTGGTGGTTTAGAGCTCACAGCACAGGGGTGTAAGCCAAGGAACAAAGGTGTGCAAAGGAAGCCAACGGCACAGTGGGGGAGGCTTTATACTAAGGGCACAGGAGGTTGTGGACCACTGGCCAAGCTCATGGTGAGCTTGGCCCATGGGAGGTCCATGGCTTGGACAAGACACAAGGTTGACAAGGTGCGGCACTGTGTGGGCGGGGAGGGCGGAAGGGCGACTGCATTAAATCTTGGTCGCAAGAGCTGTTGAAGTGTACCTCATGTGCGGAACACGCAATAAATGCCTTTGCTTTCGAGCTTGCCGTAGCGCCAGAGGAAGGAGAAGAACAGGGGAGGTCTTAGTGGCCGTTGGATAAGACCTGGGAGAGGTCCTGGCCATCGGATGAGAGTTTTGAACCGTTACGTTTTAAGTGGCTGGGTGGAGGTCCCAGCCACACGATCAAGGATGGGGAGGTCGTGGCCTCCGATTTCATGTAATCGCAAACGCGTGGGAAATGGGACAGGAGGTCCAAGGCGTTGGATCTCCCTCCAACGGTGCGGACCTCCAGTGAGGACTTAACCGCACGCGATCGAAAAGACATGAGGGGGAGGTCCTGGCCTTTGGATTAAAATCCAAGGGCACTGACCTGATGGGGAGGTCTGATACGCACAAAGCGAAGGGAGGTCTTAGCCCTCCGATTTGGATCCAAGGGCTATGACCTCAACAAAGGCGGGAGGACCTTGTTGTGATGTTTTTGAGAGGAGGTCGTGGCCTTTGGATGTAAATCCAGCAGCTCGACCTCAAGTGAGTGCAAAGGAAGGTCGGCGGTTAGATTGGGAGGAGGAGGTCGTGACCATGGATTTTGATCAATGGGCTGTGACCTCACGTGAGGTGGGATGTGGACTTGCTTAGTTTAACGGTGAGGGAGGTCGGGGCGCGGATCTTGAATCAAGGGCCAAGACCTCACATAGGTGGGATGACCTCGCTGCGATGGCTTACAAGACGAGGAGGTCCTTTGAGGTTTAACACACAGGGAGGTCGTGGCCGTGGATCTTTGATCCGTGGCTATGACTGATGAGTGGGGAGGTCGACGCCCACGTTGACGAGGAGGTCCACGAGGTCAAGAGGACCTCGAATGGGGAGGTCTGGGGCCTTGGTTGAGGGAGGTCGTGGCGGTTGGATTGGATCCAACGGCTACGACCTCATCAAATGGGAAAGGAGGTCGATGGGGTTGGGCTGGACGGGGTTTGAGTCTGCTCGGCCCAAGGAGCAAAGTCTCTGTTTTAAATTTAATTTTCTAATGACTAAGACTTGGCAAAATTGTTTGAGATAGCAAATGAACTCCAAAATTCATAAGATTTTAACTGGAGCTAGCTGACAACATGATTAACCTTACATAAATTTTCCAGAGGTTATTATGCAATGCATTTTTCTCAGGAATTTCATTAAGGTTGTTCAATGATTCATTTACCTCCAAAATTATCAAACTAGTTTTACAACTTGTGATATTTTTCAGAGGGTCCCACCTCAGTTTTAGGACCAAGGAAGATACTTTCCAATTGTTTGGCACAAGATTTGAGAGAATTGGAAAATGAATTTGACTTTTGGTCAACAAGAGCTTTGTGTTCTTGGTTTACACAACTCTTGGACAAGAATTACATGAGATTGTAAGGGTTTTCAAGTTGTGAGAAAAGTTTTAATTTCTACACATATAATTATACTTGAATAACCCTGATTATACATTTGGGATGTTACAAAATCTCCCCCTAAGAAATCTCGTCCGAGATTTGGCTCACTCAGTAAGAAGGATGGATAGTCCGCGCGCAGACGATCTTCTCTTTCCCAAGTAGCCTCATCCTCGGAATGGTTTGACCATTGAACTTTAAGGAACTTGATGGTCTTATTCCTTGTCCTTCGTTCAGACTCATCGAGTCTGTGAGCAGGTGCTCGCGATAGGTCAAATCTTCACGGACATCGAGGGTTTCAGCGGAGCTTCCTCGGTTGGAACACGGAGGCACTTCTTAAGGTGGGACACATGGAAAACATCATGTACCCCGCAAGTGCATTGGCAACTCCAACTTATAGGCAACAGCTCCTTCTTCTCGATAATGCGGTAGGGACCGACATATCGAGGAGCCAACTGCCCTCGGCCAAAGCGTTGATGGCCCTTCAAAGGAGAGACTTTGAGATAAACAAAGTCATTAGGCTCAAAACGTAACTCACGTCGTGGCGATCCGCATAGCTCTTTTGCTGGATTGAGCGTGTCATAGCAGCTCCACGAATAAAATTTGAACTTGGCGCTCGGCCTCATTGATTGAGTCCGGGCCAAAGAGAGGTCTCTCACCGTCTCGACCAGTTCAGCGGGTTCTACACTTTCTCCGTACAAGGCCTCAAAAGGTGCCATGCCGAGATGGCTTTGAAAAGTTGTTGTTATAAGAAACTTCGGCGAATGGCAAGCATTTCTCCCAATGCTTCCCATAGGAAAGGACACAAGCACGAAGCATATCCTCCAAAACCTGGTTGACCCTCTCGGTCGACCATCGGTTTGAGGTGGAATGCCGTGCTAAAGGTAAACGGGTTCCCATGGCCTCTTGCAAACTATGCCAAAAGCGAGAGGTGAAAAAGAACCACGATCCGAAGCGATCGTCTTGGGCACACCGTGCAAGCACACGATGCGAGAGACATAGAGGTCGGCCAATTGACCAACAGAAATCTTAGCCCGCGACAGCAAGAAATGCGCTACTTTAGTCAACCGATCAATGACAACCCAAATGGAGTCTTTCCCGTTGGTGTTAAAGGCGGACCGGTGATAAAGTCCATGCCGACGAATCCCACTTCCATTCGGCGCGAGCAAGGCTGAAGCAATCTGTTTGACGCCGATGCTCGGCCTTGACACGACGACATACGTCGCGACTTTCGACAACGAACCGCAATCTCCCTCTTCATTCGGGTCCACCAAAATCTCGGCGGAGATCTTGATACATCTTTGTGGCCGGGATGAATGGATAAAAGCGAATCATGGGCTTCGGAGGATCAAATTCCGCAACTCCATGTCCTTTGGAACCACAAGGCGTTGCCGAACCTCACAACACCATGCTCATCCTCGAGAAAAGCACTTGGCATTAGGCCTTGACATTTGCCTTAATGTGGCTCACTCCCAAATCGATTGCCGAGCGGACTTGATCCGATCCACCAAGGTTGGTTGCACAACCATGGCAGCAGAAATCCATGCTCAACTATCTCCAAGTTGAGGCATTTGGAATGCTTCGAGAAGAGAGGCGAATGCTCCTTGAGCACTAAGGCATTACAATGCGCTTGCGACTAAGCGCATCGGCAGCGACATTAGCCTTGCCGGATGGTAGTGAATACCCATATCATAGTCCTTGATCAATTCCAACCATCTCCTTTGCACGAGGTTCAGTCGGGTTGGGTGAACAAGTACTTGAGGCTTTTGTGATCGAATACACTTCACAACGATTCTGGATTAGGTAATGTCGCCAAATCTTAAGTGCATGAATCACGTGACCAACTCCAAATCATGAGTAGGGTAGTTGAGTTCATGAGGTCTCAATTGTCTTGATGCATAGGCCACTACCTTGCCTTCTTGCATAAGGACACAACCGAGGCCTCGACGAGAAGCATCGCAAAAGATATCGAAGCCGATGGATATCGGGAAGAACAAGAACAGAGGCGGTGGTCAAACGCTTCTTGAGTATTTGGAAACTTTCCTCACACTCAGCGGACCACAAGAACTTCTTGTCCTTCTTGAGCAACTCCGTCATCGGCCAGCGATCTTGGAGAAGTTCTCGATAAAGCGGCGATAATATCCCGCTAAACCAAGAAAACTCCGCACATCGGTGACGAAGAAGGCCGACTCCATGAAAGAACATCGGTGACCTTGCTAGGATCAGCGGCTCGCCTCTATTTGAAAGAATATGGCCTAAGAAAGCCACTTCCTTCAACCGAATGCACACTTGTGAACTTGGCGTCAAATGGTGCTCACGTAGCTTGCCTAACACAAGCCTCGATCTTGATCATGTTCCTCATCGTCCTTGGAATAGATAAGAATATCATCGATGAAGACCACGACAAACTTATCCAAATACTCCATGAATACCGAATTCATGAGATTCATGAACAAGGCAGGAGCATTGGTTAAGCCGAATGACATGACAGTATACTCATACAAGCCATAGCGAGTAGAGAATGCTGTCTTTGGAATATCCTCGGGCGAATCTGAACGATGATATCCCTCTCGAGATCAATCTTGGAGAAAACTCGAGCTCCGCTTAATTGATCAAAGAGATCGTCAATGCGGGCAGCGGATACTTGTTCTTATCGTCACTTCATTAAGTGGGCGGTAATCAACGCCTTATGCGTAAGTACCGAATCCTTCTTCTTTCTGAAGATTTTGGACAACCCCACGGAGATGAGCTAGGGCGGATGAAACCCTTCTCTTGCAGCTCGCTTAACTGCTTCTTCAACTCCACCAACTCGTTCGGTGGCATCCGATAAGGCCTCTTTGAGATAGGGGCGGTACCGGGAGCCAACTCAATGACAAACTCGAGGTCTCGAACGGGTGGCATCCCTGGAAGATCAGCGGGAAAGACATCAACAAAGTCACAAACTGTTGGGACTTCGCTAATATCTGGAGCGGGCTTCGCTTCAAGTGCGAAGAGATGAGGGCCTAGCAGCTTCGGCGAGAAGCAAACACCTTTCATGGGAAGAACTAGAGCGAGAGATGAGCTTCTGGCGCAATCGATTTGTCCCATGTCTTTGAGACAACCAATCCATACCAAGAATCACATCAAGACTCATTGAATGGAGAAGGATAAGGTTTGCTAAGAACCCCTCGCCGATCTCGATAGGGACATCTCTACACTCGGATTGACTCTCAACTCCAAACCAGAGAGCGAATGAGTAGCGGGACCGACAATGGAGAGAAAGGAAGCTCTCCAACAAGCAAAGAAAAGACTCGAAACAAAGGAATGAGATGCTCTGAATCAAACAAGACGAGAGCGAGGTGAGAGTTAACGAGAAAGTGTACCTAGTACGACGCCGGGTGCCTCTGAGCCTCCTCTGCGGTGATGGCGTTGACGCGACCACTACCCATGCCTTGGGTAGCCGGACGATCTTCGGTCTGAGATGCACCACCTCTCGCCCGCGTCCTCCATTAGGGCGAGGCTGCCCATCTTCTTAGGGCATTGGTTCGCATAATGCCCCTTCGTTGCATGAGAAGCATGTGACCCGCCGCCGGGTGCGGGGCCACTATTGTTGGCGGCAAATGCGTGATGAGGCACGGCTGCGCGAAGAGCGAGGGCAAAGGTGACCTCGGGGGCGCCAAGAATGAGAGTGGTACCCTGAGGCTGCTCAAACGAGGGCGGAAGAATCGGGCTCGAAGTCTTATAGGTCTCCCACTTGCGCTATGCGGGAATCCATAAGCTCCCGAGCCGCATGCTCGTGACGATGGCCTTGTCGACCAAGGTCTGAAAATCGGAAAGTCGGCAATGGATAGCTTGTCCTTGACTCCTCGGACAAGCCGCTGAACTTGGCACCTTGGCCATATCGTGGCCACATCCTCGGGAGCATAACGAGCGGATGGTTGAACTCGTACACATACTCCATGGTGAGCTCGCCCTTGCTTGAGCGCAAGAAACTCCCTTCTTGATCTCCATCAAGCCGGCAGGATGTGAGCCCGACGGAAGGCGTCTGAAACTCCTCCCAAGAGGCGGTGTGGTCTACGGGCTGCATGGCGAGATAGCTCTCCCACCAGACAAAGCTGCACCCTCAAGCCGGTGCGATCGCGAGCAGCGCCTTCTCGTGCTCTGGCGCTGCGCTATCTGGCTTCGCTCCACAAGACGGCCAATCGTCTGCATCCAAAGGGTCCTCGCATCGAGAAAAGGTAGGGGCTGAGTACGAAGGAACTCAGCAAGACCCCCACGAGGCCGATGGGCATTCCACAGCCCAGATCACGAAGCTCCGGTAAGGCGGTGGTGTTGCGCGATGGCGTCGAGAGAACTCTCTGTCATCCGCGGTTGCGCTCAATCGAAGAAGGACCTCGGCCATGGTGGGAGGAGGAAGCTCCTCGTCCGGACCAGTGGCGATCGCCTTGGCCGCTACTGAAAAGCGTCCCGCCATCTGTTACAAGAAATTTTGGTTAGCAACTAGACCGAAAAACTAAGCCTTAAAGAAAACAAAAGCGATCGACTAGGGAATGAAGATCACCCTAAGCGAAAGCCAAAACAACGAGTAATTAAACTTTAAAAGCTTCTAAAAGACTCTACAAACAGCCAAGAAACACCAAAAGCAAGGTTCAACTTCTCAACTCAACTAACCCGTATTGAATGAGCGAGTAATTGATCGGAAGATTACAAATCAGATTGTAAGATGAGATCTAAAACTATTAGAGAGCAAGGTTAAGGCAGCGAAATAAGTGTTAGATACTTAGCTAACTAGTATCACATCTTACCCTTTTATTCCCACAAGTTTTAGTTGATTAGCCTCTCATTTTCTACCTCATTTACTAGCTTAAGCATTGCTGCCCTAAAATGCTTGCTTGCTGTCCAGAATTTTCAGATTTGAGTTTAGCCTTCAAATACTTCTATTCTTCACCAAGAAGGTAGCCAAGACATCAATTTAGAACTCTCATATGTTACCCAAAACCCAATTAATCGATAATGACTATTTTGTAGAAGAGAAGAGAGGAAAACAACTTTCAAAACTCAAATTAGAGTGAGATGAGAAGAAAGCTAAGGTAGATGAGGAGTAAAATCTGAGAATTTTCTTAAGCTTTCAAATCTCGTTTATACTTTGAAAATAGGTTTTCCAAAATATCTTAAAAGGCGACCAAGCTTGTGTTACTACGGTCATAACGGCTCGATACCAACTTTTGTGAGACCCAGAGCATTTATTAGGCTCATAATACTTAGTCATCCAATTGACCTAGTATTATCAACCGAATAAACTTCGTCTCGAGAGATGTATACTCCCGAATGCAGTATACATACCTCACAACAAAAGAATATATCAATTCCATACAACACATAGAACATAAGCAACAAACCGAAGTTAATATTAATATGGAATAGCTACTACAAAAGAGGGCCCTTAGGCCAAATAGCAATAAGTTACAAGAATACACAGTGAAGCAAAAGTGCCATAAAGATGGCTATAACACAAAGCCAATCGGTGTGCCTTAACCCTAGGCATCTGGCCAGGACCGCCAAGCTAGTCGTCGAAGAAAGCGCAACACGTGGCACGTAGTAAGGCTCTTGGAGCTCACCTCCGTCCTCTGCAACAAGGTTGTTAAGCAAAGCAAATGAGTACAATAACTTGTTTATTGTACTGCATAAAACTGACGTGTAAGATATGAGAACTATAATTTAGCTACATGCAAGCTTTAATTAAGTGGATGGAGCTTTGGACTTACATTTAGCATAAAGCAAGTTCCATTTGCAATAACATAATAGATTTAAGGCAATTTGACAAAGCATTTTTACTTGTTGAAATAACAACATAATAATAACATAATAACAACAACAAGAACAATCACGAAGTGACTAACCCAATAGCCACCACAACAATAGTATGAATTACCCACTCATACCAACCATGTCAAGTTTTAATTAAAAGTTGTAGTCTAGTTCTTCTGGGCGTTTCGGCGTGTCCATAACCTAGGGCGAGGCTATTGAATAGTTTTATCCTGCAGGGGTGTACCAATGTACCCACACGCATGAGACCGCCTTTCCTTTAGGCACACTACCTTTGGTATGCCGGCACGGCTAAGTCCTCTGAGACATTTCCAATGGGCGATGCTAATTACGAGCCGCAACCCACGGGGACAAGGACACATTAGACAGCCTAACCGACTGCCAATGCTCCCTCCCAACACTACACATACACATTTTATTAAAACATACCCACCAACCAGCTCATAATTAACACCCCCAAAGTACTTAGTCAAGAGAGGTCCCATATCCCCTCGTGTGGTTATACATAATATTGCTTTCGAGCAGTGGCGCAAGTAACTCGGTCATAACGACTCGGGCATACTACCACATTCCAAAAACACACCATCCATCCAATATGCCCAAGTCCAAATCAACATTTTATTTTCAGTTTTGATTTTACAAATTAATCAAAGCACAAGTGCTGGACATATAGGAGGAATAATTATACTTGTGTGATCAAGACCATCGACTAAGTCGATGATGGCCCATTACTACCGATAGCTAAGCATGTCTAAGCAGTTTAAGTCGAAACTACTAAGTGATAAGAGCTCATCCAACGAGCTCCAACCACAGCGAATAACCTAGGCTCATTGGTAGTAGAGGATAAACAACTCCTACAGATTATGCAACTATAGGATTACTAGCGACAATTAACACAAAGTAGCATGCATACATAGAAGTAAAACAAAGTATTAAGCTTTAAAATAATGGGACAATGATGGAAATGGTCAAACTGCTTGCCTTGCTGCTGGTCACTTTGTTGCGGAGGGTCGTTTTGGGATCACCACAAATGTCGAAACCTAACGGAAAAGCGATAAAGAACCGATAAGAACGACGAAAAACAACAAGACAGCACAGCAAACGAACTCCAAATTCTCTGAAATTTCTACAGCAGTAAGAGGGTGATTTTTAGGAATTTAGCAACAAGAACCAATGGATTTGGATTCTTAATGCAAAAGTTATGAGCAAAACAATTCTGCTCAGCCCTGAAAATACCAAACTGCACTATTCACTAATTTAATTATGAGGCAACATTTTCTAGAAAAGTGGTGAGGCTGAGATTTTTACTGTGAAACCAGCACCTCATGAGATGAATAACACAATTGAGTTCATCCCATTTGGAGCTATATTGCACTTTCTATAATTTTTCAAAAACAAGAACTTGAACAAAATTATAATGCACAAGTCCTTATTTCTATAACAGCAATATGCTCAAATCTAATTTTTACAGTGAGTTCATTAATAGAGGAAGCTAACAAAGTTGGTCTCATTCAAAAATAACCTACAGAACATTAGTTATGGGTTTTACAAGTTAAACCTAAATTTTGAGTGTATTATCCAAAAAGTACTAAAACCTATGGCAAAACTGTGCTCTGGAGCTGAACTCAACTTACAACCATTTTTGGATTAAAGTCAAGTTTAAGACAGAGCTAACACAATTTGAATGACCTCAAAAGGATTTAAAATGAAAAAGATATGAAATTCTAAAGTCTACCTCATTTCAGTTCATACTTAGAATTCTTGACCTTCCTAACATTCACAAAGACATGGGAGGTCGTGAGCCACGATCTCGAGATCTAACGGCTCGAGACCTCCCGAGAACAACACACATGCACATGGGAGGTCCAGAGGTCTGGACCTCCTAACCACGCACATCTTGTGAGGTGAGGGTCATGGCGTAGATGGAAGATCTAACGGACCACAACATGGAAGGGAGGTCGGAGCGGACCCAGATTAAAAGGGAGGTCCTCAGCGGTGAGATGACCTCGAGGAGGTCCCGAGGAGGTCCTCAGCGTCCACAGACCTCCAGGAGGAGTGCGGGCGGCTAAGATGCGCCAAGGAGGTCTTGGGCGCTCCGGATCTCCTTGGAGGAGGTGCGGATGTCGAGATCGGCCGCTAGAATTAGCCTTGCGACACGCACGCGCTATGGACAAGAGATTAAATCTGGCGGGACCACGAGGAGGTCATGAGGACTTAATGGCGCGATAAATGGTGGATTTAAGGCAGTTAAGACACACCAAATGAATTCAATGATGGGAGCAATGATAAGCGCATTAACTTTCGGTGGATCTTTTGTCCTAAAAGCGACAACGGCATTTGTCGTTGCGTCAGACAAAACCCGTGTTCAAATATTTGGTTCTCATGCGCGATGTAGACCTCGCGGCGAGATCCAATAATACCGTTAGGTTCGCAATAACCACGCGCACCGCGGACCTTTCTCAAGCAATAGCGGCCTTGAGCGCCGCGGCCGTGAAGGACAGTGACACTTGCGGGCAAAACCGAAAAGCAAAAATGAGCTCAGCGACAAACAAGCTTATGCCAAACTAAAGCTCATGAAAACATTCATCGGGTGCAGCACTAAGGATTACCGGGATGTACAGGAGGTCCTAAGGTCTTGAGGAGGTCGAGAAGGAGGGCCGGTCTTGGGGAGGAAGGGTGCTCCACGGCCAAAGCTTGACTCAAGCTCCACTTTGTCCACCTCAGAATGCGCCCAAACCAATTCAAGTTAGGACTTGGTCCCGGAGGGAATGGCACAAAAGAAGCTTAGAGAAAGGAGAAAAAACTCCGGTGACCCTTGTCCACCGAGGAGCTTCAAGCTCCGGCAATGGCGACCAAGGAAGCTTTGGTGGTTTAGAGCTCACTGACGCACGGGGTGTAAGCCAAGGAACAAAGGTGTGCAAAGGAAGCCAGCGGCACGTGGGGGAGGCTTTATACTAAGAGCACGAGGAGGTTGTGGACCTTGGCCAAGCTCATGGTGAGCTTGGCCCATGGGAAGTCCATGGCTTGGACAAGACACAAGGTTGACAAGGTGCGGGCTGTGTGGGACAGAGGAGGCGGAAGGTGACTGCATTAAATCTTGGTCAAGAAGAGGCGATGAAGTGTACCTCATGTGCGGACACGCAATAAATGCCTTTGCTTTCGAGAGCTTGCCGTAGCGCGGAGGAAGGAGAAGACGGGGAGGTCTTAGTGGCGTTGGATAAGACACAGGAGAGGTCTGGCCATCGGATGAGAGTTTTGAACCGTTACGTTTTAAGTGGTGGGTGGAGGTCCCACCACACGATCAAGGATGGGGAGGTCGTGGCCCTCGATTTCGTGTCATGAAAGCATACGTGGGAAATGGGACAGGAGGTCCAAGGCGTTGGATCTCCCTCAGCAGTGCGGACCTCCAAGTGAGGACTTAATCTGCGCCGCGATCGAAAAAGACATGAGGGGAGGTCTGGCCTTTGGATTAAAATCCAAGGCACCGACTGATGGGGAGGTCGATCGCTGCAAAGCGAAGGAGGTCTTAGCCCTCGATTTGGATCAAGGGCTATGACCTCAACAAGGCGGAGGACCTTGTTGTGATGTTTTTCGAGAGGAGGTCGTGGCCTTTGGATGTAAATCCAGCGGCTCGACCTCAAGTGAGTCAAAGGAAGGTCGGCAGTTAGATTGGGAGGAGGAGGTCGTGACCATGGATTTTTGATCCAATGGCTGTGACCTCACGTGGGTGGGATGTGGACTTGCTTAGTTTAACGGTGAGGGAGGTCGGGGCGCGGATCTTGAATCAGGGCCAAGACCTCACATAGGTGGGATGACCTCATTGCGATGGCTTACTGACGAGGAGGTCCTTTGAGGTTTAACACGATGGGGAGGTCGTGGCCGTGGATCTTTGATCCGGCGGCTATGACTGATGAGGTGGGAGGTCTGGCATACGTTGACGAGGAGGTCCACGAGGTCAAGAGGACCTCGAATGGGGAGGTCTGGGGGCCTTGGTTGAGGGAGGTCGTGGCGGTTGGATTGGATCCAGCGGCTACGACCTCATCAAGGTGGGAAAGGAGGTCGAGATGGGGTTGGTTTGGACCAGGTTTGAGTCTGCTCGGAGAGCAAGTGCTCTGTTTTAAATTTAATTTTCTATGACTAAGACTTGGCAAAATTGTTTGAGATAGCAAATGAACTCCAAAATTCATAAGATTTTAACTGGAGCTAGCTGACAACATGATTAACCTTACATAAATTTTCCAGAGGTTATTATGCAATGCATTTTTCTCAGGAATTTCATTAAGGTTGTTCAATGATTCATTTACCTCCAAAAATTATCAAACTAGTTTTACAACTTGTGATATTTTTCAGAGGGTCCCACCTCAGTTTTAGGACCAAGGAAGATACTTTCCAATTGTTTGGCACAAGATTTGAGAGAATTGGAAAATGAATTTGACTTTTGGTCAACAAGAGCTTTGTGTTCTTGGTTTACACAACTCTTGGACAAAATTACATGAGATTGTAAGGGTTTTCAAGTTGTGAGAAAAGTTTTAATTTCTACACATATAATTATACTTGAATAACCCCGATTATACATTTGGGATGTA